>OY720214.1:19904898-21194898 GCA_963082605.1 Rhodophaea formosa | reverse complement strand
TGATCATTTTGACGGGCTGATTTGATGGTTTGAGGGAACATAACGTTTCTCTAACATTCTGTATAATTAACTGATTTGTCTTATTTTTTCATACAAATTTCTTTATAATTGAAATTTACATCACGTTTGATGTGACCGACTATACTGGTATCATTGTCAATATCAACAGGTCTTTTTTTTTCTCCACTGCAGTAGCATGATCCTCGCTATACTACCAGAGCCATATATTAGCTAGAGCAGTCAGAGCATTTCGCCTACACTTTCTACGCTGGCCAGACGGGTGGGTTGAAGAGGTCTCCTTGTTGTTTATAGCTTTGTTTAGCTTGTTTATCCTAAGTTGCGTTCTACGACATCCACAGAAAGACTAGGAGTGGTCCTATTCTACTCTGCCAGCAACCATATGGTATGGTATGGCATACTAGGTTTATATGTAAGATTGTTAAGTTTTATATTTTAGAAAATTACACATGCAGGGGGAATGGAAATAAAGTGAGCAAATTCGAGTGCATGAATAGTTTATTTTGTATCTCTCCGTGGAATGCATTCACAACAAACATTTTAATTCAAATCTAACTAACATATTATATACAAACACAAAAACCACAAGTATTATAACTGAGTATGTATGTGAGCGTGACTAACTTCACTACAATGAGTACATAGAGTATAAAATAAAACATTGACATTTGAGCAATTTTATAGGAATGTATATTGACTACTGTATCACAAAGTAATGAGAATTCAGAAGGACAGTTTAGGTTAATATTTCTGATTCGACATTTTGTAGCGCTCATTGCTTTTTAAGATTCTTCGCTAATGAGCAAGTTTAAAAGATCAATTCATATATGTACACTTCTGTATTCTTTTTATTTTGTGCTACTGTACACTCTCACTAGTAAATTCTTAGCTCATGCAAACTTAGCGAGGTTGTACAAGTGTCAAAAAGCAACAGCTTTTTAAAGAGTATCCTTCTAAAGTCTCGGAATGTTTAAAAAGGAATAGACAACAGTCTGAAATCTCGGAATGTTCAAAAAGGAATAGACAATAGTCGTGATTAACATAAACTTAGAGAGTAAGCAAAGATGCAGGACAATAAGTCCGCTTGCACTCGAACATAAATAACTCGTCAAACAAATCAATCAAATTCTACTAATGGAATAAATTATATTCGAATTATACAAAAATATAGGTATTTCGTCGAAATGGAATGTTGCAGCACCCGGCAGGCTCCATTTTCAAAAACCACTAACTAATATTAACCTAAACTTAAACTATACGAAATAATTTAATTATTTACACTCGTTTTGTACATTACCATCTACCGGGCTGGAACTACCAATAACATTTATCTAGAACTTAATTTACGTATTTGGATAGACTCTTTATTCAAGCGATAACAACTCACGCAACAATATCCGGAAAGTCTTCTGCCTACTTATTTTTAAAATCACAATCCGATTTACTGGCCTTAATATATTCACTGACGTTTGGAGTAAAGTTTTTACCGGCACTAGGACGCTTTGTGACGTCAAACTTTGGTTGTGAGGTCTAGCGGATGGAGTTTGATCCTCTTGATTTGGGAGTACGATACGTCTTCCTCTTCACTCGCTGATGCAGCGCCACTCACAGACTCTCCGTCCTCATTATCAGGAGCTATTACTTCACTATCGTCCGACCTTCGTCGGGCAGAACTTGATCGGCCGTCTGATTTTACTGACAAGTCCATGGGATTCTCCTGTAATGGAGATTCAGAGGTTCTCCTCTCAGCGGGTGGAGTGGGAACAAATTCTGCTTCAGAGAACGTATCTTCTTGCGGCGTTGGCTGCGTCGATCTCTGTTGTTTTAAAATCTCATCTAGGAAGAATCGTTTCGATGAATCAGCGTTATGGTCATCAATTCTAACATCATTATTGTTTTCTGCCGCTTGTCGTAACGCTGCGTGATCAAGCAAATGTCTTGAGTATATCGGGTGGAATCCAGGAGGAAATAGTAATGGATGATTGGCAGCAAACGGGCTGAATGGAGGTGGTGGTAAGAAAGGCGAGTGGGGGAAATGGGGCAAGGAGGCTAAGTTGGCTAAGGGCATTGGGACGAAAGTATCTCTAGGCGGCGTCAGCGGCCGGTCTGGTGGTCGAGACTGTGTGAGTCTTGTCTTTTCATCTAATTTGGGTGATGATCCGCTGCGATGCGAATCTGGGGATCCTGAGCAAGGCGCTTTGTACTCATCGAGGCCTAATAGAGCGAGCTCTTCTTTCGTCCTCGGTCTGGCTAATCCTGGGAAGAGATGAGGGGGGAATGGAGGCGCTAAGTGATGTGGCGAAGGTGGTACTCTAGGTGGTGATCGGGACTGGGCTGCTTGCTGCTGCTCTTGTAACAGGCAATGGATTTTGAACCAGTTGGACCTCCTGCCGTATCGCGAGCCAGACTTGGACATGCCGACCATGAGGCACTTGCGCAGTCGACACGCCTTGCACGCCGTCCTGTTCTTCTTGTTGATGACGCATTCTCCGTTGTTTTTGCACTCGGTGATAGAGTTCAGGTTGTTGTACGACCGGCCGAAGAATGACTGGAAAGAAAGAGAAAATACATGTTAGTGACAATTTTCAAAAGTATACAAAATATGTTTCTCTAATGGTCGATATAAAAGAAGACCAAAAATTGTTTGCTTCAGATATATACAATAAAAACTACGTGAAATTATTGGATAGATCAGCAAATGATACACTGATAGTTGCCATTATTGTCCCGATACCTATACATAAATAACCTTACAGAGGTACCACAAGTGCGTTGCCAAGTGTTGTCACACAAAGAATCCGAAATTTACATACACAGAATCGAAAGACAAGTGATTGTCAAAGTAAAGTTTGGTATGGTTTTAAAAACAAGTAAAGACGTCATCGAGTGAACTTTATTGAATCGTAGAGCACATCGTGATCTCGGATCTTCCCACCTCGGTCGTGCCGCCATTAAGTCAGCGTCTGCCTAGATCAAAGCCACTGGTAAACTCTGGAGAGCTATTTTTGAAAAGGCGCGTCAAACAGACAACAGAAATTTTTAAATCATATTTATGATATACAGCGTGTAAATTGATCCTCGACATTCCCTTAAAGCGGTGACTCAGAGCGTCAATATGAACAACTTTTTCTATGGAATCAATGCTGTGAACTTGAGAACATTTATGACTTTCCCTTACTAATTGCAGCAGCTGAACACATTGGTAAAAAGAGTATTTTTTTTTGTTGGAGGGGAAAAGTTGTTCATATTGACGGGATGAGCCAAATATTTCAGGATATGTCGAGGGTCACTGTACACGCTGTATATAAAAGGCAAACCTGACCGACTCAGAAACCTATATATCAACGCACAGCCGAAATTACAGTACCAAGAAACTTGAAATTTGGCACAGGGGTTCCTTTCATGAAGCTCGCGTACTTCACTTGAGAAAGGAGTGAACTAGGGGGATAAAGTAAGACTCGTGTATTCGTATCATCATTGAAACTAATCCAAGAATTTTACTCATAGGTCGGTACAAATGAAAGTAAATATTTTATTTATTTATAATTCAAATATTAATATTATGTCATTATTTTATATCGTTTCATATTTATATCTTATACTATTTATGCATGTATTAATAGATATGTATATTCTGGTTTGCTTGTGCATCTTGCGCCTTGGAGCGCGTTGGTTTCGCTGTGCGCGTACTTGCGCCCTGCCTCAGGTCGTAACTGAAAATCAGTGTTTTACTCCTCGAGTAATTCATGCACTGAGTTACTACTTATTTGTATCACTGCGTCACACACTTACAGTCTAAACTGCTTGCATGTCATATCATCCATTATATGACCAATTTGTGATTTGTATATATTGTATGTGTGCGACTTATTTTGGTACAAATAAATCTATTTCTATTCTATTCTATAGAGTTTTAATCGGACGAATTCACGAAGAAATTGCTAGTGGTTTATCAGTCATCGTATCAAAAACAGTACTCCAGCCCTTGTGCAGCCCAGCGGCCGCTTTCCACGCTACACTAGCGCCCGCATCACGTACTATGACAGTTAACATTAGCATCCGACTAATTAGCTGTCAGCCGAATCCATTTGTGTGGTTTTCCGGAACCTATCTATGTCATGTCTAGACTCCAAGAAAGGCGACTGAGCTCTCTATTTGATATTGTTGGTTCTACTAGATCTTCCATACTACAAATCACACAAATTCAGCTGGCCTCACAGTGCGGTGTGAAATTGTGTCGTACAATACTAACTCAACTATACCAAAGATATTTTTATAACTTAAGTTAGACTTCATACCAAAATATAAGATCGAATTATGGTCTCACAAAGTAAGCTGCGACGGCGCGGGCGCTGCGGAGTATTTTCTACTCGTCACAAAAAGGTATATCGATTCGAAATCCGGCAGGTCGAAAGTAGAAAATACCTTTGAGCATACTTTGATTTCATTTTGTACACTATGACAGTCAGCATTTCCATCTGACTAATTAGCTGTCAGCTGAATCCATTTGTGTGGTTTTCCGGAACCTATCTGTGTCATATCTAGACTCCAAGAAAGGTGTGGAGCTCTCTATTTGATATTCTAGAGCTAAAATTTTGTCGGGTCTATAAGATCTTTAGGTTGTCTAAAATAAACGGCGGCAGCCCTAAGGCGGCACGTCCAATATGTATGAGAACTCTTGTAGAATAGAAAACACTATACAATAAAATATTGGTCCAATTTTTTTTATCTTCTTTACACACTGGTGAATTCTGTTATGTAGATTTCTTTACGATTTTTCCCCTTTATCAGGTGGTTGACACATCGTGGCCCAATCACAGCCTAGTACCAGCCTCTGTGCCGCCGCCGATTATTTCAGAAAACATTCATTAAAAGCTTTTACCATAGCTTTTCAAAATGCAGTGAATTCATAGAAAGCAAGCTTCTAAACACGACAGGTGAAATCCAGACTGGGGTCAACTCGTCTTAGAAACCAATGAACATAAAAGCTACTAACTGGGATTGACCACTTCCAAGCAAAGAAGCCGCCGAAAGAAACTTTAGCGAGAGAATAGTAGAAAATATACGTTCGCCATTTTAGTGGTAAGTTTTCTTTTGGCGGACCGACCGACGACGATACAGAGACCATATATTAGGTGCTGTGCCGTATATAGCAAGTAAGATACAATATACAACATATCGTGCTTGTGTCGTTGTCTGTTGCGAATCTAGCGTAACAAATGCGGAAGAAATTGAAGATATTTTAAGGCTTTATTTCCTGAAGTAAACTGAAGTAGTCGGATAACATAAATGTATAAGGAGTAGGGGATGCCCTCAGTCTGTCACCCAAAAAAAAGACAGTCAATTTCATACGAATTTACTAGACACTGCGTAATCCTAACTTCCTAACTAATATTATAAATGCGAAAGTGAGTTTGTTTTTTACGCGTATTTACTGAACCGATCATCATGAAATTTCGCATACGCATAGGTTAGGGGAACCGAAAAGGACATAGGCTATATATCACGGCACAGCCGCGGGTAAAAGCTAGTAATATATAAAAACGAAAAGTAAATGTAAGTCAATTGTCGTCTCCTGTAGCCTAAACAGCTGAACCAAGGAGTGTGAGGTGTCATTAGACTCATATTCTAAGCAATATTTTAATAAACCGGTGCCTGATTTGCCAACCCTACTTTAGTGCTCTGTCTTAAAGTTATCCTTCTTGATTACTTAAAGATACAAATTGTCGAGGTCAGTGAAGAAAAAGAGCTTACTAAACGGGGTAAGCGAGCTGGAACGAGCCCCGCGGAAGTGACGCAACGTTTCACTATCGGCGCTATGTGCTTCAGTGCTGACTTCGGGTCAACACGCCTGATAGCGAGTTTATGGAGGTCCGAGTCTCTAACTTGTTAAAAACTATAATACCGTAGAACACCGATACTTAGTATCTCATTGTACTGGAGATTGGCAGAATCACTGAAATCTCGGTTGAAGCCATAATATAAAAGAAGAAACTTCGTAATCTTGTATTGGACTGACAGAGAGAAGAATGGAATAAATGGGGATGGCAACTGTCAAGAGTGGCGTTGTTTAAGATTGTTCTGAAACAAACTGTCAGTCATTTGACAGTTTTGTCAGTCATTGATTGAATTTTTCTTTTCTCTATGAACTGACCAAATCTCAATAAATAAACTATTGAAATATTTATAGGTGCTAGCCAAATTCCGGCATATTGACATATTTTTTCGTAGACGTGTTCAAAATAAATACAGAGACATTAGGAAATTTCTGCTTTGCCATCAATTAAATTGTGTCTTTTTGAGGCAATGCAAATCTAATTGTAGATATCGCTGCATACAATCTTTTGTAACAAAAATATGAATTACTTTATTAAGCCGTTTATGCATGTAATAGTGCACAAAAATAGGGGCAAAAATTTGAATCAATCTTATATTTGTTGCCTCAACAAAGGATTTTTCAGTATTCTGCAAACATAACCTATAAAAAACATTTTGTGTTAGTTTTCATACAATAGATTGTCGAATTATCCGAAACTAGCAAATCATCATTTGAGGTTTCACAAGTATTCTAGTCAGATTATGAGGAAAAATATTTTTCATTATACATGGCGAAATTTTGATCGCTCTGGACCCTTAAAGGGGTGATTCAGCCCGTCGATATGAACCATTTTTCCTATGGGACCAATGCTGGAAACTCAAATTTTATTTCGACATTTTCATACAAAAGTGTTCAGCCGCCCGGGCAATTTGTATAGGAATGTCGAATTTTTTTTCGAGTTTACAGCATTTGTCCCATAGGAAAAGTTGTTTATATTGACATATAACAACGGGTCACTCACGTGCTATTTGTCGGGATTACCGTTTAGTTTCGGACTCGTCAGGAGCCCTTTTTCAAGGCGAGTGCGGGACGCGCGGCCGAGGCGCGCGGGCGAGTCCGAAACTATAGTAATGATATATTATTTTTAATGTCGAAAGTCCATTCATCTTTGTTTCGGTACAACCGCCAACAACGCTACTCTTCATTGTTGTTATTCCCGTTGACCGAACCCAACAGTGAAAACTTCTTCGCATCACTTCCCTATGGCTAGTAAGACGCTACGGCTCGTTGGCCTTTGTTGACCGACCTTGGCAATTTGTAACCTACTGCCAGTTATGCCCTGTTGTTTATGTCTCGTTGATTCCACAACACCCAAACGGTCAGACATTTGTAGCTATGATTTAGTAATATTGTTTAAAAAAATATATATATACGGACAAATCACACAGATTGAGCTAGCCCCGAAGTAGGTTCGAGACTTGTGTTATGGGATACTAACTCAACGATACTATATTTTATAATAGATACTTATATAGATAAACATCCAAGACTCAGGTCAATCTGAAAAAGATCTTTTTCCATCTTGACCTGACCGGGGATCGAACCCGGGACCATCCGTGTCGCAGGCAGGCGTGTTGACCGCTGCGCCACGGAGCTCGTCGGAGCATGTTTATCATTTGTCTATTTCCCTTTAATTTAAAATTTACATCAAACTTAAACATCATTTGGTTAACGTAAACTTTTATTTCGCAACTATCATTGACATTGGTCCATCCGAGTATGTTCCCAAATAATAAAAAGTTCTGTCTATTGTATAGAATAAAGTTTGCCTGCCTGTCTGTCAGCGATAAACTCAAAAGTACTGCATTTTTCATGTAGTTTTCACCAATAGAAAGAATGTTTCTTGAGCAAGGTTTATAAGCATAATACATCTCCGGGCGCAGCCGGGGAGGACTGCTAGTAACAAATATATTAATACACTTAAACATCCAAGATCTGGATTAATCTGAAAGATGAAATCTATCTTGACCTAACTGAGAATCGAACCTGGGATCTGCAATGGGACAGCCTGGCAAAGATCACTTGGTAGCAGAGGTCACCGTATTTGTTTGATATTTTTCAATAAGCATTCATATTTTTACATTCCATTTGACTTTGATACTTTTCTATTTTTACACCATTATACTAAGATTGCTCATATTCATTTATTCATACGGGTCACATGTTATGGCTTGAGTCTTGACAAGTTGGCACTACCGAAATGATTGCCAACTCACGCACCACCTGAATGACAAATGCACAGGAAAAAATATGGAGAGTATAGAAGCAACGGTATCATCGGAAACTGATCCACCTATAATTTAAAACCTGTTCAAGGGGGTCAGGTTTATCTGCCCCCAACTGTACTTACTGTGCCGTGGCGCAGCGGTCAACATGCTGGCCTGCGACGCGGATGGTCCCGAGTTCGATCCCCGGTCAGGTCAAGTTGAAAAATGATCTTTTTCAAATTGATAGAGTCTTGGATGTTTATATGGACTTGTAATAAAATATAGTATCGTTTTTTTTGGGAATAGAATAGAATATATTTTTGTAAGAGAAAAAAAATACAACAGTAACTTACTGACTAAATAAATTAACAAATTAAAAAAAAATTAAACTTTTATATTTACAAATAAAAAAGGCCGGGTAGGTCGTTGCCCTGTGGTAGCGTGCCCAGAAGGCTGGCAGCATTGCCACGTTGTATTGCAACACTGATCTTTTGGCCAAGATACTGGCCAGCCCTTTGGCCATCTTAATATCGTTGAGTTAGTATCCCATAACACAAGATTGCTTATAGAGACATTCGATTGTTTATACAACGCGACTATCAATTCAACCTTTAATTCTATGTGTAGTTGTGATCTGAAGTAGTAATAATTATAGCATAATAAAAGACAAAATAAAAGACTTAATTTTGTGTAAAAATTGCAAAGGAGACTACCAAGAATGACAAGTTTCGTGTTAGTAAAAGAAGCAAATTGCATCGTCAGCCATGTTTTTTTACTCAAGAGATAATTCTGTAATGTTTTTATTGTGTGTGCATTGGTCGCGTCACAGATGAGGAATTTAAACTGAAACAATACCATCTAAAGCGAAGAACGCGTGATCGGAATTAATTCGTCCAGTTATATGTACGAACCTTGTTTTTTTGACTGTGACAGGACACGACAGCGAACTTTGAAAATAGGTGCCTAGATTCCTACATTAGGTTCCTAGAAACCTATTGCAAATCAAATAAAAATATAAAGCAGAGTTATTTTAAATGTCAATCGTTGTATTAAAATAAGTCTCAATTGTCCAATATTAATATTATAACGAGGAAAATTGTTTGCATTGAATAGGCTTTGAAAGTTCTTCTTAAATTGTATTTAATTACATATGTATAAGAATTGTGTTCATGTCGTAGGAGTAGTACGAAAAGACTAAAACGATTTTTTAAATTCTTTTCAGCTTATTTATTTGTGGGTGACATAATCTATAATTTACCCGGAAAAAATTGGGGGAAAATTACTAGTAAATAATACAAAGCTGTCTTCAATTGTTTTTGCTAAATCTATAAAATAAAACAATACTTGTTCTTTTATACATAATATTATGTGGTTTACCAAGTATGAGGAACTTATACAAATTCATATGTTAAGTTAAAGCCTAATTTATATTGCGACCGATGGGAATATCTTATGGGAAACCTTTTTAACTGTGTCAATACGTAAATGAATTCGTAGAAAAAACGTAAATTACAAGCCCACGATAAATCTCACGTGAACGCGTGTCAGCAATTTGTCAAGATAATGTGTTTTTTAATATCGGCCTTCGTTTAAATCATCAGTGATTCGTTGGATCACGACTAACGGAGAACTTAAAACACGCATGTTAATTAATATGGATTTATTTGTAACATCTCAATTTATATTTAAATATATGTTATCTTGTTTTTTTTCCGACTCTTATAAGTATGATTCGATTGTTAGTGATCGATAACGGGAGTGATAACGTTAATGTTTTATGGATGCCACATTTTATAAAAAACTAAGCGCATAAGTAAAATTATATTTAAATATTATTGTTCTTGAGCAATATTTAGGTACTTTTAAGCTAGATATCTTTCATAATACAAGAACACCTTCAAAAATATTTAGGCACTCTTAACCATGGATGGAAGATGATTATAAAAGCAGGGAATGTTTTGTTAACTTTTAAACAATTTTATTCTCGTTTAAGCCAGAGGTTAGGCGAAGAGCAAGATCTATAAAAGCGATATCTCGCATATAAATCTTATATTTACAACATATTTTAACGACATGACGTCACCACGACAATATATAACCTGAGTGATAACACCAATTAAGGAAAGCACAGAAATATAAATCAATGCTATGCTACATGGTAAGAAAGTCTTTTACCCATTTAAGTTACTTAAAATGATAGTTGGTCACTGTATGAGATGTTAGTTGTTGATACTTCTACTGAAAAAATATCATAATTATTAATTTTAGATGACTGAGGTTGATGCGAGTCGGGGAAGCCTTGAGTGTATTATTTAGAATAGGGAGTTAGAATTTATGTATTGTACAGTTTTGTGCTCGAGCTGTGAGTTACTTATAAGTGCCGCCATTGTCTATGTATCTGTATTTCCAAAAAGGAAATTTACAAACGTACATATATAGAGGAAAATAGCGTTCTTATCTGTTATCTGTTTACTCAATTAGATTCAACTGACAGAGGCAGGTAGTTTCTTTACGCTGTTTTTTATTGAAAAAAGTTTTTCAAAGTATAAATGGGACCCACATTGTTATATTACAGTAGAAAATCAATCATCATACATCGTAATTATATGCCCAAAATATATACATACATATGACATTCATATGATTTACATATGACATGTTTACACATTCTGTATTTTGTAAGTTGAGTGATACAAACTGATAAATTTATGTGACGCGCAATATATTCTGAATTATTTGTCGCCACAGGTTAAAAGGTGTGAGCCAAAGTTCTCCGCCTACGGATTTATATAGCACACCTTTATTTGTGCCAGCTGTTAGGTCATAAAGACATAAAATCGTCCAGGTAGGAGTACCTAGAGTTGATATATATATTTCTAATATAAGATTTATTTGTTGGTTATTAAATAAAATTCCGGTCAGAGAAAAAAGAAAAAAAATAAGCAGAAAATAGTAGCTGTTTATTTTACTGTACACACGATAGAAGCCGATCAAGGGAATGGATAAAAACCGAAAGAATCATGTCTATAGGCAATGCATCTGGCAATTGATTATGATTATATTTACCATTAACACTCCCACAAACACGCTTAACGTCGCCTTTGGGTTTTGTGAGCTTAGGTTCAGTCTACTCCAGAAGGGATAAAGTCGTGATAAAAAATGTATGAAATTAAGACAAATGAGGTAGAATCTGCCCTGATCTTAGATAGAAAAACCCCTTTTTTGATCAACCTGTGCCCTGAAACTATTTCTCTATAAAAAATCAAAATGTTTATTCAGAAAATAGGCTGTTGGAGGCCCTTTTTCACGTCAAACCAAATTTTAAATGTTATAATTAAATAAAATTTTATTTTATTTATTATTATTCAAATCATCAAGCTTAGGGACCACTCAAATATAATATTTGAGTATTGTCATAATATCTGAAATATTGGAGGCCACTAAATGATTGTTTGACATTTTCCATAACTATATATTGTTCTTAACTGTACCAGTCAGCAAAAAATCATTGAGACTACGAAAAGTAAGTTAATTATCATTCATCAACGTTTAGTACTTGACATTTGGAGGAAGCCTTAGCGATCGTCCGATTGTTTTCTAACTTGGCCATTTACTGCTAAGCTAATGTAGTATTGTGTTGGGCTAAAATTAACTTTATTATCGGCCCGTTGCCTTTAATTACGGTATAGTTCTTACGGTTCACGAGTGCCTCTGTGTGGTTAATAGTCAAGGCGTTTGCCTAATGACCCAGAGGTTGTGGGTTCAAATCCCACAAGGGAGCATACTTTGTCTCTAGTCTGGCTAGGAAACTGCAGGCTTGAATCTCCTAGTTATCTGAAAAGAAACATGTTTCCATGCTTCGGAAGGCACGTTAAGCAGTGGGTCCCGAACGCTATCTGTTGCATGATATCATTAGCGTATGTTGTCCCTGTGCTGGGCAAGGGCCTCTCCTCTCATATGACATTGGTCACAATTCGTGCGACAGATCGCCCGTCGTGTCTTTCATAGGCCGTATATCATACATCTATGTAGTTGTAAAATTTAAATTATTTATACTTTATATAACGTAATAAAGGTTATACAGTTACGACCATGACATTACAGATTCTTAAGAGTTTACTGGGTCGAGTAATGAAGTATAATCACAAAGTTTAAAAGACGTAAACTATAATTTTTTAATTACAAATGCGCCATGTTTACGTTTCTATTAAATGTCAATGGTTTGTAGAGTTTACTATTAGTGTTTATCACTCATAAACTGAAGTCGGTAACGTTATGTGTAAACATGTACAAAGAAACTACTCATATATTATGAACTTTGTAATCTTGCTTTAACCCTACACTAAATTACTATTTACGAGTTGCTTGACCTGGATAACCTGCCGCTCTACACATGTGTGGAATAAAGTCACAATGGGGTACTTGCACACGGGTTTTTATTTTGCATTGTGCTTTTAGAAGAGCTTGTGATTCCCGGCACAGTAGAATAGGACCACTATAAGTCGTCGTGTGGATGTCATGACTTAGGAAACATTAGATAAACAAAGCTTCTGCTTCTAAACATCAAAGAGACCTCTCCAACCCGTCTTGCCAGCGTGGAGAGTGTAGGCCAAATCTTCTGACTGCTCTGACTAACATATTGCTCTGATAGTACAAAGAGGGTCGTGCTCCTGCAGTGGAGACTACAAATAGACCTGATGATGATGATGATGATGATGAGAAGAGCTCTCAAAAATAGGAATATCTGTAAAATAATTAATTGCCAGCCCAAAAAAATTAAGATATAAAGGTTACTAAGCCACAATTTTTCCTCCCGTCGTAAAACATCAAATGAGCGACGGCACTGCTTTGGCATTTTGTATAGATGATGTGAGAACTTTGTATGGCAGCTATGTGAGTTCAAGGAAGTGGCTTTATAACAAAAGTTGCTTCATACAAATTTTAAAATTAATGTCTTATGGTAAAAGGGCTTTGCCGATCAATTTTAACTACACTTAATGTATCAATATCAGATTGAAGGTGTCCTCAATAGTCTTTACAAGGTAGGTGCTTACATAATGATAAAAAAATCATATTTACTCTTCATACATGTTCCCAATTACAATACAAGCTTTTAACGTGAATGTTTTTGAACCACTTATCCTAACCCGTTGGAGATGAAATTTTGTGTACTTGTGTTAATCAGGTGAAAATACAATATTATGGTCCAATATACTTTGTCTGCGGCACTTCTTAATTAAAGAAGATTATATTTATTTATATTATATTTGATTATTTATTATTATTTATATTATATTATTTGATTATTATTTATATTATATTATATTTGATTGTTTGTTTATTTTATTTGTTTGCTACCTCTTAACGCTTTATCTAATGAACCAATCTTCTTGGCATATGCATGGTATTGAAAAAGACATAAGATACTTTTCATCACGGAAAAAAATAATTTTCCTGTCTTTGCAAAAAACGACTCGGTAAATTAATACGACAAAATTATAGCCGAGCGAAGCCGCGGGTAAACGCTAGTCTGTTATAAAAAGAGCAACGTCCCCTTAATCCCTCCTAGAGATACACCTACAGATTTGCCAAGACAATGTACACAGCCGCAGAGCTCATTAGGATCTCGTAAACTCCGCATAAAATGTTATGGTACATTTACGGCGATATTGTTGGCTTACCTACCGCAGCGCTAGAGGACGCTGTAGGCATTTTCTGGTGTAATTTGCCTTTATTTTACGAGGTTTTATTAAAGTGGTACAGGCTATTAATCTATCTAATGTTCTAAAAAAAATAACTGAACCTCATCATCATTGAGAATAATCTATGTTTCGATACATGAAACTACTTCTTACCATTTATAGAGTTTGATCTTAGATACTACTAAAATTTTTATAGCGGTTTTCCACTGACACAAAAAAAGAAAAAAGCAATTTAGTTCGCTTATTTAGCGTTAAGAAGCATTCATAAGAGGCGGCTGGCCGTAAAAACTTTGCCAAATCATTTGTAAAGAAGTTATAACGTCAACCTCGGGTACAAAGCACTAAATGTGTGAGTGAGTATGCAACCATCCCCCCTAGCATGCATGGCACGCGCGACAACGTTTATCGACTGTCGCCATTTTGTTTTCAGTAATTTCATAAAGCAAGATAGGATAGTTAATCGCGCGATATAAACGGCGTTGTGCGTACCATGTTATGGGTGCTGGAACCCTCAGGTCATCTTTGAATTTCGGCGATAACGGCAACCATTCACATTCATTCGGCACACATTCTATATTAATTAAAAGGCAATGTCATTTCATATAAAATGCGCAACATTTACTGCTGCCCCGATCTTCCAAGTCAACCTTATTCGCAAGTGACTTGGCAACAAGAATGAGGGGTTAACCCGTGTCACACACTCGGCTTTGCAACATATTTCCTGGCGACACGGCCGGCCTATTACCTCTTCAGCTTATTCATACGAGCCTAAACCTCAGTTCCTTATTGTTCAAATATGTCGCGTCTGGCACCGAGTGGGCGTTTATTTGTTATTAATATGTTAAGCAGGCTGTAAATAATGCATGTGTGCACGCATAATATCATAATCTTACATACTAATTACGTGTATGTACTACTGATTAGAAATCATTGGTGAGCAAAGAAATTAAAACAATTTTTTCTTTTCTATAAATAGCTAGCTTTGCAAACTCGTATAACTAGAATTGACAATTATTATGATTGGCATGTGTGTTTATGTCGTACTAAAATACCAAGAACATTGCATTTCAAAGGGAGTGGGCCAAAGAGGTCGTCAAAAGTCCATATTACGTGTTTTAAGTTGATCCTATTAGTGGCTTTCAATTTGAAAAGACTACTCGGCAGATCATTGCAATTATTATGCTTTAAAATTTTCAAGCCTTAAATTTTAAATTCTTCAATCTCACCCTAAATCCATAATCTGATAAATTAAATCTAGCCACCGCGGTTACATAACAACAATAAAATCGATAAACCCACAATCGAATAAATTACTCGAGTACACAATCGGACATGTCGCCCGGACGCGCTCGGACCGTGACAGGAATAAAAATGGTTGCCGTGCTCCAATAAGTAGAGTGAGCCAACCGACGTTTCAACACGACCTCTATAAAACAATGACAGTCATTAAGCGAGTATTTACAATCGATTGTAAATCCGATCATCGATTTAGCGGTGTCGCGCGCCGAATTTGTCACAAAGCGCCACGTAATCGAAACTTTGTTGATTTGTAACACTTCAAGAATCATATTTCCTGGTTTGATTTGCAATAAGGTTTTATAAAACATAGAGCGAGTTAAGAAGTCAATAGAGATATTGGACAAACCTATAATAACCCAACAATTTTATTGAAAACACATTTCAATTAGCCTAACGTTACAGTGGGAGATCCACGAGGTACACGAAACAGTGAGGTAACAAAACTATGGCAGTTGAAATTTTTAAATTTGTAAAACGTCGTATTTTGAGATATTACAAAATTTTCAAATAAACTTATGGTGGTGGATGCAAGCAAAATCAATTTTTTTAATCTTCCCAGTGATAAATGATACAGATGTACCAACATAACACGACAAGAACAACTGCCAATTGTTCCACCATTACAATGCCGAAGAATGTTCCAATTTCAAATTGAAATCACAATCGAGCATCGGCAGCACGGCTTCGAGTCACGTTAATCGAATAATCGATTGTATTCGAATGTCAGAGCCAATCAAAACATCGGTACGAGTGCAGGTCACTGCTTCTGAATTCAAATTCAAGATGACATGACTCCGACAAACTTAAAATTGCAACTATTGAATTAGAACAATCACGACTTTGTTCTTTATTACTTTGCAGATAAAGTTGGCAATTTTTGTGATACGCTTTTTGATTGTGCAGGTAATAAAGTTGCTGAAGAAAGGTCAGGATATCATCTGTGTATTTCTCACGCTCTCGGTTGCTCTTGCGTGCTGAAAAAGTCCGAATCTTGGTTCGGAACAATTAGTTACGACAATAAAATATTGCATAGTGAATCTGATTCTACATAGCTAACTGGCCGTTTAATGCTGTTGAGTTCTCACGGAGAAATTTCTTTTTTATGTGGTTTTTACGCAGAGATATTAGAGATATAGAGGCTGCACATCTTGTTTGTATTTTTGGCTAATATTTTTCAGTACTGTTTAACATATTTTAAGGATTTTTCCTCCCTCGGCATGGGTTGGTAGTAAAATATTACAATTTCTAGTTGGGGGTGAAACCATGATTTAAGTTACATGAATTATGTAACTTAAATCATGATTTAACCCCCAGTACTTTATTTTGGAATAATTGGACATAAATATTGTTCTACATTGGTCTTTTCTTAATATAAATAAAAAGAAGCTACTTACTTGGTTGTCTGGAAGAAATCACATTAGGGATAAGTTCGTCACTATACATGTTAATCTTTGAGTATGTATCTTGTTTTCTTATATTGTAGTTATTTATGTCTGCAATAAAGAGTACACAAACAAACAATACCTAAGAAGATTTGAAAACTAAATCTGTAACTAGTGTTGATTGATTCGATTCTGATTTGAATTTCTTTGCCTCTAACTAGATGAGTATTCATAATCGTCCATGTGTCCAGTAAGCGAGTAATCGGATTGCGGGTGAATCGAGTCGAATCGATTACCGGCGAGTGATATTGCAAATGAACTAGGCATTGTTTCAATGTCCGCGGAAAGCAGGCGTGACGGGGTGCTCTAATTTGTTAATTAGTTATTGATACCAAGGTCGTTATCGCAAATTCGTTTTTGCTCGAGATTCTAGTCAGATGAATGCAATAATGTTTTGTTATGTTTTTGCAATTGTTAAATATTTCATAAAATTACTTTTAATAAGAATTTATCGCGTTTTTTACATTCGGAGTCGGCTAAAATCGAAACGACTATAGGCGATGCGATTAGAACCCCGAGCACTCATCTGATTCCATTCTGATAGACTTTGGTGCTCACCCATCAACATGGTAAATGTCGCCTATGGGTCTTAAAGCCTTAGACACTGTCAGCCCCGTAAAGAGTCGCAATATCATTTAGAAGTAACCAAATATAATATTTTATAGGTGTCCTAATTTATTAACAATGCTGTTCTGATTTTTATGAGCATATAACAAAATAGACTTCGCAATGCCTTTTTACCTTCTTTTATATTGCACAAGCTGACCAATCAACGAGTGATACCTAGCCAGCAGTATGGAATAGTTACGAGTAATGAGCGCGATGGATGACCAGCAAAAACGTGTGAACCACAGATGCTCCAATTATTGCGTAAGACAAACACGAACGCTGGGAACTAGTGATGTGCGTGCGGTGATTTGTGTCCACACTATTGTTTACACTTGTAATGTTGTACGATTTTTAAAGTTTAAAAATGGAACGGCTCCTGTTGCTCCAATTATTGCGTAAGGCAAACGCTGGGACTTAGTGGTGTGCGTGTGGTGATTTACGTCCACGCTATTGTTTACACTTCTAATGTAGTACGATTTTTACACTTTAAAATTGAACATCTCCTTTTGCTCCAATTATTGCGTAGGACAAACACGAACGTTGGGCACTGGATTGTGTCCACTCTATTGTGTATGCTAGTAATGTTGTACGATTTATAAACTTTAATAATGGAACATCTCCTTTTAATAAGTAAGTCTCCTTGTAAAAGACAAACTGGAAAACTACTTAACATATTAACAAAGTCTCACATTTATAAAATCAAATTATAAGCAGGTAAAATAAGCTAGAATTTACGCGGGCAAAGTCACGTAAATTGTTACGCGTAGTACTTAGCATATGTAAATTTATATTTATTATTTTTGCTAAAGATCTACATAATAATACAAAAAGGTGAACAATAAATATATTTCCATCACTACTCCTTACTAGTCCGATAAGCGATCGCCGATCGCACGACTGTCGGGCAACTCGAATTATTTTCAAATTTGGAGCACATTCAAATTGCGGTAACGCACGCGACGAACGGAAAACACTCAGCGGAAAGAGATATTCGGGTTAACCGAGACGTTTCGTTACGAAACCACTGCAATAAATCATCGCTTCTAATTTGCTTTTAAAGGTTTCTGGAAAGAATTATCTGTATGTGTAATCGCGTATTGTGTGGGGACAATCGGCGCGCGCGACAGTGGCTCCATTGTGCGATACGAGCGAGCAAAAGAAGCCGCGCTTCTCGTAATTTGTCAAGCGGACAAAACAAAAGTCGCGCCTTTAATGGCCCGCCTTAATGCGAGATTTAATTAATTGGATTGTTATTTTATTCGTAATTGGCTGGCTTTTATTTATCCCTTGACAAATAGATTACATTCAGGCGGCTAGCGTGGTTGTTATAGGAAACATAAATGAATTATAGTGTAGAAGTACATTAAGTGGTTAAAGAATTAGAACAAATTTAACATAACACGCTTGAAGTGGAATCGCATATTAAGTTGTTTTAAGAAACATATATAAATTATAGTATAGAAGTTCCTTTAAAGATAAAAAAAATTACATAATACGCTTGAAGTAGAATCACATATGAGATTTGAAAAGTCATTAAGGGAGTTGGAGGAAGAATTAATGGGGTATCAGACCCTGACTAAAGTGTCTAATTAATGCACCTAGGTAAAGTTTCGACCCATAAGGCAAAAGATAAAAGTTGCTGTTCCCAAAAGCTTGTGCACATAGGCATCGCCAAGGTCCATCCCTCTTGAACACCCAATAATGATGTTGCCTATACAGGTTGGAGTCGCTCTACTCTCGCTTCAGTTTCAAAGTCCTTTAAAACAGGGTAGAAGAGTCATATCTATAACTTCTTTATTTTGCATATTGGTTGCTATAGCTATAAGATTATAATAAATCTTTGCAATTAAACAGTGTGAAAAGTGATTCATTACGGGTTGCGCCGTTAATTATTGGTTACATTAAGTGGACGACAATAAGCAACCATTATCATAGTTGGAGTTCTTATATCTTTCAGTTACATTAACATCAAATACTGCTTTGCGTTAATATGTAATGTTATGCTAAATCAATCTTTTCATAGAAATGATTATATGTTTCTGAGTTTAACCGTAAAAGCACATAATAAATAAATATATAGTGACACATTACACAAGTTAAACTAACCGCACTGTAGTATATTTAATAAAAGAAACTTATATAGATAAACATTCAAGACACAGGGCAATCAGAAAAAGATCATTTTCTATAATATCAGGATCGAACCTGGGATGACTCGTGAGGCTGGCGTGTTAACCGCTGCGCCACGAAGGTCGGTAATGTTAATTAAGTAGTTATATCGTTTTGAACCATTATTATCAACGATTCAAAACGATATCGGTGATGTTAATGATTGGTTGCATTAAGTGGAAGTTAAATTTAAATAGGCAATATCATAACCAGACTTTTGACATATGTCTTAAGTTCAACCTTATTTTACGACTTAGCATCAAACTTCTGTTTACGCAAGTATGTAAAATAATGCTTAATATAACCTTTTTGAAATATGGGAATCATTTGTATAGATACATAAAAACAGATTCATAATAACGATTAATTATTGATGGTGCTGGAGTTAATAATTGCCCATGTTTAATGGAAGTTAATCATAATAAGCAGTAATTTTAACAGTTAGGGTTAATATGCTTATAAATTAAATTATTTTGATGGGTATTTTTTTGCGGTCTTGGATCTACTCAAGGAGGCGTGGTGTAGGGCAGGCGAGCTGTAAAAAGGGTTGAGCTTTAGACAAGCTTTGCGCGAATTTGTTATTTTTGAGGATCTGATCTAAGATTCAATCGTTTATTTAATATAGGGTTCTTTTATCTTTTTTAACTTGCTTTGCTCTTCTACAAAATTAATTTATAGGCGCGGATATGTAACTGACATTATTTTACCATACAAAAAAGGCTGGGTTTTGCCCTAACTTAGAGGTTTGTTGAGAATATACGTTTATAGTGCCCAGTGGTTAACACGCCACCTTGCAACACGGGTAAACCTGGGTACGATCCACGGCCAGGTCAATATGAAAAACGATCTTTTTCAGATTGACCTGGGTCTTTGACGTTTATCTATAAATATAGTATAGTTGAGTTAGTATCCTATGACACAAGTTCGCACCTTATTGTATAGCTAGCTCAATTTGTATGATTTGTCCAATATTTTATTTTTATTTTAAAATTAATGCTATGTACCTGTAATGTAATATTATGTATTTTAATTTATTTGTTATAGAATATAAGGGCTTTAAATTTCTAAATCATTTCGTTATCTCACTAAATGCTAAGAAGATATAATTCACATTTTAATAATTTGTAAACTAAACAAGTTTAATTTCTGAATAATTTCACATAATTTTAGCAACGTCTGCCAGGCCACGATAATCTAGATTTAGCAATAGCGATAGATTTTCCGAAATTGCGAAGCGGCAACGAGATGCTTATTTTCCGGGCCGTGGTTCTTGGGCAACCACCATCGTCTGCCTCCGATCCTATCTGATTGCCATCAACTGTTTTGGGTAATGGGCCGTGCTCCAATCCTAAGTTACGAAAACATTGAGCAATTTGTTTAAGGTAATTTTGGGGTTTTGTGACGTATCATGCATACATACATACATATATCCTTTCCTATCCTAACTAAGAGCGAAGCTCTTGTCGGTGGACCTCCCTCCATCTCTGACTTTTCACCTATTTTATATTAGTTTTTAAATTAGTTACATAAAAGATATTTAATATATATATTCTTCATTTTCAAGAGCAAAAGACATCAACGAGTCCGCTTACACAGATGCTTACGAAATGCTCAAATATTGACAGATGACGTCCGTATTTGAGCATTTCGATCGATTCGAATGAGTTAGAAAAGTAATCTACTTACCAGCTTTAAGGATATCACTCCTGTGAAAAACTTGCTGTGAAATCCATTTCTTTAATTTTCTATTGATCTTGTAATATGTGCGTACAAAAATTATTTAACTAGGTATCTAACTACGGTTATAGTCACCAAACTATCAAAATGGTTAGGTTCTAAATTAGGTTCTTTATAAGTGACATAACGGATATTCACTCTTTATTCCTAATTTTCAAGGGCAAAAAACATCAACGAACCCATAACAGATGACGTCATCATTTGATCATTTTGTTAAACGATACGAATGAGTTAAAAAAGCAACCCACTGACCAGCCTTAGGATATTACCGCTGTGACGAATGCAAGCGGCCGCGGGCCGTGCATCCTGTGACATTTCCCTCGCTTGCCCAACGCATTGTTCTGTTCCAGTTGCATAGGCTGGTGCGTTATGTAAGGTTCGATTGTAAAGTAAAGAGAAAAGTCGATTAGTTGAGTAATGGATTGGTACTCTATATCCTATTCTAATATTATGAAGAAGAAGATTTCATTGTTTGTTTCTTTGCATTGAATAGGCTCCGAAACTACGGGACTGATTTTCAATTTTTTTTCACCTATACGAAGCTAATTTATCTGTGGGTGACATAGGCTATTATTTACGCAGACGCAGTCGTAGGAACGTTGCTGGTTACATATAGATATATTGTGTTGATTTGATTTACATTGCAAATACTAAGGCATAAGACACAATTTTATTTAAAATTAGAGATTGTCTAATTTAAAACTGAACGCATCTCCACTATAACCATAGCCATTTACGTTTACTTACTAAATAGACTGATGTTATTATTTTAAATAATTAATTAATATGTTAAATATACCTATGTTCACGCCGTGTGGTTCCCGGCAGAGTAGAATAGGATCACTCCAAGTCATCCCGTGGATGTCGTAAAAGGCGACTAAGGAAACACAAGCTAAACAAAGCTTATTAACATCAAAGAGACCTCTCCAACCCGTCTGGCCAGCGTGGAGAGTGTAGGCCAAATCCTCTGACTACTCAGGCTAGTATATGGTTCTGGTAGTACAGAGAGGGTCGTGCTCCTGCAGTGGAGACTGGAAGGATCTGATGATGATGATGACCTATGTGGGAATGGAATATTTCGATCTTCTCTAAAAGTGCTCTTACTTAGAGGTTTCGTTCAGTTACTACAAGTTGTAATAGAAATTCTATATCTGCCCCCTTACGCAATGGGTACTGATCGAAATAGCTTTAAAACAAATCCTTCAACCAGAAGATTTTATTGTAAAACAAAGCTAATGATATCTTAAGCAAAAGACTATAAAAAAACTAAACCAATTAATAATCATGTCTGACCGCTACCAACAAATGACAACTCAAAAGCCCATAATAACCGCGCGTGCGCACCGCCGCGTCACACGCGCGACTGCGCGACTAATCGCAATGATCCCTTCTCACTTAGGAGCTGTCCAAACTTGCGACACTGCGGTAGCCTCAAAGGTAAGCAGATGCGGCGACTGGCGGACAAAACGGCCGCTCTAAATAGACGGTCAGTTAAAGGCTCGTTTGGTAGGGCTGGTAGGTTAATATAAATATTCATTAATTTAGTCCTTTTTATGACTGACCCACCCTAAAGTAGAGCAATGATTTTTGCGCGTGTTTTTGTATGGAAGAATGAAGGTTTTATTGTAACTTCCCGAAACCTAAACATCATGACCGATATTTTTCCAGAAGCCTCATAGGCTATGTAACGTAATATAAAAATTAGTATGGCAGACGTAAACTATCAAGATCTGGAACTGTTTTGGTAGAGGATTTTTTTTTAATTTTAATAACTACTAATTATTATTTCATAGGTCAGATAGAGCGAGAGTGAAGATGGCAGTAAAACTAGTCTTTATGGATGTAAAAAAAAACGAAAATCCTAAAGGTATCAGGAACGATCCCCGCCTATCCCAATCTATAGTGCTGACTACTTCTGACTCATGTACGACCATCCTAAATTCTGGCGATGAAAGATATCGAGAGAAAACCCTGGTAACTGTATTTTGTTTACAAGTATGTAAAAATTACTGCTTTCATTTAACGGTAATCTTAAATTTTTCTTTGATTAATTTTCGAACTCTATGATTCTAAGTTTTCATAACAATGAGTACTATAACAATTAGCAATACTATAACCGAGACAGCCCTAGCGTGGCCACAATTAGTGCGCACGCACATTTACATACAAACAGTGGCGTTTAATTGTGTGCCGACAAATTGACGACCGTCGATTGTTGGTGTGCAACGCGTCCACTGGAGCAGTAATTAATTGTAAGTCGGACGCACTTTGTATAATGGCGTTTAGTTGCTATTCTAAACTACATATATGTTACATAAAGCCATTCCTTTATGATACTACGTCCCAGGCAAGCTGCACTATTATGACAGAACTTGTTATACAATATATTTTGGCAAAGTTTAGAGAATTACTGAGAATTGTAATAACTAGATCCGTCAAATCTGGGATCATGATTGAAAGCGTACTCCGGGCTCTGAAGCCAAGCGGCTCAAGAAGCAACCGGATTAACACTCTTGAACGATGATGATGATATTTTAGCAAAGATCTAGAGCTAGTTGATTATACTAGAATATTTGTATCAGAAACATTAACCTGTAATAGACGATTCCAAGTCATCGACTCTTAAACAAATAACGATGAAAAAAAAATCTCAACCTGAAATTTACTCAACAATTCAGCGTTTCACACATTAATATCGAGAGCGGATAAAAAAATAAGGGCAATGTTAACAATTTCATAAAGGAATTATCAGACCGGAGGTTACGCGAATTACTGAAACTAGGCTGTAAGCAGTTACATGAGCGTTTTCGCCAATGATCGACTTATTGACGTGTATCGCCCGGATCTACGATATCTATTTGTTCCCATTGGATCCCACTGATTGGTTCCATATTTTGAATTGCCGATATTTCACTAAGTGGTGATAAGAACGTCGCTAGTCTTTTAAGAAAAATAATTATTTTTAACAAAAAACGAAACCGACTTCACCTTGCGTAAGTATAAAATAGAAATAAGTTTAAACCGAACGGCATTCGTATACACATTTTTTTATTTCCCTCAATTTTTCTAGGATCCTTTTATAAGAACCTAACTAAGTGACAATGAAACAACGTAAAGGGTGCAATATTTCAGACAAAAAAAGAATTTCTTAAATCGGACCATCTTCGAGAAATTGAGGAACATACATAAAAAAAAAAATCCAACGAATTGAGAACCTCCTCCTTGTTTTGAAGTCGGTTAAAAAGACTCGTTTTTTAGACTCATTAGAATTCAATGTTGAATACCCCAAAAAGATAAAGCATAGTGTACATTAACTGTTAGAATTGTATTGCGACGTATTCGAGATTATTTAAATCATTTTCAGAGTAAAACTAAGTAAAACCACTGAATAAATAATACTACAAGTAGTAAAACAATGAAAACCTGACTGCTTTTTTTTGACAGTTTACATATATTGACTTATTACTGACATTATATAGTGGTCAAGCTATTGAGGCTCTAGGAAGCACCAATGGCACACATATATATATATACGTGCGAAAAACATAACCCTCCTTCTGGGTCAGTTAGGTAAAAATTGAGGATCAAAAGGGAACGTATTACGATATCCACGACCTAATGCAAACAAAAAAATGTTTATCAATGCTAAGTTATTCATAATGCGGTGTAATTCACATTGCAGGGAAACAGCGCGGGAATCGAATGCAACCGATCTCAAAGCGGAACACGCTATTATAACCAATTAACCGAAAGGATATTTCGGATGTAGTGCACTGTTTTCTGTCGTTTATTGTTGATACGTATGTTTTTATATGTTTATAGACTAAATTACACTAAATTTTTTTTATATTAAGATTAGTTTACTAGTTTAATTATTTAGTCATTGAACAGTAGTTACATATGATTACATTTGACATAATATAAACATTATAATTTGCAGGAATTAAATATTCCATTCAGATATTGCATTATATCTCTGTAATATTTATATAATATTAAAAGATGAAAGATTTGAGAGAAGAATGAACCACTTATATAGAGACTAGAGAAGAACGAAAAAATAATAAAAAAATACCACCAAATTTTTTTTTTTTTTTTAATGAATTTATTCAAGAATATTAAAACAAAATCAACTGCTCCTGATATGTAGACGTAATGATTTGCGTGTTCGTATCTCGCCTTGAGCCCTATCCTAGATTTCCCACCTTCCGGATTCATTTGAATAGCGAAATCAGTATAATGGGCCGCGTCCAAATACGATTGTTTAGAGTACTTCGCATCCGTCGAAATTTGATTGCATCTTGTGCAATAGCGCTGTTGGAAACATCATTGTTTACATGCCAACAAGTAGATCATTTGTTTTAATAAAGGATAGAATTAAGATATAAGAGATTTTTTATTTTTTGATTCTGAAGAATAAAAATATTATGACTCAAATGGGTCAGTCTTACGTATCGTTATTTTTAAGCGGGACACATAGAAAAGGCGTAAGACGAGGACGGGGCGCGGGTAGGGAGCAGACGGGGCACCCTGTCTTTTCTGTGTGATTTGGGCCGCCACGCTTTTATACATTTTGTATGAAAAAGACGCGGAGGAGACATATGTCTGCACCCCGTCCTCACCCTACGTCTTTTCTATGTGTCCTTCGCTTTGCAAATGCGAGAAATTTTATTATTTTAAGTCATACGTATGTAGCTACTGCGCTATTTGTATTAAAGTAGAGTTACAAGAAATTTGTCACATACTTTTGAAACAATACATATAAATAATAGAGATCAGTTGAGATTATAATCAACTCCTAATTTGCAATGGGTCTCCAAACATTCTTCAACATTAGTGTAAACAAAAACAAGCTTAAAGTTAATCTGATTTAATTGTCCTCTATCTCAAAACCTACTGAACCAATTTTAATGAATTAGGCAGAATTTTTCGACTTAGAAAATACTTCTTAGACGAAATAGAAATATTTTTTGTTATCCGACATATAGTTAAGATATGCGTGGACATACATACCCCTGGAATTTGGCACATTTGCTTAGAAGTTGGAAAAGACTAATTTGTACAAAACTTGGCAATTCTGAGAATATTATACACATAAGAGTCGAATTAATAACCTTTTTTTGAAATCGATCTTCTTTGTCGGCAACACATAGCTATATACGTAGTACCTCAAGGATTGCAGGCGACAATCTTACACGTAAGTGCTTTCAATCAAAAGGACCTTATATAAGTATATGTATATCTCGCATCTGACTACTTTTTGGTTTATTCCTCAGCCATGGTGCTTCGGAAGCCGGGGTCCACAATGCTCCTGATATCGATTAAAAAAAATGTAAAATGTGATCCTTACCTTGCATCCTTCACACGTAAAAGCTCCGAAATGGAAGCCCGCTGCCGGCTCACCGCAAACTTTGCACTTTTGGTTCATCTGCAACAAACACAAGCTAGAATTAGAATCTAAAAATCAGAAGAAAAATGTAAAGTTAATTTCTATGCCTCTTTTTTATGACTCAAATATGTGCATGAAGCAACGGAGAGGTCTTTTCCTTCCCACGTGAGTTTGCGTGTACCCTATACAAATTAACTTCGGGAGGGAATTCCATTGCTTAGAGGTTCGCATAATAAAGGAAGAGGTAAATCTAGAGGTGCGCTGAGCAGTAGGATCGACCATAAACAGATGGAATCATTGTTCACTCCGCGTCGTTGCTGCCACTACGCAAAATACAATATTTTTTTGACTAAATTGAAAGCACCACAATTCCGTTTCCGTCTGAATGTCTAGACAATCGAACACAAAAACGACAAAAGTACATTAGAACTCCATTGTTTCAAATTCATAATTTTTAATTTACACAATGAAATTATGCCTGTCTGAAAAAGCTACTCGGAATAATTACCATAGAACAAGTCTTGTAAAGTAGTACGCTGAAATGTCTACATTGAAAAAGGTCACCTTGAGTTCAGTCTACAAAATTTGCACTAGAAAAGCCTTGGGAAAATTACCTCCTACGTATTTTTGAAATTTATAAACACAAGTCAGAATTTGAATACGAGGCCATATCTTGTCATACAATGTTTTTTTTTTCTACAAATATTGTTCAAAAGTAAGAAAAAATATATTCGTTTAATACTTTAAGCAATTTGTTCATTTATATTGATGGGGAGAAAACGAATTAGTCGGTACTAACCACGTCAAGTGCAAATATCTATAATACTTTATTCAGTGTATTATTGATTTAGATTATTTCCACAATCATTGTCACTCATAAATAAATAGCACAGTGATGACACTTTAAAAATCGAGAGAAAAAAAAACACATTAAATACTTTGTAGCTAAAAGGAAATGTCGTCCATTTGGTTGCGCGTCGAAATACGAAATTGTTCTTATCGTCCGATATAACTGAAAACTCGCCTCAGAAACCCAATTCAGTGTTAATACGGCATGACCAGCCTCACTATTTCCAATCAGTCATTTAGATGTTAATTTCGAGGACCACGGCGCATGTTATTGCTTGCGATAAATCGTTTTGTGTAACGGTTAATATCGATATGTAGTATCGATATTATTTGCTGTGTTGCATCACTAAAATACAAGTGTTCTATTTATGAATTTTAAATTAGTTTTTGTTTTTAATTATTGTAACGTTTTATTTGAACATTGTTTTTCACACCCTGCATTCGAGTGTGACTTATGGATTTATTTATAATTTAAAGTTGAGAAATAATTCAAATTACGATTGTTTGACGATTGGAAATAAAATTATCAACAAAATATTGATTTTTAATGCTAAGGCTGAGTTCACATGAATTTATTAAGGCGCAAATCGCGAATTCACTTTGATAATGATTGTGTCATTTTGATTTCATCCAACAAGTGAAAATGCCTAACCTGGAAAGGCCTTACTAACTTACTATGCTTAACTTTGAAGTTCAACGCCACTGACACGTGTCGCATATTTTGTAAGGACTGACCACCAAAAAATCTTACCTTTAGATAAGAACAATTTATATTATTACTAGCTTTCCCCCGTGGGTACGCTCGCGTTAGTGTCGATTTCTCGGAAAAAGTTCTTTTCTTCGGGATGAAGATAGCCTGATATCCTGTTCTGTTCATGATGATCTATCTACTAAACCGTAGATAGAGCCAGAAAGCGTAACAAACAAACAGACTCACTTTCGCATTTATAATTAAAGTATTAGGATGTGTAAATTAAGCGAGTTATTTTATTTAAAACGTTTCAGAAACAACATCAGAAATAATAAGAGAAACTTGGATAAATAAATATATACGGACAAATCACACAGATTGAGCTAGCCCCAAAGTAAGTTCTTAAGAAAGACTTGTGTTATGGGATACTAACTCAACGATACTATATTTTATAACAAATACATATATAGATAAACATCCAAGACCCAGGGAAATCGGAAAAAGATCGTTTTCCATCATGACCTGACCGGGGATCGAACCCGGGACCCCCGTGTCGCAGGCTGGCGTGGTAACCGCTGCGCCACGGAGCTCGTCAAGCTGGATAATTGCCATGAACTCTAACGTTATAACAGCTGTAATGTATTTATCAAGAATCATACGAATCAGTACATATTACCCATAGAAAATTTAATAAATAATAACTACGCCTAGATTAATTAAAATTATCATACATGTTTCTTAAGAGTCCCACGTAAAGCCGCAATCCCATACAAACGTAGTTTCGTTTTAGTTTTACAACAGTTAAGCCAATCTCTACCAAATTTCGTACATACGACCGGATAAGGCATTACAGCGATTTAAAGTTTCGTATCGAAACTTGTACTTGACAAAATTACAGCGATTTAAAGTTTCGTATCGAAAACTTGTACTCGCTGTTATTTTGTATAGGTATTGTTTTTAAAATTGAAATCTGATTATAAACATCAATATGCCTTATCCGGTCGTATGTACGAAATTTGGTTGAGATTGTCTTAACTGTTGTAAAACTAAAACGAAACTACGTTTGTATGGGATTGCGGCTTTACGTGGGACTCTTAAACAAGACACATAGGCCCAAACATCGATCTATTCAAACTCACTAACTTTGGCATTTATAATTCAAGTAAGATTTGGACAAATCACTCCAATTGTGTCGTCAACTGGGCTTTCGGACTCCTCCCAAAGATGTTAAATCACAATGATAATTGTGCAAACGAGCCAAACGGTCGTTTTAGGCATGTTTGTAAGTGTCCACACATTACGGCTGGTTTAATATGCAAATTAGCCGTAAGCGCGGTGTTTATCAAGCCGATAGCCATCGCGACGAGATACAAGGGTGGTGTCCTGTTGGCTCCTAGCATTACAACTTTTATGTTTATTTTTCTTATTAATAACATGTCGAGCTCCGTGGCGCAGCGGTCAACACGCTAGCCTGCGACACGGGGGTCCCGGGTTCGATCCCCGGTCAGGTCAGGATGGAAAAAGATCTTTTTCATATTGACCTGGGTCTTGGATGTTTATCTATATAAGTATATATTATAAAATATAGTATCGTTGAGTTAGTATCCTGCGACACAAGTTCACAACTTACTGTGGGGCTAGCTCAATTTGTGTGATATGTCCCTATATATTTATTTATATTTATTTATTTAAACATCATGTTACCCATAAGAAATTCACTGTTAGAGACAGGCCTTACTACTTAAGAATTTAGATTTTAGATTTTCGTTAGGGTCACTACGCTTGGCACACGGGTTGGTGATTATGGTGAGTGCGTGTCCTTTTTTTATTAATTGTATACTTAAATTATGAAATGTTACGCGAGACATAATTATTATTATTAAAAACGGTTGAAGCCCTCGCCCTGAAGATGGCCATCTGAATTGGCCGAAACCCGGTCGGCAATACCGTCTAAATATAACGTGAGTGCAACCGTTTTTAATAATAATAATTGTATACTTATATAAATGACTCAAATTACATCTGTTTAGCCAAACAGACGTAATTTAAGTCATTTATTGTGTACTTACATAATAAATGACTGAAATTACGTCTGTCAGGACTTTTTAGCAATTTTGCTGGAAAGTCCTGCTTGAGCTAGACGAATACAATTTTGTAACTTGTCAGTTTCTAGTGAATATCAATTTCTAAAAAGAATAAGAGATATTCTGCGAAAGAGGCATACTGCTAAAGGGACATTAGGAGAAAGAAACGTTTTACGTTTACTTCGTTACTTTGACCAAATTGCAGCAAAAATGCTGTCATCATAGTGAACCCAAGACTCCAACGCACCACAGCTGAGGACGTTACCGGGAAAATATTTGCTGAGTAAAGTTTATCGAAAAAAATATTATCAAATCTTTGCCCAAGTTGAAATTCTCAAAAACCGCCCCATTTCGCAAAACGTTATCAGTTGTAGGGTTCATTCAAGTATTAGCAATAAGGAATGCGCCCATAGAGGCGCCCGATGCTAAATGTGTGGAGATTTTTGCCGTACGTCAGATTTGAGATAGCACTGGGACCGTGGATACTGCTCGACAGCGGTACCTCAGCAGTTTTAATACACCTGATGAATACTTCGCATGCATTTCGTAGATGCAGCAAAGTTATATAGTACCAGCTTATCCCGCGACTTCGCCCGCATATCTTCTAGCCTATGTGCTATTCCAATGTATGAGCTATAAAAATGTAAAGTGTTTAAAATCCATGCAGTAGTTTTATCTTGAAAAAATAATCCCCACATCTTACGATATAAATTCCACATAATGTAGAATAAAAGAATTCTCAAGTTGAATGAACATGCAAAAGAATTACAAGAAAGGAGGGTTTTTGGAACAAGTGAAAGGACTACCTTATAGGAAGAGTGCTTGCCTCTTTAGGGAGAGTTTCATAACGAAAGAAAATAACTGACTAGGTATATCATAATGTTTGTTTTTAGGGTTCCGTAGAAAACTAGGAACCCTTATAGTTTCGCCATGTATGTCTGTCTGTCTGTCCGTCCGCGGTTTTACTCAGAGACTATAAGTACTAGAAAGCTGTAATTTGGTATGAGTATGTATATTAATCATAGCAAAAAGTCGTAGAAGTAAAGTGGGGGAGTATTTTTTTTTCTCTACTTACCCATCGCGTGGGGTATCGTTAAAAAGGTCTTTATAAAATATTGTGAGGTTGACAACACCATTTTTGGATTTAGGGATCCGTTTCCGAAATATTTGGTTTTAAAGTGCAAATTTTTGTTAGAGGTACGTGTCCCCCCCCCTCTATCTGCTAAACGGTTATATATGGATACGTGAAAAAAATACAGCAGTAGTATATATACTTAAGTTGAAAGAAAAACTATCAGAGCTGGGTACTAAGTGCAAACTAAAAAGTTATAGGCAACCAACTTATAAAATGTACTGGAAAATGTAAAATTTCATACTATCTTTATTGTTAGATGTTTTTGGCCGTTAAACTGTGAGGTGCGAGTGTAAACAGTGTGAACTCAAAGTTGTCATTCGCAACTACGGAACCTTATACTGCACGTGGCCCGATACGCACTTGGCGGTTTTTGTTTTTCGTATGTGTAAGTAGAAAACACCAACGATCAGATGAATCAGATTTTACAAGCTGCCAAATGCTTAACGTTAAACAGTATAATAAAAGAACTGTTACGTTTTCATAATTTATTAATTACTATTGCAAAATTTTGCTTTTATAAAACAGTTTAAAGCCCCACACTAGGGCCCTTAATGTTCCACTCATAGTTCATTTTTAACTCTACAAGGAAGTCTTACCGCACAATTATAATATGCTTTATATCTCCCGTACACTAAATGGAAATACCACAGACTTATAAATCTCGTAGACAAGTTGGAATCTAGCGAGCTGCGCTTGCAAGCGATCGTTTATCTGGAGTCGCGGATCGCCGATACAGGTGCGGAGACGACGCGTACCGCTTCTAGGGTGCGTACTTTGAAATTATGCGGCTGAGTTTCAGTAGGTTTTATACTAATTTTTATAAATTAAAGCATATTTGGCCACAGTAATGATATTATTCTGTTGTCAACTAAAATTTATGTATTATGAATCTAAATTTAGGATGATAGCGATTATCTAGAGAAGTAAATATGCGGAGAAGACATATACAGCTCATAGAGTGCGCATTTTGAAACTATTATTCTGAGATGAGGTAAGTTTCATATAAATAAGATATAAATTGGACTGCACATATCCCGTGGTTTGGAATTATGTGGCTAACATTTTTTAGTTTGTAAAGAGATGAAATCATAAAAGTTCAATTTCAAATGTTGTAATGAGGGTCCCAAATGTATAAACTCTATCCAGAATATTTACAATGCTACGAGTTATTAACATAGAAGTATTAAAGAAGCTGCAAGGCGAAGGTCGCCGATAACATGTTTTCAATTTTTGTTGTTGATTGATTGAAAGAAAGAGTTTACCATAACATTATTAAAATTTACAGTTTCATTTAGACATATATATTTTCGACGAGTTGGAATAAATATGCTCGAAAAAAGAAGCGATACTGACTTCAATTTGTGAGTAAAACAGTTTCAATAAGTAAGTTTTCTACAATTAAAACTGCGAGCGTGCTCATTATAAACCTAATTTACTTACAACAAAATGCACCCGACCCCAGAGCACCGTATGCAGAGTCACTGCGCGGCCAGTAAATCACGCAGCGTGAGCTCGGCCCGCGCCGCCTATCGCGCCGCTCATCGCCCCCGCTCTAAATTAGATCGGACACGATTCGTACACGCCGTGCGCTGTTTCGGCGAGATGTCGCATTGATTTGTAGTTTTATGATACCGCTGGGCTACAAAATTCTGAGCGTATGGAAGTCAAGCTCGTTCTATTAGTTTAGAAAGAATAGGCTATGTTTTATTCTTGTACTAGCAATTATCTCGCGACTTTGTCCGCGTAAATATAGTCTATGTCACTTGCAACTAAATTAGCTTTCTATAGGTGTAAGAATTTTGGAAATCAGGCCTGTAGTTTCGGAGCCAATTTGATGCAAACAAACAAACAATGAAATCTTTCCTCTATGTAATAAATATTAATATAGATTAAGAGAAAGCCATAAAATCTCCAGTTATTGAAAACGAAATAATTAAGACAGAAATTGAATCTTTTCCAGAGACTAATACACAGATTATTTTTAAAATTAACTAGTTGGTTGAGTATATTATAAACTGATGTGTTCGTCTGAATATATTGAGATTTGAAGTCGTGTTTTCATCAAGCTTAACGATTTCACTTACATCTTTCGATCGCATATATATGTCTTACATAAATCGCATTACTTTACCGTTTCACGTCGTCACACGTTTCTTGTCGCACGGCAGTGTAAACGTAGCTTTATCTTCACGCTCACTGCTTTGTATGAGCTGCGTATTTTTAAATTATTCTTAACGGTATGTGTGAACGCGTCGTTAAGTGCATTATTGATTTTGGTCTGCGGTTATGTATGATTTGGTGTTGGTTACACGATGCAGGTGCCCGATAAGCTAAAGACCGAAATGAGTTATATCCACGAGTAGCTTTTTATTTTTTTATATACATACATACTATCACGTCTTTTCGCTTGTGGGGTAGATAGAATCTAGGACTGTAAAATGTTAAGGCCACGTTTAGCATGTGGGCTTGTAGGTGAGAACGGAATTAACATAGTGATGGGTTGCTAGTCGCATCGTCTATTGACATGATTCCTGACGCCCATTCCCTCGATCGGATTTTACAATCTGCGCGAGATGAGAAACAGCTGGTACATTCTCTACGTTTTTTTCGTTTCTCCCAGACCAGCGTGGAAGTTTTTTTTTTAATCAGAAGTTTAAGATACTCTTTGTTTCCATTAGAATTTAAAATGTTTCATTTTATTTTACTTACCCTGATCGGTTGAGTCTATTGTGGCGCAGCGGTCAACACGCCTGCCTGCGACACGGATGGTCCCGGGTTCGATTCCCGGTCAGGTCAAGATGGAAAATGATCTTTTTCAGATTGACCTGGGTCTTGGATGTTTATCTATTATAAAATATAGTATCGTTGAGTTAGTATCCCATAACACAAGTCTCGAACTTACTTTGGGGCTAGCTTAATCTGTGTGATTTGTCCGTATATATTTATTTATTATTATTATTTTTTTATTGTGTTATTACTGACGCTCGCTCATCTCTGCATTCAGCTAACGCTTAGGATCCGCTTTATGGTTTCTGTTATCCCTTCGCATCCGTATAGCATACGAATAATATATACATATAGTTTCTAAGGATAACTAAAATTGTAAGTCGACATAGCTTGGAGAAAATGCGCTATGCAGTTTGTTGCCGCTTCTGCTGCACTCCCTGCAATTTTTTTTGTTGTGATAGTCTTGTATTAAATATGATAATTAATAAGCAAAGAAGCCTGTATTGAATTAACGTTTCAAATCTTGAAATACGAATACTTACTGAATTTATACTCGTATATTTAGAAGTTAATTATGAAGAATTTATTGATTAGCACAATAAAAATGTTGATATAAAATTATCTAACTAAGCATTTTCACATAAAAGATAATATCTCTAAAACAAGATTCCAAGTTTCCTTTAATATATTAATTTTGTCGTTTTCATACGAAGCGCCGTTCATCTTCGGGTACAGTTGTAAGGTTGTCCCTCGTAAAATATGTGCCATACTGTATGTAAATTTATGGGAGAAAAAATTAAACGAATTTATGATATTACGCAAAATTACCATAACATGTGTAGGATCACAGTATTTGAATCTATTTCGAATCAATCAATGGATTGGTATAATGTTCTCGTATAAAGTTAAAGGAAACTTCTTTCTTACATTTTTATAGATTAAGAGATATAATATAGATTTTTGTATCGATAAACCTATGCCATTGGTTGTTTTTCTTTGTTATTTGCTATTAAATCCTTAAAGTAAATAAAATGTTTTGAATATCACACGATTGTGTCGATAATTTTGTTTATTTCCTTCATTAGTAAAATATGGGCTTTGGGCATTAGTAAAATAGATAGCTTTAATTTTTGACAATCTTCCTGGTTAAGTGGTTAACAAACTAGTCTGAGAGCCCCCCTCTATGTTTAATCCTCGGCCAGGTCATGATGGAAAATGATCTTTTCCAGATTGGCCTAAGTCTTGAATTATCTATATATGTATCTATTTCAAAATATATGTAGTATGGTCGAAAAAGAATTCTACAACACAAGCCCATAACTTATCCTAACTGTTGGGGGTTCATATTATGTACTGTGGGGCTAGCACAATATACGTATGTGTGATAAGTAAAAAAAAAAACTTCCGTCGAATTAAAATCTCCGGGTGCTTGTACTAAATGGCAGAAAGTATTTTTTTCTGTTGCGGATGAAACAAAATACATAAAGGTCAACGACTGCACAAGTGGGGCTCCCTTGCATGGTCGCGTCCAGTGCAATCGTCCTCTATTCGGGCGTGAAACCGAACGCGGCAGATCGATCCCTTGGCTCACGACTTAATTAATTTGTCAGACATAGTAGCCTTTTTTCAACCACCAAAATTCACGAAAATAAACCATAAAGTTCCATAAATAAAGTTTAAATTGGGTTGGTTTGGAGATGGGTATCCGAGCGTACGAAACGAAAGCTTATGACGCGATGCGATTTGTGAAAAATCGTACCAAAGTGGTTGTCATTCGGCGATTTTTTCATCGTTATCGTGGACGGAATCTGGACGTTTAATTAGCATATTAATTACTTCATATTTCGAGGACTGGGACTAACATGGGTTATTTCTGATTAATCGCAAAGTGTTTGACTAATGGCCTTGGCTGTATGAGTTTAAGTTCTTTGCATTCCGCCCGAGAATTACATTGCTGGCGTTCATTCAATTTGTTGTTAATTAATAACTCGTCCGTTTATAATATTTAACTTGTAGCCGTGAGAACGTAATGATATGTTTTAAAAAATATTATATTTAATATTCAAACTGTGTTAAGATATTTAAATTTCATTCTCTTTTACTCATCTTTGCAGCGTTATGATAGGTTTGATCCCAGCGTCAAAAAGAGCCACTAGTCCTTGAATCCCGCTACTGTAATCGAGCAGCAGGACTATGGCATAGTCTATGATTTACCCTGACCTTGCATCAGTAGCTACAAATCCTTCTTTTTTTTGACAACTCTCTTCTTACCCATCTTTGAAGCATCATCATAGGTTCGATACATGGAGATGTATGTACTACGTTAATTATACTTCCGTGGCTTGATACCAGCATAAAAAGAGTCACAAGTCTCCGGATCCCGCTACTCTATCCGAGCGGGTCTATGGCATAGTCTATGATTTACCCTGACCTTGCATCAGCTGCTACAATTACTGTAGGTATTATTTTTATTTTGACCCTATCCCATCTCTCATGACTCTCCTAAGATGGGGTATCTTTGGAGAGTCATGAGAGATTTCATTCCAGCGGCAAATAAAGCCACAAGTCTCCGAATCCCGCTACTCTATCTCAACAGCGGGTCTATGGCATAGTCTATGATTTACCCTGACCTTGCATCAGCTGCTACAATTACTGTAGGTATTCTTTTTATTTTGACCCCATCCCATCTCTCATGACTCTCCTAAGATGGGGTATCTTTGGAGAGTCATGAGAGATTTCATTCCAGCGGCAAATAAAGCCACAAGTCTCCGAATCCCGCTACTCTATCTCAACAGCGGGTCTATGGCATAGTCTATGATTTACCCTGACCTTGCATCAGCTGCTACAATTCTCGGCTTTCCCACGGCGACGGGGACCTCCGATAATGGCGCCGCAAATGACAGAGCGCGGGGTTCACACGCCCGGGTGTGTCGGAAGATCACTCACTAACATCGATATTCGAACTTTGAGGCCTCCAAATAGTCTCAAATTATTAAGTGACAATGAGTATATAGCATTGATAACTGTGACTGCCTTTTTGAAGTGCGTATCGTAGAAACCATTTGATAAACACGAGTAAAATATCTATTTGAACTTGTCCTGCAGGCTTTTTTGCTTTATTTTATTTATTTAATATATCTTGAATAAATATAGTCAATAATGCGAATGCTGTAATGGATGTTAAAGTCAACATCAAAATATGCTGTGATGAGTATTCAAACTATCCTACATGCGAAAGTAAATTTGTTTGTGACGTTTTCACGCTGTATCTACTGCTCCAATCAACATCAAAATTACCTACACGTTATCTGAGTTACTGCAACTTTTTATTCAGTATATCCAATTAAAACAAAATTAGCAAATAGCGTGTGGAAATCTTTACTTCTTAGGACACCAATAATATACAAGCAAAATACCTTTTACCTACTACCTATTTTGAAGTAAAACATAACCAGATTATCCGATTAAAACCAGGAGCGGCGACTAGTGCCGTGGAAGCATATCAAATGAGCCCTATCAAAACGAAATCAGCGGTTAGCTGCGCTCGCAAAGAAATATGATAAATCATGTTTTGATTGATGCTTCTATTTTTTCGGTGAAAGCCTTTTTGTTAGGTTTATTAGGTAATTATGGTGTTGCCAGTGCGTAAGGAGATTTACTTGGGAAATAAATGCATATCTAAAGAAATAAATGTTCATTTAAATCACTTTTCTTTTCAAAGCCTGCTGAAACTATTTATATGTTGATCAAGCTAGATCTACATAAAATAGGAACGACAAGCAATTCACTAGTCTTCAATGAACAGAAATTAGTTAGGTACTACAGCCATTGACTCAAAAAACTTCATATTTCCTTTACAATTTCCCTAAACGACAACTCTATATACCTAAATCACACCGTCATTCTCTCGTCATTTGAATCCCTTAACCTCCGGTTCCCAATCCTTAGTTCCCGCGCATTACGCATTGGTCCCGCTCACTTACACTCACTATAGTTGTGAGTTGTGAGAACCAGACGCTCTGGACCACTTTAGACGATTTGTCTGGGGAGCTATTATCATAGCGTTCTACTGGATAGATCTATATTTACACTTGATTGGAAAGATGTAGTTTTTTAGGATTGGAAACAGAAATAATTTGTAGAGAGGGCAAACTTTAAAAATATACCTATTAGATATGGCGGTATTGATGTTTTGTTTTCGTTTTTTTTTTCGGAAACTGAAAATGAATGGTTATTATATGTAGCCATTTCGATGATACATATAATAAATTAGGAAATCTAAAAGGAAATAGTGACAGTTTCTTAAACTAGTTAGATCTGTAAGCTGTATGTATATCTACTGCTGTATATTGAAAAAATGTAAAAACTAAAACAGCAAAAAAAAAATTTGTATCTATCACACACAAAATTTCACGAAAATCGGTTGGGAAAAGTCACTTGAAAAGCTAAAAGAACAGAAGTAGCTGAAAAACAGGATGGACATACACACAAAGTTTTGTTCCAAGCTTAAGCATAAAATATTTTCGCTATTTAGCACAAATATGCCGTGTGGTTCCCGGCAGAGAAGAAAAGGACCACTCTAAGTCTTCCCATGGATGTCGTAGAAAGAGACTAGGTAACACAAGCTAAACAAAGGTTATAAACATCAAAGATACCTCTCCAGTACGTCTGGCCAGCGAGGAGAGTGTAGGCCAAATCCTCTGACTGCTCCGGCTCTGACAGAACAAAGAGCATCGTGCTCCTGCAGTGGACACTAAAAAAGATCCAATGACGATGATGAAGTTGTAAATTATATAGCAATTTAAACAAGTAATCAAATTTAAACATGTAGTTATGAAAACAGCTTATATTTCTTAAATATCTACACTACATCTTAATTTAATAACATAATTTACAGTTTCTAAAATATATTTGATTAGTTAACATTCCAAGTGGAACGATTAGAACGGACTTCGTAATAAACGGTTTCATTTATCCACCATTTCAATTAACACCATGGTTAACTGGTCTATCCTTTCTGGTCCAATCGGCAATCGGCCGTTTTACGAAATAAGCCAATTTGCTAAATGCGATTGAGCAACTCGTCATATTCGCCTTCAGCTGTAAGTCATTACACGCTAAATTTTTGTTTGATTTGTAAGTATTAAAGTAGTGCCATAAAATGGTAAACTGTTTATTTTTAATAACACGCAAATAGTACTGGTGAAACGAAATGGAATTAAACTCTGCAAATTGTATAAATTCTTTAGTTTTTGCCCGTGGATTCAGATGTTTTATTTTTTTATAATTTATTGTTTTGTTGTATGTTTATATCTTTTCAATATTAACACGGTCGTAATGATATCGAAATTTGCATCGTGATTTGCGTCGTAATATACCACATATTACGGATTTGCCCAATGAGACAGATGCACTGTTGAACCTTTTTCATTGAATTCGAGTAAAAAAATTTCATTTTCAGGATGAAAACTTTGTGCTGATTCGTGAGATGAATGATTTTTGTAAAAGAAACCTGAATTAATGTATCCACCTGATTCTTATAATTGTACTTAGACAAACTGTTTTAATTCTTAACTTCAATAAATTTCTTATTATCTGCTCAACTGTATTCTTGTTTTTCTTCATGCTTATCGCAAATGTATTGAAAACCGTCGTATGATGCACGCACTCAGTAGCTGTGCTGAAGCTGGCTAGTTTAGTCATCTTTATATTATAAGCTACAAACACCTCGATTACAATATCCAGCTTACCGTACTATTAAAATATTTATGAGGATTTAAAGTGGAAAGTATAATCACAAATAAAAGTAGACTAAAGAAGAGGCCTAAACCAGAAATTTTCTATAAACGAAATATATAAAAAAACAAAGATAAAAAAAAAAATCGTCATGATCTTTACGCATAACGACGACATTACAAAAATAATAACTTCTGTTACGAGTGGTGTCTGAATAGAACCCGTCTCGATGTTCTATGACAGGGCGTGATAGGCGCCGTCACAACAAATCGCGTTCCAGATTATGATCTTACACGAGTTTATCTCGAGTGCTCGCTCGCTAGTCACAACTTGTAACACTAGACAAATTGTTGCCGCATAAAAATTATGACTTAGTAGCTATTTGAATGACTTGGTACGTGTAAGTTATCGCTTAAGTGCTATTCTGGCGTATTAGCTGTAACATTGTTTCATTTGATAAAATCCAACAGAAAGTTCTTTTGGACCAGTAAGTGCCTTTTTTGATGAATCCTATATCCATCTTAGTACCCCTATTAGAGTGTACGTAAAAAATTGTGAAAATATGTACAATGGTTATGCCGTGTGGTAGCCGGCAGAGTATAACAGGACCACTCCGAGTCTTCCTGTGGATGTTGTAGAAGACGACATTGGAAATACAAGCTAAACAAAGTTTATAAACATCATAGAGACCTCTCCAACCCGTCTGGTCAGCGTGAAGAGTGTAGGGCATATCCTCTGACTGCTCTGTGCATGGCCATGGCAGTGCAGAGAGGGTCATGCTCCTGAAGTGAAGAGTAAAAAGACCTGATGATGATGTGTAATGGTTAAAGTGTGAAGGCATCAAACATAAAACTTTATTATTGCTTATAAAATTTCGTTATAATTATTAAATTTAAAATTATCTTGGGAAAGAAGTTCGCTAGGCTGAAATCATTCATCAGCGCTATTAATTTTATAGTTTTTAAAGACACACCGTTTGAAATGTTGTCCAAAACTGAGGAGTAATCACATAGAGATCCTCTTGTCACGTCCTACACCATTAGTGATGGGATAGCGAACTTCAGCCCGGCATTACTGTCATTACTGCCTATGGGAACCCGCGATCAAAATAAGGAATGTAGAGAAGAACAACTCACAAAAATTGCTACAAGATATTGGTAAAACGACGACGGGCGGCTTACCATAATAAAACTATGGCTCTTTTAAAAGTAAATACCCGGTTTCAAAGCACCATATCAGACTATGCAACAAGGAAGACTCAGATGTCAAATGTATAGATAAAATGAATTCTGACTCTGTATTTGATAAAAAGTTATAAATATAAAACTATTTGAGCCAAAGTTTTTATTCTATAATCTTTTATTTCATGGGTTTTTTAGTTCAAGAGAAACAAAAAAAAAAAAGACATGAGGCTGCATTAAAACCTATTGTAAACTGGGTAAAATCATCATAATTCTTTTGATTTTTGTGAAAATCTAAAGCAATTATTGATTGTCGTTTGTCAACTTATGTAATGTTTTATATATTGTCTGTATATAAATATATGTATGTGTTGTAATACTTATATTTTTTTATCAAATGTAATCCTTAGCCGTCAAAACCGTAAGAAGTTTTTTAATTTATTTATTCCTAATAAGACTTTGGTTCAGTACCTGGCTACGTAAAATTATTCGCAATAAGTCGCAATTAGCAAAATGTATGTATAGGTTTTTGGTTCGCTTTCTTATTTTTAGACTATGCTCCGCGATGCGTACGCGTATTGTTTCACGGGTCAACTGTGAACCTTCGTTAGTTTGAGTCTGAGGTGACCCCCATGACCCCCGCACTGGGTTAGTTCCACGTTATATTCCTATGTGATCGCATATCCAAGATAGAATCTGGCCAGGGCGTAAATTCCGCGTTCATTTTGCGCACAAAATATCAGCGCATATTAGAAGCGTGGGGATGAGTGGCGTAGAATGTACTATATGAAACATATATGTCACTTTATAATTTATGTTATTATTAAATACACTGATAATGTGTAACCTTGCCATAATATCGAACATTGGTGAAAAATTTTCCACAAGGAGCATAGGTCGAAATAATTAATTGGAATTCTCATACTAAATCGATCAGCTGATCAGTTTTGAATAGAGAACCCATTTTTTTATATATTTCTATTCACGTTTCTCGGGGAATATTTGTTCAGTATGATCAATAAAGGTATGTTTGAGAATATGGTAAGGTTACAGATTTACATGGTAAATTGATAATATGTAGAAAGATATTATAAAAATAAATTTATGTATTTTTTAATGCAGTTCAGATCAAATTTATGATAACATATGATTTTAAAGAACACTAAAAATACAAAGTCGTTGCGATGATTTTGTACTTTGTGCTGAAAGACTTTAAGAACTCATTGGCACACTAGGCAGGTGTAACCTAAACTGTTCTAGACTGACAAAACAAATAGTATTCTTACAACATCCGATAAATTTCCTAATTTATTTCACATAGGTGTCATAAGTAGACAATCGTAGTGCATGAATGTCCAATTAGAATGATGGATCCTGTCTAATCCAATTAGTGTTGCTACCAGATCAATTAGTGGAATTGATAAATTAATAATTAATAGTACGCTTCATTGAGAAGATAGTTTCATATTATGCGAGAAGAATGAGCGAGTTAAACGACAAGTGTGTGTATGAAATTAGTAACTGTAACGTATTGACAAATTAAGAAATAAATACATGTATATAGGCACAAATCACATAAATTAACTAAACCAAACACAAACAAATAAACATCTAAGACTAAGTCAATCTAAAAATGATCCTTTTCCATCATGACCTGACCCGGGATCGAACACTAATGTTGGAGGCTGGCATGCTAACTACTGCGCCACGGAGATCGTAAAATTGTGTCGTTGTGGTGTGTTTTTTAATTGTTAGTTGCTTAAAAGATAAAATAAAAAAATGAAAAGAAGTTTGGTTACTTATGCCTTAACTTTAGCATTTAATTTATATAAAATTATTTTAATACGGTTTTTATCGCGTTTATTACATTATTTATACACCTACCTATTGTAAAGTGCTCGAAACTTTAGGTGTATAAATAATGTAATAAACGCGATAAAAACCGTATTAAAATAATTTTATTTAAATGTGTAACAATCGCGAAAACATAAGAAAACATTTAGCATTTAATTTTAAAATTCATGTTTGCATTTTTTTTCATTATTCTCATTTGTCATATTGGAACTAATTTTTTTTGTTTATAAAGGAGTTGAATTTTACGAGTACGTGCTCGCTACTTAACTCGTCTTTCTAACTCTACCGTTGTGCACTGGCGTTAACAACTCTCTTTGAGATTGATTGAGTGATGATTAATTTGTCAACACAGATTACATTTTGAGACGGTAATTGTCCAGTTACTGTGAAATATTTGTTTGCTGCAATAATTTAGGTTTAGTACGGAGTTGATTTATGAAATACATAGTCTCGCAAGCATATAAGCGGTATTTTTCAATAATTGTTCGGGCTCAAAAGTTTATTTCCACCTTGAGACTCAAGTGTTCGTGGCGCAGCGGTCAACACGCCTGCCTGCAACCGGGTTTGATCCCCGGTCAAGTCAAGATGAAACATGGTAATTTTTAGATTTACCTGGGTCTTAGATGTTTATATCTATTTAAGTACATATTATGGAATAAAGTATTGTTGAGTTCAGAACTTATTGTAGGGCTAGCTCAATCTTTGTAATTTGTCCGTTAACATTTATTTATTTCATATTTATGTATGCTTAAAAGAACTCAAAATCTTGATTGTGTAATAAACCATTTCTAAATTGTGTAATTTTTTGGATTTTCAACGAATTCGTTTATGAAATGTTATTACAATGTAAGACAGCGTGAAATTTTGAACATAATCGCAGTTGCCCTATCACTCACCCTATATTACAACTTAATTGATTCATATTAGTAAAGCGGCAAAGCGTGTAAAATTTAAAAAAAGGCGCGTTTACACGCTCCCTTGAACTTGGTGTAACATTCCCTCTTGGGCTAACCACCATAACGTATTAATTGTTATTTTTTTAAATATATATTGTTTTATACTATTTATCATGTAACAGAGTAATTGATTCATATTAGTAAAGCGGTAGACCGTGTAAAATGTAATTGATCTAGCGCGTAGCACGGAGGCGCTTTTACACGCTCCGTTGAACTTTTTGTAGAATTCGCTCTCGGGCCAACCACCATAACGTATTTATAATACTTTTTCTATTATCCACCTAGTTGACGCCTTATCATCATAATATGCCAGTGTAATTGAATCAAATTAATAAAGGTTAATAGAATGTGAACGTGGAAACATCAAGCGCTAAAGAACGGAGGTTCGTTTACACGCTTGGTTAAACTTGGTGTAACATTCGCTCTCGGGCCAATCACCATAAAGTTAGTGTTTTATTTTTTTCTATTATTCACGTGGTCGACCCTTATTATAATCACATGCCAGTGTAATTGATTCAAATTACTAAAACTTTAGAGCATGTAAGTGAAAACAATCAAGCGCTTAGAGTGGAGGCACGTTTACGCACTCGGTTGAACTTGGTGTAATATTTCCTCTCAGGGCAACCACCATAACGCATTTATTGCACTTTTTTTCTATCATACACGTGGTTTACGCCTTATCATCATATGCCAGTGTAATTGATTCATATTAATAAAGCTTTAGAGCATGTAAGTGGAAACAATCTAGCGCGTAGCACAGTGCTGCGTTTACACGCCAAGTTGAACTTGATGTAACGTTCCCTCTTGGGCTTACCACCATAGCGTATTTCTTGTACTTTTTTTTCCATTATTCACGCTTTTTCATCATCACATGCTAGTGTAATTGATTCAAATTATAGTAAAGCAGTAGATAATGTAATGTAACAATTAAACGTGATCACATGCCACTGTAATTAATACATTTTAGTAAAGCTTTAGAGCATGTAAGTGGAAACAATCTAACGCGTAGCACAGTGGCGCGTTACGCGTTTACACGCTCTGTTGACCTAAGTGTACCATTTGCTTTCGGGTTAACCACCGTAAAAACATTAATTGTTATTTTTCATATTATTTACTTAGTCTTTTCTTGTTGCCAGGAGCTTGGCACGCGTAGAGATGTGGTTTATGAATAATTCAAAATTCTTTATCAATTTACAATCAAGACTACCAAAGAATCTTCTAAAATAGTATTTTACACCTAATACCGTGTGTTCATATTTGAGACTTTTACTGTGAGTTAATCAGCGAAAAAGGATATTTTTAATAAATTTGCCTTCAGATATGTAGAAATTGAATGTTCTTCATGTGTTACGTCGGAGCCAGTAGCTTGCTTTAAAGGCAGCATTAGCTGTAATATGATTTAGTCAATTTTTATGGGTAATCGCCTACCTGACGCCAATTCTCTCTGGAAAGTTTTAAATTGTAGTACAAGTAATTGTTTGTACTTCATTTCAATAGTATTGGTCTGAGGTAAGCTTGGATTGATTGCCCATAAAAAGGAGAATCGAACTCCGAGCTCCACGTAGGTACATTAGACTAGCGTTATATATAGAGGCATATAACACTTATAAATGTATATAAATCAATTAATGCCTTAGTAGTGAAGGGTAATATGGTGACTCGTTTTTGTGATTGGCTACACTACACTTGATGTAACTTTGTTTTCGGTTCAACCATCAAGAAGGCATTAAGTAATTGTTACTTCTTTGATTGTTAAATAGGTTCTATCGCACACTACAAAAAGATACTTTTAGTAGAATCAGATGACCCTTAGGTTTTCTCTAGACAATAGAGAAAATATTGGAGTAACGTTAAGATGATTAAAGTGTAGTACGAAAATATAATAAACTAGGTGGAATGCAAAAGATAATAAAACAATATATTACCGGTTATTTAAATAGAAGCGTGTAATACAGTGGCGCATTTTCGTGGTCGGCTACACTCGGTATAACATTCGCTCTCGGGCCGACCACCGTGAACGCATTAATTGTTATTTTATTAATTGTATTGTAGATTACTTTCTTCAGATACTTACTATTTTGTAGAACCACCCAATAATAAACTAGGTAGCATGTAAAAGATAATAAAACATTATATTTAGTTTGGGTAGTTAATTCATATTTCGTGTTATCATATACATCGTTCGTGTTAAGTCTACCTGCGACCACGAACACTGTAAAGTGCTCGAAACGTTAGGTGTAAAAAAATATAATAAACGCGATAAAAACCGTATTAAAATAATTTTAATTAAATGTGTAACAATCGCGAAAATTTAAGAAAACATTAGTTAATTCATAGTTGTATTTGGCGACGCAAGCCAGAGGAATGTAATATGGTGGAGAAATTCAACGTGAAGGATTAAATTATCCCGGTGGGTGAATTAGTAAGGCGTTGTTGTAAAGACAAAGACGCAGGTTCAAATCCTGCCCGCGTAATTTCTTTTTCATATTTTATTTCTTAATTTAATAAGAATAAAACAATATATTGCCTGACATTCTAATAGAAGTGTGTAATACGGTGGCGCATTTTCGTGGTCGGCTACACTCAGTATAACATTCGCTCTCGGGCCGACCACCGTGAACGCATTAATTGTTATTTTGTTCCACACGACCCATTGTTTTTACGCTACGGTTTTTATGGTCATCTAATATGTTAACTAGGTGATTTTGACCGTGAAACTAAATGCAGACTTTTAAGGCTGTAAAAAACTTCTCCTCACAATTTAAAATATCAATTTATTTGTTAAATTGCATTTAAATTCCCATGTTGGCCTGTAGCAGCTGACTTCATACGTGAGTGATCCATGTTTTACATATTAATAATATTAGCATCTCACCTTAGATTAATAATTGGTTATTAATCTAAGCATCTCACGTTAGTTTTAATCAAAGAAAATTAATTTCCATTAAAAAATAACATTAATAACATTTTTGTATCCTTTTCAGTGCATAAATAGTCTTCAAGAAAAATTATGCTTCGTTGTTCTCAGAACCACCTGTCTGTATTTTTTTAATGCCAAAAATAACTTAATGAGATACAAAGACTGACATTCAAATGTGGGCTGAGTTCCGACGATATTTTTTGCTAACGATCCATTTTTTAAACGAATTTGTCATCCTGTTTTTTGCATAGCTACGCCTTTGCACCGTCATTGGTTGACAAAAAGTAGGCATGCGCCTTTTCAAACAAAAAAGTACCTTAAATTTATCATCCATTTCACCTTTGATCGGAAAGGATTCCGTTAACCGATCGATTATCGATAAAAAAGAATGATTTATTGCGCCTAATTGATATAATTCTTGTACTCAGCCCCCAGGACGTCGGCCCACGTGGGACTTGTCACCCTGACACGCAACTTTGTGACAGCCCATGACAAATTGTTGTGACAAAATATTTCAACAGTTGCGTCAAACGACTCCAATCAACCCTCGTCAATGATCGTGGAATTTCTCAAATCATTCAAACTACAAACGAAACTATCGATTAAAAATAAAATCGAATGTAGTCGACAATGGCACAACCGTATGCAAGGAACGAATGACATTGCGTTCTTAATTCAAATTTTTGAATTTCAAATCTGCGTCGTGTAATATTATGAACTAGTGATGTGAATGGGCAATATCAGGACGTTATTTGTATCATGACTCGTCGTTCGGATATGCGCAACTGGTTTGCAGATGTGGTCGCGTTTAATATATTCTGACTATTACACGTACGCAAATACTTATGTTAGCATATGCTTATAATTTACGGCGCACTGAAACGGCTAGCCTATGCAGTATTTTATAAACATTGCAAATGCTTAAATTAATTATACGGGGTGAAGATTTAATCACCTGCAATATTTAAAGAGCTAAGTAGGTTTACCTTCTAAGCGAATAAAATAGTAAAATATCAATTACGCATCGTGACTACATTTTTTACTCCTAACAAATTTGCTTCGTTAATAAAAATGCCTTTAGTTTTATTCATTGAGCAACTAAATTAATTGATTAACTGCTAGTCATTAACTAAGTCCAATTAATTATTTAAAGTATCGGGCATGTGTAGTGTAATAAAAACTGTTTTACTAGAACTGTCAGAACACATTACCTGGCCTGGCATGGGTGATAAGATGTAGGTAGTAAGCGAGCTTACAAGAGAGAGAGAGAGGGAGTGAGGTAGTAAGAGAGAGAAATCAGAAAGAGGCAATGATAACACCATACACACAAAATTGATGATCGAGAAATGAGGTGAATAGCAAAATGCAGCATGAAGGAGACATATAGTTTTTTCACAATTGTTGTTCTTACTGATGATTGCTACTGATACAGATAACTTCCTCCGTGGTCCAGTGGTTAAGGCGTTTGCCTTGTTGACCCGGGGGTCGTGGGTTCAATTCCCACGGGAAGCATACTTTGTTAAGTTGTTTCCAGTTTGGCTAAGACATTGCAGGCATGAATCACCTGATTGTCTAATAAGAAAGATGATTCCGTGCTTCGGAAGGCACGTTAAGCCGGTGGTCCCGGCTGCCATCTGGTAGTCGTTAAAGCATCCACGTCAGAGGCCGAGAGGCGGTTCCGAAGAACTCTGACACCAGGGTGTGCATGGTTGACTGACCGTGTCACCTACACGAAATGATGATGATGACTGATACAGATACTGATGATCTCGAGCTCCGTGGCGCAGCGGTCAACACGCCTGCCAGCGACACAGAGGTCCCGGGTTTGATCCCCGGTCAGGTCAAGATGGAAAATGATCTTTTTCAGATTGACCTGGGTCTTGGATGTTTATCTATATAACAAGTATCTATTATAAAATATAGTATCGTTGAGGTAGTATCCCATAACACAAGTCTTACTTAAGAACTTACTTTGGGGCTGGCTCAATCTGTGTGATTTGTCCGTATATATTTATTTATTATTTATTATTATTATACTACATAATCGCGTCAACTTTGCCGACGACTACTTTTCCCGCCTCCGCCGATAGTGACCCGCGCTTGCCTTGTAATTAGGCGATGGCTCGATTGTTCGAGTTGCTGACGACTTGGACACAATATGTTCGGACACAATGTCCAATCGGCAAAGTTGACACGACTGTGTCCGGAACATTGCTCTGGCATTGACAATAGTCGTGTAAATAAAACACGGACATTCCCTTGCTCCGTGCAAGCTTTTGACTGAGCCCGGTGAAATGAACAACTTTTGCTATGCGACCAAAGCCGGAAAAATATATTTTTTTAAATCTTCTTTCTCAGCCTGTGTTCACCCATTGTTGGGTATAGGCCTCTTCATGGTTTTTCCAATTGACCCGGTCTTGCGCTGTGCGCATCCAAGTCTTGCCCAATATTTTTGAGAAATCGTCGGCCCAGCACATTGGTGGTTTCCCGACTTTTCTCCATCCAGGTCTGGGCCTCTATTTCTTAAATATTTTCATACAATTTGCCGGGCAGGCCAAGCACTTTCGTAAAGAAACGTCGATGTTTTCGAGTTCCCAGCATTGGTCCCATAGGAATTAAATCTGATGTGCTGAGTTACCCTGTGGCGACCACTCGCCACGAGAACTAACACGGATACCCAATTGTGAATATGGCGAGACAGCAAATAGCTACAAGACTTCTCACAAGATGGCGCTGATCAGTCCTGAAAAGCGCAAACAAAGTTTCTTCACATTTGAGACATAAATAAGACCTCCGACAGGACTCAGTCAGAGCCGTACGGTTCCCTGGGCGCTCACCGTGCCCAGCGAGAAGATCTTCCTTTTGTGGCGGTCGAGCATCACACCTCGCTCCCGCTACAACCCCTTCAAGGGAATGCTAGTACTAAATTTACGCGCCCAACGAATAATATAAATTTTCGTCCATTAAACCGTACGCGGCTGTCCGTTAATTTTTCGAATGACAAACTAACAAATAAGTGTTATTAGATACGGATTTAAATAATACACTGGATTAAAGCTTTCTACGTCGATTCTCGACCTCTGGCCCACAAATCAAGCGATGACTGGTCGATAATATAATACTATTATAGTGCGACCATCAGTTTTTTATATATAATACGCCTATTGTTTGATGTAAGCTATACTTTGCACTCTATTCCGTTAACGTGCCGTTTCATTGGAGCGACTTCATTAAATATACTTTTTAAATCGACGTCAGGCATTGACAGATTTCATTTGGATGATGTTTAATTGTGTTTGTGGGATGGGAACTTGTATCGTGTATTTTCCTTATAATATTCTTATAACTGTATGATAATAGGATACGAACGCGAATTAAGTATTATTGTGTTATAGTGTTTGGTAGTAGTGGTTTGTCGTGATCACATTATTTACTCAATATGTTAATAAAACCTGTCCGATCCTTAAAGATGAAGAGAAGGTCCTTGAGGCAACTCAGCAGCTGCCCGACCGGCTACTTTTGTATAGGAATAATGACATATTTTCATATTTCCAGTATTAGTCCTATAGAAAAAGATTTTCATGCAGATGGACTGAGTCACCCTAAATACACACTACTAAGCAAATCAAATTTGTATCACATGAAGCTTCAGTTTACTTACTCAATTTAGTTCAAGATAAAATTGTATTTAATAAAGTTTCTTGCTATAATAATTGAATTCAAGGAATTATACATATTTTCTTATCCTTTAAATATATTACATAGCTTACTAACCCACGGCTCCGCCCGCGTGATACATAGCCTATGTCCTTCTGTCCCTTACCTATGTGCATGCATAATTTCATAATGATCGGTTCAGTAGATACGACTTGAAATTGTAACAAACAAATAAACACTTTCGTATTTATAATATTAGTAAGGATTAGGATTTACATTTTAAAAAATATTCAACCGTGCCAAAGAAAGCGCGCCTTAAGCCAAATGTCTGTAGTGCTTAGTCACTCGCCCACTTCCCATGACAATTGCCGACCTGTGTCGCGGCCGCAGAACCGCATCTTTATAGATCATCTGTGGTTTATCACACGGTCACTTGATGCGAAGATTATAGGTCCGTTTTGTTTGAGGTGAATACTGGCAGGTAAGAAAAAAAAAAGATATTGGTTTACAGTACGAAAGCATACAACGTAGTATTCCTATCTCCATGGTTTCAGTAGTCAGCCCCTAGTAAAACGATTGCTTTGATAATAGTGCATAGAACACGCGTCAATAAAGTTTGAATTTGTAGCCACTAATAGAAATTCAAATTTATGTCTTTACCCTCACTCCAATATTTGTCTATGGTCTCTGTAGTATCTTTTTCGTAGTTTCTGATAAATACATATTTGAGTTCCTATCAGTTTGACAGTTTTAGTACGTTTTTCTATCTTTAAATTTTATGCGTACCCAATATATTTTCCGTGTCTCTCTTCTAGTGTTTAATATTATCAAACGCCGTCATTGGATCACAGACAATCTTGGAAACAGTCTTTTGTGAAATATAGGCTTTCTCGAAAAGAACATCCGAATACGAGACTACCTTGCCGTTGCGTGATTAGAATGACCAAAAACAATAACTTTTGACACAAAATGGCATGTTTAAATTACATTCTCAATTGCATTAAAAACATGCACACTGAAATAAATACGTCTTACCTTCATTTGGCTCTATATTAATCACTCTAATATTTCATAAATAAAAAGTCTGTTATATCTAAATTAAAATAAACACGCCGGTCAAAGTAAAAGCTATTTATCAACATTTCTTAACCTGAGGTGCAAAAAGTAATGTGTGATGAATCGACAGGTGTTAGCATATAAATTGGATTTGCCTTGTACTGGTAACCTTCCTCGCTGGTAGGCGTACTTATTAACCACTTAGTCATAGCATATTTAATAGTAATTGAGGTACTTTCTTATGGAGGTGTAGGTAAGGCCAAGTTTCCAATTGTAAATTATACATTGTATCTTTAAATGGCTTGATCATTCAATTTGATTCATAAATATATATTTTTTTTAATGAAGTATGGCAAATGAGCAAGCCAATATAATCAATATAATCAACTGATGGTTGATCACTGCTGCCCATGGACGACTGTTACACCAGGGGTGTAACAAGAGCGTTGTTGGCCTGTACAGGCAAATCTACCATATTGTTAAAAAAAAGTTTTTTTTTATACTAGCTTAAATCGTGTTAACGAGAATATCTTGTTTAATTTTTATATGTTTATACACACGTTCATCAGGTCTTTTTTTTGTCTCCACTGCAGGAACACGACTCTCTATGTACTACCAGAGCCATATAAAACCAGAGCAGTCAGGGGATTTGGCCTACACTCTTCACGCTGGCCAGACGGGTTGGAAAGGTCTCTTAGATGATGCTTTGTTTAGCTTGTGTTATATACAAATTATGTTATTAATGTTCCTCATAACTCCGTAATGTATGTATTGATTGAAATTTTTTTTACCTGTACTTTTATAAGGTACTTCTAAATTAGTACTATTTAAATTTCATAAATACAATTCAGTAGATTTTTTTTATGAAATACGTGAAATAGCGGTCGTAGAAAAAATCATATACACGATAACTGCTTTCTGTTATAATGAGTAGGTGTTATTTTTATTGTTGTTGTGTACACTCAACCCAACAGATGAATTTAAAATTATTAAGACGTCTAGGGCGTGTCAGATTGTCTCTATTGTCACCGTCGCGACGCTTCCGAAGCATCGACTATCCGATTATATTATCCGAATACAATGTATCGATTCCTACGCGAATACGCATATCATTATTATTACTAGTGATAATTGCTCATTGTCGAAAACATTGCGTCATCGTTGGGTGACGTCTCGTCTAGCTTTTTCGACACATGTCTGCTTCATTTCAGATTTTACTGGTAAATGGCGGTGAAATTGCAATAAACAATTATATTTTATTTGTATTCCAAGGTAATTAATGTAAAATAGAACTTGATGCCATAAAACACATAAATCCTTATATTGATAGGGAGGATGGTTGGTATAGGTACCTTCCTCCAGCTTAGGATCCAGTCATCAATTTGATCATCAATCTCAAGCTGAGCAGAAGACTGCAAGACTGTCAGACACCGTGTGCCAATACTGCGTAGGTACATCCAGAACGTTATATATTTCGTATACTTAGTTCTTATAAAATATGTAATAGAAAAATGTCAACTTAGTCTACTTGCGAACATGAACCCTGTAAAGAGTTCAAAACGTTAGGCATATAAATAATTTTATAAACGCGATAAAACCGTATAAAATTTAATTTAGTAAATATAGTTTTATATACTTTCAAACATCTTTTTACTCATGCCGTTAAACAAAACGAAGTTTTTTATTAGTAAAAGATATTTAAAATGTTTATAACTGTTTGTTTGCGGCAATAAAAATGCTGTTATATTTACAACCAGCATTGTTCAATTCAAACAATTACTCAAAACATCTTTATCCAACGTTTGCAAAAATGGCGAATACTGGCGCCATTTTAGGTCATTTAAAAAACTTGTAGAGCAGTAAAAAGGTCCAACAATAACTAATTACGATTTGGAAAGAAAGAAGGGACATGAAAGGCGCGCCGACAAAGTACTAAAACAGATCGTTTCGTAGAAAAGAAATTTGCGCAAGTCGCTTTTGTTACACTGTTTACTGCCGAGGAAGTGGACCATTCGCACGGTGACCTGAAACGTGGTCGTATTTATAGCAGGTCCCGATATCATATTTTGCGTTTATGTTCATTAGTTTCACTTAGCTGAGTCTATAAGTGTGTAAAGGGAACTTATTTATTTCAATCACCTTTATTAATATATATTTTTTTATTTATTTATTTCAGTAATAACTCGTACATTGATCTAAATTCACCATTATTAATAAGATGAAGCTCCGTGGCGCAGCGGTCAACACGCTAGCCTGCGACACGGGTGTCCCGGGTTCGATCCCTGGTCAGGTCACTAATGAAAAAGATCTTTTTCATATTGACCTGGGTCTTGGATGTTTATCTTTATAGGTATATATTATAAAATATAGTATCGTTGAGTAAGTATCCCGCGACACAAGTTCACAACTTACTGTGGGGCTAGCTCAATTTGTGTGATATGTCCCTATATATTTATTAATTATGAACGTGGTAAGGCAAAAAATTATATGTTTGAAAGGCACACTCATCTAATTCAAGTCTTGAAATAAAAATATCAAAGAAATACAATAAAATACTTATAAGTAAGTTGTATAATTAGGACCAAACGTTGAAAAATCTTACAAAAATATTGCGGTTTATATCATAAACTATATTATACATTTGCAATTACGTTAGTAAATAAATAAGATTTTTCATTGTCTCTCTTAATAAAAATTCATATTTAAGTCTTTAGACTAAGTTAAAGATGTTTTTTTGTATATTTCAATTTAAAATTAATAAAATAAAATTTTGCTACTTAAAATTCAGGACCCGTTGTGAATTTCCCACCGAGAGCGGTGACGACGTTTTCGGTCTAAGCATGGGTGGGACAAAGCGTAAATAAGTCTAGAAAGTACCTAAGTGTATGAAACGGCAAAGCGGAGTCATAAACAGTACAATACTGGAGTACGGACTCTCGAGGCATAATTATCGGCACAAAACCATTCTGCGATCAGTATGTGTTCGAGAGTAATTGAGCTTGAATATTTACCCCTTTCTCTGTTGCCAAGAAATATACTATTGTACGGCACACTCGCTAATGCGATGTTAACAATATTCAGTAATTTAAATGAATTTATTAGGACAATAAGTGTGTATAATAGGGCATTGAAGGCGGTTTGCGGAAAGGGCCTCCGTCAATGTTAGATAAATAACAAACGGTTCAAACACATCTTTGTTATTGAAAACTGAGTTTCCGCGATCGGCGACCTGAGTGGTCGTTGCTAACGTGGAGCGGAGCTTGAAATAATTAAAATAAGTACCTCTGTTGTGTGAAAATTAAATGCCGTATGAAGAGGATAGGAAAATGTAGTAAAGCCCACCTTGCTTCTAAAACTTTCAAGCTTTACAGCTGATGATGTTTCCATGCGTAAAAATATTTTACGGACCATTTTATTAACGGGGACTGCGGTGCATCTCCACAGACAATGGCACATTTACTGGTATGCCCAGCATGCCCCGCGACCTGCAAGCTGGAGGACCTGCATAAAGCAACACAAAATGCAGTACAAGTTGTCCAATACTGGGCCACGAAAAATATTTGAAATTGGTAAACATCGACACGCTAAGAAGAAGAACTGGGACTGACAAGAAGTGATTTGAAAGAATACTTGAAAAGGAAACTAGAAGACAAAATGTAGAGAGGGGTAATTCTTTTCACTGTTATACTGAATGTGACATATTCTTACAAAGTCTCCACTTTGAAAGAAAATGTCACATTCAGTTGGATGTTATTGCTGGTATCTTAGCAACTGAATATTAATTTGCAAACTAATTATCTTACATGAACTACTATCGGTAAATATACGGAAATAAGAATGATTGGGTATAGAAGCTTGTCAGCGAACGAACAATGCATTTCTACACACGGGCTCGACTAAGACTTTTTATATTAGAAACCTTATATGCATAAGTACCCGTATTACTTCATATAATAATTCTTAACGACTCATTTTTCGCCTAAGTACCTCTCCAACTCTCCAACAAGTATTGATTATTTTGACACATGTTTAGACAGTCTATCAGTAGGTACATGGAGTAGGTACTGGGTGGCGCGCTTCGCGCATGCGTGAAATGCTCACAAGTGATTGGTCGCGCTCGCCCCGCCTAGCGTTGCGCAGTCGACATATACATACATACTTAAAATATGCTCCAGTTGTCGTCACTCTATTTATATATATTTTAACATTGTGAGTATATGTTATTGTTAAGCAATGATAATTTGTATTTATTGTGTAGGTAGCGTTATAATGATTGCGGTTTTAATGGTAGTTCCATTCCAAAAATGTCATTGGTTTAAAGATACATTTATTGATAATAAAGATGATTTTGCACAAGAAAATTGTAGTTTTAAGTAAAATTAAAGTAAGGTCGAACTAGAAATCACGTAGTATGCTCTGAATATTTGTTTGTAAATAAAATTATTCTGAATAAAATATGGTATAGGTAATTTATTATTCAACAACAAATATTTCCCGATAATACTATAAAGATATATTTATGGCCTAATACTTTTACACGCGATATACCTATAACCAAAGATGACGCCATAAATATTTTTTTTCGTAGTTTGTGATAAAGATCGCGAAAGATTGGAAAAACGTTCCATTTCCCACACCTGAGCGCATTGCGATGTATCAGATGCGTACTTCGCAGCCTCGGGATATCTGGATCACACATCACCGACAGTTGTTCCTATTGCACCTATACGTTTGGACCTTCTGAAGAAAAGATTAGGAAAACGTTCCATTTCCTACACCTAAGATCATTGGCGATGTATCAGATGCGCACTTCGCAGGCTCGGGATATCTGGGCCACACAGCACCGAGAGTTGTTCCTACTGCAACCATCCCTTTCGACCTTCTGTAGGAGATATTATAAAAACGTTCCATTTCCCACACCTGAGCGCATTGCCAATGTATTAGATGCGTACATCGCAGGCTCGGGATATCTGGACCACACAGCACCGAGAGTTGTTCCTACTGCAACCATTCCTTTCGACCTTCTGTAGGAAACATTAGAAAAACGGTCTATTTCCCACACCTAAGATCATTGGTGACGTATCAGATGCGTACTTCGCAGGCTTGGGATATCTGGATCAGACAACACCGACAGTTGTTCCTATTGCAACCATACGTTCCGTCCTTTCGTAGAACTTAGAAAAAGAAACTATATCTAATAGGTAGAAGATGAGAAAGCTCTGTTCAGTCGTGCCACATCGAAAAAACGAGCCAAATATTAGGATTAGTAATTATTTCAATTAATAAACGGCAAACCTGTCTCACTGACTTGTGTAACATGACCCTCGACATATCCTTAAAGGGGTGAGTGACACCGTCAATATGAACAACTTTTGCTAAGTGATCAATGCTGGGAACTCGAAACTTGGTACAGGGGTTCCTTTCATGATCTAAGTCACCTTCTATGGGAAGACTTGAAGTGGTCGTATTCTACTCTGCCGGGAACCACTCGGCTGCAAATACAGCTAAAATCATATTATTTTACGCGGCTAAAAACAGTTAATTTCTCAAAAAATCGGGTGAGTTCAATGTAGTTCCAAAGAGAGTGCAACACCGTAATAATTCATAGATCCAAGTGGGATCGCCGGATCAATATGGATGAAGGCGCCTCGCATTCAAGTGTCACCGCGCGCGATGCCTCCTTTGTCGGCCCTCATAAAGTAACCCCCTGTATACAGCCTTTTTGTTTTCTTTATCGACGACGCTTGACATTTGTTTTTTTGATGTACGGCCAGTTCTGCGATATTTGTGAAAAAAGGTTTTGTTGTTATTGTTCTGTTTTTAAATGTAGAGCGATTTCATGGCAGTTATACTATAATGTAGAATGAATTGTGTTTTGAAAGAGATTAATATGTTGCTCGTTTTAGTGAAATAAAAATACGTTTAGAATATATTTTTATCTAATCTGGCTAACATATGATCCTGGTAGTACTTACAGAGAGGGTCGTGCTCCTGCAGTGGAGACTAAAGAAAAAGACCTGATGATGATGATGATATTTTTATCGCTACTGGTCCAATTGGAGATAATACTACAGACTGATTTTGAAAAACGAGGCAATATTTTAATGCCGCATTTAGAATCCCTAATAAAATATAGACCCGCAAGAAAAAGGGTGAAAATGAAAAAAAATAATTGGAACTCCCGTAAAAATTCACCAATCTGCTGGTCAAATTTCTACGAAAAGTCCAAAAACATTTTTTATATTTTTTTCAATTATTAACTACCTTTTGGATTTTCTATATTGATTTTGATTTCATCAGTAAAATATTGCCAAGTTGTTCAACATAAGAGACAATGCCGTATGTATTATAATATTGTATTTTGACTCGCTCTATCTACCACTTTTGCAGTTCTCATGTTATTGTTGTATTCTAAGATATCCATCGAGTATTAAACAAAAATCAAGTTTGACAAGAAGCGTACAATATTAATAATAGAGGTCTAAAAGTATTAGCTGACTAGGTCACACAAGCATTTTATACCTAACTTTGAACTCGAAGACGACAACCTTGGACCGCGTCGCTCACCAATCGACCCTCGTCATAATAACTGCTCATCAAATTCGTATTATGTCCCTTGAGGTACAATGTTGTGGAGAAGACAAAAGTGCTAAAAATAAAAGACTAAAATTTTAAGTAATTTTATACGATAGATTTGTTTCAGATTGATTTCAAAAAGTGGTATAGTCAAAGCTAAATCTATGATTAATATTATAAAGGGAAAAGATTGGATTTTTTGTTTGTTTGTGACATACGCTTCAATTAACGTGCATAAAGTAGTGGGAAAATTGTTTGTATTTTTATTTAATTATATCACAGAATTTTAAGAAAAGGAACCTAACCGCACAGTAAATTTTAAAAGTTAAACTTGATATAAGTATGTTGCAAAATTAGCACTTAATATCCCTTAAATAGGTACCTAATAATAAGTTACATAAAAGGCACCTCGGATTAATTCATACAGTGTCCTGATATTGATCAAAAACTTTTTGGACGAAACCTCAGTGTTATGAGAAATACTATTCAGTAGGCCAATTTCGCGATTTTGTTGTGCAATAAAATTAGGATGTCAACTCTTGCAAACTTATCTCAATAGCCACATCTTGCCTTGGTATTAGATCACGCAGTAATATAGTGTAGTAATGATCGATAGATGAGATTGTTAAATAATAGCTGTAATGCATTGTGTCGCTATCTAGGTGACGTTTTATAGCTGTACAATCATTAAGCATAAATGTGTGAGCACTTAATTTTAATATATCAGAGACAATCTAAAAAAGATCGTTTTCCATCATGACTTGGCCGGGGAGCGAATCCAAGTCCATACGTGTCGCAGGTTGGCTTTTTAACAATTGCGCCACGGCGGCCGCCTCATTGAAATTGGCATAGATATCGTCAGTGGTACAGTAAAGAGTAAATTAATTCAGAAAAGTAGCATGCATTTTAACAAACCTTTAGCGAAATCATAAGCAAAATGCTGCAAATTGCTAGTATTTAACTTAATAAATTGTAGAATTAGAATTGTGACTTCTTCTTCATATAACCTTTGTTCGGGATAAGAAGTATTTTTAAATAAAGTTAAATTCGGTATATAGAAAAAAAAAAAAACGATTTGAGTAGCAAATATACATTAAAACCACTCTCAAACAAACCAACTGACAAGTAAATATTGCATTAGGCTTCACATTTATAATGTTATAGTAGTTGGAACAATCCGTCTTACTTCAAAATGATTTCTGAAATGAAATACCTGCTTAACACATTACTCATCAATTTTAGTTAACATTTGCCTTAATGTTTAAGTTGTCAATTCACTTTCGACGCATAAATTGTTTAGCAAATGTGTAAAGTACGACTCAATGACATTTGTAATGAGATTGGTAAGTACATATCTAATTTTAGTACTCGTATTACATGAATAAATAAGATATGGCAAAAAAAAAATGCATGAGGAGGTGGCTGGCCGTAAAAACTAAGCCAACCAGCCATATCACAGCAACAATGCTACCAGAATAGAGTAGCATGGGTTCTAACGCGTCATAACTGAAGGGAAAATAAATAAGTATATACGACAAATCACACAAATAAAGCTATCCCCATGCACAGGCAGTTATGAACTGTATCGTAGGATACTAAACTCAACGATATTAAATTTTAATTAGGTATATAGATAAAAATCGTTAATCGATCGTTGTCCATCATGACTTGATTGGAGATCCAACCCAGGCTGATGATGATCTATCACTCCGTAAAAAATGCTTATATTGTTGCCATTAGTAATACACAACCCTCTTTCCACTGCAGTCGGGTAATATATTGATATCGTCATATAAACTATGTAAAGGATGACCTTCACCCACCTATCGCGTATCAGGATTTGCGAAACACGGGCGTTTCCTACAAGCGTCCGTCGGTGATTAGGGCCGTCCGGGATGCGTGATGCAAATGCGAGATTATACGGCGACTCTCTGCCCTGTAGTACAGGGTGCTCAATAACTGGAAACAGTCTATAATAATCATAAATAGATATATATCAAATCACACGAATTGAGCTAGTCCCACGGTTAGTTGTAAACTTGTGTTGCCGTCATCATCATCATCATGATCAGGTCATTTTTAGTCTTACTTATTCCTGTCGCAGGCTGTCATGTTATGGTTAACCACGCATTGACGTCGTCAGTGGTACAGTAAAGAGTAAATTAATTTAGGAAAGAATCAAAGCTCTACCTATGCTTTTTTAACAAAACTTAAGCGAAATCTTGTATTTTAATACCTTTTTTTTTTTTTTTTTTTTTTTTTTTTTTTTATGTCATAGGACGGCAAACGAGCAAGCGGGTCACCTGATGGGAAGTGATCACCGCTGCCCATGGACAACTGCAACACCAGAGGTGTCACAGGAGCGTTGCCGGCCTTTTATTTTTCTCTCCCCAGAGGGGAGAGGGCGATGGGCCTCCGGCTCTCTCACTCACCGAACGAAGCATAGCAGCGGTAAAGCTACTACTCAAACGTCGATTTTCTGTGAGAGTGTGGTACTTCCCCGGACGAGCCGGCCCATTCATGCTACTAGCAAAATGATTTCGCCGGTAGCGAGGCTCTACCACAACAAAAAACCTACCTATAGAAAGCTAATTTATTTGCGGGTGACAAACGCTTAAGTTAACACGGATGAAGTTGCAGGAAAATTGCTAGTATTCATCAAAATACATTGTAGTTTATCCTACTGGTGTAAGAGCCACCTGTATATCATGAGTGTCAACGTCACGGTGGCTGATATCGGATGTGAGGCAAGCGGACGGTCGCGTCGAGGACGGTCGCCGAAACTGGGCCAATACATACACGTCTTATGTCTTACGGGACAGACATATGCTATACTTTCATTACCATAAATAAAAAAAGTGTTTTATAAATACATTCTAGGTTATCTGGATAGTGTGAGAGCCACGAGTGTCAACGTCACGGTGGCTGCTATTGGATGTGAAGCAAGCGTACGGTCACAAAATGGGCTAATACAGACACGTCTTATGTCTTACGGGACAGATAATATGCTATACTTTCATAACTTCAAAAAATAAAAAAAACAAAAGATAAACAAAATTGTTTAACAAATACTATATAGTTTATCTTATGGCATATCTTACTATAGTGTAAGAGCCAGCTTTAGATATACTTATTATGTTATGTAAGCCCTGTCACATAGGCATTGGCAGACGAACGAATAGGATCCTAAAAAGTGTCTGCAAAGCTTACAAAATGTACTGTCCAATGGAGAAAATAAGTTCTTTAAACCTATATCTTTACTATATACCTAACCTATTATTTGTGTATTAATATTTCTCTCGGATATTTATTATAAATTATATTGATTTCTATCAGTAACTTACTGCATTGATGACTGTTTTAAATAATTCTTCAAAAGAGACTTCTACAAAAATATGCTAATACGACGGCAATAACAACACTCTGACATCTTCTCTACAGTTGAGTTAAAAAGGAGATACCAATGACATAACTAAAAGACGTCCTATAATACTGCAATAATATCTAAAATCTGCAGCTTGTCCTTTAAAATAATTCTATTATGCTATTCTTTAAACTCCATTTCTAAACAGTAAATCTTAGCTATGTCTCATGAATTCTCTGTAATTCAAAATCAAAATTACTATTACTTCAACTGGAGTGCGCTTGCGCAGGTTAAGTCAGGCTTTCTAGTCCACTCTTCGGATGCCACTTGCTTATTCTCTTTTGTATAAAATTCAAATTGCTCTAACACTTTTGATGGGTAGTTTGCAAAATATTTGGAGGGTTTAAGGTAATTTGAAACGTAATAATTAGGAATAAGGTTTGAATTTGAGTGTAGAGAATATGTTTCAAGGGCCGAAGCTACTAAATGGTACTAAAATAGGGCTGTCCTATCTACGTTCTTGTAAACCCTCCAATATTTAATTGCATATTTGAAAGAAATAGATATTTTTTGCAAAATAAACGGGAATAAAGCAAACAATTTTTAAAACAAAAATATAAAACGACTGCCTTGGTAATGTTAAAAAAATATAGCTTATCTTAAGAATTCTAACAATAATATGTCCAAATGCGTTGAGGCATGTTGATGATTTAGATTTATGTTTAAATTGATACTTTCAACATTCTGTTTTGTGTGACCAAATATATGAGATAAATTTATAAAATAATAAATAATATGTGCTTCTGCAGTGGAGATTAAAATACTTGATAATAATGATGATGAAATTTATAAAAATATAAGTCATATACATTTTCGCATAAAGAGACCGAGTTTTGCAAAAATGCTAAGTAATGCCTCACTTTCTCACTTTTAACTGTAAACAGTAGTTGATATAAGATAGTTTGAGGACCTCACAATAAAAAAAAGGAATACTCCGTTTTTTTTCAAATTGGTGGACTCAAAAATTTCAATTTATAACTAAATTTTGGGGCCTGACATGAAATTTTCGAGTCCACCAATTTGAATTTAACGTAGCTGTTTTTTTCTCTTTAATAAACTTAGTAACTAAGAAGATTTTTATAGCCTAGGCCAGCCCTAGTAAGGTGCACTTTCTGCTACGCTGGGTCGCGGGATGCGCCTAACCTTTCACGCGTGGTTAGTTCCACAGTGGGCGCGGTCTGTGTTTTATGATTTTATTGTATTAAAGTGAAAATGCGGGGTGTGGCGAGCGCATAAATAACACTTGTGAGTTTACAATGATGTTAAAATTAATTTATAATTGAACGGCTCGTAAAATTGTTTGACTATTGTACAAATCATTTATTATTTAAATTTATTTTGAAGTAATTGCTTTTCATTTAATAGAGAAACGAATAAAACTGTTAGCGGGAAAGCATCATATTTAATTTATCCTAACATAATCGTTTAACTCAATTTAATAAGTTTTATGGTTATTGATAATAGAATGAGGACATAAAAAGTATTGGCACCACTGTAGGACAATTTTATCTGACATTCATAATACTCATAGTTAAGCTATTGAATCGAATATGCGCACAGCTAAACTCTGTTTTTAATAAATCTTAAATAGGTTTACATATAAAAATAAAACATTAAAGTGATTTTTGTAGTTTCTAAAACATAACACAGTTATAAAATTCATTAGCATTTAATATGTAAAAACTATATAGCCATGGTGTCATTATTTGTCAGAAAAACCCTTGAATAAGCCACAGACCACGTCTGATCTGGTGCGAAAAGCAAAAGTAGGTAACTAAAATTAATACCTAACTTGACTAAGAATATATTAAAAATAAAAAATAGTAATAAAATATGAAAATGTTACTATGTCAACCAAAGCTAAATAATATTTGACACCACTGTGGAACTCCTTTCGCCGACATTCATGAGCCAGCATTTCACCCATCTCCAAGCGTCGCATTGGATCTTGAACTGGGCTTTTCACCTGTTTCTTTGATTGCTCTTTACAACATTTATTAACTGACATTTTAAAAATATTTTACGCACACTGCCCCACTGATGCATAATTTTTTACTTTTAGTCGTCATCAGGTCTTTTTTAGTCACCACTGCAGGAGCACGACCCTTTCATATTCAGAGGATTTGGCCTACACTCTCCACGCTGACGAGACGGGTTAGAGAGGTCTCTTTGATGTATAAAAGCTTTGTTCACCTTGTGTTTCCTAAGTCACCTTCTATGACATCCACGGGAAGACTTGCAGTGCTATTCTTCTCTGCCTGGAAACACACGGCACATTTTGAGTTAGTGTCAACGTAATACTGATACCGTTTGACACCACTGTGGAAGTCCTTTCTCCTATATTCAAGAGCCAGCATTTCGCCCATGCCGGAGTGTCGCATTGAATCGTGGACTTTCCACCTGTTACAGTGATCGCCCTTTACAATATTTACAGACACAGTTTTTTATATATATATATATATATCTGTCCCTATAATGGGTAAAGAGACCACCTTCTAGAGAAACATCAGTTGTAAAGTTTAGTTAGTGTTTGTAATAGAGTACCATTCATTAATGTCCGTAAAAACATTTTTGTAAATTTAGGAATATTATAATCGATGTTTCAGGTAAATTTTAACATAACTTATTTTCATTATAACAAATAAAGTGTTTAAAAAAGTATTAATACTGTAAATAAAGTAAATAGTCATTACAAACTAATATAGAGACACCTAAATATTTTTTCTTTTTACTTTACTTTATTTATTTATTTTTAAATTTACTGTGACTGTATTTGCTACCACTGTAGAGTTCCTTTCTCTGACATTCATACATTTCGCCCCATCGCTGCATTGAAATCGGATTGTATGGTAATGTTGAGGAACCGCGCCAACCCACATTCGTGGCCTATATCGATTATGATGTCGTGTGATGTCAACTACTGGTTTATTGTCATTATTTTGGAAAACGTGTATTACCTGATATGGAAATTTGTTTTTGTACTTTTATTTTTAATGTATGTAATGTAAAAGTTTAAAGAATATAAATGTGCTGCGTTTTCCCCCGTCCTGGTTTATAACTAGGTCATAAAAATAGGTGAATAAATAATCGTATGAACAGGTACAGCAACCCACATTCGTGGCCTATTATTGATTATCGATATAAAAAAAGACCTGATGATGATGATGAAATATAAGAAAAACAGTTCGTTTTGATTGAACATCGCATGTAATTTCAAAACTAGTCAGTGGCTATCAAATATTTATACAGCTCATTCCCAGTCGCTACATCGTAATATCCAAATTCTAATCCTTATTTATATAGTTTCTTAACAAGCTTCACAATTTGTCAGCTTATTAAAATCTTAATTTGACCCGTAGCTTTCAAGATTATGGTCAGATAATCAGCATTTATTTGGCTTTTTGAATCCTTATCCTGAGAACCGTGTGTAGGCACCATTAATATATGCAAAGCAGAATGTGCTCTTTGAAATAAGACCATATTTACATGCCGCGGCCAGTGATGGCCAATGCATGGAGTTGATCGTGTTTTCTGATGAATTATAGTATATTCCATAAACATTTATTGCAAAATCTATATTTTTCCTACTTATTTTAGAAGCTTATCCTAATCTGACATTTTATGTACTTAAATATTAATATGTGTAATAAATGTAATAGACTTATTACACGAAATTACATTTATCAAACATGTTAATAGTGTTGTCGTTAGTAAGTCGTTTTTATTACAATAAATAATAATAAAAAAAGTTGCCTCATAATTATTCACATAAAATCCGATTTTCTTAAATAAAATGACTTTTTTATGATTAACAAAAAATTTTTTTTTTTTTTTATAATAAAGAAATTAAATTAAAATGTCGCTTGCGTGGGATTCTTACATAAAACGTCATGCGTGATATCATTGATTTACAATCACGAAAAGTAGACAGGCCAGCACAGATCACCAATAAATTACTGTTTTGCGATTTATAGTGGCTCACGTGTAAAATATTGTTTTTTGTTTTCTAAAACTTTTTTAATTTCATCGCGTTAGAATCTACTTTTAATTTATTTATACTCGTACATCTCGTTTCCATTTTTTTACCTAGCCTGTCGATGTTACGTCCCACTGCTAGGCAAAGGTCTCCCCCTTATTCATCCATTAACTTCTGTTTATTGCAATTTCTGCCCAATAAACAGAAGTCGTCTCCATGCGATTCCGAAATAAAGTTCATTGCAACATCGTCGGTTTACAATCGCGAAGAGCGAGCAAGCGAGCAGAGGTCGTCAGTACTTACTGTAAATCGTTCAGTCAATTATTTCGCGACTTATAGCGGCTTACGTGCAAAATATTGTTTTGTTTTATGACCGCTAAAACTGCTTTAAAGTCCTACAGGTGGACGCAATTGTATTACTTATAACACGATTGTTATTATTGTTACAAAGTTAAGTATGTGTGTATGAATTTGAGTTTCTTTATTCCACCACTAGCAGCCCTTGCCGGTTGCGCTCGGGCATATATTATACGTATAAATCTTCCTCATGAATCACACTATCTTTCGGTGAAAGCTACACGAAAATCCGTGCAGTAATTTTTGAGTTTATCACAAACAGACAGACAGACGCGGTGGAGAATTTTGTTTTATACTATGAAGTGATGACTTTTAAATGCCTGAATAAGTCTGTGCCAAAAATCAAAGCACCCGTACCTCAAACATTCAAATTTTGATTTTTGGCACATACCTTTTTATTTTTATTAAAAAAGAAATAAAAATTTATTTCTAGTTTACCATTATTTTCGTATGCGGCCAACACCGTTAGATTGTAGTTACAAACAGCAAAAGAGCTGTACAATTAACTCAAACCCACATGGAATATTTCCTTAAACAAATACCGGTAAAGTTTTATCGTTTTCTATAAACCCTGATAGCCGTAGACGTAGTTAAGACATAGGTCTTAGTCTATCTACTTTAATGTCTTTTAGACCCATTCAATGGGATAAATGCTTGATTACGAACGATCCTCAAACATTTCCTTTACAAAACTGGGGTCTTATTAACGTGTTTAAGTCCAATACCAGTTAACTGTGTACCATCTAACGTAAATCTAAACAAAACAGTAAACCATCTAATTGAATAGATCAGATTGATAAAGTTATTTAAGGGCTTTAATGTGTATCTGTTAAATTAATTATGTGGCATTTTACAGTTATACTTTTCAACGCGTAATTGCAATGACTGAAAACCTCTGACACCTAATTTGATTTTTATAATATTCAATCAATATTTTAAGTAATTAATTGTTTTTCATTAATTATCTTAACGCATATTTTATGCGTATGTTTTGGTTTAGTGAATATTCCTGTTAAGGGCCCACATTAGGCACAATAGCGATGCCAATATTTTATTCCTAATACTTTACAAATATAAAGAAATTCAAGAATGTAAGTCATATAAGCATTAGTAAATAACCTAAAGTATTTTTGGAATCATGTTTTAATATTATTAGAATCAGTCAATAAGAGAACTACTACTGATTACCGCCAAAAACATTCTTGAATTACATTCTATTTGTAAAGTCTTAGGAATAAAACTATTGCCGTCGCTAGTGTGCCTAGTGCGGGCCCTTAAGAGCGTATACTAGCAGTATTTTTTCAATATGGTTTCATTACAAATGTATTTCTCTATTTTCTCGCTGAAAACTGATTCTAGAGCCACAATTCTTTTTTCATAAAATCTAGTACTAAAATAGGAATGCCTCTATTTTTTATTTTTTCCAAAAAAACTGTTTTTTTACAATTTTTTTTACTTTTAAACAGGTTTTTAGATAAAAATAAAACATAGGGACATACCTATTTTAGTAATAGAATGTATGTAAAAAGAATTGTGCCTCTAGAAGCAGTTTTCAGCGAGAAAATAGAGAAATACATTTGTATGGAAAACGCACTGCTAGTATACCCTCTTAAATTATAGTTCTTCATTTTTTATCAAACGCCGAGAAATCAATAAAACTACGAATGCTGTTAATTCACCATATTATGTTCAGGAGCTGGTGACGGCATTACTGATGGCACAGGCGTTTGATTGCACAGGTCAGTCACGAGCGATGACTTTCAACGAATATTTTATACGGAGTTGTCTAACTGTAGTCTAGATGAGGAGTTAAATTTTTGGAATGAATCTCTATCATTACAAAATTTAACTTAAGGACGACCGTTCGTTGTGACGTCAGATCTTATTGCACAGTTACTGTTATTTGATAACGTTTTTATTTTTTAATGACGTGTTGAAGATTTATTGCATAAAATCACATAGGTAATTTGTCTCTTGTAAAAAAATCTCAACCTAGTAATCTAATGACATTATCAGATAATTAATTTTCATTCAGTCACCAAATGGTTAGTAATTTAAAATATCCCCATTGTACCAAACCTTAAAATTTTTCTATAAAATTTACCTATTAAATAATGTGCTGTGATAGTTTTCGTAGAAATAATATTGCGACAAGAGATGATTTTTATCTTCTTTCATATATATTCAATGCTTTATAATAATAAAATTAATTTTTGAAACTAAGTATATCATTCGGATGTAAATATCCAAAACTAAATTGTATAATGTAATAAAACAATATTGAATCTCCAAAAGCAATCGGAAATAATAGAATCTCTAACGACAGATATCGAACAAGCGCGCATCCAACACATTATTTACATATTTTATTAATACAACGAAATTAACACTCACTCACCATCTATGGGAAAACACGAAAAATACATTTCGAAATGTATCCACATCGTTAACATATACTACGCGTATTATTGTAATAGTATAAAACATTACAGATAGTATCAAAATGTCCAACTGAGAGCTTGAAAACAAAACGCCCGTACGAAATGCGATTCCCTGAAGATCCTGCGCAGCCTCCCCACTAAGAATATAGGACAATAAATCCTACGCCCATAAAAATAAGGATGAATTTGAGAATATGGGCCATAACCTCCCGCTGCGAGCGTCAGCAGACCAATTCGAAAAATAAAAATATCAATTTTTAAAATAATAAAATCTTAGAGCGGTCACACGGAGTCATAGCGGCCAGTATCAATTCCGTTCTTCCAAAAACGAACCTCATTTAATTCTAGACTCTATGCCGTTAACAATAAAGGTAATGTAAAATCGTTTAACAGGCAACGTTAAGGTGGTATCCGTGCAAGGAATCGCATAAATTCGAATAAAAACGTCAAAAATGAATTCTCGAGATCGTAATCGCAATAAACTTAATAATATCGCGATGAAATTTGAAATAAATAAAAATAAACAATTGGTGTGTGGATCGTTAAGAATTAGTGTACAATGCGATCGTGGGTTATATTTTTTAGAGCACCATTTTATGGGACTGACTTTTTTTAGTCGTCGGCGGGCACATTTTAGTGGCTTTGACTCTGGAACTATTTGCCAATTTTATTATCCGTATCTGCCTTCTTGAAACCTTAGATCGGGTAAAAATGTACTGTAGTTTCTCTATGTTAGGTCACGTTAGCACAGCGTTGGTTACCAACCAACAGGTGGTCGGATATCTGACCAAGGTCGCAGGAAGGCGCTGGGTGCAAGCCGCTTCCAACCGGTCGTATTGGAAATCCTAGGCCTATGTTTTCTCCCAGCTGAGATGACAAAGTGGACAAACAGGCATACGGCCCACGTGCTGAAAAGCGTATAAAGTAGACACAAAAAATTACAAAATTCTAGATTCCTGAAAGCATTAGAACGTCATTTGAAGCTGCAAAGGTCACCGCGCACTGGCGGGCGACAAGGGATCCAATTACGCGCACAATCTGTCCGGCGGCTGCCATTGGTCGGCAAAATGTAACATTTGATCACTAGGCGAGCCGATGTTACGAGATAGCTTTAAAACATAGACTACCAGCAACTTCTCGACCGTTTTTAATTTGACGACCTCCGTAGCGCGGTTAAAACGCCACCTTGTGACACGAGTGGTTCCGGGTTCGATCCCCGGTCAGGTCATGATGGAAAACTGTCTTTTTCAGATAGGTCTGTATCTTGGATGATTATCTATATAAGTATCTTTTATAAAACAAAGTATCGTTGAGACAGTATCCGAAGACACAAGTTCATAACTTACTCTGGGGCTAGCTCAATTTCTGTGATTTGTCCCTTTCTGACACAAACTTAGTTTGTGTAAAAATAATAGCAATATATTATTTGTTCTCATTCCTGTTTTCCATATTTCATCCTGATTTAATCATGAGTTTTGTAAGCTTTGATTGTATCTACCATTATTTTAAGAAAATCTGCTTTTTGATTCATAATACTGAATATGTCTTTTCTTATTGAAAGTTTGTGTTGTTCTATCTAGTAACTCTATCCTTTTATAGTTACTAGATAGAACAACAAAGATAGAGAAAAGTGGCATACCTTGGAGGAAGCTTTTACCCGAAGGGGGTCTATACAATAATTTCTAATTAATTTCAATTCAATTATATATTACATTTATTTTAATTTTACTAATCTACCAGAAACAATTGTAAATATTATTTAAATGTATTGGACTGTATGTAAATGGACAAATAAAGCTATATTATTATTATTATTATCTAGTAACTTCTTTTTTCCATTTGTTGGAGCATCGTACCAAATAATTAGATTTACAAATCACAAGATAAAAAAAATATAAAAAAAGGTAATTATAGGCATTTTGATCTTAGGAAAGATCATTCTGAAAGAAACTGTAACGCTACATCTCATGCCCTAGCCCTCACCGCAAGTAGCTATAAAGTGGAGAGCGCATGTCACCAGATTGACACTTTAGTGAGCCGTTGCTTTGTAAAGACACCGCCGGTGTAAGGAAGTCGGTTCGTTTCATTTGCGACGTGGGAACAGGATTAGCTGCTGGTTAAGTGCCATTCAGTAATTAAATTACTATTAAAGTTCTAAATACAGCATCGACACGATGTCTTCGAAAGGCTAGCAACATCTTAGAGAGACAGAAATGGTGACAGATTCATGATACTTAGTTGTATGTAGATGAAGATAAACGTTTTGTCACATTTCTAAACCTTGGCTTGCCTGGTATCTGATAGTTAGTTTCTGACTGGTAGACATTGTGACTTCAGAAGATAAATAATTTTTAAGTGCCGAAAATGCCTGGTCTTCTTTATCATAGGTACAGACTTGTGACATATATTGATCAATTTTGCCATCTAAGACTTAAAAGTCAAAGACGCTTTGTTGATCCATGAAAGCTGCGAAGGCTGAGATGGATGGCGGAAACAAATAGAGGCATAAAGTGAACAATAAACGGGAAATCCTGGCCGCGTAGAATTTCTTCACCATTTCTTATTTTCTTTATTTAATAAACGGGAAATTGGCTAAGATGATTATAAAGTCCTCAAAACAATAAATCCATTGGTTTTGATTATTTTATTTTCTTATCTTATCTTTTGGAAAATCATTTAAATGGGTAGACTTTACAAGTACATTATAATGCAAGTACCGTAAGCTGAATATTATGATAGAGGTGGTTTTAGGCATGGGCCATAGCCAAGTGCTTATAATAAACCGATGACTTTAATAGACAGCTTACTGAGTACAAGCATCAAACGAAGTTTATTGAAATTTCATAGAATCTGAATAAATAAAATAAATATATATGGACATATCACACAAATTGAGCTAGCCCCACAGTAAGTTGTAAACTTGTGTCGCAGGATACTAACTCAACGATACTATATTTTATAATAAATACTTATATAGATAAACATCCAAGACCCAGGTAAATCTTAAAAGGATCGTTTTTCATCATGACCTGACCGGGGATCGAACCCAGGTCCCCGTGTCGCAGTCTAGCGTGGTAACCACTGCGCCACGGAGCTCGTCAAATTCTGAACAAAAATCTTTCATGCTGTTGGATTCTGGGAAAAAGGTTTTACTGCACATCTGTGCCATTGGGCTATTGAGCAGTAGTGATCAAAGTAAAGTAAAAGGGCCTAGACCGTAAAATACAACATAACGATTACTATATTAATAGAAAATGTTATTACGTTTACTATTGTTAATTTTTTGCCATATTTGCAGGCATATCTTGCAGACCTTACTTAACAGTTATCGAGAGTCACTAAGTAGTTCCAGAAGTTACAATTACAGCACTTTAGTTCCCATAGCGGCGCTATTACATAGGACACGTATGGCTGTAGGCGCTGCTTTCCCATGTTCCACGCCACGCCAAAGAGGGGTCATGGATTTGTGTATTAAGTTATTTTGTATTGTGTATTTGAATGTAACACAGTTCCTTGGAAAATTGATATCAATAACTACTAAAATATTTTTTATCGTATAGCTCTATATGTGTGGTTCCCGGCAGAGTAGAATAAGACTACTACAAGTCTTCCCGTGGATGCCGTAGAAGGCGATTTAGGAAACAATAGCTAAACAAAACTTATATACATCAAAGATACCATACCAAACCGTCTGGCCAGCGTGAATAGTGTAGGCCAAATCCTCTGACAGCTCTGGCTAATATATGGCTCTGGTAGTACAGAGAGGATCGTGTCCTGCAGTGGAGACTAAAAAAGACCGGAGTATGATTGTAGTTGGTTGGTAAGCAAAGTCCCAATGCAGCTTAAAAAATATTTTCAAACTTGAAACGGATTGGCCACAAGATATTATCGTCTGCATTGAAGACTAGTTAAACCCGACACACACAGACAGGCACGTCAATGACTCCATAGAGAATACGCACAGATGGACATAAAGATCAGATCAGAGCATAAACAAACAACATTATTTGATGGCCGCATGGCCGATGTTCAGTGATCGCTATCGTGTATTTAATTTTATAGTTTACAGGGAATAAAGGAGATAGGATCACAAACGGGAGTTTAAGGTACACGAGCGCTATATTATATAGACTAGATTATAGAATACCCTGTAGTTTTCGGTCTGGGGTATGACCATAAAGTCAACCAGATAACCTCACAATATATTTGTACTATGTACCTTTTGCCGACGGCTTTGCTCGCTTTAAAAGCAAGCTTTGGACCCCCGGTTCACCCTTTTAGGGGGTAACTTTATGAAAATACGTTCTTAGCAAATACTAACAATCTGTGCGTCAAATTTCAGCGCAATCCGTTAAAAAGTTGGAGGTGTGCGTTGATAGTTCAACCAATAACGGTTGCCTTTTATTTAGACGACACATATTGTAGTTTTTTGTCTGGAATACGACTATAACGTCAACCAGATAACCTAACGAAATACACTCGTATTTTTAAGTAGATTACTAAATTTTTTACCTCAAACTCTTCGATCTAGAGAAGACGACAATTTAAGATTTAATAGACAGTTGTGTCCTCACTTTATGAGTGACTGACACGATTCGAATGACTGAGTTTGAGTTGGGTTGAGGAAACTTTGAGGTTATGGCTGTAAATGTATCATCAACTTCGATATAACCTTCAAAGGATAACTTGGGTCATCTGTGTTGCCTGTATAAAATAAAAGCAAGAACATATCTTCCTTAAAGAAAGTTCATGTTAGCTATCAGTCCGTAAAAACTTAGTCCAATCAATATTACAGCATGGATATGATAAAGTATTACACAGTAGCAGTTACGAAGAATGAATCAGCTCAGCGTATGACCAGGGTCAACTTCGGTAGAGAGAGATAGTTTTGATCAGATGCTTTTAGGCAGTTTGGAAATCTAATAAATACAAAGGTTGTGGTCAAAATAACTCGCAAAGAAGAAGAAATAAGATTGCTTAAAGCATCATGTTTGTGTATCATTTTAACAATATTCGCTATTATTTAAAACGAAATTGCTTTTTAGGTTATAAACTTGTACAAATAAACTTTATTGCCGTAAAATATTTGAGCTTAATTTAAATGAACTTTATATATCCACACGTTAAAAATACATTAATTTTATAAAGCACTATCTGAGTAAAACCAGTGACGAGAGAAAAAAACTGCAGTAGCATTGACAAAAAACGCATAAACCAGTAACGTATAGTCGTGAATTAATTTCGCATCAGTTAAGCAAACGTAACTTAATAATATAAAATTAACGCCGGTCATCTAAACTGTAATAGACGGACAGACAGATTGTATTTCAAGATAAAACTATAAAGATATAAATAGGAGAGTAAAGGTGGAGACAGAATGCATGCTCCCGTTTGCTATTTCAAATGACGTATATAATTATTCTTAATTGAATTACGACGATAATTGAATAGTTTCATGTTATTTTTTTTCCATGGCTTCTTAATATTTAAATTACATAGTTTTAAAGTTAAAATATACTTTAACATGGTAATAAAACTATGATGTAATTTTTAATAATACTTCTAATCTCTTTCTCTCATCTCAGCGTTTTTGCGGTTGAAATTTAAGCTGGACGCGCCCGGGGTCCGTTATTATGGCAGCATTCATGCTGTTTTTTGCCATGGTTAAAGTTTGACATTAGTTAGTATCAGAACTGCAAACAACCAGTGAAAAAATGCAAGTATTTGCTGCACATTAGGAATCGACCGTGGAGTCCTTCCCGTAACCGTCTGATGCGTTAACCCCTGCGCTACGGTAGTTTATATAATAATATTTATTTTAATGCTTACATTGTATATCATGTTCATTCTATCAATAGTCTGATATTCAGGTTATATCCCGTGTCAAAGGGTCAAATATTATGTAAATTATTCGATACGCATTTTAATTCATTTAAACTTGTAAAACGAGCTCTTATAATGTTTCGAAATATTAAGTGTCATGTTTTTCTTAAGACAGAAAATAATATGACGTTTCCGACTTTTTTTAGTAGAACTTATAACATATTTTGATCGCATGTATTATTTTTCAAACGTTTTGTATCAAAAAAGTATTGTCATCAATTCAAAGATGAGAAGAAACTCATGCTGAGCAGCAAGATAAGCAAGGACTTCGCACACCTTCGCACCATTTTCTTACGGATCCCACCATAGAAAGTTAAAAAAAAAACCGTCATTTCCATACATAAGTGTTCGGTCAGCCCGGCGATTATATGATAGTGACGATTTTTTTTTATTTCCCCAAGAAAGTCTTTTATTTTGTTGGGCTGGTTCCGTAGTTTAAGAGTTGCCTGGAAGCGCATGTCTCCATACAAACGGAAAAAGGGAATTGTGGCAATATTTGATAATTTTGGAGTAAAATTAAGCATTCATTATAATCTCCGTACGTTCCTGTGTAGGAACGTACGTTAAAATACCAATGGTTTGAGAATTACAAGCCTTTTCAAATTTGTATGGAAATCTTGAGAGGCGTATAATTCTCAAACATTTGATAATTTAACCAAATTGTATAGGAACGTACGTAGATTATAATGAGATTAATTGATTGGATGCTTAATTTTGCCCTAAAATTATCAAATATTGCCACAATTCCCTTTTTCCGTTTGTATGGAGACATGCGCGTCCAGGCAACTCATAAACGATAAGAATGTTCATACTAACACCCAGTATATTTCTTTCTTACTTTCTATATAGTTGGAGGTCGAACATCGATGTTCAGATTTTATGCCGAGCTCCGTGGCGCAGCGGTCAACACGCCTGCCTGCGACACGGATGGTCCCGGGTTCGATTCCCGGTCAGGTCAAGATGGAAAATGATCTTTTTCAGATTGACCTGGGTCTTGGATGTTTATCTATATAAGTATCTATTATAAAATATAGTATCGTTGAGTTAGTATCCCATAACACAAGTCTCGAACTTACTTTGGGGCTAGCTCAATCTGTGTGATTTGTCCGTATATATTTATATTTATTTTATTTTTATTTATACTTTGCTCCTGTAAGCTCCAACCCTTACATGACTCGTCCTAGACACAGCAATTAAAGCCTTGATCCTGCTCTACACAACCTCCCTGCGACGTATAATAAAAGTATTTAGCGATAATCGCTGGTTATGAATAACCTAAATGGCCGTATAATTATTTTATATTTTTCTATACCACTATTAACACTGCAAATTTATGCCGTAATGGCCTTGTTTTATTTACTTACCTTAGTAATTAATACAATTTTATGGGATTGGGAAGAATATCATTGCATAATAATTATTAATATACATAAACGCAATAAATATAATACCTAATAAAATATTGTTGAGTATGTTTAATGTGGTTGTAAGTTTTTTAAAATATTGCGCTTTTTCCAATAATAACGTGAAAAAACATTTTTTCGTTTAAATTTGTTTAAGTTGATCATCGTTAGTACATTCTCGCTTTTACATCTGTACTAATACTAAGAAAAAATATTTGTTTGTTTGTCTGCGTTGAATAGGCTCAGATACTGTTCGACCGATTTTCAAAATATTTCACGTATTGAAAGCTAATTTGTCTGTGGGTGACATAGGCTATAATTAACGTGGATGAAGTCGTGGAAAAATTGTAAGTATTAAATATTTCTGGAAATAATCACTTCATATTACAAAGCAAAGTACTTCACCGCGGCTGTTTGCAAAAAACTTAAAAAGTGCTGCATGGATTTTCATGCAGTTTTCTCCAATAGGTAGAGTGATTCATGAGGAAATGCCCAGGAAAAACCGAAAAAATAGTAGTTTTCAATACATAGTAACTTTAAATAGTGCTTATTTTTTACTATGTAATTAATGTCGTTAAAGGAACCACGTCAAAGGCCGAGAGGCGGTTCCGAAGAACTCTGACACCGGGGTGTACATTGGTCGACTGACCGTGTCACCTACACAAAATGATGATGATGACTATGTATTAATTACCGTCAATATGTCATTGATCATTACAAAAATATTGCAAAATTAAACTATAAAATAATGATAACTATCCTTTATTAGTTTGTCCAAAACATCTCTATTATGTCACAAATATCATTTGTATTAAGTGTAGACATAAATAAAAATCTAGGCATCGGGGCGGCGTGGGCGAAGGTGGGCGTGGGAAACTTTGTGGGCTTTGGGCAATCGAGTTGTGGTAAATCTACTATTTATACAAATCCACCAGGTGTTATATGTATAATATTATATTATATAATCATGATAATGCTAATGTTTAATAAATTTTAGTTAAATGGTTATTAAGCTTCCGAAATTTGTGCCAATTTTGTTTTAATTTTAAATCCCATTAAATTTTATTTTAGTTTACTGTTAAAATCGTATCTGTTAAATTTTAGAACATTGTCTAACTCATTAATGATTTTCAATTACATTATGGAAATAAACAGCTCCGTCTTAAATAAAAAGGTTTTCTCAATTTTAAGTTATAAAATGTTAAATCGAGTTTCATTACTCTCTACATATAATATTGCGAGCAGAGTCGGGACCCATTTTATATGTCTATATTTCATACTAGCAATTTTCTCGTGACTTTACTCGCTTAAATTATAGCCTATGTCAACTGCCGATAAACTAGCTTTATACAGATGAAAGAATTTTGAAAATCACCCTGGTAGTTTTGGAGCATTATCAATTCAAACCAACAAACAATCAAATATTTCGTCTTTATAATATTGATATAGATATACATACTTATCTTGGTCCACAGTCATAGTCATAATTCGCACATCGCAATGCGGCCTCATTAAATACAATTTGAATTATTGCACCTCTAGTAATTCGTATGTAAGATCTATATTTCAGGATCAGAGGTCAATTTACAAAAATGACAACACTATACCTGGTTAGAGAGAAACAAAAATATGTGATTGTGCAGAAGAGACAGAGATGGCGATAGGTCGTGCCAAACGCCCGAGGCGCCGCAGTATCTGTATGATGATACTGCAGTTCAGATCGCCTTAATTCGGCTAAATTATCTATAATTTAGACTTATTGGTCTTTATTACAGTGTATTAAGGTTGAGTTTAGTAAGGTACTGCTTTGCAAATGGCCCTTTAACGTTTGTGCTAGGGATGTATTGGTTTATTACGTGTTGAACAAAATAAGGTTATTAAAGCTCTAGTAATGAGCTTAGAGATGTTATAGTTTTCGCTGAAAATAACTTTAATACTGATTACAAATAGTGTGAGAACATATAAAATAGATTATTTTCTAGCATTTTAATTGGAGTCACGCAATATTATCGAAGATAAATAATTAAGTGAATTGGATGAACACGGAGCGAGGTTCTGGATTTATTTTAGTTAATTATTTCTTTCTTCCCGCGCAGATTGTAGGAGCCAATCGAGTGAATGGGCGTCAGGATTCATGTCAATAGGAGATGCGGCTAGTAACCCATCACTATTTTGATTCCGTTCTCACCTACAAGCCCACCAACGCTAAACGTGGCCTTAAGGTTTTACAGGCCTGGGCTCTTTCTATCCCGCAAGGGAAAAAGACGTGATAGTATGTATGTAGTTTATTGTACAATTTATTTATAACTACGTCCAACCTCGTCCACGTAAATTATAGCCTGTGTCACTCACAGATACACTAGGTACCTATAGGTAAAAGATTATGAAAATCGGTCAACAGTTTCGGAGCCCAATCAAGGCAAACGAACACATGCAAACAATGCAAATAAAAATTTAAAATATTCGTATAGACAAAAGATGGCGTAGTAATTTAAGTCAAAAAGATAACTTAACAAAAGCAGTATTTTTATAAGATCTCATTCAAAAACTTTTTGTAAGTGATTTCCTGTAAACTATGACGAGTACCCTTAAATTACCTCAATTAGCAAGGCCCTAAAATATTTTATTAATGTAACGCACAATTACATGAACACAACTAGCTACTGCGTAAAACTTCATAATAACCGCATATGCTGGTTAGCACATTAGACAAACAATTACACGAGTGAATTTTATAAGGGCTCCATTATTTCCCTCCGCAGAGCCCTGAAAACAAACCTACTACAGTTTAATTAATAAAACTCGTAAAGTAGAGCCCTGCAGAGTCCGTTTAATTTACTCTCAATAAAATTGTAGTGCGTTCCGTAATTAAGGCGAACACATTAGATGACTGAGCTTGGTGCTAAAGCGGAAGCGGGGGTTACAGCGATTTAGGAGCAGTTTGCACGCACTGTTATCATATAAAATTGAAAATAAATACATGTGACTTTAGAAATAATAGTTCTTGATGTAGCGTAATAATGGTATTGCCGAGTGTGGTTTTATGAAACGAACCGCCTGGCGAGTTTCACAATGAGATCATACGAGTGTTTAAGACTTAATTACAAACACTTACGTATTTTTATCTTTACTGAAATACAATATTTTCAATTTAAAAAAAATTTTAGTCTTACATCGTGCTACAATACCACGGTTGAAAAGAGTCTACCGAAAAAAATATATCCTAGTTTCAATTCTTACCACGCAAGCATCTGATATACTCTTGTGACTTAAAAAGCCTATCAAAGGAATACTACAATACACGTCTGTTCCGTAGTGAATAAAATCTTTTTCTATCGTCAAATTACGTTAGGTATTTTATTATAAACTACTCTCAATTAGATAAATTACTCCATTAAATGAATCGTCAACTAAAATAAGCTGGATTTAACCATCAAATAGAGAAAGAGATCACCGGTCGCCCGGAGCAAGAACGCCTTGATTATATGACTACTGAAACAGATAGGAGGAGCCCGGTGGTCCAGTGGGTGTGAGCTCTGTGAGCGCTTACGTATGTTAAGCAACCCCTGGTGCAGTCCCTACTTGGATGGGTGACCGCAAGTGGCATAACAATATCTCGAGCTCCTCCGTGCTTCGGAAGGCACGTTAAGCCGTTGGTCCCGGCTGTCATCGTTGATGGCAGTCGTTAAGCTATGTCAGATGCCTTAAGGCAGCTTGAAAAATCTAACACCAGTGTTGGCCACTTACACATACGAAAAACAAACAAACGAAACAGATAATAATGTTACTGTATTATTTAATAGAAGATATAAACGTTCGTATTAAAACGCGTAATTGAGATTATTTATAAATGGAAGTCTTAAATATGAGCGTAATATTTATTCTAAAATATAAGATTATTAAAATATAGATTATACATATATTATAACTCTGACTAGGGATAAAGAATATTCATCAGTATCGAAAATACTTTAAAAGGTATATGCTACATTCCCAAGATACTTATTCAGCAAAACGCAAAATATATAAAATTTCCTATTTCGAGCATTGTGTTAATTGATCCTCGACATACCCTTAACGGGGTGACTCAGCCCATCAATATGAACGACCTTTTTTATGGAATCTAAGCAGGGAAGTCAAAAAAATGTGCAACATTTTCATACAAAAGTGTTCAACTGCCTGGGCAGTTAGTGTATGGGAAAGTGCAAAAAAATAGATAAGCTTCCAGCATTGGTCCCAAAGAATAAAATTGTATTCCATAGGAATGAACAAATTTACACGCATTTTTGGTAAATTATTGGGACAGCTGTATGTTTTAAGTACAATAAGACAGCTAAGCTATTAGTGATGGCCACTCACACAAACGACATAGTATTATTGTACAGTGTAATCTTGTGAAATCAAATAGGTATCTGTAATATAATTTAACGCACCTATACAAAAAGGTCTAAACGCATCAGGCTCAAACCTAATTGAACGTTTGTTTGTTTGTAATATTAAATTACGAGTAGCCGCAGGTTACAAGCGATGCTATACAATTACATCTTGATTACAGTTTAACTTCTAATTGCATTTGTTTGTGCTGCAATTACCCGAGTGCTCGTAAGGAGGGTAATGTGTTTTAGGTATCCACTAAACACTTTAAGAAATTTCGATTAATTTATGTCATTAAAACTGATTGAAACATCAAGAAATATTATTAAACATGGTAGGATTTATAGTTAGGTTAAATCAGAGCCAATTTTTGTATAAACATTAAATGGCGGACTTATTATTCCAAATTAGATTTTCATACTTTTATTCAAAACCAAAGAATATTAAAAGATATATCTACTTACTGTCCCACATCAATAAAAAAAAATATTAAAACGATTATAATAAAAATCAAGCTCGAATTAAGTGAAATCTTATGCGTTTTGGTGAAGTACTAATAAGTGAGCTTAAATAATGTGCTTTTAAAATTATTTCCCTATAACAATACGGAGAAGATATGAGGAAAATATTTTAGTACAAAAAAGTTTATATTACCAATATATTAGGTATATAATCCTCATTTTTCACCAACAAAATAATTCTTAAAAAACGAATATAATCAAAGGTAAAGTGAACCATATACGTGTTCTATAATGTTAAAGCAGTTCCTTTAATAGTTCAATTGTTTTCGTTTAATTTATAGTAAAATCCAACCAGAAACTTTATTGCTGTGCTCGTAATGATAGAATAGAAACGATTTACAGCTAATATAAAGCGTATAACGGGTATTTAAGTAAAAACGTGCTCTCCACGCGTCACACTCGATTTTGAAATCGTAAAATCGTAAAGCGATCAGACAATATAATCGTAAAATCGAAGATCTTGATACCGATTCAATAACAATATTCGATTTGAAAAAAAGCGATCGCAATAAAATAATTGAAGCACAAAATATCGATGACTGATATAAGAACATGTTTATGAGAACATTATTTTGAAAGGTACATTAACCCTTAGTCTTTGATTGTTACCAGTTTAAAAGGAGAAACATATCTTAATGTTGATAGCTTAAAAAATCTAAATCAATGTCAGGCTTAAAAGTTAAAAGCCAGAAATAATATAATTAAACCAATCAATTTTTTAAGGCGCTCTTCTGTTCCCAAAGGCAAATAAAAATGGGACACTAATACTAGGCTTCTATTGTCCATTCATTCCTCCGTCACAGGGCTGTATGTTCCTAGCTATGATCCCATAGGAAAAGTTGGCTGGATCACCTCTTTAGGGGTTCAAGATGATCAAAATTTCGCTATGTAATTGACACCCTGTTATTTTCACCTCACCCATGTCTGACAAAAATAAATGAAATAAGAATCAAAAAATTATGTAATATGTATACATAAAATCATAAATATCTATATGAAAAAAGTTGAAAAACAGTTATTATCTCGGCTGTACCTAATGGGGATGGGCGGCTCTGGCTCGGCCTCGGGTCACCGGGGTCAACCGCACTCCATAGAATTATGCTTCAATTGTTTTACTTTCGCGCCACGAAAGCTCTTTTTAAGTTGATAGTGTTATCGAGGTTTTATAATAACTGTGTTAGCTCCACGATTATAAAATCTAAGTTAAAAATTCTGTACAAAATCTATTGTTTTTATAGATTTCGGACCCAGTTTTTAAAAAGTACCCAATTTTCCTTTTTTTTTTTTCATGTCCCGTATAAATTTTTTCGCAGTTCTAATCTATTTATTTTAAATATTGCAGTACCTAAATGAACTAAAAAGTAAAAAAAAAAAAAAAAAAAAAAAAAAAAACTAAAAGGTGCAATGGCAACTTCATTTAGACTACAAGTTGCTGTAGCCCTCCATAATGCTATTAATAAAGATTTTCCTTTTCTATATACTCGTAGTTATTAACTGGTAACCAGATGGCTGACCAATGTTTTGGTCTAAAAATAAGCTGTCTATTGTTGCAGTTGTCCGTAGGTGGCGATGTACCATCAGGTGATCCGCTTGCTCGTCTGCTGTCCTGTTTCGTTAAAAAGAGCATTGCCTTACAACGTGTCAATGCTGTCAGCCTTTTAGGCACGCTACCGCTATGCAAAGATGTGCTTGGCTTGTTTCTCTTTTTATTCATACAACATTATCAGTTTCTCGAATAAACTGTTTAAAATTAACTTTCATTTATAAACTAATATTTTTGTTTAACGTAAAAACCAAATAATCTATTCTCACCACATGCAGTTAAATCCTTAACCGGAACAGCGCTTACCTGAAACAAAAAGGATACATTACAAGAATCACTTTGAATGCGAAACGTCTTAATCTTTTAAAGGGTTCATCCCCAGGGCAATGCTGTGGTTATAAAGAATAGGGGATATTATCTGCTCGTTTTGTCACAATGTTTAGTTGATTTACGACACGCTTTGTCAATGTTTGGGCATTTAGGCCACGAGGTAGCAGTGACAGGACTTTTTTGTACTAACGAGAATTGAGACGTTTTGCATGGATTAACTTTTTAAGGCGTTCATAGAAATTCATTCATAGTTACAATAAACCGGTTTGAGTATTTAGGGGTAAGTACGTGTTCGTTTATTTCAATAGTTTTTTTTTGTATTTTGACTTAAATATAGTTTAGGAGAATAGTGATTTATTAGATTAATTTCCTATTTCAGTTGACTATACAGATTGTAAATTTTGATTAAAGAAGTTTAGTAAGTCTATATAAACTCAGTCTATATAAATGTTTAACAACTCCTTCATCGCTAAAGATATAGAAAATTTCTTCATTTTCTATACATTCCTAGATTTTAGGTTCTAGGTTTTATTTTAAGGAAAGATGATAATGATTTGTATTTTAATCTTCACCTTCTTAATAAATAGCCGATCAGTACATATTCATAACCAAAAATAAAAATTTACCTACCACTTGAAAGGTAAAGGTAAAATCCAGTATTTAATTGAAGCCATTCCCTTCAACTCCCTCTATTAACACGCCAGGACACCCACACGGGCTCTAACGTCGTAACAGCCATGTTAATTCCAGTACAAAAGTACGGTTAGCATTGAGTACAAAAGATCCAAGAGCTAAATTAAAGTAAGCTATACATGCGACACCATTGTTTTATTTAAAATGTTTATTTAGAATTTGAAATAACAAATATCATGTTAAAATTTTTGAAGTATCGATTTTGTTTAGGATTAGATGTAAACCTGACTTTGAATGTAAAAAAGAACACAGGGCACACATGTTTTTTGTCACGTTTACATTCATCATCATCAGCTTTTCGCGGTCCACTGCTGGCCAAAAGCCTCACTTTGTCTGCGCCATTCCTTGCTGTCCCTTGCTATCGCGAGCCAGTTCTTCCCAGATTATTTATTTATTCAGTGATGACAATATACACATGCAATTTACTGTCAATATGAATATTATTAGGATTTGACTCAGGGTATCCAATAAAAAGACAATCCTTCTGAGTATTATAAAACAAGAAGCAGCTTTCTAACACGACTCTAAGCCATAAGCTGACTATAATGGACTACTTCGACGTTTTTTCAGCTATCATTGTCATTTTTTTTTAAAATGGCCAAGGGTTTTATATTAATCCGCATTTTTTAACAATGCAAAATGTGTTTGTCTTGTTATTTTTCACCACTGGGCATGCATGGCAGTGATATTCACTTACATAATGAAATGCTCCCACACTGCGGAATATGTGGTGATTTTTTTATCGTTTAGGACCCTTGATTCAGCCCATCAAAATGAACAACTTTTCAAACATATACATTTCCTTAAAAAAATTATTTGTATGGGAATAACAATTTTTATGAGCAGCTTATTACATATTATTGTAACCTTATATAACTTCTATGAAGGAGCATCGTTACACTTCTGTGTCCTATTTAAAGCGCGTGGTGGGTATAAAAATACAAAAGGTCTCCCGAGTTACGGCGGCGTTAATAGACCAGCCGTGGGCTTTCGAGGTGGTAATGTACTTTATTGAGTGGCTTTACAACTTTAAGTTTCCACAAACACTGCCAGTTTAAGAATACTGTCTAAGTGTAATTTAATAAATAAATCCTAACTTTAGTAAATGCAAAAGTAAGTTTGTATATTTGTTTCCTCTTCACGATTTATCAACTGAACCAATCTTCTTGAAATTTGGCAAACACATAGATTTAGGTATCTTTCATTACGGAAAGTATTGTTCTCGAGGGATTTGCGATAAAGGGCTCGGTATATTTATACAGCAAAATTATAAGCAAGCAGAGCCACGGGAAGGCGAGTTACTCAATAAGACTGAGATATTCGAACATTGCCTTGCCTGAAAATCGTTTTAATCTAATTTATCATTTAAAATAAAAAGTATAACACCCAAATCAAAAAGTACTACCCCATCGTCAACATTTTGTGTAAGTAACTACCATACTTGGAATGATTTAAAATCGAATAAAATGTTTTTTTTTTTCATTTGATTGAGTTTTGGTTTGATATATATTGTAGTTCAAATAAGTAGTTCTCTAAAAAAAATAGTATAACTTAGACTTGATGAATGAAATCAGTGAGCGGAAATTCTAAAATCAATAATTATGAAATAAAATCAAATGATCTATTTTATGAAATATTGACTTAATCGATATAGCAGCACTACTAAAAATATACAAATATGATCGATATAAAAATCTTCTAGAAAGTTTTATCCGACAATTTTTTGTTATGTTAAAATTAACATGTCTGGTGAACTTTTTTAGTTTAGGATTCGTTCACATTGTTAAATTGATATCGACGTTCGTAGGTTATATTATTACCACTTTTTATTGTAACCACAGTTGTGACGAAGTAAAATTAAACCATTTATTAAAAAAATTACAAATTTTTGTACTTCATACGTCACTTCCTTTTTATTGACGAATCCTTATAAGCTGAAATAGAGCAAATATGTAGTTAGTTCAATATATTCTGCCTTTCCCCCGCTGAATGTCAGGAGTGAAGCTGGCTATAGATTTTTAATTTGATGAACCGTATGGTTCCCGGCAGAGTAGAATAGGACCATTCCAAGTCTTCCCGTGGATGTCGTAAAAGGCGACATAGGAAACACAAGCTAAACAAAGCTTACAAACATCAAAAAGACCTCTCCAACCCGTCTGGCCAGCGTGGAGAGTGTAGGCCAAATCCTCTGACTACTCTGGCTAATATATTGCTGTGGTAGTACAGAGAAGGTCGTGCTCCTGCAGTGAAGACAAAAAAAGACCTGATGGATGGATGGATGGAATGTCAAAATAAAAAGGTCAGCAATTCAATTTTCAAAAATAAATTAATTTATGGCATCGTCTATCTTACATTATACCAGTTTCTCCACGAAGGAAGACTAAGATAGAGAAGTCTCATAAGAAAATCAAATTTTCTGGATCTAGGGACATTATCTCTAATACGAATGAATGAATGAATGAATGAACGCTTTATTGCACCAACACTTAACAGTAAATAATACAAGAAATTAATATAAACAAAGGAACTAGGTAATTAGTACAAAAGGCGGGCTTATCGCATAACGCAATCTCTTCCAGCCAACCTTTGGGTAGAAGATATTGAAATAGAGGCAGGGTTGGCGCAGTATTTAATTAAACCATATTATTATGAATACATATATACATACACACATTCAGCTTAAGGATACAAATTATAACAAAAAAAAAAAAAGAAAATACATATATCACGAGTCAGGAGGAGAAAAGTAATACGACACAACTAGATTTTTAAATTTCGATATCGTCTGAGCCTTCTGGATGTCTAACGGCAAAGCATTCCAGAGTTTAACAGCCTGCACGGTGAAAGAATTAGAATAATAGGATTTGGAATGAGAAGGATATCTAAGGCGTTGGGAAACTGAATCACGAGACCTAGGATCACCCACCTCACGCAGAAAGGAAAAGCGTTCTTTAAGGTAATAAGGAGTAGCAGGATTAAACAAGATGGAGTAAAGTAAAGAAAGGATATGGACATTGCGACGTTGCCTTATAGGGAGCCACTTGAGATCAGAACGGAAACTTGAGACATGATCGTATTTACGAAGGCCGAAAATGAAGCGAATGCACAAATTTTGGAGTCTCTCAAGTTTATTCAATTGGTCTTGCGTGAGGTCAAGGTAACAGATATCAGCATAATCCAGTATAGGAAGTAGTAGAGATTGTGCTAACGCAATTTTAGTTTTGACTGGTAGAAAGTTACGGATTCTTCTAAGTGAAGCAGCCGCTGCGAACATTTTCCTACTAACTTCATTAATTTGGGGGGCCCACGACAAAGTTCTATCAATTAGTATGCCCAAGTTTTTAACACTTTCGCTAAATTCGATTTCAACACCATCAAATACTATTTTAGGAAGAGAATGCCAGTCAGTACGTGAAATGAAGTAGGGACTACCAACAATAATGGCCTGAGTTTTTGATGGATTCACAATCAAACCATGACTTCTACTCCAATCGGATATTCGTGACAAATCATTATTAATATTTGTAATACCAACTGAGAGGTTATGAAAATCAATTTGAAAATAAATTTGGAGATCGTCTGCATACAGGTGGTATGAGGAACGAAGTTGAGAGGATATAGAATTAATGAATATTGAAAAAAGTAAAGGAGATAGAACGCCGCCTTGAGGTACCCCCGATAACGTCTGACACCATGTAGAGAGTTTATTCTCCACACGTACACACTGCCGACGATCGTGAAGGTAAGAATGAAACCAGTTAATAACCGATGGAGATATGTTCAATCCACGCATAAGTTCCAAAAGAACGTCAAAATCTACTGAGTTGAACGCACTGGAAAAGTCCAACAGAGTCAGGATTGTCATTTTAGAATTGTCCATGCCAAATCTAATATCGTCGGTGATTTTAACTAATGCCGTAGTAGTGCTATGACCTGCTCGAAAACCCGATTGGAAAGAGTTGAGGATGGAGTTTTTGCGGAGAAAGGAGTCAAGTTGTATTTGGACAAGGCGCTCGAGGACTTTTGAAAGGAAAGGAAGTATAGAAATTGGACGAAAGTCAGAAAAAAATGAAGTGTGAGCCTTTTTAGGAATGGGTGTGATGTAAGAATTTTTCCACAAGGATGGAAAGGTGCCAGACAAAAGGGAGTTATTTAAGATGAGTGTGATAATAGGAAGAAGGATATCAAGGATTGGCAGGATCATTTTACGACTAATGTCATCGGCTCCGACAGCATTTGACGATATGGATTGTATGCACTTCTGAACATCACATTCAGTTACCGGACTAAAGTAAAACGGTGAGTAATCGGGAGGAGGAAGTGAAGACAAGTGGTTTAATAAGTTACTTTTATCATTGCCACTAAAGACAACTGAAGATGAGAAATAACTATTCAAGGCATTAAGGTCAGTATCATTTGAAATATTGTGATTATTCTTTCCCACTCCCATAGACTTGAGAAATCTCCAGACTTTACCTGGGTCGCCGTTTTCAACGGACTTATGGATATGACGGCGTTGTGCATCTCTACACATCCTGTTGCAGACGTTCCGAGCTCTAATATACTTGTCACGATATCTGTCGGGGTCAGTCTTGAACTTAGACTTGGCAACATGTTTTTTAGATATAACGGCCCTAATGTCGTCTGTCAGCCAAGGTGCTGGTAGATGTTTTACTTTTACTGGACGAAGAGGGGCATGCTTGTCGTAAAGAGAAATTATCATGTGGTTAAACTTCTCCACTTGACTATCCACCGAGTTCAAATCCGCAACAGCGTTCCAGTCGCAACTTAAAGTATCTTCACGTAACTGATCGACATTTAGAGAATTAAAATTGCGTTGCAGAAGAATTTTAGCTTTTGGCTTAGGGGTTCGAATTTTATAAGAGAGAAAGAGAAGATGGTGATAGGAAAATATGTCCGCACTACACTGACCATGTCTTGCGACAAGATCAGGAGTGGAAACTAAGATGATGTCAAGAAGACTAGGAGTACAGTTAGGGAAAAAGTGAGTAGCTTGGAGAGGAAGTAAAGACATGTTACAGGCGTTGATAACAGAAGTGAGAGACTGGGACCGGTGGTCACCTTTAAGCAAACAGGTGTTGAAGTCACCCATAATAATAGTATGGTCGTAAGCAGGAGTTATGTCTTCCAAGATATTTTCAAAGATGGAACGACAACACTGTTCAATTTTCGGATGAAAAAGTCGGACATGTATTTTCTATATGCCCTAACGACTAGACCCTTACAACAGGTATACAACATTTCTTGACGACCGATTAAAATATAACATATAACAGACATACTTACTTTCACGTTCATAATAAAGATATAGGATTGCAATAATACTATTATATCATATCATGTTATTCTAACTGTATAATAAACGCAGTTTTACAACTCCACAAAAACATATTGTTTTGTAAATCATTATGTAGACAGTTTCTAAGCGTTAATTATTGAAATTAATGCAAAAGACAGTCGAGTGCAGACCATAACTTAACATTAATTAGCAGGCACGCCTTTGTCAGGCATTCCAAATAATAAAAGATATTATTTATCACCATCTTCGAGCCACCGTTATCTTTACACTAGTTTCGAACACTAATTTCACATAAAATTGATAAAATATTGTGGTATCGTTCAAAGAAAACATCGTTTAGTGGAATTATTCTGTTTTACTGCGAAGATAAATTTAACAAATTGTCCTGTGTAATAGACTGTTTGTTTCAGCAAGTATTAATCATGGTGCGAAAAGAAAGTACAAGAGAACTTACTACTACCAAAGATTATATACACTACTACCATAGCCTAGGTACGACGACGACGATCTCCGTGGCGCAACGGTCAACACGCCTGCCTGTGACACGGAAGGTCCCGGGTTCGATCCCCGGTCAGGTCAAGATGGAAAATGATATTTTCAGATTAATCTGGGTCTTGGATGTTTAACTATATAGGTATATGTATTTGTAATAAAATATTGTATCGTTGAGTAAGTATCATAACACAAGTCTCGAGCTTACTTTGGGGCTAGCTCAATCTGTGTGATTTGTCCGTATTATTTATTTATGGTGCTTCTTATCTCAAGAACAGGACAAAACCTGTGAAAATAAAGTACAAGTGTTTGCCGGCGCTTGGAATCGAACCCAGTGTACTTCGTGGTGTTTTATAGGAGGAGGATACAAAAAAAGCTACACTTGAAGCTTCTATGAGCAACAAATATTAACATCAACAGGTCTTTTTAAGTCTACACTGCAGGAGCACGATCGTCTGTTACTAGCAAGGCCACAAATTAGCCAGAGCATGCAGAGGGATTGGCCTATTTTCTTCGCGCTGGCCAGACGTGTTGGAATGTCTCTGATGTTTAAAAGCATTGTTTAGCTTGTATCCTTAGTCACCTTCTACGACATTCACGGGAAGCTTGGAGTTGTCCTATTCTTCTCTGCCGCCACACGGTACTTGAAGTACAAGTATTTGCCAGCGTTGGGAATCAAACCCAGTATCACATATGGTGCATTAACCACTACGCCAATGATTATGAGAAGCTACACTAAACACTTTTACGAGCATATTGACAAAGCTATTTGGTGCACTGTACAGACACTCTTGTGCTGATAATGATCTGGCAAACAGTCGGCAGCGAAAGTCTCGTTTCCAAATTAGCGAGTGCGGATTGATAGTGGACGAATTAGCGGGTTTTGTTGGATGCCACACGCTGTATGGGACGCATTGTGCAAGGGCTGGTATAGTTTTGAAATTATATTTAAATAACTTACTGAAAATCGAATATGGTAAGCAAAAAACAGTAATTTTCTTGTTCTTTGCTTACTATATTCAATTTCCGACGCGGTCAAATAGCTGTTCTTTTTTTTTCAGTTCTACGGTTCAGGAGATACTCAAGGAGGGTTGGCGCCAGACAGGCCTAATTGGCATTAATTATTATATGACAATCAGTACCCATAATACCGTGAGTGTCGTTATTTTTATGTTTGTTGGCCATCCACCCCTAAGCCGGGAAGTAAAAGCAGACATGTATTTCCCATGAAACTCGGCCACTTAATGAAAGCTATGTCACGGGACTTTCAAGATTTATTAAGATTACACGCAAAATGCCGCAAGTAAAAGTAAGTTGTTTTAAAAATTGCTACAATAATTTCAAAGAATAAGCTTATAAAAAATTGAACTTATCTTTCATAATAAATTGCGAGAGCTGTCAATAAAGAGGTTGCTACTCGCCTGATCTCTGTCGCTCGCTCGCAACAAGAGGGCTGGCTGTTGCCAACATGCCACATAAGCATGAATTTTCAAGAGATTGGGCGAAAATCTAAATAATCACGTCATTAGGCGATGCGGCTAGCAACCCATCTCTATTTTGATTCCGCTTTCCACCTTAACGCCTACTAACACGCTAAACGTGGCCTTTGTGTTATATAATCTTGGGCTCTGTCAACCCCGCAAAGGATAAAGACGTGATAACATGTATGTAAACAGGTGTTTGGCAGCCCTACGCTCGCGCACCATTTATCGCCAGTCTACAAGGTGTTCCGGTCTCACTTTCCGGATCGCATGAGCTCAATTGTTTGGACAAACAATATATTTGCGGCCACTTTTTACTTACATCGACTTGGACGTTTGTTTACGCATCCGGGACGACAGTGGAGCAGATTGCTTGATGTTATTTGAGTTTTGGTATCATCATCTTTACAGCTCTATGAAGTATATTGCTGGACAGCTTGCTCCAAGGATTTCCCATCATTTGCATTGCAGAAGGGGGTTTTGCCATCATATTACCGATCACGTATTGTTTTAGTGGTCATCTATAATAATATTGTAATTGAATAGGCTCAGAAACTACAACTCCGATTTTCAAAATTCTTACACTTATAGGGAGCCATATTTTATAAGTGTTTATATGTATTTACAATGAAATGATTGATTCTTGAATGCTATTTTGATTATTCTCTTATTAAATTAAGAAATAGGATATGGGTAAAAAACTCCACGCGGGCAGGACTTGAACCAGCAGTATTTACTCTTTGTTTGTACGACTAATAATATAGAGAGCCAATTTATGTGTGGGTGACATAGGCTACAATTTACGTGGAAAAGTCGCGAAAAAAATGCTAGTAGTAAAAAGGATTGTAAAAAATTAAATAAAAAATAATATATTACAGCCTAAACAAAAAATTACGAAAGATATAAAAAAAATGGTAATAAGCTGTTATTGTAACTCGCAAATAGATAAATTAATGAGTGATGGTGATTGCTGATGATGAGTCACGAGCATATATCTCAGTTCCGGAAACTGCACTACTAACGTTAGGTATTACCCATTGCTCATTCGTACATGATTACCTGCCTATTAATTATAACGATGTACTGTAATGGAGGGCATGTTTTTTTTTTTTAATAACAGAAGTTCTGTTTTGTTAATTGCTCTAGATAACTTAAAAAGTGTTTCAGTTTCACTGTCTGTGGTGTTTATAAGAGTATGTTTTTTTATAAAATAAATAAATAAATATATAGGGACATATCACACAAATTGAGCACAGTAAGTTGTGAGCTTGTGTCGCAGGATACTAACTCAACGATACTATATTTTATGATGTGCATTGTAAATACATATAAAACACCAATAAAATTTCGGTGAAAAACATTTCATATTGATTGACGGCCTGACTCACACCTTCAAAGCTATGTCGAGGGTCATTTACACGCTGTATTTCCACATTCTCTTCAAAAACTGAAAGTTCTTTAACACAACCATCATTGCCAAGCATCCTATCACTTTTCAAAGCATGTACTTGCGGAGTGTCGAAACCCAAACATTAACATATCGGTTACTAATCGGCGAAGCTCAAGATCACTGGGTCAAAAGGCTATAAAAAATATCTTTCATCTCGCGACTGGCGATTTCACACACAAAGGTTATTGTTTTAGGTGGAGTCTACACTTAATGAAAAAAAAAAAAAAAACAAAAACATTAATATTTTATCCTATTGTTACACATCATCATAAGATCATATTCTTGGCCGTGTGGTTTCCGGTAGAGTAGAATAAGATCACTCCAAATCTTCCCGTGGATGTCGTAAAAGGCGACTAAGGAAACACAAGCTAAACAAAGCTTATTAACATCAAAGAGACCTCTCCAACCCGTCTCGCCAGCGTGGAGAGTGTAGGCCAAATCCTCTGACTACTCAGGCTAGTATATGGCTTTGGTAGTACAGAGAGGGTCGTGCTCCTGCAGTGGAGACTAGAAAGACCTGATGATGATGATGACATCATCATTAGGTCTTTTTTAGTCTCTACTGAAGAAGCACAGCCCTCTCTAACCACCAAAGCCATATGTTAGCCAGAGCAGCCCGAGTATTTGGCCTACACTCTCCACGCTGGACAGACGGGTTGGAGAGATCTCTTTGATGTACCCTCTGGTTGCTTAAACACTGACCAGTGCTCTATGGAAATCGCCTAATTGTCCGGCGGTCGAATTTTAAGTTTTCTTTTAAATATTATAAAATGAGGATAAAATTTCAAATTTCGAATTTACCGCAAATTCGGCATTTTCGCCGCTTTTCCGCAAGTCAAGAGTTAAAAGCTTTGTTTAGCTTGTGTTCCCTAAGTCACCTTTTACGACATTACGTCTATCAGTGCAGTCTACCTGCGAACAGGAACACTGTTAGGTGTATAAGTATCAAATTAAAAATATTTATAAAGTCATTTTGTAAAAAAAGTTCTTATTCTTCTCGAGGTATTTACCGATTTTAATTAATTGAAGAGCTAAAATCGAACAAACTATATTGAAGCTGTTCTAGACAATATTGTTAAAGACGTAATAAAAAGTCGCAGTGTACAACCAGTCTTAGATAAACCTGCTGATAAGGCAAAGCGGTTCGCAGCACATTTCGTGTTGAGTAAATATGTGTTTTATTATATAATTATTGAGGTCCACATCCAGTGAAAGGTCGCTAGAGCTGACCTATTGTTTCTATCTGTAATCAATTTTAGAGTGTAACATGAGCTTTAATTTTTATGAATATGGAGATGGTTATTAATTATTTTTAGTCTATTTGTTAATTGTTGAGTTCGCTTTCGTTTTTATTATTTGCAAAATATCACCCATTTAAGTCGTTTCGTTAGTTATTAGTCTTAGCTTTTCTATACTATTTTATCAAAGTTTAAATTTTCCCTTCTAATTAAAAGAGTAAGTATATTTGTCTATTTATATGAATTTTTGTATGCAATAAAGGTACCGTTTTTATTTCTTTAGTATTGTAAAATTGTTTCTGTTTATTTGGAAATTATTCAACTTCATTAATTAGAACATCGTTGGGTTTATTTAATTGACGTTTAGAATTGTCTTTTTTAGAGCATTTGCTAGCTGCATAGCCAAATAAGCTTCGTATATGCTCAAGAAAAACTAAGATTATAATGACCAATATGCATGTGTTTTTTAAGCTACAATGTTTCAGAAATATTAATACTTTATTACATTATTATAAACAAAGATATTTGTTTTGCAAAATAAAATGGTTTTAATGACAAATAAATAAACGTCTCTTTTATTACGACTCCGATTAAAACATGTTCTGGATAGCGCGAAATAGTTTGTATATCCTATCTCTAAAAATTAATAAGCCTTTTAAATAACTGATAGGTTATCTTCACTGCCCACTTTCCGCATATCGGTGACCCTAAGGTCAGTATGGCTACAAAATAAGAACAGCTAGAGAAGTGGCAGTGAAATGTAACCTTAAGATTATATTTTCAAGTGATTTGCAGAATCATCACGTTCGCATTTAAATATTGTTGCAACTGACAAACAATAGTCAAACCATCTCAAATATTGTCAAAATATTAAGGAATAAATTTCTTTACATTACATTACAACGGCAAAAAGATTTTTAATAAACTAAACAAGTGTAGACTATCCTATTTTATTTTTGGATATTTGTGACTTTGAAAGTTGGTAACTCAATCGCGCTTCAACCGCTGAACTGATTTCAATAAAACTTGACGCAGAGGTAGAACATATCATGATTAAAAATGTGAGATGCATTCGTTAAAGGAGTTACAAAAGCTTTGTCATTTCCTTATTATTACGAACAACAATCAAACTGACTTTCTTTCTGCCCCATCTTTATTTTGTGGTACGATTCTGATAAAGCTGGTACAGTGGAGATATAGCAGTGCTATAGCAGTGCCATAGAGCAGCCCATGGGAACTCATAACGCGATTGACGCGCTTCGTTAGCTTCGTGTAGAACGGACTGTAATTGCTGGGTAGTGGCTGCAAAATCATCAGTAAAGGGCAACTTAAAAATGTGTAAATCTTTTAAAAAGTTACTTTTATTTAAGTTCGTGTATGTTTTTTATATGTCAGTTGTTTGTTTTTCGAATGTGTAAGTGGTCAACGCTGGTGTCAGATTTTTCAAGCTGCCTTAAGGCATCTAACATAGCTTAACGACTGCCATCAATGATGACAGCCGGGACCAACGGCTTAATGAGCCGTCCGAAGCACGGAGGAGCTCGAGATATTTTTATGCCACTTGCGGTCACCCATCCAAGTAGGGACTGCACCAGGGGTTGCTTAACACACGTAAGCGCTCATAGAGCTCACACCTACTGGACCATCGGGCTTCTCAATGTGTCAGTATAAGGTTTTTAAGCCATTTAAATCCGAATACTCAAAGGCATCTTAGCCTTCATTCAACATATTAACTAAAATCGTTTTTAAGTAAAATATAAATATGTTCTGACATATACTAGATAACCTATCAAGACAAAGACAGTCGTCTCAGATGTCTTCCTAGATTGAGCTAGCCAAAAAACTAGTTTATATAGTTACATGCAAATTTAAGATGACATATTACATTGAGTATTCAACTGATACATAAAGTAAAAAAAAATGATTACATTTTAATTACACTACGTTCATGATCAAACACAATTATAAAAAACTTAACTTCAAAGCGTGGAAATCATATGTAACTTTGAACGCCAATCAACTCAATTAAACCATTAAATATCGCCTATTACAAGTTAAAAAATCCTTGAAATCACAACTTTATAGATCAATTATTCAAACAAAGACACGTAACATCCATGACATTAATAAACATAGACTTACAAATCGATGGCGAATAGAAACGGCAATTAAATAAACCAACAGATTATGTAACGGTTTGATTAAAAGAATATTCGTTCCACTTTTATGTTGTCCGTACACGCGATCATCTTCGATATACACATCAAAGATTAAATCTACACTATATTTTAATAAAAATAATATTTTAAAGTGGAAAGAATGGATGATTTATTTGTTTGCATACATACTCAAGAAACATACTATTCATTGTAAGAATTATTTAGAACTATCGATATTTACTGAGTTTAATTTCTATCATATATATATATATATACTCTTGACTTACGGAAAAGCGGCAGACTCCGAATTTGCAGAAAATTCGAAATTTAAATTTTATACCTTATTTCATCATATTTTAAAGATAACTAAAAATTCGCAGCACTGATCAGTGCCTAAGCAATCAAGCGGAATATTAGAAGATAAAAATTCATATTTTAGGAGGTTTTTTTTAATCAACATATATGTCACTTTGATGGCACACATGTTGATTGCACATCAGCAGAAACATATCGCTAAGCTTATGTCACTGTGTCTAGTAATAAAACTAACATTGACGTATAAATCATAGTGTACAGTTGTATCAAAAATACATTAACTTAGCAAACAAATGACAATTGCGCTATATCTGCCTTGGCATGGAACAAAAGATATCAAGTAATCGAAACAGTCAATATTTAGATCTGGGCGGTTATGGTCTGGGCCTTGAGTCCGGTCCACAATAGAGATCATCATCATCATCAGGTCCTTATAGTCTCCACTGCAGGAGCACGACCCTCTCTGCACTACCAGAGACATATACTAGCCTGAGTAGTCAGAGGATTTGGCCTACACTCTCCACGCTGGCCAGACGGGTTGGAGAGGTCTCTTTGATGTAAATAAGCTTTGTTTAGCTTGTGTTTCCTTGGTCGCCTTTTACGACATCCACGGGATGACTTGGAGTGGTCCTATTCTACTCTGCCGGGAAACATAGAGATAAATGTAACTTTTTACAGAAATCGTATAAAACTGGATTCTATGGGCCCACTTTAAACATAGACATACTATATTCTGGTAAGGTTAAATCACCTTATGTCTATGTATATTATGTCTATGCATATTTTTCCTTAGTCTCTTAATTATTCTTGTGTAGTTGAAATAGTTTTTTTTAGATGTCTTTTGACCAATATTTGCCCTCGCTGATTATCATTGGCCTCATTTTGGTCCTTGATTGTTGAAGGATGGAACAAGATTGGACCTTCAACAATTTCACCACAAAATGGTTAAAATACTCTCAATTCAGTTGTTGAAATCTAAATTATTTTGCACTATAATAATAATAATAAATATAGGGACATATCACACAAATTGAGCCAGCCCCACAGTAAGTTGTGAACTTGTGTCGCAGGATACTGACTCAACGATACTATATTTTATAATATATACTTATATAGATAAACATCCAAGACCCAGGTCATACTGAAAAAGATCGTTTTCCAGCATGACCTGACCGGGGATCGAACCCGGGACCCCCGTGTCGCAGGCTGGCGTGTTGACCGCTGCACCACGGAGCTCGACTATCTCCATTAAAGCTATGTTATATATGTAGAATAGAAAATATTTTTTTCAACAGACTACAATCTAAATATCATATACCTGCATGTACGAGTATATCTCGAAAATTGCAGAATTAGTGTATCGCACTTAGACCCCTAGTTAGCACGTCACATCAGGTACTAATAACAGATTTCACGAGCATTAGTGGCCACTTAGCGCCGCTGTGACGATTTTAAGCTTGCTTCATAATGGCTGGTTGCGTTCGGAGGTGCTAAGGCGTGATCATGTTGAACCTTCGGTGTTTGCAGATCCATGGACAAAAACACATGTTTGATTTGACAATCGGATCGATACTTCCCACCACAAACCAAACTTGTTAATATTTAACATTGTGTACTAGCTTTCGCTTGCGGCTTCGCTCGCGTTAGTGTGAATCCCTCGGAAACAGTACTTTTCTCCGGAAAGAAAGGTATCCTATGTCTTTTTTAGTACCCTAACCTATATGAATATATAAATTTAAAGAAAATTGATTCAGTGAATAAAACGTGAAAAGGTAACAGATATACAAACTCACTTTCGCGTTAATAATATTAGTTAGAAAGTAAAGATAGGATTAGTATTAGTTGGGATTAATTTGACATATGAATAATTTCCGATTTACTTAAAAGCCTGTAATGCCATTATACTCACACGGTACATATGTATTTGTATAAAACAAATGCTATATACAAATAAAGCCTTGTTTTATATTAATTACCATCTTATCTAGTCCAATCAAGAAAGCTTTTGTATCGTGTGTTATTTTAACATATAAATAAATAAATAACTTCAAATTAAAAAATATCCCTTAAAGTCATACTTGTACGATTAAATATAACTACATAAAATAAGAGCAGTACCTATTCAAATAAAACCTTCATTTTATATTAATTACAAGCATCTTACCCAGTCTCATAAAGTAAGCCACAGTTAACATAGTAGACCGATCTCGCCCACACATAACATACATATGGTAAAATATGCGCTTCTTGCATATCCATATTACGATAATTGTAACTAAATATAATGAGGTAGTAAAATAACAGACGTATAATTATCAGACATAACCTGCCGAGTGGCCGTTTTACAAAAGTGTACACTGTGCGAGTTGGGGCTATGGCAAGTGGTTTACTGACTAAGTAATTGTTTTAAAAAACTTTTTTTGTAATCAGGGTGAGACTTATTTATGTAACAAAGAGTTGTTAATTATATTTTTGGTACGGCTCCAAAAGTGTATAATAAGATCCCAAAAGAAATTAGAAATTTAAACCTCAATGCATTTAAAAAACAGCTAAAGGAATTATTAATTGACAAATGTTATTATACAATAAATGACTACTTGAATGAATCGACACCATACATTTTAAGAAATTAATATTTGACTAATCTTTTAACAATTTTGACTAACCTAAATTAATGTAACTAATATATATAAAAATGTGTAATTTTGCATATTTAAGATCATTATGTATACCTACATTTTGCAAATAAAGAATTTGATTGATTTGATTGATTGATTGATAGTAAAACTTGCAAAAATAATATTAAAATATATTTTATCTCTACTTGATTATTATATAAAGGAGATGTTCGTTGCTGCTATATTTACAGAACAAAGATGAAATCTTCCCGTATTTTGATCGGAAATGACTTAAGTTCAAAAGTCGTGTCTCATGCATATTTAAACTAAAACCTATATTATAGTTTTAAAGAAAACATTTAACAAAAGCTTCTAATAAAAAGAAAGATAACATGATTCAAACACACTCGCAATTCCACTCGCCCATTCAACTCTCCCAGTGTAACCCACACTTAATTACCACATTTACTCGAGATATTTAACCAGATATTTCGAAAACTGTGAATTGGTAAGCAAATCTGATCCCACCTAGACGTAGCCCTTCTAATTATATCGGCCAATCGTGCCTCGGTTACTCGATTAGTATTCATTATGGAGTTACACACCTTTTTGTTTGAATGTTTGGTGGGTGAGAGGGCATTTTTTAATTAAGTGGTTAACGGTTGGAAACTTCCCTGGTTTATCATTAAATATGATGACTCTGACATGTTTGTAAACTAAAAAGGTATATAGCAGGTTGTCTGTACAATTTGCGAATTGTACAAATCCGATTTTCAATTCCAGGTAGGTAATGAAATAATGATGAATTTTTTGCAAAATGATGCTTGGTTCCGTAGCATAGCTTATTTAATATATGATGACAATGTAATTTTAAATCACAATATATTCCAGAAAACTGTATTGCCCGACTGACTCACCGAGAAGGAGGGTAATGTTTTTTGCGCATATATATGTAAGTATGTTTCTCCTGTAATCTAAACGGCTTGACTGATTTTGACGTGTGAGGTGTCATTAGATTCTATTTTTTTCCCAAAATATACGTAATGTCAACAAAAATACAAAACAAGTCGGGTTCTTAACTTTTTTTAAACAATGCAACTTATATTTAATTCATCATTTTTAAAAAACTGTGTCGTCTTCATATTTTCTAGATTAAGGACGTAACCAAACGTAAGTCGACGCCGAAGTCAAGATATAAGAATCGGATTTGGACTCAACTGTCGAAACCGAAGACAAACGGCCTCAATTCCGACGTTCTGTTTTGGTAGTGGTTAGTGCGGCGCGTTAAGGCTTGTTGGTCTTACTAATGGTTACCTGAATTAGGGGTGGCAGGAGAAGGAATACGGGCAGATATTGATATGCCCTGATTCATGAATCAAGTCAATATCAAATGATGGAAAGACTGGAAATATATTTTTCAGTAATTAATTTTAAGTTTATCTTGGGTTCAAAGTTTAGCTGGTGTTTAGGATGGATAGCTTTTTCAGACAATATTATTTTAATTTTAACACAGACATACCAAATATTTTTGGTTTTTGCTGAATATCAAATCAAATGATAATGACCGAGCAAAGCATCAGTCAGTAGTTTGAAATTATCTTACTTTTAATTTAAATATGTTTTCTGGGGGAAATCCATGCCAAATTTTGTATTTATTATACATAGAAGTAGTAAAGACTATACCATGTTTAGAGATCCGTAGAAAATTATCGCAAAAGCATCATTTGTCAGTCAATCCATTTATGCATCACAGCGATTTTACTCGTTTCTTTTCCCGAGACAAGTAATCGAAGTAAATAAATAAGTTACAGATAAACAACCGCCTTCCTTTTCGAGCAAATAATAAAGTTTGCCTTGACAAAACGCTCTAATGTGTCATTAAATATTTATTTAGCATTAATATTGAATAGGCCGCTGAACACAGCTGAATTTATCGCTGTCATATAATTCGTCTTTGCGACGTACTTGCAGCATAAATTAATGATAATTCAGAGATAGTCTTTTGTTAATGTAGTACTTACTGTGTCATGTATACTAGTCGGTAATTGTATAGTTAGCTGGTTAGATATAGTTCAGCGGAAAGAAGTGAAAATTGCAAGCAGAAAATGACCGTGGAAAAAGAAAAGCATTTTCCCAGTATTGGGCCACTGCTGGGAAAAAGATGAGATGGGTTGCAGCACTCATTCATATAGACACATAAAGCACACAAGAAAATTCATAAAAAAGACTTGCTTGCTTACTGGTATAAAAAAGTAAGATGAACAAAAAAAACCTAGATAATTCTTTGATGCGATAAGACGTAAAAAGCAATATTTAACATCGGAATGAATTTTTCTAAAAAGGTTTCATAGATAAACCTCTTTAGTTTAAATATAAAATTTTCTAATATCAATGTCCTCTTCAGAAACTTTTTCAGTGATCATCATATTAAAAATTACTTGAAAAATTACCTGTGTCTTGGCATTACCTAGTTACACAATGTTAGAGAGTAATTTCTGCAACATCTTTATTTATGCCTTGAGCTGTAAAGCTGTCTAAACGTCGATGAAGACTCAGTTTTATGGAGTTTATATCGAAAACCTTGTAGTAAGTTTCTGTTAATATATGTTTACGTCATGTAGGTTGTTATGATCTATCTACTTTCTACATATAAAAAGTTAATCAATAAACATTGAAGAACAGTTAAATGGAGGCCACAAATATATATATGTCTTAACACTTATGCCATTTTCAGGTATATCGTTAAGACACAAATTGTAAACTATAATTAAGACATCAAATTTATTATTTTCGTGTTTAAATGTTTAATAAACTCTATTAAGTCGTTTTGTTGGATGGTATTTTATGGCTTCAACCACAGTAAATTTTTAAGAAGAAAAATTGAAATAGCTACAGATTACGATTTGTGTGGACCGTGTAGTTACCGGTAGTATAGAATAGAACCAAATATTCCCTTCGATGTCCTAAAAGACAACTTGGGAAACACAAGCTAATCAAAGCTTATAAAAGAGACCGTCCGGCCAGCATAGAGAGTGTAGGCCTAATCCCCTGCCCGCTCTGGCTAATATATAGCTCTGATAGTAGAGAGAAAGTCATGCTCCTGCAGTGGAGACTAAAAAACACCTTATAATGATGATAAGGACCTAAATATTACTCGAGAAAAAAAAAACTAATCGCCAAAAATCAACCAGTAGTGTTGCGTCGATAGTTAAAAAAAAAGTATTTCAGAGGTCAAATATGGCTGGCAAACTGGCATCCCTTTTTTAGGATTAAGTGAGTATGATTGACTCCTATCTTGCTTGATGAGAGGCAACAATAAAGCCCCTGAGCCTATTAAGTCATATTTGCCTGTATGAGTTATTTCGAGATATATTTGCGAACATAACTTAGGTGAGCAGCTTTTTAAATGTAGAAAGGGCTGAATCACTTTTTTTAAACATTTAAATAAAATTATTTTAATACGGTTTTTATCGCGTTTATTACATTATTTATACACCTAACGTTTCGAGCACTTTACAGTGTTCGTGGTCGCAGGTAGACTAAGTTGACATTTGTCTAGTATTTTATAAGAACTGCAAAATCTACCGCCTAAAATATTTATTGATAACGTTCCGGATGTACGCAGTATTGGCTCACGGTGTCTGAAGGTCTTGCAGTCTTCTGCTTAGCTTGAGATTTGATTAAATTGATGACTGGATCCCAAGCTGGTGGTAACTGCCAACCATCCTCTCTATTGAAATTAGGATGTTTTTTAATTTCAATAGCCTCACGAAGCATTCTTGGAATGTATCTGTTTTCTTTTGCAAGGACTTGAGGATTATCAAAACGCATATAGTGGTTGGGTTTGTCTAGGGCATGTTCACAGACTGCAGACTTCGTTGAGCGCCTATGCTTCATGTCAGCAATATGTTCTTTTATACGGGTACCGATGCTTCTCTTTGTTTGCCCAATGTATGATAAACCACACTCACAGTCAATTTTATAAACTCCAGCATCTTGTAACGGGATATTAGATTTGACAGGTCTTAAAAGTTGGTTTATTTTCTTGTGCGGCTTGTAATAGGTCTTGATTGAAGCACGCTTAAGTATATTACCAATTTTGTCTGTAACTCCCTTTACATATGGTAAGATGGCAGGAAAGCGATCAACTGTGTGCGGTTTTGGGCGGCTTCTGTGATGTGTTTTTGGGAGGTTGAGGTTGTTGCTTCTTAAAACCGATTTTACTCGTTGAAGCTCCTCCTTAAGGTGGTGGGTGTCACAGATGCCATGTGCTCTCTGAAACAAAGATTTACCAACGGTAGCCAACTGACATGGATGATGATGGGATTTGCCATTGAGATATTTGTCGTTATGGGTAGGCTTTCTATACACAGTATGACTAATAGTATTATCAGGATTTCTAATTATTAAAATGTCAAGAAAAGCTAATGAATTATTTGTCTCAGTTTCTAAGGTGAATTTAATTTTGTTATTAATTGAATTAAGATGGTTTAGTAATAAAGATACTTGAGTTTTTGGGAGAACAACGAAAGTATCATCTACGTACCGTTTGAACATCTTCGGCATAGCCAGGGTGGATGAAAGAGCCTTCTCCTCAAGGTCTTCCATAAATATGTCGGCGACAATGGGGGAGACTGGTGACCCCATGGCAACACCGTAGATTTGTAGGTAAAATTTATTCTCCCAGAAAAGGTAGCCTGATGTTAAGCAGTGCTCAAGCAACTCTGCATATTCTTGAGGTAGCTGGTGGTCCTCTAGTCTTCTCTTAACGATTTCAATACAGTCATACAGGGGAAGGCTGGTAAATAATGACTGCACATCAAAACTAACCATTGTGTCATCATCAGTTAGTTGTAGATCTTTAATTAAGCTGATGAAGTGGTAAGAGTCCTTGACATAAGTATCAGTGTGCCCACGAAGTGGTGATAATATCTTCGCTAGGTGTTGTGCCAGTTTGTAAGTTGGTGAATCAATCTGGCTCACAATGGGTCGTAATGGGCAATCTTTTTTGTGTATTTTTGGAAGGCCATATAATTTTGGCGGTTTCACACAGGAAGGTACGAGTGACATGGCATCTAAGTTTAGTTTTTCGGAGTATTTTGATATTAATTCTTTTGTTTTTGTGACGATCTTGTTAGTAGGATCATTTTTAACTTGTTTATATGTACTTTCATCCGATAACAGTTCTTCTATTTTAAAGTTATAATCCGAGGTGTCCATTATAACCGTTGAATTACCTTTGTCAGCTCGTAAGATGGTAACGTCCGGGTTCTTGCGAAGGCTGGTAAGTGCAAGATATTGTTCACGAGGAAGATTTGGTTTTGGCGGCTTGCCATGACGAAGAACTGCTGACACATCTTGGCGTATCGCTTCCAAATCTTCCTTTTCCAACTGATTTTTAACCAGGACGTTTTCTACCGAACAGATGATATGTTCATATGGGATTCTCCTGGGTGCCACCGCATAATTTAATCCATTTTTCAGAGCTTCAATTGCTAACGTATCTATCGGCGTTTGTTTACATAAATTGACAACCGATTCATTTGACTTTGACATTTCTTGATTTTCACGAGTGACAGTGACATCTTTTTTCGAACGTTGGGTTGTTAGTTTTTCGAATTTAGCAATTTGACGTTGTTTACATGCGTCATACGTATGACTGGCTCGTTTATCCGTAAATTTAATGCACTGTTCAAAGTCTTGGGATGATAATTTTGATTGAAGCTCTTTGGACAAATTCTCAATATCTTTTAATATATTTACTGCGTCGAATCTATTTTGGCGAATGCAACGTATTAGCAGGTCCTTACTTGCAAGACCTTCAGACACCGTGAGCCAATACTGCGTACATCCGGAACGTTATCAATAAATATTTTAGGCGGTAGATTTTGCAGTTCTTATAAAATACTAGACAAATGTCAACTTAGTCTACCTGCGACCACGAACACTGTAAAGTGCTCGAAACGTTAGGTGTATAAATAATGTAATAAACGCGATAAAAACCGTATTAAAATAATTTTATTTAAATGTGTAACAATCGCGAAAACATAAGAAAACACTTTTTTTAAAGTTAGAAATTAGAAATATTCATAAAAAATTGCTTCTTTTTCAGGGAAGACAGATAGGTGGCAACCCTGTCCCGATTAAGCCGTATTTGCCTGGCTGTGAGCACTGAGTTCGAGTTTGGCCGCTACACATGTTTGCGCGCATTGTTTGGTCGGTTCGTTAGGTGCGTTAATTGATAAGCTCGTTCTGTTCGCAGCTGCTACTGCAGCTTCAATTAGAGATCAACTCACGATTTCTCACTTTGAACTATCTTTGTGATATCATTATTTTTTATGTTTGTTTGACGGAAAATGAGCAGATGAGCCACCTAATGGAAAGTAGTTACCGTAACCCATGGACATCTGCAACACCAGAGATCTTGATGCGTTGCCGACTCTTAAGATACCAGTAAACTCGTCTTTTGAGGTGACTCCAAGACCCCAAGTCATATCACGCAGGGAAAAAAGCCCCATTCTTCAATCATGCTTAGCCTGCATATTCCTTTAGGCAGCTTGAAAAATCTGAATTCAGAAACTTATACACAGAAAACTACACAACAAATAAACAAGTAAGAATTAAATAGATTCAAACATCCTTCACCTATAACTCGGTCCATAATTTCCGAGCTCCGCCGTCACAGACAGTCGTACAACTAATTCTCCACTATAAACATGTCCGGGATTCACGCGCTGATTCGCGCAAAGTTCACAGTATTTTGACATTAGATTTGTTGGTGCGTGTCTGTTGTGCAACACGGTACGACACGATACTTCTTTAGGTTAAATGCAGAATGTTGACAGTTGCGCGAATATACGGTTTTAAAATAAAAGGTTGAAACGGTGAAAAAAAAAATCAATTCTGAAGTAAAGAGTTTACTCTAATTACATAATTATTGAATCCCTTATAATAATGAAATACATATAAAAATTTGCTATATTATACTAATATAATATAGCAAATTTTATTATGCATTTTCTATACATAATAATGCTATTCTGATGTACTGTTATTAAATTTTAAAAATAAGATATGAATTTGTTATGATCTCAAGCGGGCAGCACTTTGAACAGCAGATTTTACTTTTTGTATTCGTACAAGTAAAGACTGCTGGTCAAATTCTGATACAATGATATAATTTCTTCTGTGTAAACTACTGGCTTTGTTTTAGAACCAAGATTTAAAGTCACTGAATTAGTTAAAACAGTTGTATTTTCAATCAAGACATTGTCTTGACTAAAATAGCTATTTAAGCAGTTCTATTAACTTTAGATATTTAAATTTTGTTTAAAGATGGTATAAAATCAATTTATCACTGATTTATTAATACTGAAATTGCTGTAAAAAATTACTATCGGGAAAAAATATCATCTTATCGTGTCTTACGAGCGTATAACATTGGACACTGCGACCCGACAAGTGATATTACATTTCGCAAGCGAGGTGAAGACGTTGCCACATAATATTTATAATTAGATCACGCGATCGGGACGATGCGTTACGTGATAAGTCAGGTGAAGTGATATTTTTTGACTGCCGATCATTTTGTGTTTCGTATGCTTTGAAATTTTATCTGGAGTTGCTGAATACGACTGGAACTACTTTACAAGATTAATTATTTTCTTAGACAATGATTATTATTTAAAATATTAAAAAAAAAAAACAAAAAAATGTTTTTCATGATTTTTCGATTGATTTATAAATGTGCATAAACATTGATGATTGCATGACTCACTGAGGTTTTTATTTTCTTTAACGTTTAATCCAATATTAAAACAAACTGTCATAGTAAACATTCTTAAGTTTTGCTTTGGAAATTTCTTTTCGTTTGAATACATTGTGTTAAATCTGATAATGCGTGATACATTATACAATATATTTGAATTACTAAAAAAATCTACTACTAAAAAAATACCCATTCAATAAACTATTTAGCCAAGTTTTTAAATCTGCAAACGTAACATCAGCAAAAGCTCGTTGATTACGACTTTTTATTTTTACCTCGATAGTGAACCACAAACCAAGAAACTAAGGCGAGCTTACTCCAGCGTAAAGCCATTCACGATAAAAGTGAAAAAAATGCGCGGCCCGATTCACACGGCGGCCGCCGTTGCGTTTATACGTCATACGAATTAGGCGTCAAGTGACAAGCGATAGGCGTGACGGAGGGACTTTTGTTACATCATAAGTAGTAAGTCAGGGGATTCGGTTGGGGTTTGCCTTAGATGATTTTAGAAATCACATTTTAGTGGACTTTATATTATGACATTGGAATAGCTTGTTGCTATAAATGTTTGCTGTGCAAAACAATTGTTCATGGGCAAAGTAAATTTATAGGATACAAAAAAAAAAGCTTCTGTATGGTTTTATAGAAATTTCCACTGCTTTAATTAAAATTCTTCTCTATTTTATAAAAATTTTATGTACAAACTGTTCGCTTTTAGTGTGCATAAACAAGTATTTTTGTTCATTCAAAAGTTTAGCCCCTTATTGTCAACCACAAAACTTAACTCTGTGTGATTTGTCCGTGTATATTTATTTATTTATTTCTTGCTAAGATCAGCAGTAACACAAAGGTGTAATTTTGACTTAGCTTAAAAAAAATCGCTACTCGCGGCCGCCTGTGAATAATCCGCTTCTGCCTATGACTTGTGCACTCAGCCTTGATCTTGCGCGTAATGAAGTGCGCCAGTTACGCATGCGCCTAACGTCAGCCATTGTTATCTAATTGGTGCATTCTGGTGCATTATGAGAAAATGCAGATTCACTTGCAATTACATTCTCCTTGGCATTGCTTTGTGTTTTACTTAAAGAATAGGTTTTATTATTAGAATCAACATACGCCTATATTATTTACGGTGGCCCAGTGGTCATTAGCACTGTAAGTGGTTACGCATGTAAAGCAACCCCGGGCGCGGTCTCTACTTGGATGGGTGAGCACAAGTGGCATAATATATCTTGAACTACTCAGAGTTTCAGGAAGAACGTAAAGCCGTTGGTCCCAACTGTGATCACTTGTGATAGTCGTTAGGCTTTGTCAGACGCTTTTAGGTACCTAGCTTGCGAAATCTGACAGCAGTGTTAGCCGCATAAACACAGGAAAAACAAACAATTTACGGTTCTATCAAAATCAGACTCACTCGACCAAAAATCGCACATTTCATCGGACAAAGATGCTAACACACACAATTATAGAGGGCACTGCCAATATTTAGTTATTAAAATCATCATAACTTAATCAAAAAGTGTTGTAAAATATTATAACAGAAGTGATTTATATTACGATTATTCTAAGCGGCATATTTACGCGCTTGTAGTAGTTTACGCCAGTTTGAAGAAAAAAAAAACTGTATTGACAAAAATGCGGCTTATTGAAGAGAACGGACAGACAAACACATTTTTACCCAAGCTGAAATGAAGAAAACTGTAATGTATATTCTCAATTTTTGCCATACTACTCTCCAATTTTTTAAACTTATATGCTGTTATCATTTAACGAGTTCTGAGAATTTCATTTTGGAAATGGCACATATATGGAAATATCCATCCATCCATCTATCAGGTATTTTTTTGTCTCCACTGCAGGAGCTCGACCCTCTCTGTACTACCACAGCAATATATTAGAGTAGCCAGAGGATTTGGCCTACACTCTCTACGCTGGTCAGACGGGTTGAAGAGGTCTTTTTGATGTTTGTAAGCTTTGTTTAGCTTGTGTTTCCTTAGTCGCCTTTTACATCCACGGGAAAACTTGGAGTGGTCCTATTCTACTCTGCCGGAAATATATGTTTAGTTATATATCACGCGTAATCTTGTGTTTTAAATAAAATCTATGTAATTTGTCAATTTCAACTCTTTGAAACCAATCTTTGCAAGCAGCCGATTGATGAAGCACCATCTCGATTTACAAAGATTGCGAATCAAAAGTTTAATACTCCTTCATAGCATACGTTTATAGTCAAAACCAATCTTCGTATTTCATCAAAATTGCAATTAGCTGTAAATGTACAGTAAATATGAAGTTTAAATATAAATTCTATCTTATCCGACTATCGATTAGGTTTATGAAATATTGAAAATCAATCATTTTTAGACGTCTCTTTGTGAAAATCAATCACTTATATGACATATGCTGCCGCGTTTATTGAAATTCAATAGTGAACGTTAAGTATTATAGCTACCTACTTATTAATGCCAGCAGAGGAGCCCGATGGTCCAGTGGGTGTGAGTTCTATGAGCGCTTACGTATGTTAAGTAACCCCTGGTGCAGTCCCTACTTGGATGGGTGACCGCAAATGGCATAAAAATATCTCGAGCTCCTCCGTGCTTCGGAAGGAACGTTAAGCCGTTGGTCCCGCCTGCCATCGTTGATGGCAGTCGTTAAGCTATGTCAGATGCCTTAAGGCAGCTTGAAAATCTGACACCAGTGTTGGCCGCTTACGAAAAAAATTCAAGCGCGAGTAGATTTTAAGTATAATTTAGGCTATGAGACGGAATGTAAGTTAGGTTTTTTTATAATACAAAAAATCTACTCCGGAATAAAAAAAAAAATATTTTTGGATTTTGAGTATAATAATTTTTTATCTCAATTACGTTTTATATCCATCGACGGAAGTCTGTAGCTCTAGTTAGCCTTCACGATAAATTAAAAGGGTTCCGTTGGCATTCTTTGATACGAAACCCTAAGAGTCAATGAATTCAATGGCGGCGCGTGTAAGAACATATTAGTCTAGGCTCTAGAACTTTGACTGCCAGAAGAAATAAAAAATTGCGCATGTAACCGAACAATCGTTTCGATAAAGATTATTTACTCATTCACATTGTTTACAAAAAAAAAATAACGGTATCCGTAAATATACAAAATTATAGTTTTTGTTAATATATTACAGTCATACATATTATCACGCCTTAACCCCTTGCTAGACAGAGTCAAAGGTTGCATCATTGCTGAAATAGCTTTTATTTTTTTTACTGAATAGAAAGCGTGTGTTAAAAAAACGATGGATCGATGGTGTCAAGGAGAGTATGAACAGGAGGGGAGTGACAAAGGCTATGGTAGATGATAGATCAAGGTGGAGAGAGCTGACATACTGTGCCGACCCCACATAAAAAAGTGGGATAAGGTAAAGGAAGAAGAAGAAGAAGAAAGCGTGTGTTCCTAAACCGTTTTTAAAATTATGAACTTTTAAGAGAAATGTTAAAATTTTAAAAGTTGTAAGACTAGTTACTACATTACACTATAAACGATTGTACATACTCGATAATACCTCAAATTCTTATCGATTGATAATAATATCATTTTGAATATGACGGCAAACAAATTGTACAATAAAATGTGGACAGTTAGGTACTTGCTAAAGTCCATTGTTTTCGAGACCTGCATTACGAGACGTACCGACGGTAAATCAGAAACGAGTTGGCATATTAATTTGGATACAACATGCTTATATACAGGGAGTGCCTTAATGAAATTCGAAGTTTGATATGATTATTTCTACTAATATTGTAAATGTGAAAGTTTGTTAGAACTTCAACATATTTGTTCTATTATTAACATGTTTACGGATGAACATGTCTGAAGGATACTTAGGTATAAAGTAGGCTACAGCCCATATGTTTGAACCTCATCCGGAGATCTTCCTCACAGCTAATGGGAATGAGGAGGGCAGATGAGGATGAGGTTGAAACATGTCAGCCTGTAGCTGACTTCATACTTAAGTAGTCCGTATTTTACATGTAAGTAATGTCAAGTATCTCACTTTAGTTTCAATAAAAAAATGTTGTTACTTTAATTCGCAAAATACAGTGGATGATTTTTATGTAGGATATTCTATGTTATCACTACATATTATAAAACAAAGTCCTCTGCCACGTCTGTCTGTCTGTCTGTCTGTTCGCGATAAACTCAAAAACTACTCCACGGATTTTCATACGGTTTTCACCAATAGATAGAGTGATTCACGAGGAAGGTTTTAAGGTATAATACATGCCCGGGCGCAGCCGGGTAGGGCTGCTAGTATATCATAAAAGCATATAAAGTAGAGACGATATACATATATTACCTACGTAGATATGATTGCAGGAAATATCTTGTAACTTGTGTATAATTAGAATCCATTTATTGACGGTAATAAAAACTAAAGTACATAATTTACGAAAAATAATGTTATATTTGATACACAATTTGGTTTAAGAAAAAATAAATTTGCCATATGTAAAAAGAATTATGTAAGTTTTTATTAAATTAAGAAATAATAATAAATCAGAAAATAATAATTTTGTGAATGCCTAAATAACATCTATAAAAAATATTAGTTATTTTATTTTCTTTCCGCCGAGGCTAACTAGCAATAATTAAATTTGACAAATTGACAAATTGAAGGCCTCAAAACCAAAAATATTTCTCAATATTATCCTTTTCTAACCACCTCAATTAATTGCCTTTTGCCGTGACGGGAGATATAAGACAAGAGAATTGTTAAATTTACTTGCAAAATTTGAATTCTCCTAAATTCACATTTCATGTCTCGTGGTGATGTTCAAAATTATACTTATTCCGTATAATTGTCGATGTAACGATTTCATGAATATGACTATGTCATTCAGATGTTCTTGATATTGTTTGTGCCATCATGCGTCAATCTGCGTATTGTTTTAAATGTCGAAATTAAGTGACTTTTTCACGAAACTTAGCCGTCGTCTACACAATCAACTGTTGTTTGTAATGTATAAGACAAGCAATGATAGACATTTGTACTTAAGATGCGTCACAAATATTCCTTAACAAGTTTTTTTTAATAACTTTTGAACGAATAGGTGCTACTTCATTTAAAAGTGTATTTTTCTCATCCTAATTTTTCGAACGTGCACACGGTCTATCTGATGTAGATGGATATTGCACTCGTAGTATAAGACTACCAACGATATAGCTATACTAAATATTTACCCTGACATATAATAATATCATATCTTTTACTATAATCTTTCGGAAAAACGAGGAACTAATTAGGCTTATCAAAAATAGCAAGTGTTTTTGCTTGTAAGTGAGAGGATAACTGCCATGAATACGTAGTAACTATTTATTAATCTATGCCTGAACTAAATTGGTGCATGATTAACATACCAAATAAAAAGGTGATCATTATCATTTCGTATGGCAGGTAAGGTCGAGGAGCCCGATGGTCCAGTGGGTGTGAGCTCTATGAGCGCTTACGTATGTTAAGCAACCCCTGGGGCAGTCCCTACTTGGATGGGTGACCGCAAGTGGCATAAAAATATCTCGAGCTCCTCCGTGCTTCGGAAGGCACGTTAAGCCGTTGGTCCCGGCTGTCATCGTTGATGGCAGTCGTTAAGCTATGTCAGATGCCTTAAGGCAGCTTGAAAAATCTGACACCAGTGTTGGCCACTTACACATACGAAAAACAAAAACAAACATGGCAGGTTACTGCAAGAATCCTATATGTTCAATTTTAAATTCTTTAGCCATTCTTCAGCTTTCGGAGTCAAAGAGTGAAGTTCGCTGAGTCCTCCGGGGAAACAATATAGTAGGCACTCTTCGGCAATATTTGGTCTCAGCCTCAAAGTTTGGTCTGCTATCCCATAGTCGCACATAGGAGAGTCCCTAAGTCCCCATTTGTATAGATGGTGATTGGACCGTCCGTATCCTGTCCGGAATCTGTTAAATTTGACCCAAACGGCTCGTTGAGCATCAAACCCGGCTGGTTTTTGGATCGGGTCCGGTATTATCTCCTTTTGCGCAAGCTCGCAGGCCTCCCAGGACCGCCAAGATGTTTCGGCACTAAAAAGTGATTACTCTTTCGTCTTTCACAATCAAAGTACAAGGCAATAAAATTGCTATATCTTCAATAAATCAATTTATTTTGATCACACATAATTAATCGACACGAATGTATTGCAAAAAGTAAACTAACTGAGTGCTCAGTAGGTACGAGTGAGTGTTGAATCTGAGAGCAAATTGTAGACCATCATTTGTTTTTACTATGAAATTAATGATGGCTGGCCACGTTTGTGAGCGGTACAAGATCCTTAATAACGTTGCTTCGACGGAAAATACATATAAAGTAAGTCATTGCTAAGATTTTTATAGTGGTTTCGATGTAATAATAATTCGAACAGGTAAAGGATGCGGTCAAGACAGCAAAGGTTCATAAAAGATTTTAGGAGTAATGAAACGCAAGATTCATTTTTTATAAATACATCTTTTGAGATCTTAATCTGGGTCGTTTCACACTAGTCAATCGGAAAATACTAGAGAAAATTTAAAAGAATGGGTAGACACCAAGACACGTTGCTATTTAATTATATAGATACATTGTGACTTTATTTGTAAAGTGAATTAGATATAAACAAAGATAAGATTTTTAAGGTTGGTTTTATATATTTTAACTAGTAAGTACTTATATTAGTAACTTGAACAAGCTTTATGTATAAATTACACAACTGCACTGTCTATAAATGTACCTATAGTAATGTAAGGATTCCAACGTGAAGCCAAATACGGAGGTTAAAACATTTAAAACTGAACAAAACAAAAACATCCTGTTAACTCATACCGTCTTTCACTCGAACGCTTTCGACAAATAAAAAAAACGAAACGTAATAACAAGCTGTCATCGCTACATTGACAAATTAAATATCAACATATTACAACTTTGCGTCATTAATCAAGTCATATTGCACCTTAAGTAGTGGCGATAAAGTTTGATTTAGTGGTCCGTGATTTGATGGGCGATGTCAAATTTTTGCTAAGGCGTAATTAGAGAATGGGAGATGGGTGTGAGGCAAGGGTCATGCGAACGGAATGATAGAAATCACCTCCTTGGATTGACGACAGTTTTGGTACAAACGTAGGAGGTTAGGTGCTAGGTTTTTCTGGTTGCATCAAAAGTCTGTCCTCATCATTTATTATGCGCACAGCTAAGGATGGAACGCATTGCCTGCGTCTGTATTTCCGTGTGCATATAACCTCAATCTTTTTAAAAATAGAGTGAATAGGCTTCTTCTAGGTAAGCTCGCTTCATTTTAGGCCATATCTTTGCCTTTGGGCTAGATGATGGTCAAGAGCAAACCCATTTAATATAAAAAAAAAGTTGTGGTACCCTGGATCCCGGGATTTCTTTTTATGACAGCTATCATGCTGTGAATTATTTGGCAAAGTTTAAACGGCCAGCCGCCTGCCTGTTACCAAACTTCAGACGTCTGGCAACCTAAGGTACCTTTCGAACCTACTTTACGTTAGTATGAAGCGGAAAATAGCGAAGTTAGTTTGTTTTTTAATCAACTCGTTTTAGAAGCTTTTTTTAGGTAATTTTATACATTCACAATGTTTTTCTATATCCTATGGCACAAGTTCACAATTTTCTGTTGGGCTGGCTCAATTTGTGTAATATGATTTTATTTATTTATTTATAGAGACAGAAAGAGTGACTTTAGCCTTTATAACATTAGTATGGATATAAATTAATTCTTTTTATCGAGATATCCAAGTAGCCATCTGTTTACTTATGTTTATACGCCTTATGTACCTTTACAGTAATTATTAATTAATAAAAACGGTTTCTGAACGTAAGCCGATACTTTTATATTTTGCTAATAAAATTAAATAAATTGTAGCTGTTTCTTCTACGCTTTAAAAGGACTAGTAATTTTTAACAATTCTAAATTAAATTTATCTCTATGCAGTTTGTTAATAAGAACTAAATTTGCATTTAAGATAATTAAAATTATCGATTTAAATTAAAAATATAATAAAATTATAGCTTTCATCGGTGTGTAAATAAGGGTTATCAAATATTTAATAACTTCCAATAGGACGAATCCAAAGAAATATTTTGTTTTTTTTTTTTTTTTTTTTTTTATAATTAACCATACTATCGCACTACTGGGCAAAGGCCTCCCCGTTTTGTTTCCACATATATCTAGTTTGCGATAAATTTTTGAAATAGCTATGTGTCGAATCGACTTCATATAATAAGTATTATATACCCTAATTGAATAAATATAATCAATACAAAAGTGAGATTGGTATTTTTTTTTTTTTTTTTACGATTTGTCACCTTTCCTCAATCAATATCAAATTTTCCACAAAATCTGGTAAACGAAAGAGGGTTACAGTGTACCTTAAATATTCCCGAGGGATTGATTTTAGTTTTTCTTGGCACAAGGCCAACGGTAGGCCGATAAGTGTGATCAAATATAGTTCAAAAGATCTCCAAATGAAACCATCTCGGTTCGACTAGAAGTATAAAAAATTAATACACTTTAAAACTCAGCCGCCTATCACTTGGGCCACACCGTAATGAGCCGCGTTGCAGTTAATTAAAATTAATAGTCGCTAACTGACCGGTGCCATTGTAACTAATGATATATAAAATGACCACAGGCTACCAGCGGATGCACGGGACTGTAATGAACCGCGGTGTTTATGTTGTCTATGGCAAAGAGTTTCAACCGTAAATATTCTTACTCGCTGGTCTGAGAAGTGACATGGTCGATATCGCGCACCAAGTTTTGTACATTCCACGGTTCTTAACTCACTGCTCTCATATACTTTATACGCATTATGATTTAGATCATAAAAAAATCGTTATGATTGTTACTTTTTATTTTCGAAATTATTACGCGCAACAATCTTGAGCCAATCAGCCAAATACATAATTATATCTTGATTGTAGGTTAAAGATTTTAAATATTTGACCTACCTTTTTGATTATTTATGTCCGCACTTTTGATTTTTAATTGACGTCACATAGATTACAATAATCCGAGGAAGAATACGAATCAAATGATACCTCACAATTAAAAGTAGGACCTAGTTTTAATTGTGTTTACATAATACCTTAACAGTTAAGGCTAGAGGAGGTCAAAATGAAACACATAGTTCCATACGGATGAAATTCATTACCCTCTCTGAGTGGGTCAGTCGGATAAAAATTGCACTCTTTTTAGGGTTCGGTACCAAAAGGATATAAAACGAGAACCTATTCATGATACTTAGTTGTCCATTTGTCTGTTTGTCACAAGGCTGTATCTCATTAACCGTGATAGCTATACAGTTGAAAATTTCCGATTTTTTATAACATACCTTTTGTTTTATTTGGTTTTTAATTCACTAATGAATTAGCAATATCTACGAGAAAATTATTATCAATAATCTAAGGAATAATGTGCCTTTAATTTCATTTCACACATGACTTGTTAATAGCCCGAGAATCTTCATTTTCCCTTCCTTCCCAATTTCACGCGCTAACGTGGAACTTTCCACGACATTTCCTCCAATGGTGTTTTTGATTAAGAAATATTGCAGCCAAGTTACTTTCTTCATTTATATCGAAAACAATACTTTCCTCAGTAAGTGCAGTCATGAAAGTTTATTATTATTGGACTTGTATATGTACGGGGTCAAGTGAAATGGGATTTGTAAGCGGCGTCAGGAGATTCGACATGGATCGCCACATAAAATCCACAGTTAACAATCGACGTTGAATTGTAGAAATTAGTAGAGTACATCTAAATCTACTGAAGGCATTTTATTGCTAGCTATTCCGTCTTTCCTTTCGATTAGTTTATGGTAGCATTTACTTTATTTACCCGAGTGATCCTTCCAAAAGGATGGTCAAAGGCAAAAGTGCGTCATTATCTTTTCAACCGCAAGAAGTCCACTGCTGGACAAATGCCTCTTGCAAGGATTTACAATATTGAGGGCGTTTTGCCGTCACCACGCTTGGCAAACGGGTTGGTGAGCGCAGTTCGTTTGGCTTATATTGGTTTCAACGCTGCTGCCAAAAGAAACCATTTTTAATTGCGGAAAGGGTAGGAGTTTGTTAGACTGGGGAAGTGGCATAAAGGTATTTGAGATGCTACTTGCTCTGATGGATTGTGGACGTGAAAGTAGAAGCTCTGGAGGCCGTGCGTGCGTACGCGTTGTCACACTTGCAATCACCGGACAGGTGGTTGGGAATGACACCTCTGACTACCTCTGACTGAAGGCCAAATCCTCTGACTACTCTGGCTAATATGTGGCTCTGGTAGTAAAGAGAGGGTCGTGCTCCTGCAGTGGAGACTAAAAAGATCTGATGATAATAACTATATTTGACTGACAGGCAAAGGCGAGTATTTTCATTGAACAAAGTAGAAATATCTTGTCTCTTCTCTAGCATTTACATGAACATTATCAGATCCTTTTTAGTCTCCACTGCAGGAGCACGACCCTCTTTGTACTACCAGAGCCATGTATTAGCCACAGCAGTCAAAGGATTTGGCCTATATTCTCCACGCTGGCCAGATGGGTTGGAGAGGTAACTTTGATATTTAAAAGCTTTGTTTAGCTTGTGTTGCTAGATTGGGATCAGTGTGGTTCCCGGCAGAGTAGGATAGGACCACTCCAAGTCTTCCCGTGGATGTCGTAGAAGGCGACTTAGGAAACGCAAGCTAAACAAAGAGTATTATACATTAAAAAGACCTTATCAACCCGTCTGGCCAGCGTGGAGAGTGTAGGCCAAATCCTCTGACTGCTCTGGCTAATATATGGCTCTATTAACACAGAGAGGATCGTGCTCCTGCAGTGGAGACAAAAGACTTGATGATAAAACTAGATTGAATAAAGTGGAAGTATCGTGTCTGTTCCTTACTAGCCTTTACTCCAGTAACTTTCAACAATTTACGTGAACAAACCATCCACAAATATGGCATCTGCGATGTCGGACATAAACAGTTGTCGACACGGTCACGACCGCGATGAAGTTGTGTTTCACTTGAACTGTGACTCTCCCAGGATGCTGGGGAGAGGAAAAATTAGAAAGATTTATTCGGGAATAATATTGACAGATTTTTGAATATGGACTGATACTAAAACCTAATGAACTTATATTAAAGTTAATGAATGTCTTCTCTTAAAAATCTTAAAGTATATATACATATATATATATATATATATATATATATATATATATTGGGTAATTTTCTTTACTTTATTTGGGGTCAAGACAGCTTAAAAGTTTTAAAGAATCTACTATTATGTCATTTAAATTTTTCACTTTTTTATACATATTTAAAGATTCCCTTTAAGTAAATTATGGGAGCTTTAGATGACGGCCATTTTGGCGCAGTAGCTAAAAATAGTTCTAACGTATGAACAAAACTCTTATTTTATTTCTAAAGTTTATTTATTTTTCTTATTAAAAAAAATATTATTAAAAAAACTTTTCACACAAATTAATGGGCCAGCTGAAACTTAAAAGAAAAAAAATATTTTTGAGATCCCAGCACTGGTATTACTGTAATTGTTTTAATGTTAGCTGTCTATTCCTGCAAGTTTGTTGGTGTTTACAAAATGATGTTTAATGGAAACTATATAGTATCAAGAGTACTTTATCATAAGGATAAAGTGACCTATCACCTCATTTGTCGCCCATATTCTATATGCATATTCCCAACAGCACTACACCGGCGGCCGCAGTTCCCACGTACCGGTAATGCCACCTAATGGAGGCAGACATCATAATCGAGCGATTGGCCGGAGAACACACTTGCGCGAAGTTCTGTATACAGTTCATTGTAAAGCATTAACCATCTATATAGAGTGTAACGTGACCCTTGACATACCCATTTAGATATGACTCAGTTCTTTAATATGAACAACTTTTTTTATGGGATCAATGGTGGGAACTCAAAAATTTTCTCGACATTTTCTTACGAAAACGTTTTGCCGCCCGGGCGAAATATATGGGAAAGTCAATTTTTTTTAAGTTTTTAGCCTTGACCCTATAGGAAAAGTTGTTCATATTTACTGCATAATTACTGTATAATAAGCGTCTTCTCCTTAGTACCCTGATAGAACTGTTTAAATTTTTGTTATACGATATTTACTACTTTAAATGTCTCGACAGGTTTGGAAAACCTATTGCTTTTGTTCATCACTAATGCTGAAAAATTACAAGAATCATAGTATTTAGTAGAGTCATCTACCAACCAGGTGCATAACATCACAAATATATTTCTAGACTTAACAGTTATGTCACATCGTATAATAATTTCTTTGCAACAAACCATATTTTATACAATTTAACTTGTCTACTGCCATTTTTATGCAAAATTTTACATTTATTATCAACAAAAAACACGTTTTAATTCATAAAAAGTATGCTATAAATATGTATTTCAAATCGAACATGTAAATGTTATTTCAATAATAGCAGGAAATGGCTTCGAAAGTAGATAACATTTCGTAGAGTATTTCTAGATTACTCCGAAATATTAATAAATTCTATTATATTCTTAATATAAGTTCTTTTAATGGGATATATTCATTCAATAAAAAAAAAACAATAATACACAGTAATGCTTAGGAATTGAAATAGCAAAATGGAAGATCACTTGAAGCGATTATTGAAAAGTGTGGAATCCATTTTTATAAAAAATATATTTTTCAGCACAGAAATGAACATAATATACATTATACATCCTTCTCAACTTATTTATCCTAAAACGCGTTTGAGACTCATCTATTATATACCTAGGTTTACTTAATTTTTAACATCTTACAGCTGGGCATATGATTTTTAAGTTGGTATTCTAAGAAGAAAAGTTATTTTTTCTTTAAGACTACTTAAAAGTAGCGCTCACTTAGACACATGTAATTTATTTATATCATTACACTTTTTAAGTGCCCCAGCAGGCATAGGCAGAGGCCTAGTCTAGCAGTTGATGTTCCTGGCTGTTATATAGATAACTATTTTGACTTTTCAATTAAAATACGACGACGAGCTCTGTGGCGCAACGGTCAACACGCCTGCCTGCGACACGGAGGTCCCGGGTTCGATCCCCGGTCAGGTCAAGATGGAAAATGATCTTTTTCAGATTGACCTGGGTCTTGGATGTTTATCTATATTTATGTATCTGTTATAAAATATAGTATCGTTGAGTTAGTATCCCATAACACAAGTTTCGAACTTACTTTGGGGCTAGCTCAATCTGTGTGATTTGTCCGTATATATATAGATTACAGTTATCGTGAGTAGATTGTGAGTAGAATAAACTTGACAAGTGTATTACTAATCCTACTAGTCGTTTTTGTGCACTAGTGTGCTCTCCCCTTAGGCCAACTAAATCGCGTGTAGAGTTCTTTGCGTCGGTAATACATACTGCAATGGAGTTACTATTGTTAAGTAACACGTCTATTTTTATCTGTACAGATGAAAATAAATATCAGAATGACATTTGGTATGTTTTCAAATTATTTTTAGTAACTTAACACTCATGTTAAGTCAGCAAAGTGCGGAGTGAAACACAAAATAGGATTTTTTTATGCGCACATGAATGGGTATGTGTAAATTTCTTAGCATGGAAAGATTTTAAATATTTTAATGTGTTGCTTTTAGTACTGCATAATGGTACTTGAAATATTGTGTTTTAGAATCAACTATATTTTCTTTGTATAACAATAAGGACAGTATAGATACTGTCCTTATTTCCATAATGATATTATAAATGAGGAAGTGACTCTGTCTCTCTGTATGTCTTGTTTTCACGCCAAAACTACTGATATAGCTGCCCGCGCCACTGTTTTAAGATCCCTATTATAAAACCGTTGCATAAAATACTATAAGCAAAGTTCTTTTTATTATGTATTTCGAGAGCATTGAAGACAACATTCAAAAAGAATTACACATCAGAATTTTATTGCATTTTGATGATAAATAAACAAATTGATAAATTAAGTCTTGAAAGCAATTTATTTAGAAATGTCAAGATCATTAGATGGATGCGGTCGATACGGCATTTTAAGATGTATAATTATATTATAATTGCTGCATTATGATTGCTATAAACCAGTTCCATTCATTATTGAGTTTAATAATTATAGATTTAAAATACTCTAAACATTTGATTGACAAAAATGTCTGCTTTCAATTTCTTTTTTGTTAACGAAGCACTTACAACTATTAGAAGTATTGTTTAAAAGTAAAACCGTTTAACTTGTATTTAGGTTTATATTCATTATATTCAAATAATGTCTGAATGCGAGATTTTATATTCTGTGCAAAACTACTACGCTGTTATTTTTAATACTAAGTAGCAATTTTCCGCTACTTCGTCCGCGTAAAATTAAACCTATGTCACCCACCGAATAGGAGGGGTAGGATGATTGGTCACATGATACGACATGATACCTTCTTTAAAAACATACTTGAGGGTAAGGTAAAATGAAAGGAAAGGTTCAGGGAGACCAAAGAAAAGTTTTGTTGACCAACTAAAGAAGAAGGCTGGTGTCATGTCGTATCAAGAATTAAAGTCTAAAGCAGAGGATAGAGAAGTTTGGCGCATACCCCATCGACAAGAGCGACAAAGCTCTTAAATAAGAAGAAGTCACCCACCGATAAATTTAATTTTATTAGATAAAAGAATTTAGAAAATCGGTCCAATAGCTTCGGAGTCTATTCAGTGCAAACAAACCATGAAATCTTTTCTCTTTATAATATTGGCGTAGATAGAAAAGAGACAAAGTCTCGAAGAAATAAGAATTATATAATCCTACTAACTCAAGTCCACTGAAATAGCTGATCGGATTGACATGAAATTGTATTCACTAACAATTTATGGTCAGTTTAACGTCATGTTTTATAAACTTTGCGTAAAAGCTGAAGTCAAGGCAAACGAAGTCGCGGGTGTCAGCTAGTTATATAATAAACTTAAAAACTAATGAATACATTTAAGTTTGTCAATTCTTTAAACCTTATAGACACAACAGTATGTTATTGAACATTATGTCTCCGTAAAGTGCGAGAGCACGTATTCTTTTCAACCAATGGACGTAAAGCCTGACATGAAACATTTCAAATCTTTCTCAATTTTCCAACAATTGCGAGACGACAAAACGACAACTGTGTCGCAACTGCCAGGCGACTAATTGCCAACAAATTAGCGACCTTTGAAAAGGTTCCGAGCCGTTAGCTCGCGACGTTTTCGACACTCGGACGTAACGCGCTAATTTCGAGAAAATCGTTTACTTTTGGATAATGCGATGGTTTGTGACGTATTTGGGTCACTTTGAATTATTATTTTGGCTGACCTATTTTAGTTGGTCGCGTAATAATTTCTGTATTGTACAGTCTAATTAAGAAGTTAGGACAAAATATCAAATATAATGTCATTATATCGAAATCAAATGTAACGCGCTAATTTCGAGAAAATAGTTTTACATTTGGATAATGCGGCTGTTTGTGACGTATTTGGGTCACTTTGAATTATTATTTTGGCTGACCTATTTTATTTGGTCGTGTAACAGTTCTGTACTGTATAGTCAAGAGTCTAATTAAGAAGTTAGGACAAAATATCAAATATAAATAAATGGTAATTATATAGAAATAAAAAATAACGCGCTAATTTCGAGAAAGTACTTTACTTTTGGATAATGCGATTGTTTGTGATCTATTTGGGTCACTTTGAATTATTATTTTGGCTGACCTATTTTATTTGGTCGCGAAACTATTTCAAAACAAGGTTTGTATAGTCAAGCCTAACAAGGAGTAAGGACAAAAAATATTAAATGCTCTAAGTAGGAAAACGCGGTCTTCCCGTGGATGTCGTAGAAGGCGACTTAGAAAACACAAGCTAAACAAAGCTTATAAACAACAAAGATACCTCTCCAACCCGTCTGGCCAGCCCGGATAGTTTAGGCTAAATCCTCTGACTGTTCAGGCTAATATATAGCTCTGGTAGTACAGAGAGAATAAAAGTGTATATTTCAATAAAAATAATAAAATTGTTTACATTTTTAGTACCTAAACCTATAGACTAATAGTGCCCAATCCGTAGTATTTTCTATTCGTGCTAAAACCGAAAATAAGAATATAACAAATAATTTATGTTCTTAGGTAAATAGTCATAGAAGAACAATAGCCTGAACCTTATTGGAAACGCATCGGCGGCGGTGTCAATGCACGGGTAATTATAAACTAGACGCAACACTAATTAGCGTCACGCGACCGACGGCGCGCACGAAGTCACAGTTCTACTAGACGAAAACTAAGAGATACTATTTAAGAAACATAAAACAAAGAAAGTATTAAAATTATTAATATAAAAAATATAAAAATCAAAATCAACAAGGATTTGCTATGATTAATAAATTTGATTTATTATGGCAACACTGATCTTTCTCTTCCTGCAAGCTCTCAACCGGCTACACGTGTTTATTCCATTTTTTCTATTTTAATTAATACAGACTATTAAAAGTGATCCTAACATTTTATTTCAACATATACAGTATGACGTCTGTAGCCCTTGTGGGGCAGACAGAACTTAAGGCTAGAAGACTAAAATACTTGGTTTAGCATGTTATTATCTTGTTGTTAATAGTTACGGGTTATTGGCTAGAAATGTCGAATCATCTTAAGAAATACTTTATTTATATATAATACTAGCTCTGATGAAATATGAAAAATGTACTACTTAAACTGAAGGTTTACTATGTAGTGATTATATGTGTGATTTGTCCGTATATATATCTAAATGAGATATGTAGTTAGATTAAGATAATAACTGCATCCTTTTTTACTGTAACTTCATAGAAATAACTTACTTTGACAGAACAAGAATTGCTTTTCAACGTGGCATTGCTGCCAGTCTTCTGGGTACATGGCCGCAGGACAATGACCTGCGGGTCGTTTTTATTTATAGGTAGGTTTTAGTTTATAGGTAAGTCTTGATTTAGATAGGAATAATGGTAACTTTTTTTTCGATTTATTTAGTTATACTTTACATACAATAAATATTAATGTAAATTGTTTATGAAACTATAATGTGTACACGCATTGGACTATCCATAGCATCTGGCTAAAGATTGTGTGTACACATTAGACTGTCCTTTTACAAATGTAAAGAATAAGTCTAAGTTTTCTATCTATGTTAACTAAGGATATGGACGATCTATCAACATCAAGATGAGATGTGTTGAAAGATAGCGAGAATCGCAACTTTTTTTACAGTAACTTCACGGCAATGACATAACTTACTCTCAGAGCATACATACAACCTACTTAATTAAAAGACTCGTTTTATTAACTTACTACTGCTATAAAACTGTAACAGTACCGTCTAGACGTGTGTCTGTACGTTGAATGTAATTAAAGAAAATATAGTGCAATAACTGGAAACATTTTACTGGTTTTCATCTAGTTTAAAAATGAAAATTGAAGTGTGTTAGGTTATAAAATATTTATAACATCGAGTTAATTTATGTTTTAAGTGTGAATATAATAAGTCGTACATGCGTTTTTTTGTGTATTGCATTCATGTTGGTTTTTTGCAAGTATATATCATCAGGCTAAGAATAAATCTTTTAAAATTGTGTTTATTTATATTATGTATGAAGCAAGGAAATTTTGACAGTCTCCGTGGTGCAGTGGTAATCACCTGCGATAGGAGTGGTCCCGGGTTCGATCCCTCATGATGGATAACGATATTTTTGAGATTGGCCTGCGTCTTGGATATTTATCTATATAAGTATCTATCGTTGTGTTAGTATCCTACGACACAAGTTCATAACTTTCTTTAGGACTAGTTCTATCTGTGTTTATTGTGTTGGTCTTATATATTTATTTTTTTATCGTGTACACAAATCAAATCGCGGGCAACAACTAGTCACCACAGCATAACTATCCATTGAGTATTTTTATTTAGCTCCAGTTTCTACTAAGGACATAAAAAATGTCGTATTTAGAACGAAGCAGTGAAACGTCGCGGGCCCCATAAGGCCGCATAAGGCTGGCCACACATTAATTAAGGCATAGCTAATGAGAAAAACTGGGGAATGTCCAATCATGCGCCTTTTATGCAAATTTAAACTCTAAAATGTCCGTGTAAAGTGCTTTTTTGTCTATTATGTTGCATAAGGAAAACTTAGTGGCAGGTGTTTAAGGCTCGGAGTTATGAAATGGCGGATTTCTGTCAATGAATATGGGAGGTTATTAATGTGATTGCATTTTCGTGCGCGTGCCGATACGCTGGTGGAGTTTTGGAGCAAGATTCCGTACAACATTTTAAGTCACTTTTAAATAAACCGATCAAGATTATTTAAATATCACGTATCTATATGTGTAAAAATATAGAAATCAATCGTTTGTTTATCAATATAAAGATAACATATATTATTTACGGCTAAAGAAGGTTTAAAGTGAGAGAAAGAGAATGCTTAATGATTTCTTATATTTTCGCGATCGTTTAACATTTAAATAAAATTACTTTTAATGTGGTTTTTTATATCGGCAATAAACGCAATAAAACCGTATTGAAAATAATTGTATGTGAAAGATAATGCTGAATCATTTCTAACATTTCCTCGATTGTTGCACTTATTAATAAAATTACTTTTAATAAGTTACTATTGGTAACTAACGCGATACAACTCATGCAACTATTTTGAAAGTAACTATATGTAAAAAAATGCTTAGTTTTATTTTAAATTATTCTCAATTGGAGAGTAAAGATAGGACTTTTAGTTGATTTGTTTGGCCGATATATTAAAATCATATAAAAAATATATTTGTAGAGATATATGATAATATGAATTACGAGTTATTGTTGTTAATTTATTTATCATTTCTTTTCATATAGATAAATACCTATACCTCATCCAGGCCAGCAGGCCTATGAGAAACACCTAAATACACCTATATACCGTCACGTTTTTTTCCTTGCGGAGTGGACTGAGCCCGGGAATATTAGACCCAAAAGCCACATATTGGTGGCCTGAATGAAAATCGGAATCAAAATAGTAATGACTCGCAAGCCAAATGACCTATTGACATGATTCCTTAAACCCATTCCTTCGATCAGCTTTTACGATGTGCTTGGGGCAAGTACCATTTGGTACATTCTACTTTTTTCTCCCAGACCAGCATGGAAGATGTGGAACACATCTACTAAAGCATAACAGAGAAAAGGTAACGTGCTTGAGGACAGTAAGTAAAAAAAAATACAAATTGTACTAATATAATGCATGCAGTAACCTTCATAGTTCACGTAATAGCTGTAATTTCGCGAGAGATGGCGCTGAAATCTTGATTCCGCTAAAACAATCGTTATTGTGCATTGTCGCAGCTAGCACAGTTTTTGTCCGTCTGTCCGTGTGTACCGTGCGAACCGTTCCCAAGGCATATTGTCCGCGTATAATGTTACGTTTTTATCATAAACTGGTAAACATAATGGTCAATTGTTCAATTGAATTCCGATTTAGAATGAGGTCGGTGTTATTTTAATTGTTTTTTGTTTGTGTGTGAATTTGTCATAACTTAAACTGTAATTGATAATTTTGATTAGGCTCTATGGCTATCAATTTATCAGTCTCATGCGTAGCGGATAATATTCCAGTTTACTTCTCGAGAGTCTGAAAGGTTGTGTAATGGTTTTTTAATTGATTAGTAAACTTAATAAAATTGAGTTAAGAATTAAATTGTGGGATGAGTCAAGAATTACAAACTAAACAGATATTTTTTTCAATATACCAATATATTAACGTAGTACTTATTAACTCACACTAAGAATTTTTATTCTTAAAATATCTTTTTATTTAAAAATAACTGAAGAATGTATAAGTTACTTGGCTAACACAAAAATTAAGTTTCTTAACATTTTATGCTGCTATAAATAAATAAATTACCACTGAAGCTTCTATCATCTTCTTTTACACCTTATCTTGCTTATTTCTAAGTGGGATTGGCAAAATATGTTATTTTTTTTCCTTCTCTACAAAAGCTTCTGTAGGTTAAAAATAGGATTATTTCTCAAAATGATCTATTTTGGACAGTTTTTAACTCAACAGACTTGTTCCTGGTCTCATCCTTAGCTGGAATGCTAAAAACTTAACCCGGGTCCGCTAGTATCGGGCTATACCTATACTGGTACCTATTTATAAAACTAGATTGGTTTATTTGTACTGTTGCGACATTTGATTGGATTTTAATACTGTCCGCCGTTAGCTAAGTGGACGTTAATGCCGCGCCGGCTCACATCCGTACACACACAATTATAAATTAATTAGGAAACTCACTGGCGTGCTATTGTTTGTTTATTTAATTACATAATAATTCTCCAATATTTAAAAATTATACAAAATCCAAAATTTACGGCTAACCTTGAGCAGTTCTATCTTGTAACCTAAACCAATTTTTAATAAAGCATCTCTGAGAGCTATTATTCAAAAACTAACATTTTAAATAATAAAAAAGAGTCAAATCGGTTTTCTTATTTAAGAGACACGGTATTACAGACAGACACATCCAGCAATCTAACTAAAACATAAAGCAATTTTTTCAAAGGAGCTTAAAATTACTGTTTATTTGGGGCTTTCCGTTTCCGTCCCAGTTTTTCACCCCACCTTCATCTACGTAAGGTTTTCGTAGATAAAAAAAAAACAGAATAATATACTTTTTTTTCTAAAACACGTGCATGAACGTACAAATAAAATCACTTTTCATATGGTTTTATCGCGTTTATTACTATAGACTAGGTTGACAGTTGTCTATTAAGTTATAAGTTGTGTTAAGAAATATTGCACATGACAAGAAGTAATGACGTATTTTACCGTCACGCACTTTAAGCCAGTAAGCATATTTTTCATACAAGGATGAAACATATCGTATCTATTGTGCTTCCGGATTTTTGTATTTCAAATCGATTTTTTTGTTTAAATTTCTGTAAGAAACATTTTGTCCTAATTTAATTACATAGCTATGTTAATAGTTACTTATTTACTATATATGGTATTGTAATATATTTAAATACATTTTTACTACCAAATCAAGTTTTTGTTAGCCACTTATCACTCTGCCGCTAAAGTATTTGTTGTACTGTTTGACTAGTTTTATGAACCTAAATATTTACCTTTTCTGAATCATCGATTTTTCTCTTGTGAAATCAGTCTTTGAAATAACCGTGTCATGTTTGTAACATAATTTACCGCAAAAAATTACATATGTATATCAAAACTTTTAAATATCTACAGTTGTTTACTTTTGATTGACTATTTTTTTGCAGTATCTTAACCTCAAACGTATAAAACTTATACATTAAATTAGAAATAAAAATAGAATTTCTTAATATTCTTAAATAATTTAAAGCTTTATAATATTCTACGTACAAAATAATAAAAACACGGATAAATTGCAGTTGTTAGAATTTCTAATAAATAGTCTGTATTAAAATTTTAGATATTAATATTAGATATTTAATACTTGTATGAATAAGTGATTCTTTTGCTTGTTTTTATTTGACTGTTGTATTTGTTTAAAACAAAAATAAATGTATGAGTTACAGAGTTTCGGGAGCGCGCAGGCTCGTTGATGTCTTTTATAGGAACGGTTCCCGAAATCGCGCGCGCTTCGTAATCACGAGTATAATCTGAGTTTTAAAAGTTATTTATATTTATACGCAGTATTTATAATTGATATAAATTATTTCGATTATCTTACTCTTATCAAAATTAAATAAAATAAAAAACAATCTTTTGAAAATCTAACGGTACTTTTCGAAATGAAAACAACACATACCTTGATTTCTTTGGTGTAACTTCAGCAAACCAAAAATGGAGATGGAGATGTTAAAAAATCCCACAAGCACTTCACAACGTATGTTAATTCAATTTTCAAAGTCAACAAATTTCACTTGACGACACGCATGCGCGCCTCAATTTCAAAAACTATCGATTTCAAATGTCACAGTCCAGTCACTTTCGATGAAAACAAACAGACGTCCAATTTACAGGAAACTGCTAACTGAAAACGCAAACTGAAATGAACACGCTAAAAAAATAAACACTATATTGTCTTTTCAAACTGGCAGGTTACAGTGAAATTAAGAGTAAAAAGTCCGAACACTGGCCATCATCGTAATTCACGAGTCCATTTTCAAAATTCAGATTTCGAACGCGCGTTGTCTTTGACCGACGCGCGCGCACGAATGAACGCGGAGGAGGACTCGGTTCTTCGGCCGTCGAGGGGGCGTGGCTAATTCTAACGCAACATCTATCTGTAGCGCTGTCTCGCTTGCACTCGCGTCGTGCCGCATCTGTCTGTCTCTGTCGTCTAATATCGGTGCGTTACTGTTTGGTGGTGGTGGCGTGCCGTGAACTTTGCCACTGCGCGCGCGCAGCGATTAATAAAATACGCGACGTTAGGACGTTACAGATCGCATAGCGATTATCGTAACTCTATGCGCTTTTTGTTTATGTGCGCACCGACGGAAATATATGAAATTTTTGTCAAGTGTGTGGAATGCATTTATTTAAATGGAGATTTTCTCTATTTTATTGATTTGATAATGTTATTTTTGTCAAGCAAAATAAATTTTCACAATATGAGTAATCCTTATAAGAACAAGCTTATAAATAATTATAGGTATTACAAAAAATTTTCTTTTTTTATCTTTGCCTTATCTAATGCTTTCACGAAGATTTTTATTGCACATAGTATCTTTTTGATTGTGCGTTACTATATACCTAAAACTGCTTTGTAGGTGATTTTATTTGTGTGTGTTTTTTTTTTATTTTCTTGCCATACAATAGCGAGTTTTATAGGCTCATCCTAATGCGACTATGCTGTGACTAAATATTAAAAATTATAAAAGTTCATTCAACGTAAATTTAGTAGGAACACTTTTGTGAATTTCGCCAACGAATCTTTGAATATAGCTGTATCCTGTAGAGTTAGTGTCATTGTGTGTAAAAAAATCACAGAGTGTTTAGTTTTGGTAAGAATAATAGAGTCGTTTGCCATTGCTTTCTATTTGATAATCTAGTGAATAATTCACTAGTGTACACAGGCTTCCTTATGATAATATTAATCATACTTTTTAGTCTAGACCCCACTGCTGGGCAAAAGCCTGCCCTTACTTTTTTCCCCCCTTGTTCTATCAAGTGCCATAAAGTACTAACTCATCTAGTTACTATACCTTATCATACCTTTATAAAAATAAAGTATTATTTAATTTGATTATATAAAAGTAACCCTTTATTTATTTATTTGTACGTATGTATTTATATTTAAGAGTAACTATAATGTGAAACTAAAAACAACACACATATTTTTGGCAGTCATGTTAAACTTTATCTTCTACAAAGTAGCTACGATTATTACTTTGAAAATCTGGTTTCAAGCTTTTAACAAACATTTTAAAACATATTTGAATAAAAAGCTGCACTTACTGGTGCAATAAAAAGCTTAAAAAGTTCGCATAGTAACGTTGAACTTATTATTCATGCACAGGCCAAACTTTGGGTTTTTGGACCCAGGGTTTGATGTTATTAGGGGCCTGTCTCTTTAATTAACTTCATTTTTTTATCTTAATGGCCAAGTGTTTGTATGAATTATTAGAGCGTGTTAAGCAACTCGCGTCGTGGTCTCTTCTGGGTCGGGTGACCGCGAGTGATCATGTTGTATAGAGCCATGCCATCACAAGTAGTAATATATTTAGTGATTTTTGTTGATATATAAATAATAGTAAAGCTTTTGCTCATGTCTCCATTCACGTCGAGACTAGTACCTTTTTCAGGTTTATGGGTATCACGCCCTTTCCCGGGCTTTAACATATCTCCATACAAAATTCCATCCAAAAAACTTAAGTGATTGAAATATGAAGCGGCAACAGAAAGTACCGTGATCCTTTCGCATTAATAAATATTCCGTATGGATGTGGCTTGGAGCCCTTGAAATTGACTGGGCCCTGGGCTATTACTAAAAATCCCTAAAATAGATCCGCCACTCATGCAGACGTTATTGTAGCAAAGCTTTTGTCCGAGGAAAGTTTTATGACAGCTTCCTTTAAAGCCTATTGTTGTTTGCCATTTTAAGTTTTTTAACGGGATGAACTCAAATGGTGGTCATTAATAGCACATGGATAGGCGAATGAGTTGCAATTTATTTTAAGCGACACGTCTTTTCTTTAACGGGATAGATAGAGCTCCGTGCACATAATTGAACATTTTTCTTTTTTTTTACGACTTCAATCTTTGCACTGAAAACAAATCTATTTTTTTTTAACAAATTACTTTGTCTTGATACCAGAGATTAATCTTCTTTTAATATCACTATTTTGAAGTTTTTCTTTTTACGGAAATTAATTAAAATCACAATAATTTTGATAACATAGGTTAAAATAAAAGAACAATGAATAAAACCTAACTTAAAATAAGACTTAAGTCGTATTATATTTATTTTATTTACTAAGCTTTTACCCACGACTTTGATCACGTGAAAACTGTTACAAAAGTTAGGTACTCTATCCTTTCCCGGGCGTGAAACTATCTCCCCATCAAATTTTATTAAATCAGATCAGTAGTTAAAGCGTGAATTGGAAACAAACAAACAGAGAATCGATTCTTTGCGATGTGTCTTCACACATCTCAGATTACGTGAGGAGTCAGGAGATCAGTACCTATTGCATTAATACGTAGTTGAACTAAAAATGGAAATACATATAAATCTGCATCTTTAACGTGATATAACAAGACTGGCTAAGTAAACTAAGCAGGGTTGTCTAAATATATGTCTACTATGCTTTTGTTAATTTTCGTGTGTGTGGCCAAGACTGGCGTAACATATTTCGAGCTGCCTAAAAGGTGACATAACTTTATAACTGCCATTGTTGTTTGTTTGTTTGTTTTTCGTATGTGAAAGTGGCCAACACTGGTGTCAGATTTTAGCTGCCTTTAGGCATCTGACATAGCTTAACGACTCCCATCAACGATGGCAGCTGGAACCAACGGCTTAACGTGCCTTCCGAAGCACGGAGGAGCTCGAGATATCTTTATGCCACTTGCGGTCACCCATCCAAGTAGGGACTGCACCAGGGGTTGCTTAACATACGTAAGCGCTCATAGAGCTCACACCCACTGGACCATCGGGCTCCTCTCCTCTCTGCCATCATCAATGATAGAGCCAATTGATTTACGTACCCTCCAAAGCACAGAAGAGCTCGATATGTTTTTATGCCAATTGTGTTCACCCAACTCATTCATATTCAATAATATACCTACATACAATATATATATTTTTTTAAATATCTAGATACACTGCTCATAGACTTATTTGCATATCTGTCTTTATGCTTATATAGGTATAATTGTAAATTAAGAATTCTGGATATAATAAAAATATATTCAAGAAAAACAAAATTGATAGCGCGACAAACGTTGCAGATATATATTTTTTTAATTATTTTATGGCCTTGGTCCTTAGTCCTTGAGAGGATGGGATTGTTAGGATAAGATTGGAATAGTTGAGAAGTTTCTTTTCTCAACCCTACGTCTAAGTAAACACAGTAAGTGCATGTTCATGATGCCACATACATATAATTTATGCGACACTATGTCTGCAGATTGTGCATAGATTAACATAATGCAGTCTGCAATGTCCTCGTTTGACGAGTATCCATATTGTGACGAGATGGTTCGATAATACTCGTAGACTAGAGCTGAGTGTATGAATTCACATCTGGGTGAAGGTTCCTCTCTTAACAAGAATGCTTACTTTAAAGCTATTATTCTATGATAATTTAGACTTCCGCCTTGATTTTCTTTCCTAACGTCAAGATTTTTTATGAACAATCATCATCATCAGGTCTTTTTATTAGTCTCCACTGCTGAAACACGACCCTCTCTGTACTACCAGAGCCATATAATTATTAGCCAGAGCAGTCAGAGGATTTGGCCTACACTCTCCACGCTGGCCAGACGAACAATAGAATAGACATATCGCTAAACGTGGTCTTTAGGTTTTATAAACCAGGTTCTGTCTACCCCGCCAGGGAAAAAGAAGGTTGATGTTAGACCGCGGCTTACGCAGAAAGAGATCAATGAGAAAAAGACCACTGCTATTTTTTTTCAAACATTTTGTATCCAATTGTCTGTGAGAAAAAATGCAGACATTGCAAATTCGAAAAAAGTGACCTACACCTTTCTAATTGCAACCCTAAAAATCCTAAACTCAAAGACGCCGCCTTCAAAGATTGCGTAGAAAATAAAACCATTAAATTCGCAGAAAAGAAATTTGCGCAAACATATAGACGAAATTGTTTTATTGCTTCGAACGGTTCGTTTACTTTTTTCCGGTCCGGTTTGGTCCACCGTTACCTACCTGTGATGTCACGTTTTTTATGCTCCTTTTTTGTAGTTTGGGAGATACTGTTGTTTGGCCTCGTGCTAGTAATGGCTCCTGTGCCTTACTAATTGGGGTATAAATGGTGATAATGGTGGTCTTTTTATGTTTTTTGGGTGCAAAAATGTTCGGAGAGAAATGGTTATAGGGACTTTCTTCGAAATTTTGCGTTAAAAAAAGACGTCATTTGGTTTGTTGCTAAATATTTGTATCTGTTATTTTGATGCTTTTATTTACTTTTTATTGTTATGGATTGCTCATAGCAGAACTTTCCCTCGTGACACATTTTATGGAGCATTGGATTTCTCTGGAGCGAGCATATTGCTTCGATTAACTTTGTTATTATTTCAAAAGTTTGGGAAAATAGTATTTTTACACGACCAAAAAAGACGTAATGTTTTGATTTCATGTATGCATGAAGGAGTGTGTAAGTGAGTTTTTTCATTCCATCATAACTTATACTTATTTATCTTCGTTAAAATCCTTACATCCACCCGATTGACATATGTTTTATTTTTGCCCAAGGAAGTCTATTTATATTTTTGATGAAAGAACTAGTTGTTAAAATATCAAGTACTAGGATGATTAGGCTTCACTCAGAATCTCTCTTCTCCTAAATATGACAGCTTCACTATAATTAAAATCGTAACTGTTTGAACTAATCGTAGTCGTATTCTCAAAAACTTCAAGAATAGTAAACGCCCATCGGCGCTACAATATATCTGTAGCCGTCAAATCCCTTCCTGTCTATTAGTATGCGCGCCGTACCGTCGAAACCTCCATAAAAAGGTAAACCCGTGTTATATTTAAAACCAGATCATGCCTCCGGCCGACGCCTACAATTTTGGCGGCATAAATCGCAACGTGAATGAAATGGTAATATTCTGATGCCTTGCTTCGATTTAGGGTCATAAGTAGCAATAGTTTTTAGAAACACGTTTCTGCCATTTCCTCTAGAACCTGTTTCTTATTTACTTTTATTTAGTTTAACGTGCTTATGGGTCTGTGATATTTAAGGACATGACTCTTGTCGATGTTATAGTAGAAAAAAACTACACAGTGACTAATTTTGGCAGAAAATAATTGAGTGGTTTGTTAATACCATCTCCATTTTACTTATTATTGAACAATTTATTAGTGTAGTATGCCTGGATATAATGTTTTTCTTTACCTGAAGGAGGTAGTGGCCAATGAAAATTACTTTAAATGAATCAGATTGGACTTGAAACTCAGAAGTCAGGCCGGGTGTAGCTTGAAACCGAGACCGTTCGCTTATAGGTTAAGCTCTTAGGGCGTATCGAGATAAATAAACCACTGCTTCGAATCCCATCCTCATAATCATCATTTTAGCAGCAAGAAATCAACTGTTGTACATTGGCCTCTCCTAAGGTTGGAAGCGAACTACACACCATACCCTGAGACCTTGACCAGGTTATCCGCCCACCAGGTCAGAGGGTGTCGACGCTTGCCAATATGAAGTCACCATTTAATAACCTCTTTTATCGGCCGTCGGTGTTATGTTGTGCTTCGGATTTGTGGGGCTCCCGCTTTTAGATTCCTATTGAGCTGAAAAAAAAAGCATTTGCATAAACATGTAAATTATATGACAATGAATATGATGTCAACGAGTTAGTCTGATGACGGGGACAAATGTAAAATAAGTACAAATTTTATATTATATATTTAGTTTTAAGAAAAGGAGGGAGTCCTTTGCCCAGCTGTGGGACACATGATGACTTGAAATAAATATTTGATTTAAATTTAGTAATTATATTTCTCTCACTGAAATAATATTTTTTTTAATTGAAATTCAAAACAATTTATTTGCCTTATATAGGGTCCATAATATACATGGTATGGTTTTGCTAAGTTCAAGTCATAGTCAGTGGCTATTGCACATTTATTAACTTAAAAAAGGATCGTTTTACGCGTTTGTACTCACGAGTAAAAGATCCAAAACGTTTAGTAAATACAACTTTCTTAGAACTCCTATTACTCGTCGTTTTGTTTTTACAACAAGCTACAATCCAAAACGCAGGTTACGCAGGCATTCGTTTTTTCTCAGCCCTAATAAAGTAATTCATAACGTTTCTTTAAAACCAAAGCGGCCTTACACTCACAGTCCAGATAAATATATCTATTGCTTAACATGTAAATGCGACAAACATTTTTTTACCCAAATAAATCTATTTCTGGCCATAAATCTAGCACAGAGATTAGATCTCGTTCATGTCTCAATTTTCCAATAAATTTATTGGTCCGAGTGTACCGGTATTTATGGGCGAGTGTACCTAAATACGTCGTTATGGGAGATAATAGCCGCGTATTGAGTAACGGGGTTTTTTGATATTTATTGGTAATGTTCAGGATAAGTGGGAAACGTTTTTCGGGTAATACAATTATTATAAAGTAATTAAATTGTTAAGCATAAAGGCATTTTTTCTTTTCGATATTTAGGAAATGTTAGAACTATATTTAGTTTTATCCCTACCACCTGGATAAATAATCTTTCTGCCACGTACGACCCAACTGTGGAATCAACTCCCTGCGGCGGATTTGAATCTTCAAAACGAATCTATGTTCTCTCAAAAGGCCGGCAACGCTCTTGTCACATCTCTAGTGTTGCAATTGTCCATGGGCAGCGGAGGTCACTTACCATCAGGTGACCCGCTTGCTCGTTTGCCGTCCTATATCATAAAAAAATTAAAATGACCTGTTTTAAGTCTTCCAAATAAAACCAATTTGTGTTACATTGTCTAGCAGTTGTATGTATCCGTTTTAAATCCCAAAGAAATCTCATTCAATAGCTGTTGCAATAAGTGATGTGGTCCACCGACCGTCCATGCTTCGTAAAATTATATATATAAATAAAAAAAAAAACACGACTATGTTACTCGTGATAACAGTGCTAATTTGATGAAAATGATATATAATACATCTAAGCTTGTTCAGGAATTTGTTAGTTATTGCATAAGAAAGCATTGCATACAATGTATGTACATACATATTCATCAAATTTAAGAGCTGGGCTCTTGTCGGTGGAGCTTCTTCCATTCCTCTCTTCCGCCAGTTGTTTCAAGTATATATGTACATACATATATACTTATACTAGTCGTGTACAAATAGCGGTAAAACCTCACGGATCCCTAAAACTCGTCCCATTTATCCAGAATTAACACGTACCGTGGAGACAGACCGGCACTATATCTACGTGTTAATCCGATCCGGCGCGTTTGGAAGCGATTTATGAATATGGCCTCTTTTGATTAATGCGAGGAGCCTACTGGGCATGGGAATGGTACAGGTGGTAGCTGAATATAATATTTGTATATCAACGAAAGGTCAATAAACTTATCAATGCGAACAAATTTACTACGTATACAACTTTGAAGCAAAAAGTGCGTATGTTGGTGGATAGAAGTATAAACTTATTCTTTTTTAAACTTTCGGGCTTCAAACACATACTTATTAATAATATCAGCACGAACCTTTTATTTATTACTGCTGATGTTTCTATGGAGATACATCCGTGGTGGTCGCAGCGACACTCGCTCTCTAAAAGGTTTCCTGCTTTAATTTGTAATTACTTATCAGGTCGTTGTTACTATTACGAAACAATCAAGGTAGAAAACCAAAAATTTAAATAGGATTTATTTAACCGAATGAGTTAAATTTTGTGACATTACTCGTATGTCAGTCGGGAGACAGAGCAATATTACGCTGCTCTAAATCTGGTCTGATAATAAAGTACGAGTAGAAGATGGATTTAAGGAGTATGTATGCCATACAAACTCCTTAAATAAAAAGATGAACTCATCGTGATGAGTAAAATTTAATTTGCCATCGCTAGCACTTTATATTGTTCCCACTCACAATAAAACTTGTCATATAAAATTAGTTTATATTACATTGAGCCTTAAAATGATTTTTGATATGAGCATCCATTTTCAAATAAATATCACGCGTTTAAAATCAGATGAGAAATTTGAATATATGATATGAACGTAACACAAAGTTTAAAAGTTAAACTTACATATTTTATTCCATGACAGTTACTTCTTAATCTTAACTTAGTTCCCAACCACGTCAAACAATAGTGAACAATATCAGGGTGACAACAGCCCTCATATTTTCAGATTAATCCCCAAACAGTTGGGTGTCTCATTGTCTTTTGCTTTCTTAAAATGACAATTAGGGGATTATGAGAAATGAGATTTGAGTATTTAATCTGTCCATTTGTTTGCGAAATGAGTCTAAGAAGTATTTTGGCCACCTAGGATGAATTATTTCGTTCAAGAATATATTTGAAATAATTCACAGTTATTTTTATTATTAGACAACTGCCAAAGACGAGGTTTTCAACTTAGAGATAAAGATGAAATATATTTATTTATCATAAAGCCCACAAAATAAATACAATTAACACGTAATTTTATTCCACAAAATACACACAATTATAGCCGACATACATTCTCAGATCGACCCTTCAGGCATGCATCAGGCATGTGAAAACTTGATGCCTCTCCAAGCCTTGCACACACAGGAAACGCCCAAAGCCGAGGTTCGTCCCTCCTGGGAGCTCTTTGGTGATGTTCGCTTTATAGGTTGAGGGCACTCTACCCTCACTTCAAAAAGTAGCAACACTTCTCAGCTCACTTGGAGCTAGCTACACATTCTGTTGACGTTACAAAGCTATGGCACAGGGTAGAATACGAATCTGATGACCACCTCAAATTTCAAATCAATCAAGCCGTTTAGGTTACAGTAGGCAAAAATTGAACACATATAGTGCTCAGATACTTCATTATCTTTTTTAGTCTCCATTGCAGAAGCATGACCCTCACTGTCCTGCCAGACCCATATATTAGCCAGAGCAGTCAGAGCAGATGATTTGGCTTTCACATATACTTACATACATATATATGAACATACATATGCGCGAAAAAAATTGCACATTTCTTTTTCGTAATGTAAACTTGCTGCCTTGGTTATTATCATGCAAATACAGAGAGGACGAGATCTTTACAATGAATTATATTTAAGTAACCACTTGTCATTATTTCTGTCATTGACATGAAAAAATAAATGTCTGTCTATTTTGCGAATATCTTGAACTTTAGTTCCCTAACCTGCATTGTGTAGTGAATAAAATATATATAAATTTTGTATGTATGTTAACTTTATATAACTACTATAACTAGTTTTTGCCTTTAGCTTTTGCGATCCTGTTTCACCCTCTTAGGGTTAAATTTTTGATATCTTCTCTTAGCGGATCCCTACGTCATAATAACTATCTGGATGCCAAAATTCAATGCAACGCGTTAAATATTTTGAGTTGTGTGTAAATATATCAGTTAGGCAGCAATGGTTTCTATTATATACAGAAAATTAATACCCATTATACAACAAAGTTCTCCGCCGCGTTTGTCTGTCTATCTGTCTGTTCTTAACAAAAACTCAAAAATTTTATGCCCGCATTTTTATGTGGTTTTCACCAATAGATAGAGTGAATCATGAGGAAGGAAGGTTTCAAGGTATAATACATGCCCGGGCGCAGCTGGGGAGGATAAATATGGCCAGTGATAAATATTTTTTATTATATTTTCTTTTCATAATTTATAAACATTAACTTCCACATTTATAGAAGATGCAACAAAATACACTGCTAAGTTTTCTATACAATAGAACCTTGATCTCCTCAGAACCTGAGCAATACTGAGCATAACCCGCGCGTATGATTAACCGCGCAATCTTCCCACATTCGCTAAATTATACATTTAGATAATGCCCCCCGTTATTTTATTCAATATCAGCGGGCATGCACACGGGCGGTTACTAAAACGCCCGGTCCTGATATTTCTCAACACAATAGAAAAAAATAACGAAATTGCTGAAAATAATGTAAATATAAAGTCTTTCCGAACTTTGTAATTTTTTTATTTACAAAGTTCTGAAAGACTTTATATGTATTGTCTTTTTATCCATATATTTTTTTGAGAATCGAAAGCCAGTTAAATGTAGCAACTCTTCTTCGGTTAAAAATGGAAAAATATAGTAGGTATAATTTAAGTTAACAGGTATACAGACATAAAGTGCTTAGCATTTTTGGGCAGCCCAATTCAAGGAAAAATAACCTAAATATAAACAATAATATTTTTTTGACCAATGGAATTATCCCAACTGGATTATAACAACAGATTTATTTTAGTCTTCAAACCTGATTAGAGTCTTTGAGGTACCAGGGATTGTTATCGACTCTTCGGATTAATGAATTGAAAACTCCTTATCAAAAATTAGAATGTTAAGTCTATGGAAGGCAAAATTTTGCTGGAATTTTAATTAATATTTTTATGAAAGTTTTTAAGGATATTAAAGTTGAAATGGATTTTAGAAGATTAATAAAACGTTAGATATTATTTATTGTTGATAAAGTAATAGGTAATTTACAGGCTTATAGCTCCATCTTCAAAAAATCTACATACTACTCGTATCAAATCAAATAGATTATTTTTAATAATGGACATCGCACATGATATTTTGTTACTAAGAATATTGATTTTGTCTCTTATACCATATGAATAAAAAGTGACCATGCAAATGTTAGCACATTCAGAAAAATTAAAATCCAATTATAAAAAATAACGGAATTTGTTTTTGAAAATATTGAAAGTACTTTTGCAGGTAAAATTAGCACGCCCGGTTATCGAATATTGTACGGTTACCAGCAAAAGTCCATATAGAGTTTACTTACAAAGTCGTATGTAGCTACGGATACTATTTAAGCAAGAGCAGCATTTTTAACATAAAACTGCTAAACATTTATGCCTCCCTGAGCAGTACAATCGTTTTTTACCTTTGGGCTATGTATGTACTTTTGCAGGTAACCTTACTTACTAGTGTGTTACCCGCCCGTCTGTCTACCCTCCACCGCGCCTCTAATCCCACCATTACCGCCTGACACTTATCCCGAACATCTAAAATATTTTGATACAATCGCCTAGCGCCTAGATGAATGTCACCGATTTATCAAGGTTCTAACCAAGGGGACAAAATAGGTAGGTTATGGAAAGATCGCTTACATACGCATCTCTTATCTACACTCACATAAAAAAAACGAAAGATTAGATTTTTCGTTTGTTTCTTTGCATTGAATTGCAATTGAGTTAAAAAAAACTTAGATGAAAAGTTCATTTGTTTACGGGTGACATAGGCTATAATTTACGTGGACAAAATCGCGGAAATATTGCTGGAAGCTTATAAATCTCTAGCACCTAGATCTATGTCGTCGATTATATTAGATAAGATATTTAAGGTTCTGAACAGGGCTTACATGTCTATCATTTTCATTTTCAATCATAGATAATCACTATCACTACATATTATAAAACAAAGTCCTCCGCCGTGTCTGTCTGTCTGTCTTTTCGCGATAAACTCAAAAACTACTCCACGGATTTTCATACGGTTTTCACCAATAGATAGAGTGATTCACGTGGAAGGTTTTAAGGTATAAAACATGCCCAGGCGCAGCCGGGTAGGGCTGCTAGTCAATACTAAATCAGTGGTCGTATTATGATCGCTTACTTCGATACATCAATTTTCAGTAATATTACATGTTACTACTTATCATAATTTGCGTACAAGAAGTTGTGTTGAGGGTTGAAAAACAAAAATCAATTCATTACCATCAATTGAAAAATGAGTTTTGTATTTTGCTATTATTATAAATAAGTATGTAAATTTATTCATCAGTCAAGTCCATTTTACACAGAAAATCTTACACTAAATTAAAATTATAAACCACTTCTTAACGTCTCTGGCGCAAAGTTGCCAAACAAAATGTAATTAATTATATATCATATTCACACAATTTAAAATTTGACTGTATCTTGATCAAAAGTCAAGTCAAACCAACAAGTTTTATATCACACATGTGAGCTGTCACGTCTGCAGTCTCGCTATTTTACGTTAAGGCCGATAAACTCCATTCATACGAGATTATCAGTGACGGCTCTATTTCCTATGATTTTTGAATAAAACACACCATTTATAAACCCTGAACCGATTTTGAAGCCATTAACAGTTGGGCTCTAATGTCGTCTAATATATCAGTGTCTATTCTTTGTAACTGGTTTCCGTTACGGTCTGAGTGGTTTTTGTTCTTATTCTATATTTTTATCCTTCCTTAAGTTATCAGATTGATATGGATTTGGAAACATTGGTCTCTTATGAGAAAGTCTAAGAAATATACGTATATTTTTTAGGCATTGGTACAAAAACAATTTCTTTTTCTATGCGTTTGAGTGGGCAAGATTTTTACACAAAAAGAGATTAGTAACTTAGTGTACCTACTGAATAGTGTATACAAAATAAAATATTTGTAGGTACGTCAAATGACATGATAGCTGTTAAAATAATAGGAGGTAAAACTAAAAACTTTGTGTATTTCAAAACAACTTGCAAAATATTATGTAGCACAGGTAACATTGGGAACTGTAGGTTTTTTATAGCATTATATGAGTTTTAGAATTTTTTTCATACCATGGGTACACAAAATTTTCTGTATTCTATTGTATAGGTACAAGATCTTTTTTTCTGTTAAGTGAAGTTTCTGTGAAGGGATTTTATTTCAAGGAAATTTGAAGGCATTCCCAATATTAATTGCCTTATTTGATTCTTGTAAGAAACACTTGCTACTTAATAACCTTTATAGCACATGTGGTAATAATAGTGTATCTAGACTTATTTCTAAGAAATAACAGAAGTCTATTTTCGTGTTAATCTCTTTTAGAAGATGGATTTTTGATTTTGATTGCGCATTAATTGACATTCACGTTACAATTATAGATAACTCTGATATATTTGCTAGTCATTCACTCCAAACACTATTTCAAATCTAAACATCCAAATTATTTGAAAATGTTCGTTGTATTCATAGACATAAAGTATAAATTTGAACGATTGTAATTTTTTTTCGGTCAGGAATGATCTGGTTTAGTTTTACACAACGATTACTTCTATCGTCACTAGACCTGTCTTTGATGTTACCGCTAATATCATCTCTCATAATTACATTATTCATTAATAATCTCCAAAATCAAATCCTAGCTCTGATATTCTATAGAAGTAATTTAGTTTTGTTATATTTATCCAGCATTTACATCGCTCGCGTGGAAGACAGAGTATCCGTACCCATATTATAAATTCCCGTGGATGTCGTAGAAGGCGACTTAGGAAACACAGGCTGCACAAGGCTTATAAATATCAAAGAGACCTCTCGAACCCGTCTGACCAGTGTGGAGAGTGTAGGCCAAATCCTCTGACTGCTCCAGCTAATTTATTGGCCCTGGCAGTGCAGAGAGGGTCGTGCTCTTGCAGTGGAGACTAAAAAAATAGACCTGATGATGAGTGCTTACTTGACGTTATCAAGGAAGATATGCCAGCCAAATGGTCTCACAACCTGGGATACCAACAATAGTATCAGAGTGAAGACCTAATGGAAATGGGGACGTGGCCGACCCAGGACATTGTTGTATTCAGTTAAGCTCAATTACTACAAAGAAGGGAGATTATAAATGATAGACTGATAAACATTTAGAAAAGGCTAAGTGGCCTTTTGCATATGGATATTAAAAGTTCATAATTATTCCTACTTACATGACATCAACTTTTACAAAGGGTATAGAACATTGGAGCTATATCCACCCGCAAGCTCCTTATGGACTGGGATCATCATCATCAGGTCTTTATTAGTCTCCACTGTAGGAGCATGACCCTCTCTGTACTACCATCGCTGTATATTAGCCAGTGCAGTCAGAGGATTTGACCTACACTTTTCACGCTGGCCAGACGGGTTGGAGAGGCCACTTTATAAGCTTTGTTTAGCTTGAGTTTCCTAAGTCGCCTTTTACGACATCCACGGGAAGATTTGGAGTGGTCCTATTCTTCTCTGTTGGGAACCACACTGCTAGGATATTACCCCTATACCCCTGAATTGTCATCGCGCCGCCCATATCGTAACTCTCCTTTTGGCTTCATAGTCGGGTAAAAATAATGAGATAATAATCATAAAATAGACACAAACCTATTACAATTTTATGATTGAAGATAGATATTAATTACATCTAAACCTAGATGTGCTCCTGGATAAACTTATATTTCATGATCGATGCTTTTCTTTGAGAATGTGATGTTCAAGAAAAGTGTTAAATTTCACTTCTTTACGAGTATAGTTGCATGACCGGGAACAAACATAAAGTAGGTTTTTGACCATCTATAACGGAAAATAAGTTTTTAAGCGTTGAATACTTTGTTGCAGTAAGTATATTAAAAAAGAATTTATGATTTGTCCATACATATTTATTTATTTTTCGTATTTCGTACTTAAAAAGTATCCTCCTATATTGTTATTTAAAGTATCCTCCGTGGCAAACCGGTCAATACGACAGCCACACGAGTGGTCCCTGGTTCGATCCCCGGTCAGGTCAAAATGAGAAAATTATCTTTTTCAGATTGGCTCGGGTCTTGGATGTTTATCTAATTATGTATTTGTCATAAAATATAGCATCGTTGAGTTAGTATCCCATAACACAAGTCTCATGCTCACTTTAGGGGTAGCTGAAATAATGCAAGATACACTGAAATTAATTTTGGTATTTATGGACATATTGAGGCCAGAATAGCACAACGTTGCTTCAAATGTGTTCAAAAATTTTAAGCACGGAAATACCTCACTGATTTTGATGAAATATGTCTGTAGAAACATCGCCAATAAACTTGGTTTTAAAATAAAATAAAACGCTTCGGAATAGGTTCATCTGTCTTACACAAACACATACACACACAGAGCAGTCAAACTTATATATACCCTCTTTTTGCGTCGGGGTTTAATAAGTTGTCATTAGAAAATTAAAAACAATAAAACATATTAATATATTTGTATGAATAAAATCATTTAAAATCTCAAAGACATTTAGGCACCCCCTAGTTTTATTAAATAATAAAGCCCACAGAAGCGAAAAGGAAGTGATCGATATAAACGAACAGATTAACATACAAACGACTCTATTTCTAATATTCCGTGTTCACGCTGTGTCCCGCCATTTTATGAACTCGATTATTTCCTTTGATGCTACCGAACGCTAATTAAATAATAAGTTTATTTCACTAGGCGTTGGCCGTAACATCGGCAAACTATCAAGACTCTAATGAGCATTAACAGTTTTCCTTTATATATTAATAGCAATTTTCCCATGAATTTGTCTGCGTAAATTACAGCCTATATTAACCGTAGATAAATAAGCTTTGTATAGGTGAAGGAACTTTGAGAATCGGCTCAGAAGTTTCGAGCCAATAAAATGCAAAAATGAACAATCAATTATTCCTCTTTATGCCATACTAGCAGTGGCTAGTATATCACGCGGGCCGAAGCCACGGGTAGCCACGAAGATCTGTGGCTTCGCCCGCGTGATATATAGCCTATGTCGTTCTTAGTACACTTACCTACGTGTATGCAAAATTTCATGATGATCGGTTCAGTAGGTTGGGCGTTAAAGCGTAACAAACAAACAAATAAATAAACAAACTAATAAAACAAATAAATAATATTAGTTAGGAAGTTAGGATTATGATATATAACAGCTTTAGTCAGTGACTTCTTACATGTTATTGTCATCCCTTTCACGGGAGGAGCCCAATGGTCTAGTGGGTGTGAACTCTATGAGCGCTTACGTATGTTAAGCAACCCCTGGTGCAGTCCCTACTTGGATGGGTGACCGCAAGTGGCATTAAAATATCTCGAGCTCCTCCGTGCTTCGGAAGGCACGTTAAGCCGTTGGTCCCGGCTGTCATCGTTGATGGCAGTCGTTAAGCTATGTCAGATGCCCTTAGGCAGCTTGAAAAATCTGACACCAGTGTTGGCCACTTACACATACGAAAAACAAACAAAACGGGATGAAATGTCCTTTTATGAATCACGAGCTTATTGTAAACAAAAATTTCATCAAAGTCGTTCATTGGTTAGCGTGAAGAGGTAGCAAGTAGAAAGGGTTAATTTCACATTAGCTTACGGGGACCTACCCCGTAAGCTAATGTGAAATTAACTGTCTACCTAGACAGAGCCTAAGCTTCACTCTCCACCCTGGCCAGACGGGTTGGAAAGGTCTCTTTGTTGTTTATAAGCTTTATTTAGCTTGTGTTTCCTAAGTCGCCTTTTACTCTGCCAGGACCACACGTAAATGCTTTTTAGTATTCGGACGTAAATTCAGTAGCATCAGCAGAAATCATGCTAAAACAAGATGTCGCCGAAAAGAAACTACGGATATCCTAGCTACAACGCGTTCAAAACTGCATACTGCATTGTTTTCGTCGGTCAAGGTGCGCCCCGGTTCACACTGCTCACAATACAGTTATTGTGTGCGCGTTTTTATAGCTGACTGGACGTCTAAAAAAAATTTTATCTATTCAATTTTGTCACCTCTATAGCCAAATCAATACGGTTTAAAATCCCCGCAAGTTTATAGTCGTACTATCATATTAAAGTAATGAATGAGATCGGCAATACCGTAATTGATAACGTTTTTGTTTGTATTATGGATGTAAATTAGTGAGGTTTAGCGTACTTATTATGATGTAATTAAAGTTGGGCGATACGGATAGATGTTTAATTTGCATAATGTATTAATTTCCCAGGACTTCGTCCACGTATGTTTTGGCCTATGTCGCTCACCGAGCCCGTTCAATGCAAATAAATAAACAATCAAATATTTACTCCTTATAATATTTATATTGTATAGAATAACATATGTAAAATGGTATGTATAGAAATCGACTTTCTTGATTTAAAATCAATCAAAGATTGGTGCAAAAACCACGACCTTTATGGTGCAGTGGTTAACATACCAGCCTGTAAAATGAATGGTCCCGAGCTCAATCCCCGGTCAGGACATGATAGGAAACTACTTTTTTTAGATTGGGTCTTACATGTTTATCTATATAAGTATCTATTATAAAATATAGTTTCGTTTAGCTGTTATCCTACGACACAAGTTCACAACTAATTGTGGGGCTAGCTCAATTTGGGTGATTTGTCCCTATATATTTTTTTTATTTATTTATTGGTGGTGGGCTTGAAGGGACTAACAGTAGTTGGTGAGCGTTGACCAGCAATAATTTGCATGAACTAACATATTTTTTCATTCGGGGGCTTCGCGACCGTGAGCTTCGCGGACAAACAAACTTTAAAATTAGGGTACCTCCCGGCCGGGTGCTTCGCGGACTGTGGGCTTAACGGCTGGACCCGAATTAACTGGTAACGGATACACACAATTTAATTGATCTTAAAGTGCCAGAATCAATTCTATAATTACCTATTTTTATATGTTTTATCATAATATACCTACCTTTCCAACGTTGTTTCATTTCAAATCACATTAAATCCTCTACAACGCAACGGAAACAAATGAAAAGGTATTATTTCATTTTCCGTCGTAAAAATAATACGATATCTCATCCAAAGTCAAGATTATTTGGCTATAGATTGGTAATTTCAAGAGGGTCGTAAATGGTCTTTGAGGCTTATTTCATATTAGATTTTAACGCCTCCGTGAAATGAACCGCCGCATAGTGTTTCATGTAGAACAAGCTAGCCAGACAAAATTAAAAATTTTAACAGGACTAAGCATGAGTATTTTTTTCTACATATTAGAAACAAATAAATAAAAAGTTGGTGCTAAGTCCTATTAATATTAATAGTTTTGTGTTTTAACCAGCAGTTATTCTTTAAATCCTAAATCATAACGAAAAAAAAAATATCATGTACATAACTAGGAGATTATGTACTTTTAGTATTTGCATTCTAGTTATTTTAGTACTACTAAAGTAAAAGCAGATTATTTAAAAAAAACTCAACTGCCATTTTCGGCAGCTTTTTCTGATATCACATAGCCTATGACACTCCAGGGAAGAGTACAAATCTAATGATCTCCCACTTCCTAATTGGTCAAGCCGTTGAGGTTACAGGAGGCAACAATAAAACAGACATGCGAGCATAAATACATACCTACATAAATAAATATGCGACAAAAACATAACTCTTCATCAGTCGGGTCAAAATGCTAAAGACATTTTTGTCCGGCTCTTTCTACGTACACCACTGTGCAACGTTAATTTTCAGTGTTAATGTCCCTGCAAGGCGTCCTTAAATTTATAGTGATAAGCAATTTATGACGTGTAGTAGATGGTATTAAGTTATTGTTCTGCAGACCAGCTATTCTCAAAGATTCCTTGCAATGACTCGAGGATTCTGGCTAAAATAATTAAATTTAATGCCTTATTTATTTAGCATCTTGTCAACTAATTAGGGCTCTGGTAGTACAGCAAAGATCATGCTCCTGCAGTGGAGACTATTGAGACCTGATGATGATAATGATGATCTTGTTAACACATCCTGCGTAGTACAAAGAATGTTAGGATAGATTTTATATTAAACATAACGGTTTCACTCACGTAATTTAGGTCAGATAATCCCAACAAATGTGTGTTCCATTGTTGCATTCTGTGGCCCAAACGGCTTGACTAATATTGCAGTGTGAGGTGTCATTAGAGTTATATTCTTCCTCAAAGTGTCAAAGGCTATGTAACGTCAGCAAAAAATCAAAACGGTGGACGTGAACTATCAAAAACGTCTGTTTTTTTTTTATAATAATGCCATTTGATTAAAGCGTAACTTTTAATTATGTCTAGGCCAAATCCCTTGATTGCTATGGCTAATATATGGCTCTGCTAGTACTGAGAGGGTCATGCTCTTACATTTACAAAGACCTGCTGATGAATTTTTAATATTGTGCTTGAAACTTTAAAAGTTTCAGAACCACACACGAGGACCTTGTTGTTCAACGGTGGATTATGAAACGTGTTATGATCGACTATCAACAAATCGCAATTTTACCCGGAACAATACCTGTACATTAGGTAGTAAACTTACACGCAACTTTACTACTTAATCAATATATACAGTTACGTAACTGTGATTGAATTTTATAGGTTACGCCTCTCTTTCTACGTAAGAGTGGGTCCCTTAGGAACAGTACTTTTTTCCGGGATCAATGATGTCATATATTCTTATCCGTAACTTAAAAATATGCAAATACAAATGTTGAGAACTTGTGTCCTAGTTTACTATCTCAACGATACTATATTTAATAATAGATAGTTGCTTGATTGTTTTTCGTTAGTTAAAGTGGCCAATATAAACACCCAAGACCCAGACCAATTTAAGAAAATACCGACCAACATGAGCTAGCTGCGGATCGAACCCAGGACCACTGGTGTCGCAGGCTGGCGTGTTCAGCACTGCACCACGGTGGCTGCCAAAATAAATTATTTAAATGTGGTGCAGTAGACAATAAGCTAGCCTGCTACAAAAGGGGTTAAAAACTCGATTTTCGGTCACTACTTTCACTTTATCTTCACAGTGTTTGGTTCTGGAGCTATACTTAAGCAGGATAGGTGTCAAGAAGGCGGCTGGCCATAGTTATTATAGCCGGCTGCCGTCGTGAAATCATGCAGCATGAATGTTGTCATAAGAGCAGACCCGGGCTCCAATGAATCTCCTATGTATAAATATTTTTTCTACGAATTTTATTTATATTACGTCCCACTTCTAGACTAATGCTTCCTTTAGTTCTATTTATTTTATGCAAAGAACAGTTTTGATTTGATTTTCATAGCATAGAGACCTATAAACTTGGCCATTTCATCGCTAAGGCTCCTGACCTCGGCCTAAGAAATCAGATACCATCTGGATTTCCTTATTAACCGTAATAAAAGTAAATATAAACAGAAGAGAAATCCTAGAGGGATGGAGTGCTTACTGAGCCGGTGGGCGTAATGTGGTTAGCATCGAGTGTCAGGTATTCCGAATAAATAATCGATTCAAACGATTCCTCGTTAGCCTTAGTTTTTATTCGCTATCATAAAAAAAAGTAAGCAGCTTTTATGAAATTGATGGTGTAGAGTATAGATCTTCATTAAGGCGAAGTGAGTTCACACACTAGCGCCACCCAGCAATTAAGTCATTTACTCCTAAGTCAAATTTAAAAAATCTAATAGCTGATTGCCCTAGTAAATTACTTGTAGCAAAGACAATATAATACTAACGTAATAGACTGCCCACCTCATACAAAAATATTGGACCAAATTAAGGTTGCGAAAAGCGGGCGAATGTATGGCGCAGGAGAGTTGCTTGCTACTCGATACTAGATGGCGGTAATCTGCGTTAGCCTTTAACTTACTAAGTATACGGTGTCATTTTAAAATATTATGCCTTAAATATTGTTTTGATTTTTAGGGTTCCGTAGTAAACTAAGAACCCTTATCGTTTCGCCATGTCTGTCTGTCTGTCTGTCTGTCTGTCCGTCCGCGGTTTTACTCAGAGACCATAAGTACTAGAAAGCTGTAATTTGGTATGAGTATGTATATTAATCATGGCAAAAAAGTCGTAGAAAAAAATCTAGAAAAAAATTTTTTTTTGGGTAGCTCCCATACAAGTAAAGTGGGGGAGTCATTTTTTTTTCTCTACTTACCCATTTTGTGGGGTATCGTTAAAAAGGTCTTTGAAAAATATTGTGAGGTTGAGAACACCAATTTTCGATTTAGGGATCCGTTTCCGAAATATTTGGTTTTAAAGTGCAAATTTTTGTTAGAGGTACGTGTCCCCCCCTCTATCTCCTAAACGGTTATATATAGATACGTGAAAAATATTACAACAGTAGTATATATACTGAAGTTGAAAGGAAAACTATCAGAGCTAAGTACTAAGTACAAACTAAAAAGTTATAGGCAACCAACTTATAAAATGTACTGGAAAATGTAAAATTTCATACAATCTGTATTGTTAGATGTTTTTGGTCGTTAAACTGTGAGGTGCGAGTGTAAACAGTGTGTACTCAAAGTTGTCATTCGCAACTACGGAACCCTATACTGCGCGTGGCCCGACACGCACTTGGCCGGTTTTAATAAGATATATTTTGTGAATCATGTTTTTATATTCTCATAATACGGTAGATACAATGTTGTGTATTTAAGAGTGGCGCCATCTATGCGAGTCTCTGAGAGCAAATCGTACTATTAAGGCGTTGAGACCACATGCTTGTAGTATTATTTTTGTTACTTTTCATAGATATTACAATCTAAGTTTAAGAGAATGAATTTTGGTAAAAATTCGTTCTCTTAATTCATCAAATTAAAAATAGTGAAAACAAGTAATTTACTAGGGCAGTCAGCTATTAGATTTTTTAAATTTGATATGATTTAGGACTTATAGAATTAATTGCTGGGTGGCGCTAGTGTGTGAACTCACCCCGCCTTAATGAAGTTTGAAAGAAAATCTTTTTTATTATTCAAACTACTTTAATCTACGTTAAAACAGGCTGATTATGAGCCTTTTGGCAATATTTTAAATTCTTTGCTATTGGAATCATTATGGAAACACGGCTTTATTCACGTTTAATTTCTTCGGATTTGCCGACTAGTTTCGGTCTGTTACAAAGACAATTATTTCACGAGTATTAGGCTAGCAATACGATGGTCACGCGTCCCTCAAAGCACTGAGGGCTGCCTCGAGCGTCGCCGCCCGCTCTATGCGGCTCAAAACGATGCCTGATGCTGAAAAAACCAGTGGTTGTTAGTACTTTTTGGGTATTATATTTATTTATTTTAAGTTTAATCTCGAAATTAGATGTATATTTAGTAAGATTGTTCAATGAGTTCATGAAAAAAATAATAACTTTGCTATTGACTGAGGAGAAGTCATGGAATTTGTGGAATAGGAACTGTGGCGGATAAGAAACAAGTCGAGTATCCGGAATAAATATTCGATTTAAACGGTGTAGTTAGCGTAACCCGAGCCGGGGTTAGAATGTGGGACTAGTTGTCTTTATGGGCACACGCGAAAATGATGAGCAGGTACTGTTGCAAGCAAAAATCATATTTGGTAAAAAGTATTTTTTTTAAATAATATAAAACGTGTTAATATAAAAGCACAAAGCCTGAAATAAGTTTTTAAGATTAAATAATTTTGATCTTTACCTAACTTTATCATGCGGTAGCACTGGAAGCGTCAACTTCACTCTATATCGCGCGTTCGCTTCCTTCGCTCCATTCATTCGCTCTATATCCACAGGCTTTTTAATTTGCAACACTCCCAAAAAAAAATAACAAAAAATAATATGCGAAAATCAAATTTAATAATTATTATATAATAAAATAAGTAAACACCGGCTTATCTTAATGTAACTATGCTATGACTAATCATTCATAGTTATAATAAAAGTTCATTAAATATACGACGTACATTTAGTTTAGTGGTGTGGTGGTGCCCTATTATTATATGCGAGCCTTGTAAGCAGTAGATTTTTTTAAACATTTTACAGTTTTTATATATTTTGTTGTGTTGCGCTACGAAATAAATAAAGTCCATTTTCTGTGCACCAGTACTTGGATGACACAAGGAAACGAGTGCAAGTTCAGATCGTATCACGTCAGCCGACGACACCGTATGGCGAGCATTACTCTATTAATTACAGCGGCTAGGGATGTAAGGCTAGCTGATTGAACAAACAGAATCGGAAATTATATTTTTTTTAAACCTTGACGGTTTATACGGACAAACAAATCACACAGCTTGAGTAACTTTATACTACATTTTAATATTAATACACATGTCTCGAACTAACTTCGGGGCTAGCTCAAGCTTTGTGATTTGTCCGTATAGTTATATTTAATAAAAAATACCACGCGTAGTGAAAAAGCAAACTTTAAGTCTGCTTTTTCACTACGCAAAGTCATGAATTTTTGTCATCAATTATTATTTGTATGTACTAACTCAAAGGAGTTAGTATCCCATATATACTTAGATAAACATCCAAGACCCAAGTTAATCTGAAAAAGATCATTTTTCATCTTGACCTGACCGGAGATCGAACCACGGACCAACCATGTCGCAGATAGGCGTGTTGACCACTACGCCACGGATCTCGCCAAAATTAAATTATATCGTCGGTATTTAATTGAAGTTTTCAGGTGGCTTTGCAATATAAAACAAGATAAGTCCGTATCTATCGAATATACTGTAAAAAAATGGGAGGACAAACTAACATCCCAAAAAACGTACTATTTACCAAACTCAGAGAACTTAGACTTGTCACTAAACTTAACTTGCTGTCACTTAATTGGACCTTTAACTTTACAACACCACAGTTGAAGTTGCAACCGGATATAGCTCAGAAGAGAGATAGAATCAACTGGATTCTAGTTCCCATCACTAGAGCGCATCACTTCAATAAGGCGCGTAGCTTATGACCGCGCTCAGCGCTCACATCACAAATAAATATTACACAAATTGGCTTGTTTGTGTGTGCGGATCGGATGGAATCGCCGGCTAAATATAGTCTAGTTAGCATTCGAGAAACCGACTTTAGAAACGGCACTTCTTAACACAGTTTGTCATTAATTTTATTGTTTGTTTTTATTTCTAACTGGATTGTAGTGTGCTCGTGTTGTGGCTTGCTCAGCTTATTGGATTTTCATTACGTGCACCATATGTTTTGAAATAGAATAACTACTTTTTAAATCGAATTTAAACAAATTGATTTAGATTATATTCAAAAACGGGTCACTTTCCTGCTACTTTGCCGGTTGTGCAACATAATATATTTATGTTACGTTCGTTTCAATGAAATAAAGTAATCTAGATTTGCTGAAATTTTGAAAACAAAACTCCACCAAGCAAATTCATATTTTTCCTTATGCAGAAGGTTTAATCAACAAAAAAAGCTGACAACATAAAATGTATGATTTTTGATAATATAATGAAAATTATTTTTTATTAGTCTTTACCGCCTACTGCTGGGTAAAAGGTTTCCCTCATAGACCTCTGTTCTACACAACTCCGAACATTTTCTTTCCTTTTTTTATGTTGTCATGTTTATCTATTTCCAAGGTCTTCCCGTTTTCCAACTTTTTTTTTCAATACAGAAATGCAGACCGACTAATCACTCTTTGACTTCGATTTTTAGAATGAAATACTTTACGGGCGTTTGAACATTACTTAATTGTAAGAACATATTTAGTGACTAACTTAATGTACCAAGATTGTGTCCAATCAACTTGGTAACAGTAATCGATGCAACAGTTAGTAAGGTTGCTATCAAAAAAGTTTATACACGACAAACACAATTGAAACAATACTTACGTGTTCTGACAAAAAGTCATTGACACAATCACTTCATATAAAACTTCTATATTCCATATCCATTGGAAACTGTTCCTTAATTATTAAATATTAAAGTCGTAAATAGTTTGCAAAAAATAAAATTATCTTGACATAGATATATGGTGAGCCTTTGACAGAGTTGACCTTGAGTCGCCATAGTTCACACAGTCCCTTCACTGGGAAAATGTGGAAAAAACACGACAATAGATCGGCCCTCATGCATGTTTGCGGACAAGACAATCGATTACAGCAGTTATATGCACTTTATTGATTATTGTTAAGCACAGTCGTCGAATTGGGAAATAGGTGTCCTTCAAGGCTCGATCTTAGGACCATTCTTCTTTAACTAGCTTTTTGCATTGTATTGTCTTTATGTTTTTATAATTTGTAGCATAGTTTGGTCATATAAATATATATGTACGCATTTAATTGATATTTCTCAACTATATAAAACATACAACTATTAAAATCTATTGACTATTATGCCTAAGTATTTATTTATTTTAGTTTATTATGTTTTAAGGATTCATGGGACATCCATGAATCCCTAAAACTATGATATAATAAAATATGACTTACGTTTATACACATTCACATATCCATTTTTCTTTGGATGGAATTTATTTACTACGAAATCCCAACACTGACAGCAATAATATATATAGCATTTGCACCTACAATTAGAATTAAAAAAAATTAAAATTAGGGTAACTCACAAAAAAGATTTAATGATAATTTATGAATGCTCGTGAATAACTTGTATTTAGTTTAACTATACTGACTTCAAGTTATTTGATAGCAATATTTTACATTATCATTGGGTGAATTGGTTTTGAACGGAGTACAAAACTAAAACAAATTTTGTATTAAAACAAGAAAACTTTCGCACAATCTATGAAATACTGGCGGAATCTCAAATATTTGCACTAACCAGATAGGCCTAAAAATAGCAGAGACAATATAAGGAACAAGGAAGCCCATAATTGGTGTTAAATCAAACACTCGCTAAAATTCTGCGTGAAAGGAATCTGCGGATCAGAGATGACCGCGCAGGTTCCGCTGCTGATAGCATCGGGGCACCTAGCCCTGGACATGAGCCAAGAATTCTGTGGATGCGGTATATGCCGTGTGGTTCCCGGCAGAGTAGAATAGGACCACACCATGACTTCCCGTGGCTGTGGATGTCGTGGAAGGGGACTTAGAAAACACAAGCTAAACAAAGCTTATAAACAACAAAGATACCTCTCCTTCTCTGGCCAGCGTGGAGAGATTAGGCCTCTGTCTGCTCTGGCCAATATATAGCTCTGGTCTGTGTCTGGTCTGTCAACTGCCTCCGTGGTCCAGTGGTTAAGGCGTTTGCATTGTTGATCCGGGGGTTGTGGGTTCGATTCCCACGGGAAGCATACTTTGTTGTTTCCAGTTTGGTTAGGACATTGCAGGCATAAATCACCTGATTGTCTGATAAGAAAGACGATTCCGTGCTTCGGAAGGCACGTTAAGCCGGTGGTCCCGGCTGCCATCTGGTAGTCGTTAAAGGAACCACGTCAAAGGCCGGAGGCGGTTCCCAAGAACTCTGACACCAGGGTGTGCATGGTCGATTGACCGTGTCACCTACACGAAATGATGATGATAGCTCTGGTAGTACTGAGAGGGTTATACTCCTGAAGTAGATACTAAAAAAGACCTGATGATAATGATGCTATATGATGGCCCCTGTAGCGCAGTGTTAACTAGCTACCATGCAATACGAGAGGACCCCGGGTTCAATCCCCGGCCAGGTTATGATGGAATAAGACCTTTGTAAGATTGGGCTGGGTCTTAGATATTTATCTATAAGTATCGAGCTCCGTGGCGCAGTGGTTACCACGCCAGATTGCGACACGGGGGTCCCGGGTTCGATCCCAGTCAGGTCATGATGGAAAACGATATTTTTCAGATTGATCTGGGTTTTGGATGTTTATCTATATAAGTATATATTTATATAATATAGTATCGTTGAGTTAGTATCCTGCGACACAAGTTCACAATTTACTGTGGGGCTATCTCAATTTGTGTGATATGTTCCTATATCAGAGAGGGTCGTGCTCCTGCAGTGGAGACTAAAAAAGACCTGATGGATGGATGGATGGATGTTCCTATATATTTAAATTTATTTATTTATTTAAAATATAGTGTCATTGAGTTGTATCTTTATGACACTAGTTTACAACTTACTGTGGGACTACCTCTCTTAGCTAACAATATTTATAAGACAAAATTATATGATTGAAAGGTGTCTAAAATTACCTACTGGCATTATTGTGAAAAAAAAAAACCTATTGCAATTTAGTGTATAAAAGAAACTGGTAGCAAGGGAAATTTTTCTGAAAGTAAGTCTTCCAAAATTTTATTTTTATGACTAGCTGTAATTGTAGTGTTATTTGTACATATCTCATTTAATTTCTATTTGGTTCCCTCGCCAAGGATAATAAGCATTCAAATTACGAGTATTACTTAAAGACATCTCTTTAAATCGCATTTCAATCAGCGTAATAGGTCAGACAGAAGTCAATGTGTAGGCATTGTATGTATATCTCAGATATTTCTAAACGAGAATTAGTGCTCAAAATCTAACCTCTGATCTTTAAATAATGCTTATCATTACTTATAATTACACTTTTCAGATTAAGTTGCTTTATTTGATGTTATGGTTGGTTAATCCATTTAATTTGCGAAAGAAATTCACAAGTCAATCTCGTTATAATTAACGATTGGGAGATGAGCTCTACGGATTATCATAAGAATATTCATTTTGTAACTTTTTCATAGATTTTGATTAGTTCAGCTAGAATTGCGTTGTGTTTTATAAGTTTGCAGGTCTTTGTGACATGGTAATCATATATTGCGGCTGATATGATGATGAGTCAAGAAAAAAAAAGTATTATTTTAAATCTGGAATAGTCCTTTTTTTGGTAATTCAGGAATAAACACTTATCTAGAAATTTAAAAAAATCTAAATGTGTTCGTGATTGTTACACATTTAATTAAAATTAATTTAAAACGGTTTTTATCGCGTTTATTACACATTATTTATACACATAAATAAAACCTGCTGCTTTTGTTCCCGCGCAGACAAAAGCCGATAAAGGGATTGAGCGTAAATCGGAATCACTTTATAAGCGATGCGGCTAGCAACCAATCACTATTTTGATTCCGCTTTCCACCTTAGCGACTAACACGGCAAATGTGGCCTTTGGGTTTTATGACTTTGACTGTGTCTACCCCGTAAGGAATAAAGACGTAATAATATGTATGTATATAACACGGGATATCCGAAATGTTACCACTCTCGGGCCCGTGCAGTCGGAATTTAACGCCAAATCGCGCCGCAGGTAATTGTGCTTATCTCTGCATTGTTCGCGTAAGGAGCACAAGGCTGCGCGACCGTTGACGTGTGAGCATGGCGATTGTCTGTCTGTATGCACTTGCGGATAAACTCATTCTTTTTGCGAATATTAGATTTTCCTCTTCCATGCTAATCCGGGAGAAAAGAAAACAAACGTGGAATTTACTAATTGCTTCTCTTACCGCTCTGGCCGTAGAAACCGCGACGGTACTTCAATGAGTAGAAGTCTGCTTGTACTTGGGTTCAAAAGCGCAATCGTCAAAATGTACAATAAGCTGAAGTCAAAAATCATATGAGAATTTACCATTTTTAGTCTATTTGCGTATACGACCTAGATCTGTACCGCATAGCTAACGATTAGCTCATGCAAATATGACGTAGGTAGGTACGTTTTATATGCAATTGACGTAATTATAAGATTTTAGAAACAATTGTGACGAAGGTACTTTATTATCAACTACTGACGCAATTGGTAAAATATTTTTCATACGTAATAACGTAAAGACCAAAAGACCAAGATTTCTACTAATGACCTGCGGGACATTTTTTATTTATAGCTAGGTTTTATTTATAAGTCATTTTATTTCTTAGGTAGTTTTAGTTCATTTAAGTTAGTTTCATTGTTTAATGTTATTATTTTATTATTTGCAATAAAAGCTGCATATCCCAACAAAAAAAAAAAAAAAACGTAAAGAGTAATGCTTTGTTTAAGAAGCTATTTAAATGAAAAATATATAAAAGTAATGCCAAGCTAGAAATTTATAGTCTCTGTCACTCGAGGTGCTCTGAGATTACTCGAAAAAGATGATATGACTCTTAACATACTTCTTACATTAAAATCTGTTTGGACATTAATTATACTTAATGGACTTAAATTTTTGGAAATATTAAATTCTTATTTTGGGGCAAATATTACGCATTATAATCTAAGTTATACTAAAATAATCTTATTAAGATGCACTCGTTAAGAACAAAATCTGTTTAGGTACTTTAAGTACAGAAAAACATATTTCTAAAGACATTATCGTGTCACTGCACGATTTATTATTAAGGTCACCCGTAATTCAATCAGACCACATGCTGGCTCAAATTCCTTAAAACTAATTACAAGCAAATTAGCAAAAAGCGTACGGACGACCCAAAATTATTCGCCATTCATCAGCACATCAAATGCACCGAAAATTAATGATATCAGGGTAAAATTAAACGCTGGACAAGGTTGCGCCACAATTTAGGTAACTATAGATATGACGCTCATTCATCATCATCATTTTAGCCACAAAAAGTCCACTGTTGGATATAACCCTCCTCCAAGGTTAGAAGCGGCCTGCATCCAGCGCCTTCCTGCGACCTTTGCACTTTGTAATGACGCTCATTACATTCGCGTTTTAGCAATACACTTGTCGACCTAGCGTACAGAACAGAACAGTTTTGTCTAGTTGTACAGAAAAAAATATAGATAGTTTTTTTTCTGTACAACAAGACAAAAGTTTAATTTTTGAATATGAAAGTAAGAGGACAGTCTATGAAAATGGGTTTAAGATATCCTAATCCTAACCAATATTATAAATGCGAAAGTGAGTTTGTTTGTTTCTTACGCTTTCACGCCATATCTACTGAACCGATCATCATGAAATTTTGCATACACATAGGTTAGGGTATCGAGAAGGACATAGGCTATATATTACGCGGGTGAAGCGGTGGGTAACAGCTAGATGATGATGATGATGATAATGATGACTTTGTGGCCTTGCGTCCGTATTTGAGTTCGTCTTCTCATCATTTTTATAGGCACGCATACAAAATTTCTTCGGTTTACCTTTCTGCTCGACTAGACTGATACAACATGGCCAGTAGTCTTTCTGTGATGTAAAGGGTTTTGTAAGTAATTTACCGGATTCATCAATAGCCGCACCAGCGTAGATGTTTGTTTATTTTTGACAACAGCGACATGTGGCCAACACTGTTGTCAGATTTTTGCAAGCCTCTTGAAGGTATCTGACTTAGCTTAACGACTGTCATTGCCGATGACACCGAAACCAATGGCTTAACGTGCTTTCCGAAGCACGGATAAAGTCGAGGTATTTTTATGACATTTGCGGTCACCCATCCAAGTGGGGACTCAAGATTCAATCGTTTATTTAATATAGGTTTTTTGTGGCACACAAACGTGTGCCAATTAATAAGTGTTTTACAATTTTTTCAACAAAATATTTTTGTTGACTTCCACAATTTACTTATGACTAAGTTTAGGCCGCTTCCAAAGCGGAGTGCAGAAGAAGCGGCAACAAACTGCACAGCGCTTTTTCTCCAAGCGACGTCAACTCACAATTTTAGTTAACCTAAGAAACTACTTAGATATGTTGACTGAGTATTCATTGTTCTAATTAAAACTTTACTTTTACCGGGGTTGCCATGCGTAAGCGCTTTCAATGCTCACGCTAACAAGGCCATCATCTCCTCTTATTTAAGCGTAGATGGTACTGCTGCCTAGCTAGCCTTTTTATTATCGTCCCGAGATGCGCCGCTATCTCTTGTGCTACGCAATCATAATTCGCTCTTCATTGCCAACTAATAGGAGTATTTTAAAGCATAGTGTCATTTCTAGATTTAATTAGTTTATGTTTGCGAGCAAGCTTGGATAATTAACAATGCGTTTAAGTTTACGGTGTGAACTTGGCATAAAAACCTAAATTAAAACTATAACACTGTTTAGTAACGACCGTACTTACATCGAAGGTCGTTAGTTTATATCCTGTCAGTAGTTTTATTGTTCATTTATTTGAAGCTAGGCTAAATAAAAGCTGTAAAATTATCCATGTTTGAAATGTTCTGTGCACAAATTTCATGTAAATATTATAGTTTTGTTGGTCGTCTTGTTTGATATATGAGTATATCTATGCACTTCGATGATATGCTATACACTTGGTGTACGCGTACGGTTTGTTGAGCGCAGTGTGTTTGGTTTATCTCGGTTCCGCTGCTGCCCATCAAAAACCGTTTTTGAGGGGAGGGTAGAAGTTTGTTTGATTGGGCTAACGGGATAAAGGTAACTATTTTTAATACTATTTGCTCGGATTGGTTGGGGATGAGAAAGTAGCAGCTCGGTGAGGCCGGGTGCGCGTGCCCGATGCCATATCTGCAACCACTGGACAGGCAGTTGAGGTTGCCACCTTTGACCAGGTCCTTTTGTATATGAATGAATTGATTTCAGCCAGGTAAATCGTTTACTCGTGTCCTGTAATAAAAAAAAAAAACCTCATCATCAGATCTTTTTAGTCTCCACTGCAGGAGCGTGCCCCTTTCTGTACTACCAGAGCCATATATAAGCTAAGGCAGTCAGAGGATTTGGCCTACACTTTTCACGCTGGCAAGACGGATTGGAGAGGTCAATAAAAAAATCTGATATAATATACGGTAATATTATAGACTGTGAAATATGTAAAGACCATTGTGTTAATTTATACCGATGCAGTAAGATGCTATCAGTAGATTCTTTGTCTTGCACAGTAAACCATAAGAACAATAATATGTTTACCAACGGTCAAAGGGTGTTCAGGGATTGTTTCATTTTAATCGATATAAGTTCAAGACTATTATATTAAAGTCTTATAGACTATAAGGCTATTATTTTTCGACCAGAAGGTGAAAAATGGGACCCTCTTATGGAAACTTCAATCCTTCCGTCCGTTCGTCCCAGTCACCAGGCTATATATCATGAACCGTGATATCTAGATGTATTTCTGTTGCCGCTGTGAATACTAAAAACTGAATATAACAAATATTTAAGGGTATAATACAACGAAGTGTAATTTTTTTGTAGTTTCAGATAGTGTAATTTTGTAAAGATAATAAAGCAATGGTTTGTAGTAATGACGATGATGGGTTCCTTACGGAACCCTTCATCACGAGTCTGAATAGTACTTGGTTAATGTTTTATTAATAAGTTTAAGTTCCTAGTTGTTTAAAACTTGGGTCTGTCTGTCTGTTGATGATTATTATGATGATTTTTAATTTTATAAAGATGTAAGGTTTGTTTTTTTTTTGTGTGTTGTGTGTAGTGAATGAATGAATGAAAATGAATGAAAAATTCTTTATTGCATCAAACAAACAATATACACATTCGGAAAACAATAACTTAAAATTGGTACAAAGGCGGACTTATCGCTAAGTGATCTCTTCCAGTCAACCAGTGATTGCAGGCAGAGCAAGGAATTAACTGAATTGTGTTAATAGAAGCGTTAAACGTCCTTTTATGAGATGTTGACGATATAGATAGATAGATAGATAAAAGATTTATTGTACCATCAAAAACACACATACAATCAAATAAGCAAACAAAACATATTACAAAACAGAGACTTAACTATTAAACCAGTGGGTGCGTGATCGTTTGTGTGTCGCAGTGGTACAAAAGGCAGTATCTCAGTGCGTATATTACTCGGAGAGCAATGCACTGGTTTTCAGTTACTGTACCCTTAAATATAGTCAACATTGTAGGTCGCATCCTAGATAAAATGAGCACAGGACAGCAACGATTGAGAGGACTATGCTCAGCAGTTGACGAAAGATTGGCTTAGATGATAATTGTTTGATGATTGATTTTAATAATGCTTTGAAGGGAACATACTCTACTGAGGTTAAAGCCCCATGTTTAAAGGCCACCATTTGTATCTCCTTATATGGTGCAATCAATTCTCTTTGTATATGGTGAAAACCGTGTGGTTCTCGGCAGAGTAGAATAGGACCACTCTAAGTCTTCCCGTGGATGTCGTAGAAGGTGACTTGGAAGCACAAGCTAAACAAAGCTCATAAACATAAAAGAGACCTCTCCAACGCGTCTGGTCAGTGTGCAGAGTATAGGCCAAATCCTCTGACTGTTCTAAATAATTATATGGCTCTGGTAGTACAGATAGGGTCGGGCTCCTGCAGTGGAGACACTAAAAAGACCTGACGATGATGAACGATTATATCGTATTTTTTCTGGTCTTTTTTTATCATATTGTTTTTTTTATTATATTCTATTTATATCATTGACACTAACGTGAGATAAATACATTATATTTAAAACCTTACTGAGTAAGGGCACGGGATACTTCGGCGTCGCGCATCCCGAACTCGCCTTGAAAATGGACTCCTGATGAGTCCGAAACTATAGTCGGCAATCCCGACAAAGTAGCACGTGAGTGACCCGTTTTTAAATATAATATATTCTATTTTTTTGCTAACACACTCATGAATGCTTGTCTCAATATATAGCAATTATGTAAATAACATCGTTAATTTGGTGAAGTATTTTGAACAGAAATAAAACCTAACATTAACTACGAAGTATTATTTAACTAATGTCTTGATAAATTAAGTTATTTTGGATCTCTAATTGAACTGTATTATTTACGTAGTCTATTTTTTATTAAATTGTTTTTTAATTACTACATCCATTTGTTCCTTTCAAGTTTACCGACACGTTTTTGTTTTAGTTTACTCACGAGAGATTAAAATGGGGAATCCCGTCAGTACTGAAGAATATTATACACACTTTATGATATAATAGAGAGAAAGATAGAGAAAGACGGGGGGAGAGAAAGAGAGCCAGTACTTTAATTTATTTAATTGACAAATCAAAACATAATTGATGGTCCTATTAAAACAAACTTACATAGACTATTTATTAAAGTACGTAACAACGGGTTTCTCACGTAAATAGTCAGCTACAGGCCGACATGTTTCAACCTCATCCGGAGGTCTTCCTCAGGGCGAATGTGAATCGAGACGCGCGCACGATGTTACGTATTTTAATAATGTCTATATCTCACGTAAGTTTTAATCAAAAAATAACATACACTAGGTTGTTTTAGTAGGACCCTGTATTTTTTTTCAGTCAAGGGGACAAAATGATTTTAAACGATACTATATGTCTTAGTCTTAATCCGTTCAGGTATTTAGAAGACATAGTTACATTTTCACAAATATGAACTTTTTAAAAACACTACTCTCTTTAGGGCAGATGTATTGTGTTAAAATATGACATTTAGAATTTGAAAGTGACCATAACCTAAAAGTCAATAGTTAACTTTTGTTAATGTAGGGACAAGACAAATCAAATAAATTGAGCTAGGCTCACAGTAAGGGGCGGACCTGTGTCATAAGAAACTAAATCAAAGAAACTATATTTTTATAACATGCAAAACCTACGCCAATCTGAAAAAAAAAAATGGTTTACGTTCATGATCTATTTGGGAAGCAAATTGCTAATCGTAAGTCACATAGAAAAATCATATCCATTACCTACAAGAGTCCTAGAAAAAAGTATAGGCATGAAACTTTAGCGTACCTGACTATTTTTAGCTAGGAGGTAAAAAATAATCCTTCAAAGAAAAATATTACGGTTGTAACCGCTCGTTTCCCGCCATCATACACTTCCCCTGCCATTGTTCTCAAATTCTGAATTCAAATAAACAGATTTCTTTATTAACTAGACATTCCACGCTGACTTTTGAATGGTAATTATTTACACACCTTTTACGGAAGACATAAATCTCGTATTTAAAAGTCAGTTCTAATATATTTTAAGTCTATGTATTACAAAATAAGGTTGAATATCGTTGAAATATTCTTTTTATCGCGAATCAAATGAAAGGATTAAACGCAATTTGAAAAGAACTTTTGTTAGTAGATGATATCTTAATATGTTTGTAATAAAAGAGGGTTGCGCATAATCTGTAACTGTCTGTCTGTTGCCGTTTTGTCTGGTTTTGATGACATTTTTTTTATTGACGTTTCGCACCTTTGATGCGGGTATTGTGATGTTCGTTAGATAATGTCTCGCATGATATCAAATTGATTGCAGGCGTTTTAGTGCCTTTGAATCGCAGGGTCCCGGTGCGATCTCTGGTTAGGTCAAGGTGGAAAACGATATTCTATACTTCCTGACCACTTTTGTATGAATGAATGAATGAATAAACACTTTATTGCACCAATATATCTAAATAAAATGAAAGTATATAGAACACAAACAATGGGTATGGGTAGTCATTCTTTTTTTTTTTGTATTTCCTGCATTAATCCCACAGGAAAAGTTGTCTGACGGGGTTAGTCGCCCCTTTAAGTATAAATTTATTTTATTTCGTTTTGTAATACATGTAATGCTTAAAGTTTGAGTTACCTACACATTAGCTTTGTTACAGATTTTATATGTTTACGTAAACTTGTAGCAATAATGGCTATGTGGTCTATGACATATGAGTAGCACATTATAAAGTTCTCAGGTCGAATCCCACGAGGCCCTACCTTGAGATCGGGCTGCAAACTCAGTGATGCTATGTATGTTAAAAAAGGTGTAAATAAGAAGTAACATGAACTCTGAGGATATGAAGTACTCGTGTCGTGTGAAAAACATAGAATGATACACCAGAATAGCCCCTCCCCATGACATTATGCGCCATCACGAGCCAACCGTTCTGATACAGATCGCATGCGGGATTCGTCTTTATGACACTTTTGATTATACCATAGTATCGTACCTGGTAACGGACGGTATTGTTTCCTTAGAGTATTAAAGTCATGGGCTTTCTTGCAAAAGATCTAAGAGTACAGTTGTGCTAAAAAAAGTCCCACTGTTTAAACAAATAAAAGACCTAACAGACATTTTTGACGGTTTACGTCCGCCATACTAATTTTTTGCTGACTTTGTATAGCCCATGACCTTCAAAAGAGAATAAAAATATGATGATACCTCTCACTAAGATATCGCTTAAGCCATTTAGGCTACAAGGAGGCAACAATGTAACATACATTCTTACATACCCTTGAAAAACACTACCCTCCATCTGGGTGGGTCGGGTAGTTATAAAAATAACTACTTTGGTAAAAAAAAATTGTCAGTGTCACTAATTTAAGGTTTCTTAAAAACATCAATTTTTTTGTAAACTGTATTGTTTTTTTGAGTCAATAAAAATTATTATTATTATACTATCAATTTTTTCATGCAATTTTTAGGCTGGCAATTAAATAGTTCTCAAATTTACGCCAATTTTTCAACAGAGTCTTTCAATCCGAGCGTTGTATATTCTTTATTTTTTCTTTTTTTCCAGCCTGACATAAAATTATGCTTCATACATTTCAAATATATAATTTGATTAGCTGTTACCTGTGGCTTCACTCGCGTGATATACCTATATAGCCTATTTCCTTTTCAGTACCCTAGCCTATGTGTATGAAAAATGTCATGATGATCGGTTCAGTACATTGGCTATGAAAGCGTAAGAAACAAACAAACAAACTCACTTTCACATTTATAATATAAGTTAGGATTAGGATTTGTAAATTTATTTACTTATGCAAATGATTAATAGTATTAATTAGACCCAAATTAATATAATTAATCATTCAATTATATTATTATGTTAATGTGATCTTAACTACATCCGCTTTTGACCGCATGCCCTGAATTGTTTAGTTTCTTAACTGCATGCATGCCTTTGAATCGCAGAGTCCAGGGTTCGATCGCCGTCCAGGTCGAGAAAGAAAAACGATATTCTTTAGGTTGGCCTGAGTCTTGGTTGTTTATCTAAATCCATAGTGTCTATTATTAAATATATATCGTAATATCGCCGTGTGGTTCCCGGCAGAGTAGAATAGGACCTCTCCAAGTCATCTCGTGGATGTCGTAAAAGGCGACTAAGGAAACACAAGCTAAACAAAGCTTATTAACATCAAAAGACCTCTCCAACCCGTCTGGTCAGCGTGGAGAGTGTAGGCCGATTTGGCCACTCAGGCTACTCACTCTTGACTACTCAGGCTAGTATACGGCTCTGGTAGTACAGAGAGGGTCGTGCTCCTGCAGTGAAGACTAAAAAGACCTGATGATGATGATGATAAATATCGTAAAATAACTACATTTTCAGCAATTTACGAATTTGAACAGGATTTTTTTGTTGTACATTACTACTTATTTATGTTTGTGACATAGTGTTCGTTCGTATTATGAAAAGCAGGTATAGTTAGCAAATAACTTATTCGCATTCAGAAACTAACAGAGTAATGCCCCACTGATCTTTGTCAAATATAACTGTACTATTTTAAGAAAGATTATTTTTAACATTTCAATAACAAATTAATCTGCAATAGATGCCAATCCATTGCGTCTTTTCAACGGCAAAAAAATACACACTCGTAAAAAATTGCGTATCGAACATTCAAACGCGCGTACGCATCACGAATAAGATTATAGGATTTCGTTCGCCTCATTCATCGCTCAATATATCTATATGACGTTTCAATTTTGACAACACACAATACTATAATACCTTAAATAACCACCAGATTTAAAAGACCTACAAGTTTGTTTGATTGCGATAATATTTCTAAAAGATGCACTGCTCTGATAGATCAATTTAAATTGGTGTTATATGATGTATGGGTGAGATAATTTGTATTTAATTTAAACCAATTAGGGATGCTTACGCGCGAACTTCGCTTGTTCGGTTGTATTTTTTTAGAGCACGGTTATAGGTTTACGTTAAAATATACGGTCTAATATTCGGTCAGATCACTGATTTGACTTTATTGCGCTTTTTCCGTCTGTTGATGAGAAGTAGCCTGAGATATAGCAATACAATATAATGGTGCAATGCCCACAACCCAATATTAAGATTTAGTTAATTAAGATTTTTATAGGGCAACACTTGTATTTTTCCCTCTTGTTCGTTGTGCGCCAAGTGTTTACTTGGCGCACAACGAACACGTTGATTTCATATCTCGCAGATTTTTATTTAACCAGCCTATACAACAGTTCACTTAACACCATTTAAATTATCGTTCAGAAAAGTAGCCTGAGATATAGCAATACAATATAATATGGTGCAACCACAGGGTGCAACGCTCACACCACTCACAATAATGGACGATGAATAGCGGTTTTCTCCGGTCCACTGAAGGAGTCTGACTTCATCATTTGTTGTCATTTCGTTGTCTAGTGACGGTCCTTTTAAATGAATCCTATACTTTCTCTCTTGATAACTTACCTAGGTTATGAAATTAAGACATAAACTTTTATAAGACTTAAAACTATTTTTCAAGATTTCGAACTGAGAAATTATACATAATTTCGCAGTTCTAAAACTTATATATTTCTTAGCCGTAACTTTAAGCGCTGGCTTAAAACTTGTGAAGTGGCAGTCTAAAATGATAGTAATCAACTATACCCAGATGTCAAACATCAAAATTTTTAAAATGTGACTTCCCATAAAAACTCGTTCAGTTGATTGCTAATTTAGTGTGTGGGGCGAATGTGTATTTCGTGTTTTAAAGTTGGTCACATAAAAAAGTGAGATAAGGTTAAGGAAGAAAAAGACTAGTAATATTCCCGCAACGTGTCCATGTAAATTATAGCCTATGCCACTCTAAGATAAATTAGCTTTCTATAGGTCAAATCGGCCCAATAGGTTCAAAGCCTATTCAATGCCAACAAACAGTCAAACTTTCTTTTTATAATATCTAGTATAGATTGGGCTCCTATTCTTATCTCTAACTCATACAAACTATGTGATAAATATCCGTATGTTTTCAAACTGAGTGAAATTTTGAAATCGCTCGTTACTTAGTTCGGTGTTGATTGAACGGGATCAAAGCTCTCATTACGAGCTTACGGAGTTCGATTGAGCCAATCAATTAATACGAGCTTCCGAAGCTACCGGACTCATTGTGCTGGTGGGAATGAGCTGAGAGTTGTAATTAATTGATGCTTTTTGTGTTTGTATGTTTGGTAGATGAATTCGATGAGATTGTGCCGATGTTATTTCATTTTGTATCCATAATACTCATACGAGACTCTTATATACTTGACTTTCGTATGTTGATGTATAAAAACACATCTAATAAATAAATTGAAATTAGAAAATACGCAATAACAGTAAAATCTCTAATTCTCTCATATAATCTATGTTTTTCATACCTGTATCCAATTTCACTCATTTGTGAACGTACAAATAAAGATTTTCTTCTAATCATCTCTACTAGTGGGGTCACGAGGACTTTCAAGTACTAAGTACATTTTAGTGAGCCACTCATGCTGTAAAAGCACTGGCCGCTTATATAAATAAATAAATATCTACGGACCAATCACACAGATTGAGCTAGTCCCAAAGTAAGTTCTTAAGTAAGACTTGTGTTATGACATACTAACTCAACGATACAATATTTTATAAACAATACATATTAAAATAAACATCCAAGATCTAGGGCAATCTGAAAAAGATCATTTTCCATCTTGACTTGACCGGGGATCGAACCCTCCGTGTCGCAGGCAGGCGTGTTGACCGCTGCGCCACGTAGCTCGTCACTTATAATAATATATTAGGAGTTTACGACAAATTTGGATATAATAATGAAGGAAAACTTTAGTTATAAATAAAGCAGATGTTTAAAAATATATTATTTTTGATATAAATTTCTTTCTACGTCGAATTTGACTAGCTCCGGAGCGCTGCGGTCAACACCCCGTCCTTCTACACGGATAGTCCGGGGCTTAATGAAAAATGATCTTTTTCGGATTGACCTGTGTCTTGGATATTTATCAATATGTATATGTTATAACATACAGTATCGTTGAGTTAGTATCCCATAACACAAGTCTTGAACTTACTTTTGGGCTAGCTCAATCTATGTGGTTTGTCCATATATATTTATTTATGTATATAATGCAACACCATTTCTATAGCACAAAAAGGCAAATCCGTATAACGTGGCAATTGGATTTAGCGACATTTCAATTAAAATGTGGCCTTCCATGGTTTCACTACAAATCCTGTTATCCTATTATTAATCAATTGGATAGACTACAAAACTCACAACTTGTTTTAGGGTATCGCAGTGAAATAAATATTGAACTTTAGCAAAAATTGCTTCGTGATATAACTAAAGTTTTTTTATTATTTTTTTTTGACTCAAGGCGAAGTGAGTTCACACACTAGCGCCACCCAGCAATTAATTCTATAAGTTCTAAATCATATCAAATTTAAAAAATCTAATAGCTGAATGCCCTAGTAAACCGTAACCGTACCGCCAAAAGTGGCCACTTTTGGCGGTAATAATACTTAGATTATAATATCTATGAAAAGTAATACTCAATACTCAATAATTTATTGCTTCCTTAAATGACAAATAAGTACATGCAGATTAGATAGCAAGTAAATACATAGATGATTCCACAATCACTTAAGGAACCTGATGGGCGCTGCAATAGAAGAGAGGAGGAATCGTGTCACTGTTGTTAGTATAGCACCTTGAAGTAAATAATTAATATTCAATTTTTATTAGTTTCTATATAACTATCATGTCATTATTTATATAAGCACGTATTTTTTGTCTGTCATTTAATAATGTATTTATATTGTATTATAGATATTTGTACCTACTTTAAGATACATGTATTTAAACTTTGTTTTTAATATTTATGCACACCCATATTCATTCAATTTATGTTATTATTTGTCATTTGTACATATTTTATAATATTATTTTTATTTATCGTATCATGTATTTGCCAATATCTTTATATGTCATGTTAATTTATCATTAAGATAATCTGATACCGAATAGTAGCATTTGGATAAAAGAATTTGTTTTATTTCTTTGATATATTTGTTATCATTACTGGTACTGTAGCGCATCAACGATGTTCGCACAGGCGCACGTTGCTGACTTTTACGCTGTATTGCGAGGCCGAGTCGCATCACTGATGCGCAGAGTTCGGGGAAGCTGCAATAGTATCCTCTGTGTTGTCCGGGAAAGACCCGACTGTCCAATATGGAGGCACTGGGTGCGCATGCACGTGGCAGTACCCAGGTGGTCCGGGAGGACTAGGCGGGTTTTCCCTCAACTAAATTATTTTATTTTGTACTAACATAGTATGTAAGGATTTTGTTACTAACAAAATATGGACGCAAGTCTGAAATAAAATTATTTTATTTTATTTTTTATTTATTTATTTATTAATAAAAATAAGAATACTACAAGTAATTTACTAGGGCAATCAGCAATTAGATTTTTTAAATTTGTTATGGTTTAGGACTTATAGAATTAACTAGCTGGGTGGCGCTAGTGTGTGAACTCACTTCACCTTAAATAATACGTTTGTCTTTCTTTTTCTTTGATTTTTCATTAACATATTCTGTCTAGGCAAAGGTTTCTCCGATCACCTCGTTTTTATCTTTGATTTCTGAAAAATTAAGCTGTTTTCTTCGTTGAAGAACGATTAAACTCATCTAAAAGCTAGAATGCGTCTTGGTGACATCAAAGAAACTTTTGTTTAAAATAGCTGTTACAAATCCAGTTTTCATATATTTTATTTGTGAAATTTGCAAATATTCTAAAAAAATTCCCTTCGGCCGCCATCTTATATTCACACAAAAAAACATGCATGCAATTTATTTACAAAACATCTTGTCGAACAATCGGCCAGGGAAAATTTGAACTAATATTACTAAAATAGGTTTTTAAGTTTTATAATATACTTACATATTATGAAATTAAAGTGTGAAATAAACTCATTTTATTTTATTGAATTGAAACTTTATTATACGGAACCGTTGGTCTTTTGTTGATTTCAAAAAGAGGGTGTAAAAGGTTTAAATGAATCGGCCGTGTTAAGCATTATACCCATCGATCACAGATCGGATGGGCGTGCTCGGTTTACGATGTTTGTTTATCGATTCGCCATACACTAGTATTGCGAATTCCAAATCAATTCACGTGAGAATCGTATTGGGAAAAAAACGATATGGATGACGAAACTAGGCGGGTGATTTTTGTGAGAGATTTAAAGTTTCATTTTAATTTTATTTCAACCGTAAACCAAAAAATTTACCGTTGTAACGTTTTGAAAAGAAAATACTTGTTAAAACTTCTGGTAGTTCCCATGTATATCAAACTAGTCATTTTTCCGCGACTTCACCGACGTAAATTATAGCATATATCAGCCGTAGATAAATAAGCTTTCTATAGATGAAAGAATTTTGAAAATCATTCTGGCTGTTTCGGACCTCAAAAGCCTTGTTTCAAACAAACAATTAAGTCTTCCCTCTTTGTAATAGTATAAATAATATCAGGCTATCTTTTTGAGTAATATGAAACAAGGTGCATGTTCAAGCAGAAATAATGTGAGAAGGCTAACTTATACAAATTTCTTATTAAATGGATGAAATCACTCAAATGATAGTGGTGTTGTATACGTTCATTGATTTCTATACAACTTACCTGCATTTAGGGCGCAATGCTTTTTTACTAAGTAGAATAAATAAACCTCAAATGATTCATATTTTTTTTACATTTGAAATAATAAAATCCAATGTATGCAGTAATTAAAAAAATACACTAGACATACGAAATCCAGCGGTGCATAACTGCAGCGCTAAAAAAAAACGCCGCATCCGGTGTATTCTAGAATAAAGGGTTTTTCATGTAACAAGATGGCTATCGGGCATTTAAGGCTGTAGGAAGGTATCTGCGCCGAATGAACTAGTGCAATGTCATCCGTCATGCTTGAGGAAATGTAGGCTCAGTCACAAAAGTGTTTGATAATTAAATAAGTAAATCATATTTAATTTTTTTATAGAGCATTTAAATATGGTAATTATTCATCATCAACATAGAATAAATCATTTCGAGCCATTTTTTTTTAATGGACTACGTAGCTAGCTTCAAATGAGCTTTCGCTACTTCACCGGACTTTTTGAGGTGAGAACAGAGTGCCCTCAACCTGTTAGGCAAGCATCACCCCCAGGAGGTCCCCAGGAGGGATGAACCTCGGCTTCGGGCGTTGCCTACTGCTGCAAAGGCACTTAATAGGAAATAATAGGTCGGGGAAAAATTAATTTCGTATTTAGTGTGAAGGTTTTATCCGCCCATACAAAAGAGGTGAAGCTTTGACATCAAAATTCGCAGGTAGAAAACTTACTTACTTACTTACTTCGCTGGCTCAGCGACCCGAAGTGGATCTTGGCCTCCGACATTAAAGTGCGCCATTCTTCTCTATTTTGTGCCAAATCTGACCAGTCGGACACTTTCAGCTCTTTCAGGTCTTTGGCGACTTCATGCAGGTAGAAAACGTTTAAACTAACTTTGTGAAATTCTGGGACTGCAGTATGTCCATAAACACCAAAATTTACTTTCGATGTATATTGCATTATTTCTTTTTCTTTAAACTAACTGTTTAAAATTTCGTATCTTTTTCGTTAGACGGATATATTTTTAGTAGAAAAACAATCTGTTTCAGATTACACTGGGTTTTAAATGTTTGTCTACCTATATTCTTTTATATGTATCTAGTATAAAATAAAGTATTATTGAGTTACTATTCTGTTAATAGGTGGTAGTTTCTATACTGTGGGGTTAGCACAATCTGTCTGATTTGATAGAGCTATAGGTATTTATTTATTTTTTGAACCGGAAATCGGACCCCAGGCTCCAAAGCACTCCGACTAAAGATGCAAGCGCGATCACGGTTAGATGAGAGAGAGGTATTTATTTTTACGATACTATCACGTCTTTTTCTCTTGTGGGGCAGACAGAGCTCAGGCTAAAACCTTCTATGTTCGTGTTCTATTTAATTAATTTAAAAATTAGAAGCCTTTCTCGGTGACTGTACAGTTTGAGAACACGTGAGGACGATAACATCAAGAGCGCAGTGCAGATGTGGTGCAAGGTCGATTGTGATGAGAAGCCTCTCACATGGTTTATTATTATTGTAAATTAGCTATACCCGCGACTTTGTCCGCGTGGCATAAAGTAGACTTTAACCTTTCTCAGGCTCTAGACTGTCTGTGTACTAAATTTAATGTTTTTTTATGTCATAGGACGGCAAACGAGTAAGCGCGTCACCTGATGTATGTAATTTGTAAATCGGTTCTGTAGTTTTAGCGTGACGGCGAGACAGACAGACATATTTACTTTCGCATTTGTAATATTCAGATTACAGACAAATTAAAAACAAAATTCATCGCTCACCCGCGACATCGACACCCGTCTACCGAGCGTGGTGAGTATGACAAAATCTCCCATATTCGGGAGGCATATAGTCCAGCATTAGGCTTGTTGTGGCTAAGATGTTGAAAAACAAAATATTTAATTTAATTAAAAAACGGGACACTCACGTGCTATTTTGTCGGGATTGCCGACTTTAGTTTTGGACTCATCAAGAATTCATGTTCAAGTCGAGTTTGGGATGGATGACGCTGAATTATTCCGGGCTCTTACTGTACTTTAGTCGTTGTTGTAAATTGAATTTCGGAAAGCAATATGATACAATAAGTTAATTAAACCTTATCCAGTCCTAACCTCCAACCTGACAATATGAACAACATTTCGTTTGGGACTAAAGCCACCACATTAAAAAAAAAAAAACAATATTTTCATTCAAATTGTCCGGCCGGCTCTTCGAGCAACACGGCCTCCGTACCGGACGGAGGGAGTGGGCAAAGCGACAATTTACTATGACAATTTTTCTGGCGTTTTTTGCGGGGGGAAATGTGCACACAAGCTTAGTTCCGCACACCTACATACAAAACTTAAACTGTCACTTGATAGTAATTATGACATTGTCACAAAAAATGACATAAAAAGAAAAAATAATTTGTGTACAGATGAGTCACACACAACTAACACATAGACATGCATATGCCTAATTTTGGCTTGTACCTTGACAGAGGGGAATGCAGCGTATGGCTACTCCAAGGGCCAGCTGAACACTTACCGATGCCATATACAAGTTAATTATTCATTCAGTTGTGTCTCACGATGATTTTCTTACCAAATTGGATCATCATTTCATGATAACATTTTTTATTGCTTCAGCCAAAATCTTCAAGACAGACTTTAAATAATCAATATTATGAAGGCTTTATTAATTAAGCTTGTAAATTTATCGCCCTGCCCTCCCTTACTACTTTACTACGTCCACGATAATGATATACTTCTAAACCTTCCCTGTAAAATGGTCTATACATTAGTGAAAACGTTATTAAAATTGTATTCAATTAAAACAATGCACACTCAGTCGAAATATATATAAGTAGTTTATAAGGTTTAACTAAAATTGTGAGTAGACGTCGCTTGGAGAAAATGCGCTGTGTAGTTTGTTGCCGCTTCTTCTGCACTCCGCTTTGGAAGCGGCCTAAACTTAGCCATAAGTAATTATTGACGTCATCAAACATTTTTTGTTGTAAAAATTGTAAACACAAATATGACAATTAATAAGTGTTCAAAGAAACCTATATTAAATAAACGATTTAATTTTGAATCTTGAATCTATTATTTGTTTAAAGATAAGCCTGCTCATCCAACAGGAAAACATAGTAATCTAATGAAAATAAAGATTATAAACTTTGTAGTATGGTCAATTTGACATGGTAAAACTCTTTTGCAATTTGTTTTATAATTTAATTCCAATAATATCCTTTTATCAACCCGTCTACCAAGCGTGGTGAATATTGCTAAATCCCCCCATAATGGAAATCCTTAGGGGAAACCCTCCCTTCAGCAGTATACTTCTTGCGGCTTAGATAATGTCAAGAATAACCTCTAAATCATTATCTAAAGATCATCTTGACTTAAGAGTCACCTGGACGCGCATGTCTCCATACAAACGGAAAAAGGGAATTATGGCAATATTTGATAATTTTGGAGTAAAATTAAGCATTTAATCAATTAATCTCATTACAATCTACGTACGTTCCTATACAGCTTGGTTAAAATACCAATGGTATGAGAATAACAAGCCTTTTCAAATTTGTATGGAAATCTTGAGTGGCGTATAATTCTCAAACTATTGATAATTTAACCAAACTGTATAGAAAAATACGTAGATTATAAGTAGACTAATTGATTGGATGCTAAATTTTACTACAAATTATCAAATATTGCCACAATTCCCTTTTTCCGTTTGTATGGAGGCATGCGCGTCCAGGCGACTCTTAATAATCAAACTATATACAAGCATAAAAGCGCATACAATATTTTATATACCGTCCAAGGTCTCGGCCGAAGATGTAGGTCGTATAATGTGAACTTTTTGTGGGAGATCGCGATAAAAACTCAATTTATTCAGTTAATTAGTCATGTGCTGGTTATATAATGTGCAAGGAATTTTAATTTGAGGTCATATTGGAAGTTAACTTTGACAGCAGTGTTTCCTGGCTAGACAATTATCCCAACAAATATTTTAAATGCTGAAGGGATTTTATCATGCTGGTTTGGGAGAACTTACTTCTTACTTAGAATATACCAGCTGCTTTCCTTCACGCGCAGACTGTAAAAGCCGGTCAAGGAATTATGCGAAAATGTAAGAAATTACATTGTAGGCGAAGTGGCTAGCAATCCATCGCTATTTAAATTCCGCTTTCCACCTTATTGCCCACTAACACGCTAAACACGGCCTTTGAGTTTTATGACTTTGGGCTCTGTCTACCCCGCAATGGATAATATGTATGTAAGGATTTTTTATGCTTATTATCATAAAATTTTATGTGATAACACAGTAACCGCCGTATGGTTCGCGGTAGAGTAGAATAGGACCTCTCCAAGTCCTCTCTTGGATGTTGTAGAAGGCGACTTAGGGAACTCAAGCTGAACAAAACTTCAGTCAAAAAGTCCTGTCCAATACGTCGGGCCAGCGTGGAGAATGTAGACCAAATTCTCTGACTACTATATACCAGAGCCCGATGGTCCAGTAGGTGTGAGCTCTGTGAGCGCTTACGTATGTTAAGCAACGCCTGGTCCAGTGCAGTGCAGTACTTGGATGGGTGACTGCAAGTGGCATAAAAATATCTCGAGCTCCTCCGTGCTTCGGAAGGCACGTTAAGCCGTTGGTCCCGGCTGTCATCGTTGATGGCAGTCGTTAAGCTATGTCAGATGCCTCACGGCAGCTTGAAAAATCTGACACCAGTGTTGGCCACTTACACATACGAAAAAAAAAGAAAAAAAAGAGCCATATAGTCAGCTATATGGCTCTGGTAGTACAGAGAAGGTCGTGCTCCTGCAGTAGAGAGGTGACACGGTCAGTCGACCATGCATACCCTGGTGTCAGAGTTCTTCGAAACCGCCTCTCGGCCTCTGACGTGGTTCCTTTAACGACTACCAGATGGCAGCCGGGACCAACGGCTTAACGTGCCTTCCGAAGCACGGAATCATCTTTCTTATTAGACAATCAGGTGATTCATGCCTGCAATGTCCTAACCAAACTGGAAACAACTTAACAAAGTATGCTTTCCGTGGGAATCGAACCCACGACCCCCGGGTCAACAAAGCAAACGCCTTAACCACTGGAACACGGTAACGTAGCCTCAACATGAGTGTGGAGAAGAAATACAGAAATAGAGAACCCTTTACCCTCTAACACCAAGGCCATTAGTTTCTTGTTCTTAATTGCCAACGAGTCAATTCGTAATTTATTATCACGACGAATATTTTCATATCATCATCATCATCATCAGGTCTTTCTAGTCTCCACTGCAGGAGCACGACCCTCTCTGTACTACCAGAGCCATATACTAGCCTGAGTAGTCAGTCAGAGGATTTGGCCTACACTCTCCACGCTGGCCAGACGGGTTGGAGAGGTCTCTTTGATGTTAATAAGCTTTGTTTAGCTTGTGTTTCCTTAGTCGCCTATTACGACATCCACGAGATGACTTGGAGTGGTCCTATTCTACTCTGCCGGGAACCTCACGGCGAGTATTTCCATATAAAAAGTCCTAATTTTAACAATTTTAAATTTTCTGAAGACCTCATATTCCTAATTATAGATTTTTTTTTTTTTTTTCTTTTGCCTATTTTGTTTCCCACTGCTGGGCAAAGGCCTCCCCTTTCTGTTTCCACTCGTCACGATCCAAGGCTACTTTCTGCCATTCGCCTAAAAAGCCATCTATATCGTCTCGCCATCTCCTCCTTGGCCTGCCTCATGTTATTCATTATGTTTGGCGGGTCATGTTATTCGCATGAAACCGGACAGATGGGCCCGAAAAGCTACTCTATGGTTACCGGAAGGACGTAGGAATTATAGATAGACTTGAATATATTTGGCAACGATTTAAAGATCTAATCTAAGTGGTTAATAATCCAGTTTTACACCTGTCTTATAACTGTTATGATAATTGTAGTCAACAATGTGTATACCTGTAATTAGTACATATACATACATAATATATATAGCCGTGTGGTTCCCGGCAGAGTAGAATAGGACCACTCCAAGTCATCCCGTGGATGTCGTAAAAGGCGACTAAGGAAACACAAGCCAAACAAAGCTTATTAACATCAAAGAGACCTCTCCAACCCGTCTGGCCAGCGTGGGGAGTGTAGGCCAAATCCTCTGACTACTCAGGCTAGTATATGGCTCTGGTAGTGCAGAGAGGGTCGTGCTCCTGCAGTGGAGACTGGAAAGACCTGATGATGATACATAATATCACGTCTTTTTCCCTTGCGGGGTAGACAGAGCCCTAGTCTATAAAAAACCAATAGGCCACGTTTAGCATGTTAGTGGGCTAGTAGGTGGAGAACGGAATCAAAATAGTGATGGGTTGCTAGCCGCATCGCCTATTGTCATGATTCCTGACGCCCATTCCCTCACACACACCAATTACACCTGTAATTGGTGTTTACGTTAAAACTAAGTCGTGTGTATATTACTGTAATGCTATATGTAAACACTGTTGGTTCTTATCTTATCTTATCTTAATTGGGGCCGATTATAAATCGGAAGCACGTCTAACCTTTGGGTTATTTTGTACTTACCCCATACCTTACTCACCCACACGGTGATTCCTGAAGAAGGACTGCATGAGCTTCAGAATATCACCTGGTGCGTAGTGCCTGTAGTCCTCCAGATCAGGATAAGCCGATCCAAAGAGGTCCAACCGCTTACCAGCCAACGAGTCACAGCTACACAAAATGTGTCTCATTGTTTCCTCCGATTCCTCACATACCCTACATAGTGGGCTTTCGACGATTTTCATTTTGAATAGATGACTGTTGTTCTCAAAATGACCGGTCAGGGCTCCCATTAGAATCCTTGACTGTTTTCTGCTATATTTGCAGATCCTTTTATACCACCTAGCGTTGTCCATACCAAGTGTCTCCTTCGAGTGTGTGTGTCCACTCAGGTTAGTCCATTCACGTTGATGTCTGCTGTCGACATGTGCATTTATTGCAGTTGTTACTGTGCTGTATGAAAGGCCTAAGAAAGGTTCGGGCCCTATGTATGGTATATTCGATCCTCTCCTTGCCAGCTCATCAGCCCTCTCATTGCCCTCAACCCCGACGTGACCCGGCACCCAAACCAGTCTCAGACTGTTGTGCCTGCCCAGTTGATTTAAGGCATTCACACCATCCAAGACCAATCCGGATACGATTCTGTCAGAGCTAAGTGCCGTGAGAGTCGCCTGGCTGTCACTTACAATGTAGATATGATGACTTTTCAACCCTTTATCCAAATTCATTTTAGCACAAACAGTTATCGCATATGTTTCCGCTTGGAATACGGTAGCGAACTGACCTATGTTCTGAAACAGTTGTTCATTCTCGGAGAAAATGCCCGCTCCTGTCCCTTGATTTGTCTTTGAGCCATCTGTGTACCAGATTGAGCATTTTCGTTCAGAAGGGCAAAATTCTCCCTTTCATTTATTCCTTGTTGGGATATAACACTGTTGGTTGGTGTAACATAGTGAATAAATAAATAAAAGGAAAGGGTTGGAGTCCTGGAGTGCCGGCAAAAGTGAAAACTTGAATATTAACGTTGTGCATTTTTTATATTTGGAATGGTTAGGGAATGATTTTGCACGAAGTGCTTTAATTGTCAGTATAAAAGTACTATCAATTATGTGGTAAAATACAATATTCATTTATTACTCTATCGTACACTAACATGTTTTTGATCAGGTCACGTGTCCGTTTTACAAATTCGAATTCGGTCACGTGACCTGTCGCGAGTAAATAATTTTTTTCCCATCACAAAAAGTGCACAGCGCCGCTCTGTACCTTTGAACTTGTTTTGGTATTGGTTTAACAGTGGTACCCGTTCGAAAAAAAAAACTTATTAAAAATTCAAAGTAATACCAGTGGTATTCGTTCGTGGTATTGGATTGGAATAAATCAAGTTTTTCACTTCAAAAATATCATTTCTATCAGACTCTATCATTATTCTACGTGTGAGTAACAAACCACACAGAATCGTTTCTTAAAATCATAAGGTTAATATCAGATTGTTACATACATAATAAAAAATGGAGTACACGGCATTAGTCGCCAAGGCTCTCGGCACAAAGCCGATGTGGGAATCATTGTTTGTGACATAACGAACGTAATGAGCCTATTTAGTGCAAGGTCACCGGGAGGTCAAGTGCGTGGGCCAATTTTTGCATTGTTTTTGAGATTTGAATATAATATAACATTCGTTTATATTATGTTATTACGTCATCATCATCTTCTCAGCCGCAAGAAGTCCACTGCTGGACATACGCCTCCCCTAAGGATTTCCAATATGACCGGTTGGAAGCGGCCTGCATCCAGCGCCTTCCTGCGACCTTTATCAGGTCGTCCGACCACCTGGTCGGTGGGTGTCCAACGCTGCGCTTGCCGGTACGTGGTCGCCATTCAAGAACCTTTCTGCCCCATCGGCCATCGGTTCTACGCGCTATGTGCCCCGCCCACTGCCACTTCAAAGACCTAATCCGCTGAGCTATATCGGTGACCTTAGTTCTTCTACGGATCTCCTCGTTTCTGATTCGATCTCGCAGAGAAACACCGAGCATAGCCCTCTCCATAGCTCTATGAGCGACCTTGAGCTTTCTTATGAGGCCCATAGTAAGGGACCACGTTTCGGACCCGTAAGTCATCACTGGTAACACACATTGGTCGAAGACTTTCGACTTAAGGCACTGAGGTATTTTGGACGAGAAGACGCTGCGGAGCTTCCCGAACGCTGCCCAGCCGAGTCGGATTCGACGAAAGACCTCGTCCTTGAAACTGGAGCTTCCGACCTGGATCAATTGACCCAAGTAAATGTACTGCTCTACAGGTTCAAGGGTGAAGTTTCCAACAATCACTGGTGAAGGCTGGTGAAGGTGATGTTATTACGTATATAATGTAAACGCATATCTCCCATGCTGGTTTGGGAGAAAAGGAAAAACATAGAATATATCAGCTGCTTTTCTTCCCGCGTAGACCGAAAAAGCCGGTCAAGGGATTGGGCTAAGGAATCTCGTCAATAAGCGATGCAGTTAGCAACCCATCACCATTTTGATTCTGCTTTCCGCCATAACGCCCACCATAAAACCTAAAGGTCTTGATAAACGTGGCGACCTTGGGTTCTGTCTTATACTTTCCATGCTGTACAAGTTTTGGCTAATTTTATGACTGGCCGCCTGCCTAACGTCAACCCTCCTTGGGAATGCTCTTGTTTTTGTTGCGGTTTTATGACCGGCTGCCACCCGACGTCAACCCTCCTTGGGAATGCTTGCGTTGCACGGGATGTATGTGCTTGTCTCTTTAGTCGCCTCTTACGAAATCCATGGGACGGGATGGAGTGGTTATGGTGTGGTGAATATATATATGTATAAAAGCAATAAGAGGCCATTTTTTAAATTCTTCTTTATAGTTTTCTACATTTTTTTCTCGCGAACAAGTGTGGAAGATTACATTTACATTAACCATAAAAAAGTTTTTTTTTTAAACTTGATCCAGGCCTGTTGTTACTCAAGCGATGATGAACCATATCATATCTCACGTTTTATCCTCAATCTCTCTGCGTGACGTAACCATATAAGCGCTATAGGTCCGTCTGTTTGTTTAAACAAATTCTCCCACATCACAATTAACGAGCGTTACTCCGAGACAATTATACGGAATTAATACGATATGGACTCGTGGGCGTGATTGTTAGCACGCATCTCCATTGTAACTTATACATTCAAAAACATAATATTCAAAAAAGAAAACAATTTAAAAAACTTGTAAAATTTTGTAACCTAATGCCAAGGACCTAGGATGATTTCCTCGCTTTAAAACATGATATGAATAGGTATTTTGGGGTAAAATAAGCCATCAATTTATTAGTTTATCTTTTTTCTCTCAGCTGAAGCCCAGGGACCAGTTATATTAATTTGTTGGTAACACTTTTCAATTAAAACGAAACGTATTTCTTACCGAAATGCCAATTAAGAGACATATTTTGTACTTAATAAAAAAAATAGTTGCCTTCGTATCTCTTACATGTAAGTGGGCTAGTTGTATCTTCAATTATTGTATCTAAGAGATTGTGTTCACTTTAAGATAGCAACTTAGATTTCTGCTATCTGTATCAAATGATTTCAGCCAGGCACTGACCCTCTTTACACACATACACTAGAATTCAGTTTCTTTTACCGAAAAACAATGAACACGCTCCATTTCGTATTATCCACAATCTCTCCGTTCCGATTGAGTAGTACAATTAGTATAGTGTCAAATAGTAGGGCCGGTTTGTAGCCATGGTACCACATCGGCCGAGGTGATGACCCCCTGAAATTTTTGGAAACAATTGTAATTAAGTTTTTTGCTTTAAGCATCAGTATATTTCAGCCAGGCAATGCTCTTCTTTGGGTTAACAAGAATTCAGTTTTGTTTATCGTTACAACAATGAGCACGCACCATTCTGTATCAACCACAATCTCTCCGTTCCGATTGAGTGGTACAATTAGTATAGTGTCAAATAGTAGGGCCGGTTTGTAGCCATGGTGCCACATCGGCCGAGATGATGACCCCCTGGGATTTTTGGAAACAATTGTAATTAAGTTTTTTGTTTTAAGCATCAGTATATTTCAGCCAGGCAATGCTGCTCCTCTTTGGGTAAACAAGAATTCAGTTTCGTTTATCGTCCAACAATGAGCACGCACCATTCTGTATCAACCACAATCTCTCCGTTCGATTGAGTGGTACAATTAGTATAGTGTTAATAGTAGGGCCAGTTCGTTGCCATGGTGCCACATCGGCCGAGGTGATGACCCCCCGCGGTATTGTTTTTGAAAACAATTGTAATTTATGGCCTCTTAGTTTTATGAAAATTTACATATCGAAATTTGAATGTAGATACTTAATTGTACAGTTAATTAATGTTTATCATTGTTTCTAGTTGAGGTTATTATACTAACGTGAAATTTATGTTACATTTCGAGATTTTGAAGTACTTTTTCTCACTTTACTGTTTACGAAACTAAGTTTATTTTTATAAAATGTACAATTCCAATAGGTACTTAATGTTGATAGCTGTGCAAAAATAATTAAGTTTTTCAGTTGAAAACGGGAGAATAAGACAATTCACAAACACATACATTTAATTGTTTGAATTTGCATTTTCAAATGCCAAGATGCTGTTATGCAATGCACAACAATGATGCTGCAACACAATGTTGCACTACCTTCCACTACTCCCGTCTGATCCTTTATAGTATCGCGTATAATGTCATCACATTATGCGAAACATATTGATTGAGTGATGGCAATGTACTATACAAAAATATTTCAGTCGCCCGGTCAATAAATAAATAAATAAATATATATGGACAAATCACACAGATTGAGCTAGCCCCAAAGAAAGTTCGAGACTTGTGTTATGGGATACTAACTCAACGATACTATATTTTATTACAAATACATATATAGATAAACATTCAAGAACCAGGTCAATATGAAAAAGATCATTTTCCATCTTGACCGGGGATCGAACCCGGGACCATCCGTGTAGCAGGCCGGCGTGTTGACCTCTGCGCCACGGAGCTCGTCAATCAAATAAGGGAATTCCTAAAAAAAAATAAATTCCCAACATTGGTCTCAGAAAAAGGTATTCAAATTGACACTCTGAATCACCCCTAAAAGAGTTCAAAAGAATCAATATTTCACCGCGAATAATGAAATTAATCAATAATTTATATGTATCTCACGTAAAAAGTTTTGAAAATATACAGAGTGGAAATACAGTTAAGTAACGAATTGGCTGAGCAATACAACTGTATCTCCTAAATTAACATCGATAGTGTGATGGGCAAAATTAAAACCAGATTATAAAACGCACATGTTAATTTTATCAATACTCATTAATACAATCACGATCAGCTTTTTATACTCAACGCCTTTTCCATGTTTCAACCTCAGTCGGCCATATTTCATACCGAAATTGTAATATTGTAATTTGAGTACCATTCTATACGATGCTTTTAATATAAATAGTTTATGAGGATGGCTCGTCTATGTGTGGTCTTCGATGTTGATGTGTTGGCTTGACAGATAGCGATAAGCGGGTTGAGATAACATATTTGTTCAAAAGACTTGATTAAAGACTTGACGAGCTCCGTGGTACAGCGGTCATCACGCCTGCCTGCGCACGGATGGTCCCGGGTTCGATCTCCGGTCAGGTCAAGATGGAAAACGATCTTTTTCAGATTGACCTGGGTCTTGGATGTTTATCTATATATGTATTTGTTATAAAATATAGTATCGTTGAGTTAGTATCCCATAACACAAGTCTTTCATAAGAACTTACTTTGGGACTAGCTCAATCTGTGTGATTTGTCTGTATATATTTATTTATTTATTTATATAATTATTATTACTGCCACATTATTATTTTATACAGTTTAATTTATGTAGGTACTCTTAACTGTTGTACATCATGAGAATTATTGTTACAGAGTAAAAATACTTTTTCTTAAATCTTTGGTCTACCCAATATGAAAGTTGATACTAAAATTACCTTGATTAAGAAGGAACATTTCTCGTCTTCATTATTTTATTGCAAAAACAACTTACGCCAGTAGGATTGTTAATAAAGTAAAGAAAATATGTTACTTTAATATTTTTTAATAAAAATATTTTTTTTTATTGAATATTTTTTTTTTTTTTTAAATGACCTAAAATGTTGTATATTTCTTTAATGAAAAAACTTTGTGGTATATAAAAATAAAGTTTTTAAATATGTATTTCTGTTATTTTATATATTTGCTCTTTAAACCACTCTCACTAAGACCGCAGCCCACTTTCTTTGTTTCCTAAATGGCCGTTGTTAATGGGAGTGTTTTGTTTATGATGAAGTGCATGTTATACAATGTTGAATTATTTTGGAATTCGTCTGTAATGGCTGCTCAGTGTGTAATAGTAGAAATTAAGGTGAACCTGCTGGATTTTAAGAATTTTTAATTTATGACCTTTGTTTTGTTTTTAAGTTGTCAAATGTGTCATTTGAATGACTTATAAAACAATATGATAGAATAAGACACATACCACCAATTTCATAAAATTAACTTCATAAATATTTTTTTTCTTCTTTTTGTTTCGGGTGCCTTACATTATACCTCGTCGACGCCTTCCAGTGGAAAATTTAGCTCAGCACTTTAATGTGCTGTCAAAAAACTAAATATATTTCATAAACATACAAGAATTATCAGAATTAGGTTGAATTTTTCTTTATAAGAAGCTTGGTTAACTTTTAATTGTTTACATTTGTTTTTTTTTTGAGTTCGGTTCTTTTAACAAAGTTATATAAATCTACTAAACTTCACGATGTACGCTTATAAAGTAGTTAGCAAAGGTAATGTTGTATTTTTATAAAATTCCGATAGAAAATATACAACCACATCATTGAATTTATCTTAGTAACATTCCGTAATCGTAACATTAATTTTTAATGTTTGTGTTATCATTTTTTATATACGTTTTTTACTTCTGCATGATACATAAAACCTGAACGCGTTAACTCAATTTAACAGGTATTGAATTAAATAAAAATTCTTATTATTTTACTGAACCTAATTTGTTTACCAACAAAAAAAAAAAACTTTTTATAATATTCATTTCGCCTCCGCAATCGCCTAAAATCTGAAGAGTCCTATCTATACTTATTTGCAAAGCAAGACTTTAATTTTACTCCTTCGCACATTTAATACATGCGAAAGTACCTCTATCTTTCAGTGTGACTGTCTGTCTGTTACTGATCCGATGTATATGATGATAAAATTTGATATTAAAAGAGTTTAAAGCCCGGGGACATACGGTTCTTTTCATCACGGAATAAGGTACTATTACTGAGGAATCTACATTTTTAAATGTAAGAGGAACTACAAAAGCAAATATTGCACACTTCAGATTTCATATAACAAATATTTCAATCACGCTATCAATAACGGGAAGGTTGCAGAATCAAATCCTGCCCAGGATGATCAGTACTCCTGAGTTTGTGTTCCAATCCGAATTATGACGAAGAATTTAAATTATTACCACCTACTCGTACTTCAGTAAAAAAAAAAAAAACATAAGTTGAAAGAAATCTAGACACTAGTGAGTTATTCGAAACCAATTTTAAAGAAATCAATTGGCAATATCCATTATTTTTGCCTAAAACAGATGTCGTGAGTGTTAAAAGTTTAGCTTTAAAGTTATGAGGCTTAGCTCAGCAAAACTAGTGCTAACCGTTATTTTATTTTAAGTAAATAGTAAACAACTTGTTCTATTTTTATTATTACTTTTTATTATTTTGCATTTGTAAATCAAGAGCCAAAAGTGGCTAATAATAGTTTTCTTAATTTGAAATAAATGATGAAATGTTACAAGTAATTTTAAAGTACCGAATAAAATAACAAATACGAATACGAGTACAATGCAAATATGCATGTATTGGCAACAATTATATATTTGAACCGTTTGAGGTTGAAACTCTAGGTCCGTGGCGACCCTCGGCATATAAGCTATTCAATGCCATCGCCATAAAATAAATAGAGGTGTCTCGTGACCAGAGGGCTGGCTTATATTTTGGGCAAAAGATTAGCATTGCCATACAACGTGGCAATGCTGCTTGTCTTCTAAGCACGCTACCACGGGGCAACGAGCTGTCAGGCCTGTTTTATTTGAAAATAATAGTTTTAATTTACCCTTTTTAGGGGTCCGTAGTAAACTAGGAACCCTTATAGTTTCGCCATGTCTGTCTGTCTGTATGTCCATCCGCGGTTTTACTCAGAGACTATAAGTACTAGAAAGCTGTAATTTGGCATGGGTATGTATATTAATCATGGCAAAAAAGTGGTAAAAAAATCTTAAAAAAAAATTTTTTTTTAGGGTAGCTCCCATACAAGTAAAGTGGGGGAGTAACTTTTTTTTCTCTATTTACCCATCATGTGGGGTGTCGTTAAATAGGTCTAGGTAAAAATATTGTGAGATTGTGAACGCCATTTTGCGATTTAGAGATCCGTTTCCGAAATATTTGCTTTTAAAGTGTAAATTTTTGTTAGAGGTATGTGTCCCCCCTCCTCTATCTGCTAAACGGTTATATATGGGTACGTGAAAAAAATTACAGCAGTAGTATATATACTGAAATTGAAAGGAAAACTATCAGAGCTGAGTACTAAGTGCAAACTAAAAAGTTATAGTCAACCAACTTATAAAATGTACTGGAAAATGTAAAATTTCATACAATTTCTTTAGTTACATGTTCTTGGTCGTTAAACTGTGAGGTGCAAGTGTGATCAGTGGTGATGCGGGATGATGAATTTTGAATGAAATGTTGCGAATCCAAAATCACTGGGGTTGAGGCATGCATCGCGGCGTCTTCGCTACACTACAGTCCAAACAGTGTGAACTTAAACTTGTCATTCGTAACTACGGAACCCTACACTGCGCGTGGCCCGACACGCACTTGGCCGGTTTTTACATACTAAAAATCTAAACTGATATGATGATATTAATGTTAGTAATAAACAAGTAGTGCAGTTTCAGAATCGTTTAGGTACTATGTGCATCATAATATAAGTACTGAATTAGATTTTTTCAATTTAATCTGATTTAGTAGTAGAAATAAAATGAGGGGTAATTGGTTGATCTAAGCGCCTAAAATAACAAAAAAACGTAATACACAAAATTCGAACACATCAACTTAAAGAAGCAGATTTTTAATTTAATCAAACCCTTAAGTATTCGTAACCGAACCTTATCCATATCCAAATTAAAACAAAAAGATCTGTTCCAATTATTCACGTCGCCTCCACACCGACCTGCGCCGAAATCGGAAGAGCCCCATATGGCGAGGAAATAAAACAAAGGAGTACTCATTGATTCGACGCTGTGGTTCGGGTGGAGACAAAAAGTAAAGGCGGATTGAAGTTAGTAACATTAGCCGAAAAAAATATTATTGTACATGAGAGGTCTAGGGTGGTACATGCAAACTCAAACAATGCATATTCACTATTAATTGTAACGTTAACATTAAAACATGTGTGTTTAGACGTTTTGAAGAAAAGATCTCCGGTGCATAAGGTTCAAATTTTAGTGGCTATATATTTGCCACTGCCTTGAAAAGGTTTAAGGGAATGTCGTAGGTTAATTAACACGCTGTGTATAAATACATTCATAAGACGAAAACGCTATGCGACTCTTGATAATATGTAGCGTCTTTACTTTTTGTCAAGTCTGAGGGCTGTGTATCTAATTTGTCAGTTGGCCTGTCTGTGTGTCCAACGATTAATCTGGACTGATTTCGTAAACCTCAACCAACTTTTCAAATACATCCAGAACATCTTTCATAAACCCTATGCTATAAGCAAATAGGGTTGATTTTGGATTTTGACGAAGATATATAGGAGTATGTTTGTATGTAAATGTTGTATGGGCGTTGTCTTCACTGTATTTTTTATCGATACGTACGCGTTTGGTTATTTTAACGCCCGTGTTGGACACGCGTGCTAATGGTGGTAATCAGTTTGATTCCCGGTTCAGCTTTATCATCGGTTTCGGAGATATGCTTGTGTTGTTGACCTGATATTGCTTGCGGTAGCTTATATGTTTATTTTTAACCTCCAATGAATATATAAATAAAATATATAGGGATAAATCGTATAAATTGAGCTAGCCCCATATTAGTTGTGCAATTTTGTCGTAGGATACGAACTCAACGATACATACTATGTTTTATATAGATAAACATCCAAGAAGGCTAAATCTGAAAAAGATTGTTTTCCATCAAGACCTGGTCGGGGAACTCATTCAGGATACCGCCAATCAAAGTCTTTGCGTTACCACTCAGCAACCAGAGGTCAACAAATAGAATTAAAAAATGAAAAGACATTTTTTTTGTTATTCGTTATCATGTAAAGGTGCGTCTATATGTGATCTAGAATAGCTCATTCTTTTGAAATGGTTAAAATTACAGTATTTATTCAATAGTAATTGTTAGATATTTATAAAACAAGAATTTATCAAGTTTCAGACTCACCTTAGAATAAATAAATAAATAAATATAAATATTTATTTAAATTTAAGTGAAACAGTAATAAATAAATTAGTAATATAAATATATACAGAGAAATCACACAGATTGAGCTAGCCCCAAAGTAAGTTAGAGACTTGTGTTATGGGATACTAACTCAACGATACTATATTTTATAGTAAATACTTATATAGATAAACATCCAAGACCCAGGTCAATCTGAAAAAGATTATTTTCCATCTTGACCTGACCGGGAATCGAACCCAGGAACATCCGTGTCGCAATCAGGCGTGTTGACCGCTGCGCCACGGAGCTCGTCAACATCAACTGGCTATGTCCGACTTTTTACTCCAAAGTAAATACTAAGTACCTACTTATTTGATAAGAATGATTAAAATGTAATTAAACAACTCAACTGCATGTTTTCAAGCATTCTCACTTATGCCGTTTACTAAAACTTGGTATCGCAACAGGGTACATTTTTATAATAAATATATACGTAAATATAAAATTTGAACTTTTTTTAGTAGTCACACATAAATATAATCAAGTTTTTCACTTGCGGGATAGGTAGAGCCTAGGTTTATAAGAACGAAAGGCCACAAAGTGGTAGGCATGTAGGTGGAAAACGGAATCAAAATAGTGATGTGCTACTCAACGCATCGGCTAATAACAAGATTTATTTTTATAAATGTACATATTTTAATCAATTAAATTAAAGTTTTCAGATATATGTTTGTACAGTTAAAATTATAATAGGCTAATTTGCCGTCTAGCTAGGAGGACTATTTCAGAAATGGCGCGTCACCGAAACACAAGACGTCTTCGATTTCACGAAATGTTTTCTTACCCTAATGTTGAAAACATCCCTTAAACTGTAGTGCAACCAACTTTTGGCGAAAAATATTTTAATATGTTCTCTTTTTTTTCACAGAAAATATTTTACTATTAAAGATTTTTAAAATGGTTTTAAAGTTAAGCGTCAAATAGAACGTGAAATCATGTCAAAGAACTTCAAAGTTCAAATACATACGCAAATACGTTTGTTTAATTTATCAAAAATGAGGTGTTTTGGAAACGCTTACGTAAATCACTCGTTTGGTGAGTAACAAATTTAAAAATAGTGCCCCCGATAGCTGTGTTCGCCAGTATTAGTTACACAAAAACCTTCTCAGAGGCCTATGAGGTGGTTTAAAAACTCTGAAACCAGTGTTAATCGGGTCATTCTTTGATCCAAGAATAAGATAATAATTATAGACTGGTTTTTAAAGGTTCAACCTTAAAGCCATTGTTGAATACGAACTATTTTAGGTAGGTAAATTTTTTTCCTGGCATATTATATTATTGGAACAGTTCTCTTTGTTGAACACCAGGTTTGTTATGGCACTTTTGTGCATGCGCCATCTGAATAGTGAACGTCTACTCCTGTTCAGGATTTATTTATTCTATAATTCCTTTGCGAATAGAAATACAACACACAGACACTTAGTCACGGCAAAAAGTTCAAGAAAGTGGAGTTGTTAATTGATTTCAATCATCCTTATTCTTTCCAGTTTCTGTCTAAAAAGGAAAATCATAAACGAATTGAAGACGCACAACACAATAGGCCGTACATCGACTTTCTTTTCGCACCTATATTTGTATGTCATATGTCAATATGTCATACTTATTTTGAAATAATGTGTTACTCTTTACTACTAGGAGAATAAGGTTGATTTTGTTATGATATGGAAGAGGAGATGCTTATTATTTATTGATTTGTTAATAAACTTAAAAGTTTGGAGACACATGTTTTATTAGGGCCAGAGAAATCGAGCTTTGATCGAAGGTTTCGTAAAATATTGTTGATGAGATAAGATAGCGCAAAGTATAAAAAGTTCAGAAATGAAGCATTAAGTAGCATACATATGCGCGTAAAAGACTGTTGTTAATTTAAAGGTATTTTTTGGATAAAATATATAAAGTTCCAATTTTCTGGTCAAATAGACTAGTGGTGATGGCTCTACCATGATAACCTTCAAAACAATGATGTAAAGAGGTCATTTATGTGGATGTCACTCTAGATTTCTGTGGTCTACTGAAAGCGTAACTTATTATCCATCTGTAAAAAATTATAGGTATATTTATATAAATTGTAAAGGTATTGTTGATCTTCATGTTCGTATTTGTATTTGAACTAGTTTGTATAATATTTGTTTGTTACCTCTTTACGCTTTATCTACGGAACCAATCTTCTCGGAATAACACTAAGGTTAGGTAACTGAGAAGGGCATAAAGTATTGCTGTTCTCATGGGATTCACGATAAACGAAATTTATATTGCAAAATTATACGCGAGCGATGCCGCGGGTAAATACTAAACTATATTTGCATTTGATTTCATAGTTATCTACATGCATTTGTTATAAAAAATAGTATTATTAAGTTAGTATTCCATAACACTAGACTTGAATCTACTTGGAACCAGCTCAATCTGTGTGACTTGTCCTTATACATTGATATACCTAGATAAACGAATAAGGGTGTGTATTTAACACACCCTTATTCATTTAACTAAATGAGGTTGATATCTCATCATCATCATCATTAGGTCTTTCTAGTCTCCACTGCAGGAGCACGACTACCAGAGCCATACACTAGTCTGAGTAGTCAGAGGATTTGGCCTACACGCTGGCCAGATGGGTTGGAGAGGTCTCTTAGTGGTTAATAAACTTTGTTTAGCTTGTATTTCCTTAGTCGCCTTTTACGACATCCACGGGATGACTTGGATAGTCCTATTCTACTCTGCCGGGCACCACACGGCGGCGGAGGTTGATATCTGTTTCAATCTTATTTTGTGACATAGGCGCGGCAAAGGAAAGCTCAGGATAAATTTTCTTGGAACCAGAAGACGCTTTATGACATCATTTCGTAATTTATAGTCCAACGTTTATCATCTTATTATCTTTGATGAAACAACATTAAAAATACCTATGAGCGTTTAGGTAGGTTTATTTCTAAAGGATTAAAGTAAATTTTACGAGATATGTGCTTTTTGATTGAGACTATACTAAACCCTCTTTGTGTATAGTGATACTACAAGTGTCTTAGAATTGCAGGGTCAATCCCCGGCCAGGTCAAGACAGAAAAAGATCTTTTTCAGATTTTCATGTTGCCTTTTGCAGTTGGCATGCAAAACATGTTAAAAAAAATCACGTTCGTTGTATTAAATTTTTATTGATAAAACCCCTTAAATATTTTTTTAAAGTATTTGTTGTTATAGCGGTAATAGAAATATATTATCTGTGAAAATTCCAATTATAAGCTACCACGGTTTATGAGATGCAACCTATTGACAGACAGACGATAAACAGACAGATGGACGGAAGGACAGTGAAGTCTCTTTGAAAGGGTCCCCTTTTTTGGTACGGCACCCCTAAAAAACCACAGAGAAGTTTTTAAGGATATATTTAAAGAGCCGCAGGAACAGCTAATTATTTCTAAAAGCTCTTGTTAGTAAAGCTATATATATAGCAAATAGAGCGTGTAGAGTTGCGATAAGATCGGTGCGGGGCGTAAATCACGCGATGGTATCAGCGGTCACCACTGCGCCTAATTGTAGGAATACAGGGCCTTAGATACAATGTAGCTAGCTAGCTGCCGAGGCGCAGTGGTTAACACGCCAGCCTGCGATACCGGGCACGAGTCAGATCATGAGGGAAAACGGTATTTTTCAGATTGGCCTGGGTATTGGATGTTTATCTATATAAGTAATTATCATTAAATACTAGTTTTTACCCGCGGCTTCGCCCGTGTCTAAATTTGCCGAATCATTTATCGCAAAATTCGCAAATCCCACGGGAGCAGTGCTTTTTTCCGGGATCAAGTACCAAATGTCCTGCATCTATATCCTTTAACTTATCCCACTTTTTATATGGGGTCGGCACAGTAAGTCAGCTCTCTCGACCTTGATCTGTCATCCACCATAGCCTGTGTCACTACCTTCCTGTTCATACGTTCCTTGACACAATCGATCCATCGTTTCTTAGGTTTAAATCTGTTCCGCGTTCCATCCACTTTCAAATCTAATGCCTTTTTTGTAGCATATGTCCTTCTCAGTACCTTAAACTATGTTTGTGCTAAATTTCAAAAATATTGTTTCAGAAGACAACGCCTGAAGAGATAACAACCAAACCAATAAACAAACAAACAAATATACAAACTCACTTTTGCATTTATAATATTAGTTGGGATAGTATCGTTGAGTTATTTATTTATTTATTTATTTACCATAAACTTTAATCTATCGTTACAGTTTTCACCAATATGACAGACAAGCAATTATTTATAATATAAAACACTTACATAATTAGGTATAACACAAAACACATAATGCAATTCTTGTGAATTCGCTCAGAGAACACGTAATAATTAGTATCCTACGACATAAGTTCACAACTTACTACAGGGCTGGCTCAATCTGTGTAATTTATATATATAATTTACGCAATAGCAGCATTAATTTCTAGAGCTTCATCCAAGGGCATGATACTGATGATGAATCGTGATTAGGATTTTAAATACATTGGAATTCCTTGTATACGAGCAGCACAAAGCTACTTGTGATTTGTAACCCCAACATTGACATGACTAACTACCAGACAGACCAAATAGGGGGTGTTAGCATTCATCGTTGTACAGTAACCTCTGTAGGTTAGTGCACGCAAAATCATGTGGGACTCTGTGGCCTGCGGTTTTCGTAAAGGTTTGTTTAAATTTGTGTCAGGAAATCTATAATCCAGGGGAATTGCTGTCTAATTTCTATGCCTATTTCCTGGTTGCAGATATGAAATTTATACTTTGTGGACATCGACACGCTAAGAAGAAGATTGCAACTTTGCAATCCTCGCAAAATTTCTGTACAAATGTTGAGAGGCTTATAATTCTTAAACCATAGCTGTTTTGTGTAGTTTGCGAAGGTATTTCTAACTAAATCAATAGGTATGAAAACATCTTCAGCACGAAGAAAAATATTCTAAAGCTTATCATTCTGATGAATTAAAGGCTATGTTGTAGTATTTATTTCCATACACAAGCCCGCAACCAATTATCTATGTAAATTAAATCCTTTTCAAGTCTTCCACTGCTATTCTCGTTTAAACAATCTCTTGTTCTGAAACAATAAAAAAAAATCTTAAAGTCTTATATATCTTACCTTCTTTTGCTTGCAGTTTTCCTCACGTAAAATACAATTTTTTGACCTTGGTTTCAATTAATGAGTTTTGAATGACTTTGAAAAATTTGTCATTTCTTAGCAAATGCCTACGTTAAAGTAACTATAAACGTACCAAATTTCAGCACAATCCGTTCAATGCTTTAATATATCAGTCAGTTCTGTATATATAAAAGACAGTAATTTATTTAATTAATACAAGTTTCGTAAAACAAAGTCACACGTCAAGAATATAAAATAAACACAGGTCAATAAAAAAAATACACATAAACAATTATAGCCCACCACTGGTCGCTTCCCGTGTAAAGGTACCCAATACGCTGGCAGCATTTCCACGCTGGATCGCTATGGCCATTCTTTGCATGAGAAACGAGCCAGAGCTGGAGTCACCAGTTCTCTCTGATATTCGGTGGCCTATCTCTCAGTAAAGACAGTTATCTTTTATGTATACAGAAGATAAATGCAACTGTACCTTGTCTTAACTATAATATCGGTACTGATTTAGCTATATTTTCAAACCAGCTATTACTAAAGTTAATCAAAAGGTATTTTCAAAGCCATATTACGAAAAAACTGCAAAGGAAATATTTCATGCTTCAGCACTTAGCCTTACAAACTTCCCTGTAACCCTTAATTAGTCACGACGACTTCCACTTGACCGTCAACAATTTACTACACTACCAAATACGCGAGTAAACACGACGTGACCTTGGCACCTACTAACCCAGACTTTGTCATCTTTCTGGCGAGCTCATACACACAATAGCCGGGTAGCCCATCCTGGCCTTAATGCTTAAACTAATCGGCACCTTATCAATTCCCCCACTAATCAAAATTCAACTCTATTAATGAGATGATGAGTTGGAATTTCCATGAAGGTGCCGAGGGTGGATAGGATGTTTAGTGATTGTAGTATTCAAATGAGGAATTTGGAGGTCGCGATTGTTTTGCCCAACAATATTGGATTGGTTCCAAGGAGGTGGCTGGACAATGCAGCTTTGTTGGCTGGAGGCCGCGCTGTCCCTTCGCCTTGACGCTTCCGATCTTGGTTATTAAGTCAAGTGCAGCTTGCACTTGCTCTGGTGGTGTTCCGTAAAATTCCTTAACTAGTACCAATTAAAGTAATACTTTTTGTAATGTATAAAGATAACTTTAAAATAAAGGTAAATCAAAAATCAAAACGTTTATTCAGAAAATAGGCCTTTGCAGGCACTTTTTCACATCATGTCATATTTAAAATTATCTTATTAGATAATATATATGTATTTATTAATTGTTCAAAAGCTACAGACTACTAGCGTTTCGATACCGAACACTGCAGAGAAGAAACGCCGAAAGAAACTCTTATCAACAGTTTTGGTCGCCTACTCGCCTGAAGGGCTTCAATACAAATACAATTCTTATCATTGATACAGATACTTACTCTTAGTCATCATCATCATCATCGCAGCCGTAAGAAGTCCACTGCTAAATATAGACCACTAGACGGGAGAAAAGGGATAAGGGTATTTAGAATGCTACTTACGTATAATTCTTAAACCATAGCTGTTTTGTGTAGTTTGCGAAGGTATTTCTTACTAAATCAATAGGTATTTTTTTTTTTTTTTTTTTTATTAGATTTACAAAACTGACGTTACACAGTGACATTTACATAAAAATAAAAATATTCAATGACATGTGAAAGTGTAAGGTCTTCTAGATGTAAACACAGCATGCACAATACATAATCTACTACATATATAAAAAGCATAAATACCTACACAGAGAAAAAAAAAATATGACGTATACATAAGTTATACAAACAAAATCATAGAAGCATATTCCTCTTAATGGAATTGGCCGATGCACCGAAAATATCAAATTTTGATAATACGTCATTATACGCGGAACACATGCGAACAATCGGTGAATTCTCCAGATATAACGTACGAGTCGGAGGGATATTGAAGGTCTTCCTTGTATGAAGTCGACTATTCAGACGTGGAACCGAAATAGTTATCCTGCCCAGCAGTTCCGGGTTATCGATATTACCATTTATTATCTTTTGCAAAAAAAGAATATCAGCGATATCTCGTCTTAGGTGGAGGGAAGTCATTTTAAAGTACGCCAGGCGAGCATCATAGGATTCCAGACTGTGACATAATTTTTTCGCAAATGTAAGGTGATATAGAAATGTTTTCTGAATTCTCTCTAATCGGTTACAGTGGACTTGAAATAATGGGTTCCAGATTACACAACAATATTCCAAAAGTGACCTAACAAAACTGTTAAATAAGATAATAGAAATTTCGGGATCATTAAAGAATTTTGTCTTCCGTGTAACAAATCCAGCCAGTTGTGCGCCTTTTTTTGCAATGTGGTCGATGTGCTCTCTGAAGTCCAGTTTGCTATCTAATATTACACCTAAATCACGCGTATTTGAAACTTGGCGTAAGGTAATACTGTTAATATGGTAGCTAGAAGGTACTGAAATACACTTACGTGTGAACTTTATGTGGAAGCACTTTGACTCGTTTAAGAGCATTTTATTTTTTCTACACCATTGACTAACGTTGTTAATGTCACTCTGTAACTGCAATACATCATCATCATTACGAATAACACGATAAATCTTTAGATCATCCGCAAACATTTGATATTTAGAAGAAATTGACTGGCCCAGATCATTAACGAATATAAGGAAAAACAAAGGCCCGAGATGTGAACCCTGTGGAACCCCCGATGGAACCTCTTGTGCCGCTGATTTGAAACCCCGAACTGTAACCAATTGAGACCTATTACGGAGATATGATTCACACCACCTTAGCAGAGACCCACAAATGCCAGCGTGACTCAGTTTCTCAATGAGCATTGAATGATCAACTACATCAAATGCCTTAGAAAAGTCAGTATAGACTGAATCAACTTCGGCTCTATCGTCCAAAGCATCAAAAATATCAGAAACATATTCCATAAGATTCGAAGCTGTTGATCTACCCTGTAGAAAGCCATGCTGATGAGGATCTATAATATGTTTTACCTGCCATAAGATCTTAACTTGGACCATAGATTCAAATAATTTTGGAATCGCAGACAGAATTGAGATAGGCCTAAAATTACGCACATCAGAACAATCACCCTGCTTGTGAATGGGAACAATATGCGCTGACTTCCATTGGGTAGGAAAAACACCCCTGAGAAGAGATTTGTTGAAAATAAGATAAAGAGGTGTAACAAACTCAGGAGCACAAGTTTTGAGAAATATCGGTGGAATGGAATCGGGGCCTGGTCCTTTGGTAATATCAATATTTTCAAGAGCCTCTAAAATTTCCTCTTTCGAAAGGTGAATCGAACCCAAGGAAGAATGTCCCACTGCTGATTCTAGCGTGTCTAAAGAAGGTGATTGCATCGATGAATCGCACACCTGATAAACCGAATGAAAATAATTTGAAAATAAATCACAAATTTCTTGACCACCGTGGGCTGTTTGGCTGTCCAAATACATTTCATCCGAAATATCATTGCTGTTTGACCTTGTAGATTTAATAAAGGTCCAGAAATATTTCGGGTTATTTTTAATATACTCTTTAGAATCATTCTTTAGTTTCTCCAAACAATCATGAAGCATTTTGTCGCATCTTCCACGTAGCATTTGATAGGATAGCAAATCACGAGAGTTAAAGTATTTTTTGTATTTTCTGTGGAATTTGGCCTTTTCCTTCAAAGCTTGTATAAGGGGACGACTAAACCAATTAGGATAAGAATTACTGCCCTTGTAACAAGTAGGTGTGTGTTTCTTAATTATAGAATTTATAGTGTTGCAAAATACTTCAACCATTTTGTCAACATCGGTACTCGATTTAAATTGACTGGCCCATTCAATTTGATTTAATTCTTCCTTTATCTTTGAATAGTTCGCTTTAGAGTAATTTAAAGATGAAGTTTTATTGATTTTGGGAGGTTTACTTGATGGTAATTTGAAAGAAATACTCAATGTAGGATGATGCGAATCCTCTGGCACCAAGGGGTTGTTACAGGCAGATACGTTTATTAAACTATAGGAATTCGTAATAATCAAGTCAAGCGTGCGATCATTACAATTCGGGATATAATTCAGTTGATAAAGGCCATTGAATGAAAGAGTGTCAATAAGTAAATTATCCTTTTGATCTGATGAGCAGTCTGGCAATAGAAATTGAGAAGACGAATCAAACCGCCATCGAATACCTGGTCGATTAAAATCGCCAGCCAAAATTAATATTGATTTTTGAGGCAATTTGTTCTGAATTATGTCAGTTAAATTAGACATAGCATCTTCTATTTCCGCGTAAGAAACCGGTGAAGGCAGATACACAGTACCTATACAAATTGACATTATTGAGCTGCCCTGCTTTACCTTCAGAACCACCCACAAATCCTCCCCCCTCGATTCCCATTTCAGTTTGCGTATTGGTGCATATTTTTTAAGAACAGCGACAATGATGCCTCCGCCAGATTTCTTTTCCGAAGCCGTAGATGTTCGATCGCGCCTAAATATAGTGTATCTATCGTCAATTACTTCATGAGAAAACACCGAGTTGGTCAGCCAAGTTTCAGTCAGCAAAATAACATCCGCCTCTTGTTTCAGTGCATTGGACAAAATTATATCAGTTTTAGTATTTAATCCTCTTACGTTTTGATACAATATATTTAAATTTAATGAGTTACAAATAACCATGTGAAAACAAAATCAACTATTTAAAATTTTAAATAAAAGAAAAAAAACAGAATATTACAAAGTATTTAAAAAATCAATGTCTTTAACAACGAAGCTCTTCGTGGTTGGATCCTTTCTCATATGTACTTTACCGTTTCGGACCCACACAAACTGGAATTTCTTTTCTTTCGCGACCTTCCGAGCAGCAGCGTGTAACTGTTTGTTGCTGGGTGATAAATGCTCGCAGACGTACACTGGCGTCTTTTCACCAGCCAGGCCGAAATGAGAGGAATTCAGTTTATCGCCCTGATGAACCCTATTGTAGGTCTTGACCGCTGCAATGAAATTGTCCCGAACGAGCGGACTGGATAATTTAATAACTATGGAGCGAGGACGGCTTGAATCTTTATTGACTTTGGCCACACGATGGTAATTCAGAACTTCATGTTCACGGAGTCCAAATCCAATAGTGGCGCTGAGCTGCTTCACAATAGTACTCAAGTTTTCAGTCTTGTGCTCAGGAACGCACTGTATTTCGAGATTACTATCGCGCGACTGTTGCTCAAAACTACTTAATCTGGTGTTAAGATCAGTTACTCGTGATTTTAATTCAATATTCTCCGTCTCCAAATCTTTAATTCTATTCTCCTTTGATACTAAATCTGCCTTAACCTCTTCGTATCTAGCTGACATGAACACAATACTTTCCGTAAGTTCCTGTATCTTATTTCTTGTATCTATACTCTCAGCTGAAAGGTCACGCCTTATACCTTTAGAAAACTTTGCCAAATGCTCTTCTAGCAATTTTTCAATATATAATTTCAAATCTTCGTTTTGGCTTGTAAATACATCAGTTGTTGCTGTAGCTGGTGAGTGGGCACCGCCAATTTTACCTTCTCCAAGTTTACAATCTGGACACTTCCAGGATGCCTTATAAGTCTTAGATTCCTTGCTAAAGTTTTCCGTCTGAACACCCAGGCACTGATAATGAAAGGTGTTAAAACATTTTGAACATGCTTTAACATCGCTCGATTTAATTTGTTTCGAACATTTTTTGCAAATACTCATGTTGTTCAATTCCCCAATTTCGGGGTAATTTATATATAATGGCAATATTAGGTTACTCGTCAAACTCGAATTGTAAATGTCAGTTGAATTTGACAGTTCAGATATAACTTCTATGTAGGTATATTAAAAAATAAAATGATGTCCGCAATTATTAAAGTGAATGGAGGTATATAATTCCAACTTATCTTTATCAATTTCTTCACTTTGTAGTCCAAATAAATTGAAGATAACAACACCACAGTTGCAATAACAGCAGGCGAGCACTTTGGTAAGACTTTAATATCGCAACTGACGAATTTTAATTAGTTTTGACAAAAAATATATAGGAGATCAATGAACTTGGTGGCAGTGTTGCCAGATCATATCAGCAATCAAATCAGGTATGAAAACATCTAAAGAAAAATATTCTAGAGCTTATCATTCTGATGGATTAAAGGCTATAGTATATATAATGTTATAGTATTTATTTTCATACACAAGCCCGCAACCAATTATCTATGTAAATTAAGGGTCCCACGTAAAGCCGCAATCCCATACAAACGTAGTTTCGTTTTAGTTTTACAACAGTTAAGCCAATCTCAACCAAATTCGGTACATACGACCGGATAAGGCATATTGATGTTTATAATCAGATTTCAATTTAAAAAAATACAGAATTACAGCGATTTGAAGTTTCCTATCGAAAACTTGTACTCGCTGTAATTTTGTATAGGTTGTTGGGATTTTGTATGGAACGTTTGTATGGGATTGCGGCTTTACGTGGGACTCTTAAATCTTCAAGTCTCCACTGCTATTCTCGTTTAAACAATCTCTTGCTCTGAAACAATAAAAAAAATCTTAAAGTCTTATATATCTTACCTTCTTTTGCTTATTATTACTCGGATGGATTGGGGAGAAAAAGTAACCAACCGCGAGTACCAGAAGCCATACTTACTACCACTGCACCGGCAGTTGAGAGTGTCACCTCTGACCACCCGTTCTTACTCTTAATCCGTTTTGAAAATCTGACATACGAATTGGTCATTAACAGGTATTTTAAAAAATGAGAAAAAATAACTTTTTTATTAGCTCTACATGCATTATAGTTAGCTTGCCAGTGTGTGCATGGTCGACTGAACGTGTCACCTACACGAAATGATGATGATTGTTAGCTTTATTCCAAAATCACTCAGTATATCTGTTTGTTTTGCTTTAGAACTTGCCTGTTTAGTATAGCTCAATATTTTCGGTTTAAAACGCAGGGATACTTGTTTGAAGAGTTTGAAAATAATTCGACACATCTCCAAGAATATAACCAAGAGACGACTATTTTCAAATTGAAAATGTGGACAAAAAAGCTTACTTCAACTAAATGGGAATAAGTCTGAAAAAGAAAGATATCTTATAATTGTCTATCTGTAATATTAAGTAACCTATTTTAATATGTATAAAAAAACAAAAACACTTAAAAAATAGTAATCAAACATGTTGCGTAACCCTAAAAGTAGAATAGGTTCTTGTTTAATTGCAGTTAATTGTGCGGTAACTTGCTATCAGATGTTGGTGTTTCAATCTCAGAACTTAGACTTCAGAGTGCTTGTTCACGTAAGTTCATGGTTTGTTTTGGTTTCGATAAGGTATGTGACATCTCTGTTTCCACTCAAAAGTCCTAAATAAGACCAAATTTTACAAAACAGTCAAACATTCTACACTCTCCATGTAGAATGTAAATAAAGGCTGTAAATATTAGAATAGTCGTAAGTTTAGTTACAAGTATTTTTGATGTACTGTGAACCTACACTCTGGGAGCATTCATTTGATGCTGACAATAGTTTATCAATTTATGTGCCCGTTCATAACGCCATTTACAATCAATTAAAACCGGCCAAGTGCGTGTCGGGCCACGCGCAGGGTAGGGTTCCGTAGTTGCGAATGACAACTTTGAGTTCACACTATTCACACTCGCACCTTACAGTTTAACGACCAAAAACATGTAACAATGAAAATGTATGAAATTTTACATTTTCGAGTACATTTTATAAGTTGGTTGACTATAACTTTTTAGTTTGTACTGAGTACTCAGCTCTGATAGTTTTCCTTTAAATTTCAGTATATACTACTGCTGTAATTTTTTTCACGTATCTATATATAACCGTTTAGCAGATAGAGGGGGGGGGGGGGGGACACTTACCTCTAACAAAAATACGCACTTTAAAACCAAATATTTCGGAAACGAATCCCTAAATCGTAAAATAGTGTTCTCAACCTCACAATATTTCTGAAAGACCTATTTAACGATACCCCACACGATGGGTAAATAGAGAAAAAAAAATTACTCGCCCACTTTAATTGTATGGGAGCTACCCTAAAAAAAAATTTTTTTCAAGTTTTTATTCTACCACTTTTTTGCCATGATTAATATAATTATCCATACCAAATTAAAGCTTTCTAGTACTTATAGTATCTGCGTAAAACCGCGGACGGACAGACAGACAGACAGACATGGCGTAACTATAAGGGTTCCTTGTTTACTACGGAACCCTAAAAAGGAGCGTTAATAAATAACCCAACCATATGGTGCTAAGTAAGATTTTATCAAACAACCAAGAACAGGGTGCAATGAAAAAAAAGACGTTTTTCTATCAGCAAAAAAGATACTGACACAATTCCATGTTTTTTTTTTGGCTACTTTGGTGGCTCAGTGTTTAAATTCTTATCTCTTAAGGTTCGCCTGGACGCGCATGTCTCCATACAAACGGAAATGAGATTAATTGATTAAATGCTTAATTTTACTCCAAAATTATCAAATATTGCCACAATTCCCTTTTTTCGTTTGTAAGGAGACATGCGCTTCCAGGCGACTCTTAAGCGCGGGGGTATTTAGGGACAATTAAGCTACTTATCAAGGTAGGTCGTCACTAATCTATTAGATCTCATCGGTAGGTAATGTTATCATTAACATCGTAGAATGACTTGTAATTTGTATGATTTTGATCACACTGCTAATTGTGTGATTTTATAGCCACCAATCCATTTATATAAGCCACAGCCGTGATTGTTTATTATGCGTAAGTGTAACTGCAGCATCCAACCACTGAGCGGTTGACCTCCGTATCAAAGTTGGCAAGTGGTATAAGTAACAATAAGTTCAGCTCAGCGGTAATTTTTATTTTATGACATAGAACGCCAAACGGGCAAACAGGTCACCTGATGGTAAGTGAACACCGCTGCCCATGATCTTATTGCAACCACTTGAGAGTTGCCGGCTTTTTGTTTTTCTACATATGTATGAGCCTCCGGCTCTCTCACTCACCGAACAAAGCATAGAAACGATAAAAGTATTATTCAAACGTCGATTTTTTGTGAGAGTGTGGTAATTCCCTGGTCGAGCCGGCCCATTCATGCTACTTGAAAAAGTGATTTTCGCCGGTAGCGTTGCTCTACCTACATCTCCTCTAAATATTATCAGACATCGCGGAGTGGCTTGTAAATGTGATGAATCTGATCAGGCATACTGTAGAACTTATTGGCTACCAATGTGCGTTTATAAACTACAAACGTGATTGTTTTGAAATGTAACTAAAGTATCCAGGAAGTAATCGGTCAAGCTCCGTATCAAAGATGTCTGTAACAATAAGTTCTCAGCGATAATGTTATCAGACATCGCGGATTGGCTTGTAAATCTGATAATTCGGATGAGGTAAACCGTAGAAGTTATTGGCACCTTTATGTTTATAAAATACAACTGTGGTTGCTGACTATGTGAAAGGGTGCCTGAATCATCCAACCACTGAGCAGTCGAACTCTGTATTAAAGTTGGCCGTAACAATAAGTTTTCACCGGTAATATTATCAGACATCGCGGAGTGGCTTGTAAATCTGACGATTCCGATCAGACGAGCGTCAGAACAATTTGTGTAGCTTACAATGTTTCAGTATTGATGCTCTTTTTTGTTCTTCAACTGAAAAAGCATTTTACACAAAAAAAAAAACAACATTTAAAAACTTTTAAACAAAAACATAATGCAACTGTCCCTCCCATCCATACATAAAACTTCTGTCACAAGTAATTTAAAAAACAACTGAGCCTCCAACGCGATTATTCCGGCAGAGTATCATGACAATGATAGTGATATCTGATCTTTTTTCAGATATTAGAAGCACTGCAGAGTGACATACCATTATACATTTAAAAACTGAGCATCAACACTCGAAGTTAGAAGCATCAATACTTTGATCGAAAATAAAACCAATAAAAGCTGTTACATTATGATAAATCTTGCTTTTGAATACTACTTCATATTTACGTTTTTTATTTCCGTTTCAAGTTGCAAAATCATGTCACGTTTGTAACTTTATCTCGAAATTATTAGTCACAGAGTTATTTTAGCAAATTATACACGATATCGAAATCTAGTAGTCTTTAATCATTTATCATGCGATATTGAATATTACAGGTATATAAAATAACCAAGAATATTAATAAATGCTATAAACGCATCGTGTTACAAGCTTGACAAATAACACTCATAAAAAGTTTGCGCGCATGACAAATTGTCGGAGGACAACACACCTTTAGGATTTTAGCCGGACAGAATGTCTGTCCGGGAAATTGGTTGTCAATCCCATCAGTATGTATGTACCTACTGTTAGAATATCACTATTCTCTTGGAAATTTTAAAATAAGTTTTATTTCTTTTATTATTTACTGGTTGGGTTTGTATTCAGGTGAGTTATTTACTTAACCCATGTCTTAATCTTGTATTTACAATGGGTTATGATTGCTTTTACTATTATATGCTTACATCTTACATGCATCATACCTATTTAGGTTCATTTTCCTTTTTACTAATCTTCATGAATTTTTTAAGTTTAGCATAAATCTTACAAATTAGGCAACTAGGCGATAGGTCGAAAATACCGAAAAACGTGGATAGGCCGGACCGATACCGGACGCTAAATCTGTTGTGTGTATCACCTCGCATGTGGTTGGTTTTGAAAAAGGCCTGTTGTTGTCCATACGTCACTGTACCGAGCAGATAACCTCCAACCTATGAAGGCTCTGATGACTGCAACCTAAACTAGTTGTTGGAGGCTGTATCTAACAATCATTTGTTATTTTCGCTCGATGCCACCTCCAACGTCACCTAAGAGTGAGGTCAATGATTTTATCGTAGAAGATTCATCGTTAGACAAAAATATTGTAAATAACTATATTTTTTACTGAAACTAATGGGAGACAATGACATTTTGACCATGTACATTTAACGACCAATTTCTATGTAAAATGTTTATATATAAAATTGGACTAACAAAAACTGAGGTAAGCAAACATGTAGTTTTGATTTTTGTATAAACCTTTATACCGGTTTAAAAAGAATAATAGAAAGCAAAAATTTTTTTTTTAGAATTTCTTCTCTAATTTTCTGTCTGTCTGTCTGTATGTATGATCACGTTTATCTCCGGAAATATTGGACGGATTCGAATGAAACTTTTTTGCTATATAGCTATAAAGCCGGGGCAACATATTAAGTAGAAATGATTTTGAAAAATGGTACACCTCATGCAGCATCATGATGATCCAGCTGAACTATACGAAATATAAAAGTGGACCCTTAGCAAAAGTTGTTAAGCCTGATAAGCATTTTTGTTGGAGTATAAAAATATCTAAGATTTGGAACACCTCACGCAAAACCATAATGGTTCTGGTAAACTATAAAAGAAATATAAATGACGCCTAAGCAAAAGTTTTTTAACCCGATGGGCATATTTTGTTGAGGTATTTAATTTAAAGATTTGGAACACCTGACGCAGAACCATAATGGTTCAGGTAAACTATAGGAAATATAAAGATGACGCTGTAGCAAAAGTTGTTCAGCCTGATTAGTATTTTTTGTTGAGGTGAAAAAAATCGAAGATTTAGAGCACAAGCAAGCCTTGAACACACAGGCCACACTTAAAGCCGAGGTCCATCCCTCCCGAAGGCCCTTTGGAGATGTGCGATAGGTTGAAGGCGCTCTGCCCATACCTCAAAGTTTGGTGAAGAAGCGCAAGCTCACTTGAAGCTACCTATGTAGTCTTCTTATCGTGTCGGTGGCTCAAAAAGCCTAAAATAGTCCTATATTTTATCCCTCCAGTATTAACCAAGAGCCAATGCAATGCCATTTAATTTTATAACACTGCTACAAGTATTTTCTTATGTATGTTTAGTTCGTATTAAGGTATTTATTAATATGCCGGAGTAATATAGTCCACGCGAACGAAGATGTGGGCATCAGTTAGTTGATAATATATTGAAAAACTATGAAATTGATTTAAATTCTCAAAAGCTTACAACAAATCTCAAGTGCGTAATAAACTCTGCTCTGGCAGTTGTATCTTGTATCTATTTTATGGGTGTCATCGACAGCGCGTTTGCGGGCTCGCTTCCCGGGTCATGCGAGTTTTGTAATGTTTGTTCTAAACACAGTAATAGCTACTTTTATGTAGGTGACCGTAAGTGGTAAGTGGGCGCCAGGAATTAAATCAATAGGCGATGCGGCTAGCAACCTATAACTGTTTTAAATCTGTTCTCCACCTACAAGCCCACCAACATGCTAAACGTGGTGGTTTGACCAGTTTGCAAAATTTTCTCAATTGACCAGTTGTCCTAACATGTTACCTAAACATGTTAGAAAGACCAAACACTACAATTAAACTTGTCTCAACGAGCCCCAATCATATGGCTATAAAAATATATAACCATATCCCACAGTACATAAAAAATATAAAAAAAATACTCTCTATTTGCAAAAAATCTACAAAAGCTCCTCATAAATAAATGTTATTTCAAAATATCTGAATATTTTAATGATAATTTTGCTACAATTTCACTTTAATTTCTCTATCTACTATTTAAAATTAATATTATGTTTAAAAACAGTGTATTGTAAAGTGTAAAAAATTAAGTAATTTGTAAGTAAAAAGGCAACTAGCTGCCCTTATGCTTGCTGTGCCCTTGCAGGGCGTCACATGTACTTATCTAAGGTTTAAGATCAACTTTATTCTCATAAGAATTATACAATGACAATTCACTTTTTGAGAAAACTATTTACAAAAACATAAACTACATTTTAACGATCAAAGGTAACAAAGCAATCACCACAACAACCAAGAACTAATTTACAAAATCAAAGTCGGGTAGAATGTTGCGAGTTTGTGGAGTCGTCGCCAGTATGCACCACGGGTCGGCTACCACGGATGTCGGGTGATTTAAACTAGATGTGTCATTCAAGTGATTCTAAAAATTTTACTTATTTTTTTATATTTTAAGTTTATTACAATTTATTAATTACTTATTTTAATATATGTGTAAAACATATATGTATGCAATATATAAATTGGTTCTTTGAACAGATATGTGTGTATGTATGAGTATGTGTGTATGTAGGTACTGGGCAGAAATCACATCAATAGGTAATGCGGCTAGCAACCCATCATTATTTTGATTCCGCTTTCCACCTTTACGCCCACTATAATGCTAAATGTTGCCTGGTCTCATGACCGGCTCGATCTACCCCACAAGGAATGAAGGCTTGATAACATGTATGTAAAATAAAAATGAATGAATTAAAGTGTTATAATCCATCACATAAGATGTGCACTTTAAGACGTCTTTTGAAAGCAGCTAGCGTTTGCGCGTCTTTTATATCCGCAGGTCTGTAGTCTATTATACATTTGTGCGCCTTCACATTGAATATTATTTTTACCGTAATTTGTTCTTGGAGCACGTAATATTAAATGATTTGCGCTGCGTAATTTCATTTTTTGGGTTTCTTTTTTTTGACGGAAAGATACTAGTGCATGTATATGTTTATTTAGTATTTTATATATTAAAATGCATGTGTAATACATATAAGTTTGTCTAATAGTCATGATTTTGGTGTCTTCGTATATTCTTGAGGTGGGTGTACTAAAAAGAGATTTTATTAGTTTGTTTTGGGCTATTTGTAATGGTTTTAGGTTTGATTTTGCTGCTGTACCCCATATTTCAATTAAGTAATCAAGATGTGGTTTGATTAGAGAGTTGTATATAATGTATTTGATTTTTAGTGGTATGCAGTTTGATATTCTGAGTATGGAACCTGTTAATGTTGTTAATTTCGTTTTAATTTTATTTATATGTTTTTTCCAATTGAGATAGTGGTCCAACATAAGGCCAAGATATTTTTCGCAAGGTTTTTGGTTTAGTATATCATCGTTTATTTTAAGTTGTAAGGTGTCATCTAGTTTTTTATTTTTGGCAGCAAATATTACGTAATTTGTTTTTTCTGAATTAATGGTAAGTAAGTTTGATAGAAACCAGTCGTTTAATTTATCCAAATCATTTTGTGCCTTTAATTTAATAGCTTTAATTGAGTGGCCGTAATAAAATAGACTTGTGTCATCTGCGTAAAGGGAGATGTCTGCGTGTAGCCCAATAGATTTTATATTGTTTACGTATATTAAGAATAAAAGAGGTCCCAAAATTGAGCCCTATGGGAAACCAAAAGTAAGTATACTAGAGGAGCTTTGATGTTGTCCCATTTTTACTACTTGTCTACGATTTCGGAAGTATGATTTAAGAATATAGAGTGCCTTTCCTGTAATACCAATTTCATATAGTTTTTTAAGAAGCAATTTGTGACTGATCGTGTCAAAAGCCTTTTTAAGGTCTATAAACACTCCCAGCACAATCTGTTTTTCATCAATTTTATTTTATTCTCTTTATCTCTATGTAACAACCTTTAACTTGTGACTTGCAATAAACTGAATCTGAATCTCCTACATCAAAAGGGTTTAATAGTGTTGGTTCTAAGTGCAGTTAATGTCTTCTGATTTTCATATGTGTTGTAAAACTATGAAATTGAGTTAAATTCTCATAAGTTTACAACAAATCTCAAGTGCACGCTTCGCACGAGGAGCCCGATGGTCCAGTGGGTGTGAGCTCGATGAGCGCCTACGTATGTTAAGCAACCTCTGGTGCAGTCCCTACTTGGATGGGTGACCGCAAGTGGCATAAAAATATCTCGAGCTCCTCCGTGCTTCGGAAGGCACGTTAAGGCGTTGGTCTCGGCTGTCATCGTTGATGGCAGTCGTTAAGCTATGTCAGATGCCTTAAGGCAGCTTGAAAAATCTGACACCAGTGTTGGCCACTTACACATACGAAAAACAAGTGCACGCTAAACTTTGCTCTCGCAGTTGTATCTTGTATCTATTTTATGGGTGTCATCGACAGCGCGTCAGCGGGCTCGCTTCCCGGGTCATGCGAGTTTTGTAATGTTTGTTCCAAACACAGTTAATAGCTGCGTTTGGAACAACGACTACGAGTAAACGACTGATAACGACAGGCGAGTAGGCGACCTATACTGTTGAAAAGAGTTTCTTTCGGCATTTCTTCTCTGCAGTGGTCGGTTCCGAAATGCTAGTAGTCTATAGCTTTTGAACAATAATGAGTAAATGCATAATATTTAATAAGATAATTTTAAATGTGATTTGACGTGAAAAAGTGCCTGCAAGGGCCTATTTTCTGAATAAACGTTTTGAATCTTTGAATCTGCTTTTATATAGGTGACAGTGTCATAAAGTTTTGAAAACTGATTGCTCTGACTTTTAATGGTTTAGGTAGAACAGAGTCCTGCTTCTGCAGTGGAGACTTAAAGAAAAAGATCTCAAATATCATTAAATACATCGAGCTCGTTCAGATGATATCATTAATGGCAGTTGTGATCTTAATCCTAATCCTAACTATCCCAACTTCCTAACTAATATTATAAATGCGAAAGTGAATTTGTTTGTTTATTTATTTGTTTGTTTGTTTGTTACGCTTTCACGCTGCATCTACTGAACTGATCGTTATGAAATTTTGCATACACGTTGATAATTGGTACAAAGAAGGACAAAGACTATAAATGACCTGTGATCGTTGTCTGAAATAAATGAATATTATTCATTATTATTATAAATCACGGGGGCGAAGCTTCGGGCAACAGGTAGTGCTACATATGTCAGATGATGATTTCAAATATTTTCGCGATTGTTACACATATCAACTGATATTATAAATGGAAAAGTGTGTTTGTTTGTAAGCTTTCACGCCCTATCTCCTGAACTGATCATCATGGAATTTTGCATACACGTTGTCTGGAGTATGGAGTAAGATATAGGCTCCCTTTCATCCCGGGGAAAAGTACTGTTTCCGAGGGATCAATACTAACGCGAGGGAGCCGCGGACGCAAGCTAAGATAGTTGGGATATCAGATGCTTTTAAGCAAACTTTTAGTGCTGGCCAATTATACGTTACACCAAAATAAACATTGAAATAGAGTTCGTTTTACAACGAGTATGTAAAACATGATCTGCAGTAGACCGTACGCGTATGTCTGCTCTTCTGCTTGGACACTGGACAGGTGTCATCGGTCGCTTCCCGGGTCACAGGTCATAATACCAGTTGTGGACTGAGGTAATGTTAGTAGGCCGTATTGCTGCTTTGTATGGATTCTATTACGAAAGTATTATTGATAAGTACTACTTATGAGACTTATTGAAATTCATGTAGAGTTTCGTTCTGATAACACAAAATAACAATACGAAATTTACACTTCCAAAATGGTATGGAAAAAACAATCAATCGAGCAAATGCGAGTCGGACTCGCGCACGATAGGTTCCGTACTATCTAGCAAAAAGATAAGTTTATTGATTGTACTATTTATGGGGGGCTCCCCTAGGAGCTAAATATTTATTTTATTCTGTTTTAAGTATTTATTGCTGTACACAACATCTGTAAAAACTCAGCTGTCTAGCTATCACGGTTCATCCGAAACAGCCTAGTGAACTGACGGAAGACGGACGGACATCGAAGTCTCAGCAATCGGATCTATTTTTTTTCCTTTGAGTACGGAACCCTAAAGGGCACACGCCCAACAACGGAACCAGGTGCCTATCTAATTTTGTTTTTAATGTACTTACCTATATTAATTCTGTTGGTTAAGAAAAAGTTAAATCAAAATAAAATCTAAAATTACTGTTTAGCTTATTTAAAATCACGAAGATTCGAAATGTACAATCGCAATACACGTAGATAAAATAATTACAAATTTCATTGTTTTTGTATGCCTTTAAGCGGAATATAATGAACCATTTTGTTAACATCTTTTGTGCTCTAACATATCAAACTATGTTCAGTATCATGTAAGTAAATATTGAAAAATTACATAGGCTCTTATCGTCGCCATACTGTGTGAACAAGTATCTATCAAAACTGTGTCTCAAACTGCGCTCAGACCACCCAAGTGGACATAAACATTCGAATTTATTCCTATCTACGAAATAATGCCCGTTACCGCCCGTTACGGCCTATTTCGAGATATGCTCGCCTTAACTTAGCACTTGTTTGACATTTACTAGCTGACAGATTATTTGACGATTAAATTGTTTATAAAATAGTTTGATGATGTACCATTATAAATATGAAAATAAAATAACTATTTATTTACGAAAAAAGAAGTAAATAAAAAATGACATAAAATTATGAAAAATTAATCAAATTATGAATAAATTATTCAAATTATGAATAAATTAATCAAATTATGAACAATAGTTTTTTGTTGCAGGAAAAAGCTATTTCCTGCAACAACAACACATTACCCTCAAGTAGGTCAGTCGGCTAAAATAGTCATTACCTATATGCGTTTCTTTCCACAAAATGATACCGACAAGAGCCTGACTCTTATATATCAGAGAGAGCCTCCAACACCACCACCGTCAGGTTTTTTTAGTCTCTACTGCAGGAGCACGACCCTGTCAGTACTACTACAGCCATATATTAGCCTGAGCAGTCAGAGAATTTGGCCTATAATCTCCACGCTGGCCAGACGGGTCGGAGAAGTCTCTTTGATGTTTATAAGCTTTATTTAGCTTGTTTTTCCTAAGTCGCCTTGTTCGACATCCACAGGAAGACTTGGAGTGGTCCTATTCTACTGCCGGGATCTAAATGGCCCAACGGTAACAGTGGTGGAGAGACTCACGTGCAACCAATTCACGTATGCAAAAGTCACATTAGTTTAATAGTGGCATTAATTCTCTCAATGCGGTCGGTTCGATTCCTGTCTTGTGATAATTTACAACAAAGCTAGGTGTGGCGATTTAGGGCCAAGTGGCAATAAAGGCCGAGTACGCCATGTTAATTTTATTTTTATGAATATCGTAAATAAGTGCTATCGCGACCTATGTGTGTTGAATATTCCTTTATAGTTTTGATAGGAAATTTGGGTAATGGCTATTATGGTACGCTGGTTGATACGCTCCGCCAAGTTAAGTCTTTGGGATCGATTCTTCGCACAATTGTATACTAGTTCTTTCATTGTCATGGGCTGTCTTTAGTCAGCTACCCAAAAAGGGGTGGCGTCATTAGATTGTCAATTAATTTATCAAAACAAAAATCAATTACAGACATCTTTTTAGGGTTCCGTACAAAAGTTGAAAAACGGAACCCTTATAGGATCACTCGAGCGTCTGTCTGTCCGTCCGTCCGTCTGTCACAGCCGATTTTCTCCCAATCTACTGAACCAAATTAGATGAAATTTGGTAAGATAGTGTAATTCTATGACCCAAACACGGATGTGCAAAGTAAATAAAGATTTTTTTGAAATAAGGGTCATTTTGGGGGGCCCAATTACAAAATTTGAAAAAAAAGTTTTGCAAACCTTACTGTGTCACATATCAAATGAAAGGGCTCATAATAAGGATCTCAAAAATATTTTTTTTTGTTCGGGTAAAATCAATACTTTTGATTTTATTCACGAAAGAAGGCAAAAATTGACCATTCCCCCCCCCTGATCTCCGAAACTACTGGGCCGAAAATTTTGAAAAAATTACAAAATATATTTCATTCCCTGAAGATTACAGGAAAAATAATAAGAATTCTATCACTTGAAAATTAAGTGGTAAACTCACAATAATAAGTTCATCTAGGGAAATAGTTCACTAGACCACCACTAGATGGCGCTAGTCAATTGAAGAAAACATATTTTTTGCACATTGTGTGTGTGTTCACGAAGCATAGTGTACGGAACCCTCATTGCGCGAGTTTGACTCACACTTGGCCGGTTTTTTTTAATGCTGTGATTACATTATTGTTGAATATTAGGTATAGAATTTCATCGCTGATTTAGTCCCGCTGTTTTCTAAGCCAACCCAACGTCAGTTCTATTTAATCTTCTCTTGGTCTTTGGTTTTAGATCGTCTCAGGCATAACTTTGCAATCTATTGTTCATCAAGCTAACTTCAAAGTAAACAATATAAAAAGATACGGAATATGTAGCATAAATCTTACACAAAATTCGAATCCAGCCCCCGTAGCATGGCACGCGCGACAACGTTTATCGACTATCGCCATCTTGTTTTTCGCAATACTGAAGAGCGAGAAGTAGATAGTTTATCGCAAGATATAAACGGCGTCGCGGGAGCCATGCTACGGGGGCTGGTTCATAGAAATATTTTGACAGTCATTAATAACAGTAAACACTATACCATATCTATGATATCATCAAAATAGATTAAAACTATTGATTAATCCTATTCGATTGTTATTCGATCCGCGTAAAAGGAACTGGTAGCAAAAACAAATAAAATAATAAAAAAAAAACTAGCCACTGAACAACAAACCAGAGGCGGAAAAAAAGTCGTTTAAGTGTCGCGTTTCAACGCCGATTAATCGCCTAAATCGATGAAATAAATATCCGAACGTTACATATCGTTAGATCGATATCCGTAATATCCGATTGGAGTTACGAGGTACGCGTATCCGAACATCGGTCGCCATATTTCGCGGCATACTGCGCCTGCGCCTGGACCAATGAGCTAAGAATATAATAGCGTTTTGTTCACTACTCTTAAAATGAATAATTATTAATTTGAATGGATTACTACTACCAAATATTTAAAAAATATATTGTAGAATGTAATGTGTAGAAATTAAAAAAAAAGAAATCCGATAGATTTTCATAATCACTGAGAAAAAATAAATAACTTATTTTTTTTTTACAGAGCTCCTGCTGTCTTATATTGTTTATTATATTGCTTACAGGTAAGCGATGTAATAGGTAAAGAAATAAATAATAGAGAAAGATTACACTAATTTAATTGATGCTTATATAGATAAACATCCGAGACCTAGGAATCTCAAAAATATTGTTGTCCATTATAACTTTTCCGGGGAGCGACCTCGGGTCCACTCGTGTCAAAGGCTGGCGTGTTAAACCACTGTGCCACGGAGGCCGTCACTGTTTCACGAGGAGGTCTGATTGGATAATATCGGCAGCGGCACCTCCTATTGCTTGAATTCACCCGTTGTGGTTACTCGTATCTCTGAAGTAAGGGTCACAAATGTACAAATTCAAAGTTCTAGGCTCTAATCTGCACCGATATTGCACCGCTTTTGAAGACAACACTGAGGTATTAGTTTATCTGCATACTCTATTCAGTGCTTAGATCCTTGTCCCGCGCGCCGTGCGTAACATGACCATATTTGTAGGGTTTACGGGACAACCGATTGAGGATTAGTTAACATTTGTTTTATAGCGCATGCAAATGTAGTGATAAATTGTGCCATAAAAAGGACAGGTGAATTTGTAAACTGTTTACGAGTTTGCTTCAGTCCTTGTTTAAACCTAAGTGTGATGTTTGATGACTGATTGTAAGAAAGAGCTTTTTTTTTACTCATTTTTACCAAAAGAGTAAAAACGGGACTTCCACGTCCATATTTTTGTCTGTCTGTCCATCTGTTACCAGACTGGCTGTATCTCATAAACCGTGAGCTAGACAGTTAAATTTTCACAGATGATAAATTCTGTTGCCGCTAACAAACAATAATGAATATTTAAGGGGGCTGTCATACAATAAACGTGATTTTCTCCTTTTTTTGCTCGATATTAATAACGGCAACAGGTAGACTCTTGAAATATTTACAGAATATATTGTTGTTTATTTACTTTAAAAATAATCAAAATAATATAAATATTTATGGGGGTTTCCATACAAAAGACATGATAATGATGATGATGTTTTTTTTTGTTATAATGTAATATAGTATAAATAAAGGTACGTACCCTTTATAGGCGAGTCCAACTCGCACTTGGCCAATTTTCTAAAATCTGGAACAATATGGAGTTTTTGATGGGAAGTCAAGGGGTTTAGTAGAGTTTGATTTGCAAATTGATTGTAGTGGATTTCAAATTATGAAATTGGTATCAAAATGCTCGACTGCTCATGCTCATGGACAATTTGTGAAATAGTTAAAGTACTGTCATACGGACTCGTATGGATTTGTCACAGAAGCTTTTAAAAGACTCACGCCATTTTAGATTGTTAGTTCAAAAATGTATACTTTTTCTTCTACTTATCGAGTCGAAATAGTTGCATACTATTAAATATCTTTTGACCAGTATTTGGCAACGCTAATTGCCCTATCGTTGGCCTCATTAAGGTCCTGTACGGTGCAAGTAATGGGGCAGTTTGGGCACGACAAAAGATGAGACATGGTCTGATCGGCACCGCAGTCACACAAATTGTTGGCAGAGAAACCCCACTTGACCCTGCTTTCTCGACATCTCCCAACGTCAGCTTGGAGTCGGTTTAGGGATTTCTAGGTTGCCCAAGGGAGGTCTGCACCGGGTGGGACTTTCTCAAAAGGTGGAATATCGAACGGACTAGATGGGTACTTGTCAAAGAGTAAGCCTAGTTTTTGAGGATTCTTAGAATGTATACTGTTCAATATTGATATTTTGTATCTCTTTAAACTGGATATCGGCAGAATCACCGAACCCAGTCGAAGCCATAAATTAAAAAATAGAACATTCAAGAATAAAATGTAATTAAAAACAGTAAAACCTTAGCACAGTACATTGACTTGAGTGAATGCAAATGAACTAAACTGAACTTATGAAACTAACGTAAATGACCTTTTCCAAAATATAAAAATAATATACCTACGCAAGTCATTATTCAATGGAAGCAAAATAAAAATAACTTAAAATTTTGTGCCGTCGTATTATTATTTTTTTTCTCACCTTCATCGCATATCTACATATAGGAATGGCATTACTTGTAACAGTTATTGAGTACTGTATAATAAGGTGACTTTTAAAAAGACAAGTGTTAGAATAGATTTTTTAAAAGTTGGAGGCCCTTGTTGCCCATTTCCTGCTTGTTTATTTAAAATATTGAAAAATATATACTTATTATATTTTGTTATTTTGAACATTTATTTATCGAATAACAAAAACCTTTGAAAGCATTTGGGTTTAACTTTACACATATGGAGCATAAATCTTAATACAGCACATATTATTTTATATGTAGGTTTTATAATGTATATTTCTATACTTATATTATAAAAAGGAAAGATTTGATTATTTGTTTGTATTGAACAAGCTCTAAAAATACTTGACTGATTTTCAAAACCCCGCATATAAGTTAGCTTTTACCTGTAGAAAGATAATTTATATGCGGGTGACATAGGCTATAATTTCCGCGGACAAACTAGCAGGAAATTTACTAGTAATAAATATGGATGCTGTCGCAGAATAAACTCCTTGGAAAAATCCTCACAAATCCCAACTCGTGGACACCGCGACATACCGCATGCGCGGGCGCGGTTCGATATCGTAAATCTTTAGCATTTTTGTGTCTAAAAGAAGAATTAGCCATAAAACCGAGGCGAGAACCGAGCGAGTGGTATATGGTATACCACCTCGTGATTTAAGGGGATAGGGGGTTTCATCGTGTTTAATTTTGGTATAGAATATAAAATGTGCAAAATAGGTAGTAAAATATGCTTTTTAAGTTTATTTTAAAAAAATATATTTTCGTTTAGCCAACTTCGTGCATTTTCAGTCACATGGTAAAATGCGAAACTTATTTTATTTATAATTTCTTCTAAAAATCATATATATTTTGAAAGTATGTGTTGGTTAGATTGGTTTAAAAAATTTAAAAAATGTTCACTGACAAAATTTTCGTTTTGTACAACAATTTGATGAATATTTTCATCGTAGGATAATTGACTATTATCGTGAAAAAAAACCAATGTCGTTGGCGTTTTATTCTATTTATTTAAAAAAGTGTCGTCACAATTTATCATGACCAAACTGCACTATGCTTTACATTTAAGATGGTACCTATATCGTAAAATAAGGTCATAGTTCTGCGTACTGGGTTATAAATTTAGATTAATTGACTTATGTTTTTTGCGACATGTTCGTAACGTTTGTTATTAATATTGTCGAGCTCCGTGGCGCAGCGGTCAACACGCCTGCCTGCGACACGGAGGTCCCGAGTTCGATCCCCGGTCAGGTCAAGATGGAAAATGATCTTTTTCAGATTGACCTGGGTCTTTGATGTTTATCTATATATTATTTGTTATAAAATATAGTATCGTTGAGTTAGTATCCCATAATACAAGTCTTACTAAGAACTTACTTTGGGGCTTTTTTAGCTCAATCTGTGTGATTTGTCTGTATATATTTATTTATTTATTTGTTTGAATTTTAAACTAGACTGACGTGATAGATATATGCTAGCCATAAAATTCGAGTATTTTGTATTTTTGTGACATGGTTCGTAAATTGTTTATAGTGTAATTTCTGACGTAAAAGTATCTCGGGTTTAAATCGATTTAAAATTTGCTATTCGGATGAATCTCGCAAGTTATAAACAAATTTGTAAGTACGCGTATAATTAGTTAAAGGTTTTGGCCAAGATTAAGAAGTGTAATCGAAAGCACAGACTTCATTCGATAGAATTCCTCATTACATAGTATAAGTACGAAAATACAGAAATACAAATATAGGTATAGTCGAATGACCAGAGGGCTGGTCACTATCTTGCCCAAAGTATAAGCATTGCCATTCAACGTGGCAATGCTGCCAGTCTTCTGGACACATTACCGCAGGGTAATGACCTGCGGGACATTTTTTATTTATAGCTACGTTTTATTTATAAGTCATTTTATTTCTTAGGTAGGTTTAATTGTTAGTTTTTAGTACGAAAATATTAACTAAGGAAGATGACTAATAACTCAAAGTACAAGTCTATTTTTATGGACATATAAGCAAGAATGCCTTACGAAGAACTATGTCTTAAGTCATTTGGAAGTGTGTAAATATTCTTACGTTTCTCCAAACGTGCAAATAGGTTTTAGGTGGAATAGAGAACTTACATACACACATTCTAACATAGCTTTCTTGGGTATTGTTATATCCTTCCAAAAAAAGTATACTTTTTGAATTGGTTCATAAATGATAGACGAATATTGTAACAAACATATGGAAAATAAGCAGTTAAACTGAGATCACCTTCCTTTACTAGATACCATTTCATCATCGTCATTCTCAAGCGTTTTACCCAGTTCCATCCTCAACTGTGATGCTTCGGAGCCAGGAGCCATTATGAGAGCATTCATGCTGTGAGATAATTCGGCGTAAGTTATTACGGCCGGCTGGCGCCAGTCCTTTGATAGGAGATGTCTGAAAATTATTTGCGCTATTACCGCACAGTAGCCAAGATAATTCATTGATATGACATTGCAGGACCCGGGGTTAGCTGCGATAGGCTCCTTTATCAGCACGAGGAGGAACTTATATAGAGCTATGAAAATCGCTAGGTTGCAACTTATAAGCGCTTTTTAGGGTTCCGTAGTAAACTAGGAACCCTTTTAGTTTCGCCATGTCTGTCTGTCTGTCTGTCCATCCGCGGTTTTACGCAGAGACTATAAGTACTAGAAAGCTGTAATTTGGTATGGGTATGTATATTAATTATGGCAAAAAAGTGGTAGAATAAATAGTGGTGAAAAAAATTACAGCAGTAGTATATATACTGAAGTTGAAAGGAAAACTATCAGAGCTGAGTACTAGCGCAAACAAAAAGTTATAGGCAACCAACATATAAAATGTACTGGAAAATGTAAAATTTCATACAATTTTCATTGTTAATGTTTTTGGTCGTTAAACTGTGACGTGCGAGTGTAAACAGTGTGAACTCAAAGTTGTCATTTGCAACTACGGAACCCTACACTGCGCGTGGCTTGACACGCACTTGGCCGGTTTTTTTTTTAATCTTCGTTCGAGCATATCTGTGGCTCAAGCTGAACTGCTCTTTTTCCACCAAAATTAGGGAAATATTTAGAGCAACTAAAACGACTAGGTTGCAAGTTATATGAGCTATTATTGCACAGTTAGTCGAGATAAAGCATTGCGCGACGTCACATGAGTACACCAACGGCCCGGGGTTAAATGCACCAGGCTCTTTACTCATTACAATGAGGAAATTATCCTGAGCTATAGAAAATGCTAGGCTGCAAGTTATTAGCGCCATTACATTCGCCATTAGCCGAGACAAAGACAATATAATACTAACGTAATAGACTGCCCACCACATACAAAAATATTGGACCAAATTAAGGTTGCGAAAAGCAGGCGAATGTATGGCGCAGGAGAGTTGTTTGGTAGTCGATACTAGATGGCGGTAATCTGCGTTAGCCTTTAACTTACTAAATATACGGTGTCATTTTAAAATATTATGCCTAAAATATTGTTTTGATTTTTAATAAGATATATTTTGTGAATCATGTTTTTATATTCTCATAATACGGTAGTGTGTAGTTTCGAGTGGCGCCATCTATGCGAGTCTCTGAGAACAAATCGTACGATTAAGGCGTTGAGACCACATGGCCGAGATAAACCAGTCAACACCCGAATTAAAAGGAAAAATATTTCCTAATGATTGCATTGTATGTTGTTTTAACTAAGGCGCAATAAAGATATATTGTATTGTATAAGCATTCAAGAATGCTATGTGGATCTAAAGAGATAAATTTTGACGCGTCATCGCAGGAGCAAACCAACAACCCTTAACTGTGCCAGGCTCTTTTCTGACATAAATAAATAATAATAAATTGAATGGAATATCTAGAGCTATAAAACCGCTAGGTTACAAGTTACCAAATACCATAGCATTAACACCAAATATACCATAGCATTATTACGGGATAACGCTACGCTTGGTCGAATCTGTAACCCGGGACTTACTGCATACAAAATATTTGTGAATCCTGCTAAGACTTACGTGGAACAAAAATATGAACATATTCTGATATCTATGATATGAACCGATCAAATTTTCAGATGAATTTTCGTTAAAATTATTAATTTAATTAATATTAAATAACATCAGTGCTAGAAGTAGAGCTGGTTTAATTTTCAAACACAAAAAAGCATATTCTAATTCAAATGGCCAGGCCACACACGTTTTACAATCTCCAGCTGACATTAAAGATCAAATCAAACGTCCGCCGTGAATCATGTGACAAAGCTTAAACAATTTATTGATTGAAACGCCTTCGATACGAGGGTGGCCAACTTTCCGGGAAAAATATACAAGAAGTTAGGTTAAACACCGTTATCCCATCAAACTATCAAGTCGGTCCGTCAATAATAAAAATAAAAAATAATAAAGGACTTTTCCTGAGAATAAGACCAATGCTGGGAACTAAAAAAAAGTATCGATATTTTTATTTAAACCTATTGTATAAACATGTTATTTTTTTAAATTTTTAGTATTGGTACCATAAGAAAAGTTGTACATTTTTATATCTTTTGACTGCGACTATCAGAAAATACCCGTCTTGTAAAGGACATGATGGTTCGTAGTTAGTAGCCCATGGTTTCATTTTCACCCGAAAAATAAAGATAAAAATTTAACGTCGTTGTTACCCGATTTTAAAAATTCCTAATTTTACAAACAGGTTCAGGAGAAACGATGCTACTTAATTATTTTTATTGGTATTATTATTTGGAGGAAGAAGAAACCTGGGAATAACGCTGTCAAAACATCAGTGTGTTATTATTCTTTAGTGGTGAAGACATTATTCAGTGATAAACAAAATGTACAAATTCTCAATTATCACGTTAAATAGTGGGGATTACAAAAAATATAAAACTACATATGCAAAAATAAAATAGGAAGGTTTTAATAAATTTTAATTTAGTTTGTAAGCACTATACGTTTATTTTAAGCTAAAGAAACATTTTTTTTAAATAGTCTTATTTCTCTTATTAACTGTGTGTAAACTCTTCTCTCTTATTAACTCCGGTGTTCCATTCAAATATAAGCTTCAATGTGAGTTATGTATGATATGTTAAATCTAATAAAAAAAGTGTATCACAAAAATCAAAAAGTCGCTTCAAATCAAAACTTTCTTTAAAAAGCAAATAAAATCTGAACGCCAACAGTCGTCTGAATCTTATAATTACATACCAGCTTTATTTCTTTTTGTATGGTAAATCTACATTCTATAGTAGCCATGAAAAGTTACGAGTTACAGTTAACATTAAAATGTACAGTGTTATTTGAAGTTTCCTTATTCGCTTTTTAATTAGATTGTCCATAACATGCGCCTCTGTTTTAGAAGCCAACTTAGTTTGCATTGTTTCTGTGATTTGACGAACATTTACGGTTGAACATAAACTGAAGTTACTATTTTAAATTGTTCAGTCTATTTTCTTTCGAATGGCAAGCTACAGATTTACATGCTAGTTTTAAGAATGCTTTTAAGCAGGCCACTAATAAGCATTCTTGGATAGGTACCGCAAATAACATGCACACACACACATAGTGATAAAAATAAGCATGCTTGTTTGGGTATGCAATGAATACTTTTCCCCCTTCCACCCACGCCTCAGGTTGCATGTTTAAAATCAACCTGCTATCATCGGCTCTCAAAAATCGATCGCAAGATTCAAATTACGGAGAAGATACTATTACTAGTATCAGACTACCAACTGTATTATGTTTTCTCTAGGCAATAAAGACCACAGACAAATATTGGAGTGAGAGTTAAGATGATTTAATTTCAATTTCATTTATTCGTTGCATTTTCAGACTGTACAGATCCTACAATACTACAGTCATTCAACAATTGTAGGTACAACATAAAGTAATAAAGCCTGCCTGAAAAATAATGGACTTGCAACAGTGTAAACGTCTTGGTTAATAAAAAGAACATACAAAATGATACTGAAAAGCTGACACCACTTCTCTACCTACTCATATATAAAAATTATATATTTATGTGAAAAAGGAAAAAAATTGCGGTTAATAAGGCCTAAAAGTTGTTTATATTAACGGGCTGAATCACCCCTTAAGGGGATGTCGTAGGTTGAGTTCCACGCTGTATAATAAGAAAAAGTGATATTTTTTGGAGAATTGTACGTCTTCTCAAATGATATCATCATCATCATCATCAGGTCTTTTTTAGTTACCACTGCAGGAGCACGACCCTCTCTGTACTACCAGAGCCGTAATAAGCCAGAGCAGTCAGAGGATTTGGCCTACACTCTCCACGCTGGCCAGACGGGTTGGAGAGGTCTTCGATGTTTGTAAGCTTTGTTTAGCTCGTGTTTCCTAAGTCGCCTTCTACGACATCCACGGGAAGACTTGGAGTGGTCCAATTCTACTCTGCCGGGAACCACACGGCAAATGATAGTCACCCTACAATTGACACAAGATAACCGAGCGATTTTACGACCCGAAGTGAGCTCCAAAAATCTCAGTTTTACTACCTTGTAATAGTTCAAAATGGGTCCACATAACGCGTTATAATTTACGACTGTCTTTGAATCAACTTTTACTATTGAACAGACTTTGATGGCTTATTTTATTTACAATTGCCTCTTGATCCCATTTTTTAGATCGTTAATTCTAAACGAATGAAATTTGTGGCGCCACTGTTAGTTCCAGTATCTTTATCATCATCATTGTCATCTCAGCTGCAAGAAGTCCACAACTGGACATTAGGTCTACCTCAAGGATTTCCAATACGACCGGTTGGAAGCGGCTTGCATCCAGCGCCATCCTGCGACCTTGATCAGGTCGTCCGTCCACCTGGTCAGTGGGTGTCCGCGACGCGCTTTCCGATACGTTGTCACCATTTGAGAACCTATGCTTCATCAGCCATCGGTTTTATACGATATGTGCCCCGCCCAACGCCACTTTGAAGAGCTAATCCACTGAACTATGTCAGAGACCTTTGTTCTTCTACAGATCTCCTCGTCTCTGATTCAATCTCACAGACACAGTTTCAGTGTCCTATATTGTATTTATTTTATTTCAAAATTCAAGAGGTTTGTATTTTTTATTTGTAGAAACGTAACCTCTTTTCCTGAATTTTGTGGGAGCGATATAATGCGATAGATAGTAAGTGTGTAACTGGATGCCGGGCTTTTAGATGGCGCCAACCAAACCCAAAATAACTGTCAAATTGCGAATACGGTTGGCTCTTTCCGTTTCTTTCTTTGAGTCTACTTGATTGTTTTCATTAGATGTCAATCATGAATCTACCTGTACCTATAATATTCATACGTAGAAATCATAGAAATAAGATAGTGAGGTAGTTATAGTTATTTAAGTTTATGGTAAATAAATAAAATAAAATCAAAAATATGTTTATCAATTACGTAATTATCTTTATTCTATTGAATGTTAAAGATTTGTATAAAACTGGAAATTAAATAACTATGGAAAAATTACACTTAGTGTGATTTGTCCATAGTTTTTTGCGAAGCTACTCTAGCTTCGCATGTTTTTAGGAAGAATAAGATAAGAACTTTTTTGATTCCAGTATATACTTAAGAAAAAACATCCATGTACATGTTCACAACAGAAAAAAGTCACTTTTCAAGAACAACGTGTTATATATTTCTATATCTATATTTTTACGTTTTTTAATACTTTGTAAAAGGCACAGACGAATTACACAAGCAATCATATTGTTCTTTATAATATTAGTTTCTAATTCAAAATGAATTTATTTATTAATAGTATAAACAATACAATTTCGAGAAAAAGAATTCAAAATTCAATATTGACAAGAATAACAGACGCATTTTGTCTAAACTTATTCTTCAACTTGTACCGAGCAAATTAAAATAAATATATGAATGCAATATAAATAACTAGATATAAAAAGGGAAAACCTTACTTTCAAACAAAGGAAAGTAACACATACATCACAATAGAAATATTTAATTAACTTAATACAATATCAGACTAAATGTGCTTGGCCTCTGCCCAACGAGGAAGGTGAAATCTTGGCGCTCTTCCACTGAACGAGGCAAATGAAGATGGCAGTATGCATTGTGTACAAATTAATGGTGATGGGTCATACAATTATCATATCTATGGTCATACTAAGGTTGGGTTGAATATGGTAGATGTAAAATTATAATACACTCAACTATAAGTCGTAGTGCCGTGTGGTTCCCGGCAGAGTAGAATAGGGCCACTCCTAGTCATCCCGTGGATGTCGTAAAAGGCGACTTAGGAAATACAAGCTAAACAAGGCTTATAAACATCAAAGAGATCTCTCCAACCCGTCTGGCCAGCGTGGAGAGTGTAGGCCATATCCTCTAACTGCCCTGGCTAATTATGGCTCTGGTAGTTCAGAGAGGGTCGTGCTCCTGTAGTGGAGACTAAAAAGGACCTGATGATGATGATGATATGTAGGTAGCAGTTCTTCGCGAATTTGGACTAAGGAAAGAACTTGAAAATTGTACTAGTAGTGCCTTAATACGTTTGAAATTTCATCTCATTTATTAAGAGCACTTGATCGAGAGTTATTGTGGAAAAATCATATCTACATACATACATATAAAAATGTGTTTTCGCCCCAACTCAACTTGAAGAATGGCTCTGATGGTCCCTGCGCTTACCAACCGGTCTGCCAAGCATGAAGGGTTTGGCAAAAATTCCCCCATATGCAGCAAGCCATATGTACAAGGTACTCATTGTAGCTGAAATGATGACGATGATGAGAGTTTGAGCTCGTTAAATGGATAGTGGTAGGCAGTTTCTTATTCATTGTTCATTTGACGCATCAAGTGATTTACTTCCAATAAGAAGCTTCAAAATGGGATTCTTTTTTCCCGTCTTGAAGCCAGCTACGAAATCTAGCTACGAAATGGTCCGAAGTGACAAAGACACAATAACTAACGATCGATCAAGCTAATACTATTGCGTTAACAAATGTCACATAAGCGTTTAGTTATGATGGATGTCGTCCATTCATGGATGTGGACCATTCATGGGTAATGACAGATCGCTGCTACCATTTTTATTGCTGCTAAGTGACGGACGAATAGGAATAACTTTTTAGGCTTCCGTAGCCGAATGGCAAATAAAATCAGCCAAGTACGAGTCGGACTCGCGCACGAAGGGTTCCGTACTATTAAAATCAGTGGAGGTACTTAATTCGTTGGAAAAAAAAATCATTTATGTTCCCCTTTTACTGGAAGACGCATGTTTTTTTTTTATTTTTTATTTAAATTTTATATTTTTTGTAAAGTATACCTCTTCGCATGATTTCCTGTTAGTCCCATTTGGTCTACTTAGCATTCGGTATAGTAGTTCGGTTAAAGTCATTTTCCCGCAACTTCACTGTGTAAATTATAGCTGTCTGGGACACCTTTAGTTGATATGATTGAAAGATGGTATTGATAATAATTAAGTTTATTGCGACTGGAAACAATAGGAAACTGATACAATTTTAGGGATGATACGTGAGTACACGACGGCGATGATACGTGAACTGATTTTTGCTATAAAATGTAAAATGCACGCGGCGCGTAGAATAGCTTAATCAACAAATTCTAACAATGCGAGGTTCGGACCGAACATGCTGCGGGGCGAGAGAGATGAGGATGGAAGATGAGCGAATGCTAATACAAGGTGAAAAACAATTTGCTTAATTGTTAGATGATAGATAATTTTCACTAATGTCATGTTACCCGCAAATAAACTAACTTTCTTCAGATGAACGAATTTTCAAAATCGGTTCAGTGGTTCGGTGTCTATTCAATGCAAACAATCAAATCCTTCTTCTTTTAATATAAGTAAGTATAGATAAAGCAAAGAAAATCTTATAAAACCATATTCATGTGTATTAAAGTAGCAATAACCTAAACTTATGTATATCGACCTCACACCTCCTTTACGAAACAATACAACCAATCAACAATAACTATTTTACATTCGTCTCCATTTCCCAACACTAACAACTGCGTAACTCTAAAACCCTCCATTTAAAATCTACCTTATTACTTCAGCAATAAGTTAGAATATCGTTTGTAAATTTTTTTTCGGTGTAAATATAAATTTGTGATAACAGAGTCACCTAAAACCGATGACCTGTGACCTCCGTCGCAGCACAAATATGTAAACAGTTTCTCTTGACTGGTTGAGGCATAAACCGATTTCCATAGGTATTAGCATATTTGTCTTGTCAAGTTTTTTGTGCCATACATTGTTTTCGTTTGGGTTTTTCCTTGTTATACTTAACGAGTTATAGTTACGTATTGATTTACTTTTTTTACTTGAAAATAGGCTTCTTTTGGGTCAGCTCGCTCCAAATTAGGCCATATCTTTGTTTCTAGGCTAGATGATGGTCGAGAATAAACCCACTAAAAAAATAAACATAGTCACACTATTAGTTCCTATTCAATACTACGTATAGTTGAATTTACCTGCGGCTTTACACGCGCTTTATCATCTAGCTACATTTCATAATATAATAATTTTATCATAGTTTACAAGAATATCTGTTATGTTGGGGAGTGTGGTCACACTCCCCAAACTATGGCGTTTCTTCTTCCATGTCCCAGGTACACGAACACCAGCACTCTTCACGACCTTCATGCAGCAGCCAACAAAGTCCCTGAAATGGGCCATCTATTGGGCTAAAAATATATAGCATGATATAAACTGCACCATCGACACGTAAAAAAATAAAAAAGTAGGACCTCAATTTCGATTTAAGATGTTATGTTTTGATGATATTACTCTATTTTATGTGGTTTTTAATATATTACACTGAAAATACTAGTCACTCTGTGCAAATGATTACATACGGTCACATCACGTCACAATGCACTCATTACATACGGTCATTAAATGTTTGTCAAACAAATAAAAAAAATATTCCTAGTTTATTAAACACTGTATTTAAAACCAAAAATAAATTGTTTTAAATGCAATACTTCATGCCCATACCGCGAGGAGCATTCAGAGAACACAGTCGGCTAGATAAAAAAAAATATTCAAATTTTTACCGACGAACACACAAAAACTCATCTTAAATATTAAGATTCCTAAAACTCAAACAAAAGCAGTGAAGAAATTGTAGAATACTTACAAAATCTGAATTCTGAGCGCCAACCACCGAAAATGTAACTTGGCCCCTCACCTCACATCACATTGTCTATGTCTCGGGCAACTCAGCCCGTTGAATATTCATAAAAACCGACACGCAATGGCGTTCGTCAATTTGACTCAGAATTTCACACAAACATGAAGACACGATCTTTTTAGGGATTCGTGATAACATACATACATACTTTCACGTCATTCTCCCTCGTAGGGTAGACAGTGCCCAGGATTTAAAAGTTAGAGGCCACGTTTAGCATGTTGGTGGGCTTGTAGGTCGAGAACGGAATCTAAATAGTGATGGGTTGCTAGCCGCATTGCCTATTATAAATCATCATCATCATTTTGTGTAGGTGACACGGTCAGTCAACCATGCACACCCTGGTGTCAGAGTTCTTCGGAACCGCCTCTCGGCCTCTGACGTGGTTCCTTTAACGACTACCAGATGGCAGCCGGGACCACCGGCTTAACGTGCCTTCCGAAGCACGGAATCATCTTTCTTATCAGACAATCAGGTGATTCATGCCTGCAATGTCCTAACCAAACTGGAAACAACTTAACAAAGTATTAAGTATTATAAATAATAAATGATATAATAATAAATATATACGGACAAATCACGCAGATTGAGCTAGCCCCAAAGTAAGTTCAAGACTTGTGTTATGGGATACTAACTCAACGACACTATATTTTATAATAGATACTTATATAGATAAACATCCAAGACCCAGGTCAATCTGAAAAAGATCATTTTCCATCTTGACATGACCGGGGATCGAACCCGGAATCATCCGTGTCGCAGTCAGGCGTGTTTTCCGCTGCGCCACGGAGCTCGTCAATTTCGCCACGAGCTATTGACATGATTCCCTACGCCCATTCCCTCGACCGGCTTTCACAATCTGCGCGGGTAGAGAAGCAGATAGTACATTCTACATTTATTCTTTTCTCCCAGACCAGTGTATAAAATTAACAGAAAAGTTTTCTTATGTTTTCGCGATTGTTACACATGTTAACAGAAAAGAATTTTTGATGTCTCCCTGCCTTCCACTGCACCTACTGAACCGATCATCATGGAATTTTGGAAAGGACATAGGCTATATACCACGCAGGCGAAGCCGCGGGTAACAGCAAGGATTTAAATATATGTTCGTGATGTCAAAGTTCGCGATGGACAATTTGTACAGTCAACAATGTATAAACTTAGCTTCCAAATTGTACTTGGTTTTGAAGACCACTGGGCTGCTAGTATAACATATATGTTATACTAGCCGGCTGCGCCAGGGCATGTATTATACCAATAAACCTTCCTCATAAACCACTCTATCTATTGGTGAAAACTACATGAAAATCTGTGCAGAAGTTTTTGAGCTTATTTCATATATAGCGAACAGACAGACAGATGCGGCGGAGGACTTTGTTTTATATTATGTAGTGAAGTATAACCGATGTTCATGATAATTTGTACGGAACCTACGGGTAACAAGTACAACTCACACTTGGCCGTGTTTTTAACATTTTGTCACATGCGCAGGCGCCGCCGCATCATTTCCTTAAATTTGAATATTTTTCTAAACGCTCCGACAGTTTTGGTTAAACAATGGATTTTAGCTCGAATTACACCCATTTGTGTAAGAACTGAATGTGTCATTTTGTTGATGTCCTCTGTGACTCAGTGTTAATGGTAAGTGCTTTTGAATTGTCCCGGGTCCCGGATTCGATCCCCGGTCAATTCAAGATGGGAAACAATCTTTTTAAAGCAGAATGCAAGAATGGAGCCTCTCCGAGTGACGTAGTGGCCCCCAATACGTCCGGCGCACCCTGGGCGACAATCTACGAGAACAGTCTAGTCGGTAACGCAGATTGGCTGATCTTCTCATCACAAATTTGACTGGAAAAGAAGAAGAATCTTTTTCAGATTGATCAAGGTCTTGGATGTGTATTTATACATATAATATAGTACCGTGAGTTTTTTTTTCGTATGTGTAAGTGGCCAACACTGGTGTCAGATATTTAAGCTGCCTTAAGGCATCTGACATAGCTTAACGACTGTCATCAACGATGACAGCCGGGACCAACGGCTTAACGTGTCTTCCGAAGCACGGAGGAGCTCGAGATATTTTTATGCCACTTGCGGTCACCCATCAAAGTAGGGACTGCACCAGGGGTTGCTTAACATACGTATGGGCTCATAGAGCTCACACCCACTGGACCATCGGGCTCCTCGTGAGTTAGTATCCTACGACAAAAGTTTACAACTTACAGTGGGGCAAGCTGTCCGTATATATTTATTTATAATTATTATTTTTACCAACTCTCAAAAGTTCTGTATTAGATATATAAAGGGAGTAAATACAAATAGTTAAATAAATAAAAAATCAGTTATTGCCACAATTAAATCTATGTACCTTTTGAATTAAAAAAGAATACACATTATGGCAAAGGAATGCCTCAGCTTGTGTTAGCTCGGAGCAAGGTCCGAGCGTAACGCTATTTTTCAGGCACCCCTCTCCCTGAGATCGAGTGCGGGAGTGCATGCAATCAGGGGGCTTACGATATAAAAATTTAGAATGTCTTCTTAAAGATTACAATCAGCTTAATAATAAAAATAAAAGATAATATATTAAGTACAATGCGAAAGTAACGATACAATTAACAATAATATTAGGTCGGGGAAAAAGTAATTTCGTATTTTTATGTGTAAAGATGTAATCAAATATCTTTAAAAAATAAGGAAGTTATGCAAACTACGCAGAAAGTGAATTTTGGTATTTATGAACATAGCGCAGTCCCAGTAAGAAAAGCACAAAGTTGGTTTAAGCGTTTCCTGTCTGAGAATTTTAATGTCAAAGTTACACCTCTTTTGTATAGACGGATAAAATCTTGATACAAAATACGAAATTACTTTTTCCCCGACCTAATATATTTTTAGGATTTACTTAGACCACTTGAAGGGGTTTGTTTGTTTTTTTTTGTGAATGTGGCGTGTTACGCAAGTTATTATTTTTAAAGAAATTTTTTGATACAATAATGTAGTACATATACTATAAAAAAAGCAACAAAAGAATAATAAAAAACTACAATAGGTAATAAGTATTAACGAGGAGCCCGATGGTCCAGTGGGTGTGAGCTCTATGAGCGCATACGTATGTTAAGCAACCCCTGGTGCAGACCCTACTTGGATGGGTGACCGCAAGTGGCATAAAAATATCTCGAGCTCCTCCGTGATTCGGAAGGCACGTTAAGCCGTTGCTTCCGGCTGTTATCGTTGATGGCAGTCGTTAAGCTATGTCAGATGCTTTAAGGCAGCTTGAAAAATCTGACACCAGTGTTGGCCACTTACACATACGAAAAATAAAAAAACAAACAAGTATTAACTATCCAAAAGGGCATCCTTTAGAATACCCAATACATCTTTCTCACTTAGCTTCGTACAGCGAAACATTAGCGGCATATTGCACCCACGGCATTGTATGCAAATACTGGACGTGTACATTTGAGAAAAAAAAACGCGCCACCGATCCGCGCGTTTTATTTTATATTTCAAAAACATAACACGGGACAAAACGCTGCGTTTTTTTTCTGAAAGTGCTAAGTCACGGTTTTTGTGTGTTATATATTTTTGTTTGTTTTTGTTATTGGGTATCGATTTTATCTGATGAAATAAGGTATGAGCTTAGAGTATAAATATATATAGATACTCTAAGGGTATGAGTTTAAATAACTGTTACTGTATGAGAAATTAAATGCAGGGGTAACTTTTAAGGACTGTATTAAATTTAAATAGAAAAATGTAAAATAGTACAGAAACTTCTAGCAGGTTGAAAGCTAGTAAGAAAAGAGAATTCAGTGTTGCCATAATCAATAAATTTTACTTATTAAAGACAATCCTTGTTGCGTTTTTATTATTATATTTTTTATATTTATAATTCAATATTGTATGTTTTAAGTTACTTAATGTTTTTTTTTTCACTGTATATCGAAAGTATCTCCAACCGACTGTCATCATTGATTGCAGTTGTTAAGTTTCATAAATACCTTTAGGCAGTATGAATAATCCGATCGGTTGGCCACTTACATACTCGCTCACTCGTTCCAAGTACTCTAAACAAAAAATTATCATAAATTATTTTCGAATAACTGCTACAACAAGCGTATTCTTTAAAGTGTTTGAAGAAAATGAAGGTCATTAACAACACTTGCAAAATTAACAACAAAAATGCCATTTAAAAATGTCAGACTCGCGCACGAAGGGTTCCGTACCATTATTACATACAACACGTTCGTATATACAACGTTAAACTATTGAGCAAAAACGGCACAAAAATCACGACTGTTGTATAGGAGCTCCACTTCAATATTTATTTTATTTTGATTTAATTACATAGTTATTATTGAAGTGAATAAACAACTGAATATTCTGTGAATATTTTAAGTGTCCAAAAGTGGCAAATAAATCATGTTTCTTGTATTGGAACCATTTGAAAATTATATATTTTTTTTTTTAGTATTTTTTGATAAAGTGGCAAAAGAAATGCATCATCTGTAAAAATTGCAATCATCTAGCTATTAATGTTTATGAGATACTACAACCTGGCGACAGACGGACAGACAGATGGAGAGTAAAGACTAGTAAATAGGTTTCCGTTTTTACCCTTCGGATACGGAACCCTACAAATCGCTAGGATCAATTTTCTAAAACAATAAGACCAAGCTTTCTAACACATAAGACCACCTGCAAACCCATCACACTCTGTCGTAAATTACATTCCGCACTATTATTGGAAATCTGTAGAGGGTTTTGTCTGTCTATAAATTGAAGATTTTCTAGTATTGAAATAGAACGTTGCAGAGATAAATGAAGATAATAAAATTATACGTACAGAGGTAATGAGTTTTGAGATTTTATCTCCGAGCTCCGTGGCGCAGCGGTCAACACGCTAGCCTGCGACACGGGGGTCCCGGGTTCGATCCCCGGTCAGGTCAAGATGGAAAAACATCTTTTTCATATTGACCTGGGTCTTGGATGTTTATCTATATAAGTATATATTATAAAATATAGTATCTTTGAGTTAATATCCTGCGACACAAGTTCACAACTTACTGTAGGGCTAGCTCAATTTGTGTGATATGTCCCTATATATTTATATTTATTTATTTATATTGATCTACTTGTTTATGGTGTACGTATCTATGTTTGATTAGTAGGAACCAAGGACCCTCATATATTGGAAGAAGGACTAAGTACCCATAACAACTTTTGGCATAGAAGGAGAATGAAATAATTCAGGTTGTTACCCCGCTCGCATATATGGAATTTTATAAAATCTATAAATATAGGTACGTGTATATTATGTACAAATGCATATATGCGAGCAAGACACCAACCTGTAGTATTTCCGTTACTTTCTTTCCAAAACATAAAATTGCTCGGAATTATTCTCCTTGTTATAAAAACAATAAAGGTAAAATTGTTTATAAAAATAAAAAGTTCTTTCAGGGTACTAAGGGGAAGTTGCTTACTATATAAATGGTAGGAACATATTAAGATATGAAAATAGTAACGTTATTAATAAGGATGAAACGTAATACTACGTACGTCACCAACATAGCTCAGAAGATTAGCTCCTTAAAGTGGAAGTGGGCGAGGTACATAGTCACCGTAAAGCCGATAGCCAATGGAGCAGAGAGGTTCTCGAATGGCGGCCAGGCACCGTCAAGCGCAGCGTTGGACATCCACCTACCAGGTGGTTGGATGACCTGACCAAGGTCGCAGGAAAACGCTGGATGCAGGCCGCTTCCAGCCGGTCATTTTAGGAATCCTTAGGAGAGGTTCCACTTTTTGTTTTGCGATTTTTGATAGTGACAGGGTTCATAGTGTACCTATCATAAAACAGTGACTTTTAGTAGTAACAACTGAACTGTACATTGAAACGCAATAAATAAATTGAAATTGAGGCCTATGGCCAGCAGTGGACTTCTTGTGGCTGAAATGATGATGATGATAACACTTATAATACGTTCTAATGCTTTAAAGTACTGCAATTTCAGGCGTGTCCATCTAAATAACATATGTGTCTTTGGTTGAATACGGCAAAAATATCGCTGTGTATTTACTTCTCACTGGCTTTTACCCACAGCTTCACTCGCGTTTGTGTAGAGAGAGCAGTCCTACTTTCCGGATTTAAGTTATTATTGTTCTTAGTCCGTAGCCCAGATAAAACATATGAAATAACCTGAAATCAGAACAAACGAAATAAAAAACTAATTTTCGCGTTTGTAATGTATAAATCAATTAAAAAAAAAACTATTTTTGATGTGAGTGCAATGAGCAGGAATATTAACCACATATGGATGGAACACATATAACTAACATTTCCTTTACGGATGAAGCTACAGGCAAAAGCTTGTGTTAGTATAACGGGTATGAGAGCAAAAAGATCACTATTTAGTGCCTGTAAAGCTAGGTGTTGGCTTTACGTCCCCACGTTCGATTCTCTCCTCTGGCGCCAGTATATTGTGAAAGTGGTTTAATATCAATACATTGCAGACGAGCAGTTTTTAGTGGCAATTTAAAGCGTGTCATATTTGTTGAAAAGTTCAGGTAATAATTGCAAACATGATGTAATTGAGGTAAATTTTAAATTTACTTATGCATTGAGACATGTGTTTGTTTATCATAATGAGTTTATAAATAATACCAATAAATAAATGGTTAAACAAAAACATTTAATAAAAAAAAAAAGTTCGTGAACTAAAGTGAAGTAGTTTTGAGAACTGTAGTTTGTAAAACAAGAAAACGAAGTTGCGTGCATTCTTCCTCTTTTTCTTATCTATTCGTAAAATCTTGTGTCATCGAACATTAGAATTTTTCAGATAGCCGCGAGCGTTTATAGCCTGACTATATATTGCCTATGTTATCAAATATCCGGAAGGATTGTGAAAGGGCTTCCATGCTGGACTGGGAGAAATGCAAAAACGTAAAATGTGCCAGCTGGTTGCCTAAGAAATCATGTCAATAGGCGGTGCGGGTTACCCATCACTATTTTGATTTCGTTTTCCACCTATTAGCCCAACAATATGCTAAACGAGACTTTTAGGTATTATGGCCTTAGGCTCTGTCTACCCCGTGAGAGATAAAGACGTGATACTATGTTTGTGTGTCTTGTTGAAGGGAGCGTCAAAATAACCGCCACTTTCTAACCGCCCGTCTGTTTTGTGACCTAGGAAGCGCCCGACTATAATCGTAAAAGTGTCATCAAACACGTGGGCGGCCGTAAAGTGACGAATGGTCGTGGGCGGTTATTGTGCGATATTGAAACACAAATTACGTAAAAGTAAATAGCAGATACGTAGGTTTTGTCGTGGCTATAAGATACATAAAAATAAATACAAATAAATATATACCTACGGACAAATAACACAGATTGAGCTAGCCCCAAAGTAAGTTCGAGACTTGGGTTATGGGATACTAACTCGACATCCGAAAGTATATAGAACTAAATTGATCTGTGATATATTATACATATATCCAGAAATCTAATTCTCTGAAATTCCATTTTTTCATCACACTTCTCAGTGTCAATTAATGCAAGCAAAGTGGACTGGATAGTTTCTATTGTGACCACGGGCCATAAGATTCTTCTATACAAATTCCGAAATCCCCGAGAGTGCGTAAAGACTTTTTAATTTTTTGAATAATTTTATGTACCACAATAACAGCAAGAGTGTCAAATCTACTAGATACAAAAAGTTTTCTTATTTGATATTGAAACTTAGAACTGCTAATTAACCCGATAAATAAAATATTTGAACTAAACTGTGAGATTTTTCTTCCTAATTCGAAATTGGAATTGTTGATGTGGCTGACTTTTTGTATACATCGGTCTTTGACTATTACTTTCTGGATGTGACATTTTCATTATCTGTAGAATTCGTGAATAGCGTACCCAAAAAATAGCAATGGATATCATAGAACGATGAAGTGGAAGGATACACATTTCAATAATTAACTTTAAAAATATTTTTAATCATCTTAACGCCAGTGCAACATTTGTATATGGTCTTTATTGCCTAAAGGAAACGTGAAGTACGGTTGACAAATACTCATAAAAGTATCTTCTTCGTAGTTTGTGGCGGATTCATTTTCAGCTTCAATATTTAAACTCGGCTTGACGAAAAACATTATGTTTTTCACGAGCGTTATAGACATTACAGTTGGTAATGTCGCTTCTACCGCCCTTCCTACGTAATGTACTTAACTGAAATATGATTGCAGTTTTCGTGAATAATATATAACGTTATAGTAAAATATATATTTAAATGCTAATTATGCTCCTGCAGTGGAGTCTAAAAAAACCCTGATGATGATGATAATATATTTAAATTGGTATATTCATCAACTTAAAGCATAACTTACATACTGTTACATTGTTAACCTACGTCAGGTGCCAACTGGCAAGTTATAAAATAAAGAATCAATTTGACTCACTAGCACACAAGAAAAGATCAAGATCGTAGCTTTGACTATAAACTCAATCAAAGAGTCATACGTAGTTAGTTTTTTAGATTATTTCTGAATACGTATCGATGTTGTACAACATATATTCACATTACATTTGTAAATATTTACTTAATAAAAAAAAAAAAACTAAAATGGTTCCTCAACAAGTTATATTATGAGAAATCTGCTCTATAGATAACTGGAACAATAAATCCGGACTTTGTGTATTGTCGAAATTAATTTATTCAATCTAATGATACAGTCTGGCTAATAACATTTCGAATTATTGATATAAAGCTTAGTTCATACAACTAGCAATAATTTAGTTTTTAATGACCAATCTTCTTCTTTTCGTGTCAATGGCTCAAAATGTTAAAAAAATCCTTTATTTTATCCCTCCAGTATGTTGCAACAGCCACGCCACTTGCTGAGGGGTAGTTGAGGTCGTACTTTGTGCAGGTAGTGGGGCACATGGGGCACGATTACCAATCACTAAATTTCAAGGAATAATTACCATTGTTTATGAAATACATACATGAGTAAATATTGATTGTTTTGGACTATATAAGGGGTTATAACAACTTTCTCTATGGTACCAATGCTGGTAACTTAATTTTGTTTCACGTTTTCATACAAAAACATTAATTCGGTCAATTTGTATGGGAATATAAAAAAAGAGTTTCTAGCATTGGTGCCAAAGAAAAAGTTTTTCAAATTGACGGGCTTAATCACCCCTTGGGCAGATAAATTAGCTTTCATAGGTGAAAGAATTCTGAAAATCGGTCTTATTGTTAATTTCGGAGTCTATCCAATGCAAACAAACAAACAATCGAATTTTTCCACTTTATGATATTAGTATAGATAATATTTTATATAAATATTGTACAATCTGAAAAGCAATCCATAGATTTTTAATATAATTTAGGTCAGCATATCTTATTGTCTTTGCTTTATATTAATACTAGCTGTTACCTGCGGCTTTGCCCGCGTAATATATAGCCTATGTCCTTCTCGGCACCCTAACCTATGTGTATGCCAAATTTCATGATGATCGGTTTAGTAGATACGGCGTGAAAGCGTAACAAACAAACAAATAAACAAACAAACAAACTCACTTTCGCATTTATAATATTAGTTGGGATGTCCTTCTCGGCACCCTAACCTATGTGTATGCAAAATTTCATAATGATCGGTTCAGTAGATACGGCGTGAAAGCGTAACAAACAAACAAACAAATAAACAAACAAACAAACTCACTTTGGATTGGGATTGGGATGGGATAGTTGGGATTATTGGGATTGGGATTTACACCTGTTGAAATTGTGACTATACTTGTGTCTAACCTAACTACGTTTAACTGCTTTTTAGTATATATATACAAATCACTTAATTCATCTACGCTCGTCGAAAGTATCATTAAATATTACTTGTATTTTAAATGTTTCTCTGTAAGTGAATAACCTCGTATTCTTTTGAGAAATAAATTCTTTAAACCTAGATTGTTGAACAATGTTCCCTTAATGTTACATTTATCAGTATTCTTACGTTTATGTCTAGTGAGTACTCAGCTTTACATCTTTAATTGTTAATTCTAGATCGAACCGCCAAGTTAATATTAGTATTGATTTTAGATTCTGTTGGGATATTTTTTTTACTTGCAGCCTGTGATATGACAGGCTGCAAGTAAAAAAAATATCCCAACAGAATCTAACACATTGTGTTGTGATCACGCAGCCAACAGGCGCAACTTGAAACTGGGAGGTTTCAGGTTCATCAAAGTAAGCTTTTTCATATAATCTATCTATCTACATAACATGCGAAATTGGTCAAAACTAAACTAGGTAGCGAAAAAGAATAAACCAAAAGAGAAAACCATACTCATAGATTTTAATAAACTGAAATGACACTTATATGAAAATATAATAAATGCCAATCAAAACTGTTATAAATATAATTTTATTTATCTAAGTAAGAACTAGGAAATTTATTCCACTTATTTAACATTTATTAACAAGTATCCTACCGACAGGCTCTTCCTATTGATTTAAAATATACTAAAGCAGATGCAATATCAATAGTGCACATATACAAGTTACGTACGTCTGTCCGCGCTAGCGGTTTACGATCGTTGGAAATATGACGGGTATGTAAAACAGCATTTTACTGCGGCCTGTGTGATGGGCAGGGGGCAAAGAATAAGTAGACCTAGCAAAAAGCACATGTGGGCATATAAAAGAGGGTAAAAAGGAACAGTTCTTAATTTGTGGATTTACGGAAATATGACGGGTATGTAAAATAGCATTTTACTGCGGCCTGTGTAATGGGCAGGCGGCAAAGAAGAAGTAGACCTAGCAGAAAGCATACGAGGGCATATAAAAGGGGAAAAAGGAACAGTTCTTAATTTGTGGATTTACGGAAATATGACGGGTATGTAAAACAACATTTTACTGCGGCCTGCGTAATGGGCAGGTGGCAAAGAAGAAGTAGACCTAGCAGAAAGCATACGAGGGCATATAAAAGGGGAAAAAGGAACAGTTCTTAATTTGTGAATTTACGGAAATATGACGGGTATATAAAACAGCATTTCACGGATGCCTGTGTGATGAGCAGAGGGCAAAGAATAAGAAGACTTAGCAGAAAGCACCTGTGGGCATTTATAATATTGTTAAAGAGAGGAATAAAGCAGTACTAAATTTGTGGGATTGTTGGAAATATGTCGAGTATGTAAAACAGCATGAGTTTGGATGTAAGTGAACGGTTCTTCGGTTTTTTTTTTTAAGTTTCTTTTTTAAATTAATAAGTTAACATGACTGGGTTAGATAATATCATCAAGCGTGTTTCAGCTTATTGTTTCAAAGTGATGAACGTTAATTCTGTTTTCAAATTCCAAAGATAGACTCAAGCTCTACTCACAGAACCACTAGTTGATAGGCAAAGAAACACATATGTTGACGCTTCTGAAGTATTAGCCACACTTTAGTCTTCATTGCGTAAAGCTTTTTGCTAAGCCTAGTCCGAGATTCAAACTCGAAGTAGTTTAGGCTTTAAAATGGTGGCAAAAACTTAGCATTGTACAGAAAAGGGGACTATTGTGTGAGCGGCAGATCTTAGCTGAGAAATGTACTTCGGGGTATTGACCGGGGATATGGGCATATTTGAAACTTGCCCACGGCTTCGCTCGCACACTTTTCTTACCTCCTATTGTGCAGGTGCACTTCCACTGAAATATTCTAGCTAATATACTGGTCGAGCATCATTCTTAGACATTATGATTTCGTGGCGAGACTTATTATTATATGCACTGAGCGTGGAATGTGACTGTCGCTCGCGCGCTCCTAGAGACAACTTAACTGCCTCCGTGGTCCAGTGGTTAAGGCGTTTGTCTTGTTGACACGGGGGTCGTGGGTTCGATTCCCACGAGAAGCATACTTTGTTAAAAAAATTTCCAGTTTGGTTAGGACATTGCAGGCATGAATCACCTGATTGTCTGATAAGAAAGATGATTCCGTGCTTCGGAAGGCACGTTAAGCCAGTGGTCCCGGTTGCCATCTGGTAGTCGTTAAAGGAACCACGTCAGAGGCCGAGAGGCGGTTCCGAAGAACTCTGACACCAGGGTGTGCATGGTCGACTGACCGTGTCACCTACACGAAATGATGATAATGAACACATTTCACGAAACAAGCGAGTCAGGGGGCGTACTGTTTATTGTGGATTAGGTTCAATGTAATTGTAAAAATGCAATAATCTAGCATTTTCTTCATAATTGCTTTATAGGTTACATCAGAATTTTGCTAATAAACCTATATAATGTAATTATGATATTGGTGTATTTTTACGTTTTTTAAACACGAACTGACAGACCGGGTTTGCGACGGTCGCCTACTAGCCGTGCGCGGGCTGACACGCGGTACTATTACTACTCTCGTGTCTAATGGGACGCGAGCAACATTCCATAATATGTGGTATTTTGTTTGTACTCTTACTTTAAATAAATATGTGCTAGCTTTAAATAAATATGTGATACTAAACGAGAAAAGAACTAAGAACCTATGGCATTGGCTGAGGAAAAATATTCAGGCACCTAGTTTGGCATGAAGTAAAGGAAGATCTTGTAAAGTATTATACAGAGACCAGATAAGGTTAAAAAGATCGTAACATGCAAGTACATATGTCGAATGACTATCTGAGGATAGGCAGGCACAAATATAATTCCATCGATAAGAACAAAGCTCTTAACTATATAGATACTTAATGTTTTCTTATGTTTTCGCGATTGTTACACATTTAAATAAAATTATTTTAATACGGTTTTTATCGCGTTTATTACTACTACAAGCCGCACAAGAAAATAAACCAACTTTTAAGACCTATGTCAAATCTAATATCCCGTTACAAGATGCTGGAGTTTATAAAATTTACTGTGAGTGTGGATTATCATACATTGAGCAAACAAAGAGAAGCATCGGTACCCGTATAAAAGAACATATTGCTGACATGAAGCATAGGCGCTCAATGAAGTCTGCAGTCTATGAACATGCCCTAGACAAACCCAACCATTATATGCGTTTTGATAATCCTCAAGTCCTTGCAAAAGAAAACAGATACATTCCAAGAATGCTTCGTGAGGCTATTGAAATTAAAAAAAACATCCTAATTTCAATAGAGAGGATGGTTGGCAGTTACCACCAGCTTGGGATCCAGTCATCAATTTAATCAAATCTCAAGCTAAGCAGAAGACTGCAAGACCTTCAGACACCGTGAGCCAATACTGCGTACATCCGGAACGTTATCAATAAATATTTTAGGCGGTAGATTTTGCAGTTCTTATAAAGTACTAGACAAATGTCAACTTAGTCTACCTGCGACCACGAACACTGTAAAGTGCTCGAAACGTTAGGTGTATTAATAATGTAATAAACGCGATAAAAACCGTATTAAAATAATTTTATTTAAATATGTAGATGTACCTGGTTTAAACCAATATCTGCCCAAAACAAATTGGCAATGATAGTTGTGAGAACGTGAAAGAGATAGGTGTGAGCTAATTTTGGTTGAATAATGGTTTAAACCAGATACTAAAGTTACTCCTCATTTTATAATTAGACGGTATGAGTCTCACTTATATCGCTGAATTAATGAGCATTTGCTTTTGTTTTTATGATTCGATACGTCAGGAAAACCGAGTTAGGTGAACTTGGTTTCCCTGGCATCTACCGACACCAGCGCGGAGTCTGTTAAAAGACCTCCAAACTGGTCAGGGCAGATTGCCTCCCGGTGGTTTTTCAGCAGGAGGAGAAATCTCGGATGATCATGATGGATATTTAATTAGCCACTGCTTTTTTTGGGCTTAAAGGGCCTTTTTGAGGTTAAGCTGGGTTGTTTCAAAAAACTATAATGAGGGTGTCGTCTTAAGTCGTGAGGGTGGAGGGACTTGGTCATATCATACAGCAAGTGTCGTGTCACGTGTATTTGTTTTTGTTTTCCACTGCAGCAGTGATCCTGCGTTACACACTTGGTGGCGCTGTTCCGGAAAAATATACTATCCCCATACTAATGGTACTAACGAAATGAGTATTATTGGTAGTATACTTTTCGGTGTGGTCCACTGCAGAGATAAGAAAAACTAAGTCACCTGTAGACAGATTTCGAAATCTTTATGATCCAATAATGTTAGACCTTCCAGCCGAACTTGCCACCGCCTTACGCTCACAACTCAACCTCCGTTGACCTCTCCAAACAAACATGTATATCACACTAGAAGCGGAGCGTGGAGCGTGCAGTCACGGCTTTTACCTGGCCAAACAATTGGCCGCAAACCACAAATATTTGGCCAGCGGCAGAAATCTGTGTCGGAACTGTCACCCCGATGTGGGAACGTCTTTTGTTTGTTAAACGGACGTATTTTAAATAATATTAGAGTATGCAAAATGAACTCGTGGTGTAAAGGTCAATAGAACAAGAGTCAAGACGAGCTCGCTCTACGGAATAGGTATGTTTGTGAGCGCTAGATACAATGTAGGCTAGAATAATGAATAGTGTTGTTGCTAAGGTAAAAATTTAGACTTTTAATTATTATTTAAAGTTTTTTTTGTGGTTAATATTTTCCATATTATTGATTACCTTTAAATAGATGGGAGACAAATGCCTAATTAAATAATTAATAAAAAATGAAATAAGCCGGACAAGGGTTGGGCAAAAATCTTAGGAATCACGTCAATATTCGATGCGGCTAGCAACCCATCACTGTTTTGATTCCGCTTTTAACCTTAAAGCCCACTATCACCCTAAATGTGGCCTTTGGGTTTTATGATCTTGGGCTCTGTATACCCCGCAAGAGAGAAAGACGTGATAATATGTATGCATGGAGGCACGAACATTTCTTTAGATACAAATGGTTTTGAAGCCAATTATTGTCATCAATAAGTACCAATGTTATAAATATACAATGTGACCTATATATGTATATATAAGAAATGGGTTCCAAGTAACCAATAAATAAGAGCGATTGGTGTAGTTTGGTGTTATGAATGTTTGTGCTCATGAACAATTTGTGAAATAGTTAAAGTAGACTGTTATTTGGACTCGTCACTAGAAGTGCCCACGAGGCTATCAAAGTACATACGCCAATTTAATGCCACTTATTAAAACTATACCGTACAACATCGATACTTAGTATCTTATTAAACTGAACATTGGCAGAGTCACTGAAATCTCGTTGAAAGCCAAAACATAGAGCAAAAGAAAAAGGACCAAAAAATAATAATATGATAACTTCAGTGATGTTCGTATTGATATTCCTTCTTAAAAGGTCAATGTCACTTAGGCGCCATAAACTAACGACTATCAATTTCACTATTTGCATATTCAAACCTCCAACGCATAACTATAGCTCATTTTCTAGCAAATAAAAATCACCTACATTCATTTAGATCGCCTGCGTTTTACATTACACTGCTGGCTTTTTAAGTTACATTAAACTTTAATTCGAATAGATTTAAGTTGGTTTTCGTTTGAAGGTAGTGGTGATTCATTGAATGCATTACAGAATCGTTAAGTCAACAGCGCTACCGTGCACTAATGTACTGTCAATACGCGGTGTTTACTATACGCTACCGCTCCTGTGATGGGCACTACCCTTTTTGATTCTTTTATTTGCTTCAATTGCATTTTTTTTACGCTTTTTTTGCTCGTAGAAGCCTACAGAATGATTCGGTAGGAAAGGGGCTCATTGATGTCTTTTGCTACAATCGCATTTGTGATTTCTTTATTTTGTATCTCGACTGATATAATTTTTATTCAATACATATAATACTTGTATGCAAGTTTTAAAGTGGTTTTGGGTTTTCTGACATTGAGCTCTGTCTACCCATCATGGGGTAAAGACGTGAAAATATGTTTCTATTTGTGCAAGTTTATTCATGTTTTCTTTATTGGCTGGAATGAATTATTTCAGAAAACATATTGTAGTTACTAGTCGGCTTACTTGATGTTTGAACCTGCATCACGTTGCCCAATGACCTCTACCACTCAAAGAGTCATTTTTTAATTAACAACCTGAAATTTATAAATTAGCGTAAATTATAGAGGACCCGCAAATAAATAAGCTTTATGCAGGTAAAATAATTTTGAAAATCGTTCTATAATAGTTTCGGAGCCTATTCAATTCAAACAAACAATGAAATTTTCCTCTTTATAATATAAGTATCGATGTAGCTTTAGTGAAAGTTCATGATCAATGTTCAGTAGAAGTAAAAAACCGGCCAAGTGCGTGTCGGGCCACGCGCAGTGTAGGGTTCCGTAGTTGCGAATGACAAATTTGGGTTCACACTGTTCACACTCGCACATCACAGTTTAACGACCAAAAACATGTAACAATGAAAATGTATGAAATTTTAAATTTTCGAGTACATTTTATAAGTTGGTTGCCCATAACTTTTTAGTTTGTACTTAGTACTCAGCTCTGATAGTTTTCCTTTCAACTGCAGTATATATACTACTGCTGTAATTTTTATAACCGTTTTTATAAATTTTATAATTAATATAACCGTTTAGTAGATAGAGGGGGGGGGGGGGGGTGACTCTAACAAAAATTTGCACTTTAAAACCAAATATTTTGGAAACGGATCCCTAAATCGAAAAATGGTGTTCTCAACCTCACAATATTTTTTGTATAGAAAAAAATATATTACTCCCTCTTTACTTGTATGGGAGATACCGTAAAAAAATTTTTTTTTTCAAGATTTTCTTCTACCACTTTTTTGACATGATTAATATACATACCCATACCAAATTTCAGCTTTCTAGTACTTATAGTCTCTGAGTAAAGCCGCGGACGGACAGACAGACAGACAGACAGACATGGCGAAACTATAAGGGTTCCTAGTTTACTACGGAACCCTAAAAATAATGATAAATAAGCATACAATACAATTTATATAAACCATAACAGCCAGTAAAATGTCACAGTCCCATTCCTAAAAGTAATTTATCACAAATTGATGCTATCAGATTTCTAGCAATTTCATAATAATTAAAATTTTCCTCTTTATCATATGAGTATGTAGCTTGAGTATGTTGATGATCAATGATCAGTGAAAAGTAAAAAAAGAATTATAAAGAAATCATCGTCATCATCATCATCAGGTCTTTCTAGTCTCCACTGCAGGAGCACGACCCTCTATGTACTACCAGAGCCAATAGCCTGAGTAGTCAGAGGATTTGGCCTACACTCTCCACGTTGGCCAGACGGGTTGGAGAGGTTTGTTTGTTTGTTTGTTTGTAAATACTTTTTTGCACATACACATAAAATCAACATACGATAAAAAAGAGAACTTAAAACTAAAAGAAAATGTGCACATTGGCGGACTTATCCCTGGAGGGGATCTCTTCCAGTCAACCAGGCATCTGAAAGAAGACATCAGTTGGGTTAAGTGGGGCAGAGGTATGAGATTAAAAAAAAAAAAGAACTTGGAAACAAAAACAAACAATATTAATCTAAGTTATAACTACTTAATAATACAATACACATATATACCAAACTTATACACATATATATATATATATATACTTATCATATATATTATATATAAATATAATACATATGAGCTCAATGCGAAGTAGGATCCATATAAAATTTTCTTAATTTCTCTTTGAAGGAGTCGACTGAGGGAGCCAATTTGATGTCTGAGGGGAGCACATTCCATAGCCTGGCGGCAAGGACGGAGAAAGACTTGCCGTAGGTCTCTGTTGAGTGGGTGGGGATGTGAAGTAAAAGGCTACCGCTAGAGCGCAGCCGGCTGTCAATTTCTCGGAAACTGAAGTTATCGCGGAGGTAACTGGGATAGCAGGGGTTAAAAAGGACCTTAAAGAGTAAGGAGAGAATGTGAATGTTACGGCGGAATCTGATTGGTAACCAATTCAGCTGCTCGCGGAATTCAGACACGTGGTCAAATTTTCGTAACCCAAAAATGAACCGAATGCATTGGTTTTGCAGCCTTTCCAATTTGTTTAGCAATCCTTCATTCATATCCAAGCATGCCACATCAGCGTAGTCGAGGAGGGGAAGAAGAAGGGTTTGGGCGAGGAGTATTTTCGTGCTGGTGGGAAGGAAATTTTGCAGACGTCTAAATGCGTGTAGTGATCCGTAGATTTTTCGACTAATTTCGTTGCAATGAGGCAACCAGGAAAGGGTTTGATCCATTACGGTGCCTAAATTTTTTACTGTGGTGGAGAAAGGAATGTTATTATTATTTAGTGTTAAATCAGGCACCGCAGTGAGATCAAGCCTAGAAATAAAGTGATTACTACCAATAATAATAGCCTGGGATTTAGCCGCATTCACCCGGAGTCCGAAGTTGTGTAACCAGTCAGCAATAAGCTTCAGATCGGAGTTAATGGCCTCGATTGCAAGACTCAGATCTTGGGTTTTTTTGATGTCAATAAGCTTTGTTTAGCTTGTGTTTCCTTAGTCGCCTTTTACGACATCCACGGGATGACTTGGAGTGGTCCTATTCTACTCTGCCGGGGACCACACGGCGAAAATTAAGAAATACAAAAAGATAATTTATAAAAACCATAGCAGCTAGTAAAACGTCACAGTATTCCTAAAAATAGTGTATCACAAAATACACGTAACATATAGTGGGACTATCAGATTCCTATCAATTTCATTACGGATTAATATCACGGGATCAACGCGGTAAATCAACTATCACGACATATCTAGCCACTTAAACGATATCTGTACAAAATAAATTAGTACAGAAATAACGCTTGATGAAATATCAGTATTAAATTAGGACATTTTCATTTTATTAAACTATTTTTTTTTACTTTACTGCTCAAATCTGGAATAGTTTCATCATCATCTGCCTTACCTTATCCCATTATCTGGGGTCGGCGCAATATGTATTTTCCCTCCATATATTCCTATTCTGCGTCATTTCAGCATCTACTCCTACCCCCTTCATATCTTTGTTTACGCAATCCATCCATCTTTGTTTGGGCCTGCCTCTTCCTGTATACCCATCAATCTTCATATTTAGCGCTTTTTAGGGTTCCGTACAAAAGTTGAAAAACGGAACCCTTATAGGATCACTCGAGCGTCTGTCTGTCCGTCCGTCCGTCTGTCACAGCCGATTTTCTCCGAATCTACTGAATCAAATTAGATGAAATTTGGTAAAATAGTGTAATCCTATGACCCAAACACGGATGTGCAAAGTAAATAAAGATTTTTTTGCAATAAGGGTCATTTTGAGGGGCTCAATTACAAAATTAAAAAAAAAAGTTTTGCAAACCTTACTGTGTCATATATCAAATGAAAGGGCTCATTATGAGGATCTCAAAAATATTTTTTTTTGTTCGGGTAAAATCAATACTTTTGTTTTTATTCACGAAAGAACGCAAAAATTGACCATTCCCCCCCTGATCTCCGAAACTACTGAGCCGAAAATTTTGAAAAAATTACAAAATATAGTTCATTCCTTGAAGATTACAGGAAAAATAATAAGAATTCTATCACTTGAAAATTAAGTGGTAAACTCACAATAATAAGTTCATCTAGGGAAATAGTTCACTAAAACACCACTAGATGGCGCTAGTCAATTGAATAAAACATTTTTTGCACATTGTGTGTGTGTTCACGAAGCATATTGTACGGAACCCTCATTGCGCGAGTTTGACTCACACTTGGCCGGTTTTTTTAGTTAGATGTTGCTCCTCTCTCCTCATCACGTGACCAAACCAAGCCAATCGGTTGCTTTTAACTTTATCCGTTACCGGTGCGACAAATCTGGAATAGTTTATTTATAAATATTTTTCCATAACTTCTAAACAGATTTAGACACATGGGTTTTCGTTTGAATTTTTAAACAACCTGAAAAACATAGGCTATTTTTTTCAGGACGTTTGTTTTTTCGTTCTTTTTAATTTATGAAAATAACGCCGGCAGTATTCTTCATCTTTATCATCAATCTTCTATTTTAGTCTCCACTGCTAGAGAAAATCCCTCTCTGTACCAGATCCAGAGCAGTCAGAGTAGGTCAGTACACACTTCATCATCATCATCAGGTCTTTTTAGTCTCCACTGCAGGAGCTCGACCCTCTCTGTACTACCAGAGCCATATATTAGCTTGAGTAGTCAGAGGATTTGGCCTACACTCTCCACGCTGGCCAGACGGGTTGGAGAGGTACACACTTACGCACTAATAATTCCATACAATGTTAAGAAATCTTTCCTTCTGTACTCCTTATACATCCCGCCAATAATTCAAAAACGTAAAATCAGAAGAGCAATATATTGGACAGTACACATCCACAACGCGACACTCAATTCGGTCGGTTATATCGATGACTTGTCGATCGTAATTTGATAATACTAGACTTCCTATTACTCATTGTATTTAGCAAGTAGGAAAACGTACCTACTAATAGCGTCTTCGTTCCTTATAGGGTAGATAGAACTTAGGGAAATAAGAATTAAAGCCACGCGTAACGTAATGACGAGCGTGGATAAGGAAAAACACCAACCAAAATAGAGAAAAGACTTCTACATCACCTATAATTTTTCTCAGATTTTTCCTCAACTATTATGTGCTGTGATGGAAAGGATTCTACTAGTATGTTCAATTTTCTGTTCCCCCCGTATTCCTCAATGATATCTAAAGAAACGTATATCTAGATGAGAAATAAATTGGACAGTAATATACGATACACATCGACAACGCGACAGTCGATTCGTTCGGAATTATATCGATGAATTGTCGATCGTAACTCGATCGCTTAGGGCGTGGCGTGCGATAGTAAACAAATATGGCTCGGGAACGAATATAATGTAATAAATATAATTTATAATGTTTATTCGGATGTAATCTCTGGTACGATCGCGGTGACGCCCGCGTTGCTGGTTGTGCGGCTGCGCTGTAGAGTAATGGGAATATACAGAGGCCGTGTTTTGATGATCTTTATTGATTTGTCGTCTAGTTCCCGGCTGGCCGTGTGGTTCTCAACAGAGTGGGAAGTCCGCCATCAAGTCTTCTTCCTGTAGAAGTCGTAGAAGGAGACTTAGGAAACACAAGCTAAACAAAAAGCTCATAAATATCAAAGAGACCGCTTCAACCCGTCTGGCCAGCGTGGAGAGTGTAGGTCAAATCCTCTGACAGCTCTGGTTATAATCGCTTCAAAAATCTGATGATGATGATTGTTAGTCATTATCATCATTCAGGACAGGTCCTTCTGGCAACGTAGTTTTTGGCCCATACGGCAAAACATGAGAGTTGCTGCTCTTTTAAGGCTTTGCCATTGTTTCTCAGTTCCGCCCTTCAGACTATGCATGCAAATCGCGGTCCATAAGGCATATGAGCGTTTGCTGATTCTCCTAGCCTTGCGCACACAAGTAACGCCCAAACTCGAGGTCCATCCCTTCTGATGGCACTCTGCCATCATCTAAAAAATTCGGTGAATTATCGAAAGCTCTTGGAATTAGCTACGTAGTCCATTAAAAAAATATCAGACTTAAATTCCATAGTTGTACACAGACATAAGCCAAGAGTACGTGCAACTTGTTTTGTATTCATCATCATCATCATCATCAGGTCTTATTTAAGCTCCACTGCAGGAGCATGACCCTCTCTGTACTACCAAAGCCATAAATTAGCTAGAGCAGTCAGAGGATTTGCCCTAAACTCTCCACGCTGGCCAGACAGGTTGGAGTTTCTCTTTGATGTTTGTAAGCTTTGTTTAGCTTGTGTTCTCTAAGTCACCTTCTACGATATCCACAGTGGATGTTTAGTATTATTATTGAGAATTTCATTAAAATATAATAAAAATCGTTATTGCACCATCAAAATATTAAAATACAACATAAAAGTACACAAAATAAAAAATATTCAAAAGGCACCCTCATCGCTTTCAGACATCTTACTGTCCAATGCATGAAAACTTCTATGTCTATCTTATCCAGTCCATTCATTTTAAAAATAAGAGTTTAATATAGCTGATTAAAACATGAATAAATAATTATACCTATTAGTATTGATTAACGCTTAATTTATAAACAAGAAAGAATGAGAACGGATAAAATATTTTATACCGAATCTGTTTACTATTACTCTGTGAAAACTATAAAAGAAATAAAATCGTTAGCGTTAATTTTGACCTGGGCAGCGGAGTCAGGTTGTTCAAATATATCTTATCTCGTACTTAAGAGATTAATAATTAAATTCACTAATTTATGGAGGGTGGGCAGCCCCACGACTGACCACAGTTACATTTATATTGCGCCGAAAATTTTGCTTTGGTTTTTGAGATGTGCTACAAGTCTTTATATTAGCAATTAAAACATATACCCGTTAAAGGTGCAAATGTTGTGAATTTACTATTTATGGGTACTTACCGATGGCATGAAATCATTAAATTTAACATGAAATAAGATTTTAAAGGAGAAATCCAAAAACTGTACATTTCCAGTTCTAAAAAACTTTTTTGCGAAAACCTCTGTGTGTGAGACCTAACTTTTACTTGGCCATCTTTTTAGTTATTAGTTTGTTTTACTTGAAATAAATAAAAATACTATGCAAAATGAGAACAGGAGTAGAATTTGGCGGCATTATGGTAATTTTCTTAAACTGGTATGTGTACTAATTTTGTTTTACCGTGATTTTAAATAAAAAATCAGAAGAAAATAACACGAAACTTCAAAAGAGATTTTACACGAATTGGATGGGATGAATGTTCGGATGTGAATGCTATACAAAAACCAAAATTTCTGTTCTTTTTTATGGCAAGTTTTATCATTACAAGCTTTTATAATCAACTTGTCCTGTTAGTTTGTCTTCTTTTACTGTGTTGATAGCGTAACAACTGAAAACGGACTCAAAAATCATGATGAATTTTGTGCATCGTCTGTTGATATGATTCGTTAGATAAACATTCATTTCTTATAGATATAATTCGATATATTCTGTTTTTACAAGCTTATGGTATACATAAATAATATCTGGGAGGGTCAAATCTTTCCACTCAATTTTCAAGCACTTATCCTGAATCAACTGAGCAAAACTATTTCTTATAGTTATGTAAATCGGATGACATTGCTATATTATCGTACTAAAGAGATGGAGTCGGAAGATGGCTATAGACACTTCTAAAAAAAAGAAGGTAAGCCCATCGTTGTTGGGCTCATTTCGGCTAGCAATTTATAATATGAATCGCTTATAATGAAGGTTTGTAACAAAAACAAAAAGAAATTCTAAAATACTTCACCGTTTTGAACGAAAATAACACATCCTATAAAGGTTATTTCAGTTTGATTACCTATGATATTTTTATTATAAATTTTATCACTATAACCTATGTTAAGTAAAAATAAAATATAATTGCACTAGATAAGACGATATTTTTAAAATATATCAAAAATATATGACTATTTTTGTAAAATAATGTTTGAGTGGTATTTTGCAAACATAAATAATTTTAAAAAGCTTCATCAAAAAATATTCTTTCTTCAATATTGACGTCGATATGGAGTTTAACGAAATCAATATCACTACTAATAAAATACCCTGATGTCGTCCGTTATTGTTTTTTTAGTCATGGAATTCGTGAAATTGTGTATTGTAGCCGAGACAACATAATTATGTTGGAAGATTAACGTTTATATGCATCCAAATCTACATATTAAGTTTCCCATGGAAATATATGACGTTCCATTTCGTAAGTATAAGAACTTTGACATGTTGAACTTTCAAAGCTTGTTTTATATGTTTGTTTGGTTGTACCACAATGGATGTAACAAGTGAGATGACTAGAGATAGGGCGATGACGAAATAGCTGCTTGATGACTTCAAAAAGGATCCTCCCTCATAAGAGGCTTAGACAAATGTCAAAAATATTAGGCATTTTCCAAATTTTTACCCTGGAGTTTTTTGGTGGGAAGTCATGGAGTTCAGTTGTCGTTTGTCTTATACAATTTTGCAAATTGATTTAAGTGGACTTTATAATATGAAATTGGTGTAGTTTGGTGTTATAAATGCTCGTGCTCGAGAACAATTTGTCAAATAGTTAAAGTAGACTGTTAAATGGACTCGTATAGATTTGTCGCCAAAATCTCCCACGAGGCTGCCAAAGAACATACGCCATCTTTGATGCCCACATACCGTACAACACCGATACTTAGTATCTCATTATACTGGACATTGACAGAATCACTGAAATTTCGGTGGAAGCCATAATTAAAAAAGAAGAAAGAAGAAGTTTTTACCGGACTGACCCACCCAGAAACAGGGTTATGTCTGTTGCGCGTATGTCTGTTCCATACTTGCATTCTGTAGCCTAAACGGCTTCGTGGTCCAGTGGTTAAGGCGTTTGCCTTGTTGACCCGGGGGTCGTGGGTTCGATTCCCACGGGAAGCACACTTTGTTAAGTTGTTTCCAGTTTGGTTAGGACATTGCAGGCATGAATCACCTGATTGTCTGATAAGAAAGATGATTCCGTGCTTCGGAAGGCACGTTAAGCCGTTGGTCCCGGCTGCCATCTGGTAGTCGTTAAAGGAACCACGTCAGAGGCCAAGAGGCGGTTCCGAAGAACTCTGACACCAGGATGTGCATGGTCGACTGACCGTGTCACCTTTTTCGAAATGATGATGATGAACGGCTTGATTAATTTTAAAGTGCTAGGTGTCATTAGATTTGTATTTCTTCCGAGTAACATAGAGCATGAGACGTCAGCGAAAAAATAATATGGCGGACGTAAACTGTCAAAAGGCAGTCAGTTTTTTTTATATTTTAAAATAATCCACTTTTTAGCGTAAACTTTTTAACCCTTTCATTTTTTTGAATGGATAAATAAGCCTCCGGTTCGTTTGCCATCTGTTGGAGTTTAAAATTATTCAGATATATGTATACCGATAAAAAAAAACGATACAAGCTTTTAAAAATAAAAAAGACATCTGGATCCTTAATACATTGTCTCACCGTCCTAAACTCCTGACCCATCACAAAAAATGTATCGATCGAAATAACTCACCCAGTTCTCGATTGTAATCGATTCTCATTCGTAATCGTGTTATTATTATTTGCTCGCGTGTTAACACGATTTAAAATAATCGATATGGATTGACGTAGTATGTAAAGCATAATCTTATAATGATCTATTTTTTTGCGCGTCATGTTTCATATTTATCCCTAAGAAGACCTGCGGATGAGGTCGAAATATGTCTACCTGTATTATTTCTATATGATAAACTCAAGAGATATGATATGACATTGAAAATATTTGAGCTCAAAGCTGTTTAAGAATATTAATCATAATCAGGTCTTTATTGCTCCACTGCAGGAGCACGACCCTCTCTGTACTGCCAGAGCAGTCAGAGGATTTTGCCTACACTCTCCCCGCTGGCCAGACGGGTTGGAAAGGTATCTTTGATGTTTATAAGCTTTGTTTAGCTTAAGTTTCCTAAGTCGCCTTTTACGACATCCACGGGAAGATTTGGAGTGGTCCTATTCTTCTCTGCCTGGAACCACACGGCATAGAATATAAATAATCATTATTATATATAATAGTATTTAGTTCTTCTTCTTTACTCCTTTTTTGTTCATGACCAATAATAAACAATATTTTTACTGATTACTAAGTATGCATTATAACTTAATTTACAATTATCCACATCCAGTGATTTGTTAACGGTGTATTTATATCCTATGACATTGTGACAAACGCTTTGTATGCAAAAATTACATAAAAATGTTTTAGTGATTATTATGCCTAACATTTTTATGCCTTGTGTTGAGCACCCCATCGATATCGGCGGTTTGATATCGATAACATCACTCGATTCAGTTTTTGTGGCTATTGTTTTATTTATATTAATGCTTTATTGATAGGTCATTCATCTGCTCTTGGTTTTATTTTAGGCATAAGGCTCTGAGGAGTGAATGGTATTCTTTTTGTGTAACCTTACGATATTAAGGACGTGATTATATTGTTCATTATATTTATTATATTATAATATATTTTAGGTATTTTATCATATTTTTAAGGTGTTTAGTTTTAGGTCAATTTTTCATAATTATTTAATTTGTAATTAGTTTATTTTAGTTTAATTTGTTCATTAAATTTTTGCTTACTTTTTGGACGTCTAACTATTTAATTTTTAAATCTACACTTAATACATTTACATTTTGAGAGTATATTTTTACTCACCTTATTTGTATGGAATTTTAAATACCTAGATAAATATTATTTTTCATAGATATTGTTAATATCAACATTATACATAGGGTTACTTGTAAAAACTACTGCCTTTGTAGAAGTAGATATAGTAAACAATAGCGTTTATTCTGTGAGCTATGACATATCAAAATATTAAATAAAAATGTGTTTTTGTTGTCCTTATGACGTGACATTTGTACATTCTTGTTTCATTCGTAAAGGAAAGAACGACATACTATTATTAATTCTGTGACAACACGACTGACGTTGATATGCGCATGTGTTGCGTATAGATTTGACAACATTGATCGTCAATATTTAATTTCGTTTGAAAGTGAAATCCAACAAATTATCAAAAGCCGTAGAAAAACCGATGCTGTTTATGTTTAAGTCATCTACTCCTCCGAGGTAACTACCTTTTTACAAGCAACCCTGTATAATTATTTAAAATATTGTTTTTCTGCTTTAAAATCTATGTAAGAAAAAATGGTGCCTTTTTATTTCATAGGTTTTTAGGTTTTGAACTAAAATGAAAATGTGGTCACAAAAAAATCTATGAATTAAATAAAAAACCTTAAGGAATAGCTGAATTATAGAAAATTGATTGTTAAAACAAGTGTTTTATATTCTAAACCAAATAAAATTTCAACTCCAGTACAAGACTCTGACTTTGCAAGAATATCAATTTACGAATGATAACATCAAATGAAATCAATGATAATATTTAACGCCACGCCAACCGGCCTATCAGCGACCACCCTCAAGCCGACATTAGTCACACAAATCCGCCAATACGCGAGACGCATCGCGCACACGCATATTGTGACCGCGGACATTTGTCGTGCGCTTTACGCTGCGCAAGCGCAAGACGCAAGGAATTGTTTATGCAAGACTGAGCCACACGTATTATTAAAAAGAAATAAAATGAACATTATACAATAACAAGTTACATCTCAATAGTAATTACGACGACGACGACGACGGACGAGCTCCGTGGCGCAGCAGTCATCACGCCTGCCTGCGACATGGATGGTCCCGGGTTCGATCCCCTGTCAGGTCAAGATGGAAAACGATCTTTTTCAGATTGACCTGGGTCTTGGATGTTTATCTATATATGTATTTGTTATAAAATATAATATCGTTGAGTTAGTATCCCATAACACAAGTCTTTTATATGAACTTACTTTGGGGCTAGCTCAATCTGTGTGATTTGTCAAAAAAAAAATTATATTTGTAAAAACAAAGTGAGATTTTACAAACACAAAATTAGACTTGTGATTACTTGTGAGTGTCATAGTGCGGCAGCTATGTGGAGTGAAAGATTATTTGATTTGATGATGATGAAGGCAAGCGCAGTGTTAGACCCCCTTCGACCAGGTGGTCGGATGACCTGACCAATGTCGGAGGAAGACGCTGGATGCAGGCCGCTTCCAGTCGTATTGGAAATCCTTAGAGGAGGCCTATGTCCAGCCGTGGACTTCTTACGGCTGAGACAATGATGATATTATGAAGCCTGTTAAAAAAACATACGTTGCAGTTTTGCTGCTTCATTGCGTTATGCAACCATCCAAATACCCTGACCGCACGCACTGCGACAATTGAGCGAGTGTCGCGACTGTCGCCGACCCGCACCTGCGACGCTCAGCCCCTATTAATATTCCCAGAGAATCCTGGACTTATGTGGAATTTATCAATGACCATTGAACCACCCAGTGCAAAATAAGTTTTATTTATAGATAGAGATGGGTATTCAGATTAGCAATGATACTTTAGTAGTCTATTAGCATGTATGACTGAAAGGTCGAATAAGAAAATATGTCTATCTCACTTGCTAAAACGCTATTTTATGGCATATGTATAGATATACTCCACAGTAAAAACTTCCTCCAAATCATATCCACAAAACTACGAAAAAGATACTATTACAAGTATCAGACTACCCACTGCCATATGTTTTCTATAGGCAATAAAGATCATAGACAAATAATGGAGTGAGGGTGAAAATAAAAAAATGTCATACAATGCCGTTTGAGTTTCTATTGGGGGCCACAAATCAAACTCAATAGACGTGTGTTCTATGCCCTAAAATCCGTAAAGGCAGTTTTTCGGCAGTGATCATATCACGACATGGATGCTGTCATAATATTGGAGCCTGAGCTCTAATTCGTCACACCATACAATGCAGGACAAATTAAAGTGAAATAAAAAAGGGTTATTGACATGACTTCTTGGCTAATAAATGCAGATCATATTATTTCTTCCTCATATCGTTATTTTATGAAAAGCAGCGAACTGCTTTTGCATACAATTTCCATGGAAGCCATGGCGACCGCATAATTCCGAATTTGTCATATTACATGAGTAATGCATTAACATATTCAGGTGAAGGGCACTGCATTGTCGTACTAAGGGTCAATGTCCACTGGAGCAACATTGCAATATTTCAAAATGCATTTAGGAGTAACACGAAATTTTTGCTCTTGATGGAGTTTCTTAATCATCTTAGAAATTTGTTAAAAAATTGGGAAAATATTGATATCTGATTTTGGCTATTGATTTTCAATTGGTCTTTGATTTTTTGCGTGAAGAATGGTACATTTAACAGTGATTCTCATCAAGCAATTTGGTGGCCTATACTCCAAATCCTGTGTTAACAATTAGTGTCACTCACTATTTGTTGGAACAGCTCAATAAAACTAATCTGCCTTTTAGTTCCAGACATCTTCCCTTCCAGAATTACTAACATTAAAAAAAAAAATAACCTTCCAAAAAAACGAAGAGCTGAAACTAAATAGTATGTCACTAACTTATAATGTACTAGTCATTCGAGCAACTTGCAACAACCATTACCTTCTTCTGGAGTGCACGATACCTAAGTACATGTTAGAAGCATTAAGAGCTAATAGACAAACTGATACGAAACAAGCATATACTAGCAATAATACTGTGACTTGGTCCGCGAAAATTAAAGCCTATGTCACTCGCAGATAAATCAGTTTTCTATACATGAAATAATTTAAATAATTCGACTAGTAGTAACGAAGCCTAATCAATTCAAACGAACCGACAATCAAATCTGTCTTCTTCAAAATGTTAATATTGTAATTATAAACAAGTCGGTTCAATGGACAGTGAGCCTTAAATTTATAATATTTGCGAGTAACGGCAGTGATTCATATTTGGTGTACGAAGCCTCCTTTGTCTTGCTGTGTACTTTCCTTATTTAGTTCTTAACAACACTTGTTGGATGTTGAACATATCATTATTAAAATAACTTCGGTCAAGTGTGAGTTGTATAGGTACACACCGATACTTTACTTTCTGAATCAGACTAATCATCATCATCATCATCATCATCATCATCTCAGCCACAAGAAGTCCACTGCTGGACATAGGCCTTCCCTAAGGATTTCCAATATGACCGGTTGGAAGTGGCCAGTGCCTTCCTGCGACCTTTATCAGGTCGTCCGACCACCTGGTCCGTGGGTGTCCAACGCTGCGCTTGCCGGTACGTGGTCAAGCAGAAAGGTTCTTGAGTGGCTCAAGAACCTTTCTGCCCCATCGGCCATCGGTTCTTCGCGCTATGTGTCCCGCCCACTGCCACTTCAAAGAGCTAATTTGCTGGGCTATATCGGTGACCTTGGTTCTTCTATGGATCTCCTCGTTTCTGATTCGATCTCGCAGTGAAACGAGCATAGCCCTCTCCATAGCTCTTTGAGCGACCTTGAGCTAATCAAACTAATAAAATGTAGGTATTTATTCTGCTCCGCTGTAACTTAGGCTTTTTTTTTCATGTTCATACATGCTGAAATTTTGACGTTTTGGACCCTCAAAGGGGTGAGTCATATCGTCAATATAAATAACTTATCCTATAGCAACAATATTGGGAACTAAAATTTAGTTTTTATATTCCTATACAAATTGACGGTGCGGCTTAATATTTTCGCATTGAAAAATACATGTTTGGATGGAACTGTAAAAAAAAATCTTTTACTACTTTATCTGCGGGATTAATATTAAGGATGTCCCAAAAGTAACGTAAGACTTTCAGTAGTAACTGGAAATCTTGCGTTCAATTTAGGAAACCTATTAAATACCCATGCAAAATTATAGCTTTCTAGTAATGTGTCTAACTCTCTAAGATAGATCACAAACAGACTCATAGAAAGACGGACATGTTAAAATAATTTGGGTTCGTTATTGACAACGGAATCTTAGAAATGAGAACGTATTTCCTTTTAAGGTTCCAAGATTTAACAAAAGCTCTGCAATTAAATGTAAAGACACAATAGCGCAGAATTCTTCGACCTACGGATTTCGCCTTTTTCGTAGAAAATAGAACGGATCAGATTTGAACGTGTGAATTTTGGAAACCAAACATGGTAGAAGATAACAAATCTCCATTAGTACAGAGTAAAACGCAGTATGTGCATAATATAATTTATTCAGTCAAACGTAAGAAACCGCAGGGTTTAATCAATATGTTTAAAAATAACTGAGTTAGGAAGGGAGAATATAATATTTTAGCTTTTTTCCCTTGCACTTGAATCCAAGGAATATTCCTTGGATTCAAGTTTTAGGGAAAAATTATTTGAGTTATCAGAATATGTTAGATAATTGATAAATTCAATAAAAATAAATTTAACATTATTAAAATTTTCCGTGCAAGATTATAATTTCATCATAACTGCAATATTTACTGGCACCAGATTTTTAAATCTAACCAATATAAATTGTTAGTATAATATGAAATTATTATAGATAACCGATCCGTTTAGTCCAGTTTATGAAGTAGAATTAAATATGTTTAACACATTTAAATAAACTTATTTTAATACGGTTTTTATCGCGTTTATTACATTGTCTACATGCGACCACGAACACTGTAAAGTGCTCGAAACGTTAGGTGTATAAATAATGTAATAAACGCGATAAAAACCGTATTAAAATAATTTTATTTAAATGTGTAACAATCGCGAAAACATAAGAAAAGATTTTGTTTAACACACATATATTGTTTTAGTTAATAACCTGGCTTAATTTAATTTTAATCTCAAATCCTATTATTATTATGAATGTAAACGTTTGTAAGTTGTTTAATATTTCCTACTGGCTGGATTTTTATGAAATTTCACAAAACTGTGACTTAGACATTGGAATTGCACATGCTATAATTTGTAGTGAGTTAAAACTAAAATTGTCAGTTACTGCATTCTCCACCACAACACAAAGTAAATCTACTTTCTTCACGCTTCAAAATAATGAGTTACTAGTAGGTGGCTCACACGAATCAGATCAATAAACAAATTTAGTACAAACCATATAAGAAAGCGTGGGTTCGATGGTTGTATGACTCATGGCTCATCTGATATAGGATTTTGAACCGGATTCTGATATTTAACGGATTAGGTGCGGTTAATAATTTTTTATATGGGCATTTTAAATAAATGATGGAATGTATTTTTGTCACGATATACCTTGCACGAACTTTAATGCGTCATCTTATGTCATACATTTCAAGCTGTTTTAAAAATGTAAAAACATAACTAAACTTGAAAAAGAAAGATGTATCGAGTCTCGAGACAAGTGCTCTCTGTCTAACTAGCTCAAAACTTTAAAACAAGTGGTTTTACGATATGAAATTGGTGTTGTTTTGTGTTATAAATGCTCGTGCTCGTGAAAAAGTTGAAGATGACTGTCATATGGACTTGTATAGATTTGTCGTCGGCAGCTCCCACAATCTAAGGACCTAAGTAATCTTTGATTGCTACTTATTAACTGTACAGTCATCATCATCATTTCGTGTAGGTGACACGGTCAATCGACCTTGCACACCCTGGTGTCAGAGTTCTTCGGAACCGCCTCTCGGCCTCTTGCGAGGTTCCTTTAACGACTACCAGATGGCAGCCGGGACCACCGGCTTAACGTGCCTTCCGAAGCACGGAATCAACTGTCTTATCAGACAATCAGGTGATTCATGCCTGCAATGTCCTAACCAAACTGGAAACAACTTAACAAAGTATGCTTCCCGTGGGAATCGAACCCACGACCGTCGGATCAACAAAGCACACGCCTTAACCATTGGATCACGGAGGCAAACAACAACAAAACTGTACAGTGTACAACACCAATACTTTCCTTACACTGGATATTAGCAGAAACACCAAATCTCGTTGAAGCCATAAAATAAAAAGTAGAGTAGAGAATAACCGATATTAGCAAAACCTAATGTTTATTGTGAACACAACTTGCTGCTACGATAATACCAATCGCCATTCATAATTCCCACAGCTTAACCGACTTGAAAAAGAAGGATGTCTCGAGACGAGTGCTCTCAGTCTAGCCAACTCGGAGTGGCGACCTCTTGACTACTGTCTGTTTGTTGATACGCAATACTGAATGCCGTGGCAGTTGGAATGAATGATAATTTAAATCATATCTTGTAGTACACTGCCTTAGAGCAGCATATTATTAGCTTGGTAAAAAGAGATTTCGTATTTTGAGGTCGAAAGTTGTAAGAAAATATCTTTGGTTATAATAATAAAATAATAAATATAAATATATAGGGACATATCCACAAAATTGAGCTAGCCCCGCAGTAAGTTGTGAACTTGTGTCGCAGGATACTAACTCAACGATACTATATTTTATAATATATACTTATTATAGATAAACATTCAAGACCCAGGTCACTCTGAAAAAGATCGTTTTCCATCATGACCTGACCGGGGATCGAACCCGGGACCCCCGTGTCGCAGGCTGGCGTGTTGACCGCTGCGCCACGGAGCTCGACTATGTTATAATTATGTGCATGGCTGGATTTTATATTACTAGAAGGTAGTTTTTAAAATTTGTATATAAAGATACAAAACATTATACCGCTTTTGTTCAATGGTACTATTGTTTATTGAAGACATAATTAAAATGAAGGAAAAATTAACGCCGGAATTTGTGAAGTTTTAAAAGTTAAAAAAAAAATGAATTTCGAGTTCCGTGGCGCAGCGGTCATCACGCCTGCCTGCGACACGGATGGTCCCGGGTTCTCTTTTTCAGATTGACCTGGGTCTTGGATGTTTATCTATATATTATGTATTTGTTATAAAATATAGTATCGTTGAGTTAGTATCCCATAACACAAGTCTTTCTTAAGAACTTACTTGGGGCTAGCTCAATCTGTGTGATTGGTCCGTATATATTTATTTATTTATTTAAAGACCAAAAATGCATTTTAGTATTTATGGATAAACTAGAGACCCATTAAGAATAGCAGTGTATTAACAAAAATTCTTGTCTGCTTACAATTTTTTTATTATTCTATTTCTATGTGCTGTGTCCGGGCAAAAATCTAAGGAATCATGGCAATAGGCGATGCGGCTAGCAACTCATCACTATTTTGATTTTGTTTTCCATCGACATGCTCACCACCATGGTTAACGTTGCTTTAGATCTTAAAGAACTAGGCTCTGTCTTTCCCGCAAGGGAAAAAGTCGCGACAGTATGTATGCATCTACTGTGTGCTTTCCAAATAATTCTAGCTTAAATCACCTGTGCAGTTCATAATCTCTTTAAGTACTTGTCTGCCACAGCTGGTAATAAATAAAATATAGTTCACCACAAAGTAAGTTCAGTGCCAACACATTCGGACTTCCCTGGCATCAGTATGTGGAGGGTGACCGCGACGCGTGCGACATCGGTGATTGACAGTGCTATAGGACTGGGGAATAGTGATTTTGAACTGAGCTGTAATGTTTGTTTTTCGTGTGTGTAAGTGGCCAACACTGGTGTCAGATTTTTAAGCATCTGACATAGCTTAACGACTGCCGCTAACGATGACAGCTGAGACCAACGGCTTAACGTACCTTTCAAAACACGGAGGAGTTCCAGATATTTGTATGCCACTTGCGATCACCCATCCAAGTGAAGACTGCGCCCGGGGTTGCTTAACGTGCGGAAGCGCTTATAATTATTACACCTACTGGGCCATCGGCCTCCTCCTGAGTTACACTAAAATGTGACAATTCGAATCCAGTATATAATTCAGAATTCAGGGATAAGCAGATAAAAATAGAAATCTTCTCTTTAAATAATGCAGTGTGCAATAACAGAAAATATAAAAAAACCCAACTGCCGTTTTTGAGAGTTTACGTCCGCCATTTTGATTTTTTGCTGACGTTTGAAATATAAATATGGTAAACGACAGAAAATTATGGAGAGAGTCGACATACGGAGCCGAACCCAAATAGGGATAAGGCGAGGAAGAAGAAGAAGAAGTTTGAATCCAATTGCTAAAAAATTTCTTATTCGCTAAAAAAAACAAACGATGGTTAAGGGGTTAGTATAAATTAAAGCTTTTAAATCTAAATATAACACAATCATACATAAGGTTTTATGCTTCGATCAACAATACCAACTAGATATCAGGTAGGCGCAAGAAAAGCGGCTCGGCAAACAAGAGCGCACTCCTGACGGTGAGCTCTTATTTTGTTTAGTTGGAATAATAGAATTGCGAGTTTATTATCACGTGCTATGGTCGAGAATACGTTGAACTTAAACGGTCGTATAGCTACTTCAAGCGGACAGAATTTTGCTTCGATTTTGTACGTAACGCGATATCTAGTTGGTATTGTTCATCGAAGGTTTTATGCATCATTATGCTTTGACCTGACCTAAGCTCAAACCGCGCAGAGAACTCACAGCCTGACTTATAAATAACGTCAATATTATCACAGCATCGCCCGCGCATCCATCAAGCCTACACCTTATCCAGTGAATTAATAGTTCTATACCTATTGATATATTTCCTATACTACTTATAGAGAGTGAAAATTGTTTTAGTTCGTTTGTTGATATATTGCTATAATATGAACTTAGCTCAAACCGTGCAGAGAACTCGTAGCCTGACTTATAAATAACGTCAATATTATCACAGCATCCCGCGCATCCATCAAGCCTACATCATATCCAGTGAATTAATAGTTCTTCACCTATTGATATATTTCCTATACTACTTATAGAGAGTGAAAATTGTTTTAGTTCGTTTGTTGATATATTGCTATAATATGAACTTAGCTCAAACCGTGCAGAGAACTCGTAGCCTGACTTATAAATAACGTCAATATCATCACAGCGTCGCCCGCACATCCATCAAGCCTACACCTTTTCCAGTGAATCAATAGTTCAGCAAGCAGGTTATCTATTGGTATATATTTCTTTTTATCAGTAATATTACAAAGAAGGAAGAATTATTTGTTAGTATTTAACTTTGACCTGACTCTAGCTCAAACTTTTCATAGCATTCAGACGTCTAATATCATTACGGCATCACTCTCACATTCATCAAGCCTACATATAATCCAGTGAATTAATAATTCTATATCTATTGAGACATTTCCTATACTAATATTATAAAGAGATAAAATGTTTTAGTTCGTTTGTTGATGCTATAATATGACCTAAGCTCAAACCACGCAGAGCACTTGCATCGTTACATATAAATAACGTCAATATCCTCACAGCATCGCCCGCGAATCTATCAAACCTACACCTTATCTAGTGAATTAATAGTTCTTCGAGCGGATGATCTAATCGGATATCAACTACACTCCTGATAATACTAAAATAAGATTTTTTGGTTGTTATATTGCAGCCGTCCCTTAAGTAAATGGTCCATAAGAAAAGTTATTTTTACACTGATAGACTGAGTCCCCCCTATATAGTTATCAACGTCATCATCAGGTCTTTTTTTGCAGGAACACTGCCCTCTCTGTATTACAGAGCACACACAACAGAGCAATCAGGGGATTTGGCCTACAATCTCCACGCTGGCCAGACGGTTGGAGAAGTCTCTTTGATGTTTGTAAGCTTTGTTGAGCTTGTGTTTCCTAAGTCGCCTTCTACGACATCCACGGGAAGTCTTATGTGGTTCGATTCTTCTCTACCGAGAACCACACGGCATGATCCTTTGAAGGAAAAGTTATTTATACTGATAGTCACCCCTATATGGTTATATCAGTAGTCTAAACGTATACTTGCGATATGTTCAAGTAATAAATTAATATATACGGACAAATCACACAGATGATCACACAGAACACCAAATAAATTTGAGACTTGTGTTACGGTTATCACTATCACTACATATCACTACATATTATAAAACAAAGTCCCCCGCCGCGTCTGTCTGTCTGTCTGTCTGTTCGCGATAAACTCCAAAACTACCGAACCGATTTTCATACGGTTTTCTCCAATGGATAGCGTGGTTCTTGAGGAAGGTTTTAATATATAGTTTGTTAAGTTTTTGTATACATTTTTGTACATACCAACGATATTTGTAGGAGGTGTCGTAAAAAAATGAGCCGTTTGGGAGCTTTCAACGAAAACGCTGTCTAAACCCTTTGAGATATAACAAAACAATGTATGGTGGAATTGTGTATCTTATTTAGGTCTACAGAAAAGTCCGCGATGGCATATGTCTATATATTAAGGATAACATAATTCATTTTAATACTTTAATAAATGGGCAATTATCAAAGATCACGCGCAGGCCAAACCCTTAGAGCTAGAAATTTGAAATTTTGCTCACGTATTCCTCTTATGACGCATCCACTAAGGAAGGATTTTTCAAAAGTCATCCCCTAAGGGGGTGAAATAGAGGATTAAAGTTTATATGAAACCTTTTATTCCTTGGACATATTTGTATGAAATTTCGTGTGAATTAAGAACGGCAAAAATAATGAGTAACATTTTTAATAGTTTCCCGAAATTAAACCTCTAAGGGGGTAAATCGGGGTATATGTTTAGTTTACCGCTTTGTAGCGTCATATTTTATAATCCCCGCATTCCAAACCTGAAGTCACCGCGGATGAAGTCGCGGGTAACTGCTAGTATTTTATAAATAACATGTATAGATAAACATCCAAGACCCAGTCAATCTGATAAAGATCATTTCTCATCTTGACCAATACCGGGGATCGAACCAGGGACCATTCGTGTCACAGGCTGGTGTGTTGACCACTGTGCTACGGAGGTTGCCTTTTAAACTTATACCTGTGGCATGTTCAAATAATGCCACAACCAACTTAATAAAACAGATTTATTAATCTTAAATTTCGTTGCCAGTAATCGCTTCATGCCACATCTGATACTCCAAATCGAAGGCACTAACTCATCCAGATAAATCCGAAATCGTTAATTAATCAAATGCCCACATTATTCGGTGATCTGTGAGTCTGTGACTCATCTCTGTTTCATAAGATAACCTCTCGCCTACGCGCATTGTGCGTAAAGAGGGCAATACATTGAAGGTGAGCTTGGTAAAAGTAATGTAAAACAAAAAGGGTCAGGTCTATGTATGTATCATTATACGACGGCCTCCGTGGTGCAGAGATTAACACGCTAGCCTGCGGTACGAGTGGTTCTGGATTCGATTTCCAGTCATAAGTATCTATCATAAAATATAGGTCTATAGTATTGTTGAGTTAATATCAAACGACACAAGTTCACGACTTTCTGTAAGTGTGACTAGTTTTATTTGTGTGATTTGTCATTATAGATCATTAAGATAAAGTACTAGAGGGGCTACCTTATTATATTGGCATTGTTTCATTCCTCGAAATTTAAAATTTAAGCACTGTAGCGCTAAAGCAATAACGAAGCGTCCAATCATACATAACTCAATACCTCAGCGCTATATTTGCTACTCTCACACGTTTTCATAGCAACATGTCAACATAATGCAAAATGGCGGGAGGTAATTTTATTGACTTTTTTTGTAAAAAATTATGTATTTGCTGATGAAAATTTGTTCCTTTGCACTGTGCAGTGTTCGATAAGTTATTACTGCAATAACTTAATACACACCAAGGCATTTTTATGATTTTTACCAACTTTTTGTTTATTAATCGTGGGAAGTACCACAAGCGAAAGAGCTAACAACCGACTGAGTGAGTTGTGGCGCGATGGCCACAGTTGAACGGGACAAAGTAAGGATTTGCGGTGTCTTCTCTTTAGTTATAACTCAATGTTATAGATTTATTTATTTACAAATGTATCCTTTAAGATCTTTAAGATAAGCCTTAAGCATTATTAAAGCATTGAACAATTGGCCAGTTTTGTGACGGTGTCTAGAGGGGTATTGTCAAAGGTTCTAGTCTCCAATTTAGGCTGTGGAGTCAGATGACATGGCAATCACTTTGTGTAAATACGAGTAAATTCGTCAAATCACCAAACTGACCCCCGGCTCTGGAGCGCTCATTGTTTAGCTAAGCCTTTCCGATACTACTTTGTTTTATGGTATGTATTGTTATTGCATATTCGCTCACTAGCATGTTTTAATGGAAAATCAATCCGTATGATTTAATGGACAAAATCAGAAAAAAAGGAAAATAATAAATATCATACAAAGCCCTTCAGGTGAAAAGGCAACCAAAACAGTACTGTTGAAAAAAGTTTATTTCGGTGTTTCTTCTCTACAGTGCAATACTAGTAGTCTGTAGCTTTTGAACAGAACTATTAACTTAAACATAGGTAAATTTGAATTATTTATAATGTGAATGGATGTTTAAAAGTGCCTCAGATGGCCCGTTTCTGAATAAATCCTGGAATCGAAGTTAATGTATTAGTTCCTTAACAAAATGAAATTAATCATAGTCAGTGCTTGACATGCTGAGAATGATGTGCAGAATGTAGATCGCTCTTGCAAATTGCAAAATTCTGAAGTATAAGCTGGTGTGGGAGAAAATGAAAACGGGACGGTCCCCGTGACCCAGTGATTAACTACACCGCTACACGTGGGTCCCAGAGTTCAATTCTCGACAGAGGTAAATAGTTATACCTCATTAAGACAGGTATTTGTCTGTGATTCTGGTGGTACCTAAGGAGAGTTGGGGTCAGGCAGGCGACTGGTTGCAAAAAAAATGCCAAATCACAAAGAGCATTAATTGTGTCATTATAGGGTTTATGGAAACAGAAAGTATGAACAGGAAGGGAGTGACAAAGGCTGTGGTGGATGATAGATCAAGGTGGAAAGAACTGACATACTGTGCCGACCCCACATAAAAAAGTGGGATAAGGTAAAGGAAGAAGAAGAAGGGTTTATGGGAACAGATCTGTTTATCTTATGGACACAAAATATACACATCTACGCCCATAAGCTTATTTTTGTTACTATTGGTCGAAGCTTTTATTGGCTTCCTATTTCTAAATACTATTGTATTATTTATAAGCTGTTAGTTATCCTATGAATAGTGGACCCTGAGACCCAACGAAATAAAAAAGTGTGAGAGAAAGAGCAAATAGACATTGGAATAAAATAAAAAGGGTTAAGTACATTTTGATTCTTTTTCCGCAAATCTTCAATTTCTCGCCTATCCTCGTATTCAGTTTTTACAGATGATTTTGGGAATGAGCAAAATTTTGAGAAATTATGTGTTGCCTTCTCAAATTTTGTTTTAAGCTTTCCAATTTGAATAGTTTGTCTAAACATAACGCCTGATCAATATCCCCCTATCCTGCATTATATTATTCAGCAACGGTCATAAATGTCGACAGCAAATCATTTTAAACTCGAGCAATAAACCAAAAGCCATCAAATACAATTCCATTGTCGTAAAACAGAAGCCATTCCTTTGATATTTTATAAGATAGTTGATATTAAATCATCGTGGCGCAACCAAAGCTAAATGGGATTGTGAACTGTATACTACTACCACTAAAACTGTGATCTTTGCACTATACTACAATTATTATATACGGACAAATCACACGGATTGAGCTAGCCCCAAAGTAAGTTCTTAAGTAAGACTTGTGTTATGGGATACTAACTCAACGATAGTGTATTTTATAACAAATACATATATAGATTAACATCCAAGACCCAGGTCAATCTGTAAAAGATCATTTTTCATCTTGACTTGACCGGGGATCGAACCCGGGACCATCCGTGTCACAGACCGGCGTGTTGACCGCTGCGCCACGGAGCTCGTCATTCCGCCTTGTGGTTCCTGGCAGTGTACAGTAACATTACTCAAAGTCTTCACGTAGATGTCGTGGAAAGGAAACACAGGCTATAAAAAACTTACATGTAGTAGGTGCTGAGAAGGCCGTGCTCCTGCAGTGGAGACTAAAAAAGACCTGATGATGATGACAATGAAATTATTATAAATATAACGGGAAAATTACACACGTTGAGCTAGCCCCACAGTAAGTTGTGAACTTATGTCACAGAACAATAAATCAGCGATCTTAATTTTATAATAGATACTAATAAAAATAAACATTTAAGACCCAGGCCAATCAGAAATAAAAATTCATTTTTCTCTCAGCGATCGAACTCAGGACCTCTCAAGTCGCAGGCTGGAGTGTTAACCATTGCGCCACGTGGACGCTGCCCAATGCAGTACTTGTTTCGAACAGACCCTATGATATATTTCTGATATTCGTTACCGATTGTTAGATTTTCCTGAAATCATGAAATATATTTGATTTTCTACATTTCTCATGCCTCTATTATAAGTGGTTACGCCAAAAGTTCGTGGGTTCGAATCCGAGGGTGTGTGATTTCGCATTGTCTCATCACACGCAGCGTCCAAGGTTGTTAGAAATGAATGAGTGAACGTATCGGCCAAATCATAGACTATTTATCTTGTAGATAATTCAAATTATTATGTTTACTAATATTTAGAAGAGTTTGTATGTTTGGTTGAACGCAATTCAGGAACTATTGAACCCATTGCTAAAATTCTTTCACCATTGGATACCTATGTTATTCTTGAGTGTCATAGGCTATGTATGCCTCGGGAAAAGCTGGGCGGATTGCTAGTCCCTTAATAAAACAACAAAGGCCCAGTTTTTCTAGGAAATCGATAGTTACAAAACTCTATATAATCTATACATATAATAAGAATTGATGGAAAACATGTTTTGTATTTTATTCAAATTAATTTGTTAACGCGGGTTACAAGGGGGTAGAAAGTTATTTAGGGGGTGGGTGATTTGCTTCAAAGTTCATTTAATCAAAAATCGCAGACTGTGTTTAAGGATCTTGTACCTATGATATGTATGTAATATCTCTTAGTTCTACTGGAAATGAACAAAACCAATAATATGGAAATGCCCTGATTTAGCCCAGACACGTAACGCTAAGTAAATTGATTGCCTTAAAAATTGTTTACCTATGGTTAAACTATTCCAACGATATTCGTGTTTTCTATTTCTATGCACGTCAGTGGCCCATCATTCACAGAGTTCACGTGTGGGCAAAGTTTGCTCGTAATTAAGATTTACAATTGATTGTGTACCAATCGTAACTTTAGGTTTCATCATCAATACGAACGTTCCAAGTTACAAAGTCACTATTTTAGGCCACATGTTTAAACGCTTAAAATTTTGCAACTACCTTGGTATAACAAAATGAGGATTGTCATTATTTTAAAATCAACTTAATAAGAAGGTTCTCAATTCATTGTGTGTTGTATATTTCTTTACGTTTGTTTTCCAATTACTTAAAGATATCTGGGCCGATTTGAAAAATTCTTGTTCAGCTTCCTATTTTTTTATCATCATAAGGTCTTTCTAGTCTCCACTGCAGGAGCACGACCCTCTCTGTACTACCAGAGCCATATACTAGCCTGAGTAGTCAGAGGATTTGGCCTACACTCTCCACACTGGCCAGACGGGTTGGAGAGGTCTCTTTGATGTTAATAAGCTTTGTTTAGCTTGTGTTTCCTAAGTCGCCTTTTACGACATCTACGGGATGACTTGGAGTGGTCCTATTCTACTCTGCCGGGAACCACACGGCGTTCTATTTTTTTATATTTAACTGCATCTTAGATGTTTACCTATTTACCATCATATCAAAATATGTGATTGGTAGGTTAGTGTCCCATATGACACGAGTTCACAACTAACTGTAGGGGCTGACTCAATCTGCGCAATTTTTCGCTATACTTATTGCCATTGACGCATGAATACTCCTTCTCAAAACGTCTACTTTACAAAAAGGCGATTCTCTAAAGGTCCATTACCAAAAAGCCAATTTTCATAACGCCTACCCTCCAAAACGTCATATCATTAAAACTAAATTGAGGCAAAGGCATTATATATAAACAAGTGTCACTCACGAGCTATTTTGTCAGGATTGCTGACTATAGTTTAAGACTCGTCAAGAGCCCATTCTCAAGGGGAGTTGGCCACCAGTGTTGGCCACTTACACACACGAAAACAAACAAACAACAAGGCGAGTGCGTGTCGCGCGGCAGTAGGTTCCGTTGTTATATATGATGTCCCAAAACGTCAACTTTCCATATAAATAATTTTCGTATCTCTTACTGCAGTGAGTTTCGAAAAACAACTTGAACACAAAACATTCGACCACCGACCGAAGCACGTTCACCCCAGTATTGACAAAGTCAACGTACGGAGTGATTTGCACATGGAAAAATCGATTAACCCAGATCTCTCTAAGACAAACAGATCAGATATTTATATACATATCGAATTACTGTCGGTGTGTTTGAGACGGGCACCTGGTAATGGAGAGTAAATATTGACATATCCGACTTGTGATATAGTGCATGCGTGTTGGCATGTGGATTACTTATAATAACTAATTGGCTAAGATGTCTTGAAATGAAAAGATGGAATTTTGTCAGAAAATTAACATATTTAGGTGTGTTAGATATAGAAGCGGGGTTCAAAATGATAAGAGATTTTGTAGGCAAAGTATGATGTTACGCGAAAGGGTGGTGTTCGAAATGAAACACATCTGACTTCTCGGTATTGATCCCTCTATTTATTGTGGATTTAGTACAGTTTACATAGATACTAATTCTAATAGATAAGTACACGTCACTCCACAGTTAGCAGTATTGGGAAATATTAGGTGAAAAATCGATATATTCTTTGCCGGCTATGCGTCTGAACTTAAATGCGTCAAGTACCTATGCCATGTCTATAAAGACATACAACAAACTACCAAAACAAATTAAAGAGGAAAGTAACGATAATATTTTCCAGACGAAATTAAAACTTTATCTCGTAAATAAAGCCTATTATAATATAAATGAATTCCTTAATGAAAAACTATGACTTTACAATAATATAATTCTATAACCAAGTTTAAGTTAATATAACTATTGACATTTTGTATACAAAAATTAAAAGAAAAAAATATTTAATTCCTTAATAAAATTCCATTACCTCTGCAATGAAACGATTGTCATTTAATATACAAAAAACTAATTATGTTTAATTCAATCCAATATTTTGAGTTAAAAGTTTAAAACAGTAAATAAAAGAATATAAAGTTAATCAGATTAATCAAATTAATATCACTAACATAATTCGCAAATGTAAAATAAATACAAATTTTTGTTACATAATTAAAAATATGGTCCTAGTATACTAACATAATAAAATAATAATAAAATACGTTTTAAATTTAGTAATGCAGTAAGTACTTTTTACAAATTGCAATAATTAGTGGGTACTCCCATTCATTTATGTGCGTCCTCCTCTAATCTAATATTGCTGTGCCCGACAGGGTCCATAAATGGTCTAACTTTGTAATTTGTCATCTAATGTCTTTATGGTTTGCAATAAATATTTGAGTATTGAGTATATAGTATTCATCAAGTAGGGTATACTACGGGGTTTACGTAGCTATGAGTGTCATGTCTCATCACACTATACCGCCCCCTTATTTATTGAGGCAAAAATTAACAATGTATTATTTTGAATAAATCTTATCATAATTTGTTACACTAAGACAGAATTCATTTTAGGGTTTAGACTCTGCCTGTTTGGCTAGCAAATATTTTTTAAATGATATAATCAGATCAACTGATTAAAAAAAATTGAGTAAGTCTATCGCGATTACAATTTTTAGAGGGTATACTAGCAGTGCGTTTTCCATACAAATGTATTTCTCTATTTTCTCGCTGAAAACTGATTCTAGAGGCACAATTCTTTTTACATACAATCTATTACTAAAATAGGTATGTCCCTATGTTTTATTATTTTCTAAAAACCTGTTTAAAAGAAAAAAAAATTGTACAAAACAGTTTTTTTGGAAAAAAAATTAGAGGGATTCCTATTTTGGTACTAGATTTTATGAAAAAAGAATTGTGGCTCTAGAATCAGTTTTCAGCGAGCGCAAAAAAGAGAAATACATTTGTATGGAAACCATATTGAAAAAATACTGCTAGTATAATATATGCTTATATATACTTATATATATGGCTAAAGTTTAACAACATTTATTCAATATCGCACTTCCGTAAAAAAATCATGATAGAATATGTGATTAACATTTTTTTTCATTTTAGGTAGAAATAATTTAGATATATATAATTTTTTTAGCTAATTCAGTCCCACTGCTGGGCCTTCCCTTCTAATTTCCACCTTTCTTTATCTCGTGCAATTTCTCCAACTTTTGTCAAAACAATTGGTATTATTTTTTTTTAAATGATCATTGATATATGATTTAAAAAAAATAAGAACCCGACTGCCTTCTCTATTTTTATAAACACTTATTTAGTACATTCGGATTTTGAGACGCACCCTACCCTACTTTAACTGTCGAAAACGAATTACACATATCTCTATAGTCGAAACCCATGCGCCCGTTTGAAGGAAGTAAAAAGAGGTTACAAGATACGCGTGAAACTCATTACTCCTACAGCGGTTGGGTAAAAAATAATAATACTTTTAAATAACTGAGTTTAACTCGTTGGTGGTATAAAGGCAAAAATCCGTTAATTTAAATACAGCCGGACAGTTGGCTGCTTGGCACGCCTGCGTAGTACGTGATCCCGAATAAAGTGAGTGTACCGGAATGTACGCGTAGAGTGGCCACACTTTTTTATAAAACAGTCCAGTTTCATGGCTTCACGCTGGTCATGAATAAAAAAATGGGATTTACTAGCTGCTTTACTTCTCGGAGAGACCATAAAAGCAAAGGATTGGGCAAATATCTCAAGAATCACATCAAGAGGCAATGCGGCTAGCAACCCATTTTGATTCCGTTTTCCAACTTTCCACGCCCACTTATACGCTAAACGTGGCTTTTGGGTATTTTGGCCAAGGTTTCCGTCTACTCCGCAAGGAATAAAGATGTGATAATATTTATGTTTATAAATTAACTAGAGTTTGCATCGTCATCTTCTAGCATTTCTGCATAAGGCGATACTTCCATGGTGTAAACCGTAATTAATACACTGAATTTATATTACGAGATAAAAAAAGTAAAGAGAAATTATATGAAATTTATTTATTTGGTCTCTTGGCACAATACAAATAGTACATTGCATTTAATAATGCTTAGAGTTCAAAAAAACCTTGTGAGAGTCTGCTTTAACGTAAGTAAGGATAATCACCACCGTTTCTAAGTTCAACCTTTCATGCTCAGGATCAACTAAATGAGTCATAAAGCCACTAGAAAACTTTGTTCCAATTTTATCAAATAACTAGACCATCTTACGCACACTTCTTCGTTAATAACACACATTTTATTTATATACTTAATTGGTATTGTTATTATATTACTGAACTTTACTTTCAATCTTTAATAAAACAGTTTCTTTTCTGGTTTGCACAGAATATCATATGTTCAGTATATAAGTTGAGATTCGTTATTCCAAAATATAAATAGGAGGATGGTAATATTAAAATTATGGACACCCTCGTATGGTGGCGCACGCGCACTCGTCGCACGCGCCGGCCCTGTATGAATTTAAATCGGCTTAGCTATAATATGGTCCAAAACTATATAGCTGTATTATTCTTTTAGAGTCAATGGCTGTTAGTTTTATTACCCAATCGGCGTTGTAACGACAATGTCTGCTTATCCATGCGACCAGTAGATTTTTTCCACGCAAGTTATGGAATTGTCCTAGTAGAGATGTCGCGTAACGTGCGATTAGTAACAGTTTGTTTGTTGCTTTTCGTATGTGTAAGTGGCTAACACTGGTGTCAGATTTTTCAAGCTGCCTTAAGGCATCTGCCATAGCTTAACGACTGCCATCAACGATGACAGCCGGGACCAACGGCTTAACGTGCCTTCCGAAGCACAGAGGAGCTCGTGATATTTTTATGCCACTTGCGGTCACCCATCCAAGTAGGGACTGCACCAGGGGTTGCTTAACATACGTAAGCGCTCATAGAGCTCACACCCACTGGACCATCGGGCTCCTCCAGTAGTAGATAGTAAATTTGTTTTTCTCTTATCAAGCACAACTGTGACAAAGGTAGACGTCTGGTGTGGATGCATTCTCATCGGGACGTCACCCCCAATAGCGGGTGACGTGTATAAAAGTTAAAGGAATATATAAGTTAACAATCAATACCTGTAATTTGGAGAACATAATTGAGGCAAATGATCATGTGACCGAGGTTGCCAAGTTCGACGAAGTTGACTCGAAAAGAGGAAGAACAATCAGGATCGCTATCTTCAAATGAAAGCAATTTCTAACGCTCGCATAAAAGACGTTGCGTAACGTGCGATAAGCAACAGTAGCTGTTTTGTTTAAAAAAAAAGCATTTATTATTTATTAACCAGATAAATGAGGTAGGTAGTACATGAATTTACAAAGGTTCCCAAACTAGGGTGGCCCTGTGTCTTGGGAACCAGGAGCACCGTTCACAACAGAGGTTACATTCTTACACATCTAAATGTTACACGAAATTATCTTTAAAACAATGAAGCAATGATTAAGAATAATAGCAATTTTATATAAAAATTAATTATAGTATAAGATAGTATAAAACAATTTTAAATATTTAAATTATTTCACAATCAAAAAAAAATTTCAGTATATATTGCATTTCATATTCTCTAGTTTACAATTTATAATAATAATACATATTATTGATAATAATAATAAATTTAATTAAAATTGAAAATAAAGCTATCAAACACAACAAGACGAGGAAAATAGATGTGGAACGTAGTCTGTAGCTTTTGAAAAACTGAGCATTCAACCACATATACAAACTCTTCAGCTTTATAATATTAGTTAAGATTAAATTTGTGCTTTAAGCTAAACCTTTGCTCCGGGAAAGCAAATATGTTTCACCGTAATTTTTAGTATCCAGTTTATTATAAAATAATTTCTGAATACCTGCCTATGGCTACTATAGTACACTGCTTCTAAAAGGTGGAGTAAGTACTTAGCTAAGTTATTCCTTCTTTTTAAGTCAAGCAGCGTAAAATGCGTGCGTGGGATATTAGTCACTAATTATTTTTTATTTACACTCATTTGCTTTAATTTCTACCGTATCAATTACTAATAGTCACAGTAATAGTACAGTACCAGTTTCGGTTCTAGTGTATCATTGAATCAGAAGCAACACCCGATCCTGTATATCTGTCATCAGTGTGGGAGTCCAGATTATCAAGTTTCAGGTAATTGGGTGAAATAATAACCACGAGGCTGGCGTGGGACGTGCCACTCTACGTCTGGGCAAGGAAAATAAAACATTTTACAATTTCATGTCTTCTACTTTGGTTTAGTTAATGAAAAAAAAACGTAAAATTTGTAAATATTACGTTACGTTTTTTGAGATTCTGTACCTCCAAAGGTAAATTATATATCCATTATATACTCGGTTGATCGTCTGTAGGTCAAGACCTTTTCTCAAGAACGGATGGTGGTATCAAGATGAGATCAGTATCAAGTTGAAACTAATATCACGTATCTGTGGTCTCTTTCTCTCATTTCTTCTACTCAAATTTGCCAGGGAATCAAAACATATAAAGTGTCTCCCGATTTTAGTGTGTGTTACACTCATTAACTACTTGTTTGTAAGTATTTATACATTTCTTGAATATAAAATTTTATATAACAGTATTACAACTTACGCGAGAGGGAAGCGTAACCGTCGTGTCGTTACCCCTTTCACTCGCCCCGATGATGGTCTTCGTAACAGACTGAAACTAGTCGGCGGATCCGACGTAATAAAACGTGAGTATAGATAAATAATAAAACATAAAGTTTTCATAATCAAATTTTATGTTTTATTATATTAATGTCAGTCTGTCTATCTAAAAGAAACCCTTAAATCGTTCTTAAAATTTTAAGTATTTCTTAATAGACCCTTTTCCGTGACTTCCACTGTACCAACCTACAAATGATTGTAATCGCTGATTTTAACCGGTGTTATGAAATAATACCAACATATTTTGACGGGTGATGGCGTCGATTATCGTCTAAATATAACGATTAACATTTCCACCGGGCTTTTAATTTTTATGTCCTCTCATATTAGGCTGCGTTTACATCAAAGTCGGAGGAGAGAGTAGATAGAAAGATTGATATTGTTTCCATCATCATATCAGCTGTTAAAGTCCACTGCTGTACATAGGTCTCACTCAAGGATATCTCTCACCTCATCTTGGAGGGTTTTGCCATACTCACCCCGATTGGCAGATGGGTTGGTGAGTGCAGATTGTTTGGCTTATCTCGGTTCTAACGTCCTTCCTTGCTTCGTAATCCTCATTGCTGAGGGTCGTGATCTCTATGTAACACTTTTCTGTGTACTATATCCCGCCATTCAGATCTGCGTTTCGCAACTCGTACAGCGTCGCTGACGTTGGTCTCCAACCGACGTTGGGACCAACGCATGGGGCTTCGTCCTCTGGATCTTTTCCCTTCTACTTTGCCAGTAAGTAGGAGTTTCTATAGATTGTCTCCGCCTTTCCTGGACGCCTTTCCTGGTTCTAACGTGCTGACTGTCAAAACCTTATTTTTAACGAGGCTTGGTTAGTACTATGTTGGACTAGGGGAACGGAATAAAGGTCTTTGGGATGCTACTTGCTTGGATGGATTAGGTTTATAGAAAATAACAGCTCGGGAGACCGGGTGCAAGTGCCCGATGCCATTACCTATAACCACTGGACAGGCAGTTGAAGATGGTACCCCTGAACTTCTTTTAACACACATAATACAAACTAAAATTAAAAACGAACGAAATCTCACATCAACAATTAAAATAAAACATACCATATGTGTGCCACAATAACGCTTTCAATGGGCAAAAGCGTCGGGACCAATATACTCGTAACCCCAACAAACTGCGCACACCAACTCGTTTGCCAAGCGTGGTGAGTATGCAAAAGTCCAGCAGTCCACTTCTTGTGGCTTAGATGATGATGATGATGATCATTTGGAAACCGTTTTTACGGCTGGCTGCTTATCTGACCAAAAATCTGTACGTTCGTTCATCAATGACACTTTAAGAACCGCTGACAAAAAATGCCTATAAAAATGGAATATTACTTAGACTACAACTGCCTCCGTGGTCCGTGGTTAAGGCGTTCGCCTTGTTGACTCGGGGGTCGTGGGTTTGATTCCCATGGGAAGCATACTTTGTTAAGTTTTTTCCAGTTTGGTTAGAACATTGCAGGCATGAATCACCTAATTGTCTGACAAGAAAGATGATTCCGTGCTTCGGAAGGCACGTTAAGCTGGTGGTCCCGGCTGCCATCTGGTAGTCGTTAAAGGAACCACGTCAGAGGCCGAGAGGCGGTTCCGCAGAACTCTGACACCAGGGTGTGCATGGTCGACTGACCGTATCACCTACACGAAATGATGATGACTTAGTATTACCCACGCGGGCTGTTAAACCCAGAGCCCGTCATGCAGCAGACTGATGTCTTAGCCTCTACTCTTCGGAGGTCCTAGAAGAGTAAAACTATGAGTGAAGATAAAATAAAATTGTTTTATTCATGGTACAGGCGCCGTATGCAATAAATATGACACGTGTCTTGTGTCTACATAAGGCAGTGGTCAATGTATGAAAATCGTAGATTTGTAGCGTTAGTATGTATGTTTATTACCTATTTATTACGGAATTGTTTTTTCATGGACTTGTATTAGTCTCGAAATCAAAAATAATAATTTAAGTTACGCTAGCAGAAAATCATAAAGACGGAAACACCAAACAGTTTTTTTAATTAATGTGACTTGTTGAACCAAAGAGTACTCTTCTGTAATTTTTTGGCGTACACAAACAAGGTTTTTGTCAATCAACAAAGACAATCTACATAAATTTAATTTATTTTATTTTCATGGCCCATTTTTATTTTTTTAATAAGAATGGACCATCTATTTTTTGTCTTAAATCGTTTATTTAGAACAATGACACAAATTATAGTTTTAAACAATTAATGTTGACGAGTCGAATAACTTAAACTAATTAGTATAAAAACAGACAGTCTAAAGAGCGGCTTAGTTTTTTTGTTATACTTTTTGAATCCGCTACTGTTTGAATAAAGACTGTGCAACTAAAGACACTTTTACACGGTCCAATGTTTACAACTGTATTAGTTTAAAAAAAACTTTTATAAGTTAAATTTTTAAAAATTAATTCATGTAAATTTAACAAAACAAAGCTGATGAAATGAGTGAGTTGTATATTGTTTATTTTGTTTTATTAAACAGGTGTTTTTTTTTTTAAAGTGCAAGACTTGTACTTTCCCTTATTTGTTTGAGTAGCGAGTTGTACAATTTTGCTCCTTCAAACAGAAAATGATTTTAATAGTAGATGGGTAATAGAAATCATCGAGGTCTTTCGTCGAATCCGACTCGGCTGGGCAGCGTTCGGGAAGCTCCGCAGCGTCTTCTCGTCCAAAATACCTCAGTGCCTTAAGTCGAAAGTCTTCGACCAATGTGTGTTACCAGTGATGACTTACGGGTCCGAAACGTGGTCCCTTACTATGGGCCTCATAAGAAAGCTCAAGGTTGCTCAAAGAGCTATGGAGAGGGCTATGCTCGGTGTTTCTCTGCGAGATCGAATCAGAAACGAGGAGATCCGTAGAAGAACGAAGGTCACCGAGGGCAGTGGGCGGGGCACATAGCGCGAAGAACCGATGGCCGATGGGGCGGAAGGGTTCTCGAATGGCGACCACGTACCGGCAAGCGCAGCGTTGTACACCCACCGATCAGGTGGTCAGACGACCTGATAAAGGTCGCAGGAAGGCGCTGGATGCAGGCCGCTTCTAACCGGTCATATTGGAAATCCTTAGGGGAGGCCTATGTCAAGCAGTGGACTTCTTGTAGCTGAGATGATGATGAGATGATGAATAGAAATCAACAAAAAAAATGCATAGAAGAAACTAAATCATCCCAAGTTTCTTTTAGATATCGATTCTTTTAGATAAGATTTGTCCTACAACATTTATGAGTCAATCAAATGATATTTTATGTTTTTTAAAATAACAACTTTTAAAGTATTAATATAATTTAATTGGAAGAATGAGTTTTACTGGAACCGAGCGTTATAAGAACATGCGCCAATTTTACGCCGGTTACTCTTGCCATTGTCAAATAATCTGAAACAGAAAGTTGTGTATCGAACCTCTTAAAACGAACAATAAAAATAAGAATGACAGACAAATCCGGACCACAACAACACCCAAAAAGTAATCCTTTTATTTTAAACTCATACATAAAATCCTTGCATACAATGCATAGAAAACACATTAGCATGCTGACATACAACGTTACTTTTTCACATAATCATACAAAACTCAATCTTACTCCCTTAACGAAAAGGCTAGTTTGAATCCCTTTCTTTCTGGCGCAAGGAATATTACTACTGGTCATGATTACCGTAATAATGCTATTTGAAATTAGACTTAATGCGCAGGTAGTTAAAGTTCAATTAGTGTAATCCGGTGTTTAAGGAGCATGCGCTTGACTTTGCCAAGTGGAGACAATGAGTTTGTACACCTAAATAGTTTGGACATGGAGTTAAGAAGGAATAAGATTAATGTGTATAACAACATAAGTTTATGAGCATATTCTCGTTGATCTATGAAGCCTTCGAGTGTAATAATAGCCTTAGAAATTGCTTTTAAAGAGGATATATGAAAAAAAAAAGCAATATAAAGTCTGTACCTCCACGCTGGTTTCAAAACGTCTAGTCTTTTGCTCACCACTTGAATCAGCTTAGTTACTTACTTTTTCTTCGCACGTGCATTCTTTTGCACCAACATTCTTCTTTGGTATGTCGACTCAGGCAAACTTTTTGATCAACGTAGGGCATGCCAAAAGGTACCGCCGCGTGTACCATGATTTGAAGAGTGGCACCATATGGAAAGGAGATTTCCGAGATGTCGCCAGTTCATATTCTTTTTCTTCAACATTTATTAACCTGGATTCGATTTCCGGCAAGATTTTGATAGAAAACGGTCTATTTAAAATTAGCATAGGTCTTGGATGTTTATCTTTATAATTATTATAAAACATTGCATTGTTGAGTTGGTATTCTACTTGCTAAGTACCTAAACTTACTGAAGTAGTAGCCCATCTTCGTATATTTATTTTATTTTCATTAATATTATTCGCAATTCCTACTTTAACACCTCGGCTACACTCTCAAAATAAGAATATAGTTCTAATGCCTTATCCACGCTTCACAACTCTGTGGGTTAGAACTAGTCTACGGCATGACAATTACAAGTAACCCAACTACACGGTAGCTGTTTGACAACTCCTACCGTATCACGGATGGGAGGACCAGGGTTCAGAGATCAACATTGTTTGGGCACCATCGATGTTATTTTATTAGTACAATCAATTTACATACCTATACATTCAGCCATCGCAACATGTAAGCTTAACGGGTCAATTGGATAAGTCTGTTATGGTTGTAATAATAAAGCTATATAAATATGTATTACTAAAGATGATGATGATGATGAATATTAAAGCATCAAACCAGTATTGTAGAGTGCGCTATCAAAAAGACTGACAATGCTGAGAGAGATCTCGGAAAAGAAATCAACTTTACCATAATAATTGTCACAAAAAAAACTTCAAGTAAAGTGGATACCCTAAGCTATGATTGCTATTACGGAATATTACATGGGCGAGTCCGACTCGCCCTTGACCATTTACTATTTTATTTTATAGTATTGCTCCCTTATGAAAAGTTATAAATAATACAGGAATAAGTGGCAACAACAACAATCTTCTTAGTTAATAAATAAGGCATACAAAATGAGATTTAAAAATAAAACACTAATGAAAAAGTCCTGGGAATTCATAGAAAAAATAGTAACTTACATTTAGATTGCATTTTTTGTAGGAATATGTTTTAAGGAACAATAATAAGTAAAACAATCTCTTTTAAACGACGCTATAAGCTACAGAATATTAAATTATAATCTTCCGTACATATATTTTAGATACAATGCAATAAAAATAATGGTGTAGAATTCTATGAAAACGGTATGGAAAAATTCACAAACCAGATTGACAATCAATATTCCCTCCACGTGAACGCAAATACAATTGATCTTCAAGCAAAAAGTGTATGAACCGAGCTGACGCGTGCTACGCGGGCTAAGTGTTTATTACTTTTAGAGCCGCTATAGAATGTGTAATGTGGACTACATACACGGTCGATGGTCGCTGTTTCCTGTGGGTTAGAACAAGAATAGAATAGAATAGAATATACTCTAATGCACCAAAATGAAAATATAGACAGCGGTGGTAGAATAAGATACTCCGACTATTATTACCTGAGGCTAATATATGGCACTGGTAATACAGAGAAAGTCATGCTCCTGCAGTGGAGACTAAAAAAGAAAATAAGAAAAAGACTAAGAAAGACCTTATGATGATGATTATGATGGTGGACAATCAATAAAATAGATTTATTTTACTCTTCAAGCAAAAAGTGTATGAACCGAGCTGACGCGTGCTACGCGGGCTAAGTGTTTATTACTTTTAGAGCCGCTATAGAATGTGTAATGTGGACTACATACACGGTCGATGGTCGCTGTTTCCTGTAGGTTAGAATAAGGTGCTTTAAAAATATTATACTGGGTGTATTTTACTCTTTAAGCAAGAAACGTATGATTTGTGGGTTACAAGAGAAGGTGCTTAATTAATAATTGTAATGGCTTTATTTAAGTCTTTATTAAACCGATTTGACGCGTGCTACGTGGCCAGCGTGGAGAGTGTAGGCCAAATCCTCTGGCTGCTCTGGCTAATACATGGCTATGGTAGTACAGAGAGGGTCGTGCTCCTGCAGTGGAGACTAAAAAAGACCTGGTGATGATGATGATGATGATGACGCGTGCTACGCTGGCTAAGTGTTCATTACTTTTAGAGCCGCTACTGAATGTGTAATGTGGACTAAATACACGGTCGATGGTCGTTGTTTCCTGTAGGTTCAAACTAGACTGCTCCGTTATTGTAAATCTGACTATGACAGCGATTGTATTTTTTTAAAATGTAGGTACTTTTCGTTTTAAGCCTTTATAACTTTTTTTTGGTGGAAACTGTACAAAATTGGAAAAATTAAATTAGAACTTTTGAAAATAAATGTTTAGATGTGCCAATATTAATCCTAAACTTGTTTTTGCTCGCAATATAAGCCCATATAAAAAGTTTGACTCACAGCTTTTGAAATATATACATATTTCGAAAGATTTTCTTAGAATTTTGCATGACTCAATTTCAAATATTGTTACCGTTTTTCTTTAAATACCGTACTTATTTGGCAGTATTCATTATATTCCATTTTTTTTTCTAAAAAGGAAACTGCAGTCTGAAGAGTAGAAGCGCAAAATATGACTCAGTCAACCAATACTGACTTAAACAAAAATAACAAAGACAATATATTATTATGCGTACATTATATCCATAAAAGCTCGTACCTAACACCATATTCCACACCTCAAGGTGTTAACAAACCCCTTAATCTGTCAGCGATCGAATCTGCATGTGTTTACTATCTTTTGTATGGTAACAAAGTATTTGTATTGATTTGTATGACACCCGCGGCGCGTGCGATGGGTTTTTTGTTATTATTGTTGTTTAAAATTGGAATAATTTTATGATTCACATTCGTGTTTATAGTGGTCTTTGTTGTGAAGTTATGGAAAACTAAATATAGAAACCGAACCCACAGTTTTGTTTTCGTGAAATCTTTTGTATGAACGATGGCATCTGTATGGTTCCCGGCAGAGTAGAATAGGATTACTCCCATCCTGGGTTCTGTCTACTTGCAAAGAAAGAAGACGTTACAATGTGTTAGTAGTAATATGTTCAATACGATAACAAAGCTTGAAATCAAAACCCTACCGTATACTATTACATAAGCGAGTACTAAAACCACCCGCGCTTCGCTCCGAACCACATATTATTAGATATTATGTCACTCCCAGTTTTAGCACCACGTTAATATTCTAGCTCTGTACTGGCTAGTAATATTATAATGTGCCGTATCTAGGCACAGAAGTATAGAGCCTTAATATACTAAATCTTCACGTTTTGTCCAGTGATGTCACAGTGCTACCTTTAAATTCATGCTACGTATTGGCGGTAGAGTAAGTGTTAAGATTACAGCGGATTTTTGCGTTCAAAAAGTGAATCATGAGACACGAGAGTACCGACCGATCGGTTGTGATTGTGTTTTTGTTGCAGAAATTTTAAAAATTGCAACAACGGTGTCTATTTACATAAATTACTCAGTTGCCTCGTTGGCAGCGCGAGCCTATGTCTATAGACCGTAGATCAGTTGGCGAGTCATATACGTATCAACAAAAGAAATAACAATCGCAAAAACACAACAAAACATTATATACAGCAAAAGTTTGTCCCTCGCACCACACTGTACGATAGACTGATGGACGACAAATCAAACGCGTGAGTCAAGTGATGGCCGGTGATTTGTTAAAAAAAAAAAAACTTTCAGAGGTAAAATCGGCAGAGATTCGGCTCTGGTTTATTAAAAGAATGAAATTCAACAATTGAAACCTTAATACTAACTTATATATTATTTTTTTGTCGATCAGCAATGACGTCTACGAAAGTTGCGTAATTGCTGATCTGTTTGTTTCCATTCTGTCTAATAATCTAATTTGACAGGGTTTACTATCCTTAACTGCCACGTTGGCAGCACGAGCAGGAATATCCATAGCTCGTAGATACTATCAGTTGGCGAGTCATATTAAATGTATCAATAACATACAACATAAATCTCTCACTTGCACCATACTGTACGGTAGATTGACGGACGACAAATCAAACGCGCGCGTGCCACGTTGGCAGTGCGAGCAGGAATATCCATAGCTCGTAGATACTATCAGTTGGCGAGTCATATTAAATGTATCAATAACATATACAACATAAGTTTGTTTCTTGCACCACACTGTACGGTAGACTGAACGACGACAAATCAAATGCACGCGTGCCACATTGGCAGTGCGAGCAGTAATGTCCGTAGCCTGCATATACTATCAGTTGACGAGTCATATTATACGTATCAAATACAACATAAGTCTCTCACTTGCACCACACTGTACGGTAGACTGACGGACGACTAATCAAACGGACTCGTGCAATGTAAATATTGGCCGCGCGAACAGGAGTATCCGTAGCGTAGCCCGTAAATACTATCAGTTGGCGAGTCATATTATATGTTTAAACAACTTTACAACGTAAGTCTTACTTAAGAACTTACTTTGGGGCTAACTCAATTTGTGTGATTTGTCCGTATATATATATTATTTATTTATAAGTTTGTCCCTTGCACCACACTGCACGGCAGACTGACGGACGACTAATCAAATGCACGCGTGCCACATTGGCAGTGCGAGCAGTAATGTCCGTAGCCTGCATATACTATCAGTTGACGAGTCATATTATACGTATCAAATACAACATAAGTCTCTCACTTGCACCACACTGTACGGTAGACTGACGGACGACTAATCAAACGGACTCGTGCAATGTAAATATTGGCCGCGCGAACAGGAGTATCCGTAGCGTAGCCCGTAAATACTATCAGTTGGCGAGTCATATTATATGTTTAAACAACTTTACAACTTAAGTCTTACTTAAGAACTTACCTTGGGGCTAACTGAATCTGTGTGATTTGTCCGTATATATATATTATTTATTTATAAGTTTGTCCCTTGCACCACACTGCACGGGAGACTGACGGACGACTAATCAAATGCACGCGTGCCACATTGGCAGTGCGAGCAGTAATGTCCGTAGCCTGCAGGTACTATCAGTTGACGAGTCATATTATACGTATCAAATACAACATAAGTCTCTCACTTGCACCACACTGTACGGTAGACTGACGGACGACAAATCAAACGGACTCGTGCAATGTAAATATTGGCCGCGCGAACAGGAATATCCGTAGCGTAGCCCGTAAATACTATCAGTTGGCGAGTCATATTATATGTTTAAACAACTTTACAACGTAAGTCTTACTTAAGAACTTACTTCTGGGCTAACTCAATCTGTGTGATTTGTCCGTATATATTTATTATTTATTTATAAGTTTGTCCCTTGCACCACACTGCACGGCAGACTGACGGACGACAAATCAAATGCACGCGTGCCACGTTGGCAACGTGTACTGGAATGTCCGTAGCCCGTGGTACTATCCGTTGGCGTATCATATTAAATGTATCACTAACGAAGAGTGTTATTGGATTAATATTTTATTTATTCAAAATCCTTTTTTTTAAATATCGCATAAAATCCAAGTTTTGTTTAATTATGCAGTCATGCATGCTTAACGACTGCCCGCCTAGCATAACCTAGACCAATGGTCTATAAGATATAGCTAGGTTAGTTTTACTTTTCAAATATTTAAAGTTAGTTTAAAAGAATAACAATCAATTATTAGAGTAGTATAAATAAAAATAAAATAAAAATAAAATAAAAATAAAATAAAAATAAAATAAAAATAAAATAAAAATAAAATAAAAATAAAATAAAAATAAAATAAAAATAAAATAAAAATAAAATAAAAATAAAATAAAAATAAAATAAAAATAAAATAAAAATAAAATAAAAATAAAATAAAAATAAAATAAAAATAAAATAAAAATAAAATAAAAATAAAATAAAAATAAAATAAAAATAAAATAAAAATAAAATAAAAATAAAATAAAAATAAAATAAAAATAAAATAAAATAAAAATAAAAATAAAAATAAAAATAAAAATAAAAATAAAAATAAAAATAAAAATAAAAATAAAAATAAAAATAAAAATAAAAATAAAAATAAAAATAAAAATAAAAATAAAAATAAAAATAAAAATAAAAATAAAAATAAAAATAAAAATAAAAATAAAAATAAAAATAAAAATAAAAATAAAAATAAAAATAAAAATAAAAATAAAAATAAAAATAAAAATAAAAATAAAAATAAAAATAAAAATAAAAATAAAAATAAAAATAAAAATAAAAATAAAAATAAAAATAAAAATAAAAATAAAAATAAAAATAAAAACAAAAACAAAAACAAAAACAAAAACAAAAACAAAAACAAAAATAAAAATAAAAATCAAAATCAAAATAAAAATAAAATAAAATAAAAATATTGTACATGGACGATCTTAAACTGTATGCAAACAATAAAAACAATTTAAAAACTTTAATACATAGTACGGAGATATTTACAAATGATATAGGAATGAGTTTTGGCCTAAATAAATGTAATGTTTTACATATGCAGGCGGGAAGAAGGACAGGATACGAAGGAGAAGGCCACGTGCTACTGAGTGGGGAGACATTTGAGCACCTAAAGGTGGGAGAGAAGTACAAATATTTAGGCTTAAACGAAGGAGGTACTGTAGATCATGATAGACTCAGAGAACACATACAAAAAGAATACTTTAAAAGAGTTAAGAAACTTACCCACACACACCTTAACGCTAAAAATCTTATACGGGCAATAAACACATACGCAGTACCGGTTCTTTTGTATTCATTTGGAATAGTCAATTATAAAAATAGCGATCTCAAAAACATTGACATAAAAACTAGGAAATTACTCGCACTCAATAAAATTCATCATCAGAAGGCGGACGTTGAGAGACTATATATACCTATAGAAGAAGGAGGAAGAGGACTAATGAATATAGAAATGTTACACAAAACTCAAATAATTAAATACAAGCAATATTTAGAACAGGAAAATGATTATCTAATAGCTGCAATAGTCCAACACGATAGAAATAGAACTAAATATTCAATAAATAAAGAAGCTAAAAATAATTTAACGGAAATAGGTTTAGAAGAAAATAATAATTACAGTGATAAAGAATTGAAAACAGCAGTGTTGAAGAAACGTATCCATGCTTGGAAAGCTAAGCCGCTTCACGGACAAATTCACAACGCAGTACTTGAAAAGGCTAATATAGATAGGGAGCTCTCTTTTAGCTGGATTAAGAAACAACGAGTGCCTTCCACATTAGTTTCGTCAATATTCGCCATACAAGACCAAGCAGTTGCGACCAGACAGCACGAAAGAGACATAATGAAGAGGCCCGTAGACGGCAAATGCCGTTTATGTAAGGTTAAAGATGAAACCGCCCAACACCTTATATCAGGTTGTGAGAAGCTGGCTGGTCACTATTATGTCAAGAGACATAACAATGTAGTTCAGTACATATTTTGGACATTAGCTACCAAACACAAATTCGAAGTCTCCAAATTTTGGTGGAAGGAGCACTTGATCCAACCCAGAGTCATAGAAAACGATGAGGCGAAACTGATGTGGGAGATACCAGTTCAGACCGACAGGACAGTAGCACATAACAGACCTGACATAATATACGTAGACAAAAGGACTAACAACACTTACCTCATAGATGTCACAATACCTTCAGACTATAATATTGGAGCCAAGGAAATTGAAAAGTTATCAAAATATCACCTACTCAAAACTGAAATAGCCAGACTATGGAATACCAAAGCGACAATAGTACCAATAGTTATAGGAGCAACCGGCATAGTAGCTACTAGTCTACGAAGATATTGTGACCTACTAGACTCCCAAATAGACATAACAATAGCCCAGAAACAAGCCGCATTCCATACTTCCAACATATTAAGTAAAGTGTTAGGAGACACAGTCTTTGTTCACGGGAACGCAGAAACTCCTTCTCCCTGAGGGTCTCAGGGCGGGATTTTTGTTGGATAACCAACCTCTTGCAGGTTGAGAAAGGGAAAAAAAAAAAAAATAATAATAAAAATAAAATAAATATATAGGGACATATCACACAAATTGAGCTAGCCCCACAGTAAGTTGTGAACTTGTGTCGCAGGATACTAACTCAACGATACTATATTTTATAATATATACTTATATAGATAAACATCCAAGACCCAGGTCAATATGAAAAAGATCTTTTTCCATCCTGACCTGACCGGGGATCGAACCCGGGACCCCCGTGTCGCAGGCTAGCGGTAACAAACTAAGTGGCCACTTTTAGCCTTAATGAGTAGTTCTCTTAATTATTCAAATTAAAAATAGTAAAAACTTACTTTACTAAGTTTACTACCAAGAATACAACAAGTTATTTAATCAGCTATAAGATTTTTTAAAATTGATATGATTTAGGACTATAAGAATAAATTGCTGGGTGGCGCTAGTGTCTCATACCACAGCGCCTTAAAGGGATGACTCAGACTACAACTTTTTCTATGAGGCAAATTCTGGGAACAAAAAACTTTCATCATTTTCATAGAATTGATCGACCGCTCGGGAAATTTGTAAGGAAAAGTCATAAAAAGCCCAGTCGCGTTCCCAGCAATAGTCCCATAGGAAAAATTGTTTATATTGACACTCTGAACCCCTTCACCCCCTTAAAGAAATATCAAGGGTCACGTTACACGCTGTATAAATCAATAAATGAAACTTACGTGCTGATAACCCTTAGTTTTTTTTTTATTTATTTGTTCTGTGATTATTTCAAGTTTACATAGAATGGGCAAGGAGGTGAGTTACACTAGCGCCACCCAGCAATTAATTCATTTACTCCTAAATCAAATCAAATTTAAAAAATCTAATGGGGTATTGCCCTAGTAAATTACTTGTATTACTCTTTTTGTCACTTTTCATAGATATTACAATCTAAGTCAAAGAGAACAAATTTTTCATCAAATTAAAAATAGTAAAAATATGTACCAATAATACTACAAGTGATTTACAAGGGCATTCAGCTATTAGATTTTTTAAATTTGATATGATTTAGGACTTACAGAATTAATTGGGTTATTTGCTGGGTGGCGCTAGTGTGTGAACCTGTGGTGTGAACTCACCTCGCCTTGAATAGATAAAGCCTTGTGACAGACGATGGAGTCTCACTAACAACTTTGCGTTTGCACTCTTCCTATATGTAACCTTAAAAAAAATAATTCAAGTTATCACGCATATTGATCACAAGACAAACGCCATGCACATTCCTGACCGTGCGTTACCGGCGCGTGCGCAGTAAACCGCGGCGATTTCATCACCGCTATAAATTGTATCGTAAACTATTTTATTTGCGATTGATCAGTGCATTTCCTGTCTTAAAAGTGTTAAGCGAACTAAAAAAATGTGAACTTGAGGAATTATGTTATCGAATTTTTCAAGCTCTATCTTTATAAGATACGAGTATATATAAAACTTAGGTGCTGCTACCCCTCAGCTTTTATTTTTATTTTTATTTTATTTATTTTTATAAAGATAAAGAAATTCAGTGTTCCATGTCTTTATCTATTATAGTTCAATAGATACAGCCTTGTGACAAACTTACAGCGGAGGCCCAGTGATATGGTCCCGTATGCAATATTTGGATACGGAACCCTTAAAAAAAGTAACTCAAGTTATCACGCATATCGATCAGGAGACAAACGCTATGCACATTTCTGAACGTGCGTTACCGGCGCGTGCGCAGTAAACCGCGGCGATTTCATCACCGCTATAAATTGTATCGTAAACTATTTTATTTGCGATTGATCAGTGCATTTCCTGTCTTAAAAGTGTTAAGCGAACTAAAAAAATGTGAACTTGAGGAATTATGTTATGGAATTTTTCAAGCTCTATCTTTATAAGATATATATATATATATATATATAAAACTTACGTGCTGCTACCCCTCAGCTTTTATTTTTATTTTATTTATTTTTATAAAGATACAGAAATTTAGTGTTCCATGTCTTTATCTATTATAGTTCAATAGATACAGCTTTGTGACAGACTTACAGCGTAGGCCCAGTGATATGGTCCCGTATGCAATATTTGGATACGGAACTCAAGTTATCACGCATATCGATCAGGAGACAAACGCTATGCACATTCCTGACCGTGCGTTACCGGCGCGTGCGCAGTAAACCGCGGCGATTTCATCACCGCTATAAATTGTATCGTAAACTATTTTATTTGCGATTGATCAGTGCATTTCCTGCCTTAAATATGCTGTGCGGATTATTACATTGTAAACTTGAGAAATTGTGTTATCTGTGAATTGTGAGATCTATTCCTTTTTAAGCCTTTATAATCTTTTTAGTTTGTGCTCCTTTTCTCGTTTTTATCATGCAAGTAACGGTATAAAGCTACTGATGTTGGATCGTATTATTATGCTCATCACCTTGAGGCTTGACAATCCATAAAAATACGTTTCTCTAGATCTTTTCTTCCTCGCGTGTGTAAGTTGTGGATTGAGCTTCTTGCTACTGTTTTAATTTGAACCTATGACCTGGTATCCTTCAAAAGACGGGGAAATTGAAGAGTGTCTGTTTCAATTTTGGAAAAAAACAATTTTGAGTGTCACTGTCCAATTTTTCTCTTCTAAGGGTTGGATTTCCCAACCGCCTACAGTGAAATTTGTTAGCAGATAAAATTTTTGTTAAAATGGTGTAATGTGCACAAGGTTAAGTCTGTTGGGCTAAGAAAGACTAAGGACCACTTTTTTAATTTCATTAAATTTTAAATTTAATTGTGATTTTGCTGTAGTAATGATAACAGATACAGAATATCTAGAACTTTATACATAGCCTGTATCCATGAATTAGTTAAGGCGAGAATGAGCACAACGTGTGACCTCCATGCTCCCGATTCGCGACACCCTATTAAAATTCCTAAAAGCTCACAGTGTGGCTATTTAGACCCTATTTAACCGTGTTTATCTAGCAATCACCGTGGGAATGCCCGCGCTATCGCCCGATCTCATCTGATAAAGGTATCGCGCACCATCTAGCACGAGTCTCGGCGCCTGCACCTCTCTAAGCGCGCCTTTAGTGATATTTTTTTTGTTTCAAATGGAGGTTTTAAATTGATTTAGTTTTGTAATTCTATGTTGTACTTTTAGGCATTTTTGCGTTTTGAAGGCATTTTCGTTTTTATTCTTTGGTAATACTCCGCTTAATACGTTTTATAGAGACGCGTGGAAAGTACTGGTATCCCACTGCTGGGTAAAGATCTCCCATTTTTACCCAAGAGTGCGATAGTGAAGACCTTTTTTGAATGATGAATTCATCATTGATGCGAAAAAACTATATAATATTTATTTATTTTCCACGCTGGTCTGGGAAAAAAGAAAAAATCGAAGAATGTACCAGCTGCTTCTCCTTCCACGCAGATTGAGCCAATCGAGGGAATGGGCTGCAGGAATCATGTCAATAGGCGATGCGGGTAGAAACCCATCACTGTTTTGATTCCTTTCTCACCTGCAAGCCCACCAACATGCTAAACGTGGCCTTAAGGTTTTACAAACCTGGGCTCTGTCTACCCGGCAAGGGAAGAAGACGTGATAGTATGTTTGTTTGTATATACTTTATAATGTAATGTTTACTACAGACTTACAGAGAGACAAGTCGCATTATTTCAAAAAATATAATCCTGACTGCCCTTTTTCAGAGTTTATATCCATCTAAATGGTTTTGAAATAGCATTACAATGCTCGGTATATTATTAAAATTGAAAATATGTGATGAAAAAGAATTCGCCACAGGTAGGATTCGAACCCACGAGTCTTAGGTCTGCGCCCTAAGTGTGTCCTAAGACTCGTGGTTCGAATCCTACCTGTGGCGGATTCTTTTTCATCACATATTTTCAATTTTAATTTATATCCATCATTTTATTTTTTTCTTAAGTCACATAGCCTTTGATGCTCCTGGGAAGAATACAAATCTAATAACATCTCACATTTCAAAATCGATCAAGCTATTTATATACAGCTGCAGGAGATGACAATAAAATAGTCATTTTTCTTCTGGGTAAGTCAGTAACGTAATAAATAACAAAATGAAAAGTGAGTTTTCATATCTCCTAGTAAGATATTTTATTGTTTTGTTTTGCTGTGGTATGAAATGTCAATGCAGTGGCTAGAATATAGAGTAGAAACAACATTGCTTTCCATACGTTCAAGTTAAATATTTTATTTCCACTGAAACCGCAGAAATTTGACTCAAAGTAGATATTTATTTACGTTTAAAATTGTAACTACTCTTCATAACAACATCTATAATGTCACATACAAACATTAAACAAATAAACAAATATATACGGACAAATCACACAGATTGAGCTAGCCCCAATGTATGTTCTTAAGTAAGACTTGTAGTATGGGATACTAACTCAACGATACTATATTTTATAACAAATACAAATATAGATAAACATCCAAGACCCAGGTCAATCTGAAAAAGATCATTTTTCATCTTGAACTGACCGGGGATCGAACCCGGGACCATCCGTGTCACAGGCCGGCGTGTTGACCGCTGCGCCACGGAGCTCGACTTAACTTACATGCATTATGAATGTAATGAAAAGTAAGTATGTTTGTTTTCATCATCATCATCAGGTGTTTGTTAGTCTCAACTGCAGCAATAAGACCCTCTCTGTACTACCAGCGCTCTAAATAAGCCAGAGCAGTCAGAGGATTTGGCCTACACTCTCCACGCTGGCCAGACGGATTACAGAGGTCTCTATGATGTTTGTAAGCTTTGGTTACCTTGTGTTTCCTAAGTCGCCTACGGCATCCACGGGAAGACGTGGAGAGTTCCTATTCTTCTCTGCCGGGAACCACACGGAATAAAGCGACTGTCATAAAATGTTGTATATCTTAGGTACGGAGAAAGAAATATACACTGGAAATAGTATTCCCGAGGGATCAAAATAAAGGATTGAAATTAATTTTCACTCAACATCCAAGAATACCTGATGGTTTAATCTACCCATAACACAAAACTGCAGCTTTCTATAAGATAAACTTCAACTAGATGCTGAAACGACATTTCCCCACCATTTTTTAATAGAGTATGTATTGTAAGTAGCGAAAGCTCACTTGGAGCTAGCTAGCTCCCTAGCCAGAATTTTGAGGTAAAGATGCACACAACCTGTAAGGCAATCATCACTGACGGGCGCCTTTACAATTATAATAACCTTTAAAAATATATTCTTCATCAATAAAAAAAATAATTTCGCTGCCACTTCATTACGCATATTTCATCCGTTTTTTAGGGTTCCGTAGTAAACAAGGAACCCTTATAGTTTCGCCATGTCTGTCTGTCTGTCTGTCTGTCCGTCCGCGGTTTTACACAGAGACTATAAGTACTAGAAAGCTGTAATTTGGTATGGGTATGTATATTAATCATGGCAAAAAAGTGGTAGAATAAAATCTTGAAAAAAAATTTTTTTTAGGGTAGCTCCCATACAAGTAAAGTGACGGAGTAATTTTTTTTTCTCTATTTACCTATTGTGTGGGGTATCGTTAAATAGGTCTTTCAAAAATATTCTGAGGTTGAGAACACCATTTTTTGATTAAGGGCTCCGTTTCCGAAATATTTGGTTTTAAAGTGCGAATTTTTGTTAGAGGTAAGTGTCCCCCCCCTCTATCTGCTAAACGGTTATATATAGATACGTGAAAAAAATTACAGCAGTAGCATATATACTGAAGTTGAAAGGAAAACTATCAGAGCTGAGTAGTAAGTACAAACTAAAAAGTTATAGGCAACCAACTTATAAACTGTAAAATTTCATACTATTTTCATTGTTAGATGTTTTTGGTCGTTAAACTGTAAGGTGCGAGTGTGAATAGTGTGAACTCAAAGTTGTCATTCGCAACTACGGAACCCTACACTGCGCGTGGCCCGACACGCACTTGGCCGGTTTTTTTTTAAAGTCCATTCAGTAATATTCTGATGTGATGTGTACTGTTAACAGTGCCAACGTATTTATTTTTTAATTCCAAATAAAGGATTTTTCTTTCTTTCTAATGTGAGCAGACCCGTGGCAAAAGCTAAAAAAGAGCAACCTCAAATCACAGCTTAATTTACAAACAACATCCAACGTAACAAACAGGATACAAGCATTATTAAAAACAACTTAAATACCGCATTACTTTTCATCCAATGAGATAACATCTCGAACAAAAAGCGATTCGAATCATCAAAGTATCGATACCAAACAAAACCCTAAACTAATTACCTACAGGAATATCGTTTCACATCGAGCGAGTCAAATCCGAATCGATAATATAAAATCAATAAAATTAAAAAAGAATGAGGCTAGCGGTGCGTTTGATGGGTTGACCACTAGAGTAGATGTAATATAGAGTACAAGTTTTTTTCCATTGTCTATATTACCTGACGATTTCAATGCAAATAATAATTACAGGTTGGTTAATAGTGATGATGATAATGAATATGAAAAATAAATTTTTGATGATGCTGAGAATGAAGACATTTTTGATTAGATAACCTAACCTAAATCTTCCGTTTGAAACATTTGTAAAATCCGATTTTCAAGCTGCCTAAAACCACTGATCAATATACTCCATAAATAATATTATATAATTTTCAAATGTTAAAGCGTATTCGATGTAACCTAACCGGATTAGCTCATCTATTTTATCAATTATTCTTTTATTTTAATTAAATAACTTGTTAACTTTTCGAGATTAAAGTTTCAAAAGTTTATTATTCCATTAATTTCTTACTTTACATTTTCTTATTATACATCACTTTATATTTTCTTATTTGAGTTCATAACTGAAAATTGTAGACGTCGGTAAGTAATTTATTTTAGTTTAATGCTTCAGTAACCGAGTATTTTTTTATTCCTAGTAACAAAGATATCAGTTTTGTGAGCATATGTTAAGAGTACTTATTCAATTTATTTATTAAGGCATATCAATAATATAAACACATAAAAATAATTTTAACAATAAAAAGAACTTATTCTAGTGTTTACACTTCTTACAGAAATGCACAACATTACATCAACCAGTTAAGTAATTTTTTTATTATTTTTGAGTAATGTATATAACATGGTCTCTGTATTATATCTACTTTGCAATGAGACGGCGCTTTTGAAGTCCTAATAATGCGACCAAATTAAGTCAAAAGCGCTAAGTGTGTGACGAATTGAGATATCAAAGTATTTCTTTTGAGGTGATGACGGGAGAATGCATTGCGATATTGGTGGACACAGGGTGTTTCAAAATCTGCTAGTTATCTTTGATCACACTTTGCGTCTTAGTCTTCTTCTTCTTCGTAGTGAAATGATTCGTGAAATGAAACGCGATTGATTAAAGTAACAAATTCGAAGCCGTTAATAAAATGAGACAATTTCAAACGAGTGGGTATTTTGTAACTTTTACTCATTGGAGTGTTTTCCCGGTTGCATCCTCAGATGTAGTGGTTTGGAGCCCGGGGTTCACTTACGGGCATTTATGTCTTCACTTCGCGTGTTCTTTGGTATCCTTGGTTTTTCGAAAACTTCTAATTATTTGGGTAGCCAGCACTCCGAAATTTGGCAATTTTCAAAATTTTTGGCATTTATATTCTTACTTGTGAAACCATGACGAAAATAAATAAAGAAGATATTTAAAGTGAATCTTGTGATTTGAATGACTTTTCCTAAGTCTCTCATCTGCCATAGAAATTAAGCAGTAGAGTGTTTATTATATATATGGTATTACTCTTATGTCATAGTCAAACGATTCATTTTGTATTAAATGAAATCGAGTAGAAATAAAGTTACACCCTGTATATAAGAGAAACGTCTAGGCGCCCGCGATATATGTCGAGGTCATGATTTCACGACTAAAATTATTGACTTTGTTCTCTAATTGCAAGATAAAAGATCAATATCTCTTGTTTTTAGGTTCAAGTGCCTCTAAGTACTTGTAGGCCCAAACTTGTTCCTACAATAAAACGTAATTTTGATATTTAGGATTTGGTATTAAGTCATATAAGTAGTTTATAAGGTCTAACTAGAATTGTGAGTTGACGTCGCTTGGAGAAAATGCGCTGTGCAGTTTGTTGCCGCTTCTTCTGCACTCCGCTTTGGAAGCGGCCTAAACTTAGCCATAAGTAATTACTGACGTCAACAAAAATTTTTTGTTGTAAAAATTGTAAACACAAATATGACAATTAATAAGTGTTCAAAGAAACCTATATTAAATAAACTATTGAATCTGAATCATGTCAAAGTGTGAGTGTGGGTACTATTCACGAGGACTATCGGTACGTGCATGCAGTTCGAATTCTAATTCGTGGATTTGTTCTGACAGTGACTATAGGTAGAATCACTGGTTGCGTCACATTATGAGAAATTCCTATACAAATTTGAAAAATGTTTAAAATTTGCAACAAAGAGTGTCAAATTCATCATTATCATTTCGTGTAGGTGACACGGTCAGTCGATCAGGCACGCCCTGGTGTCAGAGTTCTTCAAATTATAATATCTAATTCAAATATAGTATAATTAACTTAAATTGAACAAAAAATGGCTTTATTATTTTATTTAATATTATGAGAAATCCAAGCAATATTCACAAATGTAACACAATAAATTAAACTTAAATAAACAAAACACACGTCTCAAACGTACTTTAGGTAAAGCTGTCTGTCTGTGTCATTTGTCCTTATAATTTTATTTTATTTTGTTACTGCAATTCAGCAAACAATCAATTACAAACATTTCAAATAAAACTATTTGCATTACCCACAGTATTCACTAACGGAAGCCTCCCAATTAGGCAGGCCGCACGCAAGCCTGGTCACCTGTCGTGGAATCCAGCCTTCCGTGTGAACGCGCCCTTATCGGTCACAGTGCGTTTAAAATGTTTAATTAGGTTCACACTTAAAGCCTTTCTGCTTTTAAAGGTATTTTTATACATCAAAATTGCTATTCTGAAATCCTAATCCTAACTAATATTATATCCTAATTCTAATACTAACTATCCTAATCCTAACTAATATTATAAATGCGAAAGTGAGTTTGTTTGTTACGCTTTCACGCCGTATCTACTGAACCGATCATCATGAAATTTTGCATTCATATAGGTTAGGGTAATGAGAAGGACATCCTAACCAATATTATAAATGCGAAAGTGAGTTTGTTTGTTTGTTTGTTACGCTTTCACGCCGTATCTACTAAACCGATCATCATGAAATTTTGCATTCATATAGGTTAGGGTACTGAGAAGGACATCCTAACTAATATTATAAATGCGAAAGTGAGTTTGTTTGTTTGTTACGCTTTCACGCCGTATCTACTGAACCGATCATCGTGAAATTTTGCATACATATAGGTTAGGGTACTGAGAAGGACATAGGCTTTAAATGACGCGGGCGAAGCCGCGGGTAACAGCTAGTACTCTTAATAAATTAGGAAAAAAAAAAGATTTGGAAAATTGTACTACGCGAGTAGAATTTGAACCCTTTACTCTTTACTCTTTGTATGACTCACGCCTCACCAATTAGGCCTCCGCCCTTCCTTTCGGCCACCTTTCTATCTTTCCAAATAAATGTAAGTCAGGGGTGTCATCATCAACTGCCTATTCGGTGGTTGCAGATATAGTACGGGCATCTACGTATCTACGGATACGGCGGTATCTAGGTACGGGCGCACGGCCTCAGCGAATACTTTCCATCCGAGCGACTAACCTACCAAATACCTTTCCCCCAGTCCAACAAAATCCTGCTATTAAAAAAGAAAAATAAAAAAATATATTTATTTAGCCAAACTCTTTTTACAAACACAGATAAGTGACCATCCCTCCCTAGTCCCATCCAGCAACAAGCCATCTCCGAACTAGATGGAGATCTGTATCTCGGAAACAATTCCCTCACTTAAAGAACGGTTTTGATGGGCAGCAGCCAACTAATATAAGCCAAACAACCTCTCACCAACCCATTAGCTCAGAATGGTGAGTATGATAACCGCCCTACGATAATCCTTGGGGCAGGCATTGGCCTATGTAGGAGGATTGGCCTGGACATAGGGCCAGCAGTAAAGTTCTTATGGCTAAGATGATGATGTGAGTTAACAATCTTGTTATTTTGTACATTTAAATAAATTATAACTTTATAACTACGGGCTCCGTGGCGCAGCGGTCAACACACCAGCCTGCGTTACGGATAGTCCCGGGTTAAATCCCCGGTCAGGTCAAGATGGAAAATGATCTTTTGCAGATTGACTTGGGTCTTGGATGTTTATCTTTAAAAGTATCTATTATAAAATATAGTATTGTTGAGTTAGTATCCCATAACACAAGTCTCGAACTTACTTTGGGGCTAGCTCAATCTGTGTGATTTGTCCGAATTTATTTATTTATTTTATTTACATAAAAACGTGCCACTATAAATAAATACCTCCAAAACACATCCATCCCTGAGTAGCGATTCATCATCATCATCAGGTCCTTCTAGTCTCCACTGCAGGAGCACGACCCTCTCTGCACTACCAGAGCCATATACTAGCCTGAGTAGTCAGAGGATTTGGCCTACACTCTCCACGCTGGCCAGACGGGTTGGAGAGGTCTCTTTGATGTTAATAAGCTTTGTTTAGCTTGTGTTTCCTTAGTCGCCTTTTACGACATCCACGGGATGACTTGGAGTGGTCCTATTTTACTCTGCCGGGAACCACACAGCCAAGCAAGTATGCAAGTAGCGATTTTCTTAATAGATTAACTTTATCGATTGCATGCGACAAACTACCGCTATTCAGGATTGTCCGTCCGTCCGTCGCAATAAATTAGTCACTGAGGTGCGGGCAGAGTTCACGAGATGTCCACGCTAATACAAACGCACAAACTGGCTGCTCTTTTATTACTTACTAGCTTTTACCCGCGGCTTTACTTGCGTATATTTTTTGCTGTATAAATTTGCCATTTATCGCAAATCCCACGGGATCAGTATTTTTTCCAGGATGAAAGGTATGTCCTTTTCAGTACCCTAACCTATGTGTATGCCAAATTTTAAGAATATTGGTTCAATAGCTAAAGCGAGAAAAAGGTAACAAACAAAAAAATAACAATCTCCCTCAAGGACTTGCATCTTGGGGGTTTTCACCACACTCACCCAGCTTATATCGGTTCCAACGCTGCTGCCTGGGGTTTGTCTCAGATAATTTTGCAAATTGATTGTAGTGGACTTTATAATATGAAATTGGTGTAGTTTGGTGTCATTAATGCTCGTGCTCAGGAACGATTTGTAAAATAGTTAAAGTAGACTGTAATATGGACTCGTATAGATTTGGCAACAGAATCTCTCACGAGGAAACCTTATTGCCTACGCCATCTTTATTTGCTACGTAATAAAATTGTACCGTACTACACTGATACTTTTATTTCATAAAATTACACATTGGCAGAATCACTGAAACCTCAGTGGATGCCATTTTATAAAAGAAGAAAGAAGTAAAATTAAGAAGGTTATCTGTTCATAAATTCTGTTACGTACGTTACCAAGACAGGAAATGCACTGAAGCAAATAAAATAGTTTACGATACAATTTTATGGTTGTGATGAAATCGCGCTTTACTGCGCATGCGCCGGTCATGAACAGGAATGTCCATGGCGTTTGTCGTCGCATACGTCATTATAGCTTCACATCATCAGATCTTCATTTAGTCTCCATTGCAGGAGTACGACAAAAAATTTGAAAATTTCAAATTCAAGTTTTTATTAATATATAATTGTCATACAAATTATTTCCAACTTGAAACTTGTTGACATCAGTAATTACTTATGGCTAATTTTAACGCCGCTTCCAAAGCGGATTGCAGAAGAAGCGGCAATAAACTGCATAGCGCATTTTCTCCAATCTGCGTCAACTTACAATTTTTATTATAACCTTAAAACTAGATGTGCACTGAGTATACATTGTTATTATTTTGTACCCTCTCTGTACGAAAAGAGCCATATATTATTAGCCAGATTAGTCAGAGTTCGCCTTATTTAAGTCTTTTGTCGTACAGCTAGAGAGACAAATAAGGCTCGTCATTAAGTGAAAAAATAGTAGAAGCAAACAATTATATTTAAATTCAAATGTATCCAGAATAAGAAGGCTGAAATTTTACTTACTTAACTTCTGTGTATGCATTGCTAAAAAAATATTTTCAATTTACATTAAAGTGATAAAATTAAGTATGAAGTAAGTGTAAGTAAAAACTTAACGAAATGAGTAAATAAAGTCTCCTTGCCCATCAGTGGGCAATGGCCAGTGATCCCGGGTGGTAATGGCCGACAAAAACAGTCATCAAGATAACGTTCGGAACATTTCAGAATCGCGGCTTAATTGAGCGATTATTTAGTTCGGTAGGCACTCTCGTTGATGATTTTGGAGTAGATGCAAAATATCTTTTGGAAGACACTGTTCGTGAATTTTTTTTTGTCTTGATTGTCATGTATGTATATTAGACATAATGTTATTGATTCTGTTACTAATCCAATATTCAAAATATAAATAAGAAAATAATATTAGCACGCTAAAATATGATCAAATCAGAATCTCATACAAAAATTCAAGAATTAAAATATTCAAAGGTTTTTTCCAAAACTTTTAAAGGTAATATTGTATGTAAATAGGCATAAGTTTGGGAATTATCAAAAAAAAAGATTTATTTTGACACAAACTATTTCATTACTAAATTAATTTTGTGATTTCATTCAATTATTTTTAAAGGAAATCATTTCATTAATTCAATTAGTAAAGTTAAAATATAATAAAATGGAACACGTTTTTTCTTTTGGTTTTGTTAAAATATTGAATTTAAAATTTTTATTCATAATATATTTACAAAATAAATATAATCAATTAAGGTGTCAAAACAGCGGTACATTACAAAAAAAATATATGTTAAAACGTAATCTCTAGAAAAGTATCGTATAAGGTGTCCTTAACGCGAATGACCCTACTAATCGCGTTAGCCGAGCCATCACTCTAATAATGATCAATGATCGCGCCCCCGTCTCAAAAATGCCAAATATTCCATACATCACACCGTACTTTGAATATTGACAGGCGGATGATGTTTGAAAGATAAAGATTTAGGAAGGATTAGAAGTGGACATGGGAATAATATTGACACACTGATACTGAATCAATGTAAGTAACATAATACAGCTCTTAATTCTATGCTTGGCATTTGGATAACTTCTTGCCTATAAAATGTTGGCCATACCTAAAAAAGTATCTGGTTGTTTTGTAAGTAAATTAAAAATGAAAAGTGGACTGAACGAAATAAATTTCATAAAATGTCCTTATTTTTAAATGATGTCTTGTTTGTTGTTTTATTACGATTTGTTGTATTATTACTATTTATTGTAATGTATTTTTTGTTAATGAATGATTTGTAAAATATTTTTAATCCTTGGCAATAAATAAATATAGCAATAAATTCCGCATATTTTAACTTATTTACTGCTTTCAAATTTTACTTGCACACATCACATACATCTTTATAAATCATCACGACATCCTGAATAAGTTAAAACAACATCTAAACGATTACTTATTTTTTTAAGGAAGTATGAATCAGCAATCAAGTCTAACACCTTTCAAAGTCTACGCAGCGTTTAACCGGCGCATAAGGTCAAAAACGTAAACTTAAAAAATCGATTGGCGATGTAACACGAGATCACTTTTGATTACTATTTGTAACGTTTATATTAATCCAATTGAATGGCTGTAGTGATTGACGTACCGTATAACGAGTCTATTTTGTTAGCGGATCGAACGCGGACGCCGCAATGGGAACTGACCCGGGCCGAGATTAAGGCAGTAATTAGTAGATGAGATGTTTAGGTAGAGTAGTCTTTGATCAGATTTTTTTATGACATTTAATGAGGATTGTTTACTAAGTTATTTTTTGCTCAGACTTTGCCTGTTTCATGACATATATATAGTATTTTAGACATTATGCTTTCAAATTTATTGAATACTAATTCCTTTTGTAAGTACCTGCTTAAGCTGAGAAAAGTTAGCATAAAAAGTGTTTGTGTAGTGTAGTAGTGTAAACATCAAAACTGTATGATAAAAGTAATTCTTACTAACGACCCTAAATTAGAAATAAAAAAATCAGTAGTTACTAGATAACAGCCATTTACAATGTCATGAACAAAAAAATATAATGGTAACTTTTTATTTTACTTTGTTCAATTTAAATAAAAATTATCAAAACCCTGTACTTATGCGTTATAAGAATAATCTGTAAGAAAAACCCTTTGAAAATAAACAATTCAATTATTTACTTTATTTTCAGACCAACTTACACGATTAAATAAATTTTACCTACTCAATGAAGAGTATCATATCTGTACTTGTTGATCTCTTAATCTACAGTATTTTCAATACTGCCGCCAAAGCGTTTGACACCATGACCCCTGTTCGCAGTGATCAACCATACTCATTATGATAATAAAAGGTAATAGGTAATACATCTGGCCAGGTTCCCACGGGTTTCTAGAGTTGTCTGTTTGTCTGAGCTAGATTCTTAGATGATGTTTAAAAATAGTTTTTATTTTGGATATTCACTTGGAACTAAGTCTTATATATCATACTCATTTTTTTGTTTCTTTAATCTAGTTTCTTTGAACACTAAATGTTTTGCAACTGAAAATTACTAAAGTCAGTAATTTACTTATGGCAAACTTTAGAGCCGCTTCCAAAGCGGAGTGCTGAAAAAGCGGCAACAAACGGCACAGCGCATATTCTCCAAGCGACGTCAACTCACAATGTAAGTAAACCTTAGAAACTTCAAAGATATGTGGACTGAGTATGCATGGTTCTTATTAAATGTCATGATAAAAATTGAATTTTTATATATTTAAAAATGATTGAAATTATATAATATTATTATAGATATGTAGATGTCAGAATTCTGTGAAATGGATATGAAACAAATAGTGATTTTAGTTCCACAGGCAATGCAATGACAACGTGGCCTTTGATCGCAGTGTTTACTCATACTCATTACGATGATCAAAGTAATAGGTAATTTGGCAGGATTTCCTCGGATTTTTAGGGTGTGTGTTTGTTAAGTACTAAAATAGGTATGCCTCTTATTTTTTTCTAATACAATTTTTTATAACAGTTTTTAGAAAAAATAAAACGTGGCCATACCTATTTTAGTAACAGATTTTATGAAAAAAGAATTGTACTTCTAGAAGCAGTTCTCAGCGAAAAATAGAGAAATACATTTGTATGGAAAATATACTGCTAGGATACGCTCTTAAATCTCATCATCATCAGTACTTTTTTAGCCTCCTTTGTAGGAGCACGATCCTTTCTATACTAGATATATTAGCCTGAGCAGTCAGAGGATTTGGCTTACACTTTCTACGCCGGCCAGTCGAGTTAGAGAGGTCTTTTTGATGTTTGTTGTTTATTATGCTTGTGTTTCCTAAGTCACCTTTTGCGACTTGCGACATCCATGGTCCTATTCTACTTGCCGGGAACCACTCGGTAGAAACATTAAATTTGTTAAAGATATATTTCTGTAAAACTTATTTGGATGATCAAAACCAGTTTAAAAAAGTGTAACAGTTATAATGATTTCTGTAACCAACCTGTTACAACCGTTTTTATATTTTTGTATGTATGTGTAAACACAGTACATGAGTTCAAAGTCAAAGTCAAAGTCAAAGATTTTTATTCAAAATTGGATAATTGTATCTCTTTTTGAACGTCATATTTTTTACTTTATTATTTTTTAATATGCAAAATCGAAAAACTACTAGCGTTTCGTAATGACCACTGGTGAGAAGAATACGCCGAAAGAAACTCAATCCAGACTTGGTCCCTACGTGCCTGAAGGGCTTCGATTACAATATTTTACAAGTATTTATTTATTTCTAATGTTATTTATATTAATTACAATAAATTACAATCAATTAAATTACTGCCACGCATTTTTATCATTTAAATAATCATTAATACAATAATATGCCTTTTTTACTAACTGGTTTTTAACAGCAGTTTTAAACTTATGTAAAGGTAGACCCGATATTTCTGCGGGAATTTTATTATAGAAGCGTGCTCCGAGACCCATAAATGAACGCTTAGTTTTCTGCAATCGCAAAGCTGGTGTAGCCAACTTATTTTTATTTCTTGTGTTTCGGTCATGAATGTCACTATTTTTCTCATATAAATGTAAATTATGGTGTACAAACATAATATTCGCAAATATGTACTGAGAAGGTAAGGTTAAAATATTAAAATCTTTAAACAATTCTCTAAGAGATTCTCTAGCACCAAGTTTATATATAGATCTAATAGCTCGTTTCTGCAGGATAAATATTGTGTTCACTTCTGCAGCGTTACCCCATAGTAAAATTCCATAAGACATAACACTATGAAAGTAACTAAAATATACCAAACGCGCGGTTTCAACATCGGTCAGTTGTCTAATTTTCCTGACAGCATAAGCCGCAGAGCTAAGTTTACCTGCCAAGTTTGTAATATGGGCACCCCATTGAAGCCCGGCATCAAGAGTTATTCCAAGAAAAGTTGTTTTATCTATCAAATCTAATGGTTCATTATTCATTACTATGCGAGTTGGTATTTTGGCAACATTTGGTAAGCAAAATTTAATACACTTAGTTTTCTTAGTATTCAACAAAAGATTGTTCGCTGTGAACCAATCTAACACTTGAGCTAATGTACTATTAACCTCGTCAAAAATTTCAGTTTGTCTATCTATTTTGAACACAAGAGAAGTATCATCGGCAAATAGTACAGCCTTACATGTAGTGACACAGTAAGGCAGATCATTGATGTAAATGAGGAACAACAAAGGCCCTAGGATAGATCCCTGGGGTACGCCCATTTTTACAGAAGATCCGGAGGATTGAACCCTGTTTAAACTAACAGCTTGAGTTCGGCTACTTAAATATGATGCAACTAAATTAAGAGATTTACCTTTGATTCCATAATGCTCCAGCTTGGATAAAAGGGTATTGTGGTCTACGCAATCAAAAGCTTTGGTAAGATCACAAAACACACCAATGGCATTTTGTTTTCCCTCCCAAGCATCATATATGTATTTTAACAGAGCTACACCCGCATCTGTAGTAGACCGATTCTTCGTGAATCCATACTGTTCACCATGGAAGAGACCATTACTGTTAAAAAAAGCTAATAACTGATTAAACATTATCTTTTCAAATATTTTACTGAGCGCTGGCAGAATAGAAATAGGACGGTAATTAGTGGGATCATTCTTATCGCCAGATTTGTATAACGGAATGACTTTGCTTAACTTCATCAAGTCAGGAAAAGTTCCTGTATCTACACACTTATTAAATATAGAAGCTAAATATGGCGCAATTACTTCAATAATACTACTAATGATAGGTACCGAGATATCCCACAAATCTCCAGTCTTCTTATTGTTTAAACTCTTAAATGTATCAATTACTATTTCAGGTGTTACATATTGAAATATTAAATGGTTATTACATTCTGGTATACAACTTGCTAAAAGTCTTTTAGATTCAGCGGGTGATGAACGTAAGGAGGCAGTAATGTTGACGGGAATATTTGTAAAGAAATCTTCAAAATATTGCGCGATATCTTCATTACTACTAAGGAGCTTGTTATTGACTTTTAATTCGATTTTGTTATCACGTTGTTTACTTTTACCGGTTTCTTTGTTAATAATTTTCCAAGTTGTTTTTATCCTATCATGAGAATCTTCAATAGTTTTCCTAGTGTGTAAAGATTTTGCACACAAACATACCTTTTTAAAAGTTTTTGAATAATTTTTTACATATTTTATGAATTCAGTATTCCGATTATAAACTTTCATTGCTAATAATTCGTATAATTTGTTTCTACTAATGTAAATGCCAGTAGTTGCCCATTCACTAAATTTTTTACGGTTACGTCTAGTACATTTTTTAATTTTGAATGCACTATTGAATTCCGATTCAATAACACCAAACATTTTATTATATAGGGCATCCGGATCATCTCGCGTTTCTTCAATTAGTGGCATTTTTTCAGCTATTTTTTGCTTAAATACCTTTACTTTACCTTTAGTAATAGATCTAAAGGTAATTTCTGGTGAATCTGCTTCTGAACTATTTATAAGTTTTACAAATTGACCAAAGTGATCGGAGGTTAGATTTTTTGTTATATATTTGTCAACAGCAGTGCAATTGCAGAAAACATTATCTATACATGTGGCAGAATCTCCATCAATTCTAGTTGGTTCTAAGAAAAAATTGACTAAATCAAATGATTTAAACAAATTTAAAAATCTAACACTCTCGGTTGTAGTAACTAACAAATCAACATTAAAGTCGCCACACACTATAATACTTCTGCGGCTACCACATAATTTTCTCAACACATCTTCAATAACTAATTCTAAAGTATTAAAATCTGAATTCGGGGGTCTGTATACACACACTATAATATAATTCCCTAGTTCAATACATGACAGCTCAACATTACAATCTACCGAAAGACAAACAATATCCTTACGTTCTTTACATTTAACGTCACTTCGTGTTAGAATTAAGCTCCCGCCTTTCTCTTTAGTCTTTCTGGTATATGAGCTTGTCAATGAATAATTCTCTATATTGAATTGTTGCTGATGCGACTGCATAAAATGTTCAGTCAAGCAAACTACATGCAAATCTTTACTATTTATAAATAACTCTAATTCTAATAATTTGCTAGTCAGGCCTTGAATATTCTGATGTAAAATATTGAATTCATCGGCCTTGACTGTTGTCTTATTGCTTAGTTTAAATCAGTCAAAGAATTACTAATTACAGGTATATCACAATTTGATATACCTATGTCGGATTCATATTTATTTACAGTTGTACTACTTACAACAGGTGATTGTAAATTAAAAGCTACAACAGTAGCTATTTGTCTTTTATAATTAAAAGGTAGATACATTGTATCATGAGTCAACTTAAATCTACTAATAAACTTATTTATATCTAAATAAAAAATAAAATTGCCATGACTATATGTCATGTTGTACATATGTACATTCAAATGGTAAATTTGCTTGTTTGTACTATTGTCTAAAGATTCAGAGTATGGAAAGGCACCAATCATAAATTTACATTGAGTTTTTTTGTTTAAATCTACTAATTTGTCCAGACTTATTTTAATGTTCCTTTTTGATACAGAGGAACTGTCACCACATAAAATTAATATTGTACAGTTTTCATCTAGACTGTCATAATTAATATTGTTTACTAGATCTAAATACGAAGCGCCGGGTATACATGTGTTAAATACAGAACAATCTTTGTGGAGGTGATTAAAAATAATGCTACTAAAATCTTGACCTAACTTATCAGAGTAAATTAATAGTTTGTTACAGTTAATTTTTTTATTTGAACTGTTATCAACCGTACCTATCCTTGATTGAAAGTTACACTTCCTGGTATCATACTCTCTTGACTCAGGAACAAAGTTAGGTGACATAGTAACTGCAGTTTCAGGTGAACTATCGCACTGCTGCTTTTGTAGGAGAGCATCATACCGTTCTTTATTATAATTAGCTTCCTCCACTAATTTTTGAGCCTCTAAGATATTTTTACTTAAATCTTTTTGTGATAATTCATATTTATTAGATAAATTATTTAAGGACTGTTGCAATTCCGAGATCTGTGACTGTAGTTCAAAAATCTCGGTATCATATATACGGCTAGCCATATACAGGTCATCTTCACATGATTTTAATTGATTTGACAAAAATAACTTTTCCTTGCTTAACTGTGCTAAAGATTTCCTTATTTTTTGTTTAGATATAGTTTTCCTAGTACGTTTTATTATTCTGTTTATTTTGACATATTTTTTAATTTTATTATGACTATTTAGAATAAAATACTGAGATTGTGGAGTATTCGCAGGTATTTCTATGACTGGTCCCGAGCCACACTCCATGAGTTCGCTATATAAATGAAGCGTATTGTTACATAATTCAGCCTCTTTTTGATCTTGTATTTCTAATGCAGATTTTTGTGCATCATATAAGCTACGTTCTAACTCATTTATGCGACTTAGGGCCCGTTCATGAACTGTACTGCACTCCTTAGCTTGATTTAAACATTCTTTCAAACTAATATTTTCCTCTAATAATTCTGTACTTCTAATGTGAAGACTGGTACATTCATTTTTTAATTGATTATTTCTATCATTAATTTTCTGAAATTCTTCTTCGGTTTCCTCCTGTTCCTGTAAAAGTTGTGACTTTTCCTCTCGACACGCTTTAAGGTCAAACAGAGCCTGCCTCAGCTTCATGGTTAGGTCTTTAATAGTGGCCTTCCGTTTCATCATAGTGAATGAGGTGGTGTCACCAACTGAAAATTTATTTTAATATGTAAGAAGAGACAATAAATATATTTTTCAGACCGGTAGGACAATTATTTCTGTATTAATTAGGTATCTATTTGTTCAGACACAACCCAAAACCAGACAACATAGGATGTAATAAACAAGTTTAGTTAAGTTGGAATACAAGTTATTTCAAATTATCCTAAGTATAAAGTTATAAATGAGGCAACAATATTATTATTGAGTATATGATTGATAGTTATTTAAAGCATTTATGAAATTATAAACTATATTCTTGCATTTGTTTTGTAGTCATCAACTCAGCTTTTATAAGCGCAGCGAGACCTCAAAAACAGAGCCTGATATAGATATAAGTATAATCTAAGTAAAGTTAATCAGAGTATTTTTGTAATTCTTATACATCAAAATATGGAAAATAATGGAAAAGTTAAGTTAAAATCTCCTTGTATTGTTTTTTATATGTAGGTATTTATATTCTACAATTTGCCATAAAATAAACAAGAAGGATACGGCAGATTATGCGTAGCACTGTCTGAAATATTGTTTGTTATTCAATATTTATGCATGTAGCCGTAGTTTGAGACCATCAACACCGTTTGCACTAGGAAAACGGAGCGAGAATCGACTGAACTACGTTAGCAAAACAGTTAGTACCTACTACTTAAAAGTGAAATTTATTTTTATGCAGACGGTTTACGAGTATGTGTCGGGATATGCACTGCCTGTTTATCATGAGATTATAAAACACTATACTCTCCTGGTTTAATTGAGGATACTCCACAAAATTCCTTTGTTGTTGGTTTGACAACTGAACGAATCCAACCGCCGCGCCGGTCGTCTGGTTTTAAACGTCGATTTATGATATTATTCCACGATTACTTGTTGATTTAATTAACTAGTGACTTATTGTACTTAATCAATTTTAGTTTTATACAAATATTTGCAATAAATACTATTAAAATTATTTAAAATTACGGAACAGATGATTTTGACATGTCACCCGGGCAGTGTTGCCAGTAAGATCGGCAAGAGTTGGCATTTTACTGTATCTATAATCAAATTTTGAATGTTCGAAACGAAAAAAGTGCATACGCGTGCGTCGACTGTCACAAAATTATGCCAATCTGAATCTTTTTGGCTGTTACACTTTCATATAAACACTTACGAGTATTATGAACTGGTAAGTTGAAAACAGTTTAAAATGTTACATTTTCTTTCTGTATTACTTTTAAATATGTTAAAGGTGGGACACTGACTGATTTAATAGGTAAAGCTGATTTATTTATTGTTTCAAAAGATATTTGAATTTATACTCATATCATAAAGCTTAAGAGTTTATATGCTTGTTTGGTTGAATGCGCTAATCTCAGACTCAGGAACTACTGGACAGATTAAAAATAATATTTCACTGTTAGATAAATAAGTTATTCTTGAGTGTCATAGGTTAGGTATGTACCACGGGCAAAGCCAGGCTGGACTGCTAGCTTATAAAATAAACCAACTTATTATTACCCCGATTAAACCGATCAAATGTTTATATAGCAATAATTTCTGGTGCTTTAAATCATTGCAAGTAAAAAACGCTCCTCAAAAAGTTGCTTCATTTCGGTAATGTATGTACAAATACATTTTGCATTTAATATTTTTGTGCTAGCTGTTCAAAGGTTCTTCAATAGTAACTGACATTAAATCAGAATAAATTGACAGCCGCATTGTCGCCGAATTTCGCCGAAGCTCACCGAAATTCAAATTTTAATGATTAGGTAATTAACACATTCACAAATATTGCAGCTACTGTCAAACTGACACGTATGCGTTGACGTTTTGAAATTTTAACCTTTGGAAAATGTTAAAATATATGACTAATTAGGGCTCTGCTAATGAGCATACGTGGTCTGAAAGGGCATTCAAATTAAAGTAACCCGAATAATTTAAATAGCTGTCACTATTATGCCATCATTTCATATATACATACCTACATACGGTCACGTCTTTTTCCCTTGTATGGTAAACAGAGCCCAGGTCTATAAGACCTAATGCCACGTTTAGCATAGTGGCCGGCGTGGAGATGGGAACTGAACGAAATCAAACTAGTGATGAGTTGCTAGCTGTATCGCCTATTGCCATGCCAATCCCTCAATCGGCTTTTATGATCTGCGTGGGAAAAGAAGCAGCTGGTACATTTTATGTTTTTTCTTTACTCCCAGACCAGCGTGGAAGATCATTTCAAATTTAGAATAATGTTACAAAATATAGTATGATCGAATTTACAGTCTTAACAAAATTTTGCGCAAAACTTTTATGTTTGTACGTACATATCTGATAAAATTACCAGTATTAGCAGGAATTGAGATACAAAACGCCCTATTTATATGCAGGTATATGTAAATAAATAAATAAATATATACGGACAAATCACACAGATTGAGCTAGCCCCAAAGTAAGTTCGAGACTTGTGTTATGGGATACTAACTCAACGATATTATATTTTATAATAGATACTTATATAGATAAACATCCAAGACCCAGGTCAATCTGAAAAAGATAATTTTCCATCTTGACCTGACCTGGGATCGAACCCGGGACCATCCGTGTCGCAGGCAGGCGTGTTGACCGCTGCGCCACGGATCTCGTCTTTTATGTCTTGAAAATTACTTTTATAAAATACTAATTTGTAGGTATAAAACAATTTGTAGATCTTCTTCTATTTTATTTTACAGGCTATTCCTAAGATACTTCAAGAAATATACTTGCATAGAGCATGGCATTTTTAAAAAGTAAAGAACCAATAGGTACACTTTCCGATTCTTTAGCTTAAATAGCCATTGATATTATTCTCTAAAAATATCATAGCATTCCGTCTCTTTTCAAGGAATTTTAAACATTAAAAAAATATGTCAGTCAATATTTAAATTTGGAAGACAAACAAGAGTAGCGCGTTAGAATAACAAAGAGTTTGCTCGCAACAGGGCTTCTGTGCCCTACTCATTATCACCGTGACAAAAAAAAAAAAACTAATTGTGGAGTCAAAATATTTTGTTTCTTAGAAGTCTAGTGATGGCGTGTGGCGAATTTTTAATTTAGTGTTATACTGGTGATATTTTTGTACTTGCACTTAGAGCTTATCGATTTTTTTTTGCCGCCGCGTAAAAGAGTACCGTTAGATCGAATATCAAAGTTATGTTCTTAGGAATTTATAATAAACAATGTTTCCCTGTTCGATCCTTCAGGGGACTCGGCCCGTCAAGTTCATATTCATCAAATCAGGGACAGGGTTTTATATTATAATATTGTATAGACGTTTTGGAATTGACTTTGTTTTCACTACCTTTTCTATAAACAGGTAAAACCTACTGGGAAATCATTATAGATACCCTTTAAACCTAGTATATAAGAACTGTTATAAGTAGACTGTATACCTTTTTTTTTTTTTCAAAAAAGCCATTAAAGAATATCCTAATGTTGAGCAAAGGCCTTTTCATCTTGACCTGACCGGGGATCAAAACCGGGGACTATCCGTGTCACAGGCAGGCGTGTTGACCGCTGCGTCACGGAGTTTAATAGCAATAACCAAAAAATATCAACGTATACTTAAAATTTTAAATTATTTGATAAAAACATTACGTTATAAATGTAAAATCTTTACAAAATATCCCTAATTAAACAAATCTAGAACTCGGAGAACATAACAAATCACTCTGTATATAAAATCTGTCAACCCATTCCCAAACTCAAGCAGGACACCCCGTGCCGTTCAAAAAAAGCTCATAATTACTCATAAATATTCCACTAAGCGTGACAAAAAGAGTAGCCTTCTTGTCAAAAGCTGCTTAGCGAAAATCTACCTTATTACTTTGTATTTAAGTTGTTTTATAACGCTGTAGGATTTAAAATGATTTAGGAGACGTAATCCTGTTATGAAAAGGACATAATTTGTTGTGGTCAGTCCGCTTTGTGCACTGATTTGTATCGGCTGGTCGGTGTTTGGATGGCTCAATTATATGGTGAATTGTGGTTTCCGGTTTGGTAAAGATACTTCATCTTTATCGTTTACTTTATTGACTTACGAACAAATTTCAAAAATGTTATGTATTTTACGCTTATGACTGTTTTAGTACATATATTGTCAGAATTTAGGCAAATAAAAAAAAAAAAATCTTAGTTATTATATTGATGCAGTAACTTTAATGCTTTTAATTAACATAATGTACCTACTTTACCTAGTTAAAGAAGGGCAGTAAATCCTAACACAGACTATTAAATAGTGAAATCTGAGCGGGTTTTATTATATTTATTTCTGTTTTTATTTACAGTATCTCTCTTTATTAAAGTCCTTACTTACAGTAACAAACGCAAAAGATAAGTTCTCAAACCAGAAACTGGTGATGTGATTACATACCGTCACGACGAATGTTTAAATAGTGTTTTTGTTTTTCTTAACAGTCATCATCATCATCAACAGGTCTTTATTAGTCTCTACTGCAGGAGCACGACCCATTCTTAACTATCAGAGCTATGTAGGTATTAGCCAGAGCAGTCAGAGGATTTGGCTTACACTCTCTACACTGGCCAAACGGATTGGAAAGGTGTCTTTGATATTTGTAAGCTTTTTGTAGCTTGTGTTTCCTAAGCTTCCATACTGGTCTGGGAGAAAAGAAAAAACGTAGAACGTACCAGCTGCTTCTCTTCCCGCGCAGATCGTAAAAGCCGATCAAGGGAAGGGCAGGAATCATGTCTATAGGCGATGCGGCTAGCAACCCATCACTATTTTGATTCCGTTCTCACCTGCTCAAGCCCACCAACATGCTAAACGTGGTCTCAAGTTTTTACAGACCTGGGCTCTGTCTACCCCGCAAGGGAAAAAGACGTGATAGTATGTATGTATGTTTCCTAAGTTTCAGGAAGTGGAGTGGTCATATTCTACTCTGCAGAGCACATATTTCTTTACAGTATCTCTCAGTAACAAAGTCCGTACTTATAGTAACAAACGCAATAGAGAAATTCTCAAACCACTAACGGTGATGTGATTACCGTCACAACGAATGTTTAAAACAGATTATATTTTTACACTTCCGCGGACAAGCAGGCGACGACCGCAATGAGATTAGTCGTACTAGCACCGTACGATGTTGATACTTTTTATTATAATACTTTTCTTTAAGGCATAGGATGGTAAACAAGCAAGCTGATGGTAAGCGACCACCACTGCCCATGGACAACGGCAACACCAAGAGTGTGACAGGAGCGTTGCCAGCATTTTATTTTTCCTCTCCAGAGAGGGAGATGGGCCTCCGGCTCTCTTACTCACCGAACGAAGCATAGAAGGGGTAAAACTTCTACTGAATCTCTGTGAGAGTGTGGTACTTCCCCGGACGAGCCGGTCCATTCATGCTACCAGCAAAAGTGAATTTTGCAAGTAGCGTAGCTCTACTACAACTAAACACTGTTTTTCGCAACTTCTCTGCGTAAATTATTGCCTATGTTAACCTTATTTAATCTCCCTTCTATCTAAGTACCCTAATCTAAGAATTATCAAGAAAGGCGCCTTGGAAAATGCATATGTGTCGCGACGCAAGCTCACGCACCTTTCGAAATTTATCATTCATGCGATTTTATCTTAATTTTCCCCTGTTTTAAATTTAAATATTAAATAAGTAGCTCGTAATGCTCCACATAATAATAATGTAACATAAAAATTTGAGCATTGACGAGCTCCGTGGCGCAGAGATTAACACGCCAGCCTGCGATACGAGGGTCCAGATTTTTCTTCGAACGGTATTTTTTAGATTGATCTGGGTCTTAAATAAATAATAATAATTAATATAGGGACATATCACACAAATTGAGCCAGCCCCACAGTAAGTTGTGAACTTGTGTCGCAGGATACTGACTCAACGATACTATATTTTATAATATATACTTATATAGATAAACATCCAAGACCCAGGTCATACTGAAAAAGATCGTTATACAGCATGACCTGACCGGGGATCGAACCCGGGACCCCCGTGTCGCAGACTGGCGTGTTGACCGCTGCGCCACGGAGCTCTTGGATATTATCGTTGAGTTAGTATCCTATGACATAAATTCACAACTTTCTGTGGGGCTTGTTAGGTTAAAACATTAATTACATTTACATTTATTTTATTTTTATAAAAAGCTGGCATCATTTTTGACTTCCCCGGGCCCAGTCAAAATTTTTCCTAGGTTCTTGCTTTTATAAAAGCAAGTATCAAAACCCGCTATCCACATTATAATGTGAGAGTAATATAATTTGATTCTATCCGAGTTCTCGGCGACACCGCAAAATAATATACAAATATACAGAACCTCATTACAACGTCAATTATTTTGCGGAATCCAGTTTACTGCTTTTGTTTTTCTCTTTCTAGTGTTGACTGATAGTTTAAAGAGGGGAAAATACTAGTATTCAGTACTTATATATAAACAGTCCCTCCCAAGATATGCCCGGGCATGTATTATACTTATAGACCTTTCTCATTAATCACTCAATCTTTTGCTCAAAACCACATGAAAATCCATGCAGTACTATTTGAGTATATCGCGATCAAATGCGGCGAAGGACTTTGTATTGCAATATGCAGTGATGATTTAGTTGATTTATCCAAGAAATTATGGATGACGTGTATGAAGGTAGAAAATATGCTAACGGCTACGTGGATTGAGTAAATTGGAAAAACTTATTTCCTATCCCGACCCTATATCAAGTGCAATAAGGAGAGAAAGAAGAAGATATTTATTACAACCACAGTTTTTTTTTTCGTTTATATGATGATTCCAAATAGTGTAAATCTCAAGATAAAGACGTACGTAAAGCAAAACTACTCATCATCATCATTTCGTGTAGGTGACACGGTCAGTCGACCATGCACACCCTGGTGTCAGAGTTCTTCGGAACCGCCTCTCGGCCTCTGACGTGGTTCCTTTAACGACTACCATATGGCAGCCGGGACTACCGGCTTAACGTGCCTTTCGAAGCACGGAATCATCTTTCTTATCAGACAATCAGGTGATTCATGCCTGCAATGTCCTAACCAAACTGAAAACAACTTAACAAAGTATGCTTCCCGTGGGTATCGAACCCACGACCCCCGGGTCAACAAGGCAAACGCCTTAACCACTGGACCACGGAGGCACGAGTTATGCAAACATATAAATAAGTCGCTTATTTGAAGTCATCCACATTTCAGGCAAGGCAAGAGAAGAAAAATATTCATTTGGCGCGATTTTTGAGATGGGAAAAAATTATTGAACTCGCGACACTGTTATGAAAAAACTGACTTCTCCGTATATTTAAGTATATAACTATATATTTAATGTTCAAGTTTTACGTATCAGCACTCCCGGAGTGCCACAGCTTTTTATTTAAAAACACTTGTAACTAACTTGTATCAAATTTCTGAATATTACAACCATTCAAAACTTATATAACCCAATACCTTTCGCTATCCAGACATTCCCTTCTTCACACGAAATACAGTAGCCAGTGCTAAAGAATTTACAGCTTCCTCATTCCCCGCACCAAACCAACCAATTAAGGTGGACCTTTATCTCCCGACCTGTCTCTGCCATTAGGGTCTATTTATACAGTGTTTGCCGTGTGGTTCCCGGCAGAGTAGAATAGGACCACTCCAAGTCTTCCCGTGGATGTCGTAGAAGGTGACTTAAGAAACACTAGCTAAACAAAGCATAGAAACATGAATAAGACCGCTCTAATCCATCTGGCTAGCGTAGAGAGTATAGGGCAAATCTTCTGACTGCTCCGGCTTTATGGCTCTGGTAGAAAAGAGAGTCGTGCTCCTGCGGTAGAGACTAAAAAGAGCTGATGATGATGATGATGATACAGTGTGTAAATTAACCCTTGACATTCTATTGAAGGGGTGACTCAGTCCGTCAAAATGAAATAACTTGTTCAGCAATGTTGGGTAGATGAAAATCATTTTTATGCGCAATTTTTGTTTAGTTTCCAGCATTGTTATCCAAAGAAAAAGTTATTCATATTGACGGACTAAGTCACCTAATAGGGTGACTTAGCCCGTCAACTTTTCCTTGTCAAGTGGACGATCTTTTTGGACGTGTCCTTGAAATTATGCATAGTTCGACATATCAGTATGGGGACGAGAATATACTCGTATGATTATAAGTGTTTTGGAGTCCTTTAAATTTATACTATTCATCAAGATCAGTATTACATATTTGTCACAAAAAATAAGAATTCCTTATTTTTTATTTTATTATGATTTTGTGACTTGTTGTTTTTATTGGCAATAAAGAGAAACATTCCGTAAAATTTGGTCTGTCTCATCTGTCGTGTGTATATGTGATAGATGGATGGACGAATAACGCAGTCTTAGTAATAGGATACCGTTTTCACACTTTGCGTACGGGACCCTAATAAGTTTTGCAAACTAGGACTTTTTATTGATGTTTTTAGTTATGATGTAAGAAGAACATTAATGAATTTAAAATTCTTGCTATCACAACTATACTTATCATTTTGTACGCTATACACTTACAGTATATTGTTTTCTTTTTATATTTTTACTCATAAAAAATTTGTGGTTATTAACAAACGTTTATCCGGTATGGTTAGAAAAAAAACCGGAAAATTCCCGACATACAGAATGTGTGAACGGATACTTACAAGACTAACATCTAATAGCAGAGTTCAAAATATCCTGGTGGGTTATTTGGTGCTAACATATATTGGTCATTAATATGATTAGCACAGCGCTTTCCCGTGTGAAGGCACTGTCAACCTTTGGGATGGAATGTGATGGTGGGCGAAATTGTAGCACTTATGTTCGAACGACCGCCTCAAAAGTTTAATTTATAATATTTAATTAAATTACTTTCAGGTCTTTTGTGAATTCACTGATCATGAAAACAATACCCTTTTTACTTATTGTATGTAACAGCTGTTTGAAACTTAAGTAAAGATAGACTTAATATTCCTGTGGGAATCCATAGTTTAATGCAATCGCCAAACCGGTGGAGCTAACTTATTATTCGTATTTCTCGTATTTCGGGTATGAATTTCATACCCGAAACACGTGATCTTATTAGTCTTAGGGACAAATCACACTAAATGAGCTGACTCCGCAGTAAGTTGTGAACTTGTGCCGTAGGATACGATCTCACGGATACTATATTTTGTAATAGACTAGCTGATACCCGCGACTTCTTTTGCGTGGACTTCATGACTCCGGTATATTAATATACCTTAATACGAACTAAAGTCGATTCATAAGCGTAATCTGTGAATTTGACCTGCTGTCATGCTGCTCAATCTATTAAGCGCACATATCCAAAGGGCCTTCGGGAGAGACGGACCTCGGCTTTGGGTGTTGCCTGTGTGTGCAAGGCTTGGAGAGAAAGCAAACTCTCATATTTTGCCGTATGGCCTCAAAGCTACGTTGCCAAAAAGGCATATTCTGGTTGCGAGTGACCCGGGACTGCTGGGTGGTCACCAGTAATATGAGCTAATCGTACTCTATGCACTCTATCCCAGTGGAGAGAGTGAGTCTGTAAAATTGACGATATAAAATTTGACATGGTTCTGTATCAGATGTTTTTAATCTTCAATTTAAATACCTCAACAAAAAATGCTCATCAGGTTGAATTACTTTTGCTAAGGCGTTATTTTTATATTTCCTATTTTTTACCTGGACTATTTATGGTTCTGCGTCAGGTGTTCCAAATCTTCAATTTAAATACGTCAACAAAAAATGTTCATCAGGTTGATTGAATAACTTTTGCTTAGGCGTCATTTATATATTTCTTATAGTTTACCTGGATCATTATGATGCTGCATCAGGTGATCCATTTTTCGAAATCATTTCCACCATAAATGTTGCCCAGACTTAGTAACTATATACCTAGCAAAAAAAGTTTCATTCGAATCTGCCCAATATTTCCGGAGATAAACGTGATCATACATACAGACGGACAAGAAAAAATTTTTTTTCCTTACTATTATTCTTTTTTAAGTGTCCCTCTATCTATTTCAGTCAAATATACAAAAAGTACAGACAATTTTTTTTAACTGTTTTATTATATGTATATAGTATTGATAACACATATGGATAAACATCCAAAACCCAAGCCAATCTAAAAAATATAGTTTTCATCATGACCTAGTCAGGGATTGAACCCTGGACCATTGTTGACCACTATGCTACGGAGGTTGTTAATCTATAGTAACCTTAAAGTTTGATACCAGTATAACGTATTCATAAATGCGAATATAAAAAAGCTAACAAAATATGATGATTGACGCAACATTTAGTGCACATCGTTTAAGATCATTAAGAACAAACTCATTATTTATATTACAAAAAGGCTCTAAACGTCCGTCATAATGTGCCTTAATTAAAACAAGCAGACAAACAAAACATAAAAAAGGTTCGATCCCAAACTATGAAACTTTGCGTCAGCAACTAAAATTTGTAAATCGTTGAATTATTTTGCAATTCTGTAACCACTATAGGATTTTTTTTCCTTTTTACTGACCCACCCAGATGGAGGGTAATGTATTTTACGCGCATGTATGTAAAAATGTATGTATGTAAGTATGTCTGTTTCATTGTTGCTTCCTGTAACCGGCTTCCTGTGAACATATCATTTCCCGTGATTTCGTCCGCGTAAATTATAGCTTGTTTCAAAAATAAATTAGCTTACTATAGGTAATAGAATTCTGGAAATCGGTCCAGTTGTTCCGGAGCTTATCAATGCAAACAAACAAACAACTAAATCTTTTTTATTTTAATATTTAGTATAGATAAACTGATTTGCATACATATCGGTTGTTGACTTTGTGTTATGTTGGGACTAAGTCAATTTGTGTCATCACACAAATTGACTTAGCCCCCAAGTAAGTTCGAGACTTGTGTTGTGGGATACTAACCCAACAATACTATATTTTATAATAGATACTTATATAGATAAACATCCAAGACCCAAGTCAATCTGAAAAAGACATTTTTCATCTTGACCTGACCGGGGACCGAACCCGGGACCAGCCGTGTCGCAGGCATGTTGACCGCTGCGCCACGGAGCTCGTCAGTCGTTAGCTAAAATACATTGGTACTTGCGTCACTGTTTTGTTTCTGTGGGGCCTAACCTGATTATTCTTAGATCTATGATCGTATACTAAACTAATATTTACAATTCCTCAGATTTTCACAAATTATCTCCATTGGCTTCTACAATTTGCGTGGAAACAGAACCAAATGTCGACGATTTATTTTCCCACAAACCAGTGTAGTTATTATCATCTATCTAATATTAATTTTAGCTTTGTTCTAAACGCTTAAATAGTTTTCCGTAGTAATACTCCGATGATTGAACAAGGGCACATCCTCAAACCATATGACATCATCCAATCAAGCGATGATTACTAAGAAAACTGATTCGTCCATCACGATTAGTTGTTGGTCCAATTACAAAAACCTCAGTCTTAAAAATAACCTAAAAAATATAATGCAATATATTTTTTGCGGATGCACGTTGCGCTTGACCGAAAAAAATCAATTATGACTGACTCGTGCCATTTTGGTAAAGGTTGCAGTTTTTTGGGATCGACTTAGTAAAAAATTTGATGACGCGAACTGCATACAAATTGGAAGGGTTCTTTAGGTATTGAATTTCCGTACCGTAATTCTTTTTCTAATATTTTTTACCTGTACTGTCTACGAATCATGTCAATAGGCGATGCGGCTAGCAACTCAATACTGTTTTACAGACCGGGCTCTGATCACCCCGCAAGGGAAAAAGACGTGATAGTATGTATTGTCTACGCACAATATCGTTTATATGTAGAACCCGTTTACCTTTATGTTGTTTCAATATGTATTTTGGAATAAAAGACTAATAAAAAATAATAAAGCGGGATCGAATCCCTCATGTCGCAGGCTAGCGTGTTAACCACTGCGCCTCGGATGCTGTCAATCAATCAAGTGTCAATGTGGTTTGTGTTATAAGAAAGCCTTTTATTATAACAAAACTCAGGAAAAAAGACATGTTATCGTATTTAACTGTGAACTAAAACTATATGTAACTAAATAAACTAACTTATAAAATCATATCGCCTACTAAATTGTATAAAAAATCGTGTCTAAATCGCTGCGATCATGAAGGCTGGTGACATTCCCTCGCTGAAAGGTTAAACTCAATCGTTGACCATAATTCGCATCAGTCGTAGTCAATATGAACGTCGAAAATGCGGAGATCTCTTTGAAGATATGTCTGGCCTCCGCAACCCAAGGCCCTAAGGTTTCCACGGTGAAGGGAAATGTTTCTACCCCAAATGGCTCAAATTTTGATTATCTACAATAGCTATATATTTGGGCTTTTTATGAGTTTCTGCTCCTGCAGCAGCTGTGCCCGCCTTTGTCTTGGTGCTCTGGAGATAGGATGGCGCCAATGTGTTCACGCAAGTAGTGTCCCACACTAGGGGTCGTCCCAATCTGTAGGGCACCAGAGTAAGGTTTCTAAAAAACCAACTCTGGAATTCTAACTTAAAGATAAGTTAACTAGACTTCTCTTATGAATATATTAGTGGAAAATTACAATAATCCAACAATAAAACGCCATTTAGGTTTAATTATAAATGATGTCAGTATATTACGGTACAATAATTCTCAGTTGGGTACCGATCGTATCGGAGTTCGAGCACGATTTGCACTGATGCATCGTGTATAACATATTTTTACTATATTAGCAAAAACTTGTAGAACAATATTCTATTGCAATGGGAAGTTTTATGTGGAATAATTTTTCTTTTGGAGTTTTTGTATAGTACAAACGTATATAAATCAAGCAAATTATTTACATATTATTTTTGGGGGCATGGGATTGGCGGCCTCGCATTTTGCCAAGGCTTCAAGTGAAAACTCTTCTTGTCCGAAAATCCCTGATTTCACAGCCCTTACAGTAATGTATTACTACTGTTATTTCCTTAGTACGTAACTAAGATTTACTATTAAAATGATAAAAATACTTTGTATATGTATTTATAATTTTCATCTCATCACCTGGAGTACTGTATACAGGCCCTGCCTTTTACAGACTCCAGTCTCCTCCAATCTGTATTTTAAGCACATATTATTATAAACTTTGTAACTTGTTATGTATGTATCAGATTTGTTGGAGATAATAATAAACTACATTTTACTTTTAAAAAAATCTATCAAACGTAGCACGGTACCCAAAAAATTTAATAACGTCCACTAATTACGTGGCGATGGTCCCAAAAGTTGTTTATAATTTAGGAATCATTAGGGTTTTCTCGAACTGGCTACCGGTTGAGTTATTATTTTTTCTTAAAAATCACGATCACTTATTTTTGTGAGTTGATTGAGCGAATTACTTCTTTTTTGTGACCTCTTGTGGGATCACGCGTGAAAATGGTAAATTATTTGATTATATTTGTTAGCTTTACAGCTATATATCATTAATTGTATATTGTAATGATTTGTTTCAAATCAAATCAAAATCAAAACGTTTATTCAGAAAATAGGCCTTTGCAGGCACTTTTTCACGTCATATCATATTTAAAATTATCTTATTAGATAATATGTATATAATAATTGTTCAAAAGCTACAGACTACTAGCGTTTCGGAACCGACCACTGCAGAGAAGAAACGCCGAAAGAAACTCTTATCAAAAGTTTTGGTCGCCTACTCGCCTGAAGGGCTTTATATGATTACGAATATTTATTCCTTATTGTCTTTTTCTTTCTTTTTTCTGTTTTCGTGTTACAATTTATGTAATTTATGTATGTAGTCATCATAAATGTTATTGTATGGAATGTCTTTATGCCAGCCTGGTACACGACTGCATGGGTTTGATCCCCTATCCCCAACCCAGTCATGATGGAAAACGATAAATTTCAGATTGCCATGGGCCTTGTGTTTATCTATTAAATAACCGTTTTTTAAAAAAGAACAGTATCGTTGAGTAGTAGAATCCTAAATAGGTTACCGCAAGTTCACAACTTACTGTGTGGCTAGCTCAATCTGTGTAATTTGCACGACGTATGGATGCCAGCCATAGTGTAAAAAAATTAACGTCTAAAAACATCTGATTATAAAACTTTTATATTTAAAAGAGTTTTTTAATGACTTTTTATATTAATCTGTTTAGTTTTGGAAGATCTATCTATAAAAATGAAGTCCATGTGCCTATTGCTTGCTTTCACAAACAAATTTGTCTGTAGTTGAATGTTTAAACATTAACATGCAATGTTTTCTTATGTTTTCGCGATTGTTACACATTTAAATAAAAATTATTTTAACGCGATAAAAACCGTATTAAAATAATTTTTATTTAAATGATTGACATGCAAATCAAATTAAAAAATAGGTTATTAGCTTTTAAAGAAGAACCTACACATGCTAAGATAGTATACACAGCTTACAACATCAATTACTCCCTGCCAGAGACGTCGTCGGCGGTGTCGGCCAATAATGTACTCGTATGTAGATCATGCAGATCATTTGTACGGATCAGCGCGAGTCAGACCTGGTCCATGCTATAACTCTTCAAACTGAAGTTCGTCTATTTTTAACTGTGGTTTGAATTTAAATTAAACTTTGATCAAGTGTAGTAACCATCAGTAGATTAATTAAGTTTATCTTTCTGCATCTTATTCAAAGGAGAACTGGGGGTGAATTGAAAGAACAAGCAGTTGTGAAGAAGCATATCATTATCGGTTTGTAAGTTGATGTCAATTCAAATCACTTACTTATATTTAATAATACTGGATACATACTTTTTTAGCCTACTTTTTGTCCAACTGCTGGGCAAAGGCCGCCCCTTCTTTTTCCCATCGATCCCTGTCCAATGCAACTTGCTGCCATACGGATATATACATGGCGAAATTGCCAACCGGATACCAACCGGATAAATACATGGCGAAATTTTGATCGTTGTGGACCCTTAAAAGGGTGACTCAGCCCGTCGATATGAACAACTTGTCCTTTGGAAACACTGCTAGAAACTCAATTTTTATTTTTGACATTTTTATGCAAAAATATGTGGTCAATTTGTATGAGGAAACAAATTTTTTTGAAAATTATTTTCTTTGTTTCAATAGTAAAAGTCGTTCATATTGATGGACTGAATTACCCATTTGATACCCACCCAAAACGATAAAAATTTCAGAACGTATTAAAAACGGATTTTGTAGTTTAAAAACCATAATATTTTAAGAAACTTATTCTAAATACAACAGGATTCATAGAGTACAAAATGACTAAGAAGTTCTACATACATACTTGTCTTTGCCAAGAACAATAGTTGGCATTCAGCATCAAAACAAAGCCATCGAAGCGTGCCACCTCTAAATAGATGTCGAAGTGCTACAAATAAATCGATTTAGATTCACATTTAGAAATATCAATTCTACTCGGTGAACAAAATTGGCGAAGAGCCTAACGTATTGACATCTAAGTCTAAGTTTATGTCGATTAGTATTCCATGAGTTACTTGACCTTTAACATAGTTTTGCTTTGTGACATACGGATGGAAAATTAACACCTATAAGAACCGGTAGTTTAAAGGTTGTATTTGATTTTTAACTTAAGGGGGCACACTAGGCACAGTAGCGACGCCAATCATTTTATTCCTAATACTTTACAAATAGAAAGAAATTCAAGAATATAAACAATATAAGCCTTAGTAAATAACCTGAAGTATTTTTGGAATCATGTTTATTATTATCGGAATCAGTGAGAATTATGAGAATCACTTATTCTCTCAATGACTGATTCTCATAATATTAAAACATGATTCCAAAAATACTTCAGGTTATTTACTAAGGCTTATATTGTTTATATTCTTGAATTTCTTTCTATTTGTAAAGTATTAGGAATAAAATGATTGGCGTCGCTACTGTGCCTAGTGTGCAACCTTAAAACAAATAGGTTGAGGAATTGGGGCGAGAAAGTATTCAAAATAATTAAAAATGAAGAAACTATATTTCACATTTTTAGCTGATGAGGCTAAATAAAACCAGTGACACCAGCTATAAGTATATGTAGATAAAATATAAAAAATAAAATCAGAACTTAATTTATAAATTACTTGTAATATAAGTGTAAATTAGGAGGACTTACTCATTATCGCTAGAAATGGCCGTTTTTGGCAGTAATGAGTATTTCTCTTAATCTCATCATCATCATCAGGTCTTTTTAATCTGTACTGCAGGATCACGACCCTCTCTGTACTGCTACCATAATAATCAGAGCAGCCAGAGGATTTGGCCCACACTCTCCACGCCGGCCTGAATTCTCTTAATTTGCGTGCATAAAAAGATAAAAGCCTTAAAATATAATACTAGTAATTTACTAGCGAAGTAATAAATTCCATTTTTTTTTTTCAACTTCATCTGCTTTAGGAGTAAAAGAAATATAAAGATATTTTTAACAAAAAACAAATACTGACTTCAACTCTATCAATTTTTTATCTCTTTAAATCAAAAAAATTACGACGATTTGTTAACCTCCTCCTTTTTTTGAAGTCAGTTAAAAATCATTGGAAGCGCTTGTTGGCTAATCTAAGCTTCTGGCAGTTAATCTCAAAATAAAATAAAATACAATCCGAACCATTTATAAGCCAAACAAAACTCGCGTCGAAAACCAATTGCGAACATCGGGTTCAGTGCACACGGTCGATTTATCACTCTGCAGCCGACAGTGTAATGCTGCCTTCGACGGCCTATCTCTGTCCTATCAATCAAAAGCAGGATACATATAGCACAGAAAAAGTACACACGTTGAGCAGATGTCCCCAAACTACGGATTCACAGATCAGAATTAAGAGAAAAGATACCTGTCTACGGAATCGAACCACGTTGTTTTGAAAATAAATCTTTTTTCAATGCTGCTTACTTCATCACTAAACTTGTTAAAGCAGATTGTAAGAGTTAATATTTCCTTGAAACTTTAATAACATCACTTTAATTATAACTCATATTTCAATTTTACAAAATTACTTAGTTTTGTACAAAGATCAGAGCGTCTAACTTCTTTACCTTAAAGTGATAAGGATTTGCCGCCTACCCGGGTAATGTAAAAAAAATAATATAAAATGTCCTCACTGACCGAGTGTGATAAAGCACCCTGTTTAATGGTTGCACTCAATATTCGCATAAGAAGATTCAACACACAATCCTGGGGGTCGATATAAACCGCTTTAGGAACCATTGATCCCAAGGAACAGGCACGATTAGGATTCGTGGTGCGCGCCAGTAAGCTAAAATGCCCTGTAAAATTATTGCACTCAATATTGGCCTAAGAAGATTCAACGCACAATCCAAGAGTCAATATATACCGCTTTAGCAACCACTGATCCCTAGGAACAGGCACGATTAGGATTCGTGGTGCACGCCAGTTTGGTAAAATACCCTATAAAATGGTTTTACTCAATATTGCCTTTAAAAGATTCATCACTGATTCCGGGGGGTCAAAAAATACCACATTGGTAACTACTGATCCCAAGGAACAGGCACGATTAGGAATCGTGGTGGGCGCCAGTTTGCTTAAATAGCCTGTAAAATGGTTGCACTCAATATTGGCCTAAGAAGATTCAACGCACAATCATGAGGGTCGATGTATACCGCTTTAGGAACCACTGATCCCTAGGAACAGGTACGATTAGGATTCGTGGTGCACGCCTGTTTGCTAAAATACCCTATAAAATGGTTTCACTCAATATTGCCTTTAAAAGATTCATCACTGATTCCGGGGGGTCGAAAAATACCGCATTGGTAACTACTGATCCCAAGGAACAGGCACGATTAGGAATCGTGGTGGGCGCCAGTTTGCTAACATACCCTGTAAAATGGTTGCACTCAATATTGGCCTAAGAAGATTCAACGCACAATCATGGGGGTCGATATATACCGCTTTAGGAACCACTGATCCCTAGAAACGGGTACGATTAGGATTCGTAGTGCGCGCCGGGAAGGCACGTAGAGGAAACGGCGGGACGCGGGGAGATTTCGAATTTCGATTCAGTTTCGAATGTGTAGTAGCTTTTTTAGGTATGCTAATGTTTAGAGTGGTTGGGAGGATCGTGAATGGTTATTGCTTGATAAGTAGAAGGACTGATTTACCTGCAGCCAGCACTGGGTGACTTATACATATAAAGCGAAAAGATACATACCTAGTGTATAATTTGTTGTGATAAAATTAAAGGAATATCACAGATAGTTTAAATTCAATAAATAATAATTGAAAGAAATTAATTTATTTTCAAAAGTAATCGACAAAATAAATACAAAAAAATTTAATGATTCCATATTATAAAGCTAACTAAAATCAATTTGTCTAATCTAAGGTAAACTCCATATGCATCCCTGAATATCCCACCAAAAACATCTGATTCTACTTTACCATCTAGTTGATTCAAAAACTCGCCATCAGAAATCAAGGCCTATACGTCAGTCAACTGCCTATTAACTGTCACTATCTTCGTAGACTTCTAATGACAGTATCGGAAGGCAATTGCGAACAATTTGACAGGACCATTTGACTGTCACCTTCAGGTAAACTCCTAGTATGGTAGCGGACATTTACATGTTAAGTATAGCTTGGCTAGGTACATTGATTTTTGTATCGTCACGTACCTACTTAAATCGATTTGGCAAATTCGAAGGATGCAATGGACGAAACTGCGTTTAATCGATTGATCGATCGATTGATGTTTATAAATAAATAAATGTATAGAAACAAATAACACAAATTGTAACTCAATTTCTTCTCAATTTGTGTTATTTGTTCCTATATATACAGAGAGGGTCGTGCTCCTGCAGTGGAGACTAACAAAGACCTGTTGATGATGATGATGATGTTCCTATACATTTATTTACATCCCTACAGTAAATTGTGATGTTGTGTAGTAAGTGATACTAACTTAACGATGATACTGTATTTTATAGATACTTATATAGATAAACATCCAAGACCCAGGTTAATCTGAAAAAGATTGTTGTTCATCATGATCTAGCCGAGGATCGAGCCCGGGTCCCTTGTGTTGCAGGTTGGCGTGTTAACCACTGCGTCACAGAGGCTATCAAATAAAAGTATTAAAATTAAAATAATATCACGCGGGTTCAACTTTTTTTTTTTTTTTTTAATTTAATATATACGGACAAATCACACAGATTGAGCTAGCCCCAAAGTAAGTTCTAATGAAAGACTTGTGTTATGGGATACTAACTCAACGATACTATATTTTATAACAAATACATATATAGATAAACATCCAAGACCCAGGTCAATCTGAAAAAGATCGTTTTCCATCTTGACCTGACCGGGGATCGAACCCGGGACCATCCGTGTCGCAGGCAGGCGTGATGACCGCTGCGCCACGGAGCTCGTCATCAACTCGCACTTGGCCAGTTCTTTCTATTAATTAAGTTTGATCATAGCACCTACTCTTTTTCTCACACTTGATTTGAGATAATGTAGCTTTATAGTTTATCTTCTGTTTTTTCTTTCCAGCTTTATATTTATTGTTATAATAAGGCTTTTATAATTTTACAACTCTTTTTTCTAAAATAATTTTCTGAAGATGTCCTCCATGATTGATGATGACGAGTCAATGTTGAACATGCATAAGAAAATGCAACTAAGAAATTGAGATGTAAAAAAAGCAGACCTCTAAAACAGGATGACATAAAACACGTAACATCTATTTAACTTTGTGAACGTATCAAGTTGAATAAAAATTCGGGAATCGCTTAATATTCAGTTGAATTTAGCAACAGACGCCGGATATCCCGTTCTTAAGATTGTATCTCTAGCTATGAGACATTTAAATAAGAGTTTTAGAATTTATTGGCAGAGATTATGTGATGTATGCGCAGACGCGCAACTTCTAATAAATTTGTAGGTATGACGTTTGTCTCTGTGAGGACATTACGTACGTGCTACAAAAGTATGAGTTGTTTATTAATAGTGGGCAAGTAGGGACTAACCGTGTGTTAGTTTGCAATGTTTTGCATGAACTATCTGGTGGCCGAAGAATACAAATTTATTTAAAAATGTGTATGAATATAGACCAAATTTGTGGATGGAGGATGGAGTGCGGCCGATGCCGCTGAGAAGAATAGACGTGTTTACGTTTAAATCCCTCCTACGACCAGTTTAACAGAAGCCCTCCTGCCATAGTATTTACAAGACCGCACGTATCTCCTTATTGTGGTCAGTGATCCTAATAACCACCTCACAAGACCTCCGTCGTTAGGCAATTAGCACGGAGCTCTCGATTCTCGCATCACTGGCCAATTGACGACGACGCGTGACCAACAAGTAAGACCTCTGCATGAACGGACTACGGCAGAAGCAACAGGCTCTCGCTCGTCTGGACAGTTTTGGAATCAACGAGGAGGACCACAACATCAAAAATTGAAGGTAGAAGAAATCGTTTAAACCTGATACAACTTTATACTCAGCTTATCACTAAATTATTCTATACTAAAGTATTAACAAGAAGTACTTTTAACCGGATATCTCGGCGTGGGAAAGCTGTATTGACAACTTTATCTATTATAATCTTATTTAAGACTTAGTTCCTGAAGACAAAATAAAAGAAAATATTCATTATTTTAATTATTATGTTTTAGTTTTTGACATACAGGTATATGATTGTAGATATAATTATTTTATGACATTATTATTTTATTGTTGACCCAGTCTTTTTTAGTGTTTTTTTTTTTTAATTAAGTACCTAGTTAAGTACTAATTTTTCCAATTGTTAGTAATATATTATCATTATTGTTTTTATATATAACGTTTAATTTGACTATGTGAAACTTATCTGTGATATAGGTACTTACCTAAACTATAGACTTATACATTGTCTTTATATATTTTTTTTTTATTCCATATTGATATTTTTTATGGTCTATAAAAGATAAAATCTGATTGTTATTTAATATGATTAATATTTAATAGTCAATTATAAATTTTGATGAATGGATTTAAACTATACTACTTATTTATTGTATTTACTTCGCAATATTTTATGATTTCTGTCATTTTTTATTTTGAGAAACTTACCTGTGATATAAATATTTAATTAATTCATTTTACCTTTAAAATAATTAAATTGTTATAAGATAATGAATGTTAGCTTAGTCACCTCCCTGGCTTGTCCGCACTGCCCCACTGATTCTCAGCGCAGATTTACCAAACGCGGTTTGGCTATTCACATTGCTCGTAAGCATAGGTCAAGTCCAACGCCCCTGTTGCCTCTTCCGCAGAGTTCCCAACTGAATGAGGTTGCGACCGCCGATGATCAAATAGTGGCTTCAACTTCTACACTTTGTCTAGAAAAGCTAGGAACGTATAGAGCGAATGTACGTGTTTTAAAGCATATTCCGAAAGGAGCTAGAAATGTGGCTGCTGGCAAGCTTCGCGTCATTATTGATAAATGCCTCAGGAGCAATGCTGTGGAAGACTGGTATAGCCTACTTTCTTTTGCGTATGTGGCATTTAGGGTCCCAGAACCCGATTCGAGAACTGAGTCCCTGACAAGCAGAGTGAAGAGGAATTTGGACGACTGTCCTTTAAGTTGCCTTCCCAGTGACAGTAGGCCTAAGAAGTCCCCATCAATCTACAGAGCCATTGAAACAAAAGTGTATGATGGGGACTTAAGGGGGGCTGTTAGGCTTCTGACCTCAGATTGCAGCTTGGCGCCCGCAGATCCCGCCACGCTGTCCAGTCTACGCGATAAGCACCCGTCTCCATTGCGTCCTATTACTAGCAGCCCAGTGTTGGAATCCCCTGCTCAGGGGCTCACGGTTACCGTGGAGGATGTGGCAAATGCTATAGGTTCATTCCATTCGAGTTCCGCAGCGGGTTTGGATGGCTTGTGCCCGCAACATTTAAAAGAACTCACCTCATTGTCTGCTGGCGATAATGGACCACGTTTGCTACAGTCTTTGGCTAATTTGTGTTGCTTTCTCCTCGAGGGCAAGTTGTGTGACGAAGTTTGTCCATTTTTATATGGGGCGTCTCTTTGTGCCCTTAGCAAAAAAGATGGCGGCATAAGGCCGATAGCAGTAGGTGGTGTCCTGCGCCGAATGGTGGCAAAGTTGGGATGCCGTGCTGTGGGTGACCAAATGGGTAATCTTCTGCGCCCGCATCAGCTCGGTTTTGGTTCTCCACTCGGTTGTGAGGCAGCGATACACTCAATACGAGCCTTTGACTTGGACCCAGAACACTCCTGTGACGTTATATTGAAAATCGACATCAAAAACGCGTTTAATAGTGTAGAGAGGGACGTGATGTTGGCCGAGGCGAGGGATAAAATACCCTTATTATGCCCTTTCCTCGTTCAGTGCTACGCCGCCCCTACAAATTTATATTACAACGGTGAAAAGATAACGTCACAGGTCGGTGCACAGCAGGGAGACCCCCTTGGTCCTCTCTTATTTAGTTTGGCCATAAATAAAATAATAGCATCTCTAGAGGCCCCCCTTAATATATGGTATTTAGATGATGGCACAATTGGCGGTACTCCAGAAATTGTCGCAAAAGACCTTAGAGCCTTAATTCCCGGACTGCGTGACATGGGTTTGTTAATCAATAGCTCTAAGTGCGAGCTTTACCCTTGTGGGGAGGCAGCAGGAGAGCACGTCGAGTTAATCCGTGATATGTTGCCGGAATTGAAGATCTTGGATCGTCAATCTTTTGCCCTCCTGGGCGCCCCAGTCTTCGAGGACGCTATTCCGGCGGCCTTACGTAGTAAGAGGGAAATGTTTGCTCAGTCACATCGGCATCTACAACAATTACCGGCTCATGTAGCGTTGACCTTATTGCGCGGTTGCCTTTCCTTTCCAAAGTTGGTGTACATTATGAGGACTTCTCCAACGTGGCTGTTTCCTAATGAGGTTAACCAGTTGGACGAGGACATGAAGGCTACTTTGGAAACAGTTCTCAATGTACACCTCGACGAGGATCAATGGCTACAGGCTTCGCTCCCTGTCCGCCACGGGGGATTGGGCATTAGGCGTTTGCAGGACCTAAATACATCGGCCTTCCTGGCTTCCTCCCACGGGGTTCGTGGATTAGTCGCTAACATTCTCCAAGTTCATGGTGACAGTCTACGCATACCTTATACGGAGGAAGCTTTGATGGCATGGTCTGCCAAGTCCAACCAACTTGCCGTTGATCCTCCAGAGAATAAGGAAGTGCAGCGCCAATGGGATGAACGAATGTGTAGGTTAAGATACGGGCAGTTGTTGGAGGCAGCTGTAGGACACGATGTTGCTCGGCTGAAGGCGGCTTGTTCACCGGAGTCAGGGGCTTGGCTTCACGCCCTTCCATCGCCTCATATCAGTACCGCGCTTGACGATGGATCTTTGAGAGTGGCCGTGGCGCTTAGATTAGGTTGTGATGTGTGCGAGTCCCATACGTGTGTTTGTGGAGCGCAGGTAGACCCTAAGGGTTACCATGGGTTGAGCTGCAGCAAGTCGGCTGGTCGTTTTTCCCGGCACCATATGCTGAACGAGGTGATTCAGCGAGCATTGGTATCCGTAGGCGTGCCGTGCTCTCTGGAACCACCAGGTTTAAGCCGATCTGATGGTAAGAGGCCCGACGGGCTGACGCTCATCCCATGGGAGAGAGGTCGCTGTTTGGTGTGGGACGCGACTTGTGTCAGTACTTTCGCGACCACCCATTTAACCCGAACAGCACGCGCAGCTGGTGCGGCTGCAGAATGGGCAGCCACTCAAAAACACGCCAAATACGCCCCCCTCAAGGCATCTTATATTTTTGCGCCCTTTGCGGTGGAGGTGAGTGGAGCGTGGTGTGTAGAGGCTAAAACTTTGGTGCGGCAGCTGGGTAGGCGTCTTAGAAATAGTGGTGCTGACCCCCGCGCCGAATCATACCTGGTGCAACGCATATCCCTCGCCATACAGCGAGGGAATGCTGCAAGTGTCATGGGCACTTTTGCATCGGGCACAATTCGACGCGGTCTATTTGACTGATTTTGTTATTTTTTTTAATTTGACTTTTGTTTCAAATTGATTTTGGAATATATAGAGTTTAGGTATATAATGTAAAATTGTAATACATATTAAAGATATAGAGATATAATAAAAAAAAAAAAAATAAAAAAAAAGACCAAATTTGTTTTTAGCGTGTAGGAATTTCCCTTTATATATTTTTCTATGGGCCGATCGTTCGGCAGCATGTAGGTTGAGTCAGAAACTGAAATTGCAATTTATAAACAAAACTTGGCTATTTAGATCTAGTAGGTAATCTATTATTGCTCATAGCAATTGAAAGGCATAGTAAAGTAACTTATATACTACATAGTCACTTGTATGCTAGTGTGAGATACTAAATATTTATTATGAGGCGGATTGGTTTGAGTTTATATCATTACTTTGTTACTAAAAATACATATTTTATAGGTCCTTAGGTTTTTATTTCACAGTATGTAGCTGTGAAATAAATATTATTACATTTACGTACTCCTGAGAAAAAACAGAGACAGTTAGCTGGACACATAAACATCAAAGTGATCGTTTAATTTTTTCATATATTATTACGAGGTCCGCTTTCCCAAAAAAAGAGCATCTCATTACTTCTTCCTAAACTCCTTCTACCCTAAACTACTCTATGTCATCACACACGTCTCCGCTTAACGATTCCACCGACGAACATCGCTCGTGTACGCGTATATAGATCATTATATCGTAAACATTAAGGCTCCACATCGGGCGTGTGAGGCGCATATGAATGTACCTTTATCAGATTGCTATTGTTGTCCAAAGTTGTTATGTGTAACAGTATTTTATGGGGTACACAGGTAGTACTTGGAGATACGTGCATTTATTGATACTTTTTTTATAACACTTCTTTGATAGTACAAAATTTATTTAGTATTGTATGGAACTGAAAAAACAGTGGATAAAAAACTATTATTATTCACGCTACAAATTGTCATTGATGCAATTCTTTTCACAAAACTACTCTTTAAAGAGTAAAGCTCTTAACATTACCATGTAAATCTGTTACCATGCTATATTCTAGGATGTACCTATACTGATCAAATTGAACAACTTTTCATAAGAAACATGGGTCAAAATAGGAAAAAAACATGATTGCAGTATTTAATCAGCTCTATTAATATCATCCAAAATTTACATTATGATGGATATTTTAAAGGCGTTTTCACGCGGGCAGGATTCGACTGGCACTCAATCTTTGAACCAGTAGAATCGATCCACCACTTGTTGTTAAGCTTTCGCATGGTGAATCTTAATTGGCTCTATTTTTGAAACTTTATTCCGAATGGTCGCACGAGAGCACTCGGATTCAAAGACGTGTACAATAAAAGATGAAATTTGACTTGAGTCCTTATGATGCCAATGGGTTCCATAAGTATCATAAGGTCCCAATGGGTCCCATTGGGTCCCAAGGGTCCCAAAGGGTCCCATTGGGTCTCATTGGGTTCCAAAGGTCCCAAGGGTCCAAGAGTCCCAAGGATCCCATGGGTCCCATGGATCACAAGGGTTCCTTGGATTCCGTGGGTCGCAAGGGTCCCTTGGGTCCCAAGAGTCCCATGGGTCCCATGGATCCAATGGGTCCCACAGGTAGTATTGGGCCACATTGGGTACCATTAGTAGTACCATCCACCAAGCCAAGAACACCAAGAACTACCAAATGAACTATTCTAAGAAAAATTAAAAAATATATTCGCACGGTTCAAAAATACGTAAAAACAGGACCTCTAGTCGATTTTATTCATATGTGAATACGAACCGAGTGCTGACGTCACAACGAGTGGCGAATCGATTATACTAGTTCAAAAATTGAGCTCCAGCGTCTTAGTATTTGAACCACTAACGCCTTACCAAATATACTTCCACGTTTTGATCCTACGCGTCAAATTTTTCTACCATAGCCCATTCGATTTGATTTTACTCCTTTTACAAAGAAGTTGCAAAATCAAAATTTTGACGAGCTCCGTGGCGCAGCGGTCATCACGCCTGCCTGCGACACGGATGGTCCCGGGTTCGATCCCCGGTCAGGTCAAGATGGAAAACGATCTTTTTCAGATTGACCTGGGTCTTGGATGTTTATCTATATATGTATTTGTTATAAAATATAGTATCGTTGAGTTAGTATCCCATAACACAAGTCTTTCATTAGAACTTACTTTGGGGCTAGCTCAATCTGTGTGATTTGTCCGTATATATTTATTTATTTAAAAAATATCCATATATTATTTGATTTTACAACTTCTTTGTAAAAGGAGTTAAATGGCTTTATATAAAGCCATACATATTTATAGGTATTTTAGGTATATTTTATAGGTATTTTTATAATTCCCAATAAGCTACACTGATATAATCTTATTAAATTATTTGAATAAGCTAGATATACAATATCTAGCTTAAAAATAAAACAAAAACAAGGATAAATAAGGCAAATCAAAGTTACTCTAACAATGGCCAACTATTTTTGTCATCATAATGGATCATCGTTGACAATAACTTGTGCCCTGCTTGTTTGTGTGATACGCATACAAATGTGACTTCATGAGATTGCCATTATGGTTATATGAGTAACAGTAAATTATTTGAAAATAACTTTGGATTATTAACACGTATAAAACTGAAATTACGCTTATGTTATGTAACAACATAACCTTTATTTATTTTAATTGTTTTAATCTGTATGTACTAATACATTTTCCTAAAACTAATTAAAAACTAAAACTTAACTAAAAAACAAAAATTAAAACTATTAAATAAAATCCTAACTAGATACATATAAAACAAAGCTTTATATAAAAATTTTCCCGCATGTCGTTGTCACACGAAAGGGTACCCAGAATGCTGGCAGCATTACCACGTTGAATGGCAATGCTTATCCTCTGTCCTAGAAAATTACCAGCCCTCTGGTTACCCGTCACCTCAACCAGCTTTTGACTCAAAACCTTAAAAAGTTTATGCGCCAAGGGGCCCCACGGACCCAGAGTCTCCACCCCAAACGGCTCAAATATGAAACCATTGCCGATAAAAGCATATTTACATAAATAACATAAATCCAACATTATATTGTTGTCACTCAGGTGATAGTTACTTCGGGGCCTTTTTTGATTAACTGCATCCGGTAAAGTATGAAACTGGCAAAGTACTTTTTTATTATCTTTCATAAACTAATTACGCATTCGTACTACTTTTATACTTTACACGGTAACCTTGCATTTCTAATTTATCAACGTAATAAAAAGCGTAAAAATATAATATTCTTTTCGCGTCTCTTTCTTTATGTTTCAATCTCATCATTACCGATACAACTTTATTCATTCTTGTAGTGATTAAAGCGTTCGGCTTGCACTACGGGGTTCACGGGTTCAATTCTCAGCGAGAATAACAACATTGGGTTGTTCTAGTTTGGTTAGGACATTGAAGGCTGACAACCTGATTATCTGATAAGGAAGAAGGTCCGTGCTTCAGAGGGCACGCTGGTCGCTGTTTTTGACACAAAACCATGTCAGATGCCTATTAGGGCTCTTCAAAAACTCGGACTTCAGGGTTCAGCGTATCATCTTTTGATCTAAGAACCTACAAAACATAATAAATTGCAGTTATTTGACCTTTGAAAAATTGCAGCTAGCTTAATGCAACGATGTTTTTGTAATTAATTAATTCAGGCGTTACTTTGCGGAAGTCAAAGTTACCTAAATGCACTATAATTAAATTACTTCGTGTGCTTCCGACAACTGAATGTCTTACAAGAGTGAGTCTCACCGAAATGCTAACAGAGCGATGTGGTGGCGATAACGCCTGAAACACTTAATTTAAATCAAAGAGCATTTTGTTCTTCTTCCTGTCTGCTATTTTTTTTGTATTTGAAATGTATTTTATCAAGTAATAGGTAGTTATAATGAAATTATCTGCTACGGGGACGCAGTTGTGGGCCAAAGGGTAGATATCCTTAAGGCCACATTTAACGTGAAAACCATCATTACACTTGGCTAACGCCAGTAACAGAAGAAAGGGACGCCGCAGTAAGTTCGACACGAATGAAGATTTTTGTCATTCACGTCTGTCAGTGGCTAAAATCAGCCAAGTATAACAAGGATTATATTCCGATTTTTTTACTTATTTTACCTATATAGGTAAAAAAAATCGGTCAAGTGTAAGTCGGACTCGCGCACGAAGGTTTCCGAACCATCCCAACTAATATTATAAATGCCAAAGTGAGTTTGTTTGTTTGTTACGCTTTCACGCCGAATCTACTGAACCGATCATCATGAAATTTTGCATACACATAGGTTAGGGTACTGAGAAGGACATAGGCTATATATCACGCGGGCGAAGCTGCGGGAAACAGCTATTGTTTCTATTCATTTAATTATTGTCTTTATTCATTTATCAACATTAGTAATGGGATGATTCTCTGTGCCTCTGCTTAGTATGTGATCAAGGCCTGGTCGTGCCGCGATCTACAAGTATAGTGTTCCTGCATTTGATTTGGATCGACCCGGTCCTTTCTCGGTATCGTGGTGCAGTCATAGTGTTTAGACAATGAGTGCAGTATAGATTAAGTACAGCTACTCGTTTACAGAAGAGACAGTAGGCATTTATTGACTCCATCTATTTGAATTTTAATGAATTAATTTTTTTCTTGTATCTTTGTCAATTAAACTAAACTTTTGAAAAAATTATAATACTTAAAGACTATACTTGCTATTTGTTTCGTAAGGTTGAACACATTCATTGTATGATAAATAAGCTTGCGGTTCGGATAAACAGGGATTAAAGTAGAAATCTGTGATAATTAAAATGTTGCCCTAAAAGAGACGTTTTTCTTTTATACAAAAACTTTGTGAAGCTTTGCTAGTTAAAGCTTATTACAAGTAACAATGTTATACGAATACCGTCTGATTTTGAACCTATGAGCTACAAGTATATTGAATACTTGGAATTAAAATGTATAACTTAATACAGATTTGCAAGAAAGAAAAAAAGATATAAACAAAAAAAAATTGATCTCCCTTACAAAGTCACCGATCAGCTGGGCGAATGTCTATGGGAAGTCTAATTTTGTTTTTGGTTTTTCATGTTTTTTCTTACAATAACGATTCTGAGATTTTTACATTACAGCTCAAAGGTTCAAAATCATTGCGGATGTAAAGGCAACATGCATAAAAAAGACAAGAATTTAAACATAAACCTACCAGAAATTAATAATCAATAAAAGTTTGCAATGTCTCTGAGAGACATTAGAACTGTAGCTACAAAACAAAGCATTTCAACTCTAAATTGATCTATAATTGTATTATGGAACATCTGTAACTTGCGCGTGGGCGCCATTGAGGCGTGATCGCGCATATGTATAGATCCTAATCGATTTGTATCATAGAATTAGTATATCGTGCTTGGGTAATGTAATTATGCGTATACGATGTCTTAGACAATAGACTGTCGTTATGATATGGTTCGGCCGAAAGGTTCATACTTGGCGAGCAACATCAGCTACATAATACTCACTTACTTAAATTTGATTTCTACATCTATTTGTACTCATTTGTTATTTGTACTTTAATTATTTGAAAAATATTTACTAACTTATCAACTTTAGCAGGGTAGATACGGCCTAGAGTTATAAGACCAAATTGAAAACGGATTCCAAAGTCGTGATGAATTGCTAGGTACATCGTCTTTTGACACAATTCGTCAGATATTGGTACATTTTGATTATATGAATTGCAATCTGTGTGGTAAGAAAATTCTTTATTGTTTTGTCCAGTGGTTAAGGCTTTTGCCTTGTTGACCTGGGGGTCGTGGGTTCGATTCCCACAGGAAGCATATTTTGTTAAGTTGTTTCCAGTTTGGTAAGGACATTGCAGGCATGAATAACCTGATTGTCTGATAAGAAAGATGATTCCGTGCTTCGGAAGGCACATTAAGCCGTTGGTCCCGGCTGCCATCTGGTAGTCGTCAAAGGAACCACGTCAGAGGCCCAAAGACGGTTCCGAAGAACTCTGACACCAGGGTGTGCATGGTCAACTGACCGTGTCACCTACTCGAAATGATGATGATGATAGTTCTATAGACTTAATCTGATGATGGAGTCAGGTGGTGGACATATGCACCTCTTAAATAAAGAGAAGAAACCCTTACCCCCTTTTTTATTATCATAATCAGGTTTTTTAGCTTCCACTGCAGGAGCACGACCCTCTCTGTACTACGAGAGTTGTATTAGCTAGAGCAGATAGAGAATTAGGCCTATACTCTCCACACTTGCCAGACGGATTGTAGAGAAAAAAAACCCTTGTTCATAAAAAAACAAACGAGCTCAATTACTTTTAATTTTATACTTGCTTTTTAACTGGCGTTGCAAAATTGCCAAATATGAACTATGCCAATAATTTCAATGTTCCAACTGTGTTTTATTGAATGTTACTGTTAGTGGGTCATGTTATAGGTTAATATGTGAGTCAGGCTATTATAATTTTAGGTTTGGGTCTTCTTCACTTTCATGTATCATTATCAAACGCCCTTTTATTGTTCTATCTACAATAATTTACTAATATTAAGTCACTATGTAGGAAATACTAGGCCTTTGCCCAACATTGAGACACTCATGGCTATTAAAAAAAAAGTCACTATGTAGTTCAAGTCATTTACAATTATTAAATTAAATTCAATCCTTTCAATATTAATTATGTATAAGAAATTTACATAAATTCATCTTGCCCAAAGAATAAGCATTGCCATTCAACGTGGCAATGCTGCCAGTCTTCTGGGCACATTACCGCAGGGTAATGACCTGCGGGACATTTTTTATTTATAGCTAGGTTTTATTTATAAGTCATTTTATTTCTTAGGTAGGTTTAATTGTTAGTTTCTAGTTCTTATAAGTTAGTTTTATTGTTTAATGTATTAATTCATTGACATTTGTATAAAAAATACCTACCATTTTAAATACTCTAAATATATAATTTAAATAACCTTTTCAGAAATGATTATAAATAAAAATATACTAAATTAGACAAGTCAGCCCCTCTTCGATTGCTGCGCCCGGCAGGGTCCTTAATTGATTCTGCACTATTGTAAGACGACCTATGTATGTACATTAAGAATGCAAATAAAGTATTGATTGATTCCTATAATATAAAAGTCACGGTTAGTTCTGTCGTCAAGATTTATTCGGTAATAATAATATTACAAAGTATACATAGTATCACGTGTGGCTCCCGGCAGAGTAGAATAGAACCACTCCAAGTCTTCCCGTGGATGTCGTAGAAGGCGACTTAGGAAATACAAGCTAAACAAAGCGCATAAACATCAAAGAAACCTCTCCAACCCGTCTGGCCAGCGTGGAGAGTGTAGGCCAAATCCTCTGACAGCTCTGGCTATATGTATGATATATAATATATATGGCTTGGGAAGTGCAGAGAGGTTCGTGCTCCTGCAGTGGAGACTTACAAGGACCTTATGATGATAGTATCACGTCTTTATCCCTTGCGGTGTAGACAGAGCTCAGGTCTATAAGACCTACAGCCACGTTTAGCATGGTGGTGGGCGTTGGGATGAAATACGGAATCATAATAGTGATGGGTTGCTAGCTGCATCGACTATTACCAGTAAGTGGGAAACCCACCCAGGAAATGGGTGAAAATCTAAGAAATCACCTTAGATTTTCACCCATTTCCTCGATCGGATTTTACGATCTGCGCGGGAAAAGAAGCAGTTGGTACATTTTGTGGTTTTTCTTTACTCCAGACCAGTGTGAAAGAACATAGTATATACTCGTAGACAAATATCCAATGTCTATGCCATTTAGAGCAGAAACATTTGGACCATGCGGTCCCAGAGCGCGATGTCTCTTGGAAGAGATCTCAGCACGGCGCATTACCGCCACTGGTGACAAGAGGGCTGGCTGCTTTTTTGAACAATGCATATGTGTAGATCCAGACAGGAAAAGCAGCCAGCGTTCTTGGTACCGTGCCGCGCGGACAAACCCTTTTGGACTTTTAGTTGAAGTTAATTTTAATTTATTATTCTCATATTTTATACCAGGGTGTTAAGAGATTGGCAGAGGATAGAGACAGATGGAGGGAGCTCCACCGACAAGAGCTTAGCTCTTAAATTTTGATGATGATGATATTTTAATACTCATACTGTATACTTATTAAAAATAAGTTCCTTATCCAGCCTAAATTAATTTTGTTGTTTTCTATCTCGATCTAACATTTCTAAGGCACTTGCAGTAAAACTAAGCCACAGAAGTTGTAAATGCATTGTAAGTACATAATAATGTACTTATATATCTAAAAAATAAATTTTAAATATATAAACACGTAAATGCGACCTTATACCAACCAAATACCTACCATGAGTTTTTAAGATTTCCTTACCTATCAAAAAAAGAAGATATATGGGTTTTTGCAAAAAAAATCTCAATTAATATCTCGTATACCACAGATAACGGTATTTTAAAACCCAAACCTAATAAAGCAATTTAAAACAACAAAAATAAAATGGCGTAATAAAAATTAGAGCTTCATACACATTTAAACTCGCAAACAGATATCAAACGAAATCGAATATTCGTGATGGCTGATCGTGATGCGGTCGTCCGATGGAGGTCAAAATGTGTGGTTGTATCATTCGATTAAATTAACAATCGATACGATGATTCCGATTTATTTATCGAGTGGGTAACGATGATCTAATTTAACAACGGGCATTATGTTTATAGATTTATAAAGTTTTAGATATTACTTTGTTTTATCTCCTAACGCATTTTCATATCACCTGCATTGAAAATAGCAAATCGTTAATATTGATGAATAAAAATAAATAAACATGTATGGACAAATCATACAGATTGAGCTGGCCCCACAGTAAGTTGTGAACTTGCGTCATAGGATACTAACTCAATACACACTCAATAACGCGATACAATTTTAAGTCCCCCTTACTCTACTTCATTTTAGGAAACGTTAGAAGTAGGTCAGTAAGTCGAACACGATCATAAAACTCTATTATTGTAATATTTTACTTATTTGAATAAATTTACTTTAAAGTCTATTTAACATAACGTCCATCTTAGGAACCGCTGGAAATAGGTCCCTTATATAATCGCCTAAACTTTCTCATTGTTCCTAATATAATTCCTTGTTTATTTTAATATAGCCTTTTCTAAGTTTCCTAAACTCTACATAAATTTAAGAAAGCGCGAAATAAGTCATTTAGTCGAAAATAACCGTCGGAAATCTATTATTGTAATATTGTTTCATATTTATTTTGATTAGGTCACATCTAAGTCATTTGAAGTCTACATTAATTTAAGGAAGGGCTAAAAATTAATCATTGAGTCAGATATTACCGCCTGAACTATTATTAATTAATTTAATTAATATATTAATATATAGGGACATATCACACAAATTGAGCTAGCCCCACAGTAAGTTGTGAACTTGTGTCGCAGGATACTAATTCAACGATACTATATTTTATAATATATACTTATATAGATAAACATCCAAGACCCAGGTCAATATGAAAAAGATCTTTTTCCATCTTGACCTGACCGGGGATCGAACCCGGGACCCCCGTGTCGCAGGCTAGCGTGTTGACCGCTGCGCCACGGAGCTCGACAGTGAGAGACTTGGAGTGGTCCTATTCTACTCTGCCGGGATCCACACGGCGGTATGTATGTGATCGATAGCTTAATACCTAATACATTATTATATAATTTCGTATTTACTTTAAAAAAGCCACTTCTAAATCATCGAAACTCTACATCCATTTTAGGAAGCGCTAGAAATAGGTCATTAAGGCGAACACGATCGGCTGAACTCTATCATTACGGTATTATTTATCGCTCAGTGTCGAACCGCCTTCCGCGTTCGTTTCCTTGTTACATTCTTTCCGCAGGATATTTAAAGTAAGTTTTACTGGTGACTATGTCTACGTGAATCCTTCGCTTAACTCTAATATATATATTTGAAGACCTTCGTGGTGCAGTGGTTAACATGCCAGCCTGTGACCCGAGTATCGGTTCGATCCCCGGGAAAGTCATGATGGAAAACAATATTTTACAGAAAATTTGATATTGAACAAGCGATAATATTAATTCACGTTCTTAACATGAAAAGGAACCACTTTTGATCCGTAGCCAAGTCTGAGATCGAGAAAATTTATGAGCTTTTCCATAGTACGTTGAATACCTCAGATCCAAAATGTATGTAGCATCTGATATTTTCTTTCTTTCAATCAATGTAAGGCTTGTTCACAAAACAAAAGATTTTCGTTTTCATGTTGAGACTAAAATTTGAGTGATCGATAGTCATCATCATCATCAACGGGTCTTTGTAAGTCTCCACTGCAGGAGCATGACCCTCTCTGTGCTACCAGAGCCATATATTAGCCAGGGCAGTCAGAGGATTTGGCCTACACTCTCCACGCTGGCCAGACGGGTTGGAGAGTTCTCTTTGATATTTATAGCTTTGTATAGCTTGTGTTTCCTTAGTCGACTTCAGCTACGACATCCACGGGGAGAATTGGAGTGGTCCTATTCTACTCTGCCGGGAACCACAATGTGTGTGTAATCGATAGCTTAATACCTAATACATTGTTTTCTAAGCAGCCCTCTTCGACTGCGCTCGGGCATGTATTATACTTTTTATACTTTCTCTTACATGTAAAAATTTTAAACCCCAGAATGACCAAATAAAACTTACACAAACCTTTTCCTAGTTGTTGTTCCAGTAAAACTTTCGCCCTCGCGCTTTCGTTCCCGCGGAGTTGCTCCATAAAGCAGATTTTAATGACCGGTAAATAAATAAGTGAGTATCGAACGACGGATCGCTCAGTCCCGACACGACACTTAGACAACTAAAGCTGTTTTCATAGTAACTTCTTCTTCTGATACATGAGCTAGGACACATAATTTTGTAGATATATTGGATATGTTTAGTATTATCGTCGCTGTAAAACTAAAATGGTACAAATATGTCACATATTTCTTGTGCAGCACTTCTCCTTGTCGGGTCAATAGGTATGGTTTTTGTCTGTTTTGCGTCACTTTCTTCTTATGTAATTATTTATTTTTGTCGATTCAGCATGGTACTGATAAGTGGCTAGCCACGGCAACTCTATTTCGTTAACCCCATTAATGCCCCTTAAAAGTATCGTACAACGAGTAGGCTGTGAGGATTGATATTGAGTGATGATGTTTTAAAGTTCTTAGTTTACTAAAATATGGTGCAAATTTCCGACTTCGAGCTGTGTTAGTTCCTTCGGAGTTGCTCCATAAAGCAGATTTTAATGACCGGTAAATAAATAAGTGAGTATCGAAAGACGGATCGCTCAGTCCCGACACGACACTTAGACAACTAAAGCGGTTTCCATAGTAGCGTCTTCTTCTAATACTTGAGCTAGGACACTTACAGCGTCTAAATTGATCATTGACATTCCTTTAAAGGGCCAATTTAGACCTTCAATATGAACAACTGTTCTTAGGGGACCAATGCTATGATATCGAAAAAAAAGCGACTTACCCATATAAATTTTTGAGGCTATGTCGAAGGTCAATTTACAGACTGTATACCTATAGGTTCGCTCTCCTTTTACTAGAATATAGTGTAAATGTCTGGCTTCAAGGTGTGTCAGTTGCCGCGGAGTTGCTCCATAAAGCAGATTTTAATGACCAGTAAATAAATAAGTGAGTATCGGACGACGGATCGCTCAGTCCAGACACGACACTTAGACAACTAAAGCGGTTTTCATAGTAACTTCTTCTTCTAATACTTGAGCTAGGAAAAATACAGCGTCTAAATTTGATCATTGATATTCCTTTAAAGACTGACTTAGACCGTGAATATGAACAACTGTTCCTACAGGACCAATGCTGGGACCTCGAAAAAAAATGACTTTCTCATATACATTTTTGAGGCTATGTCGAAAGTCAATTTAGATACTGTATACAAAATATTTGCTCTTCTTTTACTAGAATATGGTGTAAACTTTTGGCTTCAAGCTGTGTCAGTTCCCGTGAAGTTGCTCCACAAAGATTTACAGATTTTAATGACCGGTAAATAAATTAGTAGGTATCGAACGACGTATCAATGAGTCAAAACACGACACTTAGACAACTAAAGCGGTTTCTATAGTAACTTCTTCTTCTGATGACATGAGCTAGGCTAAGACAAATATAACGTGTAAATTGACCCTTGTTATTCCCTTAAAAAGAAGTGACTTAGACCATCAATATTTACAACTTCCACATAAATACTTTCACGTTATGTCAAGTGCCAATTTACATGCTGTATACATAATAGGTCTTAATATTTAGTGTCTGAATCACCAAAAAAAAGTAGTTCCAATATGTCACCTATTTCATAAGTAAGAATGCTCCTTTTCATCTTATATTGTGTCTCCTTAAGTGTCTTGTAATGTGTTAATCGCGTTTTTTGAGTTACTGTTTCTATATATATTAATTATTTATTTTTTACAATGTATAATTATATAACAGGAATTGAAATAATAATTATTCATTTGAACTATATTATACGTTTTAACTAGAAGATTATCCGTTTCTAACTTAGTAGGTAAGCGGTAAAGTAGTTTTTGATAGAGAGCTTAGAATTCGGTTTAATATATTACATTATTTTTGTTTGATTCCTTTTCTATCTAAATACACACTCGCCATTACTCTAAACGTGGCCTTTGGGTCTTACGTGCTAAAACTTTGGCTGCACTAAGGTCACACAAATTGAGCCCCACAGAAAGTTGTAAACTTGTGTCATAGCATACTATCTCAACTATACTATATTTTATAATAGATAAACATCTAAGACCCAGGGCAAACTAAAAAGATCACGGCTTGGCCAGGCGCAGCGTTTAACACGCCACAAACAATATTTAAAAACGTATTTTTTTAAATTAAACACAACTATAAGTAGGAGTTTATTTATCAATCGTGAAAAACAACAACATCGTGAAAAATAAATCAACAATTGATAGCTTAATTTAGAATCTCAAACGAATGCATCATTACTTCACGGGTCACTGTGACCTCGCCCTAACAGCCCGTCGTGTCGATCTAACCACGAGTATAACCTCCAAATTGATTTATTATATTTCAATTTTTTACTACCACGGCACTTCCTCGGCCGATCTCTACTACGACCAAATTACTTGACACTCCATTTCCGATATATTGTGTGAAAAAAGATCATTATGTTATAATTATGTCAGAACGCAATTTTGTTGTGATTGGTTTAATAATAGTTTTTTTTTGTGTTTGAGGTTTGTGTTTTATTTCAATGTCAAGGTTGTACGCTTTTATCTTCTTGATTATGTTGGCTACTCGAAATTATAGTTCTTCAGATTGAAATAAATTAATTGCTGTAGATTTCTGCAATATCAAATAAGCTACGCATTTCTTAATCGATTGGAATAAATCTGGTGTCTCTTATTAAGAAATCTCAATTAAAGAACCTCACACTCGATTCTACGAATGTCACTAGAAGACCGTTTGACTGTGTTTATAAAACAGCGCAGCGTTGGACACCCACCGACCAGGTGGTCGGACGACCTAATAAAGGTTGCAGGAAGGTGCTGGATGCAGGCCGCTTCCAACCGGTCATATTGGAAATCCTTGGGGGAGGCCTATGTCCAGCTGTGAACTTCTTGCGGCTGAAATGATGATGATCATAAAACTCTGTTCGATCCTTAAAGGGGTGATTCAGCCCGTTGATATAAACAACTATTCTTTTGGGAAAAAAATTCAACATTTTCAAACAAATTATCCGTCCAGCTGATAACGTAAGTCATCAATCATCAACAGATCTTTGTTTGTCTCCACTGCAGGAGCACGACCCTTTCATTACTAACACACCTATATATAGTCAGAGCAGTCAGAGGATTTGGCCTAACCTCTCCACGATGGCCAGAACACTTACGTAAGAGAAGTATTATTTTTTTCTAATTTCCAGCATGAGTACCGTTGAAAACGTTGTTTATTATGACGGGCTGAGTTGCCCCCTGCAGGATTAGACAGGATTGTGACGAAAAATTCAAAGTATCAAAACTCCTCACACCAACAACAAGTCAAATGGCGCAAACTTATAATTCAATAACTTGGCCGCTCCACGGATCACTATTTATTTTATACCCACAACATCATGGGAATTAATAAGTTTATGGTCCCGATGTGTATCGCCATCGCGAGGCGACCATTGTAATCCAGTTATGCGATCGAAGATAGCGAAGTGCAAGCAACTGTGTTTATCGGTCGCAGAAAAATATTTTTTGTTTTATTAATGTGTGTTCTTTACATTTTGTCAAAGTTGATGGATTGACAAATAGTACTATCCTAATCCTAATCCTAACTATCCTAATCCTAACTAATATTATAAATGCGAAAGTGAGTTTGTTTGTTTATTTGTTTGTTTGTTTGTTACGCTTTCACGCCGTATCTACTGAACCGATCATCGTGAAATTTTGCGTACACATAGGTTAGGGCACCGAGAAGGACATAGGCTATAAATTACGTGGGCGAAGCCGCGGGTAACAGCTAGTTACTTATATTTTCAATTGAATCCAAAAAAAGGGGTTACCAATTTGACCCGCATGTATATAATGTTGTTAGAACTACCCAGTTTATTTTCTTTAACAAGGATACCTGATGTCGGTATTCACGAGGTTGAGTGCCACTCCATTACTCCATTACTTCTCTATTCATGAGGTTAAAGAAGTATTAATGCTGAATGGCATATCACCAAATGTTTGCTAGAAGTTTTCACTGTTGTGAGCAGCAAGCGACATACCGACCTCCGTGGCTTTTTGCATCACCACCACAACTCGCGCTCACTCAGAGCTCAAAAAAGGGAGTTTTAAGACAGCACACCGATTAAAGTTATAAGTCCTGCTTACAGTAATAATTTAGTACTAGATTTCCGAAAATAAAAATCAAGTCAAGGAAAACAGTTTCCATCACTAGAAGATGCACTGGCTGCATTTTAGAAGGTGGTTGAAGAGGTGACTGGTGAAAAAGGTCATTGTGATCTTCTGAAATAAGCTGACGCCAATGAACCCCCCATCAAAAACCGTAATCCATCCATCCATCCGTGAAATGAAATGCAATGAATAGTTTTTATTCAAATTTTGGATCTCATGTATCGTTTTTTGAACGTCATTTATCTTTCTTGTTATTTTTTTTGCAAAAACGAAAAACTACTAGCGTTTCGGAAAGACCACTACTAAGAAGAATACGCTGAAAGAAACTCAGCACGTAGGAATTTGGTCCCTACGTGCCAGAAGAGCATAATACATAACAGTTATAAGTCTACACATACATTTAACAAATATTTGACTAATTCCAAGCATTTTTATCCATTAAATAATCATTTATACAGTAATATGCCTTTTTCATAAGCTGACTTTTAACAGCAGTCTTAAATTTATTAAACGATAGTTCTAACAATTCATTGGGAATTCTATTATAGAAGCGTATGCCAAGACCCAGAAATGAACTTTGTTTTCTGTAGCCGCAATGCTGGCGTAGCTAATTTATTTATATTTCATGTGTTCCTACTATGAATATCACAATTCTTTTTATATAAATGAAGGTTTTGACGCACATACATGATATTCGCAAAGATGTACTGGGAGGGAACTGATTGAAACTGTGCTTTGAAAATTGGTTTAGACATATGAAATGGTACACTTAAAAAGGTATAATATATTGAAATAATGAATGACCTGTAGTAATTTTTTTTAGTACCGCAAAACTGATTACCGCAGAGTGCCTCGACGTATGAATTTGAAAGTGCGTTTTAATTAGATATCTAAATACTATACGTATCAAATTCTTTTTTTTTCTCTCCAACAGCCTTGGAACCGACCTCAAACCTCTACACCCACATCGCTTTCTCGGAACAAACGTCCACCAACGGTTTAGCGTGGAGTGGCTCTTGAGATTATTTTTCGGAAACGAATCGTCCGATTCCAAGTCAAGAATACTTAGATGCCACTTGAGGATTCGGTCTTGGATAAATAAAGACTCAGATTTCACTGGAGGTATGTTAATTTGATGTGGTGACTCTTTATTTTTGTCGAGAGAAATTGGAGTAACGTTTGATATTTGAAGTGATTGACGTAATTATTTTTGCGAGCATTTTATTATACATGCACTTTGAATTAAATTATTTTGTGCGCTTCCGCCACCAATTAGTTAGCAAACTATTGCTGGCTCAAAGAGCATGTAACTTCAACTTCCGCAAAGTAACGCCTGAATCAATTCAATATTTTGATTTATTTATTAAGGAGCTTGGCAGCGAAGAAGAATGCATGAGTGTTATAAATTATTTCATCATCATCATCAGGTCTTTCTAGTCTCCACTACAGGAGCACGACCCTCTTTGTACTACCAGAGCCATATACTAGCCTGTACACTGTACTACACTCTAATTATTTACTACAGAGAAATTTTTTGTTCTCTTTCTCTTTCAAATTTTCTCTTTCTCTCTGAAATTTGTGAGAAATTTCCAATCATTCTCGCATACGACAAAAAAGAAGGAATTCTCGGGAAAAAGATTCGAACCGATCTCTTCTCCAGGTTTCATCAAAATGATATTCTCGCCAGTTTGCCAAGTTCATACAAGTGCAGTGAGTGATAATAGAGTCCTAATGATAATTTTTATACAAAAATCATCTTCAGCACGGTTGTATTATATGTTGCTTTTCCAGACGACGGTACACCTACCTTAATTACTTCCTATAATATACTTAAATGTTTAAAATATACAAAACTATCAAGTCCATAGCTTCACCCGCGCATATACAGCCTATGACCTTCTCCGAAGCATTACCTACGTGTATGCAATTTCAGGAAGATTAGTTCAGTAGATAAAGCATAAAGAGGTAGCTTACAAACAAATGTACAAACTTACTTTTGCATTTATAATATTAGTTGGGATTTAAATGATTTGAAGGGACGAAGTGCATGCAAAAGCCTATTTTAACATACTTCTTTGAGTACACTGTTAATTAAAATATTTACTTACTTATACGAGTATCCATTGAGTAGAATCAAGTTATATTAACACTAGCTGTTACCCGCGGCTTCGCCCGCGTGGTATATAGCCTATGTCCTTCTCAGTACCCTAACCTATGTGAATGCAAAATTTCATGATGATCGATTCAGTAGATTCGGCGTGAAAGCATAACAAATAAACAAACAAACTCACTTTCACATTTATAATATTAGTAAGGATAAGGATTTAAAACTACTTAGTTATTATTTTTTATTGCATTATAACATTCACTAAACGATATTTCACTTTTACCACATCCAAAACGTTCCTACGTCTCATAGCGTACTACGAAATCAGTTGTTGTTTTAGAGAACAGATAGAAATGCCCGTGTAAGACCAGAGTTCACATCGTAAACATCTTATTACAAGTTCTTATTACGTGTGTGTTTGTCTAGTACTTCGTTCGCTCTGGTTGTGCAAGAATTTTTTTTTTTTCAGATTGAGCTAGCCCCAAAGTAAGTTCTTATGTAAGACTTGTGTTATGGGATACTAACTCAACGATACTATATTTTATAACAAATACATATATGGATAAACATCCAAGACCCAGGTCAATCTGAAAAAGATCATTTTTCATCTTGACCTGACCGGGGATCGAACCCGGGACCATCCGTGTCACAGACAGGCGTGTTAACCGCTGCGCCACGGAGCATCGTCTTGAATTTTTGATTCGGTCTCATAGAGAAATACCAAGCGCATAGAATATTTAAAATATGCGTAACAATAGGGAACCTTTTCTGTCGCGTACTGAGGTCTTAAACTGTTTAAATCTCCTATCAATAATGGGTAATAATAAGTTTAGACCAAGATCAAGTTAAGTCTGTTGAAAGTGAGAATATATGAATATTTTTAATTTTAGTTACTATAGAATAATTGAATTTGGTATCATAGATTGTAAACTGTTTAAATCTCCTATCAATAATGGGTGACAATAAGTTTAGACCAAGATCAAGTTAAGTCTGTTGAAAGTGGGAAAATATGAATATTTTTAATTTTAGTTACTATAGAATAATTGAATTTGGTATCATAGAGAAATACCAAACGCATAGTATATTGAAAATATGCGTAACAATACGGAATCCTTTTCTGTAATCTGTTAAAATCTTTAAATGATTTAATTTCTAATCAAAAAAGTGAAACAGAGAAGACCAAGTTATAGATATAACTTGGTCTTTGTCTAAACTTGCGAAAGAGAAAACATAAATATCTTTAATTTTAGTTAGTATCATGAATTATGAATTTACTGTTTAAGAATTTATGATTTTAAGCTTTTGCAGTCACAATCACTATTATGTTCACTACCGGCACTTACCGCGATTACTTTTGGATTCTGTCTGATATTTCGACAACATTGCAGCTGCCATTTTCACAGACTAAGAACAAGCATGAGTTTTTCGGGGCTCAATGATGCCCACATTTGAAAAAAAGATCTTATTTCAAAGACATCCAACTAATATACGAGGTAGTTAAAAGGGAATTATGTTTATCTAAATGAATAATAATAATCAAAACTACTTCAAATTAATTAAAATATTTACAAATTATATAGTCCCTGCAAACCATCACCTCGCGGTAACGTGCCCAAAAGGCTGGCAGCATTGCCACGTTGGATGGCAATGCTTATCCTTCGTGCCGAGTAATTGCCAGCCCTTTGGTCACGTGATACCTCGATAAGCCTCTTTGACAAAAAGTCAAAGAGACGATGGGCTGATGGACCCCACGGACCCATGGTTTCAACCCCAAAAGGCTCAAATATGTAGCTATTCCCAATACTAACACATTTGCGCCTCTTGAGGCTTTCTGCCGCGGCTGCTGCTGTACCGGCCTTTGACTGGGTGACCTGAAGATGGGACAACGCTAGGGAATATCGACGCATGTAGCATCCCATACCAAAGGCCGGCCCAATCGCCAGGGCACCAGAGTCATTCCATCCGGTCTCTTGCCATCATCACGAACCAGACCACTGGGTTCTAAAGCGGCCGGCATGTTAATGGTGGCAAGAGAGCGGTGGATAATATTGTTTAGGGCGGCATGACGCCCTAAACGGCCGGCATTCCTGGGGCATGATAGGCCGTGGTGTCCAAAGCTATCGACGGTATCCCCACAGGGGCAACGATGAGGGACTATACACGTTGCACCTAAACGTAGTGCTGTTGCCAAACGAAAGGCGTCACTATGCAGCAGTGTGCCTAGGTTGGCCGATGGTAGGGCCTGCAACCAAACCCCGGACTCCCACTCTGCGACAGCCAAAAGGCGGGCACAAAAGGGCTACGGCTTCGCTGAAGAAAATTTGAAATGACATCTCTGTTTATTTTAAAATGATTTATTTCAAACTAGCTGGTGCACGCGACTTCGTTTGCATGCACTTTATGACTCCGGCATATTAAATAATAAATATACCTTAATACGAACTAATGTTGATACATGAGAAAATACGGCACTGAACCTGGCAAGGTTCATGAATCCCTTAAATAGTTTTATTTATTTAAAGATGGCCGTGTGGTTCCCGGCAGAGTAGAATAGGACCACTCCAAGTCATCCCGTGGATGTCGTAAAAGGCGACTAAGGAATAACAAGCAAAACAAAGCTTATTAACATCAATGAGATCTCTCCAACCCATCTGGCCAGCGTGGAGAGTGTAGGCCAAATCTTCTGACTACTCAGGCTAGTATATGGCTCTGGTAGTACAGAGAGGGTCGTGCTCCTGCAGTGGAGTCTGGAAAGACCTGATGATGATGATGATGATGATTTAAAGATCGTCACTTTGTGGTTCGCGGCAAAATAGGACCACTTCAAGTCTTCCCGTGGATTTCGTAGAAGGTTACTAAGGAAACACAAGCTAAACAAAGCTTATTTATATTAAGCTATAAACATCCAACCCGTCTTGCTAGCCTTATATGGCATTTATTAGACTGGTGGTACAGAGAGGATCATGCTCCTGTTGTGGAGACTAAAAAAGAATATAATTTTTTTTTTTAATCTCACAGATTGAGCTAGCCCCAAATTAAGTTCGAGACTTGTGTTATGGGATACTAACTCAACGATGGTCCAGTGAGTGTGAGCTCTATGAGTGCTTACATATTATGTTAAGCAACCCCTGGTGCAGTCCCTACTTGGATGGGTGACCGCTAGTGGCATAAAAATATCTCGAGCTTTTCCGTGCTTCGGAAGGCACGTTAAGCCGTTGGTCCCGGCTGTCATCGTTGATGGCAGTCGTTAAGCTATGTCAGATGCCTTAAGGCAGCTTGAAAAATCTGACACCAGTGTTGGCCACTTATACATACGAAAAACAAACAACTCAACGATACTATAGTTTATTACAAATACATATATAGATAAACATCCAAGACCCAGGTTAATCTGAAAAAGATCATTTTTCATCTTGACCTGACCGGGGATCGAACGCGGGACCATCCGTATCGCAGGCAGGCGTCTTGACCGCTGCGCCACGGAGCTCGCTATGATGATGATGTCTGACGTTCATCAGTGTCATAAATTGAGATAACAGAGTTGTAAATTTCATTATTATTATTAATTATTATATCTTAATATTTGTAACGTGACTGCTCCACATTAGCATTAGCAAACTAATCGTAACACCGGAAATCGAACCTGTGCCATCCGGTCGTTGTGCACGCAGAACTAGGTCTAATACCTACTCGTTCATGCTTGTAATTACTTATATTATGACGTATGTATTAGGAAATCTCGTGCATCTATATAGTAGGTTGTCTTCTCTTTAGTTTCCTGATAGAACTGTGTAATTTTGCATTTCAATTCATGCTTTTGGTTATATAGCTTTTTATTTTATTATTATCAAAAAACAATTAGTTGTATTTAAACTTTTCTAACAATAAAACTACCTAACTAAAAATAAAATTAAAAACCTAAAAATACAAATCATATAGTCCCTTCAGCTGCTCACGCCAGGGCATCGTGCTTTTTAAAAAAAAATAATGTCATAGGACGGCAGACGTGGAAGCTAGTAAACTGATGCTCAATGACCACTGCTGCCCATGGCCAACTACAACACCAGGAGTGTGACAAGAGCGTTGCCGGTCTTTTATTCTTCTCTTCCTTAGAAGAAAGGAGATGGGCCCTCGGCTCTCTCACCCAGCGAAAGCATAGCAGTGGCAAAGCTTCTACTCAAACGTCGATTTTTTGTGAGAGTGTGGTACTTCCCCGGACGAGCCGGTCTATTCATGCTACTAGGAAAAGTAAAGTTCGCCGGTAATAAACTGCCAAGATAGAGCCAAAATCACACATTAAGCGGAAACATTAGTGTTTTTTTTTTATATTTTGTAAGTGTGTGATTTTCACTTCATTGGAGTTTGATCACTCAGGTCATGATCATCATCATCATTTTCAAGTCTCAAGCACTATCATTGTCACTACTGCAATTACTGTGATGTGTGTGTTTCATGTTTAATCTGACATTTTGACAACTTTGTAGCCTTAATGTCTAGGTAAATTGAATAACGTGCACTAAGTTTAGTGCACGTTATTGAATGTGTAGTCTAGTGAAGATATTATTGAGAAGTAGATAAATTCTCTGGTAAAATTCCTCACGTTTTGGATCAGAGGGCAAGGTAGCCGCTAGGTCGCGCGCCTCAATGAACAATGTGCGAATGCCGGCATTGTACTCACATAATATATTGAGATGCGATGGTTCAAATAACTGGGATACTGAATTTTGAGATTGTTTATGAAGTGTACGTTATTTCGAATAATTATAACCCAAGACTCAGTAAGAGAGCCGTGTGGTTCCCGGCAGAATAAGACCACTCCAAGTCTTTCCGCGGATGTCGTAAAAGGTTACTTAGGGAACATATGTTTAACAAAGCTTTTAATATCAAAGAGACCTCTCCAACCCGTCTGGCCAGTGGAGAGTGTGGGCCAAATCATCTAGCTGCTCTGGCTAATATATGGCTCTGGTAGTCAGAGAGGGTCGTGCTCCTGCAGCGGAGACGTAAAAATACCTGATGATGATGACTCACTAAGAAAGGTTATAAGTTTCACCCTTACATTTGGCTAAGCAGTATCGTTTTTTAATTATTTTTTCATTTGCACTTCTTGAAACTGGGAAAAGATCGGTCTCATCACCTTCCATTTTTTTAGGTATATGCTTGGATGTTTAACTATATAAGTATCTATTACCAAATATAGTATCTTCGAGGTCACAAAATCACAATTAAGAATTGTTTTAATACGGGTTTTATCACGTTTATTACATTATTTATACACCTAACGTTTCGACTCTTAGTCTACCTGCAACCACGAATACTGAAAAGTGCTCAAAACGTAAAAACATGAGAAAACATTCACAATTTAGGTCAAATTTTGTGATTTATCTCTAAATATCTATCTAATGGAAATGTGATCATACTAAGCAGAGTAAGCAGTCATAAGATCTTCTTCAACTGCCTGTCCAGTGGTTGCATGTTTGAAATCGGGTACGTGTGCCCGGCCTCTCGATCTACTACTTTTTCATCCCTAATCCATCCGAGCAAGTGGAAATGAAATGAAATGAATAGTTTTTATTCAAATTTTGGACCTTATCTCACTTTTTGAACGTCATTTATCTTTCTTATTTTAAAATAAATAAATAAAATAAATATATACAGACAAATCACAAAGATTGAGCTAGCCCCAAAGTAAGTTCTTAGGTAAGACATTTTTATTACAAAACAAGGTCGTAAAGAATTCGTAATACAGTGTTTTATCGCTTGGCATATCTTCGTAAATATTGAAGAAAAAAATATTTCCTTCTACTAGTATGTTCAGCATGACGAGAGAAACCGATTGAGCATTGTAAAGCCAAAACACTGTAATTTTAGTTACAGTGTATTGGATTTACACGATAGACTTGTGTTATGGGATACTAACTCAACGATACTATATTTTATAATAGATACTTTATAGATAAACATCCAAGACCCAGGTCAATCTGAAAAAGATCATTTTCCATCTTGACCTGACCGGGGATCGAACCCGGACCATCCGTGTCGCAGGCAGGTGTGTTGACCGCTGCGCCACGGAGCTCGTGCTCGAGTTATATTTGCAAAATCGAAGAACTACTAGCATTTCGGAAATAATCGTCGAATCCCAAATACCTTTATCCCGTTTCCCTAATCCAACAAAGAGCCATAAAGGCTTCATAAACAGTAAGCTACATTGACAACTTTGCCACACAAGTCATAGAGGACCGTGTACTCTGCGCTTTAAGCGATCGCTGCACTGTTTGGTAAAATATAACTGAATATATCAGGTTGACCTGTGAAGCACAAAACAACGATATGACAGAAACATTTGACTGTTGTTCTTTGCAATTTAAAAGGGGCAACTAAGTCCGTCTAACTTTTTTAAATGGGATTAATGATAGAAAACAAAAATTGAAATTCCATTACAGAAGTATTAAGCCATCGAGGCAATTCGAAAATGTTGATTTTTTTTTATTTCCAGCACTAGTCCCATAGAAAAATTGGTTCATGTTTGACGGGTTGAGTTGCTTTTCGGATCGGAGATCGGATAGGGTTATAAATTTGTTGAATGATTGTCGAATTAAAGAGGGTAAAGTTATTGTAGCCACAATAATTATTGTAACACAACAAGCCTTTTCTTTTCTTATTAAGTAAGTGAGTTCATCATCATCATCATCATCAGCCTATTGCAGTCCACTGCTGGACATAAACCTCCCCAAGGGCACACCAAATTGTGCGATCTTCTGCTTTCCTCATTCAGCCACTACCAGTAAGTATTATTTTTTTATTGGATAGGGTATATTATTTTCAATGGTCTTCAAAATGTGCCTTTTTTCTCCTACCCTTTTTAGAATCTCTTCGTTAGTTACTCTTTCTACCCAGCTTATCCTTTCCATTCTACGCCAACACCACATTTCAAATGCTTCAAGCCTATTCCTTTCGTTTTTTGTTAGAGTCCATGTCTCACAGCCATACAGTGCAAAGCTTCAAATAACTTAAAACTTTAAGGAGTCTTTATAGAAGAGGAAAGATGGTGAGAAACCTATTACGGTACAACGAGTTAATTTTTTATATACTGAAAACTTCTTCATATATCTCAAGTGTTTATCTAAACACTTGAGATATATGAAGAAGTTTTCAGTATGCTTTCTAATGATTACAATACCATATTTCAAACACAGGTGAACCATAGTGCACGTATAGGTTTCTAAAGACATTTTCTGCTAAACGCTGATGGTGGCTCATAAAACTAGTTTTATACGCGATTGTACATAAACACACGAGATATGTGTTTTATTTATTAACTATATTCCTGCACTCAAATAGACCTTAATGAGGCAAATGACCGAGCAGTCGCAGTTGCAAGTTATTGGTCAAGGCAAATATAAAACTAGCCATCTACGACTCGAAAGAAGAAGATTACACTTTATTCCACATTTAAAATAGGTTATAAAAAAATGTAAAGACAGGTATATAGTTCTTTAGCAGTCCTCACCACTACGATTCCCATCTGTACTTTAAATAATTCATGGTGTCCGCTATAACTGTACAAGATAATCCAAAGCATCCCATATGTAATACGCATTAGCTTATATATTGCGCGTCCACTCGGCGAGTTCAAATTACATAACACATAAATACAATGCTGGCTTATTTACAACTGGTTTTAAACTAAAAGCCGGACTATGGGCGCTAAGATGGAAGCAAACTGCATTGGAATTGGTGAAGTAAATTATAATATACATACATATACATTATATCACATCTTTATCCCTTGCGGTGTAGACAGAGCCAAAGGTTATAAAACTCAAAAGCCACGTTTAGCGAGTTACTGGGCGTGAAGGTGGAAAATGGAATCCAAATAGTGACGGGTTGCTAGCCGCATTGCTTTTTGACGTGATTTCTTAATGATTCAAAGAATCAAGACGTTTATTCAGAAAATAGGCCCTTGCAGACACTTTTTCACGTCAAATGACATTTAAAACTATCTTATTAGACAGGACTCATACCTGCGTCTTTGTCATACGACAAACTATACAGTCCTAAAAAGACACAGTCTAAACCCGCCTCGTGGATGTTTTTCCCATGTCTTATTTCTTATTGAGAATATAATGCGAAAGGCATTGTTAATGCATAAAAAACACCTAATGAAAAATCATTTTTTTAATGATTTTAGCCGTAAGCGTCATTTTAGTGCTGTCAGCTGACATAGGTAATACTAATGAGCAGGGATGCGCGCAGGCGCAGGTCGCGAGGTGACCGCGCGATCTATTGCACGCTTCGCACCGATACACAAAACGCTGTGAATAAAGGTTACATAAACATACTTATCATGTCTCAATTATTTCCAGGATAGGTAGAGTCTGATATGTATGAGAAGTATAAGTAGAAAAACAATGGCTGATTGTCACATTTGTAAATACTTTAAAGCTCGGTTTTTTTATTGCTGCAGCGTTAACCGACTTTCTCTTTAAATATGGCACTAGTAAATGGCTTGTAACAAATAAAAATACGACAAGTCATTTACTTGTTAGATATTTAACATTCGATATAATGTTTTCTTATGTTTTCGCGATTTTAACGTTATTATATAATATAATATATATAAGCCAATACTGCGTACATCCGGAACGTTATCAATAAATATTTTAGGCGGTAGATTTTGCAGTTCTTTTAAAATATTAGACAAATGTCAACTTAGTCTACCTGCGACCACGAACACTGTAAAGTGCTCGAAACGTTAGGTGTATAAATAATGTAATAAACGCGATAAAAACCGTATTAAAATAATTCGACATAATTTAGAATTTAGAGAATTTAATTGCTGGTTGGCGCTAGTGTTACTATGAGAGCGCCTGAAGTCTTATATGGTTGTTCAGATGGCCTATGTGCCTCGTTTAGTATGAGGAGTATAGGTAGAAAAACAATGACTGATTTTCCCCCATTTAAATGACTGGCAGCTACAATTTGCAAAATTTACCAGATTTTAAGAGGTTTATCAGAGGTTTGAGAGGTAACATCCAGCCCAACCTAGTAATTTGCACTGAAATTTTAATTATGTTAAGATATGTTAATTGATTACTACTTTCTTCCATTGAAGGAAATTTCATTACAAACAGAATAAGAGAAGGAAACAACGAAGCTAATCACGAGATTTGGATTGGGAAAAGAATTCATTATTGTAATAGGTCGCTAGCCACATCGCTTATTGACATAATTCCTTAGATTTTCGCAAAATCCCTTGACCGGCTTCTGCGGTTTTGAGGAGAAGAAAAGCAGCTGGTAGGCATATTCTATATTATTTCTTTTCTCTCTAACCAGCATGAAATATATGTAAAATTCTTCCGTCAAAGCAAACTATACGTAACTATAATATAAATAAATAAATATATAGGGACTTATCACACAAATTGAGCTAGCCCCACAGTAAGTTGTGAACTTGAGTCGCAGGATACTAACTCAACGATACTATATTTTATAATATATATACTTATATAGATAAACATCCAAGACCCAGGTCAATATGAAAAAGATCTTTTTCCATAGTGACCTGACTGGGGATCGAACCCGAGACCCCAGTGTCGCAGGATAGCGTGTTGACCGCTGCGCCACGGAGCTCGACTCTACAACATTACATTAATAAAGGTCCATAAAGCGGGCACATGGAGCTTTTATTACACATTCGTTTAATATCTAAGCTTTTGTCGGGTGATCTCATTGTTCTAACCACGTTTTAGAGGCCTGTAAAAATGTTCACAATAGAATGCGCGCAGACGCCGCCGGGCGAGCTTTCGAGACGATATAGGCACCCAGCATTAAGATGTTTTACTTAGTCTTAGTCGTAGTCTTTTTACTTAACAACTAAATCCATTGTCCCAATTGTGAGGCTGTATTTTAAGTATTGTTATTAAATTACCCAAAGTTTTAAAGTGGCGTGTAGATCAAAGTTGTAAGCTAGTGTAGCTTAACCTAGTAGTGAATTGTTTATATTTCTGCTAGAAATTTACTTTTACAATAGATTAGTGACCAAATTTCATTCATATTATTATTTTTAATTTTCAGTTGATCTCCGCTCTCTAAAACCTGATAATCAAATTTCAGCTACTTTGAAGCCAAAAAAGAGAGCCGTTTTAGAGCCTTTATGGCTCTAAAACGGCTCTCTTTTTTGGCTGATAAACAATTTTGAAACACAATTTAAAATTATGTAGATTTAAAAAAAATGCAAACATCATGCTTTATTACGTGCTTTTGGAGCAAACTGAGCATAATGATGACACTTTTATTTTAATGCTTGGTATTGCACTCATTTAAGGTAGACCACGATGCATCTTCATACTCAGAGCCCGTTTAACATATGTACATAACATACCTACACCGGATAGTATTTATTTATTTGATTATCATATTACAAGCTCATAAATACAAAAAATCCCAGAACAGATGGCACGGAGTAACTTTAATATAAAAATAATGTGATTTACCATAAAACAATTGATTCATTACACAACTAAACAAAATACTCATAAAACCGGCCAAGTGCGTGTCGGGCCACGAGCAGTGAAGAGTTCCGTAGTTGCGAATGACAACTTTAAGTTCACACTGTTCACACTCGCACCTCACAGTTTAACGACCAAAAACATCTTACAATGAAAATTGTATGAAATTTTACATTTTCGAGAACATTTTACAAGTTGGTTGCCTATAACTTTTTAGTTTGTACTTAGTACTAAGCTACGATAGTTTTCCTTTCAATTTCAGTATATATACTACTGCTGTGATTTTTTTACGTATCCATATATAACCGTTTAGCAGATAGAGGGGGGAGACAGTTACTTCTAACAAAAATTTACTTTTAAACCGAATATTTCAGAAACGGATCCCTAAATCGAAAAATGGTGTTCTTAACCTAATAAAAACAAAAATTTAAAAGACCTATGTAACAATATCCAACACGATGGGTTTGTAAAGAAAAAAAATATCACTCCCTCTTAACTGTTACGGGAGCTACCCTAAAAAAAAAATTTTTAAAGATTTTTTTGTACCACTTTTTTGCATGATTAATAATAAATACCCGTAGCAAATGACAGATTTCAGTTAATTTTTAATTTACTTACAAATTAAATTAATTTGAAATAAAGACAATATTAAGATAAAAATTGTTAAAATGCCGCTATACTTATACTAATGCTTAACTTTTACGGTACATGTTATGAATTATTACTTACGTACTCATATGTTCTTGACCATGTCAACTAAGCAGTTATTTCGTATTGGAACTTTTGTGAGTTAAAAAAGAGAAGAAGAAAATTAAGTGAGTTTGTCATACTGATGTCTCGGGGACAGTCGCGCACCAGCATTGTGCCCATTTAAGTCGGACGGCGATGCGTTTATCGCGCAATCCACTGAACTCTGTCTAACGTCTAGCCTTAAATTTATTAATTTATCTTTTGTAAAATTATCATTGAGTAGTATTCTTCGACAAAAGTTCACTTCTTGGGGCTAGTTCAATCTGTGTGATTCATCCCTTTATATTTATTAAAGTTTTCGCTCGCGGCTCCTCTCGCATTAATCCTAGTAGCGTCTACATGATCGAAAGAGACAGGGGGTATACGATGCAAATCAACCGCTGCAAATATCGGAAAGAGTTCTCTACTTCCGGACTTCATCAAACAGATAATATCATCAAGATCTCTAGACATTCTCTTTTTACCTTCTCTTCTGCGGAGCGGCATCTTCTTCGCATTCGGCACAGCATCGTATAGCTACGATTTTGCTTAAATAATTTCTTCCGATGAGTACGTTGAGGTACACAACTGATGGATGCTTTCTTCATCAGTGTAATCCACGACATTACGTAAAAATGTTAAAAGTTCGTTGATCACAACATTACAGTTCGCGCATTAATGTCGATACCTTGGGAACAGTACTTTTCTCCGAGATAAAAGGTAGCCTGTGTCCTTCTCCTTACTCCAAACAATATGTATGCAAAATTTCATCGGTTTAGTAGATAACCCTGTAAACGTAACAAATAAAAAACTCACTTCCACATTTATAATATAACTTGTGAAGATGGGATGAGATAGCGATAGTTGGAATATTGAAATAACAAGAGACTATTTTATACTAATGTCTCGGAGCAGCAGCATTGTGCCCATTCAAGCCGGACGGGGCGATGCGTTTATCGCGCATTCCACTGAACCCTGTCTAACGTCTAGCCTTTAATTTATTAATTGACCTCTACTTATGGATTACTGTTATTAAGTTAGACAACAATTTACAGTATATCCTGATATACCACTTCCATTAATAGGTTTAGTGGTCAATACTCGCACCTTGCGCGCGCAAACTTCCACTCATAAGTTGCTAAAATATGATTAGCACAATTTGCTATACAGGGGTTTAATTTAATCCCCCAATGAACAATGAATTTAAAAAAGTGTGTCTGATTATGAAATCATCAGTGGAAAGCATTCGGTGGAGCCATAGATATCAGGGTGGAGCACTGGCTCCTGACCCTTGACTACTCGCAATCCGAGGACTTCTTAACGACAAGTATATAACGACAATCTCAATTCTTAATCGCACACACACTTATACAATACATTATCATTCACACATTATTCGCCAACACTGTCACTGGGGCTGTCCACTGAAGAACCCATTTATCTATGAGCGTAATTAATTATTTTATTTTAATTGTAATTTGATATGGATGATGGATCCGAAATAAAGCAATAACTTTATTTCATCCATCATAATAATAATTATTATTATATTATTAAAACATATACCTTCATATACATTATCATCCATCCCTTTGCTCTTTGTGACAGATACTATTTAAAATGTAAACTAATGCTGCGTATTTTTGACACGATGTATAAATATGTAATTAAAAAAAAAATTGTAACACAAATTCTGGATTTTTCCGACACAAGCTTCGTGCCAAGGGTCCAAAGTCCAACAGTGTACGAAAATGTAAACTTTGTTTCATTTAATGTTTTTGTAAACCTGTTTAAAAAATTTTCTGGTGAAAAAATTATTATTATTAAAAAAATATATCTAACTTATCTATTAAGGTGACTTACATTCACATGTCAATACATTAAGTTTCGTTCTCAAAACTCAAAAATCTAATGTTTCCGTAGGTGAATGTTGTAGCAAATGCATTACCTATAATTTTACAAATTAAAAAGCATTGCAAAAAATACAGCTGTGAAATTATTTGGTGAGACACTTTTTTTTTAATACTCATCATCATTATTTCGTGTAGGTGACACGGTCAGTCGACCATGCACACCCTGGTGTCAAAGTTCTTCGGAACCGCCTCTCGGTCTCTGACGTGGTTCGACTATTTTTTTAACGACTATCAGATGGCAGCCGGGACCAACGGCTTAACGTGCCTTCCGAAGCACGGAATCATCTTTCTTATCAGACAATCAGGTGATTCGTGCCTGCAATGTCCTAACCAAACTGGAAACAACTTAACAAAGTAGGCTTACCGTGGAATTCGAACCACGACCCCCGGGTCAACAAAGCAAACGCCTTAACCACTGGACCACGGAGGCTGTTTTTAATACTGAAAAATGTATATGTGACAGTTAGTACTACGTTAAATTATACCTAAAGAGGTTAAGGGAGATGAAAACTGATTTTATAATGTAATTAGGTATGAAAGTATTGATCAATTTGTTTATTGTTCTTGGTTTCTAGTGATCAAATTATCATTTTCTACTTATTAGTTCCACTTTATTGATTTCGTTTAAAATTCAAGACAGATTTTTTTTTATGAAAAAAAAAAAATCCAGTTTTAGTGGGTGGGTTAGTTTATTAAAGTTTGAAACACTTGACGTCTTTTCTTGTTTCGTGCAAGAATAAAATAGATGTAAGTTTAAACCGAACGCCATTCGTGTTATATCGCGTTATACATTTTTTGTATACTTTAAAAAAAAAAGAATTATTTTAATCGATTCATAAATAAATAAATAAATATATACGGACAAATTACACAGATTGAGCTAGCCCCAAAGTAAGTTCGAGACTTGTGTTATGGGATACTAACTCAACGATACTATATTTTATAATAGATACTTATATAGATAAACATCCAAGACCCAGGTCAATCTGAAAAAGATCATTTTCCATCTTGACCTGGCCGGGGATCGAACCCGGGACCATCCGTGTCGCAGGCAGGCGTGTTGACCTCTGCGCCAAGGAGCTCGTCTTAACGTCTCACTCGTCGTAACATACAAACAAATAGAAAACCTTTTTTTTTGAAGTCAGTTCAAAATAAAATTTAATTGATACTAGATTTCGGAGAAGAATTTCGCCTATTGGCATCCCTTCCCTTTTATGTAATGTTATGATTTCCCCATACAAACAGACACACAATACACTCGCTTATGAAGTGCGTTAATAAACTTCCAAGAAACTCTTCAAACCAACGACACCATAGGTCACTCTCTCACGTTACCAAATCTTAATACGAATTAGTGTCGCAACACTCGAGTCGATTGTCAAATTGTCGACAGACCGACTCGAATTTCACTCATTTACATTACAATCGGATAGTGATGGGAAAAATTGTGATTGAAAGACAGGTGCATTACAGATAGTGTTTTTTATCATTTTTTGATTGCATTTTGAATTTGTACGTTTGCTACCTACTCGAACACGAATTAACGCATATAAACGTATATAATGTGACGTCTTTTTATGTTGCGTGGTAGACAGAACTTAGGTATAAAAACCTAAAGGCCACGCTTAGCCTGTACCGACATGCTAAGCTGTTTGAGTTGTGAGAATAAAAATCAACTTCCTATTACCATCTTATTTGTTGAAAATAGGATGCGTTTTATGTTGAAGTGAAGTTACCGTTTAAACTTAGATTTTAAATATAGTTACAGTTGTCAGACTTAAAACAAGATATCAATGTATCTAACCGTTGAAAGGCATCAAAATAAGAACAAATAACTCTTTTTGTAACGTTTGAATGCCAAAACATGCTTTAAATTAAAAAAACTAAAATACAAAAAAAAATCACCTGATTTTGTAATTAAATTTCAATTCATAGACATCGCCCATCCCTACAATCGTTTACTCGATAATCGAGTCAAGAGCTGGACAAACGCTGCACGCGACTTATTAATTGTCATCTTACGAAATTGTTTGTTTTATAATCGACAATCGTTAGATAACGGTCGTACAGAATTTAAAGTGCTATCGATGTGACATATTGCCGAATATTCGAAACACCGAAAAACTTGTTGTTGTATTGACACAGATTTTTAGACAATGTTTAAGTTCATTTGCATAAGCGATAATATTATTCGATTGTTAGTTTTTATGTCAATATTTTTTTATCATTTTATGAATATACCTTTATATTTCAGTTTTATGAGTGATTGGAATGTGTGTTTTGAATTTTAATATTCGATCATCGTTATTAATGGGTTACAAAATTTTTATTTTTCTTTCTTCTTTGTAAGTTTTGTATAGTATTTGGCTGTCATAAAGTACAAGAAAAATAATTGCTAAAAGTTATAGTAAGTAAAAACTTGAGTATTTGTTGTTTTAGGAGCAACAAATATACATTATCTGTGACAATTTCAACCCTCTAGCTGTCACGGTTTATGAGATACAGCCTGTTGATAGACGGACTGATGGACATCGATGTCTCGTGAATAGCGTCCCGTTTTTACCTTTTGGGTACGAAACCCTGAAATTGGTCTCAAGAATATGCCTTGTGGTTAGCTTGTTGGTTATTTGGTTTATGTTTTATATTGCAGATTGCACTTTTAATATCTAGTTGTCACATGCTAAATAAATTATCTTTTTCATGTTAAGATAAAATTAAACTATAAATGGTAATTGAATGTAGTTAAAAATTCTTACATAATAGATATTAAAGAAATTACTTCTATAGTTAGAAACTAGTATGAGAATAGAATAAGAATTAAATAGCGTGCGTGACAAAATATAATATCGTCCTAACTTTATAGCTGGCTGTACTAAATTAAACGCTTATTATAAACCTATTTTATGACACACTGTTTGTGTCCTTGATTCAAAAAAGAGGCTCATTATATACCACGGTCCTTTGCGCAGCGAGCTCCGTGGCGCAGCGGTTAACACGCTAGCCTGCGACACGGGGGTCCCGGGTTCGATCCCCGGTCAGGTCAAGATGGAAAAAGATCTTTTTCATATTGACCTGGGTCTTGGATATTTATCTATATAAGTATATATTATAAAATATAGTATCGTTGAGTTAGTATCCTGCGACACAAGCTCACAACTTACTGTGGGGCTGGCTCAATTTGTGTGATATGTCCCTATATATAATATAATATAATATATAAAACATGTGCTGTTGCATATCACGCCAGAATAAAGTAGAGGTGGCAAACCTTCATGGTTACGGTGGAGGAAAATCTCAAGTTTTTTTTGCAATCTCTCATAAGAAGAAGACAGGGAAGCAATTGTCATCCAAAAAAGACCAGCTCATAGTTGGTGCAGAGACTTATTCGGTGCCCAGGAGATAATCAACCGAAAAGAAAAAATATCTCGTGAAATATCGGATGGACGGGATGATTTTTTTCCCTGTATAAGCGTAGTTTCCTCCAGACTTTGGTTATTCTAGACTGCCTCAGATAACTGTTTTGACTCATCATCTACACTAGAGGTAGGATCTAAAAGGTACTATTTAAAAAAAAAACGCTTTTTGTATGATACAATAGGGATATAGTCTGGGTCGCTGTTTTCTCGTGGTCCCAGGATTTTGTCCCATTAATGGGACATTAATTATGACCCATTTTATGTAATTTCTTTTTCACCGTAAAAGCATAGTTTTGGAGAATACTTCGGAAATTATTCTAAACTGCCCCAGAAAACTGTTTCGGCTCATCATACACGATGGTAAAGGTACTTATTTTCAAACCATTTTTCGTATACTAATGTGTTTTTTATTAAAGTATGTTTCTCTCGGATGAAAAAAAAAGTATGGTGATTGATAATTCTTCTTTTTCAATCGTTTTTCCTGATTGCGTCCATAATAACTGTATCTGCAATGCATTGGAGACCGGAACCCGCTGTTACGCCTGTAGCACACAGCCGCAAATAAATAACGGAAGCGTTCCGGAACGGAACACTGGCGGTACCGCGAAACGCTGTTGTATGATTCCAATTCGGTTTCGTTCCGCTTGCGGTGTGCGACGCACCAAACAAAATTATACTAGACAACGTTTCGTGGTTTCACCAATGTTGCGTTCCGGAACGCTTCCGGTCCTCATTCCCGGCTACAACGTTATGATAGCATTTGTGAATAGATAGCCTTCGTCTCTTTCCTTGGGCTGGTGTTTTAATTCAAGAGTTTTACCATTTCACCATGGCGGCTGTCATCATACCTGTCTATGTCAAATTACCAGACATAATCAATTACGCACAGCTTAACGCGTGGCCAAAATAATAACTGTATCTTGCTGTCTCCAAAATCAATTGACCATGAAACATTTGAATACGAAGCCCATTAACTATTCTCTAATAAAAACAATTGTCAAAATTCGTTTGACCCTATATTATACGTGTTTATAATCTGATATGTCATGGGAAAATTTTGTGACAATTCTTATAAAGGCTCTTCATCATAAAAGCGAAGCTACGGAGCGTTAACATTATGAATTATGATTTCATAAAATTGATATTAATGGAAAATCAAAAATGTAACAGTACCTTGAATTAAAAAACTAAATGCTAATTTGTATCTTTATCCTTACAGGACAAGGTCAATGTGATAATTTTCAGAGAAGTAACTTGAATTCCTATTTCAGTTGCCCTAAAATCTACAGAATAGACAAACTGATAGATGATGTTGAAATTTTGTAGGTCCCTCGAAGGGGTGATTTAGCCTATTGAAATAAACAACTTTTCTTATGGGAAAAATGCGAGGCATGCATGTAGCATATTATGGGGCAGCATAGGGCAATCAATTTATGTAGGAATATATATTTTTTTGAGATTCCTGCATTGATATCGTTCAAAATGTTGTTTATATCAGCGAGCTGAATCACCCTATTTAAGGTTCTTATCAACCTAAATTTCACCATGCATAAATGCCATCCAAGCACTACGATAAAAAAAATAACTTTATAACGAGCGATCCATAGCCTTGTGTGGGGTTTAGGCTTAAATGGCAAAACAAAAGGTACCGTTCGATCTTGCAATTAAATAAATTAGTATCGTCGCAGAAACATGGAAAATGGAGATACGTATTTTAATGACTTAATTGTCAAAAGTTATTAAGAGACACGCATTGGTAAAGAAGTCATTATATAAATTTTTATTGTCAGATTTCGTGTCACGCACGCTGTATTCCACTTTGACCTGACACTTTCAAACCATAAAGGGAAACATAATCATTTTTATCATTTAAATAACAAAAAGAAATAAAAATCTCGAAACGAAATATTTGAACTTTAGATTTGAAGTATGAACTTTCACAAAAAGTTTTTCCATAACCCCTTTATTTTTCTGTGTCTATTTTGTGGGAAGATCAAGTTTATCTGCCCTCATTTGTACATAATAATCACATCGTAATGACCTGACATGACCGTATGGTATAGGCAAAGCCTATTCCTGCAAATATATTATATTTATTCCGCAAACTAAATTAGTTTACGATTTTTGACACTAACTTTATCCTTATGCACGAAACCTGAGTACTCACCCTTTTGTCGTTTTGTAGGTCAAAAAACACACAATTTTGAAACGAAAAAACTGGAACTACCTAAGTGGAAACAAAAGGCAAACATTCATATGTTTGTTCGAGAGAAAGTGGAAGACAATACGATTATGTTGCCTCTTAATTCGTACAACAGGTATTGACATCGATTCTCGAGCGATGAGTTATCGATGTTTTAAATCGATAGTTGTTAACAGCACTTGTGACTTTGCACATTCGCTTGATTGCGATTTAAATGAAAATAAAAATCGACATGTTTTTTATCGAGTTTCTGTTCAATTTATGTCTTTGTGATTCGTGAGAACTGATCACTTGTTTTCGACTTGCTAATCACAAGATGAAATGTTGTAATTGTGATTGACGTCATTTTATATGAGTTAGATATGAGAAATATGCAGGTTTAATTCCATGTTTTACGTTATTTATACACCAAACGTATCGAACACTGTAGTTTTCATATTCGCAAGTAACCTCAGTCTATTGTAGTGAACTACTACTGTATAATAATTTATGATTTGTGCGTATATATTTATTTATTTAAAAAAATGTGATATTAATAATAATTTAATCTTAATATGTAATAATCGCAAAAACGCCCACCCAAAATTATTACCCTTTTAAGTGGCTCAGTTAAGTACAAACAAAACTATCTTATTATACTATGCATTGTATGAAACTTTTATTATTACGTATGATTATCACTATCAGTGTCATCGTCATAACTTCACTAACATATTATAAAACAAAGTCTATTTGTCTGTCTGATCATTATAATCTCAAAAACTACAGCATAATAATCTTGCAATTTCCACCAATAAATAGAGTGATTCTTGAGGAAGGTTTATACGTCTAATACATGCCAGGGGGCAGCCGAAAAGGGTTGCTAGTTTTATTTTAAAACGCAATCTGTCTGTTTGCAATAACTACAATTAGTATTGGCAAGTATCGGCAAACGCGGATTATTTTTTTTATTTTATAAGTAAAGGCACACAAACAGATTACAGACATTACAGATCAAAATTGCTGTACATTTAAATTGATGGCTAGCCTATTAATCCAATAAAGTGTACACAGAAAACCAAAATATGTTTTTCTTAATATAAATATACTGCATATTCGCCGACTAACATTACTTACTGTTAACATGCATGTGTTTAATAAAATTATATTCCGGGAAAATCACATATTATGTAATGTAATTTAAATTGTATCTAAAGCCACAATTAGCGACCTCTTGAACTGAGACAAGTTAGAGCTAAAGATATCAAGATTTCCGTTACGCTGTTGGAGCTCGTCAAAGTCGCGGCACATTCTAATAACAGGATTGAAGAAAGATGTGTTGTTTTTGAAGACGTCAAGGCGAAACAGACGCGGTTTACGCAAGCGAAAACGAGCGTTGAAGTTAATAAGACTTAGTAAATCAGGACAATCGACAGGAAATTAATTAATTAAAACAACTCTGCACCACCATCGTTTAACTATGATACCTACCTAGTAAGTAGTAGCCCTTACTTTGGTTCGAGATTTTTCTATGAGGTTGACAGTGTATACGATTATTAGTATAATTAGCGCTTAGTTATGTTAAGCAACCCGGGCGCAGTCCTCCCTTGGATGGGTGACCATAAGTGGTATGAAAAGATCTCGAGCTCCACCGTGCCTCAGACGGAAGGTCCCAGCTGTCATATTAATGGTAGTCGTTTAGCTATGTGAGATGCCTGTGTTGGCCACTTACACGCATGAAAAACAAATAAACGAATAAAAAATAAATGAAGTCTGCTAACTAAGACAAACGGTAAAGTTACTAAATGGTAATTTTAAATCTTTTAATAATTTTGCTGCTAAAGTTTTTTTTAATGAATTAAAGATTTAATAGAAGATAGATAGAAATGTTTACAATTTAAAAATAAAAAAAATGTATATATTTAATTTATTAATTATTTTTCGTGTACTAATTAATTCAATGCTATTATTTATTAGTTGATGATAGTATAGGAACTAGTCAAAATATACTTCCTTATCCTTATTTCAAGATTTTGTGTTTTAATTTCTATCTTATTTTTTAGCCAACTAGCTTACCTTGGTAACCTTTGACATGATATTTGCAAAAATTCTACTGATGATAGATCATAATCATATATTATATCCTCATAATTATACATTTAAGACAAAATTTGAAAGATATTACCAAAAATTATAATTTAACGCTCAAAATATAAAGTCGAATGAATATTTAAACAATTACTCTTGTCCAAATAATAATAGTGTTGACAAGAGGCCATCTTCAAAATGTCGATGTATGGAAATAGAAGTGAGTCAAGCTGACATCATAAAAATCGACAAGTATCGCACCTGACCTTTGCTGTGATAAATGCGATGAGTACGTAGGTCGGGTTAGGTTGTGGCCAGAGAACTTGTGGTTTGATCAAAATGTGATCTATTTTAGTATTTTTTATTGCTTTTGTTTGCTTTTTGTTAGTATTTATCAATATATTGTATTTTATAGGTCACTTGGAGAGGGTAATCTACAAATTCATGTGCTGAAAATCATAACCTATAGTACTGTAAAATAGAAGTGTACCTTGCTGTTCATGTAAGTAAATACATTTATATAAAAAGATGCGTTTGTTGTAGCTCCTTAGTTCATGCATGAAATCTCGTTTGGTCATTCAATAAGGTCAAATGATATTGAGGCACTTAAAAATACGCTAGTTTTTATATCATCATCATCGTCATCTCAGCTACAAGAAGTCCGCTGCTGGACATAGGCCTCCCCTAAGGATTTCCAATATGACCGAAATGATATTGAGGCACTTGAAAATATGCTAGTCTTTCTAAATCTAGCTCAATTTGCTTTCCATGTAAGCAAATATAATTAAAAATTATAATATAATTTGGAATTAATCTGATTTTAGTTACAGTATGTATATTTGAAATTTTGTATACAATTAAGTCTATCAACCATTCGTTTGGGTGATGGAGATAAAAATATGCTGTTTTTATAGAACACAACATGTTACAAGACATATTTAGTAAATTTAACACATATCAACAACTTATTCAATGCTTAGTACGCAAATATGGTATTATTAAAACACAATCATTAGTACGACGTATGTTTGAATTTTAAGAATATTTTCTATTACAATTAAAATTTTTCATAGCCCAACATTTAATCTGAAATCTAGAAAACAATATCGATATCGACGAGGGGCGGTGCCGCCCCGCCCTATACGAATAAATATTTAATTAAACTTATGAGAGCGCACGATTTCGTACACCAGGCCATGTATTTTTTATTAGAGGTTTGTGCTCATAAAGTTGTCATAACAGTTTTTTTAAATTGATACTTCAAAGGTTTTATTAAAATATTATCGAGTTTACTGTACTTTTGTGGCAGAAAAAGATATTTACAAACAGGTGGTAGTATTGATATAATTATTAACCTTCATAGGGACAAATAACATAAATCGAGCTAGCCCCACAGTAAGTTGTGAACTTGTCTCGTAGGATGTTAGCATCCTACGATACTATATTTTATTATAGCGACTTATATAAATAAATTTCCATAATCTAGCTAATCTGAAGTAGATTATTTTCCATCATAAGCTGGCCAGGCCATTATGAATAATGAACCCGGTACCCCTCGTATTGATGCTAAGCAGCGTGTTAACCACTACGGAGGCTGTCATGTTGGAGATTAGTTTAGGACTATTTTGGTGTTTGGCGGGGTATTTCAAGTGCAAGTGCGTGTGTATTGTGTTTTAATTGAATTGTTATTTATGAAAAATAAAACTATAAATAAACGTTTGAAATATTGTACAACATAAGTTTAAACACAGTTTTTTATTTGAGCCGTAATGTTTAAAAATATTTTTCAATTTGCAAAAGGCTCAGTTTAAGAGAAAAAAGTTTAATACTTCTTTTTAAACCCATCTCTTTTATTATTTTACTAGCAACCCTGCCTGCGCCTGGACATGTATTGTACTAATTAAGCACTCTATTTATTGGTAAAAGCTTTATGAATATCTGTGCAGTAGTATTTAAGTTTATCCCAAATAGGCAGACGAAAGTTTTGCAGCAAAAACATTTATAATGATTAAAAAAATATCTCAAACGTATTAGAGAGTGAAAACAAAACACAAATTGTTTTGTACTCGCAATTTGCAACAAAATAAGTAGAGGTCGTGGGTTCGACTCGCGATAGAAGTGGGCGTGTATTAATTACGCGCATGGGAATCGAACCTACGTCCCGCGATGATGGGAAATAGCTTCTAAGTTAAAATACGATCGTTAAATAATGCATCGTGGACGGAATTTGTTGTGACTGTAAGCGTAAGAAAAATATTAAATATGATTAGGTGTCATATAGCTAAATTATACTTATGTGAGATATTACTTTATACGGTCAAAATAATAGGTAACTGTAAACTTTTACGACGTCATTTAAAAAGCACTGACTGCCCTGCTAAAAATTCCCTCTAAATTCTTTCTAATTTTCCTCTCACAGGTGTTATTAAACATAAGCCTCCGTGGTCCAGTGGTTAAGGCGTTTGCCTTGTTGACCCGGGGGTCGTGGATCGATTCCCACGGGAAGTATACTTTATTAAGTTGTTTTCAGTTTGGCTAGGACATTGCAGGCATGAATCACCTGATTGTCTGATAAGAAAGATGATTCCGTGCTTCGGAAGGCACGTTAAGCCGGTGGTCCCGGCTGCCATCTGGTAGTCGTTAAAGGATCCATGTCAGAGGCCGAGAGGCGGTTCCGAAGAACTCTGACACCAGGGTGTGCATGGTCGACTGACCGTGTCACCTACACGAAATGATGATGATGATGATTAAATATAAGTAGCCACGCATTTTTTTATCAAATCTATGGTTAAGGGTAAGGATTTTAACGCTGGTCCAAATCTATCGACGTGTTTAGAAGTTATGTTGAATAAAAAAACTTACATAAATACATATCTACTTATCAAGAATCAACAATCATTTATTCCTCTGAAAATGGTTACAAGGATGTTACTTAAATACATTTGCATATGTTTCTTGAGGAAGTTGTAAGATTCATCCGAGGAAACTGCAAGGTAATAGATTTTCTCAGTAAATGTATTAAAAAAAAAACCAGCCATGTGCGTGTCGGGCCACGTGCAGTTTAGGGTTCCGTAGTTGCAAATGACAACTTTGAGTTCACACTGTTCACATTTGCACCTCACAGTTTAACGACCAAAAACATCTAAGAATGAAAATTGTATGAAATTTTACATTTTCGAGTACATTTTATAAGTTGGTTGTCTATAACTTTTTGGTTTGTTTTTAGTGCTCATCTCTGATAGTTTTCCTTTCAACTTCAGTATATATACTATTGCTGTAATTTTTTTCACGTATCCATATTTAACCATTTAGCAAATAGAGGGGGTGGGGGACACTTACCTCTAACAAAAATTTGCACTTTAAAACCAAATATTTCTGAAATGGACCCCTAAATCGAAAAATGATGTTTCAACCTCACAATATTTTTTAATGACCTTTTTTAAAATACCCAACACGATGAGTTTGTATTGTATAAAAAAAAAACATAACTCCCTTTTTAGGGTTCTGTAGTAAACAAGGAACCTTTATAGTTTCGCCATGTCTGTCTGTCTGTCTGTCCGCCCGCGGTTTTACGCAGAGACTATAAGTACTAGAAAGCTGTAAGTTGGTATGGGTATTTATATTAATCAAGGCAAAAAGTGGTAGAATAAAATCTTGAAAAAAAATTTTTTTTAGCGTAGCTCCCATACAAGTAGGGGAGTAATTTTTTTTTCTCTATTTACCCATCGTGTGAGGTATCGTTAAATAGGTCTTTCAAAAATATTGTGAGATTGAGAACACCATTTTCCGATTTAGGGATCCGTTTCAGAAATATTTGGTTTTAAAGTGCGAATTTTTGTTAGATGTAAGTGTCCCCCCCCCCTCTATCTGCTAAACGGTTATATATAGATACGTGAAAAAAATTACAGCAATAGTATATATACTAAAGTTGAAAGGAAAACAATCAGAGCTGAGTACTAAGTACAAACTAAAAAGTTATAGGCAACCAACTTATAAACTGTAAAATTTCATACAATATTCATTGTTTTGGTCGTTAAACTGTAAGGTGCGAGTGTGAATAGTGTGAACTCAAAGTTGTCATTCGCAACCACGGAGCCCTACACTGCACGTGGCCTGACACGCTCTTGGCCGGTTTTTACTTGTATGGGAGATAAGCTAAAAAAAAATATTTTTTCAAGATTTTTTAGTACCACTTTTTTGCCATGATTAATATACTCGTCCATACCCGTACCAAATTACAGCTTTCTAGTACTTATAGTCTCTGAGTAAAACCACGGACCGACAGACAGACAGACAGACATGGCGAAACTATAAGGGTTCCTAGTTTACTACGGAACCCTAAAAAGGGTAAATCGCAAACGGGCAATGAAAATAACGTTGCCATTGCATTTTAGCTCAGTGAACGTATTTATGTGATTGCAATCCTTCCCATTCAAATGAGTATCGTTCAGAAAGTAATAACAAAGATAAAATTGAGCCTGCTTAAAAATATAGCAGCGGCATAGTACACATACTTAAGTTTATCATTTAAATTGTTCCTTTCACACGTTTGAGTAAATGGACAAGATAAGAAGGCATCTTATTTATCTTATGACCTCAGGTTATGATCTACAAATGCGATGGAAGGATTTTAAATTTTATGATACTCGTATTTACAATACTATGTTGAGTGTATGGTCAGCATATTTTTTGAATTTTAGGGGATAGAAAATACACCAAGTTTCTTTTATATTTAAACCTAGCTTAATAGAAGTTGCTTTGCTGGTATATCAACTTTGCTGCTTTATAACCAATTAAGTTGCTAGATTAGTGGTTCAAACTTATAATATGAATAAATAAATAAATGAAATCCCTTTTCTTTTCCGAAATAAGAAAGTGTAAATAGGTATTGTCCATTTTTGAAATTTAGCAACAAGCACATGTTCGTTACATAAATTTTTAATTATACTATACTAGCTGTTACCCGCGGCTTTGCCCGCGTGATATATAACCTATAACTTTCTCAGTATCCTAACCTACGTGTTTGCAAAATTTCATGATGATCGGTTCAATATATAGAACGTTAAGTATAACAAACAAACAACTTCACATTCGCGTTTATAATATTAGTTAAAATTAGGATTTCAACTAACATTTTACCGTAATGTGACAATTAGATATGGATCGATCTCAGATTAATAACTAATTATAGTTCTGTGGGATTGATTGACGGAATAGAATGGCAGATATACGATTAAGCTTTTGCGTTTAGTTATTCTTTTTAAATTATAGTATTAATTAAAAAAAAAATAACTAAACGCAAAAGCATGGAGTCTCTAAAATAAGAACCATACAGATAGTCTAAGTGTTATAGTAATATTGCTGTTCACAAATAGTAATTGAAAAGCAATACGTGTACCAGTAATGGATTCTAAAGAACGACAATTACTGCAGAAGCAAATTGCAATTAATATCGGAGGTGTGGTAGCTCTGCTGGTTTATTAGGTGTTTAATTTCAGGTAATAAACAATATTTAGAAACAGTCAATATGTTTAAAACTTTATAATAGGCCTTTTCTATATATTATATACTAGCTATTACCCGCGGCTTCGCTCGCGTAATTTATAGCCTATGTCCTTCTCGGTACCCTAACCTATGTGTATGCTAAATTTGATGATGATTGGTTTAATAGATTCGGCGTGAAAGCGTAAAAAACAAACAAATAAACAAACAAACTCACTTTCACATTTATAATATTGGGATGAAATGTTGGGATGGGATTTTTAAGTAAATTTTATCGCTCTTTTGGCAAAAGTGCCCTAAAATGCTTTGAATTATAAACAAAAATACACACAAAGGAAATACTAGAATAGAAAACATTCAAACCTCGGAATTTTGACACAGTAAAAAGGTATGTGGAATACATTTTTTTTTGTGTTGCTATAGAAAGACCTTTACAAATAAATAGAACTGTAATAAACATAAATTACTTAAATAAACTCTTTTACATACAAAAATTACAAGGTCAAGGTATTTTTAAAGCGTTATGAAGACGCATTGATTTGTTCATTATTGTATCTGGTCATAAAGCTGATCTCTTTGACTTAAGCTTTCGCCGTTAGGTTAAAAGTAGTGATTAGTTTGAATTTATTTGCCACAATATGATGAATTAGTCGATAAGAGCCCTTAAAGCCCGTATGGAACACTGGCTTAGTAGACATCCACCATTACAGTCCCAGATTCTGCCTGCCGAAAACAACTACCGGGAGGCGATCTGCCCTGGCCAATTTGGAAATCTTTAAGCAGACTTTGTGCTGGTTTCGCCAGATGCCAGAAAAACCGAGTTAGGTAGGGTTTATATAGCAATAGCAAGTTAGCCGTTCAATTTAAGACTCAGACTACCCTGTAACGTATAAAAATTGATTAGTATGTATTTATTTGCCAAAACATGATGAATCAGTCGATATAAGTCAATACCCGCATGGATCATTACCGGTAGCCGTCCAATCTAACGCAACCGCAACGCTGATTTGCGAAAATAAAACGAGACCGTATTACAGACGGCGCCGAGGTAATGGAGTAGGGTTGGGGTGAACTGAAGTTCACTTGATATCGACATCATTGTATGTATTCACACGATTGCTCTATAAAACTTGCCGAGGTTCAAAATTGACAAGGCAAGAAAGCTTTTTTGTATAGTATTCGATAATTTGATTTATTATTCCAAATTTAAATCTTCTCAAACAATATTGAAAATAGAAAATAGAAGATTTTACTGCGTTTTGTTTATTTGTTTGTAATGGATAAGCTAAAAAAAATTACGCAATTTCGAAAATCCTGTAACTTACATTATCAGCAGGTGACAAAGAATATAATTTAGTAATGTTTTTGTAACCTGTTTCTGTATCCCATTGCAGGGCAAAGGCCTTTTCCTCTTTTCCTCACTGCATTTTCCACACATCATTTACATATTTATAATAACAAAATAGTTTACTATTGTTTGAAAGTACACATAGTAAGACGATTTTTATCGATATTTTAACACATCGTCCAATCCCAGCACTATGAATACAGAGGATCCGCAAGTAATCATTTGTCTACTTGACTAAACTGAATTATATTATTTTTATTATTATTTAATAATGAGCAATAATTGAAGGTTGCGCGGGCTGCCGGCTTCTGTTCTAAGCTCGGGCTTATTCGAATCATCATTGTTAAGGTCATGCTCTTTAGTTATATTTTGGTTTGAATCAAAAGCTTAAGACATGGAATTATAATCACATTTTACCCAAGGTTTTGAATTTACGAAATTTAAATGGAAGCGTGCATATCGAAAAAAAAACCGGCCAAGTGCGTGTCGGGCCACGCGCAGTGTAGGGTTCCGTAGTTGCGAATGATAACTTTGAGTTCACACTGTTTACACTCGCACCTCACAGTTTAACGACCAAAAACATCTAACAATGAAGCTTGTATGAAATTTTACATTTTCCAGTACATTTTATAAGTTGGTTGCCTATAACTTTTTAGTTTGCACTTAGTACCTAGCTCTGATAGTTTTCCTTTCAACTTCAGTATATATACTACTGCTGTAATTTTTTTCAAGTATCCATATATAACCGTTTAGCAGATAGAGGGGGGGGACACGTACCTCTAACAAAATTTTGCACTTTAAAACCAAATATTTCGGAAACGGATCCCTAAATCGAAAAATGGTGTTCTCAACCTCACAATATTTTTCAAATACCTTTTTAACGATACCCCACACGATGGGTAAATAGAGAAAAAAAAAATACTCCTCCACTTTACTTGTACGGGAGCTACCCAAAAAAAAATTTTTTTTCAAGCTTTTATTCTACGACTTTTTTGCCATGATTAATATACACACTCATACCAAATTACAGCTTTCTAGTACTTATAGTCTCTGAGTAAAACCGCGGACGGACAGACAGACAGACAGACAGACAGACAGACAGACAGACAGACAGACAGACAGACATGGCGAAACTATAAGGGTTCCTAGTTTACTACGGAACCCTAAAAATCGTATTGATAGTGACATAATGATTTCGTAAATTTACCTATGAGTTTATTTATGAGTCACCACTCAACCCCTTCAATTTTACGACTTTTACTTTAGGACACATGCTTAGAGCTCAAGGAAAATCGTATAAAAATCTTAAGCCGGCAAGGCATGGTAATGTGGGTTTTCCAGTACTTATAAATGCAGACCAGGTCTATGACTCAATAAAGCTAAAAATATAATTTTCCATCTATATTTGTAGTCAAATACTTATTTTTAATTAAACGAAAATGTTTCTTACCTACTATCCTTAAAGTAAAATTACATTATATTTTTTTTTTGTTTTAATGACTTTTTGCGTAAACTAATGTTGTAAATAAGGACATACAAAAGCTAAAATATCTTCACACTAATTTTCCATGACTCTGATATATTTTAGATGTGTTAGAGCCACGCTACCGGCTAAATTCGCTTTTGCTAGTACTATGAAGGGGCCGGCTCGTCCGGGGAAGTATCACACTCTCTGAAAAAAATTACGTTTGAGTAGTAGCTTTACGACTGCTATGATTCGTTCAGTAAGCGAGAGATCCGGATGCCTATTCCCTCTTCCCTCTGGGAGGAAAAAAAGGCCGGCAATCCTCTTGTCATACCCCCTGGTGTTGCAGTCCATGGGCAGCGGTGATTTCTTACCATCAGGTGATCCGATTGCTCGCATGTCGTCCAATGACTTAAAAAAACATTCATCTTTTCTTTGTCCTGACGCTATAGTTTCTGAAAAAGCTTTATGCTTGCCCTTAACCGCTCGTTATTAGATTACGTTGCGAACTCACTCGCATGACTGCTGGTTCGCACGATATTTGCTGGTGACCCTGACTCGACATCATATCAAGAACATATTTTCATTGCGTAATGAAAATTTGAAAAGCTACCGACGTAAGCAGTATACATGGCAAAATTTTGATATATAAATAATAAAAAAATTGTTAATTTGGGGGATAAAGACACTAGGATAATATTATAGCTGTATCCGGCAGTGATGTATGTATTATAGCGTTACAGCCAAAGGTTACAGCGATGGAGCCCAAGATACTACTTTTGGTACTTATCTGAATTAAAATTATTGTTAGCATTCCGCACCCGAAGGATCATCATCATCATCATCAGGTCTTTCCAGTCTCCACTGCAGGAGCACGACCCTCTCTGTACTACCAGAGCCATATACTAACCTGAGTAGTCAGAGGATTTGGCCTACACTCTCCACGCTGGCCAGACGGGTTGGAGAGGTCTCTTTGATGTTAATAAGCTTTGTTTAGCTTGTGCTTCCTTAGTCGCCTTTTACGACATCCACGAGATGACTTGGAGTGGTCCTATTCTACTCTGCCGGGAACCACACGGCGCCCGAAGGATTAAAGTGGAACTCTAAGTAATAAATCATCGATGTTTTTCCGTATATCACAGGGCTGTATTTACTATACCGCAATCGACAAAGACATGAAATTTTCATACAATATTTAAATACAGCGCCACTTAATAGTGGCATCGTGGTGTTGTAATCAAAAAATAATGAATATGTATGGGAAGAGATCACATGGAATACGTAGGTAATATTTTGTGTTGTAAGTTGTCCTTATTAATTAAAGTTTTAGGTGAAATAAATAAAGAAATCTTCTTAGCGTATAGATTCGAGCAAATCATATTGTGTTGACCAAAACTCTACTACTTACATATATAGCGCTATCAATAGCATTGTATAGGGTAGGACATGCAGGGCAAGACAATCGGTGTGCCATCGTCTGAGAGGTGGCACCATAGGAACAAGAGCTTTCCGAGCTCTCGCCTCACCTGTTCATATTCTCCTTGCTTCGGCTGACTTGAGTCCGGAGTCTGTTCAATGACTTCCCAGTCGACCAAAGTAGATCATGGCTAGGCGGGAGATGCTCTAAAACTAAAAGAATTCCTCCCTCCCCTCAACCCCCCCTCCCCAAAACCCTCTTAAGTAATTGAATTCAGAGCCATAAAAAAATACATTAGTGGACTCACTCTTGAAAAAGTATGGGGGTTTTTTATTCTTTAAATACCTATCTGAATGTCCTACATACATCTGGGCAAAGGAATCTCCATTCCTCGGGGCAACTACTCAAAACTCAAAATTCGCAACCAGCCATCTCCATAATGACGTCTTCGAACCTGGCCCATTAAAACAAAATAAGCATACAGGCTACGTAATAACTGTTTTTAAATTGATTTAAGATTTCACAGGCCGTTAAGGTGGAGTGTAGAATGGGGACGGGTTGAAATTTTATCAATATATACGCTTAAGGTTCCCAGCAATAACTTCAAAGGAAAAGTTGTTCATATCGATGGGTTTAATTTCTCCTTCAAGGGTTTTGTATTTAAGGCCCCACACTAGGCACACTAGCAACGGCAATCATTTTATTCCTAATACTTTACAAATAGAAAGAAATTCAAGAATTTAAATCATATAAGCTGATTCTCATAATAATAATTTATGATTTTAAAAATAATTCAGGTTATTTACTAAGGCCTATATGATTAACATTCTTGAATATCTTTCTATTTGTAAAGTATTAGGAATAAAATTATTGGCGTCGCTAGTGTGCCTAGTGTGGGGCCTTAAATACTAAACCCTTGAAGGAGAGATTAAACCCACCGATATGAACAACTTTTCCTTTGAAGTCATTGCTGGGACAAAACCCATTGTCCCTGCAAATTGACCGAGCGGTTCAACATTTTCGTATGAAAATGTTAATATATTTTTTGATTTCCTATCATTGGAAATAGTTTATCAAATGATCAACGATTCATGGCTTGTAAAAAAAACAAGCCATATAAGCTACGATGTCTATAGACCAGCTGTTAGTGCTATACGAAAGGATAAGGGTTCGAACCTCCAACTCATACGGTTTCGTGGGTAAGTACTTTAATTTACTGACAACTATTTGCGTGCACTTCTGGAGATACGCAATGAGGGTTGGCATTAGATGGGCTGGACGTCAAATCTTTTCTAGATCATAATACAGCATGAATAGCATGAATACTATAATTATTGCGGACTCTGGGCTCCAACATAGAGAATTTTCAAGACTTGAGAAGTGGCTACCTGTATTTTTATATATCTATACGTATAACCAAGATCTCAAATAATCAGTTTAAATAATCTTCTTCTTAAACTCGCAAACAAAGAAATGTTAATATCTCAAATACCCTTCAGTTTCATATATAAATATTGTAACAAAAAGTCGTATAATTGACCAGCGTAGCCAAATTTAAACCAACTTTAAGGTCTCCTAATAGTGAACATCCTGCCTGACCGGAACTAATGTCAAATGGACTTTAAACGTTATGGCGTTACGTCACGCAGACCTAACACTAAACTCCACGGTGTCACTACTGAGCCGCTATGTGCCGGGGGCGTGCGCTACTCTCGTTCCACAGCCCCGACGCGGCGGTCGCGCTCAGCGACTCCTCCTAGACACGCTCATGACTCGTTCTTAGTCACATAGTGACAGCAGAGGAATCGGAGCGGCCACCTACACCGGGCGTACGTCACGCAGACGTACTCCAAGTTGTAGCAAGGAGTTCCAACGATGACATTTTTTACCCAATGAACCTACCAAGACGGAGGGTATTTTTTTTTTAATTTTTATGATCATGTCTCTCTTTTAGGCTCTACTGCAGGCGCATGACCCTCCTACTAGAGCCGTATATTAGCCAGAATAGTCAGAGTATTTGGCCTACACTCTCCACGCTCGCCAGAAGTGTTGGAGAAGTCTCTTTGACGTTTATAAGCTTTGTTTAGTTTGTGTTTCCTAAGTCGCCTTCTAAGACATCCACGGGATGACTTGCAATAATAGTATAAGGTAGGTTTAACCTGTAAGGTCTAAGCGATTCTAGTTCATGGTGTTAAAGGCCATTTGTAATAATAATGGTTCATAAGGATTAAGCGCAAAGCATAAAAGCTAGAAATAACACATTATATATCAGAGGCTTAATAAGTTGCCGTGTGGTTCCCGGCAGAGTAGAATAGGACCACTCCAAGTCTTCCCGTGGATGTCGTAGAAGGCGACTAAGGAAACACAAGCTAAACAAAGCTAAAAACATCAAAGAGACCTCTCCAACCCGTCTGGCCAGCGTGGAGAGTGTGGGCCAAATCTTCTGACTGCTCAGGCTCTGGTAGTACAGAGAGGGTCGTGCTCCTGCAGTGGAGACTAAAAAGACCTGATGATGATGATGATAAGTTGACTTGCATAGAGACTCCGGACCACCCTCAATTGTTTGGTATAAGCATACACATTATATAAATAGGTTTTAGACCAGACGTTCAAAACAGTTTCGAAATTTAAGATTTTGTCATTTAACTGCCAAGTTTGGGTTTCTATATCCCAATTTTAATATTATAAGTGAGAAAGTGAGTTTGATAGCTTTTACGCCCTATCTACTGAACCGATCATTATGAAATTTTGCATACACGTTATCTGGAGTACAGAGACAACAGCTAGTTTTACCATAACTACTAACTAAATTTAAAAAAAAAAGTTAAAATCCTTACACCCTTTCATAATGGCATAGGATTTAATGCTTCTGTTTTATTTCTTTGTTAAAAACAGCTTTTAAGATTGAAAATGCTTGGATAATCATATTACTAAATCTATTCCTTACTAATGTTTCTTTGTTTGAATCTAATCATACTTTGTTTGTTTGTTTGTTTTTCGTATGTGTAAGTGGCCAACACTGGTGTCAGATTTTTCAAGCTGCCTTAAGGCATCTGACATAGCTTAACGACTGCCATTAACGATGACAGCCGGGACCAACGGCTTAACGTGCCTTCCGAAGCACGGAGGAGCTCGAGATATTTTTATGCCACTTGCGGTCACCCATCCAAGTAGGGACTGCACCAGGGGTTGCTTAACATATGTAAGCGCTCTTAGAGCTCACACCCACTGGACCATCGGGCTCCTCATATGTATCTAATCATACTACCGACTGATATGTGAAACGTATCTCCTTATTCAATTTAAGATTTAAGTTTTTAATGATAATTTGAAGGTTATTTTGCATTGAAGAGCTTTGTATCATGTTATCAGCTAACTGACTTCACTACATTGTTTTGTCATCATAATACTAATTTGTAATTATTTTCAGCTCAATTTAGTTGGTGCAACGTGATTGCAATACTCAAAGAGTTGTCACAAAAAATAAATAAACAAGGACTATCATTTAAATAAAAACCCGACAGCCCTCCCCTTTCTTTAAGGGGACATAAATCTAAACTAAGGTTTTTGAGACGAAACTAACGATACATAAACTGGCATCCAGCCGTTTGAAAAATATTACGTAATATAGAAATCTACAAATGAACGTGAAAGATATGATCCCTCTGGCAGTCAGGTAAAAATAAAAACTTATTTCCTTGCTAGGGAATGTAAACCTGTTATCTTTATTCATATGACCTTCCTCGCTAACACATCTGTCCTTCGCCTTACAATATTAGTCAGGATAAAACCTACATACAACGCATATGTCCTGCAAAGCCTGACCTCTAGCCCGACCACCCTCGGACAAACCCTATTAAACATTATCATTATACGAAATTAGTATTATTTGTTACATTGTCGAGGTTTTTTACTAACTGGTTACATATATTCGATCTGTATTTTATGGCCAGATTCTTTTCAAAAGTTTATGATGAATTTTATTGCTCGGCTTATATATCGGGCTTCGGCTGATTACTTGTGTGAAAATGACGATTCACGAGAAAGTCATATGATAGACAGGAAAATAATTAGCAGAGGCTTTGTGTAGGGCTCAGTTTACACACGGTTTTTATCATTATCATCATCAGAGTTTTTTATTCCCCACTGCAGGAGCATGACTCTCTCTGTATATTGGCCAAAGCAGTCAGAGGATTTGGCCTACACTCTCCACGCTGGCATGTTAATCTTTGATTTTGCTACAACTGTAGTTTTCACGAATCAATATAAAATAATACATAAATTAGTAGATACCTTCATTATTTTATATTCTGTAGTTACTCCAACTGGGCACACTTGAGGTCAGATACGTGTGGTCAGTTATTAAAAGCCTCACGTTGTCGGATGAGCATTATTCGCTAGGACGTGTAATTCAATAAATTGGCATATTAACTTGGGATGTTCCAAGGTGCACGCGTTCAAATTAATTGGAGGGGATAAATCTGGCTGCGGTGACACACTGGTGGAATTTTTAGTGACCAACAGTATTAGAATGACAGCGTATTTTCACATACACACTATTGCGTCTTTTCCCTTGCAAGGTACACAGAGCCCAGTAGTTGGCATTTGGCATGTTGACTAAAAATTTTTTCGTGTTGCTATGTAAAAACCTGCATTATGTAAAAAAAATAAACACAATAGTGACAGTAATACATTTCTAAGCAAAACACTCTTTCAGATATAAAAGTTTTAAGACACATGTTTTTAGACGTTAAATTTTAGACGTGAAAACGCACTGCAGATTGCCTACATATTTGTGACGTCACAACTTTGTTTGGTAGCTATACGAAATATTTCGTTTGTGGTAGTGGTTTCATAATAAAAGTTGGTATAAATTTAGCGGACTACAATACAGTTTAATTTTATTGAAAGATTTTCATACTTTTAAAAATGGTCCTATTCACCCAACTTTAAAGAAGCTTTAACATCACTTAACGAATCGATATCAAATAAAAAGTGTTCTTTATGGTGTTTTGGATAGAATTTAGTATAATTGGAAACAAATTTTATACAATCTCAACATAAGGCAACTACCAGCGTGGAAGATATTTTCAACCGACAAAAAAACGGAGGAGGTTTTCAAGACGATGCCTATACGAGTATATTTTTTCTGTTTGACCACGCATTATGTATGACCATATGCATGATGCATAACTTTTTACAATGCAGACTGATTTTGAAAATCCTTAGCCTTATCCTTTGGAATAAGCAAGGAAACACAAGCTAAACAAAGCTAAAAACATCAAAGAGACCTCTCCAACCCGTCTGGCCAGCGTGGAGAGTGTGGGCCAAATCTTCTGACTGCTCAGGCTCTGGTAGTACAGAGAGGGTCGTGCTCCTGCAGTGGAGACTAAAAAGACCTGATGATGATGATGATAAGTTGACTTGCATAGAGACTCCGGACCACCCTCAATTGTTTGGTATAAGCATACACATTATATAAATAGGTTTTAGACCAGACGTTCAAAACAGTTTCGAAATTTAAGATTTTGTCATTTAACTGCCAAGTTTGGGTTTCTATATCCCAATTTTAATATTATAAGTGAGAAAGTGAGTTTGATAGCTTTTACGCCCTATCTACTGAACCGATCATTATGAAATTTTGCATACACGTTATCTGGAGTACAGAGACAACAGCTAGTTTTACCATAACTACTAACTAAATTTAAAAAAAAAAGTTAAAATCCTTACACCCTTTCATAATGGCATAGGATTTAATGCTTCTGTTTTATTTCTTTGTTAAAAACAGCTTTTAAGATTGAAAATGCTTGGATAATCATATTACTAAATCTATTCCTTACTAATGTTCCTTTGTTTGAATCTAATCATACTTTGTTTGTTTGTTTTTCGTATGTGTAAGTGGCCAACACTGGTGTCAGATTTTTCAAGCTGCCTTAAGGCATCTGACATAGCTTAACGACTGCCATTAACGATGACAGCCGGGACCAACGGCTTAACGTGCCTTCCGAAGCACGGAGGAGCTCGAGATATTTTTATGCCACTTGCGGTCACCCATCCAAGTAGGGACTGCACCAGGGGTTGCTTAACATATGTAAGCGCTCTTAGAGCTCACACCCACTGGACCATCGGGCTCCTCATATGTATCTAATCATACTACCGACTGATATGTGAAACGTATCTCCTTATTCAATTTAAGATTTAAGTTTTTAATGATAATTTGAAGGTTAATTTGCATTGAAGAGCTTTGTATCATGTTATCAGCTAACTGACTTCACTACATTGTTTTGTCATCATAATACTAATTTGTAATTATTTTCAGCTCAATTTAGTTGGTGCAACGTGATTGCAATACTCAAAGAGTTGTCACAAAAAATAAACAAACTAGGACTATTATTTAAATAAAAAGCCGACAGCCCTCCCCTTTCTTTAAGATCGAAGTAATACTAAACTAATGTTTTTGAGACGAAACTAACGACACATAAACAGGCATCCAACCGTTTGAAAAATATTACGTAATATATAAATCTACAAATGAACGTGAAAGATATGATCCCTCTGGCAGTCCGGTAAAAATAAAAACTTATTTCCTTGCTAGGGAATGTAAACCTGTTATCTTTATTCATATGACCTTCCTCGCTAACACATCTGTCCTTCGCCTTACAATATTAGTCAGGATAAAACCTACATACAACGCATATGTCCTGCAAAGCCTGACCTCTAGCCCGACCACCCTCGGACAAACCCTATTAAACATTATCATTATACGAAATTAGTATTATTTGTTACATTGTCGAGGTTTTTTACTAACTGGTTACATGTATATGATCTGTATTTTATGGCCAGATTCTTTTCAAAAGTTTATGATGAATTTTATTGCTCGGGTTATATATCGGGCTTCGGCTGATTACTTGTGTTAAAATGACGATTCACGAGAAAGTCATATGATAGACAGAAAAATAATTAGCAGAGGCTTTGTGTAGAGCTCAGTTTACACACGGTTTTTATCATTATCATCATCAGAGTTTTTTATTCCCCACTGCAGGAGCATGACTCTCTCTGTATATTGGCCAAAGCAGTCAGAGGATTTGGCCTACACTCTCCACGCTGGCATGTTAATCTTTGATTTTGCTATAACTGTAGTTTTCACGAATCAATATAAAATAATAAATAAATTAGTAGATACCTTCATTATTATATATTCTGTAGTTACTCCAACTGGGCACACTTGAGGTCAGATACGTGTGGTCAGTTATTAAAAGCCTCACGTTGTCGGATGAGCATTATTCGCTAGGACGTGTAATTCAATAAATTGGCATATTAACTTGGGATGTTCCAAGGTGTACGCGTTCAAATTAATTGGAGGGGATAAATCTGGCTGCGGTGACACACTGGTGGAATTTTTAGTGACCAACAGTATTAGAATGACAGCGTATTTTCACATACACACTATTGCGTCTTTTCCCTTGCAAGGTAAACAGAGCATTTGGCATGTTGACTAAAAATTTTTTCGTGTTGTTATGTAAAAACCTGCATTATGTAAAAAAAAATAAACACAATAGTGACAGTAATACATTTCTAAGCAAAACACTCTTTCAGATATAAAAGTTTTAAAGACACATATTTTTAGACGTTAAATTTTAGACGTGAAAACGCACTGCCTATTGCCTACATATTTGTGACGTCACAACTTTGTTTGGTAGCTATACGAAATATTTCGTTTGTGGTAGTGGTTTCATAATAAAAGTTGCTATAAATTTAGCGGACTACAATACAGTTTAATTTTATTGAAAGATTTTCATACTTTTAAAAATGGTCCTATATTCATCCAACTTTAAAGAAGCTTTAACATCACTTAACGAATCGATATCAAATAAAAAGTGTTCTTTATGGTGTTTTTGGAAAGAATTTAGTATAATTGAAAACAAATTTTATATAATCTCACCATAAGGCAACTGCCAGCGTGGAAGATATTTTCAACCGACACGGAACGACGACACACGACGACGAACAACGAAAAAACGGAGGAGGTTTTCAAGACGATGCCTATACGACTATATTTTTTCTCTTTGACCACGCATTATGTATGACCATATGCATGATGCATAACTTTTTACAATGCAGACTGATTTTGAAAATCATTTTTTTTTTTGGAAGGTATACCTTGAAGTTGATCCCACATTAATATAAATTGGGAAAAAGGCAATGTTTTCCATCAAGCAAGATCTTACCTGTTCATCATCATTTCGTGTAGGTGACACGGTCAGTCGACCATACACACCCTGGTGTCAGAGTTCTTCAGAACCGCCTCTCCGCCTCTGACGTGGTTCCTTTAACGGCTACCAGATGGCAACCGGGACCAACGGCTTAACGTGCCTTTCGAAGCACGGAATCACCTCTCTTATCAGACAATCAGGTGATTCATGCCTGCAATGTCCTAACCAAACTGGAAACAACTTAACAAAGTATGCTTCCCGTGGGAATCGAACCACGACTCCCGGGTCAACAAGGCAAACGCCGTAATCACTGGACCACGAAGGTTGTTTCATCTAGATCTCATCGTTGCTTTCCATCTTGCCTGATGGAAAGCAACGATGAGGGGTGGTACACGCAAACTCAAATAATGACGATTCACTCTTGCCTTGAAAATCCTAAACGCGGGGAGAGCGTTCCATTCCTTGAATACCCCTCTTAGTCAAACAATAACAAAAGGAAAATATCGGTCCACTTGTTCCAAATAACGCGACCTGAACCTCACTGACCTTTTAAAAAGAAACTTAAATCCAGAGCACGATATTTCAACTGTCAATAGACAAGCAATTACTCTATGATTTATATAGAACAATTATTTATGTCTATGCTTATTCGCGTTATAATTATTGGAACGGAGATAGTATTTATTATGTTTTTAATGGACCACCCGGAGTGCTCGTTAGGTTGGTTACGTTTCGGTGATTGCTGTGTGCTATGGTTATTTAGAGTAGAGAGGAAATGGTAGGTTTGAGAATCGTTCGTTTTATTTGGGGAACAAAATATTAATGGAATTCCCTACTCGCATCGCTGTTTCTCGACTTGTACAATTTAGGAATTTCTATGGCAAGAGTGAATAGGTATTATTTCAGTTTGCATTTATTATCCTTGATTACCATTTCGACTCGATAAGAAGATTTATTATCCTAGACCTCATTGTTGCTTCCCATTAGTAAAGATAGAAATCAAAAGCAGTAAAATCATTCATAAATAAAATAACGGGCAAAGGCACATTCAACTATTAGGTTGACAGTTTGCAAAGTTCTTTTTTTGTAATTTCATAGTATCCTCGTCATCAGACTGTTCTTAGTTAAGTCCTTTGCGTGACACTGTTTATGTTGCAATATGGTTTGGCAAAAATTGTACGGCCAGCTGCCCCAACCCTCCTTGTGTAGCTCCAAAACCACGGACAATCACCTGTGTTCTTAATCACAAGTAGTTGGCCACTAACACACTCTAAAAAGAAATACAACATACGTTTTGCCTTAGAAAACACGAGCCTAATAAAGCTTATAATCAAAAGAACAAAGAGACCTCTCCAACCCATCTGGCCAGTGTGAAGAGTGTAGGCCAAATTATCTGACTGCTCTAGCAAATTTAAGGCTCTGTTGGTACAAAGAAGGTCATGCTTCTGCAGTGGAGACTAAAGACATGGTGATGATGGTGAAAAAATATAAAAATGCTTTAGGATCGACTGCTTAAACCTTCTTTGAGTAGCTTCAGAATCGCAGTTAAATACCTGTGTTCTTAGATATTGCTCCAAGTGCGCCTCTACTTGTTCACGGAGAGATCTACATTTGGAATATTTGAGATTTCTTTGCAATTATTTAAAAACTGCCAACGTTGGCCACTAACACACACTAAAAATAAACACAGCATACATTTTGCCATGAATCACGATTTCAAATAACATCCTCATCCAACCGCTATGGTCGGCGGCCATGTTTATAAATCTTGAATAAACAGTCGGAGTTATGAATCTTATAACATTATTTACTTATCGAACATAAGCCGCCGGTAGTTTAGTTATTATAGCACATTATACTGCGGTCTGGGGATCACACGCCGTCTCAATAACGCTTTTTCGAACTAAAGAGGCAGGAGCTACGAATTTCAGTTTTGTAAAGTAACAAATTTAGATGCATAATTTTCTATTTACAAGTTATTAAAGCGAAGTGAGTTCACACACTAGCGCCACCCAGAAATTAATTCTATAAGTCCTAATCATATCAAATTTAAAAAATCTAATAGCGGAATGCCGTAGTAAATTACTTGTAGCCTTATTAGTACAAGTTTTCACTATTTTTAATTTGATGAAAAATTGTGAAAACTTAGATTATAATATAGTAATTTACTAGGGCACTCAGCTATTAGAATTTTTAATTTTGATTTGATTTAGGAGTAAATAATTTAATTTCTGGGTGGCGCTAGTGTGTGAAATCACTTCGCCTTAAGAAAGTAAAGTTGTCGTTCCCGGCAGAATAGAATAAATCCTCTCCAACTCTTTCAGTTGACGTCGTACAAGGCGACTTAGAAGGGACATAGGCTAAGCTTAACAACCCATCTAGCCGGCGTGGAGAGTGTAGGTCAAATCCTCTGACTGGAAGTACAGAGAAGGTCGTGCTCTTGCAGTCAATAATAGCTATTAATCCATCTTAGCTATTCTGTATAATGCCTACAGTGAAGTTTTTTTACCTGGATAAAGATATATTTATTTGCAAAAACATGTGATATTACAATACAATATTAGCTGCATATGTAAGGTATTAACAATCTTAAGTCCTAACATGTTTTACCAACGTTGGTGTGCAAATATGAATTCAGAAGTCATGCTAGAAATAAAATAAATAATACAAAAAAAAAAACTACTGATGCTTTATTTTTTTTTATAATCACTATGTACTCATAATGATCATAAGCGCGAATCGGTGACTTATGTTCTTTGAGTCAACTTAGAAAAAATTATAAAATTGAATCTACAAAAATTGTATGTAATGATTGAAATACTTACAAAATTTCACAAGAGTCGGTAGATAAAATACGACCTAGCAGAGGGGAACAGTCGGACAGATGTACGGTGTAAGAATATTTTGCCCAAGCTGAAACAGAACAGCTTTGCTGACGCTTCACGCTTGCTCTGACAATTATTCGTTCTTTGTTTGTTTCTGTTTTTTTTGTTTTTCGTATGTGTATGTGGCCAACACTGGTGTCAGATTTTTCAAGCTGCCTAAAGGCATCTGACATAGCTTAATGACTGCCATCAACGATGACAGCCGGGACCAACGGCTTGACGTGCCTTCCGAAGCACGGAGGAGCTCGAGATAATTTTTGCCACTTGCGGTCACCCATCCAAGTAGGGACTGTACCAGGGGTTGCTTAACATACGTAAGCGCTTATAGAGCTCACACTGTTTGTTTCTTATTTTATATTACCTATGTCTTCCACCGAGATTTAAGTAATTCCTCCAAAGTCCAGTTTAATAAAATACGGTGTTGTACAGTATATGTAGTCATCAAAGATGGCATACGTTCTTTGAAAGCCTCGTGGGAATTTCTGGTGACAAATATATAAGAGTCCATATAAACATTTGTGAAATACTTTAACTATTTCACAAATTGTTCATGAGCAAGAGCATTTATAACACCAAACTACACCAATTTTATATTATACAGTCCACTGAAATCAATATGCAAAATCATCTATTGCAAAAGAGGTTTGTAAGGATCGTAGCAAGTGGAGATCCATAGTCTCTGCCTACTCCTATGGGAGAGAGGCGTCATAATATGTATGTATCTATGTATCTAATGCAAACTCCAACTGCACCTCTTGACTTCCCACCACAATAACTCAAATTATTAGTTAGTGACTACGGTTATTATAAATATCATAGATAGATGAATAACTTCATACCTCTTGGATCTAGCATGTTCCCGTATCAACGTTTGCGGCGTACGAACATCAACATATTTTTTTTTGCAACCACTGCTTCGCGTTTATATTCAGCAAAAACTGCAACGTTTCAATACAGAGATTCTTCAGCTAATATAGTGGTTAGCAGGTATAAGGTTTGGTTTTAACCTTCGAACAGGTCGCTTTTTGAACAAGAATGTGGGCATCAAGTTTAAAAATAAAATAAAATTATTACCAAATTAGTTTTCCTCTTAGAAAAAAGACCACAACATTAGAAATGGAATTAACAAATTAAAACGTTTTAGACCCTGGGCGTTGGTGTTGGATACTTTTTATTTAAAAATTACAGTAAAAATGATCTCGTTTAGCAAAAGTATGTATTTATATATCATCATCATCATCAACAACAGCCTTCTGCATCCCACTGCTGGGTATAGGCCTCTCTCAATGCATGCCATCCATTTCGATCTTGTGCCTTGCGTATTTATATATATTTTGATGAAAACAACAGACTTGTCTTTCGACACGAAAAGAAGAAGTTTTGGAACCAACCACTGAAGAAAAGAAACACTGAAAGAAACTCTTCTTAACAATGTATATTATAAACTATTAGCAGCCCTCTCGGCTTTACCCTGGCCTTCTCCTGATGAATCACTCTATCTATTGTTGAAAACCACATGGAAATCTGTGCAGTAGTTTTTGAGTTTATCATGGACGGACGGACACATAGTAATGATATAATAATATACAATGAAATGAATGGGAACTTCGACCCTTTCTTAACTCTCTGAGCAGCATAATTTTCTTTCTCGTACAAACGAAAATCAATTTACTATACATCGCCAATAACCAAAATATCAATTGGAATCGATAATTATCTAGTTTCCGGTCTCACGATACACAAACCGATACATTATACGAATGTTATATTAATTTTTTGCCGACAAATGTACAAGGAATGGGCGTGATTATTTTGTTGTACGCACGCCTTCATGGTCGAAATGGCTGGTCCAGTTCGGATTGAAAGAAAGTATGTACTATTTATGAGTATGTGCCTACGAATATTATTCGTAGGTATGTGCTCAAATTTGTAGTAAGATATATTAGGGCGCTGTGGTATCAGACACTAGCGTCACCCAGCAATTAATTCTTTTAATCCTAAATCATATCAAATTTAAAAATCTAATAGCTGAATGCCCTAGTTAATTACTTGTAGTATTCATGATATTACTTTTCATATATACTATAATTAAAGTTTGAGAGAATGACTTATACTTACGCCAAAAGTAGCTACTTTTGGCGATAATAAGTAGTTCTCTTAATTCATCAAATTAAATATATTGGAAACTACAAAAAATACTACAAGCAATTTACTAGGGCATTCAACTGTTATTTTTTTTAAATTTGATTTGATTTAGGTCTTAAAGAATTAATGGCTGGCACTAGTATCTGATACTACAGCGCCTTAACTCGGCGACACAAAAATTTAAGTTAAGCATTTTTTTAAATATTCAAAACCCCGGTCAGTCTTAAAAATATGCGAGATCCTTCTTTGAAAAAGTGTATAACTATATGACCTAAGTAGTGGATATTTTACTTTTGGAAGCTTGAATGATCTTTATCATCAGAATGGAGCGACAGATTGTCTTGATTTGATTTAATGATTGATCGTAAGTTACAAATAAAAATCGGCTAACAGAGTGTTCTCTCGACTCAAAACATTTTTTAATAACATTTGTGCTCATCCACCCAGTAAGGACCACGCCCAGGGTTGCTTAACATACATAAGTGCTAACAATGTAAACGTCTGCAAGTCAACCTAACTACTAAATAAAACTGTTAAAAAGCAATGAATGGTTTTTCTTAAACCCTATACTTAAATTAACTCTGCCATTGCCGGTCCCAAGCCCGGATGAGAAAAGAGGAGGGTTGACTAGGAAACCACCACCTGTTGTAAAACGGTAAACGCCGAGTATCAGGCGGCGGTTAATTAACCTGAGCGGATAATGGCTTCAGTAGCCAAGAGGGAGTAAATGACCCTCTAAAATCACTGCCGTGGAAGGACGCGGGAACCCACCACGAGTATCTTCCCATGAAAATCTCTATGCGAATAAATGGACACTATAGATGCAGCGATATCGGACGACCCGACTAATACTCGGCGCAAGTCGGTACCCGGGCCGACTTGTGTGAAATATGCTACCGAAGCTTCCGATAAGGTTCCAAGCCAGGCCTTAGAAGGAAGAAATGCTACTGGCAACAACAATATCATCAAAAACATCAAACTTCCTATTAGGAAAGAACATCGTATTGGAACGTGGAATACCCGTGGAATAATAGAAGCAGGAAAGCTAGCGATTGTGGAAAATGAAGCAAAGGCACACAGCATCTCAATACTAGGCCTTAGTGAAACCCACATGAGAGGGAATGGCCATTTTATGACTGATTCAGGAAATACAGTATATTTCTCTGGAAGTGACAACAATAGCTATCACGGCGTTGGTGTACTAGTTTCAAAACACCTAAACAAATACGTGCTCGGATATAACCCTGTAACTGATCGTATCATAACAGTCAGGATAAATGCACAACCCTCAACTCTAAATATTGTCCAGATTTATGCTCCAACTAAAAATGCTCCTGAAGAAGAAGTAGACCTGTTTTACGAGAACCTTAATTCCACTTTAAATAAAATACCTAATCGTGAATTGACAATCATCGTGGCAGATATGAACGCGAAAATTGGAAGCACTGCAAATGATGACCACATTCGATCAACAGTGGGCAAATACGGCTTGGGAAAAAGGAATGAGCGTGGTATAAGATTCTTAGACTTCTGCATAGAAAAAGGTTTTTGCATTACCAACACCTGTTTTAAGCACCATCCTCGACGACTGTATACGTGGACATCACCAGATGGACAGTATCGTAACCAAATTGATTATATCCTCATCAGCTCCCGTTGGAAATCCTCTATAAGGAACGTCAAAACATATCCGGGTGCGGACTGCGGCTCAGATCACAATTTACTGATTGCTAAATTTGCACTTCGGCTAAAATCGCCTACTAAAATCGGAACATCTAAGTTGAGATCACTGAAAGAACACGAGATTGGTATTCTACGTAAAGCAACAGAGCCCGAATTTGCTACATTTTCTTCAAATGACGCCGACACTCTGTGGTCTCAATTCAAAAGTCAAATTAGCAGAGCCCTTGATGGTATCATCAAGCAAAATATGCAAAATAAAATAGAATCCAAGTCTAAAGCATGGATCACTGAGAACACCTGGGAGTTGATCCAGACGAGGAAGGCTCTAAAAACACAGGGGTTACAGAGTTTCAGCGCAAGAAAAGAGTACTCTAACCTTGGCCGATCAATTAAAAAGGAATGCCGCCGAGATAAAAACTTGTTCATTGACAATATTTGCCGTGATATAGAAACTCACGCCCAGAGGTACCAGACATCCGATCTATTCAAAAAAGTGCGTTTACTAACCAAAAAATTTAAACCAAGATCGTGGGTAATTGAAGACCAGCATGGCACATTAGTACACGACGTAAAGAATGTAGCTGAGACGTGGCGGAGTTATTGTCAAAAACTGTATGACCAAAATAGCGCCATAACTGCGCCAGTTAGAAACTGGTCAAGTCTAGAGAAGGAGCCGCCTATACTGCGTTCGGAGATCACAGCAGCCATAGTGCGTTTAAAAGATAAAAAGGCTCCAGGGCCAGACAACATAACGGCAGAAATAATAAAAGCGCTGGGTGAACGAGGCACTGACGTTTTGCATAATATCTGCAATCATATTTGGAATCACGGCAAATGGCCAGAGGACTGGAGCAAATCTATAATATTACCACTTCACAAAAAAGGCTCCACCAAAAACTGTAACAATTACCGTACCCTGGCTTTGATCACACATTGCAGCAAAATTATGTTACACGTACTAAATAGCCGTATTCGCTACTATCTGGACTGGCAAATCCCTCAAGAACAAGCCGGATTTGTGAAGGGTAAAGGCACAAGAGAGCAGATCTTCAACATCAGGCAAGTAATCGAAAAAGCCTATGAATTCAATGTCCCGGTGATCATGTGTTTCATAGATTACAGCAAAGCGTTCGATTGTGTCGATTGGGACACCCTGTGGATCATCCTCACCGAGCTTGGAGTACCTGATCATCTGGTAGCGCTGCTGCAATCCCTATACTTGAACAGCGAAGGAGTTGTTAGAGTCGAAGACACTTACTCAGAACCCTTCAAGTTTAAAAAAGGTGTGAGACAAGGCTGCATACTGTCACCCGTCCTGTTCAACATCTACGGAGAGTACATCATGAGACGCACCTGTGAAGACTGGAAGGGCGGAGTTATGGTCGGAGGTCATAAGATTACGAACTTTCGATATGCAGACGACACCACACTTTTGGCCGGCAGTGAGTCCGAGATGGTCGCTTTGCTGGAGAGGATGGAATCCATAAGCAAGGAACATGGTCTATCTATCAACCGGAACAAAACCAAAATCATGGCGGTAGACCGCAAAGGCGAATTAAATCTAACCGGCGCCCTTAAATTGGACACTGTAAATAATTTTATTTACCTAGGCGCGCTGATCTCAAATACTGGTTCATGCGAAGATGACGTGCGCAGGCGAATAGGTATGGCGAAGAATGCCATGTCACAACTGAATCGCATTTGGACCAACAGAAACATCTCAATCAAGCTGAAAAAGAAGCTAGTCTCTTCCTTGATATTTTCAATATTTTTATATGGCGCTGAGACTTGGACTTTAAAGAAATTAGACCGAACCAGAATCGACGCTTTCGAGATGTGGTGCTGGAGAAAAATGCTTCGGATTCCATGGACAGCACGTCGGACAAACGCATCTATCCTTAAACAACTGGGAATAAAGATCAGACTCTCCACAATATGTCTACGCAGAGTACTCGAGTTCTTCGGACATATATCCAGGAAAGGCGGAGACAATCTAGAGAAACTTCTACTTACTGGCAAAGTAGAAGGGAAAAGATCCAGAGGACGAAGCCCCATGCGTTGGTCCGACCAGATTCGCTCGACGCTCGAGACCAACGTCAGCGACGCTGTACGAGTTGCGGAACGCAGATCTGAATGGCGGGATATAGTACACAGAAAAGTGTTACATAGAGATCACGACCCTCAGCAATGAGGATTACGAAGCAAGGAGGAGGAGGATACTTAATAGTTTATTGATTTTGCAAATAAATAAATGGAGCGTTGATGAAATGCACGTTGTACAATTTTGTATAAAATTTCATACGATTTCACAGTAAAAGTAGAGTAAAATATTACTTTGGATGGTATCGATTTTTAAAACCACAATAATCAATCACACGCGAACTTCGTGATCTCGTGTTCTTTCCGCATGTCAGAGCCTCGGAGCGGCCACACTGAAACAATAATTAAGCAATCAACAGGTTCGTCAAACTGACGACACAAACTATATAAAGTACGGAATCATCGCTTTACATAAACCGCAACCTTCGAGCAACACGGACTCCGTACCGGACGGAGGGAGTGGGCAAAGCGACAATTTACTATGACAATTTTTCTGGCGTTTTTTGCGGGGGGAAATGTGCACACAAGTTTAGTTCCGCACACCTACATACAAAACTTAAACTGTCACTTGATAGTAATTGTGACATTGTCACAAAAAATGACATAAAAAGAAAAAATAATTTGTGTACAGATGAGTCACACACAACTAACACATAGACATGCATATGCCTAATTTTGCTTGTACCTTGACAGAGGGGAATGCAGCGTATGGCTACTCCCTTCCGTGTTGCTCGAAGACCGCAACCTATAAATAGAACAAAAAAAAAAAATGTTGTAAAAAGTTTCTTCTAGCGTTTTTTCTCTGGAGTATTCAGTTCTGAATCGCTAGTAGACTGTAGTTTTTGAATAATAATGAATACAGTACATATTATTTAATAAGATCATTTAAAATATGGTTTGAAAGTCTCCGAAACGGCTTTTTTTTATAAACGTTTGATTTTGATTAAAAGTCAGTCAGGTAAAAAAGTCAATGCACGAGGTAACAACAAGATTTTGCAAAACAAAAAAGATTTTTAATTTTTTTGTATTTGTTAGGTTAAATTTAGGTCAACATTGTGTTTGGCCAGAACCCTTAATTTTAACTTCCTTCTCTTTTTTGATCTGATCTCGACCAAAAGTCTAAAAACTCCATAAATCGATGGCTATTGGACAACATTAAAATAATCTACCTAATTATTATTTTCTTAAAAATGCTTCAGGCCTAAAAAAATCAACATAGGTGCCGTAAAATAACTCGCAAACTAAACTAGTATAAAAATAAAAACTCTTTTTTATTATTTTTATTTTGCATTGCTGATACAGTTATTCACGAATTCAGAAAAATGGCGCCAATTCAACGTAAATAAATTACAATCGAAAAATATTTAAATCTGAACTCTTTTTCTGAAGCAATACATTTTAAAGTCTTAAGTTTAAGACTGGCAGCTCTGAATTTGCAAACGAGATAATTGTTCATATTTCGAACAGACAAATATTTAAATTTGAAAACGGAACTTTCCCTCGGTCTTGTTTTCAGGGTTCCGTACTGATTATATAAATATTTCATAAAATATTATGTATTTTACATTTTATAAATTTGGATAATACACAGTGCATATCACATACAAACAAAGAAGTTGCATCGTAATAAATTAAGTTAACTGTGAGTATAAAATAATAATTTGTGAATGTGGAGCACCATTCAGATTTCTATCATACTTAAGTAAATACAACTTGAGCAAAAAACCTGTCAGTGTGTTAAACAAAGTACTTTTTAAGCAAATCACTGATAGATGAAATATTTTTTACATGTATTTCTTAACACAAAAGTGCAAAGCCGATAACCTATTAAATTGTCTTGCAAAACCCTACGGAATTCTCCCACCTGTTTTATTTATCTTTTCGCAAACAAACACACCGATTTTCGGAACACGCACTCATTCACTTAGCGATGCGTTCCGAAAATTAATTTTAAAGTGCTTTCTTTTGAACTTGTTAAAATGAACACTGCCTGCCAGTGACATTTAAAACCAATAATTTTTCTTTTTTTCTGGAACTGGAAATTTAAGGTTTTTTATTTATTACATAAATGAATGCCGTGTGGTTCCCGGCAAAGTAGAATAAAACAACTTTATGTGTTCTTTTGGATATCGTAGGAGGCGACTTAGGAAACACAAGCTAAACAAAGCTTATAAACATCAAAGAGACCCTGTACATCCCATCTGACCAGCATGGAGTGTGTAGGTTAAATTATTTGACTGCTCTGGTTAAAGGTTACTGCATTGGAGACTAAAAAGATCTGATGATGATGATCCAGAGAGGGTATCCTTCAGGGTGGATGAGAACCAAGACACCCGTATGAAGTCATCCCTCTCCAAACTTTTTTTAAAAGTAGTTTCAACTACTTATCGGTTTTAGTTAATATAACAGCTATCATGCTCTTTCATGTGGTATTTACTAAGCTCTACAAACATAATTATTTATTTTCCTCATTTCGTCAATGAATTTAAGATATTGCTACTTTATCCTTTTCCCAAGACTACAAATAGTTTCAATGGATCGTTGAAAAAGAAACAAGACTACTGATCTCACTCAACAAGTGCCGCGGTCAGTTTAGTGCGCTGCGTTGATATCTGCTACGTTTGCAACTGATAATGTATAGAGTTGATAATACCATATTTTATAAGGTTTTTTAATGCATTCATAATGCTAATCTGTTAAACACATATGAAATTTGGATTGAGTAATGGGGAAATATCTTTCCCATATCTTATTTCTTAATTTAATTTGATAATATCGCATTTATCCTCTGACTGCTCTGGCTAATGTATAGCTCTGTAGTACAGAAAAGGTCATACTCCTGCAGTGGCGACTAAAAAAGACCTGAAGATGATGATGAAGATGAATATCACATTTAGAATAAAAATAAAATAATTATTAGATTTTTTTCACTTTTTAGGGTTCCGTAGTATACAAGAAACCCTTATAGTTTCGCCATGTCTGTCTGTCTGTCTGTCTATCTGTCCGTCCGTGGTTTTACGCAAAGACTATAAGTACTAGAAAGCTGTAATTTGGTATGAATATGAATCATGGCAAAAAAGTGGTAGAATAAAATCTTGGATTTTTTTTTAAGGTAGCTCCCATATAAGTAAAGTGGGGGAGTAATTTTTTTTCTCTATTAACCCAACGTGTGGGGTATCGTTAAATAGGTCTTTCAAAAATATTGTGGGGTCGAGAACACCATTTTTCGATTTAGGGATCCGTTTCCGAAATATTTGGTTTTAAAGTGCGAATTTTTGTTAGATGTAAGTGTCCCCCCTCTATCTGCTAAACGGTTATATATAGACATGTGAAAAAAATTACAGCAGTAGTATATATACTGAAGTTGAAAGGAAAACTATCAGAGCTGAGTACTAAGTACAAACTAAAAAGTTATAGGCAACCAACGTATAAACTGTAAAATTTCATACTATTTTCATTGTTAGATGTTTTTGGTCGTTAAACTGTAAGGTGCGAGTGTGAATAGTGTGAACTCAAAGTTGTCATTCGCAACTACGGAACCCTACACTGCGCGTGGCCCAACACGCACTTGGCCGGTTTTTTTATAGAACATAATCATTAATCACATGTACTATTAACTGCAATATGAATTTCATCCCCTTCAAATAAAGCAAAAGAATTATTGTTAAACTCCTTTTTAAGATTCTTAATAATATTGCTTTTATTTTTATCTACTTATAATATTGTATCATAGATACGACCCCTAATTCTATTATACTAATTTCAATACAAATATAAAGATGTTAATAAAAAAATCAACATCTCTATAAATATATTTTAAATACGTAACGCTTATCTGTTTCATTGCAAAATCAACCTTCATATCTGAAACGTTGGGTTCAAAATTCTTAAACTATCCAAATATGGTAAAAATAAAAAAGGCAACCCATAGAAGCCTGAGAATACGTTAGGAGCTCGGACAAATCGCTAATTTCCATATAACAAATACTGAAGTCACGTTCTCAGTATAAAAATCGTAAGTTTGAGTGCCGTAGACGTCGTAAGGGCTTATTGTTGAGGCAGCAATGGGTGAGCTTTTTATTTCTATCAAGAAAGCTTCAGATATAATATTCTTTGTACTAGAAACATATTTGGGTAAGGGAAAAGAAAAGCCAAGCAAATAGAGTTGTTCGTAATATATGTGGCGTAATACATTGTGATTATGATCCCGAAAGAAGATATTTATCTAAATTCACCGATTGGTTAAGAAAATTTTTGGTTTTGTTTTTTTTTAAAGGTTCCATATCAAAAGAGTAAACACAACACTCTACTATTAAGACTTTGCAGTCCCATCGTCTATCTGACCATCACCAAGCTGTATCTCAGGAACCGTGATAGCTAGACAGTTTAATTTTTCACAGATCATATTTCTGATGCCTTGGATAAGCAGACTTCGGGCTTGGAAGTATTTTGCAACTGAGAATGCGCTAAGATAAGAGAGTCACAAAATCGGCCATTGAGGCAACAATTAAACTGACATACTTACATATGACGATTTTGTAGGTCTAGGCTATATTTTAACGTCAACAAAAATCGAAATGAAGGATTGAACTCTTGAAAAACGGCATTCGGTATTTTTTTTTACATTCTATTTGTTTAGAACAATGAACAGAAAATTTGGTATGAATTGGTTTAGTTTAAAAAACAATAACAAACTTAACAGGCTAAAATCTGTCAAGTCTGTAATAAATATGAGTAATTTTTGATGTACAGATTCCTTAAATAGATTTGAAATTTACACAGAAACTTACTCTAATTGTAATCATCTCAAAATGCAGTTGAACTTAAACCAAAGCTTGTGGGCCGAAGCCTACGGTAAAGCACACTTAGCGCTGAGCTTAACCTCACGTGGGCGGGGCCGGCAAGTGTGGCTCTTACCATAGTAATTACTTTCCGATGTTCACGCGGTAAAACGAATTAGTATCATTTATAATGTACCGAGCCAAAATAATATTCCAAGTTTATATAGCAAGCCGAAATAACCACAAAAATGTCTTAATTTATTTTTTCTTTATTACCATTTAAATGACGTTTACAACTAGATAATTATAAAATTTATGATAAATATTATTTACAACTTAAAAAAGATTAGGAAGAAAGGATTTGAATAAAAACACTAAAAATGTAGAATAAATCCTGCTCGTTACCGCTTCCGCTTTTTTTACCTCTAGATTATTAGTGTTTTGAAACCAACCACTACTGAGAACAAGATAAGTTATAACTTTTTATCGCACCAACAATAATTAAAAGTAGGTAATACATGACAATAATATTTAAGTGTTCAAAGGTGGCTTTATTGCTAAAGCAATTTCTTACAGGCAACCCAGCTGGGGAAAAGAATTTAATTACACAAAAATCTGTAACTATCGTAGCTCAGCCCGGGTTTGCTTACCATGCGTAAGTAAGAACTGGAATTGCTAATTTGCGCTAAGCCATTGAGAGTTACGATTTTTTTAGTTTCTCTGTTTCTTCTGGCCTGGAATCAAATAAAAAAACAGAATAGCTACTTCTAAAAATATAGGAATTGTTATAAATATGCATTGGCCAATTTCCCATATGAAAATAATTTTGCTTAACGACAGTGTATTAAATTGAATTGATTGTATTGAAAATTAAATAAATTCATATTATTAAGGTAAATTTCAAAGTCTTAGTCAAATGTAATTTTATTACTATCGGAACGGAATATAAATTAGTAACAGACTAGTGATGGGCATCAGTGCAAAGTCTGTCATGTGTCTGATGCTGAACGGCCAGTGTAAACAGTCTTTAAGATGAACAAGGCTTCGCCCTGATTAGTTGTGATGAGCCGTGGGTGTGCCCTTGAGTTGATTCCACTATTGTTTTTGCATTGAAAGTTTTGGATAATCTATTGGGTAATCGTTGTGTAAATGGATTGATTAATTTAATCTAAGATAACTGATAATGCTTTTGTAATTCTTAATTCTTTTATGCAATTTAGTTTTGTGGTTCGATTGCTTTTGCTTTTTGGAACGATCGCTCTAGAGAGTATGACCATAACATTATATTTTTTAAGAGCAATCGTAAAAATCGTATTAAAGAAAATGGTTTTAGGAAACTCATTGCCATTATTGCCATTGCCAACCCCGTAAGTACAGGCTCCATGAAAATTTTTTTAGTTTCAGTTCCTGTTTCATTCATATAATCTTTTATTTATTTAAATTTTGTTTGAAAATCGTAAGGTGATTTACAGAATACATCTACCAAGTTTCAACCGTTTAGACTTGATAGTTTTGGAATAAAACAGCTGTGGCATACGTATTGATAAACAGACAGATAATATGACAAATCTATACGGGTTGCGTTTTTTGCCAGCCGGCTATGGAACCCTAAAAATTAAACGCATTTTATATAATGTGTAATTATGTATGTGTAAATAAGTTAATAACGAGTATTTTTTTAATATTTATTGAATTAGGAATTTTTCTCCCATCTCACTCACCTGATGGTAAGTGACGATGAAGACGAATTAAATAGCAAGCCTTAGCAATAAAATACAACAGACGTAGGCTAAGGATACAACCAGAAAAGCGGTTGGGTGAGGAGGTTACCTATTTCTTAGGACTAAAGCTTTATCTATTCACAAGAATGGCGTATTAATAAGTGTTTCGAGTATTCGTATGGTAAGTCATACATTAAACCACTACGTATCGACAAGAACAGCGTTGGCCAGTTGGACATCCGCCATTTAGGTGGATGGACTACTTGCTTGACTAAAGTGCTGGATGTAGACCACTTTCAACCAGTGGTATTGGAAATCATTGTGAGAGGCCTATGTCCAGCTGTGGACTCCTTGCGGCTAAGATGATGATGACGTCAGTAAGGATATATTTGTACAGAAAACATATCAAAGTTACATCTTATTGTGTCTTACTAGATAACTTGTACAATATAATATGTGAGTGCGGAGATAAGATTTATAATTATTTTTATGAACGAGGCCAAGCCTTAAATAATAAAGGATATTTTTATACATACTCCAAGTCATCCCGTGGATGTCGTAAAAGGCGACTAAGGAAACACAAGCTAAACAAAGCTTATTAACATCAAAGAGACCTCTCCAACCCGTCTGGCCATCGTGGAGAGTGTAGGCCAAATCCTCTGACTACTCAGGCTAGTATATGGCTCTGGTAGTACAGAGAGGATCGTGCTCCTGCAGTGGAGACTAGAAAGACCTGTTGATGATGATGATTTTTATACATATGTTTTTTGGGTTAAAAATATCCTTAATTCCTTTGAAATCAACCTATAGATTGGAAAAATTCGAATATATAATGTGAATTAAAAACTCAACAAACAAGAGACTGAAAGCAGATTGTTAATAGCTTTTGTCTACTAATTCTACATTTGGATCAATCAAAACATTAAATCATAAATCAAATACCTACATACAAATGAATCCAAGGTGAGATCCTTAAACAAAGAGCCTATCTCATATAATTCGCGTTGATTTAACACGATCTTATCACACGCAGGCGCTAGGCGTGAGAGCCGAAGTGACTCATAGGACTCCGCCAAGGATTTTGTCGTATCTGAGAAGTTCAATATCTCACTTATATATGAAAATCATCATTTTTTGAATCCTGTATTTGTTGTTCACAGCGTTAAAACTAATAGAACTTGAAAATTAACCCTCGACATTTCATTTGACCCCCTCATATGACTCCGTCAAGAATTTTGTCGTATTTGAGTAGTTTAGTAGCTCAGCTGTACATGAAAATCTTTGATTCTTACCCTGTGTTTACTAAGATGTTGTTCGAAGCATTAAAAACTAGTACATGATGTAAATTGACCATCGATATTTCATTCAGTGGGTTGAGTCACCCTTCTAAGGAAGCCCTCCTTTTCGTCGGTTACTGTCATATTAATCACTGCACCAAAGAGAAGGCCTTTATGGTGCATTAATCTACATTGGGTGCAATTATGCCCAAATATACAACGTGTACATTAACCGCTGACATACACTTAAAAGATTGACTCGGCCCGTCAATATGAACAACTTTATATATCAGACCACTGCTGGGAACACGATTTTTTTTTTACTTCAGTCCTTAAACAAAGAGCCTATCTTATATCATCATCATCATCATCAGGTCTTTATTAGTCTCCACTGCAGGAGCACGACCCTCTCTGTACTACCAGAGCCGTATATAAGCCAGGACAGTTAGAGGATTTGGCCTACACTCTCCACGCTGGCCAGACGGGTTGAAGAGGTCTCTTTGATGTTTATAGCTTTGTTTAGCTTGTTTCCTTAGTCGACTTCTACGACATCCATGGAGAGACTTGGAGTGGTCCTATTCTACTCTGCTGGGAAACACATAGCTTATATAATTCGCATTAATTTAACACGATCTTATCACACGCAGGCGCTAGGAGTGAGAGCTGCAGTGACTCATAGGACTCTGTCAATGGATTTTGTCGTATTTGAGGATTGGAGTTCAACAGCTCAGATGCAAGAAGAGTGTTCTCACTCTTCATGCACTCTTTTCTCTGTTTATATTTAAATGTTGTTCAAAGCATCGAACACGTATGGTCTATATATATGGTCAATATACACGCTGTAAATTTAGGAAAAATCGCACCCAATGTGGTAAGATGGCCTCTTAATGGTGCAGTGGTTAACATTTCGCTGCCGATTTATAGGAGGATTCCAGCAACAAGGGCCAAACTTGAATAAAAAAAATACTTTATGCCAAAAATGTTTAGGGTAATATTCAAAGAACAAAACTAGTTAAAAGTATAACTTATTTATATAACATAAATAATATTCCCAGAACCCAGCGTTTGATATTTCGACGGATCTGACGTATTATATATATATATCAGAAGATGGGAGGACAATGGCAAGTCATAACTTGTAACATAAGTAATGTCACTTTCAGATACTTTTGTCCAAAGGCAATTTAATTAATTGAGATTTGATACATCGTCAGGTCTTTCTAGTCTCCACTGCAGGAGCACGACCCTCTCTGTACTACCAGAGCCATATACTAACCTGAGTAGTAAGAGTATTTGGCCTACACTCTCCACGCTGGCCTGACGGGTTGGAGAGGTTTCTTTGATGTTAATAAGCTTTGTTTAGCTTGTATTTCCTTAGTCGCTTTTTACGACATCCATGGAATGACTAGGAGTGGTCCTATTCTACTCTGCCGGAAACCACACGGCAAAGATTTGATACATAAGCATAAAATTACCATTCAAATCTATGTAAGAACTCTGAAAATGTGCTAAGTTGACGAGCTCCGTGGCGCAGCGGTCAACACGCCGGCCTGTGACACGGATGGTCCCAGTTTCGATCCCCGGTCAGGTCAAAATGAAAAATGATCTTTTTTGATTGACCTGGGTCTTGGATGTTTATCTATAAATTTATTTGTTATAAAATATAGTATCATTGAGTTAGTATCCAATAACATAAGTCTTACTGAAGAACTTACTTTGGGGCTAGCTCAATCTGTGTGATTTGTCAATATATAAGTATATTTATTTATAAAAGTTTCGTAGGCATGTAATTCTTTATTGCGGAGTATACTCTTAAGTCGAAGGCAGAAACAACTAGTAGTAGAACCACATATATTTCAACTTCCTGAGTATAGGAAATAAATATTTGTCGAACAATTACAAGTTATAATATAGAACAAAACGTTCCAACACAAAATCTTCTGCCTTTACTGACTTGTAAATTCTCGCACTGCCTTCTAAATAGAGCCATAGCTCATAAGGTTAGGTTTATACGTTAATTGCGTACGTGCCAGACTAGACGCGTGAGTAAGGATGAGTAATGAGAGGACTGTCTTCTAAATATCTCTTATTATTTTATTTGCCGCTCTCTTCGCTATGTTTGCGACTAGCGGCTACCATGACTCTCCTGGGAGCTTAACTTTAGTCTCTCAGTTGCACTTATAGCTATGACCCATAAAAAACGGATTTTGAAGCGGTAGGTTAGATTTTTTGAATATATGCTTTAGGAGATGTTTCTCCTTAAGCATATATAGCAAAAGCAGTTAGCTGTTTTAAATAAAAATATTTACCTTCGAAAAGAATTTTGAAACAGTTTATTTTGTTTTTCGCAAATTCAAGTTACTCCCATAGCAGAAGTATATTAATAGTTCAGTGATCATACCGAACAAATATTTAAAATGATCAACCAGGCACCGTATATTGAATGAATGAATGAATTCATCATCCTCAATATACTAAGTGTCACAATTGTTTAGTAATCTTAAAATCTACTCTTAATTTATGTAAGCCATTCTTGCACCATATCTCCCGAATGCAACATTATAGTGGTTAACATAAGCACAGTCTAGGCGGCTTGCAATCATGCTCAGGCTGGTGTTGCCGGTTTCCCGCACTAGGGAAGCGAATCTCTCGCAATATAGTTTTTGGTTTTACTCATGCGTCGTGGCCGAGTGGTCGACGCTCGGTTATGGCTGCCATTGTGTAGTCAGGTGCATGTGAAATATTTTGTAATCCCGACCCCGACAGGGCATAGATTCGTAGATAGCTTTTATTCGTTAGGTTTGTACGTACGGGTAATTCATTTATCATTGTCAGTGGGGTTTATGTTGGGTTTCAGACTATCCTTATATTGAAGGTGGGAAGTTCACGTGGTTCGTTTGTTTCAAATCTTGTGAGTTAGAACTTAACTTCACTATTTCATAAGGAGCTAAGCAAGCTAAGCTCAATCATATACATTATAATTCTTAAGGAACAGATTTCTCATTGCACGCGCTCTAGCAAACATCATTATCATCATCATCAGGGCTTTGTTAGTTTCCACTGCAGGAGCAGGACCCTCTCTGCCTATTATATGGCTCTGGTAGTACAACCAGAGCCATATAATAGGCAGAGCAGTCGGAGGATTTGGCTTTCACTCTCCACGCTTACCAGAAGGGTTGGAAAGGTCTCTTTTGTATTTCAAAGCTTTGCATAGCTGGTGTTTCCTAAGTAACCTTCTAATACGTTCACGGTAAGACTCTGCCGTGAACCACACGGCGCCACGGTTGCTCTATCAAACGCTCTGTCAAAATTGACAAAATTAGAATGACATAATATCGCTTTTAAAAACGTAATTTTTAGGGTTCTGGACCAAAGGGTAAAAACGGGGCCGTATTTACGAGACTTCGATGTCCGTCTATTAGTCTGTCACCGGTGTATCTCATAAAACGTGATAGCTAGACAGTTGAAATTTTTAGCGGTGATGTATTTCTGGTGCCGCTATAAGAACATAATAAAAATATAATAAAATATTTAAGGGGGACTCCCATACAACAAACATCATATTTTGCCTTTTTACTCAATAGTTTTATGTTGTATGGATAATAGTAAACTCTTTATGCGCTAGTCCGGCTCGCACTTGGCCGATTTTTTTAGTATTACTAACTAACATTCTTGATTAACAAAATTTTATATGATCTCTTAGTTTTGTTTTTTTAATTGGTGCCCAACTGAATTAAAAATAAAACACGGAGAGAATATAAATTTTACGGAGTCCAGTTTCAAATGAAATCAAAATTTGGTTTGTTACGCTTTTAAGCCCCAATATTCATTCAAATATCGATCATAATGCATTCGTATTTTCTGGCTTACGAAGAAAGAGACTGGCTTCCTTCTATTTAAAAAATATATTATTCTCAGGTTATACTACGGAATTAGAGCTGTAAGTGACAGCTAGTAAGAAAAAATCAAGTAATAAGAAAATCGATAAATTGTAATTCAATTGGTTTTTAAATAGCAACTTAGAGTCATGGGTTCAAATCCTTCCTGTGGCGAGTTCTTTTTTCATTACATATTCGTCCAATGTCCAACAGGAGAGGTGCACTCTTTGGCGCAGCAAGTGGAATGTTCCTTCCCCATTTGTACCACTTGTTGAAGAGCTCCCACCTGGACATAAATTGCCATGGCAGACCTGGAAGTCCTTAAACAGACTTCGGACTTAGGTCGGCCGGTGTAAGGAAAACCTGTCTAGATGGGGGTTTACTAACAACTTTGTTGAGTTGTGCGAATGTGGACTCCCCCTAACAATGTCCCACTTGTTGTCTTGCTCTTTGTGCTCCTGCTCCTATACATTGGATAATCTGATGATAGCTAACACTAACGCCATCCAAGTGGCTGCATTTTGGGAGCAAAAAACGACGAGCTCCGTGGCGCAGCAGTCAACGTGCCTGCCTGTGACACGGAAGGTCCCGGTTTCGATCCCCGGTCAGGTCAAGATGGAGAATGATCTTTTTCAGACTGACCTGGGTCTTGGATGTTTATCTATATAAGTATATATTATAAATATAGTATCGTTGAGTTAGTATTCCATAACAAAAGTCTCGGACTTACTTTGGGGCTAGCTCAATCTGTGTAATTTGTCCGTATATATTTATTTATTTATAAATTAATAATAATTGGTTTGCCACCGACACAAAAAGAAGGAGAAGATTACATAATTTCAATTTTAATAAATTGGAATTATTTGAACGAAAAATAACGCTAAAAGCATAACAAATAATTGCAAGTAACACCTTTAAGCTCGTTAAACGTTAAACCGTTTCAACACAGCTCGCACCACCATAGTAACAAGCAATCATGATGTAAAACATTGTATGTTTTAGCCATTGCAGCATTTAAAAACTAATTAACGCGAACGTGGGCGGTATTATCTAGGTCAATTGTTAATCCTCAAAAGATTTAAGGTTCTTTCTTATATAAACGCTTTTACCAAGCGTTTTTATCAAAGGCGTTTTTTGCTTTCTCTCTCTCCCTCTCATCTAAGCATTTTTCCGGTTGCATCCTCAGTTGAAGTGTTTGGAGCCCGTGGTTCGCTAAAGTAGTGATAGCGTTTTCGCTATATCTATGTTCGTAATGAGAAAGATTTTATTCAATCCAACATATTGAACAAGTTTTAACATATGAAATATTTATCTGACACAAAACAACTCAACATAACTATAAAAGTTTTAAACGCAAAAATGGAACTGAGTTTTTGCCCAAAGGGTTGGATTTTTTTCCAAATTTATATGGGGACAATTTCAGGGACAAAGAGACCTCTTAAACTCAGCCAAGGTCAGCATGGAGAGTGTAGGCTAAGTCCCTCTAACAGTTGTGGCTGTATACGGCTCTGGCAGTAAAAGTAAAGTGCCTTTGCCCTCACTTCAAACGCCAAATAATGAAGCGAAAGTTCACTTGGAATTAAGTAATAAAAAAAATCTATAGAATAGTCCTGCAAAAAAAATGGTACTATATCAAAGTAAACAGCAGTACTATTACGTTATATCACCGCGTGGGGGCCTAGCTTTATCTCTGTAACACCCACACTTAGACTTCGAAAAGTAAAGTGTGTACCAATTAAAAGATTACACATACGACCTTCAATGGATTAACTTTAGATTAATTATTTCTATTGTGCTCATTGACGTTGTTTTTTAGTTCAGTTGGTTTCTTTATTTTTAACTCTCAACGCTAGAAGAGGGATGTAATACGTTTGACTACTCTGTGTGTGTGTATGTCTGTCTGAGTCACTATAGCTCTAAATGGGGAGAACTGATTTGGATGCAATTGTTTTAATTCTTACAGTTTACTATATAAATTTTAAAAAGCGTCTCTATAGACGAAAAAAATTCCATGCAATAAGTAAATCCTAACTAATATTATAAAAAATAATATAAAAGCGAAAGTGAGTTTGTTTGTTTATTTGTTACACTTCCACGCCCCATCTGCTGAACTGATCATCATGAAATTTTGCATACACATAGGTTAGGGTACTGAGAAGTACATAGGCTATATATCACGCGGGTGTAGCCGCCGACAACAGCTAGTAGCATATATTTTTGAGCCGTTTGGGGTAGAGACACCGGGTCTATAGGGTTTCTCAGCTCACCAACTATTCAAGTAAAGACTGGTCGAGGTAGCGAGTGACCAAAAGGCTGGTAAATATCTTTCTCAAAGAATAAGCATTGCCATTCAACGTGGTAATGCTGCCAGTCTTCGAGGCACATTACTGCATTTATTATTCTATTTAAATTTTATCTGCCTACCACTAATTTAACGTCTTTCTTGAAATACCTTGAAATATTATAAAAACTGTTAAATTTTATACAGTAACAGAATTAAGGCGTCAATGTCCACCATAAAATTGAAAAAATATTGAGTCTCCCTTCATCACAATAAGACTAATGATTTGTATCTTAGTAGGAACGAAATCAGGCCAAACTATCTCTCCAGCAATTTCCCAAGATACGTAAGTTTAAATAAATTGACGTGGGCGTGCGATACCGGCGCGGGCGCAGTTCACGCGATGACTTATCTAGTTCGCGTTATATCTATGACAGGGAGAATCTTGTGAAACGGAGAAAACGGAAATCATTACTCGTTTAATTAAATTCTAAATCAAAGGTTTATTATTTTCTTGCTTTGACGAGCTCCGTGGCGTAGCGGTCAATACGCCTGCCTGCGACACGGAAGGTCCCGGGTTCGATCCTCGGTCAGGTCAAGATGGAAAATTATCTTTTTCAGATTGACCTGGGTCATGCATGTTTATCTTTATAAGTATCTATTATAAAATATAGTATCGTTGAGTTAGTATCCCAAAACACAAGTCTCGAACTTACTTTAGGGCTAGCTCAATCTGTGTGATCGTATATACTTATTTATTTATTTTATCTTGCAGTAAGCTGTATTATTTTCTTACCTCAAATTAAACACGTAAATAGTTTTACATAATAATTACGTATTACGAGTTCTTTAATTTTTAAACAACAATAACGTGTCAAAAACTGTTCTTACTTTTTGGAGTCTACCTATAAAGTAAAAGTAATCTTGTTTTTCCTTTTCAATTGATTTTTGAAAGTTTTCGATATAAGCCGGCGGTAAAAGTCTCCTGCCCCCGTAGCATGGCATGCACGACAACGTTTATCGACTATCGCCATCTTGTTTTTCGCAATACTGAAGAGCGAGAAGTAGATAGTTTATCGCGCGATATAAACGGCGTCGCGGGAGCCATGCTACGGGGGCTGATGACGAAATACAAAATCTTTGTTGATCATTAAGTTTGTAGGGCTTGGGTATTATTTACTCTAATAATCTATAGCTTCCACGCTGGACTGGGGAAAAAAATAAACAGCTGCTTCTCTACCCGCGCAGATCGTAAAAGCCAATCGAGGGACGGGGCGTCAGGAATCATGTCAATAGGCGATGCGGCTAGCAACCCATCAATATTTTGATTCCGTTCTCACCTACAAGCCCACCAATATGCTAAACATGGCCTTAAGGTTTTACAGACCTGGGCTCTGTCTACCCCGCAAGAGAAAAAGACGTGATTGTATGTATGTATAATCTATATTACTCTCATATGCTCCCACCGTGAAAATCGCGCGATAATAGTACGTACTGGTGACGAAATAAGATTAAAAGTGGCGATGCCGGAAGGCGATCTCAGTTCGAACCCGTATCTGTCATTTCAGCCGCTTTTTGTCGGTTTTAATTTAATAATTCCTTAATTATAACCAAATATTGTAATATGTTTAGGTATCCATTTTGCTCAGTCAGTTTTACTTTTAATAGATGTAAAAAAATTGTAGTTCTTATCACTGAAAATATCAAGTAATTCGCGACGAAACCTTTTCTGGAAATAGCTTTTTGCCATTTTATTTTCCTAGGTTTTAAATATTTTTTTGAAAATATTTTGAGGTAATCATTTATTTTGATCTTTGAACTGTACTTCATATTTTTTTTTTATTTTAGTATTCCATGAAAAATAAGGCTAATTGCGCGACGAAAAAATAGACGTTTTATGGCAGCGCGTGAATTACAGCGCCTTAAGATATAATTTCAGCCAATTAGCTTTGCCAATATGTCAATTGGGTAAAAATTTCAGCTCAATCAGATAAGAGGTTTAAAATTGATATATTATATTTGACACAGGCTGACAGACCATCTTTTCGTGTAGGTGACACGGTCAGTCGACCACGCACACCCTGGTGTCAGAGTTCTTCAGATCCGCCTCTCGGCCTCTGACGTGGTTACTTTAACGACTACCAGATGGCAGCCCGGACCCACGGCTTAACGTGCCTTCCGAAGCACAAAATAAAAGACAGATAATAAAAGCTAACAGAAAATAAGAAGATACTTTAGACTAGACTGTATAGATCCTAATCCTAACTAATATTATAAATGCGAAAGTGAGTTTGTTTGTTTATTTGTTTGTTTGTTTGTTACGCTTACACGCCAAATCTTCTGAACCAATCATCATGAAATTATGCATACACATAGGTGAGGGTACTGAGAAGGACATAGGCTATATCTCACGCGAGCGAAGCCGCGGCTAACAGCTAGTAGACAATAAGTTGAAAACAAAGGTTTAAAGAATACTTTTTAATCCCAAATTCCCGATTAATGTACACTGACAGATTCGCAAAAAGGAGCTGGTAAAACTATAATAATTTGAAAAGACAACAGAATTACCCTTACAGCAAGCACAACGCCACGTTTGTTTGTTAGTTTGTTATGTGATTACTCCTAAACCGGGATGGTAATGAGATCGTGATTTCACTTTATGAGGAATGCTCTGCCTCCGTCACAAATAAGAGAGTTACAGATGTCACATCTTACGCAATGAGTGTATAATGCCCGAACTTTAAGCTAAAAACACACATATACTTTCTTATAAAAAACAGTAACCGGACATTATGCCATGGGCGACAGTCATATGTACTTTAGAAAGTAAAAAATCATGATACGTATACCTAACTTACTAATATCTTGATACTTAAAAGAGTAGATATATCTAATATTATCTATTTATTTTGATTGGATAAAGATACTAACGAGGTTGGCAACTATTTTTGTAAAGATATAGGTTGGACGGAAAGTTGTTAAAAAGATCTCTAACAATAGTTTTTATTGTTAATAATACGAGTGTATGAAAAAAATATATATTAAAATGTATTCATAATTAAAAATGAGTTACAAAAGTGAAAAGAAATAATTATTTATTCCATTTTTCATCTACTAATCATCTGCTCAATAACAACATTAACCTATCCTAATATTATAAATGCGAAAGTGACTTTGTTTGTTTGTTACGCTTTCACGCCGTAGCTACTAAACCGATCATCATGAAATTTTGCATACACATGTGTTAGAGTACCGAGAAGGACATAAGCTAAATATTACGAAGCCGTGGGTAACAGCTAGTATATAAGCTTCTTCTTCTTCTTCTTCTTCATCAGGTCTTTTTAGTCTCCACTGCAGGAGCACGACCCTCTCTGACAACCAAAGCCATATATTCAGCCAGAGCAGTCAGAGGATTTGGCCTACACTCTCCACGCTGGCTAGACGGGTTGAAGAGGTCTCTTTGATGTTTAAAAGCTTTGTTTAGCTTGTGTTCCCTAAGTCGCCTTTTACGACATCCACGAGAAGATTTGGAGTGGTTCTATATTCTACTCTGCCGGAAACCACACGGCATATATAATACATAGCAATTTTTTACCCATGTAGACATATTTCAATTTATAAATCCTAAAAGCAACGTTTAGCATGTTGCTTGGCTTGTAGGTAAAGAACCGAGTCAATATAGTGATGGATTGCTATCCGCATTACCTACCTATTGAGATAATTTGATCAGATATTCGTCCATTTCTTCGATCGTGTTCTACAATCTAGGCAAAAAGAGAAGCAGTTGGTACATTCTACATTCTTCCTTTTCGGCCTGACCATCGTGGAAGATTCAGGAACATCATCGATTTTCTAAGATGCCGTGAAATAAGTCTTAAAATAATAATTTTTCTTCTATTACGCTCTATATTTTGTACCACCGTTATTGTTTCGGTGACATTTGCTCACAATAAGGCAATTGCTCCAAAATATACTATTTGTTGGCAAATGAGCCAAAATGTCAAATTTGTGGGAGGATTGTTTATAGGAATTTAAATAATAATTCCAATTTGGATGTTGAAAATCGAATAAATTATTTGACTGCATATTTCTAAGACTTATTTCCAGCAAAGGAGATTGCCCATTTCTGGACCCACTCCTTATATTCCGTGTATTAGCACGAAATAAATGTCCAAACTAAATTTTTATTTTTATTTAAGACATATTTTAAGTGTATTTTAAATCATATTACTATTTTGCTCGATTCATTCGGTTCAGTTATGAAAAATGAAATGAAAAATATTTATTGTGTCACAACCACAACACAAGACAATACAGCTAAAACATGTGCCCACAGTATCACAAAAGGTGACAGCTCAGTGTTACGCTGGACTAGGGGACTCTAGCAGCACTGATTTTCAGCCGTCACCTTACGAGGCATCACGAGCCATCCCACGACACGCAATACTAATTTATCGCAATCAAATTATGAATTGAGTTATTCTGTATAATTAAGTTTATCATATATTTATGTAGGTACATTTTTCACAACATGGCTCCATATCCATCAGTGGGCATTCTACTTTGTTATTTATAGTATTAGCTTGTCCTCCCAGCTCTACTTATGTTAAAATGTCGTTATTTTGTGAACGATACTGTATTTCCGGAATCATCATCATCATCATTTCATGTAGGTGACACGGTCAGTCGACCATGCACACCCTGGTGTCAGAGTTCTGCGGAACCGCCTCTCGGCCTCTGACGTGGTTCCTTTAACGACTACCAGATGGCAGCCGGGACCACCGGCTTAACGTGCCTTCCGAAGCACGGAATCATCTTTCTTGTCAGACAATCAGGTGATTCATGCCTGCAATGTCCTAACCAAACTGGAAACAACTTAACAAAGTATGCTTCCCGTGGGAATCGAACCCACGACCCCCGGGTCAACAAGGCGAACGCCTTAACCACTGGACCACGGAGGCAGTTTGATTTCCGGAATGAAATGTACTTTATGTCCACTTTTGTACCTCATACGACATAAATTCAAAACAATAGGACTGAAACAAAGTCAAAATACAGACAAATAAACTCACTACTGAATTTTTTTATACTAATTTGGATGTATTTTTTTGATGTGTCATCTTGAAATGGTAGAAGTTCGTTAAAATCCATTATCTAGTTTTTGTAATGAAGATACATACTTAAACTATACTTACATACTATTCATAATACCTTTCGCATTCACGCTAAAACTACTGAACCGATTTGAATGAAATTGGATACATAGATAGTAAAGAGCCTGAGAAAGGACATAAACTATTTTTTTTCCACGCCGTAGAAGTTGTGGAAACAGCTAGCTATAAAATAATTATTTTAACTGAAAACTTAACTTATTTTGTCATTTTCATAATTGATCGGGCGGCTTAATTTTCTTGTATGGAAATGACAAAAAAAATAGTTCCCAGTATTGTTCCAATAAGAATAGTTGTTCATTATCAATGCGCTGAATTATCCCCATAAAAGTGCAAAACAGTCAGTCACCATGTATAGGTAAGGTAATAAAAAGAACTCTATCAAATAAAAATAAACTTTTTCACATTCCTACGTAACAAAATCTAGAGAAGATAACTCAAAATTAAAAATAAACTAAATCCAAGCCATATCCCACCATTAATCGCTTATCAAATCAATTTAATAGCTGGCAATTTAAAACTATACTTTGAACTATCAGAATACATTATATTCCAACATAACTTGACCTCCCACTCCATTTTCTCAAACCAATAAATATATGCAATAAGGGATTTCTATGCGACTACACAGGTCCAGTTACATTGGCGGTATGTTGCTATCTCTGATTTAGAAAAATAAGCCTACTGTCAAGAAATATATACGTGTCAATCGCTATAGTGATTGTAATAAAGAAACTGTTTGTCTTTCTGTCCGTATTAATGTGCTTTTATAAGGTTATGGGAAAGTGTGATGTTATATTTTTAACCTGATAACGGTTTTGAAGACAGTTAAAAATTGAGTTGTTTTTAACTATTTTGTGTGCAATAAAATTTCTTAAACAATTTTAAATTCGTTTCATAAATGTTATTTTTATTTTTAATATACCGACTGGAAATCGAACCCAGGACCTCTTGCGTTGCTGGACTGGCGTATTAACAACTACGCCATGAAGGCCGTCATCGGTGAAGGTAAGTGCTTCATAATTGAAGAGCAAAATTTGACCTTCACATACGAACGAACAGGACAAAATCTGGTAATAAGTATACATTAATTCGCAAACACTTTTTGCTAAAGTTCGAGTTATTATCATTTCATAGAAATATATTTTACTTTAATCTTTCAAATATTAATAGCTATGTACGCTTAAAAATCTTAAAACTTTTTTGAATCTAAATAACTTCATTGTTAATTACATCTTCAGTAAGTTTTATTATTTCTTACATTGTGATACCGTAAGCATTCTCAACTGAAGCATTTTGGACCCAGGGTTCATTAAGTTCTTATTTACCATATGTGCGCAAAACAGACAGACAAACGTCCACTTAACATAACGAAAGATAAAATTAGATAATCAATATTAATTCCTTTAAGATAACATCAAGCTAGCGTTTATTTAATAATAGTAGAATCGTTTAGTACCAAGCTCGCGAACGCGCTCAGTCAGATCGCTATCACTGCAAAAGGTTGAGTGTGGTGTATGGGATTTGTATGGATTTGGTAATAATATATAAATAAATACATTCGGACAAATCACACACATTGAGCTAGCCCCAAGTAAGTTCGGCACTTGTGTTATGTGATACTAACTCTCGATACTATATTTTATTACACATACATAGAGGCCAAGAGGGGTTCCGAAGAACATTGACACCGGGGTGTGCATGGTTGACTGACCGTGTCACCTACACAAAATGATGATAATACAAATACATATACAGACAAACATCCAAGACCAAGGTCAATTTGAAATTTAATAATTTTTCATCTTGATCTGACTGAGGATCAAACCCGGGACCGTCCGTGTCGCAGGCCGTGTTGACCGCTGCGCCACGGGGCTCGTCAATATTAATTCCTTTAAAGGTAGCATTTATTTAATAATAGTAGATTTGTTTAGTACCGAAGCTCGCAAACGCGCTCAGTTAGATTACTATTACTTCAATAGGCTTGTTTGTTTTTCGTATGTGTAAGTGGCTAACACTGGTGTCAGATTTTTCAAGCTGCCTTAAGGCATCTGACATAGCTTAAAGACTGCCATCAACGATGACAGCCGGGATCAACGGCTTAACGTGCCTTCCGAAGCAGTTCGAGATATTTTTATGCCACTTGCGGCCACCCATCCAAGTGGGGACTGCACCAGGGGTTGCTTAGCATACGTAAGCGCTCATAGAGCTCATACCCACTGGACCATCGGGCTCAATAGGCTGAATGTGATGTATGGAATTTGTATGAATTTGGTTTGAGAATGGCTATGAATAATTATTTATATTAACACGACTTAGCACGAACCTCATTTTTATTTGTTTCTGCTGACGTTTCAATGGAGCTAAACCCATCGCGGTTGCAGCGAGACGTTTAAAAAAGAACATAAATAAATAAATAAGGACAAATCACACAGATTGAGCTAGCCCCAAAGTAAGTTCGTGACTTGTGTTATGGACTCATGGGGTACTAACTCGACGATACTATATTTTATTACAAAAACATATATAGATAACAACCAAAACCCAGGTCAATCTTCAGATCAATGATGTTTTCGAAAGATCATTTTTCATCTTAACTTGACCGGGATCAAACCCGGGATCATCCGTGTCGCAGACCGGCATGTCGACCGCTGCGCCACAGAGCTAGTCAATATTTATTCCTAGGAGATAACATCAAAGCTAAATTATTAATTACTGATTTATTAAGGAAGATTATACTATTATTTAATAAATAATATATAGTAGAATCGTTTAGTACCATAGCTCGTGAACGCGCTCAGTCAGATCGCTATAGTTTTATTACACTATTTTTCAATCCTGAAGTAATTCAAATTATGAAAATCAGTAGTACGCTTCGTATCCATATTACACCATTGAAGTATCTCGTTGATGTTGTTTCTAGTAAAAGACATAAACGAGTAGCGTAGTGTGCCGCAAAGCGGTATATTGTTTTTTGCATGACTGTTACATTTTCAGTTTCATTTATGTAAATATGCTTTTTTTTTAAACATATTATGTCCCATTGCTGGGCAAAGGTCTCTCCCATTTCCTTCCACTTGTCCCTATCCCTTGCAGTCTCTGACCAGTTACGCTGGAATGCGTCAAGGTCATCTCTCCAACGCTTTTTAGGCCTGCCCCTACGACGCCGACTTAATATGCTTTATGTCACTAAAATTTTTAATCACATGAACAGATTAGGTTGCATGAGTGGTTTCGTTGAAATACTTGCCTTATATAATATTTGTTGCTCATTCTATATATACGCAACGTTTAAAATTCATCAACCATGTCCAAACTTTAGCATTTAAATAAACAAGTCGTTGTCTGTAGGTATCAAAATCAGCATTATTTCAATTTAGTCATTTGCTTAAAATCTAACGACTAACCTTCTTGGTGTCTTTTCTAGTAAAAGACATCAACGAGTCAAAGAATACAGATATTGGAATAATTCATATGTCTGTTAATGAAATTCATTTTAAAATTAAGGAGCCCGATCACCTATTTAGCATAAACATTATGAATCGCATGTTAAGCAACTCTGGGTGCGGTCCCAACTTGGATTGGAGGTCGCCAGTGGCGTAAATATTATCAACAAGTCACAGAATACAGGTATTAATAATTTTTTATTGTCTGTTTTAAAATTTATTTCAAATCAAGGAGCCTGATCGCTTCATCATTATCATAAAAAGTTTATTTAGTTTTCATTGCTAGAGCATGGCCCTCTCTGTACTACCAGAGCCATATATTAGCTAGAAAAGTAAAAAAGCACGTTTACTTATTTGAAATAAGCATTATTAACTTATTTATTAAAGAAAGAAAATAAGAAATGGAGAAAAAATTCCACGCGGGCAGGACTTGAACCTGCGTCTAGATCTCAGTACGTCTAATTACGCCACCGCGCTTCAAGCCCCGGCGCCGAATTTCTCCACCATATCCCATTCCTCTTACACGCATCTAGGCTTGCGTCACCCAACACAACTACCCCATTTCTTATTTTCTTTCTTTAATAAATAAGGTAAAATAGCATTGTGAATGCAAAATAAAATCCCATATAAAGTATTGTATGGCTTCCTACACATTAGTTGATTACCAAATTCATTGCAAAATGAGTTGAAATCAAATACCGCACTTGTAAAAGTGGGGTAGTTGTGTTGGGTGACGCAAGCCTAGATGCGTGTAAGAGGAATGGGATATGGTGGAGAAATTCGGCGCCGGGGCTTGAAGCGCGGTGGCGTAATTAGACGTACTGAGATCTAGACGCAGGTTCAAGTCCTGCCCGCGTGGAATTTTTTCTCCATTTCTTATTTTCTTTCTTTAATAAATAAGGTAAAATAGCATTGTGAATGCAAAATAAAATCCCATATAAAGTAAGCATTATTAACGCTTACGCTTAAGCAACCCCGGGGGCGGTCCCACCTGGGATTAATGATCGCAAGTACTCTGTTCTTTGCAGCGTTCTGTCATTTTGATAGTTTTTGAAATACGAGAATCACAAAAATATAAAATCTAGGGCATATCCTCACAATTCTCAAGCATTTGGTCGCGTGGGCGTCGCGCATCTGTCGCACGACTCGCGATATCATTGTCGTGAACACATCCGGTGCCCAGGAAATCCTCGTGATTTTCTTTTTTTTCCATTAAATTATCCTCTGCTCTGTATGAGATTCAGTCATTTTAATCTTGAGGACTAACCTTCTCGTTGGAGTGTTTTCTAGCATAATTCGAGTCATAGAATACAGGTATTGAAATCATTATTTTAGTGTAATGAAGTTATGAAGCCCGATAGAGTATTTGGCATAAACATTGTAAACGCTAACGCATGTTAAGCGACCCCGGGTGCGTTTCCGACTGGGATTGATGATCGCAAGTGGCATACAGATAAATTGAGCTTCTCTGTGCTTCAGAGCGTCCATCCATTGGTCTCTATTGTAATCTTTGTTGGCAGACATTAACTACTTCAGCTGTATTTATGCTGCTTGAACAATCTGAAACTAGTGTTTGTGTTAACTTACACACACAAAAATAATGTGTTTAAGTTAAAAGGCATATCCTCACAATTCTCAAGTATTTAGTCGCGTGGGCGTCGCGCATCTGTCGCACGACTCGCGATATCATTGTCGTGAACACATCCGGTGCACAGGAAATCCTCGTGATATTTTATTGGTTTTCCCATTAAATTGTTTCGCTACTCTGCATGAGATTCCGATTTTGTTATGTTTCAGTCACTTTGGAAGTTTTTATATGAATTAAACTTTATATCGCTTACCATTAGGTGACCCGTTGGCTTTTTTATATGCTAGCTATGTCGAGCTCCGTGGCGCAGCGGTCAACACGCCAGCCTGCGACAAAGGGGTCCCGGGTTCGATCTCCGGTCAGGTCATGATGGAAAACGATCTTTTTCAGAATGACCTGGGTCTTGGATGTTTATCTATATAAGTACGAGTATATTTTATAAAATATAGTATCGTTGAGTTAGTATCCTGCGACACAAGTTCATACACAACTTAATGTGGGGCTAGCTCAATTTGTGTGATATGTCCCTATATATTTATTTATTTATTATTATTTTTGCCATACTTGATCATGAAAAATATTAAAAATCGACAGTCAATAAAAAAATAGCATATATGAAAAATAAACTCAGAGTATGAGTTTGATTATATGTTTGTGTCTGGACGCGGTTCCTGCCTCGTCAATTTTTTGTAAGTAAGTAAGAAGACGGAAATTGTGTTTTTACCAAAATTAAGTTAAAAAAATCCGATCGTATAGTGCTTAAGAACCAAAAATTAAAATTGTCGCGTTTGGTGAAAAATAATAAAAATAGTATTCATTGGACAAATGAAAAAAATCAATACCAGAGCTTAAATAATGCCTTCTAAAGCACAGTATTTACGTACAGAAGATTTAAGTCTCTTTAAATAATATTCTTTAAACGAAAATATTTGAATCACTTATGTACGCTTTGACCTTTGCCTTAAAGGGGGGACTAAGTTCTCAAGTCAAAATGAAAAGCTTTTACTTTGGGACCTGTGTGATTACACACAAAAAGTTTTTATTTTCATAAGAATTACCGGTCCGGCCTTTCGTATATAAATGTCAATTTTTTTTCAAGTTTGTAGCATTAGTCCCATTGCAAAAGTTCTGAGATTATATTATAAAACCTAGATAGACTCTCTTATCCTAAAAACGTAGAAAAATACTGTGTCCAACCCATAGTCTATGATGCAAACACATAGCTATCAATTTGATGGATTTAGATGACATTAATTGACAGAACGCGTGTGCTAACACGAAGCTGCCACGCACACAAGCATTGACAAATTAATCAGTTTATTAATCATCAAAATAAAGGCATTGCGGCGTCTAGAGAGTATATATCAAAGCAAAAATTATTTATATTGACGGGCTATGTCACTTATACAAGTGAATGTAAGTATTGATATTGTTGATCGAAGATGTCAGTGGTCCTACCGCTCCCGCACTCGCCTTGGAAATAACTCTGAAAGTATAGACAGCAATCCTGACAAAGAAGCACGCGAGTGATCCTTTGTTATACATTAAGTTAATTTAAATGATGCAACAATTGAACCCTGTATGCGAAGAATGATTTAACATCAAAACACCTGCGCTAATCATCATCAAACTATTTTATTCAAACACTGCACTACAATCAGAATAATGGCGTTAAAAATCGATGTTTCCCATGGCGTTAATGATGTTGACACCACCATTAAAAGCTCATCACTTATATCATCAGTTCACCGGAAAGAGGTCAAATCGGGTCATTGATACTTCCGAATATATTTTTGAACGTCATGGGAAGGATTTGGGGTAATAAGGGTAATAAGGGTTGTGGAATATTTTTGGGTAATATGATAATGATTATATTCATGTTTTTTTAAAGACAAAGGATGACAAATAAGCCAGCGGTTTGCTTGATGGTAAGTGATCGCCGTTGCCTATGGACAACTGCAACACCAGGGATAAAAAAGGGATTAAAAACAAAAAGACGACCTCCGTCGCGCAGCGGTTAACACGCTAGCCTGTGACACAAATGGTTCCAGGTTTGATCAACGGTCAGTTTAAGATGGAAAACGATCTTTTTCAGATTGGCCTGGGTCTTTGATGTGTATCTATTTTAAAATATAGTATCGGTGAGTTAGTATCCTACAACACAAGTTCACAACTTAGTGTAGGGCTAGCTCAATTTTTGTGATTTGTAATATTAAATAAAAGGAATGTTGCAGTTGTCCATGGCATGTTACATCTCTAACTTTTGAAATAAGAGAGTGTAACATAAGAAAAAAAAATGTATTATGTATGCTTCAAGAGTCAACAATTTCAAATTTGGAACCTCCCCCTTTTCTGAAGTCGTCTTAACTTTGAATTTAGAATCTCTTTTTTTGAAGTCGTTTAAAAACTAAGATCCAGGAGGGTGAATGATAATCACGTCAAGTCACGGGCGAATCCTAGTCATTCATTACTTACAAAACGTTCCGTTGTAACCTTGCAGCGGCATGAATGAGCAGTCGTGACGGCAGATCTTATCGCAGTATTTTATTTGTGAAACGGAACGCCTCGCCGCGGAGCTGGTTAAATAATAGTCATTATTGATATATACAGAAACAGTTCAACGAACAGTTTATAATATTCGTTACATTTGTTTTAGATATACAAACTGATTTATCTTTACGTCTTTGTTCCTTACGGGGTTCATAGAGCCCAAGACCTGAGACTACAACGCCATGTTTGGCGTAGTTATAGTATATTTAGTGTAGAACTTTCGGTGATTCTCCTATAAAAAATTTATGTATAAATTCGTCAAATGAGTTAAGTTGGTATATTACTACTACACACTAAGCCGTGCGATTTTCGACAGCGTAGAATGGGACCACTCTAAGTCTTCCTGTGGAAGTCGTAAAAGGCGATTTAGGAAATACAAAGCTTATAAACATCAAAGAGACATTTCTAACCCGTCTGGCCAGCGTGGAGAGTGTAGGCCGAATCCCCTGACTGCTCTAGCTTATATATTACTCTAGTAGTACAGAGAGGGTTGTGTTTCTGCAGTGGGGACATAAAAAAACCTAATGATGATGATGATGACAATCTCTCTACAATATTTTTGAAATTATATATCCCTACTTAAATTTACTAATGTTTGTTTTGTTTGTTTTTCGTATGTGTAAGTGGCCAACACTGGTGTCAGATTTTTCAAGCTGCCTTAAGGCATCTGACATAGCTTAACGACTGCCATCAACAATGACAGCCGGGACTAACGGCTTAACGTGCCTTCCGAAGCACGGAGGAGCTCGAGATATTTTTATGCCACTTGCGGTCACCCATCCAAGTAGGGACTGCACCAGGGGTTGCTTAACATACGTAAGCGCTCACAGAGCTCACACCCACTGGACCATCGGGCTCCTAATTTACTAATATTTATACCCGATATGAATATAAAAAGTAGTAAGTATTTGCAGTATTTATACGTATATCTATCTATTTTTCTCTGTAGATATCAGCCGTGTCCAGCTACCGGATGCTATCAGCTCTCAATGGCCGGTGTTCCATTCATCGCCAACTCTACACGCAGCTCGCTTTGTTTGTCTGTTTGTTTTGTGTGCGGTACAGGCAACCGGAATGGATCCCTGTACCGGTTTTATTTTTCATGGTTCACTATCGTGCTATTAGAAATCCTTGCAACATTTGTATCATCCATCAGAAACTTACATATTCTTACAGATTATTGAATTGATAGGTTACTTTGCATAAGTCTAAGTTACATGCACTTTGAGTTAAACTAATTTATGTGTTTCAACCACCAGTTGGCGCTGGATGCAGGCTGCTTCCAACCGGTTGTATTGGAAATCCTTGGGGGAGGCCTATGTCCAGCAGTGGACTTCTTGTGACTGAGATGATGATGAACCAGCAGTTAGCTATGCTGGGTAGCAATAGTTTGCATTTAAAAACTAGTGGCGCTAGCACACAAATTAATTTAACTGAAAATGCATCTAACATATTAGTTTTGTTGTTGATTCCCTCCGTTGCACAGAGATCAAAACACCATAGCCCTGCCCATGCTTAAAATGATATCCTTCATATAAAATCCTAACTTCCTAATCCTAATCCTAACTAATATATCCTAATCCTAACTATCCTAACTAATTAAAATACGTAACAACGGGTTACTCACGTAAATAGTGAGTAACCCGTTGTTACGTATTTTAATAATGTCTTTATCTCACGTTAGTTTTAATCAAAAAATCCTAACTAATATTATAAATGTGAAAGTGAGTTTGTTTGTTTGTTTATTTGTTTGTTAGTTTGTTACGCTTTCACGTCCTATCTACAGAACCGATTATCATGAAATTTTGCATACACATAGTTTAAGGTACTGAGAAGGACATAGGCTATATATCACGCGGGCGAAGCCGCGGGTAACAGCTAGTAGTCTATATTACTTGGGAACCTGTAACAATTATCAGAAGACACTTTTAGGTTCTAACTTTATTTGATTCATGCTCTAGTTTTACTGAATTACGAATTTATGCATCAATTGTACTGCATGATTTTAAAACAACCGATATACGAGCTCACATTAAGTAAGCAATTAAATCTATTATCATCCCTATCTCATAAACATGACTCAGAATTAAAGCCTAATAAAAATAAATACTCTAACTAGCCGATATTACCTGATATCTAGCAAACGACCAAAGACGACTGTAAATAAATGGTGGGGAGTGCAAAAATCGTCTTGCTAATTACATTTAATGAAAGCCATTTAAATACGCATCAATGATAGCGGTTGCCACTGAAAAGTATAAAAATAACTTTACGTTAGGACCCTTAATACAAACTTATAAATTCATCTTTACATTAAAAAGTAAAGAAAATTGACCCTTTTGTGTATGGATGTAGAGTTGAAGGTGAGGTATGGATGTGTAAAGGTAAGTTGGTAAAATAGGTTATCGAAATCGTTTCTCGTGCTAACTCGTGAGATAATCAAGCACCTTTATATTTCTGACACACGGGCATAGAAAAAATTGTAATAAAAATGTTTGATACAATTTTGACTTTTTCTTAAAATAATTTTCACTTATTTGTGTAGGCTGAATTGCCTGAAGGTAAATGATTTTCATTTATTTATTAAATGTTATAGTTTTACATCTATTGACTCCTTTTATATTCCACAACACAACAACAAATAAACACATACTAAAACCTGAATATTATTATTTTGTAAGCCTATCGTCAAAAGTACGGTAAACTATTTTGTAAAAAAATATATGCATCCTTTTTTAAGGGAAGAAAAGCATTTTTTAAATGCTTTTGAAATGAAATGGAAAAGTTCGTCCCAGAACACACTACTAATGGCTTATCATGGCTACGTGGCATCAATACTTAAATACGGCCTCATATTATGGGGGAACTCTGTGGATGCTCAAAGAGCACTTATATCCCAAAAAAGGTGTATCAGAGCAATTTGTGGAAAAGCTCCTTGGGAATCATGTAAACCACTATTTAGAAAACTTAATCTGCTACCGCTTCCCTGTATGTACATATACGAACTAGCAAATTTTGTTAAAAGCCACCCTCAATTATTTGCTGCAGCACGAGATATTTTCCCTAGAGGAACGCGAGATCCGGATAGAATTGTTCTGCCTATAGCACCGAAAACATCTTTGTATCAAAATAATTGTTACGCAATGTGTGGAAAAGTATATAACGCTTTACCTAAGGAAATTAAATTGTTACCTAAACGTCAATTTTCAAAAAAACTTAAAATGTGGCTATTGAATGAGTGCTTTTACTCAGTGAAAGAATATTTCAATAGAGTTATTGACAAACAAAGGATGTAATTTTTAATGTTTATTGATTTATTAGATTTATAGTAATGTGACTAATTTTGTTCTAACTATATTTTTTTTAAGTGACAAAAATATTGCATGCCTGATTATGGCTAATGTGTTGGTCCTAATCACAACGTAACGCCTAATTGTAAACCACATTATGCAAATAAAGAATTATTATTATTATTATTATTTAGTTTTTTTTTGTGTTTCAAAGAGCACCATATTAAATTTAGTGTAATATCACATAGCTGAATTACAATTTACTAATATTGTTTGTGAAATCATAATGAGGGTTATAGAAGATGGAATAAATGAACATACCTAGATTTATGGCACCGAAGTATATCTTTTACATAATCTCTGCCTTCAACAAAGTAAAAAAAAAGAAACCAAGAATAAATCATATATTCAGACTTTAGTTTGAACTAGGTGACTGTATGTCACGAGGAATAAATGGCGAAAATGATATCTACGAAGCAATACTAATGCGTTCGGAAACATTTTACTGATACCGTATCTACTAGATTTGTATATCTTTAGTGGCCACTAAATCGTTTTTATTAAAACCGATATCCAGGGTTAATAAGAGCATTGCCAAGTTTTCGCGTCGTTTCGATTAATCGACTACTATTTAATGTAAATTGAACGTTTTTATGTAATGATATAAATGGGGTGCTTAGGGCTTTTATAATGATCCTTAAAGAGGCATTCGTTTATAATTATTGTCGTTTTTTATTTGTTTTTAAGTTTGATCCTTTTTTACAATATTAATTTTTAGATTATGCTGCTAGTTAAAAAGGTTTTTATTTGCTTTTCTACCAGCTTTATGTTTTAGTAAATATATATTCAATTTGTGTGTAATCACATGACTCTTTCTGTCTCTCATCTCAGCAAATTCCCTTTTGTATCTTCAGCTAGAATGCTTTGGGGATTTTTCCACCTTGTCTTCTTAACTTCATTCTGTCTTCGAAATCTTTGCCATAATTTGCGAATGCCATAGGCATGCTTATCATCTTTAATGCCATCCAGCCAGTACTTTTTGGATTTTACCTTCTGCAGGGCTGCGGCGGTGGCTGCATCGAAAAATAATATATAAATAAATACATTTTCGGATTTTTGCAAAACTTGGCCCTATCAGTTTAGACAGTCTTTTTCGAGTTTGTCTACTATATCACGGATTTACCTGGAAGAGTTACTCACGGGGTTTAGTGCATCATAGTCATACATATTTATCTTCATGGCTAAGCTTCACTAAAAAGGAAGAAAAAATGGTGGAATTTGGGTTGACAAATATTTTATATTATTAAAAACACGAAATTAAAGTCGTTGGTATTTAGGGCGCCACAAAATAATTATAATAGATTTATACATGTTGAAGAAACATATAACCAGCATTTTGGATTACAAAATATGACAGCAGGAACTGATTCTATATATTCAGTAGAATGTTATATTGTGTAACTGAGGGATTGTATCAGAACGTAGTTGTATCTAGCGACCAATCACTATTTTGTTTTCCGTTTTTCACCTGCGCGCTCACCAACAAGCTAAACGAGGTTTATGATTTCTAGACCTTTGCTCTGTCTAGCCCACAAGTGAAAAAGGCGTGAGAATATGTATATGATAATATAATAACTACGTTAACTCACATTCCATTTATTTCATACATTGTAAACTGGCAAAACTAATTTCTCTCTAGTCGTAAATCTAGTTTGCATTAAGCTCCGCGGTTGGAGACAACGCTTAGTGGTCTACCCTCATTCCCAGTCCCACTTTGCTGACGACCAATATTAAACTGTAATGTTACAGTTTAATATAATATATTTTAAGGTGGAAAGAACTGACATACAGTACCCCACATAAAAAAGTGGGATAAGGTAAAGGAAGACGAAGAAAAAGAAGTAACAGTTTAATATTGGTCGTCAGTAAAGTACAATATTATTGACAGTAAATATAATATATATACAAACATTTGGTGCTAGACAGAGCTAGGTGGATTGATGATGTTAGGAAAATCGCAGGTCGAAACTGGCTACGTAAGGCACAAGATCGAAATGGATGGCATGCATTGAGAGAGGCCTATACCCAGCAGTGGGATGCAGAAGGCTGTTGATGATGATGATGATGATACAAACATTTGTGAATTGTCAAAAATAGTTATTTTCGCCACAACCCAAGAGAAATACTTCCTCTTGGGTAATACAGCTCATTTCTATTAAACTCCGCGGTTGTAGAAAATCATGTAGCGGCCAACTCTCGTTTCTAGCCCAACCTTACTTGTGGACATTTCTTTATTTTATTTAATATAAAAATAAATAAATGACTCTAAGTAAAAAAATATATAGCTACCACTTGCATCGCAGCCTGGCGTGTTAACCGCTTAGCTACGGAGGTAGAAATAAGAGGTGGATATTTTTTTGCAATGGCACAGTTTTTTTATTTATTGTTGATAATGACGGCGACCATGACAGCCTTTATAGCGTACTAGCTGTTACCCGCGGCTTCGCCCGCGTGGTATATAGCCTATGTCCTTCTCGGTACCCTAACCTATGTGTATGCAAAATTCATGATGATCGGTTCAGTAGAATCGGCGTGAAAGCCTAACAAACAAACAAACAAACTCACTTTCGCATTTATAATATTAGTTAGGATTAGGATTAGTGTAATACGCATAATACATAAAAAGTACAGATCGACGAAAATACTTTATCTTCGCATGCACCTTAAAGTGTCTATAACAATTTCGGAAACTGGCCATTAATAACTATAATTACTTCAATCACATTTATAATAATAATTGTCTCTGTCTTTATGTAATATGGTACGTTTTTTCATAACAATATCATTGTTTGATTAGGTAGTGACTTCCAAATCTCGAATAAATTTATTAAAATCTTTTTCTTATCTTAAATACTAGAGTTCAATTTTTTATTAAACATCGATCGGATTCAATACACAAAATACCACCCTTTCTCCGATGCAATGTTCTATTTCCACACTTTAACCTATTGAGCTCCATCACATTCCAAGTATGAAACAATGTCCCCTTTCACCTCGACTTTGAATTGTAAATATTCCCGCCCTCCTTCCTTCGTTTTATAAATATATTATCATCGGAAGCGTGAAAATGTTCGGTATTAAAACATTCATGAGTTATAACGCTTAACACGCCGTCCGCCACGATTTGCGTTGTCCCGAAGATACCACCAGGCGACATTCGCACGACAGAGCCTTAAGGATAACTACAAACTGAGCGGTTGAAACGCTCGGTAGTTGCGCAACTAATGATAACTTCACTACGATATTTATACTATTTAAACACCGCATATTAACCGCAGATCCCATAACCGTTAGGGCAAACGAGTTCTTGAGTGGAGACCACGCCTCGGCAAATGTAGTGTAGGACGTCCTCAGGCACGGTGGACTGATGATATGCGCGGGATGACTGGCAGGAGCTGGATGCGAGCAGCCAAAGGCAGACCTCGACGGCGTGCAATTGGGGAGGCCTATGTCCAGCAGTGGACGAGTATAAGCTGATGATGATGATGAAATTTAGATAAAAGTTAGGCGGATTTTAAACGGGTAACTAAATGATTTGCTTTATTTTGAAATTACCACCAGGCAAAATTTGCATATCAGACGAGTTACAGTTTAAAAATGAACGGGCGAGTGGCGTGGTAGTTGGACAACTTACGGTTATATGCTATTTGACAGGATTTCAGTAATCCAAAAAATATGAATAGGTGACAATAGAACAACAGAAGAGTAAGGACAGACGTGGGGTGCGACTCTCAAGAGAGGTGCAACAAATGGTAAGATTTGTGCTGAGGTAAATACTCGTATACCACCAGATTTTGTTTAATCGATCTAAGAAAAACAATAAACTTATCAGTTTAGTTACGGTCACATAAATGTGGTGCAACTAACGCAAAACTCAGCGCAGTACTTTTGCTTAGCTTTGCGTTGTCTTGAAAATATTATCAGATGATATTCCGGTGCCAGAGCTTTTGTCCCTGACATGAAAGCTTCACATTCATAGTTGAAAAACGTTTCGGACCTCTTCGGGCTAAAGACACTATGCACTATGTGATATTCTGAAGTTTATACGGTCCTTTTTCAGAAATCACCGTGGAGTAAGTAAGTAAGTATGGGATAAGTACAAAATAAACCAGTGGTTGGACTTCCTTCCAATTCTTGATCAGTCCCAGTAAAAATAAGATACATGTTGTGACACAAACATTACAATTTAGTAATTTTCAAAAAATTTTAGCTACAATTTGTACTATGTCTCTTGCTAGTTGTATAGAGACCCTAAACCTAGTTGACGGTACATGGTTCGAATATTGAATTGGAAATACGTCGCCGACACGAAGGTGGTGGTTATTCGAAAACTATTCAAACTAAAGATGGGTTTACAATGTTAATATTGATATTATAAATATTCATTTCAGAGTTCTTTTATTGAAATAATGTGATACATAGCATCCTAATTATGCGAAATGGGTTGTTTAAGTACCTATAAGTTGCGGAAAAGCCAAAAATATAGATGCGATTGTTATAGGGTTGCAAAGCTAGGTGTAGTGGTTACGTTTTTTATACTGAGTCATAGGTGCGAATACTTGCAATTGCGAACTCTGTTGAACTGAAATATTTTTGTCACTGCCTTATACACAGTATTAGTGGAAAAAATGTTAAGCTTTGTAGGTTGGAAACAATGATTAGTACCGCGCATTTTATATAAGATCACAGGCCGTGCTGCAATAAAATACGCTGTCATTTCATATAAAATTCACGATACATGGTCCATCATCATCAGGTCTTTATTAGTCTCCACTGCAGGAGCATGACCTACTCTGTACTACCAGAGCCACATATTAGCAAGAGCAGTCAGAAGATTTGGCCTACACTCTCCACGCTGGCCAGAAGGGTTGGAGAGGTCTCTTTTATAAATATTTTTTGAAGAATGTATGTAAAAATTGAAGAAAATAAATGTCTATCTATCGTTTTTCCTATAGCTAAAATGGAGACACTTTATCTAGGCTTCACGTTGGTTCATCCAAAAACAAATAAGATAAGCTAGCCATTATGAGGATCGACTACATGTATATTTTCATACAAAATTCGATAACTCTTCCACTCCCCTATACCTTCACAAAATGAGGAAATCTTGCAATCAATGTAGCACACCTTGTTTCTCTTTTTTATTGATTCGGTTTAAATTAATTTTAATAAGTAAAAATACCACGATTCTTTTTTAAGTTAAAAATATGGATGTTTACTTAGATGCTCATAACTTTTGTTGTAAGCAATATATCTTAAATATCAAAACGTACAGTCCTACTTCTCCAATATATCAATAATGGTTAAAAAAAAAATCAAAATTGGACTATGTTTAAGGGGTGGGAAGCGTTATCGCTTTTTGTATGAAAATTTACAAGTAGTTGATCTTCTTGAGGTTGATTATAAACACCTTTCTACCTATCTAACAGCCAGGAACGTCCACTGCGGGAATAGGCCTCCCCCAAAGATCGCCACAAATTGCGGTCTTTGGCTTGCTGATTCCACCGACTCCCGGTGACCCTGATGAGGTCGTCCGTCCACCTGGTCGGTGGTCGTCTCACGCTGCGCTTCCTTGTTTGTAGCTGCCACTCCAGGACTTTCATACCCCATCATTATCATCATCAGGTCTTTTTATAGTCTCCACTGCAGGAGAATCTCTGTACTGCCAGAGCTAAATATTCGTCAGAGAAGTCAGAAGATTTGGCTTACACACTCCACGCTGGCCAGCAGGTTGGAAAGGTATCTTTGATGTTTATAATCTTTATTAGCTTGTGTTTCCTTAGTCGCCTTCTACGACATCAACACGAAGACTTGAAGAAATTTTGCTCTGCTGGGAACCACACGGCATTAATAATTATTATAATGCATTTCCTAAGGGCTTCCAAAGGGTTCAATTCTCAAATTAATGTGTGAATGAAGTAAATCATCTGAATAGCCCCTTAGTGTCGTGATAAAGCGAGCGCCAAGTTCACGACTGCTTATTAAGCGAATATTGTTATTATTGAAAAATTGCATTACGTCACACGGCACGTAATTGGTTGTGGCACGGATTCTGTGTTCTGTGTTCCAGTCGTGGGAATGGGATGAAGGGAAATCATAATAATTTTGATAGAATATCAAATCACTATCAGCACATATAACGGTTTAAGATCAACTTTATTCTTCATTAGAATCATACATAAGACAATTCACTTACTGAGAAAACTGTTCATAATAGTAGATTGTTGCACTGAACAGAAAGTAAGTTATTGCTGCACGAGTGTTTATTTGGAGCCCGAGCGCTAGCGAGGGCTCTAAAAAGCACGAGTGCAATTTAACTTACTTAATGCGAGGTGCATAATCTGCTTTTCTTTCAACTACTGCAATTAAAGTAGTTGAAAAATAAAACTTAAGACAAATTACAATAGTTAAAAATTTGTTGTTCACATTCCCGCTTTTTTTCTTTATGGCCAGTATTTTTTTTTAGGCAAGGCAATACACATGTCCCTTTGTTAACTCCATACAGCCGTTAGGTTGGCCAACCTACTTTATGACAGGTGACAACTATTGTCCGCGATTTAAAAAAACAAAACAGTGCAGTAAAGGATTTCCATACATTTTTGCTGCACTAGAGCAGCAAAAATGTATGGAAATCCTTTACTGCACTGTTTAGTTTTTTTTTTACTTCTAGTGCAGCAAAGTTCCGCTTTGTGCTGGATATGTAGTGCAGTTATGATAGAATTGCAGCGTAGTTGGAAGAAAAAATATTTACTTCATCACAATGAGCGTAGGCTAGGTAACAAAACAATCACCAGTCACTACGATAACTAGTAACTGAATTTTTAAAAACAAAGTTGGGTAAAATGGTTACGATTTTGTGGCATCGTCACCAGCTTTTATAAAACTTCTCACTCACAAACTCACCACCTCTGTCTGTTTTCAATCAAATAAAAAACTTTACAGATTATTAAAATACGTAACTTTAAGTTACTTACGTAAAAAACGTCAGCTACTGGCCGACATGTTTCGATCTCATTTATATACTGTATGGATTTTTATGCTCTATTCACTAGTAGATAGAGCGATTCATGAGGAAGGTTTATAGATATAATACATAAATAAATATATATAAATATATAGAGACATATCACACAAATTGAGCTAGCCCCACTGTAAGTTGTGAACTTGTGTCGCAGGATACTAACTCAACGATACTATATTTTATAATATGTACTTATTATAGATAAACATCCAAGACCCAGGTCACTCTGAAAAATATCGTTTTCATAACCTGACCGGGGATCGAACCCGGGACACCCGTGTCGCAGGCTGGCGTGTTGACCGCTGCGCCACGGAGGTCGACATGCCCAAGCACAGCTGAAGAAGGCTGCTACTATAATTAAAAAACAGAAACTTTTTATAACAAATACAAAATTGTACTCCCATTATTAAGTTACATATGGTGAATGAGACAGGTTTTATTTTATTTATAATAATCGTTTGGAGAATCTTTTGGGGATATAAACGAGTATTCATGATTGAAATTACCATTATAAATAGTTTGGTTACAAGTACACGATGCTCGTAGTAAAAGTTGGCGATATAGTCTATAGTTTAATGAAAGTGAGGGCCGGTATAAAAACGACCGAAGTTTAAAGTCACTAAAATCTCATTACAATGAGAACTTCAGGTTACTGTTGCCGATCTTATCATGGAGGTCTTTTGTCTATTGCACTATAAAATCAGCTGCGGCAACATAAGTATTATAAAATAAGGAAAGAAGAGAATTAACATTTAAGTACTAATAAAACACGCTGTATACGGAGGGAGGTGTACTATTATTTTTCGATTTTGCCTTTTTCTTACGATTTTGTGAGTCTGAACTCAAGATATTTAACTAAGGATTCAAAATAAACCTATACTTAAGTCCAAATATATCGATATTTGAACGTTTTATTTTTTTTTATTTTTTTATTATGTGTTATTTTTCCTGATGTAGGTGAAATCTGTCCATTCGTTCAGATGTGAAATCTGTTTATTTATCATTCAAACCGTAACAGTTAAATTGACATAGTTTCCAATGTCCAATTGAGATTAAAATTTGCGTTTTCATGTACTTTACTCGAAATTAAATAATGTCAGTTTTTCACAATCACTTTCGAAGTTTGAAAGCTCGGTTACCAATTTTTTTAATTTTTTGCAGATTCTGGAGAATTTTTTATTTGACCTTGTCTTAATAATTTGCATTTATCGAAACAGATAAAAAAAATTAAGGTCATTAGTTGGAGTTCGGTAGCTATCCTTCTCGACAATCATTATTTTCTCCCTCAAGCCAAATTAGCCAAGCCATGAAAATCTATAAAGAGGGTCCACCACGATCACTATAATATCGTTACGTATTTTATGCATAACGGAACGTCGTAAAGAGCCAAATGGCACGGCAAATTGAATGGGAGGTATCTTCATGAGATGAGACTAAACGACGTACATGAGGGCATGATATGAGCAAACTGCTGGTAATTTACGGCTTGACCTCCCATGAGAGACGTTTATGCCCTACTGCGCTGGCCCTGGGTTATTCTGTAGTGAAAAACCCTTAGCAAAGGGTGCAAAAGATCGGTTGTGTTGCTACCCTTAACGTAACTAGTCGGCAAATTTGACGAAATAAAACATATATTCTATTTTATTTTCTTCTTCTATACATAATAAAACAGTAAAAATATTTTGTCTGTACATTTAGTATTTTTTACTGAAATGAATAGAGGGACACTTAAAAAGAAAAATAGAAAGCAAAAAAATTTTTTGAATTTCTTATCTGTCGGTTTGTCTGTCTGTATGTATGATCACGATTATCTCCGAAAGCATTAGACGGATTCAAATGACACTTTTTTCGCTATATAGCTATTAAGCCTGGGCAACATACAGGGTAGAAATTATTTTGGAAAATTGAACACTAGATGCAGCCAATGGTCCAGCTGAACTATAAGAAATATAAAAATGACGCCTTAGCAAAAGTTACTCAACCTGATGAGCATCATGAGCACCAGCCACTGCTGGTCATAGGCCTCCCTCATAAATCGCCACAAATTGCGGGCTCGTGCATATTGAGTTTTATTTGATGATTAATTTTAACATTTTTTTATCAACATTCTATGATACTCCTAATTTCTTTTATCAAGGTCACATCGTCAAATCATTATAATACACACTTTTTGGATGTAATTAACCTAGTTTACATGAATTGGACATGCTTATATAAAGTATTATTTTTGTTTAAGGGGGCACACTAGGCTCAGTAGCAACGCCAATCATTTTATTCCTAATACTTTACAAATAGAAAGAAATTCAAGAATGTTAATCATATAAGCCTTAGTAAATAACCTTAAGTATTTTTGGAATCATGTTTAATATTATCAGAATTAGTGAGAATTATGAGAGTTTTCTCTTAACGACTGATTCTCATAATATTACAACGTAATTCCAAAAATATTTCAGGTTAAATAACCTGAAATATTTTTGGAATTATGTTGTAATACTACTAGTAAATACTAGTGCTTATATGATTTACATTCTTGAATTTCTTTCTATTAGGAATAAAATGATTGGCATCGCTACTGTGTCTAGAGTGCCCCCTTAAACTAAAATCCGGGTATCCGCTCATTTATTTCATTCAAACTTTTTTTCTTACAGCTACAAAACCTTCAAAATACAATAGGTTCCCATGACGCTTAAGTAACTACACATTTAAAATAAAATAAAATAATAAATAAAATAAAAATTCATTTATTGCCACAATTAAATCAATGTGACTTTTAAATTAAAAAAGAATATACATTATGGCAAAGGAATGCCTCAGCTTGTGTTAGCTCGGAACAAGGTCCGAGCATAACGCTGTTTTTCAGGCACCCCCTCTCCCTGAGATCGAGTGTGGGAGTGCATGCAATTAGGGGGCTTAAATATAACAATATAAACATTTAGAATTTCTTCTTAAAGATTATTTAGCATCATAAGCTGTATTCCCAACAACACCCAAGGAATATAGCACAGTGTTGCTATTGCCGGCATATAAACTACTGATGATGATGATGATGAAACATCAAAGAGACCTCTCCAGCTGCTCCCCCACTACTGATTAAAAAAACATCATTATAACCCTTTTTCTTGCTTACTTATTCACAACAATACCGAAGGAATATAGCATAGTGTTGCTATTGCAGGCATATAAGCAATTTGTATCGCAAGGTATTTGGAGCGCTGCGCATGTATATCAAGTTCGCGTTAGTTCAGGAAGCTACGAACCAAAGAGAGAAGATTTATTTTTATTTTTGGCATTGTTGTACCATAAAATGGTTTAAATTTTAATATGGTTTCATCGCGATTATTAATACCTAACGCTTCAAACACTTTTTTATAGTGTTCATGTTCGCATGAGATTTGTCTAGTTATGAGAACTGTATAAAACTAACTCATACATAGACCATGTAGTGTCAGCCTGCAACACGACACGAGTGATCCTGGGTTCCAACCCCGCTGTTGCATCGGGATTTTTTTAATCACTGTACTAATTCATAACTTGTATTTAAAACAATTTTGACAACGGCCACAAAGGCATTTGATTCGTAGGGTCTTCGATCCCCTAGCAAGTCTTAATGGAAAAACATCCTTTTCAGATATACAGTTTTTAGATGGTTATCTACATAAGTATAAAATCATTGACTTTGTATCCTACAAAACAAGTCCAGAATGTACTATGTAATGCTAATTAAATCCATGTGATTTGTCCTTAAAGAGACACGATAAAGAACAAAAATATTTATTTGTAAAACATGTGTAGACTTTTCATTAATTCATATTTTTGTTAATATTCATTTATCAAACTCCATTTGACTCTCAGATCATTGTGGCTAGAGCCGGCCCACGCGCTGGGAAAGGGCAAAGATGAGCAGACGCGTACGCCCTAAGACCGCCGACATCTCACAATGTATATGAGTATTACGAATAGCCAGGAAATGATTAGATTTGAAACTTTATCTTCACAATTACATAGAACATGTTAATCATAAAATGTCATCAAATGGCAGGAGATCAAGAAAAAATGTATAGGTAATTCAAATTAATCCTATATGTACTCTTAAGGTGTCACTCACCCAATTAGCAAGATCAATTTTTCCTATGAAACCAATGCTAAAAACAACAAACAAAAAAAAAACTTAAACTTTTTGTTAAAATAAAACAGGTTTTTTAAGAAAAAAATAAAAAATACCCATACCTATAATAGTACTTGATTTTATGAAAAAAGAATTGTGACTCTAGAAGCAGTTTTCAGCGAGAAAATAGAGGAACATATTTGTATGGAAACATACTAACACGATACGTTTATAGTTCGAAATAATAATATTGATAAGAGTGATACCAAATACCGAAGTACTGACTTAAATATGTTCAATTTGGTTTTTTTAATTAGTACAAGAATAAAATTACAGATTGCCCTGGTTTCGCTAACGTGATGGTGATCACGTAATAATAAGTATCCATACTTTCCTCGATTCTTTCAGCGTCCCATATTCCACGGACAGACGGACATGCGTGATTGTGGAATGATTGATACATCTGATTTCATTTGCCGCGTGAACTATGCCTCTGGGGTCGTGGGACCGACTATCAATACGCGTGCATGAGTAAATATACATTTGAGATAGTAGTCTTATGAGTGCATTAGGACTGACATTTAAGACATTGACAGTTTCCGAAAAAAAATATGAGAAGCGCGTTACTTAGATTGACAAAAAAAAATAACACGTATTTTTTCTTGTCGTTTAAACAAAAACTACAAAGATATATCCTGTTTAAATTCCGTGTGACTTCTTAGCAAACTGTGATGATGTTACAAGCCCCCACACATGAACTTTGACGCACTTTATCTATATATTTTATTGTTTAATTTTTTAAAAAAAAAAGTACCTACGTATCTATTATTTTTTTAATTATATAACTGACGTTCTAGTTTTAGTATAATTCTTTTGACCTACTCGGAAACTACCTTAAAACAAAAAAATCTAATATTGAAATGAAGTCAGAGAGCGTAGTTAAGGTAAATCAGTATGATTTAGTTAAATTAAGCAGAAATATAATTCATTACATAAAAACAATCCCCTTTTATTCAGAAGTATAAGATACATATATTTTTATTAAATATAACTCTTGACAGATTCCAAGTATACTAAAAAACTAAGATACTTCTAAACTTAACTTTGAGTTTAAACATTAGTCTATCAAATTTTAATCATCAAAAATTTATTTATAAACTAAACAGTCGTATGACACTTTATTTAAAACACAATTGGGTTGTTTTTTCTACATTCACACAAATATTCACACAGATAAAATATGACATATTTTTGCATTTTTTTGTTATAAAACAATTCACCTGCCTTCTGTGCAAATGTATTTACTCATGTGTCGCGGCCTTCATATGGGCTGGCGCAAGATCCAAGTAAGTTTTAATTGATTTTCAGTGACAGAGGCTTTGAATTATAACAATAGTTGTGATTGGCTAAATTTAAATGACCGAGGCCGGCCATTTTGATTTAAATAAGCTGCTAAATGATTGCGCATTTTTATTTTGAAAGTAAATTGACAAGTGAACTTTATCGATGTTATTTTTTTCATAGCTTTATTAGTAACTAGAAACTTTCCTGCGATTTCGTCAGCGTAAATTATAGCCTGTGTCACCCGAAAATAAATTAGCTATCTGTAAAATAATTAAGAATTTTAACCCAGTAATTTCGAAATACATTTAATGCAAACAAGCAAACAATCAAATCATTTCATTTTAAAATACAATCAATACAGATTCATGAGTAATTTTATAAATTTTAAATATTTAAAAAGAAGATGCAAGCTCAATCGTCGTCCCCTGTTTCCCTCCGAATTTTCCCCAGAGCTTACCTACTTCTAAAACACCGTTACTTCGCTTTTTACTGCTTTACTTGTGTGTCAATTTCATCACAAACCGTACCTATCGCGCTGCTCACTTACAAACAACCTAAAAATTATTTCATTCACTAATGAAACATCTACTAGTATACAAGTAACTTCTTGATCTTTTAGGTCACCGGAAGCAGGTAGTCGTCGATGAAAATGACCATACTGCGTACCGTGCTTGGTCTTTTTGTCTATGTTTGTAAGTAAAATGGTATTTAGTGACCATATTTGCTATAATCTTGCAGCACGACACTTGTACTACTCTTTTATTGTAATTAACATCTATTATATATAACTTATGTCTGAGTAGTCAGAGGATTTGAATTTTTGAATTTATGATTTTCTTACTTCTCAAGCTAGTATATAGCTCTGGTAATACAGAGAGGGTCGTGGTCCTGCAGTGGAGACTAGAAAGACCTGATGATGATGATGGTAACTTATGTTTTGCAATAAAATTTTAATCTTGGAAAGTCAAAATTGTTAACCTATATGTTTTGACCAATATTTGGCCACGCTTTTATTGGCTTTATTAAGGCTTTCAACTATGTACTTAGCTAGTGAGACAGGCCATGAAAGAAGGTGAGTCATGAGTTGATTCGCATCGTAATCACAAATATTGTCAACTAAAGTAATTAAAAGGTGCGGGTTTGACCTGGTTGTGTTTAAACCCTGGCAGTTTTGCACATCATCATCATGTCGTGGATCTTGGATCGAAAAATGACCTGAGGAACCCTGGTGTCAGAGTTTCTAAACCAACTTATAGGTCTCTAACATTTCAAGACAATTACTTTTACGGAGAGTAATAAAATAAATAAATAAAAATACGTTTATTGTCGGTTTCTACATTATGTTTACAGTAATAGTACCTAAGACTAGCTTACTAATACGTACTACCATTTAGTTTTGAACAAACCAAAGTTCATCCATAATTAGCTGCCCACCATCGAACTAGGAATAAACCTGTATCTCGAGTGGTGGGGAGCGTCATAAAGGATTCAAGGGTGAGTCCGATACAGCGATAGTAAGAAACCTAAAAGTAACTTATGCTTATGAAAACGCTGATTCCCAAACTAGCTTTTGCTGTATTTTGGGATACAGAGTGACTTGGACTGACTATTTTACGTGCCCTCTGAAGCACGGATCATCTTTCTTATTAGATGATCAGGTGATCAGCCTGCAATGCCCTAAATAAACTAGAACAGCAACTGCAACTGCCTCCGTGGTCCAGTGGTTAAGGCGTTCGCCTTGTTGACTCGGGGGTCGTGGGTTCAATTCCCACGGGAAGCATACTTTGTTAAGTTGTTTCCAGTTTGGTTAGGACATTGCAGGCATGAATCACCTTATTGTCTGATAAGAAAGATGATTCCGTGCTTCGGAAGGCACGTTAAGCCGGTGGTCCCGGCTGCCATCTGGTAGTCGTTAAAGGAACCACGTCAGAGGCCGAGAGGTGAAACACCTACGCGAAATGATGACTAGAACAGAAACATAAAGTTGTTATTCCCGCCGGGTATCAAACCCACGACCTCCATAGTGAGAAGGCCGAATGCCCTAACCTCTACACTACACAGGCAGTTTGCTGATAAATTGCTCTATAAGACCAAGCTTTTTTCGCTTTTAATTTTTCAATATAATTTTAAGTGGTTAACTCAAAATTATGCAAACGTGGGATCTACGCAAGTGAAGACGCAAACTTTGGCTAGTTATTCAAAGTAAGTGCTAATAAATTGCTCAATAAAAAATGACATTGTGCAATGACCATCACAGAAGTGTCAAACGATCAAAATAGAACACCAAATGGCATATGACCCATGTGACCCCAATTTTGCGATATAGCAAGTCATCGCCTTTTTGTCGGTCTGTCTGAGTGAAGTGTACGCCACAACATCCGTCTGTGATCTACCAGTGTAACTATAAATTATGATTATTGCTCAATTTTGCTTGTTTTTTACGGGACGCGCTAAATTGGTTCGTTAGAATTACCTTTGCGAACTATCATTGTCATCGGGCAACGAAAATTACGGGTGAACTTAAAAAAATAAAAACGAATTTTCGATTTTGAGATAATTTATTTCCAAAACTAATACAAATTTTGACAAGGCACTAAGGTATTTCATCCCAATATCCACTATTTTTTTTAAGAAAACACATCAAAATACATGTAAAGATCACAAAAAATCAAGGTTTTTTTTATTTATCGAACCTGCTCACAAAATTTTACGACAGTCGATGGAGTAATACGAACAATACAAGAACAGTCGGTAATATAAAAAAAAAATGCCGGTGATGAAACAAAGATTCTTTGCTAAAAATAAAGTTAAATAGAATTTTAGTCAATCGTTACTATTATGTGTATTTTTCTTTTAATGTTGTGTGCATCTTTACATTCATCGACAATAATCAATGTAACTATAGTTATTCAAGTAACATTATTGTAGTGTCGTTGTAGTGTCGTACATTTGACGAGCTCCGTGGCGCAGCGGTCAACACGCTTGCCTGCGACACGGAGATCCCGGGTTCGATCCCCGGTCAGGTCAAGATGGAAAATGATCTTTGATGTTTATCTACATATGTATCTATTATAAAATATAGTATCGTTGAGTTAGTATCCCATAACGCAAGTCTCGAACTTACTTTGGGGCTAGCTCAATCTGTGTGATTTGTCCGTATATATTTATTGTAACACCATTTTTTGCCAAATGGAGGTGATCTCTTGGACGCAGATAATTGCAGCCGCAACATTAAGACTAAGGACGCATCTAGCGGATTCGTTGAGATCGTGTTTTTATGTCACCATTATCATCTCAATGGCAGTATGATGATGATAGAGTATTGAAATGTCCTCACTTTGGATGCGATATATTTTATTAAAGTTTGAAAGAAGTGTATTACAATTGACAAATAAAGATAGCAACCTGCTGTTATCGATTTAAATGGCCGAATCTCACTTGAATCCATTTTAATGCCATGGACCTAGGAATAATATGGACCCGGCATTAGACACATCAAAAGTGAAGCATAACTTACGTCACATCAAGTCACATGTGTGCAGCATGTATTTGACATTTGGGAAATTTGACATTTCGTTCGACCGGGGAAAAGTGTAGGGATTTTTGTGCCGATGTGTGCGTGCGCTAGTGTCGCGACACGAGTGTAGGGATTTTTATGTGCGTCACTGTTACATTTTCCAAGGGCATATCCTGATTATTCTTAGATCCATGTTTAATGCAGGAAAATATGTAATTAGGTAGGACGCAATTTTGGCTTTTTGTACATACATAGTATCATGCCTTTTTGGTTACGGGGTAGACCGAACCCAGGGCTCTTACATCTTAAGACCACGTTTAGCATGTTGATGGGAAGGTGATTGATACGTTCTCACCTACAAGGTGTAATCAAAATTGTGATGGGTTGCTAGCCGCATCGCCTATTGACATGATTTCTGACGCCCATTCTCTCGATCGGCTTTTATGATCTGCGCGGAAAGAGAAACAGCTGGTATATTCTACTTTTTTTTCTACCAGACCAGTGTGGAAGTTTATTTGCTTTTAATGTTTAAAGGACTTTTATCTTAAAGGGCTTGTCAGTCCAATCGTGACCTAAGTAAGAGATCTTTGTTTCAAAGAACGATTTGATAAAGTCGCAAAATTTTCTGGCAGCTACCGAATTAAGCTTCAACGAAATTGATTCGGCAAGACCCACGTTGTTGTAATGTTATTTTACTTTTTATACACATACTAGCTTTTACCCTCGGAAACTGTACTTTTCTACGAGATGAAAGGTAGCCTATGTTCTTCTCCGTACGTCAGACAACGTGTATGTAAAATTTTATGACTACCGGTTTAGTAGTAACGCTTTCACGCCGTATCTACTAAACCGATCATCATAAAATTTTAACAAACAAACAAATAAACAAACTCACTTTCGCATTTATAATTTACTAGCTGTTAACCGCGGCTTCGCCCGCGTAATTTATAGCCTATGTCCTTTTCGACTCTAACCTATGTGTATGCAAAATTTCATGATGATCGCTCCAGTAGATACGGCGTGAAAGCGTAACAAACAAACAAACAAACAAACAAACAAACTCACTTTTGCATTTATAATACTAGTTGGGATTGGAATTTGGGGTAGAGAAACATACATATTATCACGCCTCTGTCCCATAAAGGTAGGCAGAGACTATGGATCTCCACTTGCTACGATCCTTACAAACCTCTTTCGCTTCATCTGCATTCATTACTCTTTTCATGCATGCTCGCCGGTTTTGGGTACTCCTTACATCTCCTTTTGCAAGAACCATCGTAATTTGGTCACGATACGTTCGTCGAGGCCGGCCCTGACCAAAGTAGAAAAAGACAGGCGTAAAAACAAATAAAAATGAAGCAAATGCATATTAACGGATTGAAACGCAATGGAGATAAGTAAGTAGATCAAAATATGAATGAAGATATGACGAAGTGCTATAAACTCGAAAATATTATTTTCATATTAGATTTATTACAAAAACAATGAAACATAAGTGTTTAAAAATACCTGCAATATATATTTTTTTGCAATAAATTTATTCTATTGAACAGTTTAATGCAAAATTTATGTTTAAAATATTCTTATTTTGTAGCAGTAACAACAAAATTCTGGTGAAAACGTGTAGATGACACCTTCCACGGTTATACTGTATTAGTAAATCATCTTTATTGAATTAAAGAAATCTTTATTTGATTTATTAACACGCAAGTAAATCCTTTCACAAAAAGAGAACTAAAACATACGGGTCATTCCGAAAACATCTTAATTTATTACCTGCCTTATAACCAACTGGCCATCTCATTTCAATGGGATATAATCAGTATTCCAAAATATTGTAGTAGCAGAAGAATCACCTTGTATTTTTCTCAGGGACATATAAATACCATTATAAAGGATAAATATTCATAGGGAAAAACATAAGGAAAACAAAGAGAAGCATCAGTATCCGTATTTAAGAACATATTGCTGACATGAAAAATAGGCGCTCAACGAAGTCTGTAGTCTGTGAACATGTTCTAGACAAACCCAACCACTATATGCGTTTGGAAAATCCTCAAGACCTTGCAAAAGAAAACAAATACATTCTAATAGTGCATCGTGAGGTTATTGAAATAAAAAAAAATACTAATTTCAATAGAGAGGATGGTTGGCAGTTACCTCCAGCTTTTGGTCCAGTTATCAATTTAATTAAATCTCAAGCTAAGCAGAAGACTACAAGACTTTCAGGCACCGTGAGCCAATATTGCGTACATCCGGAATGTTATCAAAAAATATTTTAGGAGGTAGATTTTGCAGATTTTATAAAATACTACACAAATATAAACTAAGTCTACCTGTGACCACGAACACTTTAAAGTATACAAAACTTTAGGTGTATAAATAATGTAATAAACGCAATAGAAATGATATTAAATTAATTTTATTTAAATGTGTAAGTAACATGTAACACTTGCGAAAACATTAGAAAATATTATAAAGCATTTCACAGTATCTTCAATTAAATTCGAACTTTCAAAATGGAAAAAACTTTCTCCATTAAGTAATTTTAAGACTACTACTAATAACTTAGACATTGTGTAACATTTTTTGTAAGCAATTATAAGCCATATTTTAGACTAAACCATTTTTTTCTATACTTCACCTGGCAACTGCTCGTAAAGGAAATGCCCGTTCTATAAAGTATTTATTTTCGATATTATTAATTGATATACTTAGATTGCGCGTCTGAGCACGTTACTTGCACTTGATCGATCACAAGACTGAATGTGATTTTGTGTAACTTTAAATGAATTCATTTTGGAGTGATGAAACGAAGGGCAAAGTTATAAACTTATGTTAAATCTCACGTACTGGGTGATAAATGAAGTGAATATTTAGGGTTTGATGATCTATACCTTAACTGATTATGTACAAAAAAAGTTGGCTTTCTGTCAAATATGTTAACATTATACTAATCAAGAATATTTAGCAATTTGACTCTATAAATTACTAGTTATTACAGCGGCTTCGCCCGCGATATATATAACCTACGTCTTTTTAAGTACCCTAACCTATGAATATGCAAAATTTCATGATGATCGGTTCAGAAGATTCGGCGTAAAAATATAACAAACAAAAAAAAAAACAGACCAACAAACAAACAAACTCATTTTTACCCCAATTGTGCCCCAAAAATCACCTTAATGTAACCCAAGATATCAAAAATTTATCTATGTACGTTATTACTACCAAAACTTAAGGTTTCTCTGTCATCTTACAGTGTTTCTGATTACATCCTCACCAGATATTCCTCGTAACCGGGGTTTCAGAGTCAAACCCAACAATTTCAGACACATCTTATAACTTAAGTTAAGGAATTGTTGGATAAATTAAGGGATACATGAAATTTACGGGATCCCGTGTTGACCTCACTTGAAATAATATATTTGGGGAAAATAATAGAGATATAATTATTAAGTTGTATTGCCGGGTAACATTAACCATCTCAACTATTTAATGAACTATTTATAAGCCTTTTCCTAGCAGATTTTTGAAAAAGTGGCCGTTGTTGCTAAAAATTAGTTTTGGCAAATCTACCTACGACACATATTAAAATCGGCCGTTTAAAAAAAATGCCGCATCAACATTTTCCTCATCATCGCAATCATTACTCGGCGTTCCCCACAACGATTCACCTTGACTTTTCCGATCGCTATGAAATAATTTGACATAATATCGCATCTGCCATTACATTGTCATAAAGCATAGAAAATACAAATGAGGCACTATATAGAAGGCCTCTTATAGTTTAAAACCGTATTATAATAATAACAAAATGCTCTGTGACATAATAATTATTACAGATAGTGTTATCTGTAATAATAACTATGTGAATAAATAATTAAGAATAATATTATTATCATCATTCATCATCATGATGATGATGATGATGATAATGATGAATAAATAAAACAAATTAATCTAAATTTTCGTTCGTTTATTCGATTGATTTTTTCATATCCTCATCTAATATGATTGGCGTTATATATGTTTTATTTTAACAAATGATACATTGTAGAGGAGTTTTTTGTCATGAGTCGTACGAAGTTTCGACGATTTAATTTTTGTAACGAACATCGAGAACAAACGACAATACATAGTGTATTTCGGTACAAGTGTAGGATTTTAGTTAAAGACGGTAATGTTTCATTTTCAAATATTCAAAAACTAGACGCTACCAATCGCAAAAGTACGTTGCACAAACTATATCACATTATGCTACATAATACTTTATTTTTCTATACTTTCAATATTCTACGACACTGTCATTATTTCACGTGCAGTGCAATGTTGTTAATTTTGTTCACACGAATATAGGTCTTCGGTTACTCTAATTTGAAAGGTCAATGTTTGATATGTGAATAAAGTTGATTATTAAATTATAGGGTTTGCTTGTCATGTCTTCAACATCGTAATGAGAATTCTCGTAGAAGTTTATAAGAAACTGATTTAACAAATTTGCTTAAATAATAAGATTATTATTTATTATAAGTTATCGTCCGCGGATTTAAACGCATCAACTTAATAGGTAAATATTATGCTAAATGTTATGTAAATAAAATTTAAGCGTAAACTTGCCAAACAGACTCACTTATACTATTATGTTCATCATCATCATCATGTCAGCCGCAAGAAGTCCACTGCTGGACATAGGCCTCCCCCAAGGATTTCCAATATGACCGGTTCGAAGCGGCCTGCATCCAGCGTCTTCCTGCGACCTTTATTAGGTCGTCCGACCACCTGGTCGGTGGGTGTCCAACGCTGCGCTGCATGTTATAACACTATCCAATGTCTATCAATGATCTTAATTTCTTTAATTATAAAATTATATAATACTTATATATAAAATACTAGCAATTTTCCTGTGAATTTGTCCGCGTAAATTATATACTATGTCTCCTGAAAATAAATTAACTTTCCATAGATGACAGAATATTGAAAATCAGTCCAGTAGTTTCGAAGACTAGTCAATGCTAACAAACAAACGATAAAAAAATCCTTTTTAAAATTATTAGTATTTATACCTGTCATCTTCTGTATATAAATAAATAAATATATACGGACAAATCACACAGATTGAGCTAGCCCCAAAGTAAGTTCTAATGAAAGACTTGTGTTATGGGATACTAACTCAACGATACTATATTTTATAACAAATACATATATAGATAAACATCCAAGACCCAGGTCAATCTGAAAAAGATCGTTTTCCATCTTGACCTGACCGGGGATCGAACCCGGGACCATCCGTGTCGCAGGCAGGCGTGATGACCGCTGCGCCACAGAGCTCGTCATCTCGCATATACATAAAGGCTACCGTTAATGTCTGTCTGAGTCGGGGTCCCGGATTCGATCCCTACGTTCGATTTGATCTTCGATTCGTAAAGTCATAATTGAAAAAGGTCTTTTTCTGATTGGCCTAAATCTTGAATTAAATAAATAAATAAATATATATGGACAAATCACACAAATTGAGCTAGCCCCAAAGTAAGTTGTGAACTTGTGTCGTGGGATACTAACTCAACGATACTATATTTTATAATATATACTTATATAAATAAACATCCAAGACCCAGGCCGATCTAAAAAAGATAATTTTCCATCTTGACCTGGCCGGGGATCGAACCCGGGACCTCCATGTCGCAGGCTGGCGTGTTGACCACTGCGCCCTGCATATCTTTATTTCTTGATAGCACCATAGAGATAAAATAATCCTGTTACAGCACAAAACTCTATATTAAAGCAAACTTTCTTTTCAAAACGAGCTCCGTGGCGCAGCGGTCAACACGCCAGGCTGCGACACGGATGGTCCCGGGTTCGATCCCCGGTCAGGTCAAGATGAAAAATGATCTTTTTCAGATTGACCTGGGTCTTGGATGTTTATCTATATATGTATTTGTTATAAAATATTCAATCGTTGAGTTAGTATCCCATAACACAAGTCTCGAACTTACTTTGGGGCTAGCTCAATCTGTGTGATTTGTCCGTATATATTTATTTATTTAACTTTATATGATTTTGTTTGAAAATAGTTTCTTATAGGTTTAAACAAAACGATAAATAAGGGGACGTTTTCTCACAATTAACTGGTTTTTACTAACGACAAAGTTGACAAAACCATGACGAAAACATTTATTCAATAACAACAAAATGTAAGGCAATGCGTTTACACATTAGTTCCACAGCGGAAGTCCACCAGGTGTCGCCAATTAAAGGTCTCTAACACAATTATCACAAAATGTCTGTATTAACACCAGCTATAATGAAGATAGGCCGTGAAAAAGCGAGATAGATATCGCATATCGATAGAGTTATCGCGCGATAGATGAATATCATGCAAATTCCGATTAGACTTTAAGCACACGAAAAAAAGGAAATACCTTTTTCTAGTTACGTATGTTAGTTAAATACTAAAAAGATGTTTTTATACCTACTAACCTTATAATAATGACCAAGTAAATTACTGAGAACTTTGACTTGTTCTTTTGGCTAAATAAACATTTATACTATATGCAACGCCGTGTGGTTCCCGGCAGAGTAGAATAGGACCACTCCAAATTTTCCCGTGGATGTCGTAAAAGGCAACTTAGGAAATACAAGCAAAACAAAGCTTATAAACATCAACAAGACCTCTCCAACCCGTCTGGCCAGCGTGGAGAATGTAGGCCAAATCCTCTGACTGCTCTGGCTAATATATGGCTTTAGTGGTGCAGAGAGGGTCGTGCTCTTGCAGTGGAGACTGTAAAAAAGACCTGATGATGATGATGATGACTATATGCAAATTTACAAATGATATTGTTGTAAAGGGGTAACCAACCCTTCTAAATGTCAAAATTTTCACGTGTTTCATAAAATCAATAGTCTAAATTTTTACAAGTTTCCAACTCGTGAAACACAATAACTAACATCTAATGACTAAATAAATTAACAAATTAAATAAAAAAATTAAACCTATAAATTCACAAATAAAAAAGGCCGGGTAGATCGTTGCCCCGTGGGAGCGTGCCCAGAAGACTGGCAGCATTGCCACGTTGTATTGCAATGCTGATCTTTTGGCCAAGATACTGGCCAGCCCTTCTGGTCACGAGAAACCTCAAAAAAAAAACTCAAAAAACTTACTTACTTTTACTCGTGAAAAATTCGACGATTTCAGCTTGGGTTTCGTTTATCAATTGGTCGACACCACTAAGACGGTTAACCGGCTATTTTTAAAATCCATAATTAATTATATCGATTCTTTGAGTATCTAGATATGAGAGTTTGCGTGCACCACCTCATTGTTACTTTCCTTCAGGCAAGATTGAGGTCAAATGCTCTCAAATGACACAAAGAATTCTATTGTATGAAATCAATTTATTACCTGTAACTAACTACACTAATGAAACATAAAATCTGTTAATTTTAACTGTTATGTTAATTCCTATTAACATCTGTAGTTAATTTTACGATTCATCACTTTACTGGCTGTTGTTATGACGTTTTCTTTACAAATCGGCATACTGTAGACATTTTACTGTTTGCCACAAAGAAACAATTGGCAAGTCTTTAATATGAATATTTGTATGTTAAAGACTTGCCAATTTTCACATTAGTTTTTTTTCTTTTACAGGCAAGATACAGGTCAAGCACACTCAAATTATTCATAAAAAATATGAAAGTAAGTAAAATAAATAGAAAAATAATGTTCTCTGGCTCTGCGTAGGGATGTCGCATCCTTGTGCATTTTTTATCGCATCTATCATGGGGAATGCTCCGAGGAATTGTTCAACCTAATACCTGCCGCAGAATTTCACCACCTAACTACCCGACAGAAAGTAAAGTATCATCGCTACCACCTGGATAACTGGCAGTCAACCACTGTTCGTTTTAGAAGAAACTTACTGACACGTACGACCGAACTGTGGAATCGACTTCCTGCGGCGGTATTACCAGATCAAAACGACATTGGAACCTTCAAAACCGGGGTCTATGTTCTCTTAAAAAGCCGGCAACCTGGCTTACAGTTGTCCATAGGCAGCGGAGATCACATACCATCAGGTGGCTCGCTTGCTCCTTTGCCGTCCTACATCATAAAATAAAAGAACTGAGGGAGAACTACACCAAATATTTGGATGAGCAAAGCTGAAAAAAATAGGACGAAGAGTCCGTATATATACTTTTTTTCAAATTCCCACATTTGTCACTATCTTATTAGGGTCGCCGGGATTTGGTGGAATCAATATGCACAAGACCGCCATTTGTGGCGATTTATAGGGGAGGCCTATGTCCAGCAGTGAGCGTCCCTGGCTGATACGATAAATAGATAGATTACGACATCTACAGTACTTTTATACAGCAATTTGAGATAATTTTACACTTCCAGGGTCACCGATGGCCCATCACAAATGTATCCGGTAAAAAGTCTATTTGTATGCAAACTGGTTTGGAATGTTAACAAAAACTAGATTTCAAGGGAATAATCCGGTGATTTTGATAACAAAATGTGTATTTTGACAGGTGACATTTGAACGGTTAGATTTGGGTAGGTCCTTATTGATAGCGTTTAAATAGAATCTAACACGGGACTTAATTCTTACTTAATTACGACCTCTGCGATGCAGTGGTTAACACGGCAGCCTGTTACACGTGTGGTTCCGGATTTGATTCCCGGTTGTTGTATGTTAATATACGTACCTATTTGAAAAAAAAATATAGTATCGTTGATTTTAGCCATGTATTAGCTTGAGCAGCCAGAGGATTTGGTCTACACTCTAAACTATGGTCAGACGGGTTGGCGAGTTCCCTTTGATGTTTAACAGCTTTGTTTAGCTTGTGTTTCCTAAGTCGCCTTCTACAACATCCACGAAAAGACTTGGAGTGCTCCTATTCTTACTCTGCCGGGAATCACATGGTTTATAGATAAATTTAAAGGGACATATCACACAAATTGAGTTAGCCCCACTGTAAGTTGTTAACTTGTGTCGCAGGATACTAACTCAGAGATACCTTATTTTATAATACATACCTAAATAGATAAACATCCCAGGCCAATCTGAAAAATATCATTTTTCATCTTGACCTGACCGGGGATCGAACCCGGGACCATCAGTGTCACAGGCGTTGACCGCGGCTCATTGGCGTTGGCGGGTTGACCGCTGCGCCACGGAGCTCAGAAATTGGGAAATATTAGATGAGATGAGATAGGATGAAATAGGTTGGGAAGACGACTATCGCGGTCACTAGCGCCATACCTTACGTGTCACGCGCTAGGCGGGGTCAAGTAAAGCGCACATAAACCGTGGTGAATGGTCCAGTTTAGATAAACCGTGCATTAGTGGAGTGCACGTCATTGTAAAACTGTCGCGCCCACGTGCCATATAATTCGGTTTATTATAGACTAGCTGTTGCCCGCAGCTTTGCTTCTCCAATCCGTCTGGCCAGCGTGGAGAGCGTATGCCAAAACCTTTGACTGATCTGGCTAATATATGGCTCTGGTAGTATAGAGAGGATATTATTTTTTATAAGTCAAAATTTCTTTAAGCATGTGAAGCGATTTTTTGTAGGGGACACATTAAGTAGTCCGGTAAGTAAGGACTGCGCATAAGCGTCACGCATCCAGACCAAGTCCCTGATAGCCTGTATTTTTCATAGTTGAGAATATATTGAGGAGTGACTAGTCGCCCCTCGATACATTCTCAACAAACGATAGACGCAATCTTTAACTGTGTCTCTCCCGTTCTCTAACCTCTTGGTTCATAGTAGGCCTTCTGGCCTATCTCATTGATATAACCCTTCCATTACGGTAACACGACAATAATTCATGAATATATTGCTTCGGTCATTTTTATCACGCGCTGATATTCAGTCCGATGATAAAACGGTAACACGGACCACCCATTCACGGACAACAGGTTAGTATGGATCTCATTGTCAAATTATCATAAAAATTATAATTTATTTTACTATTTTTACAAGCGAGATTCAAGATTCAATTGCTTATTTAATATAGGTTTCTTTGAACACTTATCGAGTGTCATACTTGTGTTTACAATTTTTACAAACAAAATTTTATTGTTGACGTCAGTCATTACTTATGGCTAAGTTTAGGCCGCTTCCAAAGCGGAGTGCAGAAAAAGCGGCAACAAACTGCACAATGCATTTTCTCAAAGCGACGTCATCTCACAATTTTAAATCACAAGGAAATAGTAGGAGTTTGACCCAGAACTAGATGGTGCAACGAGCTTGACAGTTTTGATAAACAGTGGACAGTAAAAGCAATAGATCGCCAGACATGGAAAAGAGAAAAGGAGGCCTTTGCCCAACATTGGGACAGCAATGGCTTGTAATAATAATAATCATACTGTAATTTGACACATGTGACGTGTCATCCGCAACTACCTGTCCGATGGTTGCAAGTGTGACATCAGGTACGCTTGCCCAGCCTTCCGAGCTGTTTCTTTCTCATTTCCATTACATCTGAGCAAGTAGCATCCCAAACTCCTTTATCCCGTTCCCCCAGTCCAACAAACTCCTATTCCTTTCTTTGATCTAATTAAAACATTTTTGATGGCGGCAGTGTAGCTCGCAACTTGTTTGCAAATATTGCATAGCCCTTCAGGCATGTAGGGATCAAAACTGGACTGAGTTTCTTTCGGCGTATTCTTCTCAGCAGTAGTCTTTCCGAAACGCAAGAAGTTCTTAGATTTTGCAAATTAAAAAAATAATATATGACGTTCAAAAAGCGATACATGATATCCAAATTTGAATGAAATTTAATTTCACTCATTTCATTTCATTTCATTTCAAGAGTGGTGAGTGTAGCGAAACCTGAGTATGAGTTGCTAGCTGAATCACTTATTGACAAACATCTTTTATTTCCATCCTTTTACTTCGATCGGCTTTTACTAACTGCGTGGTTTTTAATTTTAATATTTTATAAAAGAGTCGTTTGCAAATGCAAAGGACTTAAAAAACTAGTAAAAAAAAAAAGAAAACAATTATCCGTTTGGCATATTTTATAACGGCAAGTCACATTACTTATATATTTCCTTAAACATGACTTTCATGAAAAGTATAAACGTATTCCTTTTCTATTTATGAACAAGCAGCTGTTACCCGCGGCTTCGCCCGCGTGAAATATAGTACCCTAACCTATGTGTATGCAAAATTTCATGATGATCGGTTCAGTAGATACGGCGTGAAAGCGTAACAAACAAACTCACTTTCGCATTTATAATATTAGTTAGGATTAGGATTGCACGCAGTATCATTCAATAATATATTTACAAAACGCTTTTTTGTTGAAAATTAAAAACTAGAATACCAAGTTATCGTATCCTCCCAAATCCAACGCACGCTCATGTATATCATTGTAATTGGATTAAACGATTTTTTCTGTCATTGTTTCCCGCGCCCATTGTTCTTGTTGGCGTGTTTGTCTGTGCGTCCACTCCGTGTGCTAATAAGCCGTAATGTGATTCGATATTTCATTTTGATAGCGAGGAACTAAATAGACATTTAAATTTTCTGTGTGATTGGTCCGTATATATTCCGTATATATTTTAAACCACTACTTAAAAGTACTAGAACCAGTTTCTGGGTCAAGTGTGGCAGATTTTTCCCAAGCTCCGTAGCTGAAGAAGATAACCTTGAAATCCTTTAGTTGAGATGACGATGCACCTTGCTTATATCACGTACTCTTTAAGTACATTCAATGATTAAATTTTCATAACATGTTTTCTGATATTTTCAGCAAATTACGTCAAAAATTTAAAAGAAAGCCAGAAGATGCGGCTTTTAAATTACAGACGGTTGTAATGAGATCCAACCGATGCTTACCAAACGTTTAATGCCTACAATCATCTGTGCAGGGCCGTGTAATCACAAATAAATAGGGTACAGATCTATCACTGTATCCTATTAAGCAAACAATGAGTCGGAACGGGGAGTCTGTGGAATAGCTGTAGAAAGCACAAGACCCCAATTTGTGGCGATCTATGGGGGCATACGAGTAGGCCCCTATGTCCAACTGGGAACGTCTTTGGCTAGGAACATGAGTAGATCCCTTGTATGTAGGTTTATTTGTCTACTGGATTTTTAGTTATATTGGGTCCTTACCTATGAAATTGGCGTTTTTTTCCCGCTTGCCATTTTGTTCCTAGTTACAATAATTTTCAAGTAAACACATTTTTTATTTAAACTTAAAATTAGCCTATATTATAAACATTCTGCATGCATAATTTTTTTTGTTTTTATGTATTTAATTATTGGAAAATTCTCATGAAAAGACCTCGTTTTAGTTTTGTCCGTTTTAATCAAAAATAATATTTCTATAATTTTTTTATCTTTTTGTGAATTTTAGAATGTCCAAATTAGGCTTAATGTTGTCTGTAACTACATGCAAAATTTCATTTTTATTGAATTTGTCAAACCAGAAATAATTCTAAAAACGTTAGTATGAAAAATTCACTTTATTCAAAATTATCCATACAAAACGCCAATTTCATAGGTCCTAATATTAAAATGGTACCTATCTGTCTATAAATATATTTTTGCCTAAATTATTGCAATGTTAACAGCTTTAATATTTCAGCATCCCCATGAATTATTTGTAAACATATTGGTTGTTATTCTATTGTTTCTTTTTTATAGATAGAAATAAGATTAAATACCATAATCATAAAATAATTAAAGTGTTTACATCGGACAGAGCAGTAAAAATCATGAACTAAAGAATTAAGTAGGAAAATCGTTGACAATATTTAAAGTAATTTGGGTATCCGTTGATTACTGTTACAAAAGGCAAAAACAATCAAAGACACTATTGCAGTTTAAATAATATAACTCTATAATTATAACTTGCCCGAAAAACCTAAAGAACTCAGTTCCGAGGCTACTATTCTCAGTACACCACTAGTCAAAAACATTTCCACGCCATAGTCTACTTTAAGTTGTAAAGGCATTGTAATATCTACGGCATTGTTATCTAATTCTTCTAAAAATCACATAATAAGTTGTTTTTTTTTTGTAAATAAGTGTGGCGGCCAACAACTGGTGTCAGATTTTAAAAGCTGTGTAGAGGCAGATGCCTCTGACTGACCCGACATAGCTTGACGATTTTCATGAATGATGATAGCCCAGACCAACGGCTTAATGTACCTTCGAAGGGGCTCGACACATTTTTTATTCCAATTGCGGTCACCCATCCTAATAGGGACCTCCTGAAGGCTCCTCTCTTATTGAGTGATCTTTCTCTAACTCTCGTTATTTTATAGCGGCATCACTTTAATAGCCGAATTTACGAGGTGACCGAACATCAATTTCGCACAATTTATGGGTTGTTCTGTTGAAAGCAACCTGATTTTTTTGATTTATTAACTTAATGTTACGGTGCATCCTCCAGTTTTGGTTTGAAGGAGATTACGAATTTATATCAGGAAATTACTGGGCGCGAGATGTTAAGCGACTAATGTCTCTGGGCTCAAGATGACATTATCATCGTCATTAGGTCGTTTTTAGTCGCAGAAGCATGATTCTATCTGTACTACTAGAGCCATATTTTAGCCAGAGCAGTTAGAGGATTTGGCCTACACTCTCCACACTGGCTAAATGGGTTGGAAAGCTTTCTTTGATGTTTAAAAGCTTTGTTTAGCTTGTGTTCCTAAGACGTCCATGGAAAGAGCTGTGGTCCTATTCTACTCTACCGGGAACCTCACTGCAAAAGATGATATCAAAATTATTTCCGTTCTTTGGATTCTCAATTGTATCCATCAGATCATCTTAACTAATATCATGAATGCGAAAAATGAGTTTGTTTGTTTATGCGTTCTTAACGCTTTAACTAATGGACCGAAAATCATAAAATTTTGCCTTCGTGTTTTGAGGGGTTCATAAAAAGACATCTAGACTAGAAAAAAGTAATAGGCGAGGGATTGTTGTGAACGTGGGTGGGTGTATTGTAAAATTTTGGATTAGGTTTTTATATCTGACTAGGTGGTAATTTAAAGTCGGTTTTTATTATTTTAATGGAATGAAATTTTTATTATTTTACTACTCCATTGCACTCTACACCACCTTCTACTATATTGAGAAATCAAGATTCTTATCCTTAAGTTTTTCTTGAGGACGACCTCAGCTGTAAAGCGTGGATGCCTGGGGTCCACTTTTATGACAGCATTTTTATGCTGTAATATTATTAGGTCAGGGGTGTCATCCTCAACTGTCAGTCCGGTGGTTGTAAGTATGGCAAGCCTACTTTCTCATACTCAATCCATGCGGGCAAGTAGCATCCCAGATACCATTTATCCCGTTCCCCCAGTCAAAAAAATTCCCACTCTCCTTGCTTATAACGGTTTCGATGGATAGCAGCATTGAAACCAAGCCAAATAAACTTTGTGGTGAGCGCAGTAGCTGACTCGTTTGCCAAGAGCGGTGAGCGGTGAGCGAAAAATTAAAGCAACTAACATAGGAAACAAGTAGAAACATCGATGACATCATACAAAGTAACTAACTTGAAGTTTTCCACTCAGAATTCTCAGGTTACATAATTTTTAAAGGCCCTCAACATGAGCAATATCTGGGTGGTCCTACGCATTAAGCCGATAACGCTGAACATGCGCTTTATGGAGTGTTACTCTACGTTAAATTAATTTTATGGTAAAATGGAGCGTTTTAGTAGTAAATACGGCAATTTGGACCAATAACTGGGGTCGGGTATGGTGATTATAGTAAGGGGGTAAGTCATAAGCGATAAACTAATACTTTTGGACTTAAATTATACAGTGAGTTGACTATAAAGATTGCCCTGAAGGGGTTACTTAGCCGTCCAAATGTAAATTTTTTCTCATGGATCATAATGTTTTCTTATGTTTTCGCGATTGTTACACATTTAAATAAAATTATTTTAATACGGTTTTTATCGCGTTTATTACATTATTTATACACCTAACGTTTCAAGCACTAAAAACCGTATTAAAATAATTTCATGGATCATAAGTTGGAAACTCACGAAACGGAACTTTATAAACGTTTTTTGTCGGCTCAGCAATTCGTATGCATACGTCAAAAAACATAATGGTTTCTCCCATTTTCTTGATAACTGGAGGAGACTGAGAGATAGTCGCAATAGCATTCGTAAAAACAGTGGCGGACAGACTAGACTCCCCTATGATGAGGCATCTTGTGCAGGGGACTAGGTCCGTGGCCTTATATGGTCAATTTTAATGTATGGTTAGGGCCACTGCACAGAATGCCACATTACAAGTCATACAATTTGTCACAGAAGTAGAAGTTCTTATATAGTTTTAAGCGAAGAATAGGACCACTCCAAATCTTCCCGTGGATATCGTAAAAGGCGACTTAGGAAACTATAGCTAAACAAAGCTTATAAACATCAAAAAGACCTCTCTAACCCGTCTGGCCAGCGTGGAGAGTGTAGGCGAAATCCTCTTACTGCTCTAGCAGTACAGAGAGGGTCGTGCTCCTGCAGTGGAGACTAATAAAGACCTGATGATGATGATGATAGTTTAAAGCGAGGTTCTAACAAAAATGGATCATAGTTATCTGGCAATAAAGAAATTATTATTATTATAAATCCATTCCCATCCCATCAACAAAGATGGGAGTCAAACGCTGAGAACATTCGACCTATCTTGCCTGATGAGAAGCAACGAATAAAAGGTGGTACATGCAAATTTTACCTATTTAACATTTCAATGATGACATAATTTTTTTCCAATTCAATTTTTATCATGACATTTAATTAAAACAATGCACACTCAGTCCACATATATATATGTAGTTTATAAGGTCTAACTAGAATTGTGAGTTGACGTCGCTTGGAGAAAATGCGCTGTGCAGTTTGTTGCCGCTTCTTCTGCACTTCGCTTTGGAAGCGGCCTAAACTTAGCCATAAGTAATTATTGACGTCAACAAAAATTTTTTGTTGTAAAAATTGTAAACACAAATATGACAATTAATAAGTGTTCAAAGAAACCTATATTAAATAAATGATTGAATCTTGAATCTCAAATAAGATCTTTCACTCTTGCCTTAAAAATTCGTAAATGGGCATGTTGACTAAAATTTTTTTCATGTTGCTATGTAAAGACCTGCCACAAATAAACACAATAGTGACAGAAATACATTTCTAAACAAAAAACTCTGTCAGTTATAAAAGTTTTAAAGACACATGTTTTTCGACGTAAATTTTTAGACGTGAAAACGCGCCGCTGAAATGCCTACATATTTGTGACGTCACAAGCTTGTATTTTGTATGGGTGGCGTGAGAACTTTGTTTGGTAGCTATACGAAATATTTCGTTTATGGTAATGGTTTCATAATAAAAGTTGCTATAAATTTTACTGACTAAAATACAGTATAATTGTAATTAAATATTTTCATACTTTAAAAACTGGTCCTATTCACCCAACTTTAAAGAAGCTTCAAGATCACTTAACGAATCGATAATAAAATTAAAGTGTTCTTCATAGTGTTTTTAAGATAGAAATTAGTCTCATTAGAAACAAATTTTATATAATCTTAACGGTAGGCAACTACCGTATTGTACGAGTCGGTGAAGAAGACGCGGAGAGAGAATTTCTTCCCTTTGCAGTTCGCATAACGAAGGTGCGCTGAGCAGGAATATTGACCACAAGAAGATGGAATCCCTGTCCAACGCCGCATTATCCGCTATATATCATATATAGGATTTGTTACTTATTTATTTGAGCATTGCTCAAAAAAAAATGTTCATATTCACGGGATGACTTGCTTTTTAAGGACCTGACAGGGTTTATTAACATATTTTATAATAGAAACTAAACAAAAATATAATTAAATATGTTATTTTTTGTAAATAAACATAATTAAGTATACGTGATTTGATTTATGTTTTTTGTTATTATACTTCCTGTCTAGTTAAAAACGAAGAAAATGAACAATTTTAGTTCAAGCAACTATCTGCTATTTCTACATCAAAATCGCCGATCTCTACTCACTTAACACCATTGCTATATAACTAGTTATTGAATACATTTTTATACATCTCTCATCATTTATCGGCTATGAAATACGGCCTATTTATATCAATTTGCTACATTTTAGCGCATTTTATTGCCGTAATTGGAAGCAATTTTTGGGTACTCAAATCGTTGTATCCCACAAAGAAAGTGAAGGTAGCTTGGTCATAAGATTTTTTTTGTTGAATAAAACTTTACTTTGGTATAAAATGGGCGTTTGGAAAAGCATTTGCACGATTGACCAAATTTGATGAAGTTTGGTCTTTTCGAGTAAGAGACACACTCAGGCACTTTGATATTAAATCAGCAAGGGAAATAAAATAATACAAGTGTATAAAATGAATCGCCGTGCGGTTCCCGGCAGAGTAGAATAGGACCACTCCAAGTCATTCCGTGGATGTCGTAAAAGGCGACTAAGGAAACACAAGCTAAACAAAGCTTAATAACATCAAAGAGACCTCTCCAACCCGTCTGGCCAGCGTGGAGAGTGTAGGCCAAATCCTCTGACTACTCAGGCTAGTATATGGCTCTGATAGTACAGAGAGGGTCGTGCTCCTGCAGTGGAGACTAGAAAGACCTGATGATGATGATGATAAAATGAACATAAAAAAATACTATTATGTTTCTAAATAGCTACCTATTTTATATAATATAAACAACAGTAATATAAAAGCACTTGTGATGACACAAAGTAAGTAGCAACTATTAGTCTTATAAGCAAGACTTATGCAAAGCGTTACATCCTATCCTAATCCTAACTAATATTATAAATGCGAAAGTGCGTTTGATTGTTTGTTACGCTTTCACGCTCTATCTACTGAACCGATCATCATGAAATTTTGCATACACATAGGTAAGGGTACTGTGAAGGATATAAGATATATATGAAGCGGGTGAAGCCGTGGGTAACAGCTAGTGTATCATAATTTTGATCCTCTGAGCTTCGATTTTAAGCACTGAGAAATTCGCCCATCTGATCGGTAACACTTTGTAATATGAGATTTGCTCATATTACAGTGTTACATATAGTGTTTTTTGATCCTCTGAGTTTGTGTTTTGAGCTCTGGTAAAATTGGCCCGCTGATCAGTGACGTTGTATGGGAGTTAATTTATGTTTTCTTGAAATTCCTTATTCCTTTAGGGTTTTTGATTCCAAGATTTTAATATGTACAAAGATTACCAGGAAAACTTGTAAGCAAAGCCAGAGGCTTACACCACGCACGCTCCAATAAAATTAATATACAAACCATTGAACTTTTGACACAACACGCAATCCATATCGCTCTCCTACACCACATAAATCATACATAGTGATGACGATTAATCAAATCGATTCATACGATCGGACCCATTCGATTCATCTCTCGATTAGAGCGATTTGACTCGGTGCGAAACAATCGTTCGGGCACTTATGAATAATTCTTAATAGATTATGATTGTATGATTAAGTGAGGTGATTTAATGTTGGTTTTGATTGAAAGTAAATGTTGGTATTGCGTTGAACTTTCACTTAGCTTTAGGCATCAGCTCTTGTCCATAACTTCGTATGCATAGATCACCATGTTTGAATTAAAAGAATCTTGTTGTCTCTTCCTTATAAATGGTAGTAGAATGACGCCATTTTCGGCTTTAAATAAATATAAATATTTATTTAAATATTTATATTTAAATAAATATTTATATTTATCTTATTAAGTTGTCATTAATAATTAATTAATGACAACTTAATAAGATATTTACTTTTAGATATCTATGTAACACACGACCAATTACTTAATGATGACCTCCAATTCGCAGCGGTTAATATGACAGCGAGCGACAGTGGTTCTGGGTTTGATCCCCGGAGAGGAAAACGATATTTTGCTTGGAAGCGGACGGTAAGTCGGACGAGTATCTACCGTTGACGTAGCGCCTGCAACTAAAATTGATTATTCGATGTGACACAGAGAATGACAGTTCTATGAGATGTCAGGGTTATAATAACGAATCAGTATTTTCTCACGCTGAACATTAATACCACGTCAATATCCTGATGAATGCAGCGCACGTAGCTCGCTTAAATAAAAATCTGAGGCATTGTCTCGGCGCCCACGCTGGCTCTAGATAAATTATTAATAGAGAATTTGTAATGAGGTATAGACTAAATAGGACCAGAATAACAGAACGTGCCGTTCGTTTACACTCGTTTTATTATGCTGCTACTGCGTCTCACGACACAGGGAATCCTAGTGTGGGACCAGTGATATTGCTAACACTATGATAATGTATTTTAAGAGCAATAAAGAATTTATTTATTTATTATTTGTACCATGCTCTAACTACTAACTAATTTGGGTTATCAATAACAATTGTCCCGCCACTTTGTCTTCGTAAATCATAGCATGTTCTCCAATAGATAAATTAACTTAAATAAGGTTAAATTTTGAAAATCAATCTAATAGTTTGGAGTTTATTCAATGCTGACAAACAAAAACACAATCAAATATTTCTTCTTTATAATATTAAGTATTATAGAATAGTACCATTTGTTTGCTGAATGGAGCGCACTATGATTATCAGTCCTGAGAAATAACTTTTCGAAAGTAGGTATATAAATCTGCCAGCTTCAATAGAACCGAAGGCTAAATGCGTGTATTCTTTCGCTGGCTTCATTCATTCATTTCATTTCGAGCCATTAACTGTCCCACTAGGCAAAGCCCTCCCTCCATTTTTTCCATTCGGTCCGATCTAGGGATAGATTTCTCCAATTGTCGTGGAGCTTGTCGATTTCATCTCGCCATCGCATTCTTGGCTTACCTGGTCTTCTTTTAGATGTTGGAACCCAACAGGTGGTGGCCTTTGCCCAGGAGTAGTTTGGCTGACGTTGTACGTGTCCAGCCCAGTCCCACTTCAGCCGTTACGTTCTTTCGCTGGCTTATAAAAACGAAAACATTTTTTTATCCTTTAAAGAGTAGACAGAGCCTCAAGCAATAAGGCCCAAATACCACGTTTGGTATGTTGTTGAACGGGCATGAAAACATTTTACAGAGCTACAAAAAAAATGATGTAAGACTGAACTGAAATGATGTAGAAAATGAAGTAATGACATATTAAGTTAAAACGTCAATCTCGTATATACATTTATATACCTTTTGGCTTCAGACACTCTGCCTGATAAATAATCTTTGCCTACTGTCTACTTAAACAGTTTAGGTAAGCCGTGTTAGTCACCGCTCGACAATGGTCTATAACGTTGTTATAATACAATATAGGGTATCGTTTCAACTGCCTATTTGCATAATTCGACACGAGTAAATAGTGCGCCATAGATTGGATTAACGAGAGATTAGTTAGGTGTTATTTTTTATAATTACGAGCCTTTACTACTCTTTTATGAGGGATCATGGCAATGGATGTTTTTTAATTGGATTTAGCTCAATTATGCAAGCTTTTTTTATTTAGAATTAAGTTTCTTTTCATTATGAAAACACAGCTTTACTCACGTTTTATTACGTCGTATCCGCCGACAAGTTTCGGTCGGTGTTTTCATAATTAATTTATCTCGTGTAAGTTTTAATATTATTAATAAAATTTCTTTTGTTACAGATTTTTAGGAGAATTGGTTGCGATAACAGAGAGCATCAAATTCTACATTAGTGAACATGATCTTTCTTGACAAGCTCCGTGGCGCAGCGGTCAACACGCCGGCCTGCGACACAGATGGTCCCGGGTTCGATCCCCGGTCAGGTCAAGATGAAAAATGATCTTTTTCAAATTGATCTGGGTCTTGGATGTTTATCTATATATGTATTTGTAATAATTAAGATACTGTATCGTTGAGTTATGTAGAATCCCATAACACAAGTCTCTAACTTACTTTGGAGCTGGCTCAATCTGTGTGATTTGTACGTATTTATTTATTATTATTCTTTAGTGATATAAAGGAAAAGTGCAATTGGGGATAGGTCTATGTCCAGCAGTGGACGAGTATAGGCTGATGATGATGATGATATAAAGGAGAAAATATACTTGGAGTCAATATAGTCTATAGACATCATCAGAACTAAAATTTCCTAAATATGCTAGCTTAGGGAATTCAGGACTTATAGCAAAAGTTTTACAGTCTTTTTATGCTTCGATCTGAAACAATGTATAGTTATGCAAAGGTGTTTGAGTAGAAGAAATATCTAAGAGTGGGGTACTCATGCAAACGAAACCAACATTTCCCTCCAACATTCGTCGTATCTACGTTTAGTTTCCAACATCACAGGTCACTCTTGGAATTATCAAAGCGCCTTGAATTGTGCTATAAGTCAACTTCAGATTTATTTGATATATGCACGACATTCGCCTGTTGATACTGTTTACTGTGATATACAAGCGGTTATGACAGCACGAATAAATCTACAGTGACAAATTGGAGCTAAATATTTTGCGAGGTGTAATAACAGCTCAAGATATAGATAATGATATTTATTTGACATGCCGATAGCTTACTTACCTTATTGTCATTATTATTGTAATTCAACCTAATAACCAAAACCTACACTTTTTAAATCATCGACACGTACCTAGATAGGTGGTATGATGAATGAAATAATATTCAGCTTTTTATAGTTTAAAACAGATGTTTATGAACTATAAAAAGCTGAATATTATTTCATTCATCACACTCATCTGTCATTATTTATGCGCACAAATTAAAATGCGCTGCCTGTGTTTTGATTTCCAAAGACTTATAACCTGTATCTTTTTAAAAAATATAGTAATTAGGCTTTGTAAGGGGAAGTTCGATACATATTAGGCCATATCTTTGCTTTAGGATAGACGATCGTCAAGAGTTTAATTCCAAAACCATTTAATATAAAAAACAGGTAACGCTTGCATTTATATAGTAGTATTGATTAGTCAGTATTTATTTTATATTTTTTTTTTCATTTTAAAAACATAATAAATTCCACTGAGTTAGAATGTCATCATGCACCCCAATATACCCACAAAACTCCCATACCATTCAATTAAACATACCAACCGAACGGCGTTGACAAAAATTATGACACCCATACCGATGTTATCTATACTAGTACTACGCAATAAATTTGGATTTTTTTTGAGCCTTAAAATGTTATCCCTAATATTTATGGGGCAGCGTGCAAACAAATCATCGCTTTGTCAATGGCGTTGTGTATTGAGAATCAGTGGTGTGAGATTTATGTATTAGGTTAGAATCTATTGTCGGTGGTAAGAGCAGCTCTCTAAGAGGCTTACATCAGCGAACTAGCGACACCCCTTATTTTATTCATGTACTCCGAAATAAGAACAAATTGATAAAATCTACGTAAGCACTTCACTAGTAAATGTCTTATTTTAGGTATTACTTTTTATCAATACCATCATTTTAGATTGAGAGATCTACTCATTACTGCCAAAAGTGGCCGCTTCTGGCGGGAATAACCAGGTCTCTTGATTTACCAAATGCAAAATAATAAAAAGTAATATCAAAAATAATATAAGTGTAATGAAGTACTTACGTAGGTTATTGGTATTTGATCCTATTTAGTAGTAAAACAAATAACATGAGGGGTGGCACTAGTTGGCTGGTATAAGCGCCTTAATTGTAAACTCTATATTGAGGCATAAAGTTGAAGCAAAGTTATAGCACATATATATAGCACATAAAGAGATTTTCTACATTTCAAATGTTACAGGTAGTTCGATCTTAACACTAATTTATATAAATTTATACACTTACAGATATTTATCCTGCAATTTGATACAGGAATGCTATTAGCAGTAAGAGCTTTACATATTATTATTTTTTTATACAATTTATTATCATTGATATTAGTTGTAGGGGTTAGAGTTGTTTCGTACAATGTTTAAAAACAACTAAGTTAAATGTTCAGGGTTAGTAAGTCCCTTCTGGTTGAAGTAAGAAAAGAAGTTAAAGTAAGAAAGGAAAATTTATGTCTTATTTACAATTTAAAGTATTGCTTATAGGCTACTTTTCATAAAGGTAAACAGGATTATATTAAGAATAGTGGAATAAATCTTCAGGTGTAGTAAAATATATTTAAAATATATTTAAAATATATTAAAAAAATAGCAGCTCAGTTGTATGACTAGCCTATATTGACGGAATTAATTTTATGTCATATTTACCTTTTTCAGATTATTAATTATATTATAGATGTGTGATTTGTAGGTTTCGGCACTTTTTTCTTTGGTTATTAAGTCTAGCAAGTTGAAGGGGTCAAGTTTGAGATTGTTATAGGTCATTTCATGGGTGTATCTGGTATTCATAAAAATGGGACAGTATTTAATCAGATGTTCTAGGTCTTGGGTGGTGGAGTTGTCGCAGGGGCAGGTCTCGTTATCAATTATGTGAAAACGGTTTAAGCAGGATTTGTGGAATCCATGATTAGTCAAGATTTGCGTAATTTCAAAAGTGGGAGGAATAACACCGGTGAAAGTTTTGACCGATTGTAAGTCCGGAAGTGAGAGATGTATGTGATGATTGCGTGCTTCAGATTCATACATTTGTGCCCATTTGTTCTGTGTGTCTTGTTTGATTATCCTTTTCGCATAGGAAAGAGGGAAGTCGTAGTTGTCGTACGCGGTTCTTTGCATGGTTGCCAGCTTGGCTAACTCATCGGCCATTTCGTTGCCAGCAATACCTATTTGGGATTTGACCCATATGAAGATGAATTTCATGTTCGCCTTGATTTTCAGATCCAAGATCAGTCTGTGAATAGCATGCACTGTTGGGTCAGAGTTCTTCCTGTCCTCAATTGCTTTCAAGGCTGACTGGCAATCCGAAGCTATGCTGACAATGGTGCCATCCGCGTGTTGTTGACTGTCCATCCAAAGGAGTGATTTTTCAATGGCTATCAATTCAGCTATGAATACTGTGGTGCATTTGTTTAGTTTCGTCTTCTTCTTGACAACTTCACCGTTAGGCAGGAAAATGACCGTGCCGGCTCCAGTTTCTCCACTCTCAAATTTACTCCCGTCTATGTAGATTTTAATATTTGCTGTATTGGTTAAATTATCTATTTCGTTTTGTGTGGTTGCTTCGTGAATTACTATAGTTTGTCGGAGAGCTGGGTGTAGTTTGTGGCTGTTGGCTGTTTTGTCTTTTAAAACAAAGTAGGCCCATTAAAATAGTTCACTTTTATTATGAGGTCAACGTTAGGAAGTCAAAAAAAAAATTTGACGTTTTATAAAAAATGCCTAACTGGCCAAACAAGTTTGTATACAAATGTTATTTTTTTGGGATTTCAGTCCTATTAAAAAGTTGTCAATTGCAATGGGCTGAGTCGTCCCTTAAAATGAGTGCACTTATTAAAAAGTAATAGAGTATAATATAGTCACAACTTTGCAAAAGATCATAGTGACATTGACAAGGATACATACAAGGATTGGGTAAAAAAAAAGTACAATTTCTGAAATGTTACCGCAAGTAAAGCCAACGGCAAAAGATTGTATTTAATAAAGTTTTAAAACCAAAGATCATAAACTAATTTAAAAATTGAGGTGACATCACTTTCATTTCCAAAGTTGACTGGCATTTTGGTTTTAATAACTTGACATTTTGTCCACATTCCTTTTTAGTTTTAATTAATTCGGTAGTTAATATTCAGAAGATGTTTATATCCTCCATTGTTATAAATTATAGTCTTTCTGTCTCTATTATTATGTAAATATGAAAGCTTATTCATATCATAATCACCGCGTTTTAACTGTTGTAAAGGAGTGGTGACTTGAACTGGGAACTTCTTAATTACTGTTATTTACATTGAAGATATCAATCAGATAAATGTGTCAACTTGATTTTAAATGTTTTTTTTTTCTTCCATGCTGTTTTGGGAGAAAAGAAAAAACATAGAATATACCAGCTGCTTTTGTTCACGCGCAGACCGTAAAAGCCGGTCAAGGGATTGGGCGAAAATCTAAGGAATCACATTGATAGGCGATGCAGCTAGCAACCCATCACTATTTTGATTCCGTCCGACCTTTACGCCCACTACGATGCTAAACGTAGCCTGAAGGTTTTATGACCTTGGGCTCTGTCTGCCCCGTAAGGGATAAAGACGTGATAGTATCATATGTATGTATGTATTTTTTTTCTCGTTAATGTTTCTCGATGTTGGGATATCATAGTTTAACAAAAGCATATTTTTAAGCTAGGACTATTTTCACACGAGCTTAATTGTTTTTTCTGTCTGTGTATGCCTACCTTAAATGTATCATATTGCTAAAAATGTAGATTAATTGTTATGCCCATAAACTTCTTATTGGAATTTGTTTTTTTTTTTCATGTTTCACCTTTTTTTTCTTGCGGTTCTATATTTTATTAGAAATTCTTATTCCAAGATTATTTCCATATTATTTTCCCAAATAATTGACAAATAACTATAAAATAATTACAAGGCTTACTTGCAACAAAACTACGAACTAAATAAATAAAAAAAATGCTTTACCAGTAACGAATTTGGAATATTTTTTGTGCAAACTGCAGTAAGTATTTTTCGGTACAAGCATTTATAAAATCGTTCTCCGCACTTTATAAAAGTCAAAAATGTCTATTAAATTCTTATTTAAAGGCTAGAACTAATTGTCAAAAGATTTGTCGCGCCCCATACAATAACATTTTAAAAACGACAATTGTTACAATTCTGTACGATACATTATTTATTGCCAGTTCGTAATCTATAGACCAAATTTATTCTTGCACTTGCGAATTTACACAATAACTTATATGATAGTAAATCTAAGGTCCAACATTGCTTGTCATTTGGTTTGAAACATGAAAAGATAAGGTTGTGTGAAGTCCATTGAAAGTCCTTTTAGTTGAAAGTTAAAACATCACGCTTCATAAATAAAATTAGGCGAAATACTCGAAAACGGTTTCTGAAGCTACCCTAGTTAACCTCAGTGGATGGGGGACAATATTTTGACATTTGTTAACGGCGGTATTAAAAGCTACTGGTTAAGCTTTTAAAAAAATACGGGTACATACTCGTATTTCATGGAACAGATGGCTGATCAAAGAGATATTGGCTGTATTTTGCGCCAATATGACTAGAGTTTTGAAATAATATAGGTGACAAATTTTTCAAGCAAGATTTAGTGTCGACGTCACGTAACGACGACGTAAGTTATTACAATTATTTAGTTAATAGTAAATTGAAAATAAACACAAACATTAAGTTTTAATAATATTTGACTGTACTAAGAAAAAAAATCCACTTTGTAACTTTGTCTTGATTTAATTGCAAACATATAAATTAGGCATTCTAAGATGAGATAATCGTATTTCTAAACAACAGTTAAATAGAGTATATATATATATATATTTTAATGATATCAACTCACTGCTATTGTAAGTATTCTTCAGCATATACATAGTTATAGAGAAATACGTAGATTACAGAGTACAGTAGTATTAGAATAAAAATATGTAGTAATAAATACGTTGTTTGTTTGTTGTTTTTCGTATGTGTAAGTGGCCAACACTGGTGTCAGATTTTTCAAGCTGCCTTAAGGCATCTGACATAGCTTAACGACTGCCATCAAATAAATACTAGTAGCGGGGTAATATGTACGCCTATGTAAGTGTGTATATGTAAGTGAACGTATATGTAAGTCCTTGCACATGTCAATGTGTGAGTTAACAAGGTGAGGTGAGACAGTTCGAGAGTATACAGGCTGGTGGTGGGTTCCAAATTCTAGAGGTCACTGCGAATTTCCGTTCTGTAGGGTAAAACTTTACTAATACGGTAGTTGCCTAATGTTAAGATTACATAAAATTTGTTTCTAATGAGACTAATTTCTATCTAAAAACACTATAAAGAACACTTTTAATTTGATATCGATTCGTAAAGTGATCTTAAAGCTAAAACTTTTATAACTGAAAGAGTTTTTTGTGTAGAAATGTATTTCTGTCACTATTATGTTTATTTTTGGCAGGTCTTTACATAGCAACATGAAAAAAATTTTAGTCAACATGCCCATTATGTTGGGATGGCAACCTTTATTACGATATTACTCTATACGTTTACGTTTGCATGAATTCAATTTGCAACAAAAATCCAATAAATAAGACATAACTAATTTTTAATTAATGTCGATTTTAAATGTATTTCAATATCTAATATGCCATAGATTAAGAAACTATGAAAGTTATATTGTACAATGATTATAACGATTAAATATTATTTATATTAAATTATTATACACCATAAAATAAACGTCAAAAACCCCAATCCTATTTTCACAGTAAACAGTGTTACACAATAATAAGACAATACCAAGGTGCATGCACCACAGACCCATTTGTGACACAGACACACGCGTGGGCGGCACTTGAACAGTTGTGAGGAGTTATTGGGCTGTATTTAATATCTCACGGATTGAAGACATGAGGATGTAAGGAAGGATATAAGGTGAGACTTAATACCATGCCTTTAGGTAACTTGAAAAATCTGACACCAGTGTTGGACACTTACACATACGATAAAAACAACAAGGAGATATCATCAGCATTAAATAAATATTAATACAAATTGAGGTAGCCCCCAGAACAATTAATACTTGTATTTTGAGGTAGCCCCACATGATAGTAAGTTGCAAACTTGTGTCGTAGGATACTAACTCAACGATATTATATTTTACTCTAAATTTTTAAATAGGTAAATATCCAACGCCCGTCTTATCTGAAAAGGATCGTATTTCATTGTGACCTAGCCGGAGAGCGAACCCGGGATCCCTCATGTCGCAGGCTGGTGAGTTACTCACTCTAAGCCAGGAAGCTGTTTTTATTTTGATTTAAATTTCTATATTTCTTTATAAATATTTTTAAGATAAAATAATTTGCTGTAAAAAAGTTTAGGAAAACGCAATTCATCATTTTACGCCGAATATAAGTGACAGTTTTACAATCTTTGAAGAGGCAAGCTGCTAGTACATTATATATTTTTTTTCCTCCAAATTCATCGAGACTAAAAATTAATGTACTTTATTAATCGGACTCTACCCGGTATCCTACCTCACAGCGCTAACCTTGGCCTGTGTGATTTACATCTCTTACTTATTAGCATAACGCGGCTTTTGGTGACTAATGCTCTTGATATGTTCTGTGTATTATCTCAATTTGAGGTAATACTTGGTAACATGCAACTTAAGATGACAGCTTTATTATCAACATAAGGACTACGTAAGCAATAGGCGTAGCCTATATGAAATGACTTCTTCTTTCCGTAACATTTTATATTAGTCGTACACACAGAGCATGGCATTGCCGTGTGGTTAGTAGAATAGGACCACTCTATTTATCCCCGTGGATGTCGTAGAAGTCGAATAAGGAAACACAAGCTATAACCTACCCATTAAAGCGTCAAGCAAAGAAAAAAAATACAAATTGCATTTACTAGGACATAAACCAAAAGCTACTACCAGCATAATTCTAAATATAAAAAGAGTCTGGGCATTGCAAATTAATTTCAGAAGTAGGTAGCTTGGCATTTTTTGACGACACGAATGGTCCCGGGTTCGATGTTTGGTCACGTCATGATTGAAAGTGATCTATTTCAGATTGTCCTAAGTCTTAAATGTTTATCTGTATAACTATTTATTATAAAATATAGTATCGTTGGGCTATTATCCTGCATGAGTTCATAGCTTACTGTGGTGCTAGCTCAATTTGTATGATTTTTAATTCCGTTATATACATTTAATACAGCTTATGACTCACTCAAAACGCTGCAAGCACAAGACTGAATTAAAAAGCCAGCTAATCTCGGCCTGCAATCTATAACAATTTACGACCACAAAACCTTGTTACAAGAAACAACATAATTTTATATGACCCTATTGATAAATGGTATCATAAACGTCCGGCGTAAAAGATTATCTCTATGCACAAAAACTGACGTAAAGTCGCGGCGTCTAACGAAGCGTATTGTTGCTCTCTGTACGGTCGTGTAAAATTGAACATACTGTATGCTACATATGAGGGCAAGAGAGAGGCGGAAGCGATTCAAAATAAAACTTTTTTACGCAAAGGTGAAACCATCATCAAGTCTCGTTTTAGTCTCCATTGCAGGAGTATGACTCTCCCTATACTACTAGAGCCATAGGTATATTAGCCAGAGCAGTCAGAGGAGTTAACCTTCACTCTCCACGCTGGCCAGACGGGTTGGGAGGTATTTTTGATGTTTATAAGCTTTGTTTAGCTTCTATGACATCCACGGGAAGGCTTGGAGTGGTCCTTTTCTACTCAGCCAGGAACCACACGTCTAAAAGTGAAACCGCTGAAAAACAAAAAATCAGTCATCTCCTGTTTTCCAACTCTCAAGGTTAGATTTTTTTTTCAAATTTATATGGAATCTTTTAGATTCCGAATTCGAATTTGGTTCCGAATGCTGGACAGTCAAGAAAACGCATGAACAGATGGCACATGTAAATGAAAAAAAAAATTGAAATGAAGATGTTGCGCTGAGCGGGTGGGGTGACCAGGATAGATAGAGTTCGGAATGAATACATCCGGGGGAGCTTTAAAGTCGCACCGATCACAGACAAAATGACGGAAAATCGCCTTAGATGGTATGGCCATATCATGAGACGGGACGAAGACCATGTAGTGAAGATCGCACTAAGCCTGCCAGAACAAAAGAGGGGTAGAGGCCGCCCGCCATCGACCTGGTGGTCAAACATCGAAAGAGACCTTAAGAAAGCCCAATTGCCAAAACCGACAACCCAGGACAGATCAACCTGGCGCCGCAGAGTGAGAAGACCCGACCCCGGATAACGGGAACAGGGACGGAAGAAGAAGATATGGAATCTTTTAGATATGACTATACACTTTTCAATAAAAGAAGAAATATCAAAATCAAACAACTTTATTAAAAGTTATGCATGCATATACAAAAAAAAATATCGTCAACTTGATAACCTCCTTTTTTTCGTCAGTTGACAAGAATCGAATGTTTACTTGGGGGGTTACAGGTTTAAGTCAATATAACAAAATTTTATTTCGTTTCACCTGTCCATCTATTTATCTGTGTTACATCATAATCATCACAGCCGCAAAAAAGTCTGCTGCTCGACATAGGCCTCCCCCGTAGATTTCCTATACGACCAGTTGGAAGTAAATTAGTCATTTAGCCCTCCCTCTTCATAACTTTTTGAGAGACCTTGAGTTTTTTTATGAGCTCCATCTTAAGGGACCTAGTTTGAAATCTGATGTCACAACTGGTAACACTTAATGATTTATTGGTATTCTAACTCTGTGGTTTGAAACGGCTTGCATCTAGCGTTTTTCTGGTACCTTGGCCAGATCGTCCGACTCTCTGTTCGATAAAACAATGTCTTATTATATCTATGAAAATATGTTCCTCTAACGCTAACAGGTTATAAATTGGGCCACCGCCAACAAATCCGAGCAAAATCGAAGTGCCAACCAACAATGGTGCGTCCTCAATACAAAATTGACAATGGCGGAGAAGAAACGAGGAATTTATCGCCCACTGTTTCTTGTGAAGAGCGCTGTAGCTAAACTGTTGCCCTCGCAGTAACCTGGGCTTTAATCTATAACTCTATACTAGAAATAAAATATTAAATATTCAGAATAAAAACCGGCCAAGTGCGTGTCCGGCCACGCGCAGTGTAGGGTTCCGTAGTTGCGAATGACAACTTTGAGTTCACACTATTCACACTCGCACCTTACAGTTTAACGACCCAAAACATCTAACAATGAAAATAGTATGAAATTTTACAGTTTATAAGTTGGTTGCCTATAACTTTTTAGTTTGTACTTAGTACTCAGCTCTGATAGTTTTCCTTTATACTTCAGTATATATACTACTGTTGTAATTTTTTTTACGTATCTATATATAACCGTTTAGCTGATAGAGGGGGGGGGACACTTACCTCTAACAAAAATTCGCACTTTAAAACCAAATATTTCGGAAACGGATCCCTAAATCTAAAAATGGTGATCTCAACCTCACAATATTTTTGAAAGACCTATTTAACGATACCACACACGATGGATAAACAGAGAAAAAAAATTACTCTCCCACTTTACTAGTATGGGAGCTACCCCAAAAAAAATTTTTTTTCAACTTTTTATTCTACCACTTTTTTGCCATGATTAATATACATACCCATACCAAATTACAGCTTTCTAGTACTTATAGTCTCTGCGTAAAACCGCGGACGGACAGACAGACAGACAGACAGACAGACAGACATGGCGAAACTATAAGGGTTCCTTGTTTACTACGGAACCCTAAAAACGACTTTATGAAAAAAAGAAGTTCTGCGTTGACAAACATTTTTTGGTTGGTTTTTGGTTGTCATGGGGTACAGTCTGAGGGTGCAGTTGTTGTTTGCCTTAAACGATTTTGCAAATTGATTTAAGTGGACTTTATAATATGAAATTGGTGTATTTATAAATGCTCGTGCTTGAGAACAATTTGTGAAATAATTAAAGTAGACTGTTAAATGGACTCGTATAGATTTGTCATCAGAAGCTCCCACGAGGCTACCAAAGAACTTACGCCATCTTTGATGCCACATACCGTACAACACCGATACTTCGAATCTCATTATACTGAACATTGGCAGAATCACTGAAATCTGGGTGGAAGCCACAATTTAAAAGAAGAAAGAAAGAAAGAATTTTTAAACTCATGTTACTTTGGATGATATGAAAATTATGTGCAATTGAAGTAATCTATACTAATATGTATTATTAAAAGGAAAGAGTTGATGTTTGTTTATATTGAATAAACTCCGCAACTATAGGTCCGATTTCCAAAATCCTTTCACCTAAAGAAAGCTCATTTATGTTCAGGTGACATAGGCTATAATTTACGTACGCAAAGTCGTGGGAAAATTTGCTAGTAATAAAATCGGAGACCTAGTGTCTGAGACAAACATAATTGGTGTACTGGAAACGGATATAAAACTTTAGTTAGACGTTGGACAAGTTCCAGCACTTTTACTTTGAATTGGCAGAAAATTGTAGTAAATAAAAGAAGACTAAGTCACAAAATTGAAAAGGAGAAGGAATTATTGGTATACTTAATCATTCGGCATGATCTTTTTAACGGCTGGTGGTAAGAAACGGAGGAAGAGTTAGGAACAAAAATCTCAACTTAGTTTAACAAGTTTGCTAAAACAAATTGTTACACACACTGCTTTTCGATGATAAAATATACAAAAGATCGGGTGACAATTAATTACCATGAATTAATTTACTTACCCCAACCAACAAACCACACCCCATTAAACGATAACCCAAAGCCACAGTGCAAAAAACAATCAGTGAGCAATCGCCACCTGGATCAGACAACAGATGTTGGCCACAATAGCGTATATTCGGTAGGCGGTGGTCGGTAAACGATCGCGCGGTAGTCGGCGAAAGGTGAGTGTGGATATCCCTTATTTTTTTACAACTAGCAAAAAAGAGTGTTATTTTTCGAGTTAATGTATGTAAGTTTGTATTTTTGTTTATCCCAATCCCAACTATTCAACTAATATTATAAATGCAAAATTAAGTTTCTTTGTTTGGTACGCCTTCACGCCTTATCTACTGAACCGATCATCATGAAAGTTTGCAAGAAAAGAAGGACAAAGGCCACCTTTTAATCCCGGAGAAAAGTACTGTTCCTGAGGGACAATAAAGTGAGCGAAACCACGGGTGTAAGCTAATTCTATCATAACTTTGAAATACCTTCCACGCATTTGGACGTGTCTATCATTAGAATCCTTAAAACCTTTACAGTAACATAAACTCATTTTTTTTGCTGCAAAGGTATAACGAAATTCTAAATTCAAATGATAATGAAAAGCAAATAATATGAAATTAGGTTCTGTATAATACATTAACACACAGACTTTGTTTTCTTCTAATCGTTTTTGAGTATTTTGATCTGAGCTGTGGCTACACTATATGAGAAAATACGTTATACTACATCCGAGTGTTTCTTCCCGGTAGCATCGTCGACTGTGATGCATTGGAACTCAAGGTTTACTATTTTGACAAGGTTAGTTTGAAAGACATCTTGACCTTAGATAGCTCCACATAAGCACCTGAGCAAATGAAGCACAACAATTTGTTCGGCTCAGGCGTTACTCGCTGACATGTTATCTAATTTGCCACAAACTTTACTGCGTAAAGATGTAATACTAAATTAGTATTTGTATTACTTATCTGTGTAAAATTACCATAGTAATTTTTACTATAATTTACAAAAAACATAAGAGATAACATTTAAACGACGCAGATTTCAGATATTTTTAAACAATGAAAATATACTAACACAAATAAAATGTCTGATCCACACTAAACTTACTAATAAAAATAATCCAAACAAATTACATTAAGAGAGAGATAATTTATCTTCGCGAACCACAATAGTAACGAAAACATTGTTCACAATATTGACACGTTTTTGTTCAAAGCTAAGGGACAGGACCCCCACTTAACATTTCATTGTCCATTTGACGCAAAAGCACTAGGTGGCAAATTGTGAGTCATAGGCGGAAGCGTTTTTGCGTATCTATAATAAATAACTCTGAGACAAGACTAATGATTTCTTTACCCGTAGTAAGTATCAGAGCTACGGCATAGTTTAATGACCCTGGCTAATGAAGATTTACCAAAAGGCAAATAATTTAATAGAAAGAAGCTGATATAGAGCAGCTGATAGTAATTAAACATTAGGTATTTAGGACATTCTAACTTTTGCCCATTTCGTATGTAATGTTCCGGGATGAAAGATAAACTAATTCCTTTTTAATATTCCAGACAACGCGTATGCAAAATTTCATATTGATCGTTTTAGAACCTATACAATGCGTCAAAGCGTTACAAACACAAATAAAAATAAACGAACTCACTTTTGCGTATACTTTAGTTAGGATTTCCTTTTTATCCCATATGCATATAAATATAAGTATACACCTGCCATGCCATTTCCAATATAAACCATTAACCCACTTTGTTTTAAGAAATCCGTATGCACAAAATTAAAAAAAAAATACCTTTATCACCTCGATATTTTCAACGCTGACTTTTGTTACTTGCGTCCCTACATAAAGGCACATTTCGTCCTACAATATTTTGAGAGATTGTGCCAAATGATTGCATTATTTGTATTGATTTCGCAACCCATACAGGGTGTACTTGAATGGAACCTTCAATGAGATTGGAAATGTATATCTTGCAGTGATTCGTCAAGGTACTTAAATCTTTGTTCAGTTTTTTTTTATTTTGACTTTAATATATTACTTTGCATTATTTCTGTCACGCGTTTTGTTGTAAAACCATAATATGAAGAATATTATTTATTTTCAAGGAAATATATTGCCATTCTTTTTTAAGACTATTTTCTAATAAAATTGTGATTTTATTCGTGTACTTATTTCAAGTATTTTCCGTGATGTCAAGATTTTAGTTCTATTTGAGTTAAAAATATTACTAAAATAAGTTTTGTTTTTGTTATTTATTATCTATCTATCAGCCAAGGATATCCACCGCTGGACATATGCCTCTCCCAAAGATCGCCACAAATAATATTTATAATGAAAGTAAAATTATACATATTGAAGATACTTTTGTATAGACTGAAACAGTGACTATCAGAACATAAGTAAATAATTACGTGTTATATAATTCAACCTCTCCAAACCGTCTGGTCAGCGTGGAGAGTGTAGGCCAAAATCTCTTACTGCTCTGGCAGTACAGAGAGGGTCGTGCTCCTGCAGTGGAGACTAATAAAGACCTGATGATTGATATATAATTCAACATTTTACAAAAAATAATTTTTATTTCTTTATAATAATTTGAATAATATCGCGTCAATGCAATGATATTTTTTTTATAAGTAACCAGATACATATTGTCTTAATGTTTTCCACATTAAATAGATCGGCCCATATAGCATATTATAAGTTGTTAGACAGGAATTTAAAAAATACTGTTTACGAAGTATTAATTAACACGACTGAAGCCTCAGGCGTAAGATATTATTCGTATAATTATTAACTTAATAATAATTAAGTCATAAAACTGCACATAATTCTATATCGCAATTTTCAGCTGATTATTATTGACGAGCTCCGTGGCGCAGCGGTCAACACGCCGTCCTGTGACACGGATGGTCCCGGGTTCGATCCCCGGTCAGGTCAAGATGAAAAACGATCTTTTTCAGATTGGTCTGGGTCTTGGTTATCTATTTATGCATTTGTTATAAAATATAGTATATTAGTATCCAATAACACAAGTCTTACTTAAGAACTTACTTTGGGGCTAGCTCAATCTGTGTGATATACACAAAGTAGTTCAATTTTTCAATGCCATAATAAAACCAACAAAAAGCAGTGACATCAACATTCATAATTTATGGATGCAACACAAGATTGCATAAATTCGCCCGCGCAAAAAGACTGCTCCAAAAATGATAAAAATCGTACCAACGCATTAATCAAAATATTGGACGCAAAAAATGGGACACCGTGTGGGCGGCGGGTTTTGGATGATGCAAAACGGGTGCATAATTTTCGGGGTTCCGTAAATTTAAGATAACATTGATGATTTGAAACTGTTTGTATAATATTATGTTACGGTAAGAGAAAGTATTTTTAAAAATCTATAAATTTATTATTGTGTTTATCCTTTACAAATAACATAAGATTAAATCTATTCTACTTATAATACCTATCTTGATTAAAATAATACATATTGGATATTTTTTCTTGAAAAAATAAATAACGTCGTATCTCATTTTAAACGATTAACGCAGTGTAACGCATAAATTGTGACACTCACAAGCAACTCAAAATTGTCACATTAAATTAATTTATAGATATAGTTATATTATGGATGTCACCAAGTCCTCTGATCCTATTGTATAACCTTCTAAATATACACTTATATTTATCTCTACCTTGTAATACATGTACATAATTGAAGCAACCGCAAAAAGAAACATAAACTTATTTTGCATCAAATCCCTAAAATTAAAAAAAAGAACTTTAACTGCATTTTTTCTGTTGTCTGCACTCAATGGACCTACTACAATGAAATATAGAGCGACATTTTTCGTCGGATTCTTTAAAATGTCGGCTCACCTTCTAAGAATGATCTTAAAATTTATATTTTTGATTTCGATTTGGTAGGATGCTGCCTAGCTTCTGACCGCGGCTTTGCTACCTTAATGGAGGTGAATTTTGATTTTTTATACTGAGCTAATGCCTAAGTCATAACAACTTAGTAGTTAGTGTTAGTATCGTCAGCTTTGTGTTGATAGATCAGTCAGTCAGTAACGGTTACCTTTTAAAGTATAAAAATTGTGTTTGACATATCAGTATTACCAATTTCTGACTCACGAAAGTAAAATATGATGCCTAAAGTATGTTTTTAAGAGTACAGCGTTGATTTTAACACTATCGGTCACAAAGCGGCAAGAAAACCTATGTGGCTCTACCAAAAGTGCCTTTGAATGACAGGGTCCGGGTTCAACTCCCGGCCAGGTCATGATATTCTTTCTCAGATTGGCCTAGGTTCTGAATGTTTATCTGAACAGGTTTATTCTGAACAATCTGGCAATATTTTAATTTCAGAATCAGAATTCCTTTTAGAATATAGACCTCGCATGAAAATGTATACGTGTTTTAGCTTACCGGGCAATTCCGTACACATTTTAAGACAAAAATGAAAATGAATTAAATTTATGCTTAAAGTAAAACAAAGAGGTACATCGTAAAAGGACAAGGATATTCTATTATACAAGACATTTTTTATCTATGGTTTTTTTTTTAATAGATATTATTGTTATTTTTAGCTTTAATTATTACTTTTTTAATTTTAGTTAGTTTTAGTTTTAAATATGTTGTATATAGACACTGTTGATATAAATAAATAGTTTTTAGTTATTTCCGACACAATGTAAATAATTGTTTATGGATTAAAAAAGATAAGATATGTATAATTCATATTAGACAGTAGAGGTTTACGTAGATTTAACATTTTACAGCTGTTTAAGAGTGCTTTGCAATATTTTCAAGAATATAATTTGATCCATTAAAAAAAATATTTTTTAAGAAGAGAAAAAAAAGAACGTTTTTCAATATTGACATGTCAATTTGCGCGGCCGACTTACCCGATTTAGATGCGGCTATTTTATTTTATTTCACCAAATTAAACAATGATAAATGAATCACTTTTAATTCAATCGAGACTGTTGTTTGACCGACTTCAAACTTCTTCAATTCGTCTGTATGTTTTTTTGTATGTTAGTTATGCGATTACTCAGTCAGTTACGAACCGATTTCAATGATTTTTTTGTTTGATAGGCAATGCTTCAAAGGTAGTCCCATATAATTTAAATTTAACTTGAAAAAAATAACAAATATAACTGTGCACGGATACCGTTTGGTTTAATTTTATTTTTTTTTATTTTTTCGCGTATTACGACAAGTTGTTAAGGACTTTGTTCCTCTGTTTTTAATAAACTACCACATCCACAAAACATAGAAAATAAAATTATTTTTAACAAAAAATCTAAAACCGACCTCAATATAAGATTGAAGTCGGTTTTACTAATACGTAAGTGGAACTAAAAATTAGGAAACAATAATGGAAATACTCCAAAAATAGTCAATAAGAAATCAAGTCAAATTTCAACTTATATTATAAATGCGAAAATGAGTCTGTTTCTTTGTTTGTTACGCTTTCACGGCGTAACAACTGAAACGATCAACATGAAATTTTGCACACACGTTTTTTGGACTACGTAGAAGGATAAAAACACGCCGTGTGGTTCCCGGCAGAGTAGAATAGGACCACTCCAAGTTATCCCGTGGATGGCCAGCGTGGAGAGAGTAGGCCAAATCCTCTGACTACCCTGGCTAACATATGACTCTGGTAGTACAGAGAGGGTCATGCTCCTGCAGTGGAGACTAAGAAAGACCTGATGATGAGAAGGATAAAAAAGTACAATACGAGAGTAGAGGAGTGTTATTATTTCATAAGTCCGACTCGTACTTAGCCATTATTATGATGTAATAAAAGCTTATCTACCAAACTTTAACTGTTTTTTGTACTCACAACATGCATTGATGCTAAAACTTGGCAAAATTTGTCATCATTTTACTGCACTCTCAACACGTTCACGGAAATCTCTTAAAAAAGCTTAATTAAAAGTTTATGAATCGTAAACTTAAAGGTTTGAGTTTTGTTCACAAAGTTTTTATAAGTTCTTCATTGTTGAGTGACTGATGGGTCTTAAAGATATGAAACAAACTGTTACGGGGTTAATAAACACGACATAAACATACTAAGATTAAGACGAAAAGCTTTGTGTTTATAATAATCTGGGGTTTTATTTTTACACGCACGACTGCCCCATTAAGACCAAATCCGCTACCTCATTAAAATTTCTACACATTCTTCAATGACATAGGCTATGTTTCTATACCAAGACCATCATGCTTTTTATTGAAAACATTACTTGTTGGAATGATGAGTTACCGTTCATTTTTTCAAACATGTTGCTCTGTCAGTAATCTTTTGAAATAAAAATCCAAATGTGTTATTTTCGTCAAAAAAAAACTTTTTTCGCTTGTAGGCTGTAAAAATAACATTTTTCTGATTTACCAACTCATTATTGGCTACTCTTTTCGTAACTTTATCCCATCCATGTATATGGATAGATACATTTAATAAAAAACAGTATATAGAGCTGACTGTTACCAAATTCAAGTTTTTGTATTCGTTCGGGCATAAATGAATACCAGTGAAATTCGTTCGTGGTATTGGATTGGAATATATCATATTATCTAGGTAAAAATGTGAAAGTAACTTTTTCATGCATCAACTACTAGACTGATTCAGATGAAATTTGGTATGATAATATTTTGAGGGTACGGAGGACAAAGACCATTTTTCATTCCGGAAAATAAAATACTGTTTTCGAGCGATCTACATTCACGCGTTGAAAACCACAAGTAAAACTTACTTTTAAGGGAGGAATCATCAGAGGAGACAATGAGACACATCTTTTGCTACTGCGACTCTTTGGCTGGTAAGCGTTTGGACCTTCTCGGATCGGCGTATCCCGAGCTAGAGGACTACAGGCACTACGCACCAGGTGATATCCTGAATCTCATGCAGTCCTTCTTCGGGAATCACCTTGTGAGCGCTATCTAGAGGTATTTTAGTGAACTATTTCCCTAGATGAACTTATTATAGTGAGTTTACCACTTTATTTTCAACTGATAGACCTAGACTGATAGGCCCAGTAGTTTCGGAGATCAGGGGGGGGGGGGGGGGGGGGATGGTCAATTTTTGCCTTCTTTCGTGAATAAAATCAAAAGTATTTATTTTACCCGAACAAAAAAAAATATTTTTGGGATCCTCATTATGAGCCCTTTCATTTGATATATGACGCAGCAAGGTTTGCAAAACTTTCTTTTAAAATTTTGTAATTGGGCCCATGAAAATGACCCTTATTTCAAAAAAATCTTTATTTACTTTGCACATCCGTGTTTGGGTCATAGAATTACACCATCTTACCAAATTTCACCTAATTTGGTTCAGTAGATTCGGAGAAAATCGGCTCTGACAGACGGACGGACGGACAGACAGACGCACGAGTGATCCTATAAGGGTTCCGTTTTTCAATTTTTGTACGGAACCCTAAAAAACGACATTTTCATGCATAAGTATTCTGCCGCCCGGGTAAAATGTATACGAAAGTCAAAAATTTTTGACTTCCCAGCATTGATCCCATAGCAGAAGTTGATTAAAGTCAAAGTCAAAGATTTTTATTTAAAATTGGATAATTGTATATCTTTTTGAACGTCATTTTTTTCATTCTTATTATTTTTCTTTTTAATATGCATTATTATTTTTAGCAACCTGAGCAACCCCTTTAAGGGAGTGTCACGGGTCACGTTACCCTCTGGTAAATTATGATTAGGAACCCCTCCCACAGCCTACAGCCTCCGTGGTCCAGTGTTTTAGCGTTTCTTGTTGACCCGGGGGTCGTGGGTTCGATTCCCACGGAAAGCATACTTTGTTAAGTTGTGCCAGTTTGGTTAGGACATTGCAGGCATGAATCACCTGATTGTCTGATAAGAAAGATGATTCGATGATAGAGGCCATGGTCGACTGACCGTGTCACCTACACGAAATGATGATGATGATTATGAACCACCCTTAAATATTTATTATATTCTCTTTTTTGTTTTTGTTATTATAGCGGAAACAGAAATATATCATCTTTGAACATTTAAACGGTCGGAAGGATGGACATCGAAGTCTCAGTAATATGGTCTTTATTTTACGCTTTGGGTATAAAAATCCTAAAAACCACGTATAATTTAAAGCGAATTGGTACGAATTTGTATCCTTATGATATGAGATAAATTTAAAATGGTGAATTGTTATAGAATAAAAAATATACAGCATATTTATTGTAACAATTGCATATTAATTGAAAAAACAAACAATTGTAACAACGTAACTTTATTAAATACGTCGCTTTTAATTAAATTGCTAATCGTAGAACTTGCATATTGCTAACAATATGTACATCCTATCTACAAATGCTACCGCTACTGCCATCTACCAGCGTTCATTGGAACTACAACAAGCGCAAAAGTGAGTGACAGGCGTGCTCAAGCGCATCCTCTGACAGCAACCTTCATCGATATCGGGGTTGCTTGGAAAAACTGAGCCTAATTATTAGTAGTGATAAGATGTATTATCGGTTGTCCACTCTAATTATTGTTAATATTTTGATTTGAGGACTACTTATTGTTTTCTCTCTGTTATACGTTAATTTCATTTATATTTTGGAGGGCTATTCATTTGATAGAGTGTTATAGGGGAGAGATTGTCAGTAAAACAGAGACTTATGCTAAGGAGAATGTATAAAGAAAGTGACTAAAAGAAATAAGCAATAAATGAATTACTTATCTTTTTATTTCACTAATACTACATATTACAAAATAAGGTCCTCCGTCGCGTTTGTTCGCGAAAAACTCAAAATGTTATACACGAACTTTCATTTGGTTTTCACCAATAGAGAGCGCTTCATGAGGAAGGGTTATTATGATAATAAATATCTGGGTGCAGCCGGGGAGGGCTTCTAGTTAAGTATATATATTATAAATAAATAAATAAATAAATATATACGGACAAATCACACAGATTGAGCTAGCCCCAAAGTAAGTTCGAGATTCGAGACTTGTGTTATGGGATACTAATTCAACGATACTATATTTTATAATAGATTACTTATATAGATAAACATCCAAGACCCAGGTCAATCTGAAAAAGATCATTTTCCATCTTGACCTGTCCGGGGATCGAACCCGGGATCTCCGTGTCGCAGGCAGGCGTGTTGACCGCTGCGCCACGGAGCTCGACGATATTATAATATTAAGTATGTAGTGATGTTTAGTCATTTTCATAACTTTGTGTTGTTACTAGCAATTTTCCCGCGATGAAGTTCGCGTAAATTGTCGCCTATGTCGCAGAAAAATTAGCTTTCTTTAAGTTAAAGAATTTTGAAAATCGGTCCAGTAGTTTTGGAGCCTATTCAATGCAAACAAACAATCAAATCTTTCCTCTTTATAATATTAGTATAGATATAAACGATCTCCGAGGCGCAGCGGTGGTCAACACGCAATATGTGACACGAGTGGTTCGAGGTTCGATTCCCTATCAGGTCATGATGAGAAACGATATTTTTTAGATTTGCCTGGGTCTTGGATGTTTATCTATATATGTATCTATTATAAATATTGTATCGTTGAGTTAATATTCTACGTCTCCAGTTCACAATTTATTATAGTGCAAACTCAATCTGTGTGATTTGTCTATCATTTACTATTTATAATTTTTCACCATCATCATAGGTTTTTTCCAGGTTGAGAGCTCAGATGTTTAACGGTGAAGCCTGGGTTCCACTATTTTGACAGCATTTATGCTTTAATATGATTTGGTGAATTTTTTTTAGACCAGCTGCTTGCCTAGACTTAACCTTCTTAGGCAGCTCCCGAAACGAACCGTGCAAATGAATTACAAGTTTTGGATCACACCGTGAATCGAACCCAGTGGCTCTGTGACATAGTCTGGAGTGTTGACCACTGGAGATAGTCAAGACATATTTACAACGTTTTAATTTAAACTGCAGTTGCTCTGAACGCTAATTGACAATCTAGCTTTAAAATTTTTATCATTTTGACACAAGGTATCGTGACTAATAATTCAATAAAGAACTAATAGAGTTCGAGATTCGGAAGAAGTTCTGAATGAGATAAGTATTTATTATGAGTTTGAATCTAACTGGAACTTCTACTACATATATTCCAATAGGAAAAGGAGACAAGGGCAATCTTAAAAATACGCACATTTATTACTTCTTTCTCATTGAGCTTGTTAAAGGAGGAGTTACATATTTGCCCTAATGCTTTTCAAAATACTTTATTGCCAGAATCACAGAGTTTTTAAATTAATTGATGACTTTTTGATTAAAACTTACGTGAGATGTTAACATTTTTAATATGTAAAAAACGGGCACTCACGTATGAAGTCAGCTACAGGGCGACATGTTTCAATCTCATCCAGAGGTCTTCCTCAGGGCGAATGCGAACCGAGACGCGCGCACGAAGTCGTCCCAGTCCGCACAGTGCGGACTGAGTGCGCCCTGAGGAAGACCTCCGGATGAGGTTGAAACATGTCGGCCTGTAGCTGACTTCATACGTGAGTGACCCGTATTTTACAATTTAATAATTGATAACTGTAGCTTTTTTTAAGGCCTTTTACTACCAACCTAGCTTTCGCTACTTCACCGGACTTTTATGGTAAAGGTAGAGTCAACCTGTAAGGTGAATATCACTAAAAGATTCTCAGGAGGGACGGACCTAAGCTTTGGCCGTTGCTCATTTGCGCAAGGTTTGGCGAGACAGCACACTCTTGTAAACCTGATGGGCCGCGTTTTACATACATAGCCTAAAGGACTGAACTGAGAAACATTGGCAAAGCATTTGAAGAGCAGCAACTCTCATGTTTTGCCGTATGGGCTGAAAGCTACGTTGCCAGAGCTATCTATCCTATCCTGGGTGCAAGTCAGCCGTGATCACCGGACGGTCACCAGTAATAGGAGCTAAAGGTGAACGATGCAGCATTTCATCATTATCATCATCAACAGGTCTTTGTTAGTCTCCTCTGCAGGAGCACGACCCTCTCTGTACTACCAGAGCCTAGCATATAAAATAATAGCCAGGGCAGTCAGAGAATTTGGCCTACAAAAGCAAATAAAGGATATTCCACTCTATTTATGTTGAAATGGTTTGGACATATTGAGAGGATGGATGAAAGGAGACTAACGAAAGGTATATATTCAGCAGATGTGGTTGGGACAGTCGGGCAGGGCCGGCCTCGTCGAACGTATCGCGACCAAATTGCGAACATTCTCGCAAAAGGAGATGTAAGGAGCATCCGAAACCGGCGAGCATGCATGAAAAGAGTAATGAATGTGGATGAAGCGAAAGAGGTTTGTAAGGATCGTAGCAAGTGGAAATCCATAGTCTCTGCCTACCCCTATGGGAAAGAGGCGTGATAACATGTATGTATGTATTCCATAAATACCTTAAATACCTTAAAGAAAGATAGTCGATTTTCTAGTCTTGTTTAGTGGTAGTAAACAATAACCTTGCTCTCACCGTTATAGCAAGCCTCATTTATCTGTAGCCTGCCTCAACTTTAACTAGTGTAACTATATACCTAGGTACATAGATTCATTACTAACTACAGAGCTTACGCTCATCAAAGCGTGACCTATGATCTTTTTAACGCCTACGTTAAACGCGTTAAGCGATTTTGCTGGAGCCGTGATTTCCTTGTTAAATGCTTTACAACAGCCTCCGTGGTCCAGTGGTTAAGGCGTTTTCTTTGTTGATCCGGGGGTCGTGGGTTCGATTCCCATGGGAAGCATACTATGTTAAGTTGTTTCCAGTTTGGTTAGGACATTGCAGGCATGAATCACCTAATTGTCTGGTAAAAAAGATGATTCCGTGCTTCGGAAGGCACGTTAAGCCGTTGGTCCCGGCTGCCATCTGGTCGTTAAAGGAACCACATTAGAGGCCGACAGGCGGTTCCGAAGAACTCTGACACCAGGGTGTGCATGGCCGACTGACCGACCGTGTCACCTACTCGAAATGATGATGATGATTACTTGTAATTACTCTAAAGAACTAGGTTTTTACTATTTTTTAAGTTAATATCATCACCATCAGGTCTTTATAGTCTCCACTGCAGAAGCATGATGCTCTTTGTACTACCATATATTAGCCAGAGCAGTCCGAGAATTTGACCTACACTCTCCACGCTGGCCAGACGGGTTGAAAAGGTCTGTTTGATTTTTATAAGATTTGTTTAGCTTGAGTTCCCTAAATCATCTTCTACAACATCCACGGAAAGACTTAGAGCGGTCCTATTCTACTCTGACGGGAATCACACAGAATACTCTTCAAGTAGAGATTGTCTTTTCTAAAACTGATCTAGTGTACTTAGAGTTTAAATGCAATAAAAGGCATAGAAATAAGCTCGATATACGAAATACACATTACACTGATCTTTAGTGAATCTTTAAAAGAAAGTCTTGAAAATTTTTCAAACTATACGATATGTCGATCTACAACATTTATAAGCTTGAAATATGTTTATGCCTTGCCTACCCATCTAAGTGGGGACTGCGCCCGGAGTTGCTTAACATGCGTAAGCGCTTCTAATAATGTTCACGCCCACTGGGCCATTGGGCTCCCCATGGCGATAAAATATAGCAGTTAAAACTTTAAGAATTTGAGAAAAATGTTTCAAATGTTCAATCGCAAGTAATCGTCAAATGCAGATACGAGGTACGGTAAGCCGTTGGTTCGTTTTACTCGCACTCGTGGACCATGTTAGTTAAAATCGCGTTACAAGTACATTTTAGAAAAAAAAACTATAATTACGTACATATTTATTACGTCTTTATTTTTATCGGGATAGTCAGAGCCAAGGCTCTGTGCTCAAGAGCCACAAAGTCACAATTAATGTATTGGTCATTGTGTATGTAAAAATAGAAATTGAAATATTAACGGGTTGCTTGCCCTAGTCTAATTCCCTTGATTAGCTTTTACGATCTGTGCGGGAATCGAAGCCACTGGTGCGTTTATCGTTGTTGATTTTCCCCCATATCAGTCTGGATGCAGTATAACGATACAATTAATTATATTTGAAACTTTTTTGACCTCGTTTAAATAATATATCTTAGCATTTACTAAATAACATATTTTACAATTAACCATGACTAACTTTTTCCCCAATTTTTGTTTACTCATACAAACGTACTTAATATAATTTAATCAATAATTAAATGACGTTTAATTGAAAATTAAATCACTACGCATCTTCATCGCATTACAAGTAATCCACATTCCAACACAATACAAAAATGCGAACAAAACAACTTTATAAACAAACATTAATTAACCGGTATCATATGCCATATGTCACATCCCCCCTTCCGCTCTACAAACCCCCCACTTTGTCAGTCATTGCCCCTTAACGGTCCAGGCGGGGCTTGCGTACGCCACACCAATCGCCGCAAAAGTATGTTGATCTAAACGAGATATCTAGCGAGCTGTCATTTCGCGACCATCTGATTGGCCGACAACATCTGTGACAAATTCGGATAATCTTGATCTAATTTCGCAATGATCGACCTTTGACCTAGTTTTGGCAAACCCCGATAATTAACATAAATCATTGATATTTCATATCATGTCATAAATGTATTACGTAAAGCGAGACTTTAATAGTCATAACGTGTTTTATGGGGCTTTGAGGTAGAGAAAGTTAAGGAATATTGTCGACACGGCCTTCCCACCCGGTGTCCGCGTGCCGACTGACTGATGTGCGAAGCTTAACCTCTGATAATAAGAGAAGGGGACAGAAATACACCTGTTGGGAGTGTGCGAGAGGGATAGAAGATGTATCTTCTTCGGTGATCGTGAAGTGCAAGATGAGTATACAGTCACATACGAACCGTATCCGAGTGAGCCTCGAAAAAGGTACGGTCGTCGCGCGCGCATTTCGCGTTCGATTTTCGAATTTGCGTACGCAAATTTTTACGACTGACTCTTTTTTTTTATTTGACTTTTTTTTTTTATTTTGGATTTGTAAATATTGGATTATTGTTGTGGATTTAGTGAGTTTGTGTACAGTTTTGTGCGAAAATGAAAAGCGGAAAATTTTAGTTTTGTGAATGAAACTTTTGACTTGGTAGCGGAAATCCGGTAGCTGTATAATTAACAAAAAATCACGGTAAGTTATAAATCTAAATATCTAGATATTTTATTCTTATTTTCTATTTATAAAAATATCATCAATAATGCAAATATTTTGTTGTATTTTTATGAATTCAAACGTGAAAAGCCAGAAACTTTAATTCATTAGAGAAAATATTTGAATGAAGTAGTATAACTTTTGGTGACGCGAATTGTTTAATTTTCCTATCATAGTTAGTATATGTATCATAGTAGTTATAAACGTTACACAATTTATAGCTGAGCGAATATGTAACATCAAACCATAATTATAATTTTATGACACCACGGAAGTTAGCCGTTCCAAATATAAATAAATTATACACTAAGATCAGAGATCATTTGACAACCTCCGTAGTGCAGTGGTAAACACTACAGCCGACGATCCGGGTTCGGTCCTAGGCCAGATCATGATGGAAAAGGATCCTTTTCAGAATGGTTTATGTTTTAGATGTCAAATGTATTTTTTATTAGTATTGTTGAGTTGTATCTTGCGACGCAAATTCACAACTTACTGTGGGTAGCCCCACAGTAAGTTGTGAATTTGTGTCGCATCAATCTGTGTAAATTTGTCCCTATATATTTAAATATTTAAAAGATCACATATAATCATACCAATCAGCATTGTATTAAACTCAATCCTAATTAAAAAACCAAGACTAACTTTGATACCGAGTTTAAACCATTTTCTGTTATACACTTATCACTCTTATGTATTCAAAGTATCCACTGACAATTTGTTATAGTCCATTCAAAGTTTAAACTAAGTTTAAAATAATAAGTCATAAGTCACAACTAAAATAACTTAAGTCAAAAACGTGACCTGTAATCAAGTTTGATATAAAATAAAATAAATTTTTATCTATGAACCCTCACATATGTCAGATTCATCACAATCAAATTTTGATTGATTACCTGCTAGTCCTATTGCTCAATCAAAAAGTATACTTACGATATTTTATGAAGACCTTGATGGAATTAAAATAATTGTAATATGTTAAATGGTTAACACTCAGATCACGTATCTGTCAACATGTCAGGTCTTTAGCAATTAGCATCAGCAATTTAGCAAATTAAAGTGATAACGATAATTTATTGAGAAGAATAAAGGTTTTATTTAAATGTATTTTACATGGGTGAACATACAAGCCCATATACTTGCTTAACGTGGGCTATAGGTTTTTTAAATCTGGGCTTTGACTATCCCGCAAGGGAAAAAGACGAAACTGTATGTTTAAGAGAACATACTTTTAAATAGACTAAATTATTTTGTGGATAATAAGAGAGAGTGTATGTGATAATATCAAAGTAATGCATGACAATAGTTTGAAGAAAATAGGATGAAGCATTATTTAAATGAATATTTTTTGTCCACCCGGTCCATATTATTTCCATCATCATATGTGTTAAGGGGGAACAGTAGGCACAGTAGCGACGCCAATCATTTTATTCCTAATACTTTACAAATAGAAAGAAATTCAAGAATATAAACAATACAAGTCTTAGTAAATAACCTGAAGTATTTTTGGAATCATGTTTTGATATTATGAGAATCAGTCATTGAGAGAAAAAGTGATAACCGCCAAAAACGGCCGTTTTTGGCGGTAATCAGATTCTCATAATTCCCACTGATTCCGATAGTAATAAACATGATTCAAAAAATACTTCAGGTTATTTACTAAGGCTTGTATTGTTTACATTCTTGAATTCCTTTCTATTTGTAAAGTATTAGGAATAAAATGATTGGCGTCGCTACTGTGCCTACTGTTCCCCCTTAAGTATGGAAAGTAAATACATTGTAGGTAGTAGTTAAAAGTTTTAGTACGTTAGTCATAATCAACGGTAAGGAAAATAACAAAATATACCTTTGATACTAAAAATATTTTATTTTTGGTAGATTCAATATTTAGAGGCAGACCAAAGTCGAGATGGCGGGACGAACTGGACAAATTTTCAATAGACTGGCAAAATATCGCAGCAGACAGGGATGAGTACAAAAATAGGGGGGAGGCCTTTGCCCAGCAGTGGGACAGTACACCTACAGGCTAATAAAAAAAAAGTTTCAATATTATACAGAATTGTTTGCATTGAATAGGCTCCGAAACTACAGCACCGATTTAAAAAATTCTTTCACCTGTAGAAAGTGAATTTACCTGCGGGTGACATAGGCCACATCTACGCGGATAAAGTCACGTAAGAATTTTTAATGATTGAAAATAGGGCTTGCACACAGATCAAGTTCGATAAATCTCAAAATCACAACCTGCTATTGCGAAAATAGTCACTGTAACAAAACGTCAATGGAAAAGACATCAACGATCCTCAAGATATATATATATATATTTTTTTTTAAATGAAATTTACATATGAAATCTACTTAAGAACAAAATATGATTTTGGAATAACATTATAATCAGTTGTAATGTATGTAGTTTTTGGATACGTTACTTCTGGATTTCCCCTAGAACTTTGCGATGTTGATAGAGGAAGTAAACATTGATTTTTGTAATTAGGAACTGCGGGGAAACACACGGGTCATCAAGTATTAATGTTCAGTTTGAAAAAAATACTAATACGTATGTGAGATAAAAAACATATATGCAAATTCGTTAAGGAGTAACTTGAGTTTGCCGTGTAGTGCCATGACCACTCCAAGTATTCCCGTGGATGTCGTAGAAGGCGACTCAGGAAACACAAGCTTAACAAAGCTTAATAAATATCAAATAGACTTCTCCAACCCGTCTGGCTAGCGTGGAGAGTGTAGGCTAAATCCTTTGACAGCTCTGGCTAATATACATGGCGAAATTTTAATCGTTCTGGACCCTTAAAGGGTGATTCAGCCCGTCGTTATGAACCATTTTTCCTATGGGACCAATGCTGGAAACTCAAATTTTATTTCGACATTTTCATACAAAAGTGTTCAGCCCATCGGGCAATTTGTATAGGAATGTCGAGTTTTTTTTTCGAGTTTACAGCATTTGTCCCATAGGAAAAGTTGTTTATATTGACAGGCTGAATCACCCCTTTAATGGTCCGGAACGATCAAAATTTCGCCATGTATAGCCCTGATAGTGCAGAGAAGGTCATTCTCCTGCATGGGATTGAAAAAGACCTGATGATTATGAAGTTAGTCTGGGATGTCAGCTTTCACGTTTTAACGAAGTTTCAAAAAACGCGACGACGGGTTGCGATCTAACTATACATAGATAGCGCTACGTACTTTATTTAATAGATATTCCTATCACACAATTTTTTTTAGTTTGCTTTTTGCTGCGGTCTGCACGAGAAGAGAAGTAGCTGGTGAATTCTCATCATCATTATCATCAGGTCTTTATTAGTCTCCACTGCAGGAGCACGACCTTCTCTTCTGCCAGAGCAGTAAGAGGATTTGGCCTACACTCTCCACGCTGGCCAGATGGGTTGGAGAGGTGTTGCTCTTTGATGTTTATAAGCTTTGTTTGGTAAATTCTATATTTTTACTTTTCTCCCAGGCCAGCACTAAGTGTGTGTGTAATACTTAAGTTAAATTTATTAAGTACGGTTGTAAAGAAATGAAGATTGAGTTTGCAGATAATACCTATTCCCTTTTTCAATTATGTTTGCGTATTTATGACAGTAATGGTGGAAATTTACGATTATTCGTAATTGAAATCTTAGACGCATTCAAGTAGCTGATGGATTAAATATTAAAAGTTTAAGTGAATATTATGGGTGATTTACTACGTAAAAGTAGGAAGGTTTGTATTTCTCTTGAAATAGAAAATCAATGAATCATTCTATCAATTTTATGAAAATATGTTTATGATTATGAACACTAACGGATTAAATAAATAATAAATAAATATGAAAGGACAAAATATTACGCAGATTGAGCTAAGGCCACAGTTAGTTATGAAATTGTGTTTGAAGAAACTTACTCAACTTTATTTATATTAAAGTATACTTACATAAATAGACAAGACCCAGACCTATCTGGAAAATATTTTTCTGTTGGCTGGCTGTATGCCCTGTAAATATTTTAATATCGAAACCAGAATCAAGTGCTTTTGGTCGTCTCAGAGGGTGAGGCCACAGATTTCAGAAATATACAGATCTTTGTGTAAGACCATTAGTAAGCATAGCAAATTGTAATAATATATTCTGAGATTCCACGCTGGTCTAGGAGAAAAGAAAAAACAGAATGTACCTGCTGCTTCTCTTCCCGCGCAGATCGTAAAAGCCAATCGAGGGAATGAAAAAAAAATCTAAAGAATCATGTTAATAGCTGCGACTATCAACCCATCACTATTTTGATTCCGGTTCCCATCTCCACGTCTATCACCATGCTAAACGTGGCTTTAGCTCTTTTAGACCTGGGCTCTGTCTACCCGCAAGTGAAAGAGACGTGACAGTATGTACGTATGTTATGGTAAAATTTTTATTCAAAATTGGGTGCATGTATTTCTATTCGAACATCATATTGTTCTTTACTTTTTATACGTGCAAAATCGATAGTCTCATAATATGTCCAAATGCTCAGTTTTGAGTAAAGCAACAGAGTCGGTGCTCAACCCACGCTCAGTAACTTGCTAAGCGCAAGCTGCTCTATCCGATAGATAAAATATAAAAGGTTTTATAGGAGTCATATAGTCTTGAGTTGTTATAGAACAGTTTTTATGGCGATTGTAAATCGGCGTGTCTTATATTTTTACTGCACTTAAGATCAATGTTGGGTTTATTATGGAACTGCGGTTAATATTGTTACACCTGACATTTTTGGTATACTTTTTTATTACCATACTAATAAGTCCATTCATATCTAGAATAAAATAGGAATCAAGAAATAATTTCAATAAAATAAAGCAACTATTTCTAATTTTATTTTTTTTTATTGCTGCATACTTAAATCTATTTCTCCATCCCTACTGAACCGATTTTGATGACATTTTTATTTTTCTCTTACTTCAACTATTAAGTAAAAAAATTGTTTCTGAGGCATGTGTGGTAAAACAAGTAAATATGAAAATATATACTTACGAAATTTTTGTTAACCGTGTACAATTCTGGCAATATTACATTCGGGTTAAATCGATAACCCGTCCTTTTTCTAAAGTCGGTTAAATATACTCTAAAACTCAATAACCGATAGGCAAGTTTTCTTTTTAAACTACGCAAGACTTGAAACTTTGTTTAAATTATACATTGACCATTTATAACAATAACCTATATGACAAAGATGCCAGAAGTTAATAACAACAGGACCTTGAGTACTACTTTTGAACAGATGATATCACCGATCGAACCATTTTCCCATGAAAGATGACACACTGTGGTGAAATCGCAATTTAAAAAAAAATATGATGAATATTTAATATTATTATTAATTAGGGCGTTATTTTGCCGCCGTGTGGTTTCCGGCAGAGTAGAATAGGACCACTCCAAGTCTTCCCGTGGATGTCGTAGAAGGCGACTTAGGAAACACAAGCTATACAAAGCTCATAAACATCAAAGAGACCTCTCCAACCCGTCTGGCCAGCGTGGAGAGTGTAGGCCAAAGCCTCTGACTGCTCTGGCTAATACCTATGGCTCTGGTAGTACAGAGAGGGTCGTGCTCCTGCAGTGGAGACTATCAAAGACCTGATGATGATGATGATGATGAGGGCGTTATTGGGTCTTGTTTGTTTATGTATATATGTATTTGTAACAAAATATTGTATTGTTGAGTTTGTGTCCCATTAAAAAAGTCTAGAACTTACGTTATTCATTGTTGAAGTGAACACCACTTTAGCTACCTACATCGAGTAATTTTTGGTTGATACGAGTATTTATCGCTTCGTCACTGAAATGCGCCCTATTGTTTTGCTTTCATTTTTCCGGTCTGTCTGTAGTCCTTATGACTATTTTTAAACAACTCAGTCACACTTTATCGGTTCTACTTCTTGTTGTATATTTTGAAATAATTATAGAGCTACTTCATCTTCTTTATTAATTTTACTCACATACTATCTTTTTGAATGAAATAATTGTACTACTAGTACCAAGTATAGTTTGCTATTGCCATTAATGGTACTCGCAGCAGTGACTAGGTCAGTAGTATTATTACGTACTAGCTGTCACCCGCGGCTTCGCCCGCGTGATATATAGCTCATGTCCTTTTAAGTAACCTAACCTATGTGTATGCAAAATTTCATGATGATCGGTTTAGTAGATACGGCGTGAAAGCGTAACAAACAAACTCACTTTCGCATTTATAATATTAGTTGGGATATTGGTACTATAATGGTGCAACTAACATATATACCTATTATAAATACACACATATATTTTGTCATGTCTTTTTCCCTTGCGAGGTAACCAGTGCCCAGGTTTATAAAACACTAGCTATTACCCGCGGCTTCGTCCACTTGATATATAGCCTATGTCCTTCTCGGTACCCTAACCTATCTGTATGCAAAATTTCGTGATGATCGGTTCAGTAGATACGGCGTGAAAGCGTAACAAATAAACAAACAAACTCACTTTCGCATGTATAATATTAGTTGGGATGGGATTAAGTTCACTTTTAGCATGTATGCGTAGTAATGGGTTGCTAGTCGCATAGCATATCAACATGATTCCTAAGAGCTCATGCCCTTTATAGACCACGATCTGCGCGGAAAGAGATGCAACTAACTTGACAGGAAAATTTGTTTAGGCACGTTGGGCCATTACAAACATTTTCCATAGAGTATAAATTTATAAATAAATAAATATAAATAAATATATACGGACAAATCACACAGATTGAGCTAGCCCCAAAGTAAGTTCTTAAGCAAGACTTGTGTTATGGGATACGAACTCAACGATACTATATTTTATAACAAATACATATATAGATAAACATCCAAGATCCAGGTCAATCTGAAAAAGATCATTTTCCATCTTGACCTGACCAGGGATCGAACCCGGGACCTTCCGTGTCGCAGGCAGGCGTGTTGACCGCTGCGCCACGGAGCTCGTGCATAATATAATATGTGATTTTTTTCACTTCTATCAGCTGTCCCTATGACTGCCTGAATTTATTTTAGTATGTTCCGATTACATTTTACAAAGTAGGCACGGAGTTTTTGGTGACGAAGTCAAGGAGTTCAGATGAGGTTTTCTAAGATTATGTTGAAAATTGATTTGAGTTGACCTTATAATATAAAATTTGTGTAGTTTGGTGTTATAAATGCTCATACTTATGATCAATATGTGCAACAGTTAAAGTAAACTTTCATATACATTTGTATAGTTTTATCTCCAGAAACTCCCCTAAATCAATCAAATGACCTACGTTATTTTTTTAATTGCTGTTTGTTAAAACCATATACCGTGCAACGCTATTTTGTATACCTTTAAACTAGATACTGGCAGAATCGTCAAAACTTTGGTGGAAGCTATAAAATAAAAAATAAAATAGAATAAGTAAGCATCAACCTTTACAAAAAGAACTATGGTGAATCGGCTCAAAACATTATTGCCATTTATAGTAGGCTTTTTGTACTTCCCTAGAATTATCTCGTAGGGCTCTGACTTCCGTAAAATAGTGATGCTGAATTGGCTATCTATTGCGCGTGCGCTGGGAATTTCTATTGCAAATTAACATGTGATAGTTTTTATTAGCATATATACTTAATACTTGAATTTCTTTTATGAAAAACAAATACCGCAATAAATAGTTATTTTGTTTAAGTTTCTGCGTTTATATATAAAGGTTTCTAAGACTACTGATTTATAATATTAATTTTATAATGAAAAATAAACAACTATTTTGCTTTTATCTCATGAGTTGATACTTTTATTTTATTTATTGGAGACAACAACAGCCATTCTTAAAACAATATTAACTTAAACTACGAATCTTACATTTTCGGCCAAAAAGTTGTCTACAACTAACAATAAATAACACGCCTTAAATTAACAATCATACAGATCAAACGTGAACACTTCAATATTATTTACTTAAAAAAAGCACAATTTAGAAATACACATACATTTCTACGTTATACACATTTATATTCATACATACACACTAACATAAATATACATACTATCTCATAAGTATCAACTCATGGGATAAAAGCAATATAATATAGGTATGGTTTTCTAAAATTTTTTCCGTGACTTCGTCACCCACAGATAAATTATACTTATATATCTGATTATAATTTTTTTTTTCACCATTGGCGAATGTAGAGATCACCACAGTTGAAAGAATTTTGAAAATCACTTCAGTAGTTTTGGAGCCTTTGCAATACAAACAAACAAACATTCAAATCTTTCCTCTTTATCATAAGAAATTATATTGAAATTAATATTTTACGACCAGCGACAGTCAGTCTTCCTTGGGTAGCTCTAAAACCGCGAAAGCATTACATAACAAATATTTTCTTGCGCTGGGATTCGAACCTACTGCCGCTCGTGTACCAAGCTGGTGAGTTAACCACTGCGCCATGGAGGCCGTCACCAATTCCCAATTATATTTACCAACATCAAAACTTTAATCAAGATTTCTCATAAGACTATCCTAAACACGTTTATATTTCAAGTCACATACAATGTATCACACTATAAACTAAAGTAATAAATCTAGAATGTGCCCCATCGCGTTATTTCCTTATTAAGTTTATCAACAATACATTGATGTTAATAACACAATATCAACGACTATTCATCTGATGTAATGATCTAGCAGCAACGGGACCCGGATCATCTTACAGATAGATTAAACAAACGGTTTCTCTAGCTAAATAGTTCGAACTAGTCGACGTGTCTTAGTAAATTCTGTCAATTTCATGAGACTCATGGATCTAGGATAATATAATATAATAGCAAGGAAGTTTTTTTTGTTTGTTTTTCGTGTGTGTAAGTAATTTTTCAAGCTGCCTAGAGGCATCTGATATAGCTTACCGACTGTCATCAAAGATGACAACCGAGAGCAACGGCTTAGCGTGCCTTCCGAAGCACGGAAGACACAAGTGACGTTAACTTTTTACGTAACATGTGTGCAGTATAAGCAGATACGTTTTTAACATTTGCAAGAGTTCGATTATCGAACAGGGGAAAACGTAGGAAAAATTGCATGTATTATTAAATGTCGATATAAATAAATAAATATATACGGACAAATCAAATAAATAAATATATACGGACAGAATGGTGGCCAATAGATGGCAGGCGAAGCGTAGGTCGTCCGAGGGCTAGGTGGATTGATGATGTTAGGAAAATCGCAGGTCGAAACTGGCTACGTAAGGCACAAGATCGCAATGGATGGCATGCATTGAGAGAGGCCTATACCCAGCAGTGGGATGCAGAAGGCTGTTGATGATTGATTGATACGGACAAATCACACAGATTGAGCTAGCCCCAAAGTAAGTTCGAGACTTGTGTTATGGGATACTAACTCAACGACACTACGTTTTATAATAGATACTTATATAGATAAACATCCAAGACCCAGGTCAATCTGAAAAAGATCATTTTCCATCTTGACCTGACCGGGGATCGAACCCGGGACGTTTCGTGTCGCAGGCAGGCGTGTTGACCGCTGCGCCACGGAGCTCGTGCGTGTACTTGTGACACAACTTGTTTGTATGTATTAGTATGCTCACTGTTACGTTTCTTAGGGGCGTATTTTGATTAAAATTTATTAATATTGGATCAGATCCATGATAAGACAACTAGCTTCATTCTGCCGCAAATCATCATTTTTTTATATGAAAAGATCTATCATATTTTAGTCACTCGTATTGTAACTTTTTATTGGGAAATAATTTTTGAATCGGTCTAATGAGCTTAAAGCTTCCGCGTTCACAATCACTTTTATTTTCGCTACGGGAGTTACCGCGATTACTTTTGAGTTTTGTCTTATAATTAAAATAATAAAATATCAAACAAAGTTAGCGATAATACTAGTTTTTGAGTTTTTAAATTTCAACCAAACACACAAATTCTCTGACTGCTCTGGCTTATATATGGCTCTGGTTGTACAGAGAGAGTCATACTCTTGCAGTGAAGTCTTAAAAGACCTGATGATGATGATGATGATGACAGAAATCTTCCCCCCCTTATAATATGAGTCTAGAAGAGGGACTTTCCATTTCCCGACAGAATCCAATCAACTAATCAGTCAAGTATTTAAATTATTCAGTGTCAGTACAATACTATTCATAGAACTATATTCTTCTAAAGAAACAGTAAGGTAATAGCGTATAGGTATAAAATAATAAAAGTGTAGATGTTGTCGTTCTTAGCAATGTAAAAGTTTAATCTAAAACAAATTATTTCGCTTCCAGTGTCGTTATCTTTTTAATCTAGATGATTTTGTTTAATTTTCTGCTTCATGCACAGAGTTAAATAAATAAAATAAATAAAATAAAATAAAAATAAAAATAAAAAATAAAAAAGCCTCTTTATTCCAGTTTGACAATAACAATATTTCATTCTCCCTCATGCATTTTATTTAAATAATTAACAATGTGCACTACTGCATAACATGCACAGAGTTAGTATAGTTAAAATAAATAAAGATTTTAGGTAAGCAAAACGCCGTGTGGTTCCCGGCAGAGTAGAATAGGACCACTCCAAGTCATCCCGTGGATGTCGTAAAAGGCGACTTAGGAAACGCAAGCTAAACAAAGCTTATTAACATCAAAGAGACCTCTCCAACCCGTCTGGCCAGCGTGGAGAGTGTAGGCCAAATCCTCTGACTACTCAGGCTAGTATATGGCTCTGGTAGTACAGAGAGGGTCGTGCTTCTGCAGTGGAGACTAGAAAGACCTGATGATGATGATGATGATGAAGCAAAACAAGCAAAAAGCTATTTTCAGTATGCAATTTGTCAAAAATTTGATAATAATAAAGTAAAATATAAAACAAATAATTTTGATCGAATATAAAATATAAGTTGAAAAATACTGCTTTACACAGATCAATAATTACACTCTACATAATTTTCGGCGAGTTATACCGACTATTGCCTTTTGGATTAAAAAAAAAACAATTATGGAGGCATTACCTAGAGTAATGCCTCCATAATTGTAATGTTGAAAAATTGTTGTTGTAAATTTAATGTAATCAATAGTGTGGTGACCTTTAATGTCGTAGATAAGGAAATAAATATCACTTTAAGCAATATTCATAGAATTCATTCTATATATTAACAAGATGCAATATTTAAAAAAAAAATGTAATAAACCAACTGCCGTTTTTGACAGTTTACGTCCACCTTACATGTTTTCTAAGCTATAGAAAGCAACAATGAAACACACATACTTAAATATAAATACGCAAAAAGAACATTTCCCTGCTTTTATTGTAAGGTGGTTAAATTGAGTAAAGAATTAAGGGGGAACAGTAGGCACAGTAGCGACGCCAATCATTTTATTCCTAATACTTTACAAATAGAAAGGAATTCAAGAATATAAACAATACAAGCCTTAGTAAATAACCTGAAGTATTTTTTGAATCATGTTTATTACTATCGGAATCAGTGAGAATTATGAGAATCTGATTACCGCCAAAAACGGCCGTTTTTGGCGGTTATCACTTTTTCTCTCAATGACTGATTCTCATAATATCAAAACATGATTCCAAAAATACTTCAGGTTATTTACTAAGGCTTGTATTGTTTATATTCTTGAATTCCTTTCTATTTGTAAAGTATTAGGAATAAAATGATTGGCGTCGCTACTGTGCCTACTGTTCCCCCTTAATTCTTAAAAATCACACTCACAAGTCACACTTCTCTTCTCTCGATATCCCGCAGTACAGTTGAGGCGACAAGTAATAAAACGAAATAGCTGGTACAGTGAAGCACAAAAGGTGAAAATGCCATCAGTTGTGCGCGCTGACCGCAGGCACACCTTGCTGTAAAAACCTTTGGTTTCGAAACTTTCTACGTTCGGGTTATGCGGGCGTAAAGGAAAAGAGGTAGCGAAATTATGCTTAACCTAAGGAAGAAGATTGAATAATTTCAGACGGGCAGAGTGCTCTGGCTAATTAATATGGCTCTGGTAGTACAGGGAGGGTCGTGTTCCTGCGGTGGAGACTTTAAAAGACTTGATGAAAAAGAATAAGAGTGACTTGCTTGTTTTATCATCAACAAATTCGTGTAACTATTTTCGTAAAGCCATGGAAAAAAAATAGTGAGTGGAATTGAGAATCAGAAATTATACGTTTACAATGATATTCTTATAAAATTAAGACACAAGATATGCGAAATCCTGTATACTTGGATTTTTTTACCTTTATCTTATTTCTTAATAACATATGAGAGAAGTCTTTAAACGCATTATTATTTGTTTTTCGCTATTTTAAATTTAATCTTAATCGCTTTTTCTCATGTTTTACAAAACCACACGTAACAAAGCTTGCAAACGAAACGGTCACATCACATTATTCTTAGACAATAACTACTCACATCGCGGCTAAGGTGTTAAACTCCTCACTTATGTAGTTTTAATTATAATCCATCAACTTAAGTACTAAGAGCCTGTAGTGTGAAAATGGCGTGATCACTCTTGACAAACGAGAAACTTCTTTTAATAAATTACTTTTGTTTATTTTTGTCACTTCAACATACCACAAATTATTATCATTTGCCATAACTATAATTGTGGTTTGACAAGTAACGTAAGCATATATAAAAATATAATAATACACTAAGGTGGCAACTATAATTTTGAATGAAGCATGGCAATACATCTGTTAAAAGCAGTTAAGGATCATGCATGACACTTAATATTAGCTGCACGTCATTAACAACTACTCAGTTAAGCTTTAATAATATAAAAATGCTAATAGTAACATTCCACTATCACGAAAATTGTTCATATTGTCATTTTTATTCAAAAGAGTAAATAAAAAGACAAACATAGGTCAGCATCGCAGACGAGGTGTGCCGTACAATATAAAACTTATATTATAAATATTATTACCTCGAACGGGTATTTCAGTCCATTAAAATGATCAACTTTTCCTAAGGGAAAGCTGAGAACTCAAAACTTTAAAAAAATCGAAAATATACTTAAAATTACATAACTTGTCTTTTTGCCAGTGAGTTTCAAGGTAGACAACATAAATACAATAATAATAATAAATATATACGGGCAAATCACACAGATTGAGCTAGCCCCAAAGTAAGTTCGAGACTTGTGTTATGGGATACTAACTCAACGATGCTATATTTTATAACAACTATATATATAGATAAACATCCAAGACCTATGTCAATATGAAAAAGATCGATTTCATCTTGACCTGACCGGGGATCGAACCCGGGACCATCCGTGTCGCGTGGCGTGTTGACCGCTGTGCCACGGAGCTCGTTATTCCACCACATTTTTTTTAAAGACCAATTATATAACCTCACAGATTTTTTTACCATCCCTATTTATCAAGTGTCAAGAATACCAACTCCCAAGGCGTCAATTAACAGCAATTAATAAAAACAAATAAATCATTTTTCTCCAATCCTATTAATAATTTATAAGCCTTTTAGTATCTAAAGGACTTGCGCTTTTTGCTGTAATAACTCATAATATAGGGATATAAATTGCTTGCAGCCGCCGCATGCGTAGGATGCCTTAGAACACTTAGTGCTATACAAAAACTTTTTGTAATCTGTCGCTTTTATATGGCACTAGTAACTGTACAAAATTATAGTAATTAGAGATTCGCGTATTAGGAAGGAGATGGTGGCGGAATACTAAACTGATAATGTCTTACTTGAATTATATCTGCCTAGAGAAAATAAAAAATATAGAATGTACCAACTGCTTCTCTTCCTGTGCAGAACGTAAGAGCCGGTCAAAGGAACAGATCTCAATAATCACTCCAACATTAAGCGATGCGATTAGCTACCTGTCATTATTTTGATTCTCTAACTAATGCGCACATCACCACGCTAAATTCACCTTTGAATCTTGTGAACTTAGACTCTGTCTATCACGGAAGTGTAAACACAAGATAAAGCGACAATGATATTAAAGATCCTGGAAACGGCTGCAACGATTTTGTTGAAATTTCATATCAAGGAATAAGTAACTAAGGAAATTCTCCGAGTGGAGTTCGGTCACCCAAGTTATCACTAATAATTAAAGTTCTCCATCGCGTCTGTCTGTCTGACTTTTTGCGATAAACTCAAAAAGTACTGCACGAAATTTCATGCGATTTTCACCAAGAGATAGAATGATTCATGAAGTAGGTTTACTAGTAAAATACATGCCCGTTTGCAGCCGGGGAGGGCTGCTAGTATTAAATTACTAAGAATAATAATCCTCAATCAAGCAGAAGAAACAGGTGGCTGAAATCAAACAAACCTATCATCATCGGCGCTACCACATTGCCACTCTCATAATCAAATTGTCAAAATGTCAGTACACATTATCACTTTCATTCAGTAGCACTTCAGCTTTTAGCAGCAATAATTTTGTGTTTGTCAATTTTAATGCACTCTGATCCTGTTTGGATAACCTGTTGGTTCTCAAACTTTTGAAAGTGTTCATGCTTCACGGTTATATTTTTATTTTAGACGTCGCAGTGGTTGTTCAATTAAAAGTGGAGTTTTAACTAAATAAATATATACAGCCGAATCACACAGATTGAGCTAGCCCCAATTTCAAACTTGTGTTGTGTGATAATATCGATACTTTATTTTATAATAAATACATAAGCATATAGATAGACACTTGAGACCCAGGACATTTGAATCAAATCCGGAAAGTCTGTATTCAATTGGCGGTCTAACGCGTTAGCCATTACACCAAGTAGGTCGTCATTACAAACTTTTAATTTGAAGTCTCGTAGCTTGAAGTTTCGTAGATACCTTGGGAGTCGAGTTTTTTTATGACATTGTACGGTAAAAGGGCAAGCGGGTCATTTGATGGTAAGTGATCACCGCTGCCCATGGACTACTAAAAAGACAGGGGCGTGAAAAGTGCGTTGCTGCCCTTTTATTTTTCTCTCTCCAGAGATGAGGAAGGGATGGTCATCCGGCTCTCTTATTCACTGAACGAAGCATAGCAGTGGTTAAGCTACTACTCCAACGTCAATTTTCTGTGTGTGAGTCGTGTTGTGAATTAAGACCACCTTAGGAACCACTGGGATAATCTATAATAGTGTCAATTATATTGCCACCTGCCTTTGCAATGGTGCAATTTGTCAATCAGTAATGCTTACGCTTTATAAGGTGTCGTTTCATCGAAACATTTATTTATAAACTTGTTAGAGATATGCTATTTCTGTAGATACATGTAGTTCGCGTGTAAGTATATCTATAGATACGTTGGGACCTTATTTTTTATTATTATTAGCTACTGTAAGTCTGAATAATCTTAGTTTTCAACTAGCTGATGCCCGCGACTTCGTCCGCGTGGACTTTATGACTCCGGCATATTAATATACCTAAATACTAAACATATATAAGAAAATACTTGTACCAATGTTATAAAATTGTGTGGCATTGCATTGGCTGTTGCTGAATACTGGAGGGATAAAATATAGGATTCTTTTAGACTTTTTGAGCCACCGACACGATAAGAAGAAGACTATATAGCTAGCTCCAAGTGAGCTTGCGCTACCTTACCAAACTTTGAGGTATGTGCAGAGTGCCCTCAACCTATCGCACATCTCCAAAGGGCCTTCGGGAGGGACAGACCTCGGCTGTAGGTGTTGCCTCTGTGTTCAAGGCTTGGAAAGACAGCAAACTCTCATGTTTTGCCGTATGGGCTGAAAACTACGTTGCCTAAAGGGGGACCGCTGGGCGGTCACCAGTAATATGAGCTAATCGTACTCTACGCACTCTATCCCAGTGGAGAGTGTGACTCTGTAAAATTGTCGATATACAATTTAACATGGTAATGTATCAAATGTTCTAAATCTTCGGATTTTTAACATCAACAAAAAATACTAATCAGGCTGAACAACTTTTACTACAGCGTCGTTTTATATTCCCTATAGTTTACTTGGACCATTATGGTTCTGCGTCAGATGTTCCAAATCTTCAAGTTTCATTTCATTCATTTCAATGTTTGTTTGTTACGCTTTCACGCCCTATCTTCTGATCCGATCATCATGAAATTTTGCAAACACATAGGTTAGGGTACTGAGACATAGGCTATATATAACGCGGGCGAAGCCACGGGTAACAGCTAGTACTCTATAATCATTTTAAAGTAACATGCCAATACTATAAAATTATCATAATAATTCTTTATTGAGCAGTCGAGTTATAAAGACAAAGTATTTTTTTTTTATAAAGATAAAGTATATTATTATTAAGTAAAGTACCATACTATATACAATTAAGTCAACACGTATAAAGAGTGACCCTTAAATGCCTATTTTGTGTGATATGTCAACAGCCTCGCGCTCCAAATGAGATAGTTTTGTTAACTAGATTTATTTCCCTCTTTTTTATGTTCGTTACTTAACAATGTCGCTGTAATCTAAAATAGAACCGGCAAGAGTGAGTCGCCATTGCGCAATTAAGTTCTGTATTTAAAAATGAGAAATAAGTCAATAATAATAAAATAATCCAGTGTTATAAAAAAGTAAGTAAACCTTAGCAATACTAATTTTTGTATACAAAACATTTCATTTTTTGGAAAATTATTTACATTTTTGTTTTCGATAATTGATCACTTAGTATAATTAACTAATCTATAACATTACCTAAAAAAGATGATAGACATTTTACAATGATATTTCTTTCGCATTTGACTAGTTTCTTTGCAATTCTAATAAATATACAAAGGGTGGTGTCATGGCGACGTATGTCACAATGTCTTGAATTTTTATTTATTACCGTTTTAATTATTATATAATACAAAACGAGTCAGTTTTGAGTGTGAATTACTTTTAAATGCCGTTGGAAAGTGCCCACAATTTTAGTTAAGAAAATTATCATCAAATATAACAGTTCCGAAAGTAGCAAATCCTGTGTTCAATTCGTACTGAAGTCGCAGCTCAAATTGGAAAAGAAGTCACATGTGGCTTCTTGTGAGTCGAAAAATGACTAAGAATCGGAGTAAGGTTAATGTGCCCTGAGAACATTATGATGTTTCACATTGATGAAGAATTTGAAGAAAACAATATATCTTTACGTGACTGAACTAAGACGGAGTCTCAGTTTACCTACAGAAGTCAAGACATCTTTAGTGGCTACATATTGCGCCGATCAATAGTTTATTTATTATTTAAGATTTATTTTATATTATTAAATTTTAACACAATGTTTTTATATAATATAGTTTTTTATTACTAGGTAATGTTGCAAGGCGATGGTGCGAGTTTATCATGCAATGACACGGATCCAGGTACATCGTTGGAGAATCTAATTCAGTGCGATAAGTGCTCCCAACCCCGTTTCTTTAAGGGGCAAAGAGGCCTAAAAATTCACGTAGCTCGTGCACATAAAAACCCATCTGGAGGGCCTCTTTGCCCTAATACTACAATAACCCCACAACTAACCCCAACTTCAGTATTATCAATACCATTTCACCTACAGCTTTCTAAACTTAAGTCCTCGAAACCAATTGTCAAAAGAATCCCCAAGAGCGCCCGCATTTGTGTAGCGCAAACATTGTCAAAATGTATAAAAAATGTTGTTTCTCATAATAGCCAAGAAACGTGGGAGCACTTACTTACCTTCCCCTACAGAATTCTACATGTTGGCAAAAAAGATTCGGCAGGCCATAATTCTTTAGCGCTTAAAATCAAATATAATTGTAATGAATCAACATCATATACAAACATTTCGAATCAAAATTCTAAAACTAATAGATCATTATCCCAATATGTGGAATCAAAGATTAGCGAAGGTGACATCAGAGGGGCAGCCAGAATTCTGTTCTCCGACGATGCTATTGCGCCAGACACCTCGGATACTCTTTCTGCTCTGCGTGACAAGCACCCATCTTCAAGTAATCCAAACCTTCCTGACCCACCCGATGCCACAGAGAACCCACTTACAGCTTCTGTGGAGGATGTTCTCGGGGCAATAATGTCCTTCAGAAGTGGGTCGGCTGGCGGTCTCGACGGTCTGTCTCCCCAACATTTAAAGGACTTAATGGCGGGCGACTGCGGGAACGCCGGCTCAGAGCTTCTGAAGGATGTTACGGCCCTTGTCAACTTGATGCTTGCTGGAAAAGTTCTGCCAAGCATCACAGATATACTTTACGGCGCAAATCTATGTGCCTTAAAGAAAAAGGACGGCGGCATTAGGCCTATAGCTGTTGGGTCGTCGTACCGACGCCTCACCTCCAAAATATGCTGTAAGGCCATTACAACCTCCCTTAGAGATTACTTCCAACCTCTTCAAGTAGGTTTCGGCTCTAAGGGTGGTTGTGAAGCTGCCGTCCATTCTTTGAGAGCTATTTTAAATAATCAGGAAGCAGAGGTGTTGCTAAAGGTGGATGTAAAGAATGCTTTTAACTCTGTGGACAGGGGTGCTTTGCTGACAGAAGTTAAAAATAAAGTCCCGGCTATTTATAAATATATTTGGCAATGTTATAGTAAAAATTCAAAATTAATGTATAAGGACAATCTTATACTATCTTGTGTTGGTTGTCAGCAAGGTGACCCACTCGGTCCGGCAATTTTTAGCCTAGCCATTCATCCTATCATAGAGAAGCTAAATTCTAAATTCAATACATGGTACTTAGACGATGGCTGTTTAGTTTCGGGGGCCCAAACCGTCTTAGACGATTTTCAGGTCCTCACCAACAGCCTCCACAATATTGGCCTAGAACTAAATTTTACCAAATGTGAACTTTTTATTTCCGAGTCATGTACAGAAAAGGAAAAAGTTTTAGAAGATTTTAACTCAGTTTGTCCAGGCATCAAAATTTTGAACAAAAGCTCACTTCACCTTCTTGGTTCTCCTATTTTCGATGAATCTTTTTCACATTTTATAGATCTTAAAATTCAAAATTTTCAAAAAGCTTCGGATCGTCTTATGACTATACAATCACATTTTGCTTACGTTATTATTCGACACTGTTTGTTTGTTCCAAATTTCACTTACAACCTCCGGTGTAGTCATTTGTGGAAGCATCCACAACTTCTCCACAAGTTAGATGCATTCGTACAAAATTCTCTTTCGTCTATTTTAAATATCAACTTTGATGAACGCATTTGGGACCAAGCCTCCTTGCCAATCAAGTACGGGGGTTTGGGAATCAGAAAAATATCCAATGTAGCACTCCCGGCGTTTTTGTCTTCTGTGCATAGCATTGAAACGTTATTTAAAAAAATATTAAAAAATAACGTTACTTCAGTTTGCTATGCCACAGAGGCCATAGACGCCTGGCATGCTATAATTCCAAATTCAAAATTCCCTGATTTACCGTCATCGCAGAAGCAATGGGATGAGCCGTTGTGCAGAATTGCTCAAGATTATTTAATTCAAACATCTTGTAGTTCTGCAGAGCGCGCTCGCCTGTTGGCTTCAGCGGAATGGGAATCTGGGCTCTGGTTGCAGGCGCTACCATCCGCAAACTTGGGTACGTTGTTGCATGGCGACACTTTTCGCTTTGCAGCAGCACTCCGTTTAGGAGCCAAATGCATAGTCCCCCATCGTTGCCCCTGTGGGGATACCGTGGATGCTTTTGGACATCACGGTCTCTCTTGCTCCAGAAGTGCTGGCCGTTTAGGGCGTCATGCCGCCCTAAATAATATAATTCACCGTGCTCTTGCCAGCATCCACGTTCCTGCCGTTTTAGAACCAAATGGCTTGACACGAGATGATGGCAAGAGACCAGACGGTATGACTCTGGTGCCCTGGAGGTTGGGGCGACCGCTAGTGTGGGACGCTACTTGCGTCGACACACTGGCGCCATCCCATCTTCAGAGCACCAAGTTAAAGGCGGGCACAGCTGCGAATGGAGCAGAAACCCTGAAAAGGCGCAAATATGTAGGTATCGGAGATAACTACATATTTGAGCCTTTTGGGGTAGAAACATTGGGTCCGTGGGGTCCATCAGCCCATAAGCTTTTTAGTTTCTTGGCTAAAAAGCTTATTGAGGTATCCCGTGACCAAAGGGCTGGAAGCTACCTAGCTCAGCGTATAAGCATTGCCATTCAATTTGGCAATGCTGTCAGCCTTTTGGGCACGATGCCCAGGGGTGAACAGCTGGAGGGATTGTATGATTTATATTTTTAGGCGTTTAATTTTATTTTTAGTTAGTTTTATTGTTAGAATAGTTAGTTTTAGTTTGGAATTAATTTTAATGGTACGTAGATTACAATTATATAATATGGAAATCAAAAAATACAATAATGTATTCACGATTTAGATAAAAAATAAGACGAAGCCTATTTCAATAATTGTACAAAATAAATATTTTCTTAATTCTATTTATCTCTTTTTAAATCCATTATCTCTTTTATTTCTGTTTGAAATTTCCAATTACATTACTGCGGAACCCTAAATGCCCCGTTACCGTGATATATGCCGCCTACTCGTAATAGAGAATTCTGAATTGATTTATACCGCATTTTTATCTTGTATACGCCGTTTCCTTAATTAGACGTATTTGTTTGAATTTTAAGTACGACTTCATTGATACGACTGATTTGTCGTCGGTCGATTAAATTGTTTAGATTAATATGCATGAAAAAGTATTCAAGTAATCCCAACTATCCCAACTAATATTATAAATGCGAAAGTGAGTTTGTTTGTTTGTTTGTTACGCTTTCACGCCGTATCTACTGAACCGATCATCATGAAATTGCATACACATAGGTTAGGGTACTGAGAAGGACATAGGCTATATATCACGCGAGCGAAGCCGCTGGTAACAGCTAGTATATATATAAGGGTATTTTGGTGTTTGATTTTCTGGTAAAAATTTGTAAAAGTAGATTTTTGCTCCCGGCACTGGATGTGTTAGTGAGGTAGGTTATGCTTTAAAAAAAAAAAAGTTTCTTAGGGATAAAAGCAAAACAGCGGAAGAACGTAGAAAAATTTGTCAGATGACAATTAACATAAAAAAATAATGAAACTGTTCGTTTCTTTTGAATTAACACGATGCAATATTTTAGTGAGAATTATTTAATTTTGTAGTATAAATACAAAATGTATACTGCTATACATAAACCGTGTATTTTTCACTATTTCTTATAGATCAATCATGTCTCACACGAGAAGAAAATAAATAAATACTTAAGAGACGTAAACAAGACAGAGAAACTCAAAAGAAAATACAAACAATTTACTTAATTACTCATTTAAATACAAATCACGCACTGTATGTAGAAAAGCCCTTATCTATAAAGAATTTAAATAAAGAGCAAGTTCCAGGCATTTGGTGAAAAAGTAGAATAGCCAAGTTGCAAATGACTCTAGTCACTATAATTTCTCAGAATCACCAGTTACACTACTATTACTTAACAGTAAGCTCGAGTTAATTGCAAAACTGGGCTCATCGTGCCTCGTTTACACAGGCTAGTAAAAGGGCTTTAGCTACTGGAACCAGAGAATAATTATTTATCTACATAAAGTATTATCAAAATATTAGATTTTAATGATTACAATTCAGTAATTTAGACCACTGACTATAATTCTGAGAATCAGTAGTTACACGTTAATTACTTACCAATACACACAAGTAAACTTAAAAAACTGGGCTTATCATGCTTCGTTTGGATATGCGATTAAAAGGGGTTTAGTTACTGGAACTTTTATCATCGGAAAGTAGCTAACTAAATTGTAGCAAAATAGGAATTTCAAAATTTTCAATTTTGTTATTGGCTAACATAATATTTAATAAAATATTAATTCCTGGAAATATAAAATATATATTTAATTTAATCCAATTTTCTCATAGTGGAATAAACAGAATATTGTGACCCTTTTTTGTTGCCAATTCTTATTCGACTAAACTGCGTATAAATAAATTGTATTTAGTACTATCTTAGTAATTATGAACTTTATTATTGAATATCTTTGTTTAATTTATATGCATGCAAATAGTACCTAAATCATTAAAAGCAATTAATGTAGACTCATCATTGATTTATTACAATACTACAGTGAGGTCATAGTATCAAGTACACACATAAACTTGGTTTACATCACCCTCTAGTTGAATATAGTTGCTTAATTAACATTTGAAAAGGAATTTTATATAAAATACATTGCAGATATTACACTAAACTAGTACGTAGTAACTTTAATTTTATTATAGATATAATATATCTTATTGGTTTTTCCCTGAGTATTTGACCTATGTTTAGGATTATAAAATAACCTCACGATCTATTTGATAGTTAGTGTGTGAAATAGTAATATTATTATTAGTAATAATTTAAATGTGTAACAATCGCGAAAACATAAGAAAACATTAAGTAATATTAGTCCCATACAAACTTAAACTTTAAAAACACTTAAAATATATAATATTAGTAGCCTTTAAAACCATTTGTATAGTTAAATATATAAAATTATTTACAACAATTAAACTGGTTACTTTGCTGCAGTGTTAAATTAAATTATTATTATTGAATTTTTGTTATTCAATAATCTTTCAAATAATACAAAAAATAATTTACCAAACTACTGGCCACTTTCCATGAAATATAAATATCATTAATAATAATTAAATATAATGTACCTTCCAATTATTTTTTCTTTGGCTGTTAAGTAATGCAGCTATGTGGTAAAAACACAATAATAACCTCTTCCTTTTTTGAAATCGTAATAAAATTGTGAAATAACAAAAAAAGGCAGAAATTAGTAACAAGCACAAAATAATATGAACGTCAACATTTGGAAAGAAATACTTATCATATTTCTCCATGTCGAATCAGTCATAACTTCTCAACATAAATATTTTATTGCGCGAATATTAACATGTACTTATATCCAGTTAATTCAAACGCAGCATTGACAATACTTACGCACATCTGCGTCTATTCTAGCATTAGCATCTTATGACATACTATATGTGAAATGTAGACCATATTAATACGCTGACAATGTTTTATTTACTTTCGAGTCCATTATTTTTTTACTTTCGCATCATTTGATAAAAGGTTTTAAACGTTTATTTTTAAATGAAATGATGAACAGTATTTAAATTTCAATTAAAATGAATATTTAGTTTTACGTTGATGTTACTAAGTCCAAACGCAGCATCGTCATACGCCCGCAAAGTATACGTATATTCTAGAATTTAGCATCTTATGACATGCTATGTGTGAAAGGTCAACCACATTACGACTATTAAGCCCATTAAATCCTTTTACTTTCGCGTCTTTTGATAAAAAGAGTTAATTTTGAATATTTACTTTAAAAAAACCGGCCAAGTGCGTGTCGGGCCACGCGCAGTGTAGGGTTCCGTAGTTTCGAGTGACAACTTTGAGTTCACACTGTTTACACTCGCACATCACAGTTTAACGACCAAAAACATCTAACAATGAAAGTTGTATGAAATTTTACATTTTCCAGTTCATTTTATAAGTTGGTTGCCTATAACTTTTTAGTTTGCACTTAGACTTCAGTATATATACTACTGCTGTAATTTTTTCACGTATCCATATATAACCATTTAGCAGATAGAGGGGGGGGGGGACTTACTTCTAACAAAAATTTTCACTTTAAAACCAAATATTTCAGAAACGGATTCTTTAATCGAAAAATGGTGTTCTCAACCTCACAATATTTTTTAAAGACCTATTTAACGGTACTCCACACGATAGGTAAGTAGAGAAAAAAAAATTACTCCCCCACTTTACTTGTATGGGAGCTACCCTAAAAAAATTTATTTTATTCAAGATTTTTTTTGTACCACTTTTTTGCCATGATTAATATACATACCCATACCAAATTACAGCTTTCTAGTACTTATAGTCTCTGAGTAAAACCGCGGACAGACAGACAGACAGACATGGTGAAACTATAAGGGTTCCTTGTTCACTACGGAACCCTAAAAATGGAATGATATATACTTTTGACTGCTCTGGCTAATGGCTCTGGCAGTACAGAGAACGTCCTGCTCCTGCAGTTGAGACTATAAAAGACCCTGATGATAATTAAATGATATTATAAGTATTTAAATTTCATAAATCAACATTCAGTTTAATATTGATGTTACTAAGACCAAACGCAGCATCGTCAATACGCCCGCACAAATACGTGTATTCTAGAATTTAGTTAAGTCTTATGACGTGCTATGTGTGAAATGTAGACCACAGGACGATGTTTTATTGACTTTCGAACCCGTTCAACCTTTTGATTTCGCCCCTTTCTGTTACAAATCTCAACAACTGCAATTCAGGTGACAATGCAATTTGATGGTTATACATTAACATTATTGGACTATTTTATCAAACTTATATAACAAGTAATTTAAAATATATATGTCAAATTTAAATACATTAATACAACAATCTACCCGCAAAAAAGATTTTGAAATTTACCTTGAGGATAACATATGATAGTTATAGTTCTTTTTTTGTGTTCTTTTTTCAATAATATTGGTTATCAGGACCTACCAGAGACGTTAAGAACAAATATTAGAACGACAATAATTATAATACGACAAAAAGACGATATTATGATAGGGTAGGTCTGAGGGTATACCCTCATACCAAAATTTTTTAACTGGCTACATAGGAAAGGTTTTTTACTAATTTCCTTGCGCTAGCTTCCCTGATTTATCATCATCAACATCATCAGCTCTTTTTAGTCTCCACTGCAGGAGTACGACCCTCTCTGTACTACCAGAGCCATATATAAGCAGAGAAGTCAGAGGATTTGCCCTACACTCTCCACGCTGGCCAGGTTAGAGAGGTCTTTTTATGTTTATAAGCTTTGTTTAGCTTGTGTTTCTTAATAGAGTTATAGTTATTGATTATTAAAGTACGAAGGGTCGAAAACTTAAAGATGAACTGGTAGGACATGTTTTATTGTGATTAGTAGGAAACATGAAGGCTCTTAGGCTTCCGTATTTGGTGCTGTACTTATTCGTCCTTCGGACTGTTTATGAAGGGATCGTCCAGTTGAATAAAAAGTACTAGAACGTGTTGTAAAAGTACTAGAATTTGTAATGGTCAGCAAAATTATAAAATATACGGGAAATAAAAGATGAATGTGGTTATATCACCCCATTACTTCATGAATATTATAAATGTTCTGTTTATTCGTTACATCTTATAAACTAAACAGTTATAATAAAATTTTGCTAACGCGTTGCAAAGAGTACGTAAAAGGGACATAGGTTACCTCACATCCTGACTTCACAATACCTGACGATTTCATTTTTGATGTCGATGATCAATCTTAAAAGAAACATATTATGTTTTTTTTAACTATTTTAAAATTAATAAGTGTCAATTACATGCCAAAGCTGACATCATCGCGGTAATAAAACTTGAAGTCACATTAAATTATAAAATTTAAGCTTAAATAATAGCAAAAAATAATAAAAAATGACATCAAAATCTAATGCACGACATTTTTATACACTGAATATCTTCTATTAAAATTATTTAAATGACAATTATTAAAGCATAAATGTACATAAAAACAAGAGAATTATCACTTGGTACATCTAGTTTGCTATTTTTATAACTGGTTGCTGTATGAAATCATATAATGAAGTTCCGTAGATTAATTTTATAATTGATTTTTTAATCATAGTATATATCTTTGGCATGTATTTAAATGATCGTCTTAATTCTGCGAAAACGACAATCAAATGATGTAGATGCAATAATTAATACGAAGATCAAACATAAAAAAATATATCATTTATTTTTAAAAATGCTCATGTAAAATAGATCAATTAGTTTTTAGAGGATCATTAATATTCCCCCTATACCTTTACGCTTATTTTTATTTTATTTTATTTTATTTTTACCTTTGTCTCGTTTTGACAAGGGTTGGAGAGAGCTAGCACGAGATAGAGAGAGGTGGAAACAAAAAGGGGAGGCTTTTGCCCAGCAGTGGGACCTAAATAGCCTCTCACTTTAATTAAGGTAGCAAATTTTGTAAATTAAAAAAAAAATTATATGAATGTTCTCTGGAATTTCACGTGCGATATATAGACATACACAGAGCGGTCAAAACACCCCTTTTTTCACGTCGAGCATTAAAGATGTACATATTTGAAACAAGACTTTAAAAAATACCTATTTCAAAACCGTACGGAACTCTATATATGCACAGATATAAAACAGAGTGAGTTTCTCAATGCGATTTACATAGATAATATTTTATAGCGCGGTCAAGTTCTGACCAAATGTTTGGCTTGGCTCTCACTGCGTTCACAAATATGCTATGCAAATGAGACTAGTTAATTTGCCGGGTTCGTTCGGCTTATAACCTTTGTGTTATGAACGGTTTTGATTAAACAATGTGTATTTCAACTCACTGGTCTTGGTGAAATTTCCTTTCGAATTTACAATAAAATTATTAATTTATAATAAAAAAAGTTCAATTAGAAGGTGTCAAGTTGTAAACTTGCAATATTTGATACTGAAATAGAAATAAATAGCACTTTCTAATACGACATTAACTTAAGAGCGTATACTAGCAGTATTTTTTCAATATGGTTTCCATACAAATGTATTTCTCTATTTTCTCGCTGAAAACTGATTCTAGAGCCACAATTCTTTTTTCATAAAATCTAGTACTAAAATAGGAATGCCCCTATTTTTTATTTTTTCCAAAAAACCTGTTTTTGTACATTTATTTTTTCTTTTAATCAGGTTTTTAGAAAAAAATAAAACATAGGGACATACCTATTTTAGTAATAGATTATATGTAAAAAGAATTGTGCCTCTAGAAGCTGTTTTCAGCGAGAAAATAGAGAAATACATTTGTATGGAAAACGCACTGCTAGTATACCCTCTTAATCATTTTGTGTCCAAGAAGCAAAGATGAAAATATTATCAGAAAAAAAAATATCTTTGAGTATTACTGGTTAAGTTATCTTAACATCAAATGTCGTACGAGTTTTAATCGATTCTTAATCGATCAACTTAACACGTGGCTGGTTTATCGATTATCTTATCGATTGATACGTTCTCTATGAAAAACAACTTGTCCCGATTAGAATAATCTCAATATTACCATACAAAACTTTAAAGTTATGACAAGTTTTATTTTTATGCTTGTATTTTTTTAGCTAAAATACTACATGCTGATAAATTAATAGTTGTTTCAATTAAAGACAAAAACACGCTAGTAGTCTGTAGTTTTTGACCACAAATTTATAATATAAACATATGTAAGTAGACTAGATTTTTTTTAAATATGAATGACGTGAAAAAGTGCCTGAAATGGCCTATTTTCTGAATCTTGGAAAGAACTATAAAATTGATAACCAGACAACAACAATAACCTTGTCAATTATCTATGAATTTTTGTTTTTCATTAATCATCTTTTTCTTGCGCATCTATGTATTTCTGGATGGTACTTACCAGCATAAACTAAAACGCTTTTTGTATAATTTTGACTAGAAAAGATTCCCATTCTAATATTAAATAAATAATACATACGGACAAATGACACAGAATGAGCAAGCCCTAAAGTAAGTTCTTAAATAAGACTTGTGTTATGGGATACTAACTCAACGATACTATATTTTATAACAAATACATAATTATATAGATACACATCCGAGACCCAGGTCAATCTGAAAAAGATCGTTTTTAATCTTGACCTGACGGGGGATCGAACCCGGGACCATCCGTGTCACAGGCTGGCGTGTAGACCGCTGCGTCACGGAGCTCGTCCAAATCCTAATCCTAACTATGTAATATTATAAATGTGAAAGTGAATTTGTTTATTTGTCCATTTGTTTGTTTGTTACGCTTTCTCGCGAATCTACTGAACCGATCATCAAGAAATTTTGCACACAGATAGGTTAGGGTACTCAGAAGGACATAGGCTATACATATATCACGCGGGCAAAGCTGCGGGTAACAGGTAATCCTAACTAATATTATAAATGTGAAAATTAGTTCACTTTTTTTTTTACATGGGCATTAGATTTGATTCTAGGCCAGTTTCTAGAATCGAATCCCGTGCTCGTGTATTAGGCGAGCCTGTTTACCACTGTGCTACAGACGCCGACTTTCTTTGCCTTCAATAAATAAAAATAAATAAACACGGACAAATCACACAGATTGAGCTTAGCCCCAAAGTAAGTTCGAGCTTTGTGTTATGGGATACTAACTCAACGATACAATATTTTATAATAGATACTTATATAGACAAACATCCAAGACCCAGGATAATATGAAAAAGATTATTTACCATCTTGAGCTGACCGGGGATCGAACCCGGGACCATCCGTGTCGCAGGCAGGCGTGTTGACCGCTGCGCCACGGAGCTCATCAATACAAGAAAACAAGTTAGAAATAAATATTTTTTTTTACCCTCACAAAATAGACTACATACAGACTGACATGCGATGATGGGTTACAAAGAAACAGAGCATCTTTGACCCTCTGACCATCAGTAACAATATTGTAAGGTCTTGTTCATAATTACTATCTTTTCATCAGATGGATTTTCCTGTTGCATCCAAAGGCATCATGCCTTTAGATGCAACAGGAAAATCCATCTCCGTCCAACTTCAGTGTCTGGGTACATATTTTCAAATTCAATTAATGATAACAAAGCATTATACTCAATCCACAAACGTAGTTAACTAATAATGTAAGTCGACATCGATTAAAAAAATGCTCGATGCAGTTTGTTGCCAATTACTTTTTACTTACAATTACGTCGTAAATTGACCCTAAACATTCTCTTAAAGAGGTGTGACTTGAACCATCAATATTAATAACTTTTCCTATGGGAACAATACTGGAATCCCGATATTTACTTTCGATGAAGATGTTTTCTGACTTCGTGGCATTTGTCCAATATAAGTTGTTCATATCGACGAGATGAATCACCGTTTTTAGGTTTGAACCCACGAAGGGGCGAATCATTCTGTCGATATTAAAATTTCGCTATAAACATAACAATCATAAACAACCATTTTATGGTTGTTTGTGAGTAAAGCCTTAGCACAAACAGATCGTGTACACATGACGCCATACAACATCGCGCCGTGACCGCCAGAGGTCGAGTGACGTGGCCCCCGGATCATTGGCGTACGGGATTATGGATCACCGCAGCTTATGTGCTTTGCAGATCACCAGCTGTTCCTGTGGATGGAGAAATCACTTTCCTTTTGTTTTCTAATGTTTACGCGATTGTTACACACTTTCCTTTTATTGACCAAGCGAGTGAAGCAACGGTGTGATTCCCGGCAGAGTAAAATAGGACCACTCTAAGTCTTCCCGTGGATGTCGTAGAAGGCGATTTAGGAAACAAAAGCTAAGAAAAGCTGATGAACATCAAAAAGACCTCTCCGTCTAGCCAGCGAGAGTGTAGGCCAAATCGTCTGACTGCTCTGGCTAACTATGGCTCTAGTAATATAGAGAGAGTCATGCTCCTACAGCAGAGACTGAAAAGGACCTGATGATGATATACAGCGTCCAAATTTACCCTCGTCGATATGAACAACTTTGCATATGGGACCAATGATGGGGACGCGATTTTTTTTTTGAGTTGCGAGATTCGACGCCGAGTGACGTTGAACCCGGATCATTGGCGTACGGAATTATGGATCACCGGAGCTTATGTACTTTGTAGATCACCAGCTATTCCTATATGGATGGAGAAATCACTTTCTTTTTATTGACCGAGCGAGCAAAGTGAGCAAAGTTTTCAAGTCTCACTGGGACAAAATACATTTTTTCGTATACAATATTTGGTATTGACCTAGCGATAATTTTAATTCGCGTTCTCAACGTGAAAACGAACTTATGTTCTGTGACCAAGTCTGAAAGCAAGAAAAAAATATTAGCTTTTCCATAGAACGTTGAATACCTACTGAATTGTTTCTCGATTTCAGGATTGCGTTTTCATGTTAGAATATGTATTTAAATTTTTAGTAGCTCAATACCAAACATATTGTTTATGTATGTTTACTTCGTGATAACCCTCAAACCGATGCTCGCAATACTACTAAAACAGTTTTAAAGTTTATTGGGCATTGAAATTGGTTCAGTAGATAAGAGATATTTAAATAAATGTTCGCGTGGACCAAGTTTGCGACAAACTATTATTATAAGTAGTGGAGTATTACGACCATCACCAATATGCATTGATTTTGATACTTACTGATGGAAATATTGAGAACAAGAAGTCAGCATCACTAGAACATAGTCTAGTCCCCGCAGTGTTGTATTCATAGGCTATGGTAATCGTTTTCCATCAGGTGAGTCATATGCCTGCTTGCTTATTTAAGTGTATAAAAAAAATCTAATATAGATATTCTATTTATTTTGTATTTTATGACGATCCCGATTCCAAACTCAAAATAAAGCCGGGGGTACTAAATTAACCTGTTTAAGGTTATAACTTAAATTAATAATAAAAATAGTAAAGCAAGCAAGTAAAAAAAAACTTAAACATATACTTAAGATACCTCAGGGTTCCCAAGATTATTGCTCTGGTTGGCCAGACTAATTGTTTATCATTATTCTATACTCGCTAATATTCACAAAATACAGAACTATGTTTTTTTTTCATCCAAGAGGTCAAGGAAAACAAAATATGTAGGCGTACTTTTTGTTGTGTTGGACTTGTAATTGAATAAGTTTTTTACTACACATCACTTGTTACTCGCATGATTGAATTATTAAAAATCAATATGGATTTGTAACTAGATTTATAATACTCTAATCAACAAAAAAAAAATAATATTCAGTCTATCAGTATAACATTATCAATGTATACAAATTCTTACATAAACGATGGGTAAATAATTATGAGTTAACTAAAAATACGCATTTTAATAATACCACAGCTTGAATAACATTTAGAACATAGTTAGGTTATCTCTTTACTCAATTAATAGTATTTTATATACGGGCGGACAGATGGACACATCTTAGTAATAAGGTCCCAATTTATCCCTTGGGTAACGGAACCTTAAAAATAAATTTAAAAGGCCAAAAACACTGTACTTGGCTCTTGTCCAAAATAGTGCAAGGGTACTTAAATTTAAATATTTAATCTATCTTGTAGAAGAAGCCTGATATGTATCCACCCTTATTTTTGCCTTATTATTGCCCTTAAACAAAGCAACAAAAAACATATAGATCTAGCTTTTACCCGCAACTTTGCTTGCCTATTATTTTGCCACATTTTGCCGAGTCGTTTATCGCCAATCCCACGGGAATAGTAATCTTCTTCGGGATGAAATGTATCTTATGTTTTTATCTGTATCCTTACCTAAATAAATAAAAAATTTAAAGAAGATTGATTTAGTAAACATAGCGTGAAGAGTAACAATCAAATATACAAACTCACTTTCGCATTAATGTTAGTTGGGATGGCATAAAGAAGCAGGACTAAAGTACTCAATATTCATGCTAAATATTAGTTGATAAGGTTGACTTATAAAATAATTCTTAAAACTCTAAGTCAACATTCGAAAGGGAAATTGCCTGTACCACACGCATAATGAGGGCGTATATGGCATTTATGTAAACACAGCTGCTCTATAAAACCTTAAGTTTTCCCACAGAAGTTAAATGGAAAGTTTAACATAGTTTTAATGGTAATATGATCATATTAGCGAAAGATCTTTCGCTGATCAGCCTCCGCACTAAGCAATCGAGTAATAGGACGTAACTGCTGTAGATTGGAAAAATATGATTTGATTTCTTGATATTTTTGTCCATCTGTTTTTATATATTTGTGTAAATGACATTTAAAACAGCCAAGTGCGAGTCGGAAGGTTTCTTACAGTCTGATGCTTTTGGGCAGCTTAAAAAATCTGACACAAGTGTTGACCACTTACACACACAAAATGAGGATATGCACTATGCAGGATCTCAATGAGGCAAACGAACGGGCAATCATAGTTGCAAAGCGCTGGTTAAAACATATTTAATATATGTACAAATATTGCCATTTTACGACTCGATAGAAGAAGACACACAAAAAAACATTCAACTATATTATAATATGCTCCAGTAAGAAATAAAAAAAGTCAAGAGATTTGTGATAAAGAAAGTTCTTACTACAATCATCTCACAGTCTGACATATTGTTAAAATTAGATCTTATCCGCACATATAATCACAACATAGTGTGCGTAGGCCTTTAACTTTGGGCTGTCATCGTGGGGCATGTTGACACGACTTGTCAGAATCTCTGACAGCAATGACAGACGAGTTAATTTGAACGATTCGAACACTTTAGCATATTAAGATTTAGGGATCCGCCAATGTAATTATAGTTGTAAATCTACGTTAAAATTGTTGATGCGTAATAGCTTGAAACTAAAACGTTTAAAATTCAGTGGATAGAAAATGTGCATTTAAGTTTGGTCTTTATATCGTGGGGCGTTTTAACACGACTTATCGAAATCGCTGACAGCAGTGACAGACGAGATAATTTTAACGATTATCATATATTAAGATGGAGTTTGTGGTGGGAAGTCAAGGGGTGCAGTTGGGGTCTACCTTGGACGATTTTGCAAATTGATTTTGGTGGACTTTATAATATGAAATTGGTGTAGTTTGGTGTTATAAATGCTCGTGCTCATGGAACAATTTGTGAAATACTTAAAGTGGACTGTTATATGGACTCGAATAGACTTGTCACCATAACCTCCCGACCACGAGGCATCAAAGAATATACGCCATCTTTGATGCTACTTGTTACAACTTACCGTACAACACCGATATTTAGTATCTCAATTTACTGGACATTGGCAGAATCACTGAAATCTCGGTGGAAGCCATATTATAAAACAGAAGAAGAATATATTAAGATTTAGGGATCAACTAATGTAAGTAAAGTTAAAAATCTACGTTAAAATAGTTATTGCGTATGCGAGCCTAAAACATAAAAAGCAATGGTTATAACATTTGAAAGAGAAACACAATAGTTTTAAAAAGCTAAGTATGCATAAAATATTTAATTTGTAAATGAGTTCTTTTCTTTTCAATGTTAAGTATCTATTGTGAAATAGAAATCTCAATGTAGTCAGACCAATTTGGTAAAAAAAAACTGTTCTACCTATTGTATTTATAGAACAGATTTCTGCCTGATAGAAATTAGTGCAAAAATAATATATAAAAGGCGTATAAAATCAATTATAATATATTTACAATCGCATGTAGTTTTATGACCTTATATACCTTTTGGGCTTTTGGCGGGCCTTCGTGAACCTAGATTGAAAATATTTCAAAAACATTCTGTTCAACCTATGTTCACAAAACAAAATAAATTGTATAGCATTTAAACAAAATTAAATAGCAAAAACTCTTAACCAATAAAAAATACAAATATTTTAATTACAGATAAAGACCAATTCCTTATTAACGGTTCGCGCTTGACGCATCTTCAAGTTATTAAATTAAACAAATTTAGTTTGGTCACGACAACGCAGGGTCGGCCGAAGGCTGCATTGTCAGTTCGGTTCATGAGCAATTTGGTTTATTTTTTATAGGTTTCAAGTATTCAATTAATTTGCTATGTTGTGTTCAATAATACTCTAATGAACTAGTGGTTTTTAGGGTTCCGTAGTAAACTAGGAACCCTTATAGTTTCGCCATGTCTGTCTGTCTGTCTGTCTGTCTGTCTGTCTGTCTGTCTGTCCGTCCGCGGTTTTACTCAGAGACTATAAGTACTAGAAAGCTGTAATTTGGTATGAGTATGTATATTAATCATGGCAAAAAAGTCGTAGAAAAAAATCTTGAAAACAAATTTTTGAGAGTATTTTTTTTTTTCTATTTACCCATCGTGTGGGGTATCGTTAAAAAGGTATTTGAAAAATATTGTGAGGTTGAGAACACCATTTTTTGATTTAGGGATCCGTTTCCGAAATATTTGGTTTTAAAGTGAAATTTTTTGTAAGAGGTACGTGTCCCCCCCCTCTACCTGCTAAACGGTTATATATGGATACGTGAAAAAAATTACAGCAGTAGTATATATACTGAAGTTGAAAGGAAAACTATCAGAGCTGGGTACTTAGTGCAAACTAAGAAGTTATAGGCAATCAACTTATAAAATGTACCGGAAAATGTAAAATTTCATACAATCTTTATTGTTAGATGTTTTTGGTCGTTAAACTGTGAGGTGCGAGTGTAAACAGTGTGAACTCAAAGTTGTCATTCGCAACTACGGAACCCTATACTGCGCGTGGCCCGACACGCACTTGGCCGGTTTTTTGTTTATTATTTTGATAGATGGTGTGTTGTTTTAGATATCTTCATCCATAGTTGAAATGATTGCAAACACAGGGTGGGCCGATTTTAATGCTAAGTAGGGAATTATAGACACTTCGTAAAACGTATTTGAATGAAATCACTCTCCCCAAAGTATAATTTTATGCAGCATACAAAAAAACATTAAAGTGGCCTATTATTGGCCTAAAAAATACATAGGTATTTGTCATAAGCTTTGTTTACATATATGCCGTCTATCGCCGTGTGGTTCCCAGGTTTCGCCATGTGCGTTACGTTAATGCCTTATAAGAGATTTATCATGCCGTATGCCGTGTGGTTCCCGGCAGAATAGAATAGGACCACTACCGTGGATGTCCTAGCAGGTGACTCAGGAAACACACGATAAACAAAGCTTATAAACATCAAAGAGACGTCGCCAAGTCGCCTGGCCATAGAAGTCTAAATCTTCTGACTGCTCTGGCTAAAATATAGCTCTGGTAGTACAGAGAGGGTCGTGTTCCTATAGTGAAGACAAAAAAAGACCTGTAGATGAGATGAAGATTATATATAAGTATGCACTTAGAGCTCTATGTGCATATACATGGCGAAATTTTGATCGTTCCGGACCATTAAAGGGGTGATTCAGCCTGTCAATATAAACAACTTTTCCTATGGGACAAATGCTGTAAACTCGAAAAAAATTTCGACATTCCTATACAAATTGCCCGGGCAGCTGAACACTTGTATGAAAATGTCGAAATAAAATTTGAGTTTCCAGCATTGGTCCCATAGGAAAAATGGTTCATATCGACGGACTGAATCACCCCTTTAAGGGTCCAGAACGATCAAAATTTCGCCATGTATATCATCTTCATCTCATCTTATATATAAATAAGCTAGTTTAAAGGTACAAACAAACAAGTTCACATAACTACCATAATATACATGAATACCAATTTAAATCGGTTTCAACTTGATATCTTTCTTTGATAGAACTTGGTATTTTTTTATAATCTTAAATTTTTGTATGTATTAAGTTTAAATTATAAGATAAGTATTTCATACTTCAATCATTTTAAACTATTTTTAAATATAATTTTGTAATATTTGTATTTTTAATGTGTTTAAAAAGTGTAGGGATTTAAATTTTAAAATTCAATCTAGTTTAAGCCAAATCCCAGTATTTAACCGTCATTCGTATATTAACCTGTCGGTGGCCACCATTTATCCAAAAAACCACCTGCGTAAAATTGGAATCTTAACCATGTCAATGAAGATTTATGAAGCGAGTAACTCCGCGGGGGGTCTGCCTGACCCACGGAAGTAACCCACTAACGGGTCAAGCTGTTGTCAACACTTGATTGCAGTTTGAACACCCTGTAAGGGACTTTCACCCTTGGTATAATGAGTAGGTAATGCAATTAAATGAAGGCTCTTTGGACTTCATTCACTGAAATAACACTTAAGATGCGATATGAATACATTATATATATATTTTGGTTCTGTGTAGATTAGATCTCCATTCAAATTTATTATATATATATTTATATTTATAATGAGTACAGTATTTAGTATTTTAAAAAAAATGGTATAAAATCTGTTTTTAAAATCCTATCCAATCCTTAAAGGGGCAACTCAGCCCGTCAATATAGACAACTTCTCCGATGGGACTTATGAAAATTGTTTTAAGCAAAATAGAATTTCGAATTACCGAGTACGATGAAAAGTATCTAAAAAATTTACTTTATGTCATATTAAAGTCGGTTGTAATTTTCGTAAAGCAATATATGCCAAAAAACAGTAAAATCAAAAAATAACAGTAATACATGTTCTGTTCATTTTAATTGATTTACATGCAATAAAAAACAAATAAAATAATGTAAGCAACAAGAAGTCAAAGGTCGCCCCCAATTATTTTAAAACCAAATATTACACCAAAAGTTTTTATCGGACTATAAAATATTCGCGATGACATAATAAAAAGCCGTTAATACTCATCTAGATGAAAACGAGAAAAAAGAAACATTATTGTGCCATGATGTCACCTGGGTCGTAGTTCAAAGCACAAAAAAAGATAGTACAGAAGTGTCAACTTAAGTAGACACTTCTATACTTTCTTTTTCATATTATTGAGTAAACACAAGACTATTGTCTAGTAGAATTTGACTCATGTTCACTAATTAAAGTTGTTGTTTTTAAAAATAAGTCAGTAGTATGTGATTAAAAGTGATTTCATAATATGATTAGTATAAAACTGCTGCATGAACATTACTGTCTTTTTCAGTCGAATTTAAAAGAGGACGCTATCGATTTAACCCTATTGTATGTTATATTGTCAGAATAACATGGATTTTGTATATGTAAGTGAAAGTTTCATCTAAATCAGCAGTAGTTTGTGATATAGAGAGAAAGGTGTGTTTTGGTCATTAGAAAAAAAATAATCCGGTTAATTTAATAAAACTACTACTTTTTTCACATTAAATACAGCTGTTATTTATTACAACTTAAGTTAGGGTAAAATAAACTAAAAAATTCGCAAAGATTTACTCTTATACCAAATTCATCAAAAATTTTAAAGCAAATTTTGATTTTCGCAATGGTGTACTACAATAACGACGAGCTCCGTGGCGCAGCGGTCAACACGTTTGCCTGTGACACGGATGGTTCCCGGGTTCGATCCCCGGTCAGGTCAAGATGGAAAATGATCTTTTCAGATTGACCTGGGTCTTGGATGTTTATCTATATAAGTATCTATTATAAAATATAGTATCGTTGAGTTAGTATCCCATAACACAAGTCTCGAACTTACTTTGGGGCTAGCTCAATCTGTGTGATTTGTCCGTATATATTTATATAAAAAAAAAATAACCGCACATTTCAACTTAAAGATTTAAACTGTAAGATATACAAATGTAGTAGTTGTGCTTCTGTATTTTCTTATTTTGTGACCACTAGTAGCACTATCAGTGATTTATCAGGTAGGTTTCTGTAGGTATCAGGTGACAGAGGAAACGAAACGTGTGGGTGATACGGCTTGGTCAATGAGTTTTTGCTTGACGTAGAGCGGCAATTTTTCTTTGTAATCTAATTATTTACTGTATCCAAACATCTGAGAGTCGGGTATTCAGATAATATTATAGAACCTTTTAAGCACAAATTTCGAACTGTTGACGTCCAAAAAGTACCTAATTGCACTCATCTCGAATGTTCGTCAAAGTAACAAAAGCTCACTTTTAGCTAGCTCAATAGAAAATTTACAAAAACACGGGCGTCCGGCTACTTATGTTGCTAATCTTAAAAAAAAAATATAAAAAAAAACAATCTACCCGAGCATGTGGCGCCACAAATACTTTTATCTTATTCTCCCAGTCCAACAAACTCCTGCCCTCCCTTCGCTTAAAAAACGGTTTAAAGGCAACAGCGTCACAACCAAGATAAGCCAAAAAACTGCGCTTCCCAACCCTCCATGATGAGTATCCTTGGGGGAGGTCTATATCCTTGGATGGTACAGCATATTTCTTCATGTTTTATTTTTATAATTTTTTTCATGTTCGAGGTATTCGAAAACATGATTCAATGCGAGTAAAATTCAGTATACTGGATTCTACTAGAACGTATTCTAAAACTATTTCCCCAGACAATTTCACATTCCTATAAACTGTCAAACAAATCAATTTTCTATTATGTAGTGTCGTAAGTGTGTCTTGCGAGATTCCGGGAATGTTAGGTCTTTGACAAAGTTGGTTTATGTTTTAGAACAATGACGTGTTAACCCACTAAACGCCATGTTAAAATGTTCTCAGAACGGTTAGGAATGGACGTATAGACGTAAAGGCTTTTGGCAGTAAATAGGAGAACGAAAAGTTACTACGCAGCGAATACTCTGCTGGATTGTGGAATGTTGTAGTATTAAGTTGTATATGTGTAGTAAGTTTGACCCACTTTTGTTTTCTTCGAGTTTATTGTAGAATATACAAGGAGAAAGACAAACATGATGAATTAGAATCAAGAAATGAGACATCTTACCGACCAGTTGGTCGGAAGACCTGATAAGGGTCGCAGAAAGGCGCTGGATGCAGGCTGCCTTCAACCGGTAGTATTGGAAATCCTTGGGGGAGGCCTATGTCCAGCAGTGGACTTCTTGCGGCTGAAATGATAGTGATGATGAAATGAGACATGTAAATTACTGAAAAATGATGGAAATAACAAAGGAAGAATGTTTGGCAACCTAGATCCATCATGGAAGGACAAAATTGATGATAACAACTTTACTGTCTACAAACAATTTAGTGGCGTTCCGATATTGTTATTTTTTCATTTATGTACCGTTAGAAAAACTGATTTAATGTGTGTCTTTTCTCTTTTTCCAGGTAATTTTCATGTTTAAAATCTTTGTTGGAGTTGAATTTTGCAGTAAGTACCTATTTTGAGATTTACACCTACTTTTTCTACTATTCATATGGCTGACAGCTTATAAAATTATCACAAATTAATAAAAAAGAAATACTTTGACCGAATTGTTAAAATTATGTAACTAAGCGACGTATATCAAAAGGTCGGTTTTTTTTTTGTTTTGTTTACATTTTCTCACTGAACTATATTTTATTATAGTCGTTTCAGGTTATACTATATTTTATTATAGCTTAGGGCCTTCAAATCCCAGTTGCAGGAGAAACCTAGAAACTCCATCGTAAAGTTGTTCCAAAGCATACAAAACCACAATATGGTTACTTTCTACGACTCGTAAACTATTGGAAAAGTGAATGTTCGTACTTTGTCTTGTTTGTCTATATGTCATAAATCTATTATTTATATTCTCACATCCTTTTCACGGTAACCGCAAGCATTATAAGAAATAACTTTCTTATTTGTAGTACAAACATATTCTTTATCTTGACAATTAGCACATACTCAGTTAATGCTATAAATTCATGAATAGTATATTTATATGAAATACAAATACAAATCTTGCCGAGTGGTTCCCGGCAGAGTAGAATAGGACCACTTCAAATCTACCTGTGGATGTCGTAGAAGGCGACTTAGGAAACACAAGCTAAACAAAGTTACAAACATCAAACAGACTTCTCAAACCCGTTTGGCCAGCGTGGAGAGTGTAGGCTAAATCCTCTGACTGCTCTGTTAGTACAGAGAGGGTCAAGCGCCTGCAGTGTAGACTATAAAAAGCCTGATGATGATATTCATATGCCATGCTATGCCATAAGCCAGCCACTTCTCGTCTGTAGTGGGCGTTAGGGTGACGCGCGATTGGGCGCTAGGCTAGGGGGTGAACAATTTTCAGGTTTGAACAATCATACCCTAAATCATCAAAATCAGGTTGAGGCAGCTTAATTTGATTTGCAATGTGTGACTGGGTGTCGGTTTATAATAAAACAACTAAATTTTGTGACATACCTAATACTAAGGTAATGCGCTGGCAAAGTATAGTTATAATGATGGTACCCAGTGATGCCAAACTGAGAATCTAATGAGGCGTGTTAACCATTATGCCACGGAGGCTGTTAGTTGTATTTTATTTGGTTTCTATAAAACAAAAATCAAGATTTTGCTCCAAGATTAATATGGAAGCCGATCTCAGAAAGAAGTTTTACATATTTGGCTATACTTTTTTAGTTTTTATAAAGTTATTAGTTACAACAAAACAAATAAAACGAACTGGTTTATTTGTTTTACAATCCAAACATTGGTAATTTATGTATATTATGCATAAATCCAATTATTTTTAGTGCGTTTTTATTATACCTAGACAGAACAATAAAATGAAGATTCCGTTACATCTCATTTTAAATATGCTTAGTGAGTCAATCCAGCTTTGGTTTTTAGAGTTTGAACTTTAACTTATATATAAAATTTAAAACAAGGTGGCGTCAAATATGAGAGGAGACGTCATGTTTAAAAGGTAGAATAGCTGCTTTGCATTTATATATGTCTACCACCAAAAAGCCAACAAAATACATAATTAAATATATGAAGACGTATCACACAGATTGAGTTAGCCCCATAGTAAGTTATGAACTTGTTTCATAAGATGCTAACTCAACAAAATAAAAAAGAAAATGCGCTGTGCAGTTTGTTGCCGCTTCTTCTGCACTCCGCTTTGGAAGCGGCCTAAACTTAGCCATAAGTAATTATTGACGTCAACAAAATTTTTTTGTTGTAAAAATTGTAAACACAAATATGACAATTAATAAGTGTTCAAAGAAACCTATATTAAATAAACGATTGAATTTGAATTTGAACAATACTTATATTAGATACTCATATAGATAAATATCTAAAACTTAGGTCAATCTGAAAAATATCGTTTTCCATCATGGCTGCACCGGGTATTGCACCACGGATCATCGTGTCACAGGCTGGCGTGTTAACCACAGCGCCATGGAGGTTGTGAACTTTTAGTTTAATTAATGTTATATAAATTTTATGTATTAGTTTAAGATGGGATTAAGGCCCCACACTAGGCACAGCGACGCCAATAATTTTATTCCTGCTACTTTACCAATAGAAAAAAATTCAAGAATGTAAATCATATAAGCCTTAGTAAATAACCTGAAGTATTTTTGGAATCATGTTTTAATATTGTGAGAGGCAGTCACTAAGAGAATATATGATTACCGCCTAAACCGGCCGTTTTTGGCGCCGTGGCCGTTTTTTACTAAGGTTTATATGATTTACATTCTTGAATTTCTTTCTATTTATAAATTATTAGAAATAAAATTATTGGCGTCACTAGTGTGCCTAGTATGGGCCCTTAAGCATAGGTTTCCATTCTAGCGTCATGTATAGCGTGTGTATACGGCCAATGTACCCTGCCCAGTCCCACTGCAGGCTAGCAAAGTTGCCTATACTAGGCAGATATGCTTTGAATTAGGTTTTTTCATTCTCAGTTTTTCAAATGTAGGAATAGGTAGGCATCTATAAATGCAATCTCACTATTCAATCTACTGCTTCGTGGTGTCAGCTACTAGTTAACGACAGATTAAAGTTTGATCGGCTGTGAGAGCGACTTATTTGACCCTACGCTTAATGTCGCCACTTTATGAGGTCTGTGGTATAATTTATAAGAGTAAGCGGCAAGTTTGCAGAAAAACCGGCCAAGTGCGTGTCGGGCCACGCGCAGTGTAGGGTTCCGTAGTTGCGAATGACAACTTTAAGTTCACACTGTTCACACTCACACCTCACAGTTTACCGACCAAAAACATCAAAATAATCAAAATTGTATGAAATTTTACATTTTCGAGTAGGTACATTTTATAAGTTGGTTACCTATAACTTTTGAGTTTGTACTTAGTACCCAGCTCTGATAGTTTTCCTTTCAACTTCAGTATATATAATACTGCTGTAATTTTTTTCACGTATCCATATATTACCGTTTAGCAGATAGAGGGGGGGGACACGTACGTCTAACAAAAATTTGCACTTTAAAACCAAATATTTCGGAAACGGATCCCTCAATTGAAAAATGGTGTTCTCAACCTCACAATATTTTTTAAAGACCTATTTAACGATACCCCACACGATGGGTAAATAGAGAAAAAAAATTACTCCGCTATGGGAGCTACCCTAAAAAAAATTTTTTTTCAAGGTTTTTTTCTACCACTTTTTTGCCATGATTAATGTACATACCCATACCAAATTTCAGCTTTCTAATACTTATAGTCTCTGCGTAAAACCGCGGACGGACAGACAGACAGACAGACATGGCGAAACTATAAGGGTTCCTTGTTTACTACGGAACCCTAAAAAGGATACCATTTGCGCTTCTCATCCTTTCTTTATTCTTACAAAGTATTAATAGGTAGAGTGATTCATGAGGAAAGTCAGCTGGGGAGGGATCTAGCATCCCTCCCCTCTCCTCCATCTCTAATATTTTAGAATACTTTTATTCTATTTATAAATTTGTGAAAATGAGAAGCCCGGAGGTCCAGCGGAGCATTATTAGCGATTAAGCATGTTAAGCAACCCCAGGCACAGTAACCTTTTGGATAGGGGAACAAGTGGCACAAAAATTTCGTACATTATTTTCAAACGCTTAATGCTCACTAGGCGTTTAAAAAATATGAACCATTTTTGTTTAAATATCGAGTCAAGAGTGTAAACATTTTCAAATTTTAGGTCTTGCAAACATCAATCGTAGTTATTCTCTTGAGATGTAAAACAAACCTATATGAATGTGAAATGAGGGATGGGTAATAATGCTTGCATATCAATATGCTTGTATGACGACTTATGTTTAATATGCTGTTCTGATTACTAGTTATTTTAAACGAGACACGTGGTTTTTAATTTAATCTAACCGCAGCAAGATGATGGCATGCTGTTTTATAAATATTTTATGTTCAAGAACGTAAATTGTGTGTAATATAAATTGTTAACATCATTCCATATTGAAAACTTGAAGTGAATATCATCATCATCATCAACAGGCCTTTGTCAGTCTCCACTGCAGGAACACGACCCTCTCTGTACTACCAGAGCCATGTATTAGCAAGGGCAGTCAAAGGATTTGGCCTGCACTCTCCACGCTGGCCAGACGGGTTGGAGAGGTCTCTTTGATGTTTATAGCTTTGTTTAGCTTGTGTTTCCTTAGTCGACTTCTACGACATCCACGGGGAGACTTGGAGTGGTCTTATTCTACTCTGCCGGGAACCACACGGCACTGTTGATGACAAGTGAATATGGCCAATACAAATAAATGACTTATTTGTAATAGCCATTATAAAGAAATATAACGGTAATAATAAACAATACATGTTTATAATGTGCAAGGTTTGCCACTTATGAGATTGGCTACATAAGACACATGAGAGCTCACAAGAGAGCCCTAAATCCTTGAAGTACGAGTAGTCGACATTACCAAAATTGGTCGGATGTCATGATCATCATCATAAATAAGAAGCATTCATTAATGCGTTATACCTTTCTTCAATTTAATCAACTTTCTATTCATCTGATATGAATGAAGTAGACTACCACACTACTAAATAGTGGGTAGTATTGAAGAAATGCGCATGCTTTGAATGCGTTATACCCTACGGGGTAATATGTGATGAGAGAATTCGACGCGGTGATTCGAAGTCACGGTGGTGTAGTTGGTAACACACTTAGGGCGCAGACCTAAGACTCGTGGGTTCGAATCCTACCTGTGGCGAATTCTTTTTCATCACATATTTTTAATTTTAATAATATACCGAGCATTGTAATGCTATTTAAAAACCATTTAAGTAAGAAGCATTCACCTAAAGTTCCTTAACACGGGCAAATAACTCATTATAGAATTTGTGGCGGAGGGCAAAACAACTTCTTACTTGTACCAAACATCAAAGAAACCTGGCCCACCGGCACTGTTGTTCCACAAATTAACTGCGCACTGTTGAAAACAATTAGGCGAACCTAATTAGATTCTAGTGCACGAAAGTCTGATTTACTCCATGCCTGGGAACCATGCTGTATCCTTGTTCCTTTTAAGGAGACAGAAAGAGGCAGTGGACATTGAATCGTAAATACTAGGCGAGGGTTCACAAAATTACTCTTTCACGACGCTTTACTCTTTCATTCTGTTCCGGGACAAATTGAAAACAAAGCATGTTATTTTTACTGTAGCATATTTATTAAATGCAGACTTGAGAATTAAATGATCTTTAAATAGGTCGATGTAAACTGATTCAAATGTGTAGACAAAAAAAAAAAACAAAAAAAAACATGTAAATCCAGTTCCATCTTTCCATTTATCCTCACGCATCAAGAGAAGACCATGCATTACATGGTCTTCCATTTGTAATGACATCATCATCATCACATCTTTTCTAGTCTCCAATGCAGGTTGACCCTCTCTGTACTACCTAAGCCGTATATTAGTCAAAGCAGTCAGAGGATTTGGCCTATACACTCCGCGCTGGCCAGACGGGTTGGGAGGTCTCTTTCATAGCTTTGTTTAGCTTGTGTTTCCTAAATCGCCTTCCACGATATCCACGGGAAGACTTGGAGTAAATATTCTGATATCTATGCTTGGAGTGGTCCTAATCAGCAGTTAGTAATGACATTACAAGCTAACTATTTTTAACAACAACTGTAGTTATTACGCCATACATGATCATTTAAAACCACATTAGCGAGGGCTCATTTGATAATAATCTGAAAAATGCGAGATCTATATCTGATGAGTAATAACTAGTTATTTAATACTAATGGCTGCTAACTCCTGTGTGGGAATATGCAAAAGACCTGCTTATTTTATTGGATTAACTATATTATTCTATTAATTAGAAAAAGTTGTGCTGTAAACTAGCATTAAAAGTCGGTTTAATAACTGTCAAAGCAAGGGAAACCTATAATTGGCTTTGTTTCTGTAAATTAGATTGTAATCAAATATTGTTATGCTGTTGGTTTTCTTAATAAATAAAATAAAATAAAAATACAAGGACATTGCTTTTATTTCAGTGATTATTTAATGAATTTAGCATTTAATGAAGTTTTAACAGGAAATGTATTCTTAGCCTTGCCAATTAAAAAAAACAGCCTTGTACAAGTCAGACTCACACACGAAGGGTTCCGTACCATCCTAATCCTAACTATCCCAACTAATATCCCAATCCCAGTCCCAACTAATATTATAAATGCGAAAGTGATTTTGTTTGTTTGTTACGCTTTCACGCCCTATCTACTGAACCGATCATCATGAAATTTTGCATACATATAGATTATGGTATTGAGAAGGACATAGGCTATATATCACGTGGGTGGAGCCGCGGGTAACAGATAAAACATTGAACTTTATTCTTATTTAATTCTTTATGTACGGTACCATAAAAAAGGGTAAAAATAGCTTCATCAAGTTTTTATGCATGTACATCTGTCACATTAGATGTATTGACAAAGATAGTAAAGAAAGAAGATACGCCATAGCCACTGATTGGTAGATTATGTCACTTTATATCTACTGGTATCGAGTGTCGATACCTGATCACGTATAATTCAGGAGCATATCTGATCAAATATTATAAGTACTGTCGGGTCCTACTCACCCAGCTAGTTAGAGTAGGCCCAACATGAATATGAATGGAGGTATTAATGCTCAGCGGAGAGAGAGAACACAACACAACTCAGATAACGGATTTTAATAAGTTTCACACAGGCGTTACACAGTTAGTAGTAGTGAATACAATTAGTAAAATAATATTGTAGGCGAGTGCCTGTAAGCTAGGGTCGAGAGATCACGACCAAGGAATTGAATGGAATGAAATGAGTGATGAGGAAGGACTGTGAAGAAGATTTGAAAATGGAATTTGGAATTTAATTTGTAATTTAAAATGAATTTCGAAATAAAAGTGGACAGGATGATGATGATTGGGAAATGAGGTGAAAAGCAAGATGCAGCATGAAGGTTATCCATGCGCATCGTTACAGTACTAAGTATGGATGGCTTTTTATGTTTGTTGATTTTATTATCTTTTTAAATGGGAAAAACTAAAACTTAATATGCTTTGTTTGTCAGTAGCTTTTGATTGCATTTACATCCAATGGCTTTAAGTGAGTGTGACGTGTGTTGTAGCTTTATGTGATTGTGTGTGTTTACATCGTATAAATTGACCTCAGATAACCCCTTGAAGAGGTGCTGTGCAAATAGCTTTTGGTAACGGACTAACTCTACAAACACAAATAACTAGTAAAATAAAAAAAAAATATATATACGGACAAATCACACAGATTGAGCTAGCCCCAAAGTAAGTTCGAGACTTGTGTTATGGGATACTAACTCAACGATACTATATTTTATAACAAATACATATATAGATAGGCCTATGTCCAGCAGTGGACTTCTTGCGGCTGAAATGACATATATAGATAAACATCCAAGAGCCAGGACAACCTGAAAAAAACGTTATTCATTTTGTCCTGACCAGGGATAGAACCCGTACCATCCGTGTCGCAGCCTGACGTGTTGACCGCTGCGCCACGGAGCTCGTCTAAATATTTAAAATACGTCCGCCAAACTGACTTTTTGCTTTGCTTATGCCCTGGAACAAACAACAGGCAACAAGGCAACAATACAATGAATGCAATGAATAAATGAAATGAAATGAAACAATAAAACAGACATACTAACATACATATATACATACGCGCGAAAAACATTACATCCTTCAGGGTGAGCAGTCGGGTAAAAAGTTTTCATATTCATAGATAGAGTATGACCGGAACAAAAATTTGTGAGAAAACGTCATATTTTTTTTAATCAGAACATTTTAAGTGTCTCTTTTGTTTAAACAACTCAATGTAGTTCCATCACAGTAAATCTTGATGGAACTACATTGAGTTACTACACTACCACTACTACACTGCCTCCGTGGTCCAGTGGTTAAGGCGTTTGCCTTGTTGACCCGGGGGTCGTGGGTTCGATTCCCACGGGAAGCATACTTTGTTAAATTAACTAAATTAAATTAAGTTTCCAGTTTGGTTAGGACATTGCAGGCATGAATCACCTGATTGTCTGATAAGAAAGATGATTCCGTAATTCGGAAGGCACGTTAAGCTGGTGGTCCCGGCTGCCATCTGGTAGTCGTTGAAGGAACCACGTCGGAGGCCGCGAAGCGGTTCCGAAGAACTCTGACACCAGGGTGTGCATGGTTGACCGACCGTGTCACCTACACGAAATGATGATGATGAGTAAATCTTGGTCGGCCTTTCAGAAAGTAAAGTAAAACGTTGTTGCATATACACGGCAGGTATATAAATATGATTAATGTAGATATTTAAAAATGTCGCATCGCCAAATACAAACTCGAATAGAAATCATCTCCATCAGGTCGGTTATTAATTTCCCTCTAAACGATATGGTTCCGAGACTGGACACTTCCTAAAGTAGCCTGCGATGCGTTAGCTACTTTCATGATAATTACTATTATCCCGTATTTTTTGCTGCCTTTATATGAACTTCGCTACTTTATGTTTCGCAGCTTTCATAAGCACTAAATAGATTGGGTGAAGAATTGAAAAAAGAACAGTAGGTAGTAAAAGCAGGATAGCAAAGTATCTTGAAAGTCAAAAAATATTTGGCAACTGGTATAAAAAGAAAGTTACTTGATGTAAGAAGATGATAGTATTTAAGTTGTAAATTTAAAAATTGTAAAGTGAATTGTTATTTTATGATAAACTAGTAGCCCTCCCTAGCTGCGGGGTTGGACTAAACTTATAAATGTTCCTCATGAATTATTCTATCAGCTGATGAAAACTGCATTAAAATCCGTTGAGTAGTTTAAGATCTAAGCAAACAGACAACCGGAGCGACTTCGTTTTATTTTTAAATATATAATAAATTTTGTAAATAAAGCAATAAACTACCTGAGGATAGACAATGGTTTACGTTTTTCTATTTCGTTATATATTTAAAACTACCAAAGTCAAAGCTTTAGCTAAAAAAATATGGCTGTTATCACGGCATTGTACAGTTTTTTCACAATATTTAAATTAAAAAATTCTAGCACCAAAATTCAAGTCAGTAACCTCATTTGCAACTTCTGCATGCTGTGTGCAGTCTTGTCAATCTTGTTAAGGGGGAACACTAGGCACAGTAGCGACGCCAATCATTTTATTCCTAATACTTTACAAATAGAAAGAAATTCAAGAATATAAACAATACAAGTCTTAGTAAATAACCTGAAGTATTTTTGGAATCATGTTTTGATATTATGAGAATCAGTCATTGAGAGAAAAAGTGATAACCGCCAAAAACGGCCGTTTTTGGCGGTAATCAGATCTCATAATTCTCACTGATTCCGATAGTAATAAACATGATTCAAAAAATACTTCAGGTTATTTACTAAGACTTGTATTGTTTATATTCTTGAATTTCTATCTATTTGTAAAGTATTAGGAATAAAATGATTGGCGTCGCTACTGTGCCTAGTGTTCCCCCTTAAACTTTAGCACAAGTATCTAATTAGAAATAAGTTACTCAACACATAACTACTAAGACTATATGAGCGGAGCATTACTCGTCCTAATAACGATCCAGAGGTCACCGCTTTCTAACCCGATAGGAAAGTAAGAGTTCACAGCGATTCAAGGGAATAAATTTAATACTGGTTGCTGTGTCTTCCTCTTTGTAATTAAACTGGCTACAGTTCATACCTTGATCATCAGGAATGTAAATAACATAAGTGAAATGTTATTATAATTTGTATCTCCTTTGGAGTTACGGGTGTTACCCCCGAAGGTCCTTTGGAAGGCTTAAATGGGTACATAGATTCTGCTCGTATTCAGAAGCTCTTTTATGATTCCCTCCTCATGTTGGGTTAATAAGACTGATTTACTTATATTGCAATATATTGAACGATTCCGGAGTATTGCGGCCTTTTGCACGGATTAACATATACTTGCCCTTTTTGTTTTTCTTTTCGGCCATAGAATTAGAGACAGGAAGAAAGTAAAATTTATATCGGCAATTTTTTTCTTCTTTAAAAATAAAAATAATAAATTTTCAAAGCCGCTGCGGGGACCATTTTACATTTATAATACTCACTAACCATCCTGTACTACATGTAAAAATTCAGATCTACCGAACCGTTTTACTAAAAGTTTTTTTAAAATATCTCTTTAGAGTTCGAATAAAAAAAGCATCAAAGTTTAACATATTGTAATATAAATCCGTCAAGCTCATAACGCTCTACATACAACATGTCAAGCACGGCCGCCGACGTGATGGGTGCGCGTCATTCTCACGCCGACCAATTAAATCGCAACCACAAGCATCATGCCAAGCGTATGTCGCGTTTTAGATCGATTCCGTACATTTTATTGAAGTAAGACTTAATTGAATATCCGTTTTGTAAAGAAAAAACATGTTTTTGGGCGACACTTTTGCTCCGAATATTGAAGATAACTAACAAATTTATTAACTAAAATCACTAAATAAAAACTAACTAATGACAATCTTAAATCTTAGACTGTTTTCGTATTGCAAGGTTATATAGTCAGTGACAGAATAAGTTTTAAAACATTTTTAGTTAAGATGCATCTAAGATGCCTTTGAGTATTCGAGCGATTAGTTTATTGAAGTGGTAGAGAGCATAGCACGCAGAGTGCAGAATTGATAGACCGATATGGATAACGTGACCATGAAAATATATATAGATCATCTTAGTACAATTTTTAATAATGATGGATTCCCGCACATTTCTAGAAGTTTTTTATATATATTTTTTTAATTATTTCAAGAAGTTTTTTATACAATTTTATTATTTTGTATTTAATATTTGTTCCTATGTGATCATGAAGAAAAAAAAATGTAGTTTTATCGATCGAATATATGAAGTTATAAAAATCATAGTCATTCTTCGTATGAATCTAATCGAATGGTTTTAACATCTTCCTACCTAACCCTACCTGTCAAAAGTTCTCAGTTTAACTCAGCCGTCATCGTGTCTACTAACGTTGATATTAACTAAGTGTTCGTAGATAATGTATCAGTTTAATTAATTCCATCTTACGTATAATCTTTACTATTAGAAAACTTACTCGGATGATCTTGGTTATAATTATATGTTCTTAGTATATTAAGAGGCCGTGTGGTTCCCGGCAGAGTAGAATATCACCAATCCAAGCTTCTTGTGGATGTCGTACAAGGCGTCTTAGGAAACACAAGCCAAACAAAGCTTATAAAAAACCGGCCAAGTGTGAGTCAAACTCGCGCAATGAGGGTTCCGTACAATATGCTTCGTGAACACACACACAATGTGCAAAAAATGTTTTATTCAATTGACTAGCGCCATCTAGTGGTGTTTTAGTGAACTATTTCCCTAGATGAACTTATTATTGTGAGTTTACCACTTAATTTTCAAGTGATAGAATTCTTATTATTTTTTCTGTAATCTTCAAGGAATGAACTATATTTTGTATTTTTTTCAAAATTTTCGGCCCAGTAGTTTCGGATATCAGGGGGGAATGGTCAATTTTTGCCTTCTTTCGTGAATAAAATCAAAAGTATTGATTTTAGGCCAAATCCTCTGACTGCTATGACTCTGGTAGTACAGAGAGGGTCATGCTCTTATAGTGGAGACTAAAAAAGACCTGATGATGATATTTAGTGGCATGATTGGAAACCTGAAGATGGTCGACACCGTAAAGAAAGACCTGCGATGCGATGGCATTATGATCTCAATGTTTATCAACGTCATCATCTTCATCGCAGGTGTTAGAGGTACTGCTGGACATAGCCTTCCCCAAAGATTTCAATCATTGGGAGGTTTTGCCATACTCACCACACTTGTCAAACGAGTTGGTGAGCGCGGTATATTTGGCTTATATCGGTTCCAAAGCTGCTACTCATTGAAACCGTTTTTTCATGCGAGGGATACATAAGTTATGCCTATCTTCCTTTTTCACAATCCAGGTAGATATAAAACAAATATAATATCATAAGCAACGATGATAATAAAATATAAAACTCGACTTGATAAAGATCATACAACACAGAAAAATAACGTGTTAGAATTAAATAATACCAATAAAATAATTTGATCTCATTATAAAATAACACTATAAGAAGCATTTAAGTTCGTATTCCACTCAAATAGAGCGACTTAAAATATCTAGAACAGAATTCCTGTTTATCTTACATAAAATCTTGTATTTCAAAAGGTTTCCAATGAAGTAGTAATTGAGGCTGAGTACTTTTAATGCTGGATATTTATCGGCGTACTCACCTGGACCAAAAACATCTTTGCCCGGGGCAATGCCATCATGGGCGGTAAGGTACGAGCTCCTTGGCGCAGCGGTCAACACGCTTGCCTGCGATACGGATGGTCCCGGGTTCGATTCCCGGTCAGGTCAAGATGGAAAATGATCTTTTTCAGATTGACCTGGGTTTATCTATATATGTATCTATTATAAAATATAGTATCGTTGAGTTAGTATCCCATAACACAATTCTCGAACTTACTTTGGGGTTTACTCAATTTGCGTCATTTGTCCGTATATATATATTTATTTATTTAAAGTAATCACAGGCGATAAAAAACAAGGTATGCATTTGTAAATTGTAAATGTATGAGTATATTTATAATACAAATCGAATATGTAAAATAAGTTCCATTTTTTGAAAACAATTTTATATTATTATAAGACGAGGATATATTTTCATGTTTGTGTTAGTACGTATGTTAACAAAAGCACGGTAATCTATAATAATATTTAAAAGAGGAAAGTTGATTGTTTGTTTCTTTGCATGGAATAGTCTCCTAAATAACTGGACCGATTTTAATTCTTTCACCTTTAGAAAGTAACATATCTGCGGTCAACATAGGCTATAATTGACGTGGACAAAATTTCTAGTTTACTATATTACTCAATTTAAAAAAAATATATATATATTGGGGTTCTATTGACTTAAAAACTAAAACATATGTAATATTTTTATGCCAGAATGCATTGTTGGATTCCTTGTTTTATGAATTTTAAATCTTAAATTCAGGGCGCGGCATTTTTACAGGCTCGGGTCGACGAAATTAAAATACGCCACTCACTATATTTCAATAAAACTTGACAAGATAGTAAAGATGGAAGATAATATGCTACTAAAGAATTCAGTACGTATTGTCATAAAAGCCGAAGTATTTTTAAATTAGAGACGACTGGTTGCGTTAAACTACTGATGTTATGATAACCGCTTTATTTCAAGAAGATAACTGACATATAAAGAAAACTTACAGCCTTATAAATATCATCATCATCATCATCATCAGGTCCTTCCAGTCTCCACTGCAGGAGCACGACCCTCTCTGTACTACCAGAGCCAGATACTAGCCTTAGTTAGTCAGAGGATTTGGCCTACACTCTCCACGCTGGCCAGACGGGTTGGAGAGGTCTCTTTGATGTTAATAAGCTTTGTTTAGCTTGTGTTTCCTTAGTCGCCTTTTATGACATCCACGGGATGACTTGGAGTGGTCCTATTCTACTCTGCCGGGAACCACACGGCCTTATAAATATCAAAATAGCTTATAGTTAAATATTATAAACTTTTACTGGCGAAGAGAAAGTATCAGCGTATGAAATATTGAAGTTTAAAATATTTTAACCGAAAACATAATTTGATGAATACCATCACAATATACAGGTCATTACTCAATATCCACACTACTCAAAGAAGAAGAGTGAAGTTTTTAGAGCTTATATAATGTGGGGGCGTGATTTTAAATCTTCGGTTCAAGATAAAAATTTCGTAAAATAAAATATCTAATAAAATTGTCTTCACAAAATCTTCGAGAACTCTAAGAAATAACGTTTATTTAAAAAACATCAAAATATGCCTCTAGGTACATAGTACAATGTTATTGTAGCCTCACAAGAAAAGTCCAAATGCATGCTGTGATCTCCAACAGTCATTCCTTGTCGCTTACACCTAATTGTGTAGAAACATGCATAATTTTCCGTTGGTCAACTCGTTCAAAAACTTTTATCTCATGTGTATGTATTATGAGTATAATATGTATATATATATATGTATATATATATATATATATATATATATATGTATATGTATATGTATGTAATCTTGAATTGTTCAGTCAAAACAGGATTTTTTTACTGTACAGTTATTTCTAAATAATTATAAAAATGCCCTGATATTGAGTTGATCAAGAATTTAGTTAGTTTAATGAATTCTTGATAAACTAGAATAAATAATTATTTTGGAGTAAAACTTGCTATGAAATAAATCGCGCGCGTACTTACTGGCCATAGGTATTGAACTAAACTTACCATATGAAACTATAGAGAAAAATATAATCTTAAAAGCCGATCGAGGGAATGGGCATCAGGAATCATGTCCATAGGCGACGCGGCTAGCAATCCATCACTATTTTGATTCCAATCTCACCTACAAGCCCACCAACATGCTAAACGTGGCCTCAAGGTTTTACAGACCTGGGCTCTGTCTACCCCGCAAGGGAAAAAGACGTGATAGTATGTATGTACTATTATTAAATTTACCGACTTGGATTTATTGTAATTACAGCGCTTGCTTGAACAATTACTAATTCCCATGTGTTAATTACCTTACGCATACCTTTTTATTTTTAAAAACATATAAAAACTTGAAAATAAAATAAAATTAAAACGTTTAAAAGATTTATGAATAACTTTGCTAATTAACTAAATATCGATTTACAAAGAAACTAATCCAGTTTATCCAGAAGTCAGGTCAGAGGTTATTGCCCCGATACATTTGGACCTAGTCATAAACCCATTTCTTCACATTCAAGACCAAACTAATACAAAATAGTAGACGGGCCTTATAAAAAGCGTAGCCGTAAATAGCTATAAAATTAACATGGAATTACGATTTACATTGCTACTAACGAATGGACAGCTCTGGTGGGTGCGTGCGACTAAAAAGTCGCAAGTGTGTACGAATTGACTGTTTTGATAGCATGGATACAAGTAGTTCCGGCATTTTATGTAAAACCTAGTCGTTTTGGTCTCCGGATTATCATTATAACCACTGGATTATGGAACACAAAAATAATACAAAAAGAGGGGAGGTTACTTGCATATGTTTTTTTTAATACGGTAGTTGCCTAATGTTAAGATTATATAAAATTTGTTTCTAATGAGACTCATTTCTATCTAAAAACACTATAAAGAACACTTTTAATTTGATATCGATTCGTTAAGTGATCTTAAAGCTTCATTAAAGTTGAGTGAATAGGTCCATTTTTTAAAGTATGAAAATCTTTAATTACAATTATACTGTATTTTAGTCTGCAAAATTGATAGCAACTTTTATTATGAAACCATTACCATAAACGCAATATTTCGTATAGCTACCAAACAAAGTTCTCACGCCACCCATACAAAATACAAGCTTGTGACGTCACAAATATGTAGGCAATTCAGCGGCGCGTTTTCACGTCTAAAAATTTACGTCTAAAAACATGTGTCTTTGAAACTTTTATAACTGAAAGAGTTTTTTGTTTAGAAATGTATTTCTGTCACTATTGTGTTTATTTTTGGCAGGTCTTTATATAACAACATGAAAAAAATTTTAGTCAACATGCCCATTCCTGATAGTCAACATGATAGGGTTTATTTCGCAGATTTTTGACGCAAATGTGCGTGTCTGTATCTCCCAATTTAAGGATGACTCACTGTTTGAATCAAAATTATTTAAATCGAAATTTATGAATTCGAACGCTTATAATCGGATTACTGAACTAACCCAACTCGATTCACGTACGAAAGTGTTCTTTAATCGATACAAATATGATTTATGCACTCGTTAGTAATTTTGAAGCATATTTCATCAACCGATGAATCCGATGTTTTGTATAAGAAAGGAATGTATAATGGACTGAATATTTTATGAAAATCGATACATGACTTTCCGATTGCCGATTCATATACCATTTTAATCGATTGGTTAGCGTTTTGTCGCACGGATAACGTTTTATTAGCTTGGATGATATTTTATTTTATTCGTTTCTTTTTTTAACTGTGGTTTTTACGATTGCCTTTTTCTGTATTTAGTGTAAATTTCTATAATTCATTCAAAGATTATGAACAAAAAGACTTTAATTTAGTAAAATGAGTGTCATGGTTATGATAATAATGCAGGAGCGTTCAGTATTAGTTTAGTATAGCGATTTTGACTCGAGTAAATTGATAAAACAATTGACACCATAATATGTCAATTCAAGTGTGGGACAGAAAGGAAGGCTCAGTGTAGGACATTGCTCAGCAAGCAAAGTACAGATTTTCAGGGTGCGCGTGCGCTGTCGAAGTTAAATAATAAGTCTAAATAAATATAAAGCCTTGGGTTTGTGGAAACAGTAAAAAATTGACTTTATATAAATATATTTATGATATAACATGTATATTAAGTAAGTAATTAAATATATACTCGTGCAGTTTTAGGTATTTGTGGAATGTCAGGCCATGTTACTAAAGCCATGACAAAAAGTGGGGTGGAATATGAACGTTTTGACTTTGTAGTAAATGAGGTGCCATTTGAAAAAAGTTTTAATATAATATAATTTATGTTTGTCATTTCTTTGACACATTTTATATAATAAGACATTTTTAGGTTGATAAACTGATAAAAAATTAATAGCCAAATCACATATGCAAATGGATTGCAGTTTGACAGTTTGTGTATTTATAAATGATATAATTTAGCCGCAACGGTAGGTAAATGAACTCGATATATTGATATTAAGTATCGTTATGTATATTGTGTATAATTAAATAATTTAAATTTCTTCGGAATCTGTCCAGGTGTTTAAATCCTTTTCTAAATGAGTTCTTAGTGTAATTTTTAGTATAAAAATGTCAAAATGTGAATATTGTTATTTTATTGATATTAAAATTTATAAAGTTTACGTAGAGTATTTAGAAATACAAAATACTTTATTTTTTAAGGTTCGATTAACGTTCTATTGCCTAAATTAAGTATCTATTGACAAAAAATATTGAGTTTTTTGGTTAAGTCTTTATAACATGAAATTGGTGTAGTTTTGTGTTATAAATGCTCATGAACAATTTGTGAAATAGTTGTAGTAGACTGTTATATGGACTCGTAGGTATAGATATGTCACCAGAAGCTCAGAGGCTACCACACAACATACGCCATCTTTGATGTCGTTATTAAAAACTATTCCGATAACATTGATACCTACGAGTAGTATCCCATTAAAGTGGACATGTGCAAAATCACTGATATCTCGGTGAAAGCTAAAATATAAAAGAAAATAAAGTAATATTGTCAAACAATTTTTCGCGTTCATTTGTAGATAAAAATCTCCAGACTGACCCATCTTAACGTGACACCATTTGTAATGTAAATGGTAAACATATAATTAAATAGCATAAAATGCTTATTTTTAAGTACCGATACGAAAAGAGAAGTGTTGTAAGTTCAACCATTCTGCGTGTATATATATATATCTGTGGCACCGTACCTCTTTAACAGATGAACCGAATTCAATACGGATTTTTATTTAAAAGCAGGTTTCTGAGGGATGGTTCTTAGATATGTTTTATTAAAATCGGTTTAGCAAGACGTAGGGATTTTCATGTCAGGAGTTGCTTAAAATGTTAAATTTTATCTAGTATATTATAAATAATAATCTTTTTACCAGCCCCTAAACTAGGATTTATCTCTTACTTTAGTAATATTACATTACACAGTTGAGCATAGTAGTTTCGCTATAAGACCGGAACGTAAAAAACTATTTTTTTCCACCTCCTCCAACAAAGTATGGAACGTATTTCCCATAAAGTTCCTGGCCAATAATTTCACATCAAAATTATACCGTCCTACCATAAACTGCTCTGATTCTCCATTAAACACGTCCATTAATTCCTAAATGCGCGATCGCTCTAATCTAATAGGGCTAATTCGAATATTACATGTAATGCTATAGTTATCAAGGCATTAACCAGTCGGTGGTTATTACTGCTACACGAACGATTTGTAAGATATCTTGTTTTCATTATGAGGTAAGGCTAGGACAGACAATTTTGTTTTGTCTTATCATTCATTTTTTTACTATTTAATATTTTTATAATAAGGCATGAATTTTTTGGGGTTCAGTGCTACTCCCTTTGGAAATAGATTATTTTAAAAGAAAACGATGAAAACATTTAAAATTTTGATCTAAATAAAGAAAATAAGAAATGGAGAAAAAAATCCACGCGGGCAGGACTTGAACCTGCGTCTAGATCTCAGTACGATCTCAGGACTTGAACCTGCGTCTAGATCTCAGTACGATCTAGACGCAGGTTTAAGTCCTGCCCGCGTGGAATATTTTCTCCATTTCTTATTTTCTTTGTTTAATAAATAAGGTCAAATAGCATTGTGATTGTAAAATAAAATCCCATATAAAGTATTTTTATCTAAGTCTTGTAAAACTTTGAAATTGTAAAAATAGTTCAAAAACTAATTTGAAGGTTTCACTTTTACTGTTTACAATTAAAAGTAAAAATGTGAAGCTTTTCTTAGCGTTTCAATAACGGCTTTTTTTTTAAATATAGTATGCTTTCACGTTCCCACTTTGAACTCTAAACAGAAGTTTATAAAGTAGGTAGTTTGAAGGGTTACCTAGTACTCGCAGAATAAAATTTGAAAATAATTATCCGTTTTCTTTGACATAATTTATTTCAAATGCGAACAGCACTAGGCACCGTAAAATTCATATATCAGTTTAAAAACCTTACTTGGCCTGTCAATATGAACATTTTTGTCCCTAGTGAACCAGTGCTGGAAACTCCTAAAAATGCACCAGTCTCATACAGATTCCCTGAGATTTTTTTTATTTTTCTGTTAGGAAGATTATTTAAAAAAAAACTTTATTGAGCCTATAAAAGCTACAATAGGTAGACTTAATGCTAAATGCATTCTCTCCCAGACTTTTCATTATCGACTACAATAACAATATTCAAGCATTGGTTCCATAGGACAAGTTGGTTATAATGACAGGCTGAGTCACCTCTTAATCAAGCATCCGTCAAGGGCCAATTTACACGCTATATGATATCAAATGAGTGTTCAGTAACATAAGTAACGGACATAAAAAAGGACAAATCACATAGATTGAGACGCGAAAGTAAATTCAAGGCTTGTGTTAAAGGATACTTACTTAACAAAACTATATTTTATAACAAATCCATATTTAGAAAGAATATGTCTAAGTTTATACAGTTGTCTATGGGCGGCTGTGATCACTAATCACTTACCATCAGGTGACCCGTTTGCCGTCTCATTTCACACAAAAATTAATACCATTCACTAATAGATAGCTTCTTACATCACTCACGAGTGCAAACTATCTGCTAACGCCCTAAAGAAGTAATCAATACAATGTAGAGCGTCAGAAATGAGATCAAGAGGATAATTAGGTTTCTTGTTACATTTTATTGAAGTACTAATACTAATGGAAGCCATTAAACCGATCGTGAAATGTGTTCATCGGTGTCTATCATGCTTTGATGACTGTTCTTTAGTAGACATGTTATAGGCTGGTAAGCTTAAGCTTGGAAATGAATCGTAGTTAAATGATTAAACAATTTTATGGCACCCTAATTCAAGGTATATTATATAAAAAAAAACCGACTACCGTTTTTGACAGTTCACGACCGCCATATTGAGTTTTTGCTGACGTTACATTTGAAACTCCGAGGAAGAATATGAATCTGCTGTTTAAATTACAGGGAGCAACAATGGAACAGACGGATCATCATAATCATCATCATGGTTTTTTTTTAGTCTCCACTTCATTAGCCTGACCCTCTATGTACTACCATAGCCATATGTTAGCCAGAACAGTCAGAGGATTTGGCCAACAGTCTCTACGATGGCCAGACGGGTTGGAGAGGTCTCTTTGATCTTTATAAGCTTTATTTAGCTTGTGTTTCCTAAGTTACCTTCTACGGCATCCACGTGAAGACTTGGAATGGTTCTATTATACTTTGCCGGAAACCACACGGTATAAAATAATACAAACAAATTCAAATACATACCAGTCTCTTCAGTAGACAATTCTTAAATCTGTTACCCGCGGCTCCGCCCGCGTAATTTATAGCCTTTGTCCTTCTCAGTACCCAAACCTATCTGCATGCAAAATTTCATGATGATCGGTTCAGTCGATACGGCGTGAAAGCGTAACAAACAAACAAACTCACTTTCGCATTTATAATATTAGTTAGGATTGAGATTAGGATTAGGATAGGAATAGGATAGTTAGGATATTAATAAGACAAACTTGAATAGTTTAATTTCATTAAAATTAATTTTGATTTGGTTTCCTCGCGTTTATAAATTAATGATACTTCTAACATTTCAAACACTGCAACGTTTCTCTATGTATAACTTGCAGTACATTATTATTGACCTCCATGGTAATGATAATGTTTGACCTAAAAAATCGTTCCCATAAACAAATGTTTGTTACCATTATTCCTAATAGAGTCTCCATACATCACCCCATTGTCTCACTATATAATTTATTACACCACTTAAACCAGTCCAAAAATTGACTTCTGGTTTGTTCACTATTGTTCAGTTAAGTGGCGTAATATTCAAATAATGTACTGTTTTTTAACCTTAACCCTTACAATGGAGAGTTCATCATGTCGAGTGTTTTGATAACCGGTTTTTGGAGGGGAAGTTATTGTGTTTGTGAATAATTGGGGTATGTATACCTAACTGTAACAGTATGACCGTACCGTTTATTTCTTTATTATCAGCATGGACCTAGGAATAATATGGACCCGGCATTAGACACATCAAAAGTGAAGCATAACTTACGTATGTGTGCAGCATGTATTTGACATTTGGGAAATTTGACATTTCGTTCGACCGGGGAAAAGTGTAGGGATTTTTGTGCCGATGTGTGCGTGCGCTAGTGTCGCGACACGAGTGTAGGGATTTTTATGTGCATCACTGTTACATTTTCCAAGGGCATATCCTGATTATTCTTAGATCCATGATTATCAGATTATAAATTTAAATGTGTCATTTTGTTGGGCATCAATGATGATTTTTCCCTAGCGTGTGCTATTTTTTTCCAAACTAACTTCAGTTTAACAAAATCATTGTACTGCGTGAAGTGATATGTAGGTATGACCTGGAGGAAACAACGTTTTATGGGTACGAAAATATATTATTATTTATTACACTATGAAAAAATATATATTGCTCATATTGACCATTTTGGGCCCTTCATCATTAAATTCCGAATTCCGTCCGTCGGTGAAAACAACTTTTCGCAAGCGACCAAAGCTAAAAATTAAAAACATGACATTTCTATACAAAATTATTTAGCCGCTACGTCAATTTTTATAGTAGTGTAATTTTTTTTTTAGATTCTAGCTTTGAGTCCATAGGAAAAGCTGTGCAAATCGCCCCTTAAATCCATTACGATCAACATTTCACCGTGTATATCTTTGGAACCAAAGCTATAATTTTACCTTTTTAGAATCTGTGTTTATAGGTTTCCTTTGATAAAAAAAAAAAATTCTTTCAAATTAAAGAACCACGTTCTTGCAAGCACCGTGTAGAAAGAAATAAGTGCACATTTTTTGAAAAAAGATAACGTGCAAGATAACGCTGTTTTTTCATATTTCTTCATTACTTCATTTACTTAAATTTCCTTAATATTTAAAATATGTATATTTTATGGTATTTCTTTGTTTTATTAGTATATACATACATTAAATTACTACGTCATCCTGTTTTCACATTTATCTGTTCTGCGCCAACGCAAACTCCATGTACTCTGTCCATCTACCTTAAGAGTCGCCTGGAAGCGCATGTCTCCATACAAACGGAAAAAGGGAATTGTGGCAATATTTGATAATTTTGGAGTAAAATTAAGCATTTAATCAATTATTATCATTATAATCTACGTACGTTCCTATACAGCTTGGTTAAAATACCAATGGTTTGGAATTACAAGCCTTTTCGAATTTGTATGGAAATCTTGAGTGGCGTATAATTCTCAAACATTTGATATTTTAACGAAACTGTATAGAAACGTACGTAGATTATAATGAGATCAATTGATTGGATGCTTAATTTTGCCCTAAAATTATTAAATGTTGCCACAATTTCCTTTTTCCATTTGTATAGAGACATGCGCGTCCAGGCGACTCTTAAGGTTGACTGGAAGAGATCGATAGGACCACCTTTATACCAACTTTTTTTATTATTTCTTTATTTTGTTTGATAATTGATACGATAAAGTACCTATATTCTATTTTATTCTATTCAACATGCTAGAAAACACACTAATTTGGCTTTGTAACGTTTTCTTTCGTCAGCAAGTAGAGTCTAGTCTGGTTTGAACTTGTTATCTTTTAATTACTAGTTCAATTTAAAAGAAAAAGATATAGAAATTTAAATTTTATTTAAAAATCTGACATTTGCAATTATAAATTTTAACGTTTTATTCTCTTTACATATTATTAGGTTTTTATTAACATGTTTTTTTACATAAGATTTTATTTACATACAAATGTACGGAGACCACACACAGTCACCAATTAAAAATATTCTAAGACGATTAGGGCAGTTAATAAGACATTAAATTTGCATGTATATTCAGACAAACAGACAAATTACCAAACAAATTGACGAAACGATATAATTAACGGATCCGAATATTGATATTAGGTGTAAATTTTGACAAGATTTCTTTTGAGCTTATCTAAAACATAGATTTGATTATTTATTTTCATTAACTTTAATTAAGACAATTAGTATAAGCAAACCTAATTTTGTTCATTTAGTTATATTCTTTTTTAATAATATACGTAATAGTGTCCTACATCTATTAAATATTGGTTGATACTTTGAATTTCTTCCTCCTATAATGTAAAATCTTGGATTGTATTGTAATTATTGGCAGTAATTTTAAATTGTTAATGTGTTACAAAAATGATATAAATAATGATACATCTTATAGAAACCTCCTTCTACTTAATCCTGTCAGATTTTTTTTTTATTATGAACGGATCAAATAAGTTTGTTTGAAATAGGTTGGGGGAAAACAAGGGATAATTTCGGGGTTTTGATTAAAACTTAACTCTTGCCAAGATTATTCCGTTAGGTCTAATCAAAAAGAATAATCTATACCACCACTTTACCCAAACTCCCTACAATCAAATCGATACAGTAACAGTTAAGACAATCGCTAACACAATTTAACTAAAAAACTGGCAATAAAGAAAAAAAAGTGGACTCTCGCCTCCCGCCAATAAAGTATGGCTACAATATCGTACATTACACCAATTGGCAGATGACCTTTTGGAGTCGTCTTAACGGTGTCTTGTATACAAAATAGTGAGAGAAGAGAAGTAAGCATTTCTCACAGTGAATCTTCAGTGGTTGCAAGACTCTTAAAGTAACACTGTGGACGAATCTTCCTGTAGTGTCTGTGTCATGATAAAGGTTCAGTAAGCCATGGGTGTCAATTGTTATTAAGGTGGCAATGTCTGTGTTGCAATAAGCATGATAAGCGACCACCACTATCTATATAGTGGTAGTTGTAACAGATACGCTATAGGTAGATGTCTTCAGTGAGCTATAATATCAGTAAGCTACAAGTACACAGCAAAACAAAATATTTACGAATGACCAAAGTTAAGACATCTATATTTCAGCCAAAAAAGGGATCTGTTCTATTTCGAACGTTAGTAAGTATTTTTAAACTTAACAGTTTACTGACAAAATTGTTCAGGCAGTGTCTTACGATTTCAAATATGTTTCGACTTTATTTTGAATACGTGTCATCTACTAATGCCGCACCATACTAGATAATACTTAGGTTTATAGCTGGATTGTAGGCTATTTCAAATTTACAATTAAATCACCTCACGCGTTGAAGGAAAACTTTACAATAAGTATTATCCTCTCACATTAAAATAATCATAAACCGTCGAGGGGAGTCGAGTTTTAAATTTGATGATCTCTCTCTACACACATAGGTATTCTTCTCTACTCTTCCTAATTGCAGTCTTGTACACTTTATTACAGTAATATGGCGCAACGTGATAAGGTGAAAAAGAATTCGGTTTTGGATATAGTGATGTCATTTTTCAATGTTGTACTAGTTGTTATCTTTGGCGAGATAAAAAACGGGTTTCTCGTTTTTTTTCTTTACGAATTTGGGTAGAGAATTTTTCAAAGATTCGTAGAATGTTTCGAATTGGGTGTTCATTTTCATACTTTTTGCGGTTTGATGCAAACTTAAATAATAAAAACTTAAAGTCTGAACTTTTAGAATTTTATTACAATACAAGAAGTAGATTCATAAAATATATATACATACAATAAAAAGTAAACTATTTTAAATTAAACGGTTAGCTTTTGGACCGTACGTGGCTCTACAGTATAAATTTTACTTTGTTCCAAGTAGATCTGTTACTTAATATTAGTCAGTTAAGTTTAAAAAAAATGTGTATTAAATAATTTTTTTACAGCAATTTGTTAATATTTATTAAAAGTTACATCAAAGAATAAGGATGAATTCATATATATGTACTCAAAAAAATCAATCAAGTCTCGACATTACAAACCATATCAAATTTTTTCAAATAAATCGATGTACGTACACGAGTCACGATACTCTACAAAAGGCGTTTATTGTATCGATTTTTCAAAATCGATTTGCTACGGATAGCAAACCTTTGACAGACTGACAGTGACGCGGCGAGTTTTGGCGGCAAAAATTAGATATGACGAATTTTAATACACGGAAGTAAAAAGAACGTACCTACAAGTTTTTTTTATATATAACTCATTACATATTCCGAGCTCCGTGGCGCAGCGGTCAACACGCCTGCCTGCGACACGGATGGTCCCGGGTTCGATCCCCGGTCAGGTCAAGATGAAAAATGATATTTTTCAGATTAGCCTGGGTCTTGGATGTTTATCTACATAAGTATTTATTATAAAATATAGTATCGTTGAGTTAGTATGCCATAACACAAGTTTCGAACTTACTTTGGGGCTGGCTCAATCTGTGTGATTTGTCCGTACATATTTAATATTTTGATATTTTGTGCTCACGTGATCCAATGGAACTCGTATCAGGTCTTTCTAGTCTCCACTGCAGGAGCACGACCCTCTCTGTACAACCAGAGCCATATACTAGGCTGAGTAGTCAGAGGATTTGGCCTACATTCTCCACGCTGGCCAGATGGGTTGGAGAGGTCTCTTTGATGTTAATAAGCTTTGTTTAGCTTGTGTTTTCTTAGTCACCTTTTACGATATCTACGAGATGACTTGGAATGGTGCTATTCTACTCTGCCGGGAACCACACGGCGAATTATAGATTTTTCTGTCTTTAAGAAAACTGTTACTTTAAAGCTGATAACAAAAAAAAGGACAAGAAATAAAAATAATTCCTTTTTTTGCTGTTTTAATACTAAGAGTGAAGGTGCTTACAGTAATTTTTATTTAGGAAATCTAAATCTTCTTAAGTTCTTATCCAACCGATCGCTTTATGATTGACAATAAACTTTATAAGCTAAAATAAACATTTTGATTAAATTAAAAAGCCTTATCTCAAATGTATGTATGAGATGTTTTGGTCGATATTACTTTAATATACATTTTATAGTGCTATGATGAAAAATTATAAATTCTTACTTTTGACATTTTGATGACTTTTGATATTAAGTAAATATAGTTCAATTACTTGAAAAATATTTTTATTATTACATGTTGAATATACTTTAATTGTGAATAAATTAAATCATTTTGTACAAAAAATATATAAGGTGATACATTTTGGTTCGTGACTTCGTGACGTACTTTTATTTTATCTTTATGATACATGATACTGTTTAATTATTCAAGTAATTTGCATATTAATGGCGCTAAATTAATGTATTAACAGTGTTGTTTAATAAATAGTTTGGAGATTTAAAATCGAAGTCTTTTTTATTTTGTTTTACCTAATAGTCAACAAGTACTCCGTATTTCAACTTCAACCAAAGCACTGAATCCTTACTGAACTGATCTTGATGAAATTTAAATGGGACCACACTGAAAGTATACTGAACATTTAAAAAATCGATTCATAATAGGGAAGTATGCACGTAATTTTTTTATTTGCTTAGTATAATCCTTAATAACCACCGTAAAAAATATGAAAGAACTTTTAAAATATCTTAATTAATGACGAAGATGTGAAACTTCAAAGTTTAAATTAGAAAGAGAAGGCCGATGTGGACTAGTGACGTCATAGTCTATGTCATGCATACATTTGCCATATAAAATAGTGTTTTCGCGAGTGAGATAGACACATATTCGTAAAATCATTTTATCTCGTTCGGTTTTCAACCAAATTTTATTCTTTTTTAACCTTCAATATTTTACTATTGAATATTTTTGGATAAACTGGTAAGATAACAGATATTTTTTTCATGCATATTCCCTATTGCCTTATTTTGGATGGAGATTAGAAAGAGTTTGGTTGGATGTAATTATTTAAAATTAAAAAAAAAATTACGCTTAACCAAAGTAAAACAGCATCCGCTTTTATTGGTTAAAAGAAAATATAAAACGCTAAACAAAGACCAGAGACATGCAAAAAAATTGACATGCGCAGAATTGGCAACATTCACAAAATATTCTTCATCTTTTAGTTTTGAGTTTCATAACTTCCATCCTCTACAACCATAAACAAATAATTGTTTTAAATCGTCCAAATAAATATTAATAAAAAGAAAAAAAAATAAGTTTAATAATAAAAAGTTGCCATTCACAAGACCCCGTAGTATGAATATCTTATTGAACGTTTTGTGACAACCCTCTCGACACAATGGGAGCTTGAATCGTACTTATAAAATTAATCACGGTACACAACTGTTTGTTAGTAAACTGTCACACAAAGCCATTGTGCCACCGTGAGCCGCTGTCATTGTGTTAAAACGAGCCAAGTGTGAGTCGGACTGGCACGTGAATGTTTCCGTACAAAATTATTCACGTGACTAAACTATTTGTTGGTAAACTATTTCTGTTACTATTGTGTTAGACAAGCTCAATGATACAGCCGTCAACACGCCAGCCTGCGACACGATCCCGGGTTCGATCTCCGGTCAGGTCATGATGAAAAATGAACTTTTCTGATTGGCCTAGGTCTGGCATATTTATCTTTATGTGCATTTGTGATAAAATCTTGTCGTTGGGTTAGTATTCCTTATCACAAGTCTCGAAGTTACTTTGGGGTTAGCTCAATAATTCAAGCAAGAGTTATATAATATAACTCATGCTTTTTTATTTGTAGAAATAAATATAAAATACTAGCTGTTATCCGTGGCTTTGCCCACGTCATATATAGCCTATGTCTTTTTCAGTACCCTAACCTATGTATATGCGAAATTTTATGATGATTGGTTCAGTAAATATGGCGTGAAAGCGTAACAAACAAACTCACTTTCGCATTTATAATATTAGTTAGGATTAGGATGATAAGTGCTTTAGTACACTAGTTTCACTGATCAAAGACTCTACATGAGTTTTTGTTGTAATACAATTTCCGTAAAAGCGTCAAGGTAAGTTATTACAACGAATCATTAAAAGGTAGAATTCCGTTACTTTATTTAGTTACCGAACCCTTATAATGAAGTAGCAAGGTTACAACTCTCGTACGTATTGTTCAATGGAATGTGCGGTTTGGTGATCTGGATTTGATCTTTATTGTTAGGTGGGCAAAGAAGACAAATTATAAAAAATTATATCAAAGAACACAATCAAGTCTAGAAATATTAGAACTTTTCTCTTCTACAAATTTTTATAATAAATGCGATTTTTTTGTGGATTTGAGTAGGTAATTATTTTTTATTCACGTAGTTAAAAAAATTTAAACCTTCAAGAAACAACTGGATGGATTTTAATGAAACTTTACGATGTTGAAATAACTGAAATATTTAAATAAATAAAGTAAAGCTTAAGAAGTTGCTAAAAATGGCTAGTATCTCTTTTAAAATACTTGCTACCTTTTAATTTATTTGTGTTAAAGATTAAAAGTGAATTCATATAGCTAAAATAAAAAGCACGTAAGTATGGTTATTTTAACTTGTAAAATTAATATGTATTCAGTATCATTATCTTATCATCCCAGCCTATTAACTATCTTACTAAGACAGTGATATTTCTTATTTCCATTCATTTTTTTGGAGTATTATTTTTCTAAAAACTTTTTTGTTGTTGGAAAAAAGATATCATCATCATCATCATCATCAGGTCTTTATTAGCCTCCACTGCAGGAGCACGACCCTCTCTGTACTGCCAGAGCAGTCAGAGGATTTGGCCTACACTCTCCACGCTGGCCAGACGGGTTGGAGAGGTCTCGTTGATGTTTATAAGCTTTGTTTAGCTTGAGTTTCCTAAGTCGCCTTTTACGACATCCACGGGAAGATTTGGAGTGGTCCTATTCTTCTTTGCCGGGAACCACACGGCAAAAAAGATACGAGTATATCATAAACATATTACAGAAGCCACAATTCACGAATAATAATAAAAAAAGATTCATGCTACATTTATACTAGTCTTTATCATAAATCGATGCACCCTTACGATCGAATTATACAAACTGTGAAGTAATAAACGTTACACCGTATCGATTGAGTTATATCTCATTGAAAATATCCGATTGATCCGGATCGAATATATCATCGATTAGAAAAACGATGGACGTAGTATTGCGATGCGTCTCCGTTTCTGTTTTTTATTCTTGAGTTATTACAGCGATAAATAAATACATTTGTAATCTATTAGTTCTCGTTCGTTTTTTATTATTACAGAAAGTAAAGTGGTTGTCGCATGAATAAAGTTCCAATTTTAATTTTTTTTTAATTGGCGCTTTTTTATGCTAAGGAACGGTAAACGAGCAAGCGGTTCACCTGATGGAAAGTGATCACCGCTGCCCATGGGTTACTGCGACATCAGGAGTGTGATAAGTGTGTTGCCGGCCTTTTAAGATAACATAGACTCGACATAGAAAATATTGGAAATTTCTATTCTAATGTATAAGGGTATTTAGGGGCATCAAATCGATCTAGGAAAACACATGGAAGACTTTTTCAAGCAGAGCTCAATCACCCTGGTACATCATCATCATCATATTATAAAAATAAATTAAAATTAATTTGGGCAAAGAAACGTGGCCTTTGAAACATTTACTAAATTCAAAGTGGGATCAATCCTTTTTTTTTTTTTAACAATTTACATAAACAATGTAAATTACTCTAACTTTTGGTTATTTTGGAAGTAATAATCATTTTCAATATTTTATTGATATAATTTGCATTAACATAATAAATTTATTGGTAATTCAATATCTTTAAATACTTAGTACTTTATTAAAGTCAATAATAATGTTATGAACATACATTTGAACCTAAAATTTATATCAGAAATCCCTTTAAAACTGATATCGAGGCTACAATTTACACAAAATTTAGCAATTTAGAACATAAAACAGATTTGTAGATTATAATAATTTATATGAACCTCCACTCTACATAAGATGTAAAGCTTTATTTACGATTTACCGTGATTTGAACGATTTGGAGTGAATACATCATGGACCTAGAAATAATATGGACTGAATCTGAGGACATCACAAGTGACGCCAACTTCTTAAGTTACGTGTTTGCAGTATAAATATGTTCAAATTTAACGTTTAGAAGAATTTGGATTTCTAACAGGGGAAAATGTAGTAAAATTGCATGCATTTTTAATATCGCGAGAGCAAGTATCGCAACTCGTTTGGATGCATTTACATAACACAGAAATGTCTATATGTATCCTGTGGGATTGTGTTTGTGACTCTGTAATGTATAAGGGGCCTATCATGATTATTCTTAGATTCATGATTACTCCAAATGTAACTTAGTGTTTGTTATGTTAACTTGTGAGGATTTAGTTGTTTCTCAATCTCACCCAAAATTGTTATTGGTACTCAAATTTATATAAAATAATATTTGTAGTTTCCCGGGGATGAGAACTAGTGAAGTTGTAGGCACACGCTAGTTAATAATGTTACCTAATAGAAATTATTTTTCAAAATTACGTAAAACTTGCTTTGTGAGTAAACAAATTCAAGTATAATGACGAAAAACAAAAATTAGAATAACTTACGATAATCTCCATCCTACTGGCGAATGTAAAACAAATAATTCGATGCATTATTCATAAAATCCTGTTATATCAGATATATTTAGGCGAAATGAGTGTGGTCGCATTTTAATGTCGTAATTAAGATGTATCCGTAACGACTATTAGTTTTTTGAAACTGTTCTAAATGCGTTATCTTCGGACGATTAATGAATTACGCATAAATGATATACTTTATGTGTTTAGCTAATGTGAAGAGCAAGTTTGAACTATTTTAGATATTCAAATACGTGAGATAAAATTTGGATATGTAAACATTACAAGAATAGTTTTAAAAACTGGGCCTTAATTAATAAAAAATGAAGCACATAAGAGTCGCCTGAACGCGCATGGCTCCATACAAACGGAAAAAGGGAATTGTGGCAATATTTGATAATTTTGGAGAAAATTAAGCATTTTACCAATTAATCTCATTATAATCTACGTACGTTCCTATACAGCTTGATTAAAATACCAATGGTTTGAGAATTACAAGCCTTTTCTTTGTATGGAAATCTTGAAGGCGTATAATTCTCAAAGTATTGATATTAATGATGTATAGGTCGTCTTATTATTGATATTAATGATGTTAGCTGTGTAGTTCCCGGCAGAGTAGAATAGGACCACTCCAAGTCATCCCGTGGATGTCGTAAATGGCGATTAAGGAAACACAAGCTAAACAAAGCTTATAAACATCAAAGATACCTCTCCAACCCATCTGGCCAGCGTGGAGAGTGTAGGCCAAATCCTCTGACTACTCAAGCTAATATATGGCTCTGGTAGTACTGAGAGGGTCGTGCTCCTGCAGTGGAGACTTGAAAGACCTGATGATGATGATGATGATTGGTATTCAAACAGGTATTAATGATGTATAGGTCGTATAATAACACCCTTTTCTATGCTTTAGGATTGTTAAAAAAAGATCAGAAAGTCAGATTTATGTGTTTTAAGAATCACCCATATGATAAAAACAATTAGTTATTTTTTATCTTCTTTTCATTCAAAAATAAATAAATATATAATGTATGTATTTAAGAGCAATGAGCTCAATTTGACTATCCTCTGACTGCTCTGGCTAATACATATATGGCTCTGGTAGTACAGAGAGGGTCGTGCTCCGGCACCGGAGACTAATAAAGACCTAATGAAGAAGAAGAAGAGCTCAATTTTGAATATCTTCATTGTTGTAATTTGTTACAAAGATTCAAAATTAGAACAAACCGCTGGCATATAAGTGGTAATCTCAGAAGATTAGCCGTAATATTATACTTAGAAATGCAATGTCATCTAATTAGACTTTTTTTTTTCTTCAACGGATATTCAGACGAGGATGTTAAAAAAATCTTCACATAGTTTGTTTAAGCTGCCGTCAAAAATTGACATCATTAGTCTTCCCAACGTCAATTGAACAAAAACAGACGAAACAAATTGAATATTCCCACATACTGAGGTGAAAATCCAAGGATAAATACAGGATATTAGACTATAATAAATGATGTGAACCCTTTCACGTTATTTTAGAACTTAAAAGCATTGTAATAGATATCATAATGGCATGAGAGAAAGTAACAGCAGATATCGTTAGTAAGAAGGTTGACAATCAAAATGTAGTTTTGTGTGATCCAGTCAAAAGAAAAGGCAATCCGCATGTGGACCATTTGATTAATGATGTTACTTCAAAACTATTATCACCAAACTCTATAGGAAGCAAGACAATTGTTGGTATTATAGCAGAACGCGGCAAAAAACCAAACCCTTAGATTTTGTAAAACAGATTTTATATTCAGATGCCTAAGGTTTCAATTTGATTCAATTTTGATTTAAGATTTCGCGTATTATTGTTGATAATAAAAAGTTGACTAATGATTCTGGTTTGGGATCAAATATTCATGTTTATTTTTTAACAGTTGACATGTTTTGTTACACTTAACGCTTTACTGGGCCTTGTTCAATGGTATGAGCGTCTGCCTCATTGTTATGTGCTATTATTTCTTTGTATGTTTTATTCATAGCTTGAATATAAAGTACTTGAGACAATGCGCTGGTAGCCGGTATCATTTTGAGTATGACATGTATTCATTATCTAATAGTAGAGTTAGATTAAGATTTAGCATAATGTACGGTGATTATTTAAATCAGTTCAAGTGTGTTTTTATTTATTTCTAGGTGAAGCGAAAAAAAATTTATAGATTTATAATCTAAGTAAATAAATAATAATAAATATATAGGGACAAAACACACAAATTAAGCTAGCCCCACAGTAAGTTGTGAACTTGTGTCGCAGGATACTAACTCAACGATACTATATTTTATAACATATACTTATATAGATAAACATCCAAGACTCAGGTCATTTTGAAAAAGATCATTTTCCATCATGACCTGACCGGGGATCGAACCCGGGACCCCCGTGTCGCAGGCTGGCGTGTTGACCGCTGCGCCACGGAGCTCGTCGAAGTAAGAAGAACTATTTTATTTTAAGACTCTTATGAACTTTCATAATGCAAATAAAAAACTGATTTGAAAGAAATAATAATATACCTGAAACAAAGTTGTAGTAAAATATTGAATTACCATAACGTCTTTGCTTCACACGTAGTAGACAGAATCCCAAAATAAAGATCCGAATATAGTCTATCGTAGCTAAATTAAGCTTGTCATAATAAAACCCGGCTTTACTCACGTTTAATTACGTCAGATCCGCCGACTAGTTTCAGTCTGTTTATCTCGCGTAAGTTTTAATATTATAACTGTCATCACAACAAAATCAAAATTATTGACATGTTAATTACGTCACTAGTTTCGTTGATCTAACCGCCCTGAAACTGTCTCATATTTTGAAGTTTTAAGTAAATCCCCTACAAAAAGTTTTGCTATCTACGAAGAGCAATATAATTATGTAAGAAATGATAGAATTATGCTAGCATTCTTATCAGGTCTTTTTTATTCTTTACTGCAAGAGCACGACCCTCTCTGTACTACTAGAGCCGTATATTACCCAAAGCAGTCACAGGATTTGTCCTACCCTCTCCACGCTCACCAGAGAGGTTGGATAGGTCTCTTTGATGTTTATAAGCTTTATTTACCTTGTCTTTCCCAAGTTGCTTTCTACGACGTCCACGGGAATATTTGGAGTGGTCCTAATTCTACTTTGCCGGGAACCACGCGGCAATTTATATTTTTACCTACATATAAATCACTGCAAACAGATTATTATCTAAGTAAAACACCTTTGCAAGTGTGAATTTTTACATTTAACACTAGACATTCTTACATTTAGTACCAGCAGCTCTCACGTTGATATGAAAGATAACAGATGCGCTAGGATTGCGTAAGGTGAAGCCTAGTTACCACGGATTTGGTGTGGCAAAGACACTTCCTTCCATCGGTGAGTCATCAGTTAATCCTTTCTTAAACTTTTGCGCTTTAAACACATAACTATTAATACTAATAGGGCTTCATCTACATTAGGTCTTTTTAAGTGTCCACTGCTGGAGCACGACTTTCTCTGTACTACCAGAGCCATATATTAGCTAGATCACTCAGAGGATTTGGCCTCTACACTCCAAACTGGTCAGTCGGGAATTCTACTCTACCGGGAACCACGCGACAATTTATATTTTATACATACATAATAGATTGTAGATGTAGGTGCCAAAGCTGCTAGTCTAAAATGGTGCTGGGCGGGGCATGTTTGTCGCATGCGGCCAGAAAGGTGGGCAAACCTTGCCACTTTCTGGGTACCGGACGGCCGCCGTGGGAGAGGCAGACCGAGAAGGAAATGGCGAGATGACATAGATAGATTTAAACAAGCATGGCCAGATATAGCGAAAGATCGAAAAGAGTGGGGCATTCAGGGGGAGGCCTTTGCCCAGCAGTGGGACACAACATCTACAGGCTAGGAAAAAAAAACATACATAATAATTATTTACTGAATACAGATTACAAACTAAGTAAAACACTTTCAAACTACATCCTACCGGGCGTAATAAAGCAATTAGTGTGAATTTTAACATCTAACACTAGACATCCTAACATTTAGTACCGGCAGCTCTCACGTTGATATGAAAGATAACAGATGCGCTAGGATTGCGTAAGGTGAGGCCTACTTACCACGGATCTGGTTTGGCAAAGACACTTCCTTCGAATGGTGAGTCATCATTTATACTTTTTTAAACTTTTGCGCTTTAAACACATAACTATTATTTTTGTTAAAAGGAGAAACCTTGCTGCAAACACGACGGATAAATAAATAATAAATAAATAAATAAATATATACGGACAAATCACACAGATTGAGCTAGCCCCAAAGTAAGTTCTTATGAAAGACTTGTGTTATGGGATACTAACTCAACGATAGAATATTTTATAACAAATACATATATAGATAAACATCCAAGACCCAGGTCAATCTGAAAAAGATCGTTTTCCATCTTGACCTGACCGGGAATCGAACCCGGGACCATCCGTGTCGCAGGCAGGCGTGATGACCGCTGCGCCACGGAGCTCGACAATATATATATGGATAGAACACCAAGGAAACGTCAGCGGAAATATATAAGAGCTAAGTCCTATTGGGTATCATCATCAACACGTATTTTCAGTCTCCACTGCAGGAGCACGACCCTCTCTGACTACCAGAGCTATACGTATATTAGTCAGAGCAGTCAGATGATTTAGCCTACACTCTCCACGCTGGCCAGACGGGTTGGAGAGGTCTCTTCGATGTCTATAAGTTTTGTTTAGCTTGTGTTTCCTAAGTCGCCTTTTAAGACATCCACGGTAAGACTTGGAGTGGTCTACTCTGCCGGGAACCACACGGTACTACATATTAGGTATAATTACCTAATAGGACTTAGCTCTTATTTATTTTAGTCAGGCATGACTTTGTTGAAGAAATGGGGTAATTAATATTCAGATCTGTGGGTAATTTTAATGCCAGTTAGTTTTGTTTTAATCATTAAAAAGATGTTCTCGCAAGAATACGATTTTTATTGATTACTTACATAAGTAAGCAATAAAACTCAAATATTTTATAACTCAAAAATATACATAATATAGTTTTGGGTAGTAAAATATTTTAATGACAATGGGTGCAAAAAAGTCTATTATGTCGCAATACTAAAACGTATGTACAGTTTCCCAACTAAAGTTAAGTCTGCAGGAAACATGAACACTGCAAAATTTTCGAAACTTTGTTACTTAATGTTATTGAAATTATTAAAAAGTATAACAATCTCGAAAACATTGGAATACTTAAGAATAAGATAATCTGTTATTGAACTTATAAAGCACATATACCTTTCCATATTTTGCTTTTTATTCACACTTAATAGGTAAGCTAATAGCTTTATAATTTATTTAATACGCCACAAAAAAATACAATACTCTGAAGAAACTCAGTCACGATCAAAAGCTATTTTTATTTTCATTTTCTAAAATGAAAAGGAAATAAAATTAAAACATTTTTCACTTAAGAAAAGCCCGGTGGTCCAGTGGGTGTGAGCTCTGTGAGCGCTTACGTATGTTAAGCAACCCCTGGTGCAGTCCCTACTTGGATGGGTGACCGCAAGTGGCATAAAAATATTTCAAGCTCCTCCGTGCTTCGGAAGGCACGTTAAGCTGTTGGTCCCGGCTGTCATCGTTGATGGCAGTCGTTAAGATATGTCAGATATCTTAAGGCAGCTTGAAAAATCTGACACCAGTGTTGGCCACTTACACATACGAAAAACAAACAAAAAACAAAACTTAAGAAAAAGAGTTTATATAAACACAAAATTTGTCTGAATGTAACTGCATTTAGTGATAAGGTCGCCTGTTGTTTTTATAGATATTTTTCTTTATGTGTATTTCTTTAGAATGTTGGAATAAGGTGTGAAATAAATAAATAATCTGTGTTGAATCTGGAGCATGTAAAGATAGGAAACTAAGACATCGTGAGAAACAGTTTAACACCGTAAACATTGATTTACTACTTAGATCTCAGCAATTAATCAAAACGTAAAATATTAACGGCCCACTGTTTCCGACGAAGGAGGTACGCTAATTATATTTATTTTATAATTACTCCAGTAATTTGTCCACTGTTGACACACTTAGGATTTCCTCTCATTACTGAGAAAATAGCATACTTAAGTTGATTAAAAATAAAGATTTCTATCTGATTTCAACATAAAACTATTACTTGAAAAGAAGGTAGGTAAATATGAGGAGATACTATCGTGTCTGCAAAACGGATTCCAGGGTACTAAATATTTAATTTACATCCAGGATACAAGTATTTTACATCTCATGTCATAATAAAGAATGCAGTATAGCAAAGCAAAAGAATGCAGTATAGCAAAGCAATTTAAATTAAAGCGCGATTAAGTGTTTTGTTGAAATTTTTTTCAATACAATTTACTTTGACTAGAAACTATCAAGTAGCAGTTGCGGTGAATAATAAATAAATAAATACCTAATAAATAAATATATAGGCACATATCACACAAATTGAGCTAGCCCCACAGTAAGTTGTGAACTTGTGTCGCAGGATACTAACTCAACGATACTATATTTTATAATATAAACTTATATAGATAAACATCCAAGACCTAGGTCAATATGAAAAAGATCTTTTTCCATAGTGACCTGACCGGGGATCGAACCCGGGACCCCCGTGTCGCAGGCTAGCGTGTTGACCGCTGCGCCACGGAGCGAGTTCTGCGTTGATGTTTAGAATTTAGATTTTCGAAGTTCTAACCTATTTTGATTTTTACAATTACATATAAAAAGATAATTAAATTTTAGTTAAATACAGAAAAAAAACATAGTATTTATAACTGCATTCTTCATTATGACGGCAAAACTGGGTATGCAACCGAGAACACGCTTAGGTGAGAGAGAGAAAGCAATATAGTTCGTGTGGGCTGGCCATTAAGTATATGCTTATTAAAATTCTATCCACGTACGATACTAAATTTTGTGACAATTATGACGATAGTATAAGATATAGGGGCAGAGTTCAAACGTTGGGAGCTAGGTGTGGGAAATATATTGTGTAATGTATTATAGTATTGTTGTTAGAAAAGTTATATCTGATTAAAATACGATAGGTATTCATCATCATCATCAGGTCTTTTTTAAGTCTTCGCTGAAGGAGCACGACCCTCTCTGTACTGCCAGAGCCATACATTAGCCAAAACAATTGTATACTAGTGATTTTGTGGGATGTAAACTTCGCGAATCTTTTTACAGCAAACTCACTCCTTCCATTCAGCCATTTTATAGAAAGGTAAATGAGTAGTAATGAATAAAATTAAACTGACTTAAATTTTTCCTAACGACTGAAACACTCTTCTCTCTATTACAAAAACGACTACAGTAATTCAGATCGACAGTATTTCGTAGGTTGGACGATCACAAATTCAACAAAACAAGAATCATGGTTATCCAACTTATAGTTTTTGATATATGTACGACAAAAACACTATATTGTATATTACATACATACACCTACGAAAGTAGGCACACGGCTTAGAAGCTAGTAATATACACAAACACTGTGAAATTTTGACAATGATTTATATCTACTCGAATTGATAACCTCTTTTTTTAAGTCGGTTGAAAAGCCCGTCCGCGTAAAACATTTATGATAGTTCAGTCAGTCCGGTAGTGTATGGGCCAAGTCACTTTCACAAGCTGTATTAATTATTGTTTCTCACTATACACGAAATGTTAGGAAATTATAATTGCGAAAATTAATATATTCATTTGATTAATATAATATGTATAGGTAGGCTTCGTGTGAAGTCATTTTAATGCAAATCGTAGTCATATAGTTTTATCGCCTAATTAATTTCGCAATTTTAAATATTTGATGTTTTTAGTATTTGATAATTTTAAAACAATGTCACTGTGATATAATAAAATAGAATATTACTTCCTATTATGTACAATTAAAGGGTAAGTCGGAGGTGCAAAATGTGTGTTTAATGCAAGCAAAGTCGTGAGAAAATTATAGTTAATTTATAATAACGCCATATTTTACAGATATATGCATCCTTACACCAAAAGCTTGATGAATCATCATTAAAACCAAAACTGGATTGATTAATTACACCACAATAATAACACAAACAAGCGATCGAAGGTAATATTAAAATATTCTCACATGATCATCGCTGGGAACACAGCCACAAAATTAATATTGTACTTAACTCGGCCTCTTTTCATCTTTAATGGATTCTCAATACATCGAATTTTAATTTACTTTAATGTTAAAAATTAATTGAGATACTTTCGTTAACTTTTCAAACATTAATTAATATTGTAGATTAAAGTTAAACGTTAGAAATTTTATAAATTTGCATTTACATATTTTTAATTTATTGTATGTTTAAATTATGAATCCGTAATGATTTAAAGTATAGATTTGAATTTTATTACGTGAATTATTGTGTTGGGCTAGTTAATATGTTAAATAAACGTTATTAGAATATGTCCTTCATCAAAAATTAATCAAAATATGTAGGCGCATGATACATATACATGAAACGATACTTGATAAAAAAGCCATGGCAGCTTTGGTACGAGGGTATCAAGTTTGATTTCAGGTACGGAAAAATACTTGTTCAGAGCTACCCAAGGAGTTTGGCGTCAAGCCGGCAGCCGGACGTAAAAACGTTTGCCAAGTTATGACACTGCACGAATGTTGTTATAATAGCGGATCTTATCGTCGTCATCAGTTTATTATAAATACTCGGGTTTGCCGTATTTTTGTGAACAAATTATTATAAATATTCATTGTGCCTGGCGCTCGAGCAGGCATGACAACTAACATAAAGTACAGTAGTCAAAGGTTCATGCGAGGAGTCATTTGCGCTTAATAGGCTTGTTTCCTGGGCCAAAATAATAATAGTAAAATTAATTCGTCATCGTACTCAATTAAATGATAAAGATATAATGCGTTAAAGTTCATATGTGGGGGCTTGTAACATCACAATTCGATAAAATATGTACCGGACTTCATTTATAATTCGATTGAAATTATAAAAAAATCGTATACAATGTTTTTGTAACCTAACTGTAGAACTAATTATATATATATATATATATATATATATATATATATATATATATATATATATATATATATTTAGGAAACTAACTTATTGCATTTTACACTACTATTGAACCATTGTCTTATTTTTTAAAACTTTTATTAAATAAATACTTATTCATCACCATCATCATTTCCTGTAGGTGACACGGTCAGTCGACCATGCACACCCTGGTGTCAGAGTTCTTCGGAACTGCCTCTCTCTCTAATACTTACTTACTTCCTACGGCGCTACAACCCTTTATGGGTCTTGGCCTCTTCCACAAGTTTCTTCCACCTGTCACGCTCCTTTGCCTCTTTCTTCCAGTTTCTATATTTTCCCATCTTCTTAAGGTCTTTTTCAACGCAATCCATCCATCTCTTCCTTGGTCTGCCTCTAGGTCGTTTCTCTCTCTAATACCTAGTATAAAATTATAGTATAACGTAGTAGCTTACCATGCCTGTAGTGAATCTACGCATTACTACTATGATTTACACTTATGCCACTCAAGAATTCAATTTAACAACAATCCTCCTATTACGGTTTCAATGTAAATCTTAGAGTTTTATTACAAATTTTATGGATGCATTGATGGCATAACGCTCTGTTAACGAGAGTTAATGGCTGGTTAAAATACCGCTGCGTTGTTACACATCTGATAAGTTATGTAAGCTCTTACTTAACACCATAACTAGCGTACTTGAAGAATATATCGCTATTATTTATGGACTTTATCCTGGCTGTGGTGACAGTTACGTGTTTAATTATATTGTTTACAGTCAATCCGCCCAGACTTTGCCCGTAATACGTACCTAACCTATGCCACAAAGGAATATTGTACCTTTACAACAGTTAAATAAGTTTTCGAAATCGGTTCTGTAGCTTCTAAGATTAGGGCGTACCTAGGTATAGAAGTATAGATGAATATCTATTAGGGCGTAAGTATAGTATAGATAAATAACTAGTAGCTCTCTCTCTCTGGCTGCGCTTGTGTATGTATTATAATTAAAACCTTCGTCGTCACTACTATTAATAAAAACTGCTTGGAAATTCGTGCAGTCGATTTTGAGTTTATCGCGAACAGACAGACAGGCAGACTTTGTTTTATAATTGTAGTGATATGCGTAGAAATCCAACCCATCTTACTTACTTTATTTACTGAACTATTGTTATTGACCTTTAGTATTATTTTAAACCAGCCCCCGTAGCATGGCTCCCGCGACGCCGTTTATATCGCGCGATAAACTATCTACTTCTCGCTCTTCAGTATTGTGAAAAACAAGATGGCGATAGTCGATAAACGTTGTCGTGCGTGCCATGCTACGGGGGCTGGTGTACTTTCAAACCAAATCAGCGGACAAACTTACTCAAAGAGGCGCCACTGTCACGTGTTCTTCGGACTTTGAACGTTATAGCGCAGATAACCGATTTGTTATTTTGTACATTGAATGAATTTACAAAAGTAGCTCATTCGTTTTGTGCTACAAAAATTAAGGTATATAAATATTTGTTGATTTGGCACAACTATTGCTCTAGGTATAATAGCCTGTAAAAATAGTTGTAAGTTCGGAAATAAATAAAATAAATAAACAATCAGCCGAGATTTTGTTACATTGATAGCAGTTTACTTATTTTGGCTAGATAGTGGTATTCAAATTTCCAGCGTTAGTCCCATAGGAAAATTTATTAGGGCTGGATTGCCTTTCTAAGGATCGGACATGGTTTTACTAACAAATCAGCAGTAAATTTCTACTACGATATATTTTTTTAAATTACCTAAATTTCAAATAATCAATGAAATCTTGCTACAAAATACTTGATTCCCTTCTTAAAACGGTAAACTAACAAAACTACAAAAAAATTCTACCAAAAATTCATTGACGACAAAGCAGAATGACGATGCATTCCTCTAACCACTTAGCTCATTTTTCACAAACACTTGAACTCCAACAGAATCATTAATAAATATTTAAAGAACATCTGTCCTTGCGTGACAATTTCACGATAAACAATATTTGTGCAAAACTATAACAAGATTTACAATCACCAAAATCAACTTTAACTTTTATGCCATAAAACACAAAATCGTACCAATACCTTACGACTACTGAAACCATACTTTCATCCAAATACGGACTTTAATGACGTTAATATTAGGTAGAAAATTCATGGTTGCGAGGTTGAAATTTGAAACGAAGTGTGTGGTAATGTTAGTACGGGAGCCAGAATTTGATAAATGATATGATTTGATACGCGCTGCGAGGCTTGGGAACTGTTCTGATTAAATTTGGGACATGTTATATGTATTTCCGCTGCTATGAAGAATACGTCGGTTGAGATGGGAGCTTTTTATAAGTAGATCATTCGATTGATTGTGAGTGATGATTTTGTATCACAGTAGTCAAGTTAATAAATTGCAGACTATAAGTAAGCTAACGATATAAAAAGAGATTTTTTGTTTCCTTCTGTTTATTATTAATTCAACTTCATTCTATGCTTAACTGTTTTGATATACCTACCATACTACAAAAATTCGTGACTAGGTCTCGATACTTTCGTCAAAATACGTAAGTAACGTTTGTGTTTATATTAAAATTTATTTATTTACTTGGTTGCTTTTACAAATTCATGCAGATAATGGTAGAAAAACATTACCAGTGATTATGGTAAGACATTACAATTTTTTTATACTGCACTACATATTTTTTTAGTACAAGTTTTTATTTGACCTTTGTTAATTTGACTTCGAATATGTGCAATAAACTCTATACTAATTCACTTATTATTAGAAATTTTACAAAAAATATAGAACCATATAAACTTTTTAAAATAATGTAAGTTTATCTCATAAATAAATCAGATTCAAATCAAGTAAGCCGAGAAACTTTTAACTTTATAAGGCCATAAAGTTCTAAAATATGCAGTCGAATCAAATAGGAAATTTAAGGCTCTGTCTATAAGGTAGCACTTTATTAAGAAAATCGATTGTTATCTGTGCATTTTACTGGGCAGTAAAGTCTGTTTGTATGGTTATTTACATAGTTAAAGTTACTACCCGTGTTGGGTACCGTATCGCCACTTGCGTTGTGAGTACCGTCAGAATATTACGTGTAATATAGAATTATTCTTCGCCGTTAAATTTTGATTTTTTTTTCCATATTATCACTATACGCCCATCAATGTGTTACAAGAGGCCTTTGGGCATTAAAAAAATTATTATAAATCAATTAATATATAGGAACATATCACACAAATTGAGCTAGCCTTACAGTAAGTTGTGAACTTGTGTCGCAGGATACTAACTCAACGGTACTATATTTTATAGTATATAAATACTTATATGGATAGACTTCCAAGACCCAGGTCAATATGAAAAAGATCTTTTTCCATAATGACCTGACCGGGGATCGAACCCGGGACCCCCGTGTCGCAGGCTAGCGTGTTGACTGCTGCGCCACGGAGCTCAACATTATGACCTTAGACTCTGTCTACCCTGTAAATTATAAAGACGTGATACTACATATGTATGTATGTAAAATTGACGATCTCCGTGGTGCAGTGGTTATCACGCCAGCACACGATTGATCCCGAGTTCGAACCGCAGTCAGGACATGATAGAAAACGATTTTATTCAGACAGGCCTTGCTCTTAGGTGTTTATCTTACTTATATTATATAGTATCGTTGAGTGAGTATCCTACGACACAAATTCACAACTTACTGTAGGGCTAGCTCAATTTGTATGAATTTCGTTACTTATTCTAGTTGGACATTTCACGAAGTATTCTAGTTAGACATTTTGAAATTCTAGGCAAAAGTCATGTTAATCAGATAAAGATAGTTTATTTATTTATTAGATTAATTTGGTGACTGACATACGTACTCTGCTGACCAAGGATGATATTGATGGCTTGTTAAACTGATGGAAGCACGTAGCCCTGAATCTTGACGTGTCGAATCTGAAAGCCTTTATCCTGCAGTGGGAAATACTATGGGCTAATAAAAAATAAATATTTTTGTCAAATATCAAACCGAACAATCTTTATATGAATCATTTTTAATGACTAAACAACCGTTATGCATATCAATATTTATACCTTCAGACCCTTTACCGCTCAGTAATATGCATTGACCTGACTCTTACAAAGTTTAAGCTGTTCTTGTAACACTTTATTCAAATTGGATATGACTCTCGGGTTAATAGAGAAAAGATTACAGTGGTTTTATTACCGTTTGCATATAAACACCTCTTTAAAACAGTTAGAATCTTATATAGTACTGTACTAGGTCATAATTTAACCTAGGTGCCTTATAATATGATATCAAGAAAATATAAATAACGCAAAGAAAACTTGCGCATATTTTAAATATGAATATAAAGGGTTAGTATCGAATGGTCGCAAAGATCAAAAGTAGCCACTCGTACCGTGAGCGGATACATATGAATTAAAAAAGTCAAAATAAATTAAGAAATAATTTTTTGTCTGTTTTTCGTATGTGTAAGTGGCCAACACTGGTGTCAGATTTTTCAAGCTGCCTTAAGGCATCTGACATAGCTTAACGACTACTAATACTACTTAGAAATAATTATAAATAATCGGATCGGAACGACTACTCGCACACACGTCTTCACGTTCGCCCAGAGTAAGACCTCCGGATGAGGTCGAAACATATCGGCCTATAGCTATCTTTTAACGGCAGTAACATGTATTTTGCATATTTATAATGTTAGTGCTTGCTTTACATTAGTCAAAATTAATGTACCTATGGGTAATGGTTATAAGTTATCACAGAAAAAAAATTAGATTGCCATTTATTTCCTCCATTATTATTAGCTCTATTTAGTACAGATTTCTCAAAACCGTCATTTATTGGGTCATTAAATTTTTAAAACGTTTTACTATCAGACACCGTATCCTAGAAGTTATTAAGTACAATAAATTTAAGAGCTGAATGTACTAGCCCAAGCACCGACTCTTAAGTGTTAATCAGATTACGTACTGGCGAACTGTAAAATATCGCTTTAATATTATAATCTAGTTATTTTAATGTCTAGCCACGTATCTATGACTATTGCCGCAACTCCGGACTTAGGGGACTAGTTACGGGCCTAAGCCTCGGGCAGCAATTTTAAGGGGGGCCAAAATTATCATATAATATGCAAGAAGGTGCGATTTAGCAGCCATGTACCCATGACAGGCAGGGGTGGCCGAATGTCAGGCCTTTTTAGGGTTCCGTAGTAAACAAGGAACCCTTATAGTTTCGCCATGTCTGTCTGTCTGTCTATCTGTCTGTCTGTCTGTCTGTCCGTCTGTCCGTCCGCGGTTTTACGCAGAGACTATAAGTACTAGACAGCTGTAATTTGGTATGGGTATGTATATTAATCATGGCAAAAAAGTGGTAGAATAAAAACTTGAAAAAAAATTTTTTTTAGGGTAGCTCCTATACAAGTAAAGTGGGGGAGTAATTTTTTTTTCTCTATTTACCCACCGTGTGGGGTGTCGTTTAATAGGTCTTTCAAAAATATTGTGAGGTTGAGAACACCATTTTTCGATTTAGGGATCCGTTTTCGAAATATTTGGTTTAAAAGTGCGAATTTTTGTTAGAGGTAAGTGTCCCCCCCCCTCTATCTGCTAAACGGTTATATATAGATACGTGAAAAAAATTACAGCAGTAGTATATATACTGAAGTTTAAAGGAAAACTATCAGAGCTTAGTACTAAGTACAAACTTAAAAGTTATAGGCAACCAACTTATAAACTGTAAAATTTCATACTATTTTCATTGTTAGATGTTTTTGGTCGCTAAACTGTAAGGTGCGAGTGTGAATAGTGTGAACTCAAAGTTGTCATTTGCAACTACGGAACCCTACACTGCGCGTGGCCCGACACGCACTTGGCCGGTTTTTTATTAAATAGCTATTTCTATATGTCCTTTGCTACTTTATCGGACGTTTGAAGCGAGGGCAGAGTGTCTGAATAAGCGCCATTACCAAAGAGCCCTCAGATATGTACCCTGGCTTTAGGCGTTGCCTGAGTGCCCAACGGTTGAAGAGACATCAAACTCTCATATGTCTGATAGGTTGCGATTGCATGCATATATACTTGGAGGGGAACTGAATAACAATGGCTCTTATCTTTTGCCTGTTAGACCGAAAACCATTTTAACAGGAGGTACTGTCCTGGGTGCAAGAAACCCGAAACTAACGGTTTAACTAGTAAGAGCTAATTCTACTCTACGCACTATAATCCGGTGACAAGTTCTAGGGTAGAGGGATTTTTCTGACTTGGAGCCGGAGTGGATCGGAGTATAGTCACGGAGGGGGCACAAGGCATTATGCTGTACCAACGAACGAAAACTTTTTATTTCCCCCGAATTTTGTAGGGCTTGAGGTTCAACTTTGGTGTTACTCAAGGGGGTGGTAGCGGTGAAGAGTACCGGGGACTAGTCACCAAGACCTGTAACAGAGGGAGCGGCAGAAACTGAACTAAGATGCACAAGGTAGTATATTTTTTATTTACATCCCTCGTTCCTCTTGTATAGCATACATATTTCACCAATGGTGCGTTTTTCAGATTTTTGCCCTATCCCCAAAACTTGCTAGATCCATGGCTATCTTACCGCCTATTTCTAGAACTAATAACAAACGTAATAAAACGTATCCCAGTAATATGAAACGTTTAAAGCGTAAAGCACATATAAGGTATAATTACATCAAGTGGGTGCATAAAATTCAAAACAGTTATAGTAAAGTCGTCGGTAAAGTTAGGAATTTAAGGCTTTAGAAGGGTTTAGGTCGCCGTTGTGTATGCTGTGATTTTACGGCCCTGATACGGTAGCTGAGAAATGTTCTCATAGAAATAATACAGGTTATATTTTAACCTTTGATGGGAAAAAAGGGGTGTTATAATTTAGAAACTTATAATGGCTTGCATATGTCAATTAATCTGTCGCATTTGTCACACCAAGTGCAGCACAGTTCCATGAAATATGATATTTGCGGATAACAGTAATTGTTTAGTTACGTATAATATTATCTTACACAATATATAAAATTTTAACTCATCCTACTCGTATCCTTACTAATATTATAACATGGCAATATTTTGATCGTTCTGGACCCTTAAAGGGGTGATTCAGCTCGTCGACATGAACCATTTTTCCTATGGGACCAATGCTGGAAACTCAAATTTTATTTCGACATTTTCATACAAAAGTGTTCAGCCACCCGGGCAATTTGTATAGAAATGTCGAAATTTTTTTCGAGTTTACAGCATTTGTCCCATAGGAAAAGTTGTTTATATTGACAGGCTGAATCACCCCTTTAATGGGCTGGAACGATCAAAATTTCGCCATGTATACATATGCTAAAGTGAGTTTATTTGTATATTAGTTCATTTGGAATGCTTTCAGACATTTTCTTTAAAACCAATCTGCAACACATTTTCCATACACGTTGTCCAGAAAATGAAAAAGTTTAAAGCAGGGACTTATATCGATACCACAAGAAGTATCGATACCTTTTTATGCATATCTAAGTATTTAAATAAATTAGTATTCTGTATCAATACTTTGTACTATCACTTCAATTTAATACCAATATATTCGACAACAACACTACCTATAGATAACTATTGCTTTCCTTTTCGTACATATGATATAATACAAGGACAGACGAGCATGTGACGCGTGCAGTGAACTGACAACTTGGAAGAAATAATTTTTATTAAATAAAATATCAATATTTTTTATCGATACCCTTAAAAGTATAAAAATATTGGTTCACCTATTAATAAAATAATACATATTTTTATGCATAAAGTAAATACAAAAATACTCATACCTACAATATCGATATTTTTATTAATATCTCGTTAGTATCGATACCATCAAAGTATTGATGATTTCTGTCCCTGGTTTAAAGCATATTGCATCCCGGCAAAATTATGCTATTCCTAAGAGATCAAAAAGAACGGCAGGGCAAAGGAAGTCACATAATAATTAGCTTGCGTAATAAGTGGGAATAAATTTATAAAATACGACTATTAGTCGGAAATGACGATCGCTAGGAATCGAACTCTAGTACACCAACGATGCCGTGATAAAAATCAAAACTTTATAATCCTGCCTTATTAGCCCTGATCTAAATATATATAACTCAAAGGTGACTGACTGACTGACATAGTGATCTATCAACGCACAGCCCAAACCACTGGACGGATCGGGCTGAAATTTGGCATGCAGGTAGATGTTATGACGAAGGCATCCGCTAAGAAAGGATTTTGATCAATTCTACTTCTTAACGCGAGCGAAGCCGCGGGCAAAAGCTAGTATGTTATAAGTAGAGGGCATACATGTTTACTCTACCTTCACTTTCCATAAAAATATAAAACGACCACCTACCGTTTAGACTTCAACCTACGACGCATTAAAAAGCCGTAAAAAGTGTCTTGCTTGTAAGTTTACGATAGAAATATGAGTAAAAGTGAATTTGTATCATACTTACTTATGATAAACAATGATTGGCTGGGCTTGTTGCTGAGATTAGTATACATTGTAACGAAGTGTAACGAGCAACTATGTTAGCTTCTACTAAAAGTCTTACTATGATGGTCAATTTAAATTGATAGTAAATGATCTGGATATAAGTGTAAAATATTAACCATATTTTTGATATGTATTTAAGTTTTAAGTATTTTTGAAATAAAAAATGCAATTTTACTTGCAAGTTGTGTTTTTTTCTGTAGTCCTTCAAAATACTTCACAATGATTTTTTATAGATTTGTATATAGTATCGTGTATAGCGATCCACATAATATGTCTACAATAGTTACCAAGGTTCAATTGTGTTATCTTCATAGCTTTGGAATAAAATGACTTGACATATGGACAGACAGACAGGTTTTTGCTATTCGGTTACGAAATTTTCAAGATATGTACTATAATTTTTAAGACGCATATTGAACCTCCGTTGTGAACTGGTACCTAATACTTTGTATGCCATCTGACCACATCAGCAGCGCGGGAATTTTTAGAGGTATTTGTCTCGGTTTGTTAATGTTTAACTGCCATCTGGTAGTCGTTAAAGGAACCACGTCAGAGGCCGAGAGGCGGTTCCGAAGAACTCTGATACCAGGGTGTGCATGGTCGACTGACCGTGTCACCTACACGAAATGATGATGATGAATGTTTAACTTGAAATTATCAGAAGATTTATCAATCGCCCTCAGCACAAACTATGCCGGTCCAGTTTTGTTAAAATCAAGAAAACATATTCTAAGTATGTAAGTACTTTTAGTGCAAAAACGAACGAGTGTCATGACGTCAGCTCATAAGAAGCACCTGTGTAAGAGTCAATAATAATAAACACAACACTTTATATTTGAGTCAGATTTTAGTACTCAAGGTCGCCAAAATCGGAAAAGAATAATATACAACTCAAACAGAATACTTTCTCGAAGAATTTTATGGTGGCCGGTAATTTTGTGGGCTGTAAAACCTTTCTTTACTTACAGTGTGAAATTATTAACATTGAATAAAATTTCAATGTGAATTTGTAAATTGGGGTCCCTGCACACTAAATTTATGTCGGAAAATATGATGTCACAAACCAAATCTCATAATTTTTTCAGGTGATAACTTTTACTAATGACAGTATAATATACTTATAGGTTTTCGGTGTAGATGATGATAAAGCACTAGCGCGCGTTGCTTGTCACGACCACCGTTAAATTTGCATTGTTTAATCCAATTTATAAATGCACTTATATTAACTAACTAACTACAAATACGAAGTGTATAACTGATAGGGTTATCAGACCAATCAGAACTGGAGCAGATTCACGACATTTAAATTCTTATTGGTAAACATAATTAAGGTTTTAAATTTTATCCGCCTACGGTGTAAACGGTGATAAATCATTTGGCGCATAAATCTATCGACTGTTTTAATTTTTTAAATGCGTTGTTTTATAGAATGAGCAAATCTTTTTTATAAAGGGTGAGTTATAAATAAAAGGAAAACAACAGAAGTACAATTTGAAAAAAAAATATTGATATTTTACGGTAATATTTTTAATCAAACCTATTTTTTTTTCTTCTGTGTCAGGATAAACATTATTCAAGAAACTTTTAACCACTAACGAACTGAAAATGTATATACTGACGTGTGTCAAGTAACTACAAGTGAGTGTATAACCATTACAGATCAATCAGAACTGGAGCGACCTCACGACATTTACAACATAATTAGGATTTTAAATTTTATACATCCTTGGTGTATACGGTGATAAATCATTTGGTACATAATAAATATAAATAAATACATTTTTGGAGGCGTTGTTTTATACAATTAGCACTTTTTTTTAAATGTTGAGTTTCAATAAAAGGAAAACTACAGAGGTATAATTTGAAAAAAGTATTAATGATTTATGTTCATATCTTTAATCATGCCTGTTTATTTTTAATCTGTGATGGAATAAACATTGTTTAAGCAACGCATAACCACTAACTAAATATGAGTAAACTAATGTGTGTCAGGTGACTACAAGTGAGTGTGTAGCCATCCTATCAGACCAACCAGAACTGGAGCAACCTCACGACATTTACATTCTTATTGGTAAACATAATTAGTGCCTTAAATTTTATATGTCTTCGGTGTAAACGGTGATAAATCATTTGGCGCATAAAGCTTGTCATGACGGCCATTTTATTTTAAAATGCGTTGTTTAATCCGATTAGCAAATGGTTTTAAAATTAAGAGGACGTGTGTGATCGAATATAAATGACTCGTTAGTGCATTGGTTTATTTTTGATGAAATCAGGTTACCCAGTTTTTACATTTGAAACATATTTGTAACGTTTTTAAACTTATATAATAAACGCAAATAGAGTTATTTTTTAGCATTATGTACTTAAGGGTTACTTGTTTACTAACAAGGAACCCTTGTAGATTCGCCATATGTGTCCGTCTGTCTCTCCACAGTATATCTCAAAGATAAGCTCTCAGCATTGATCCCATAACAAAAGATGTTAATATTAGCGGGCTAAGTCACCCTTTTAAGGGAATCATCATCATCAGCCTATACTTGTCCATTGCTGGACCTAAGTGCGACTGGCGTACAATTGGGGAGGCCTATGCCTCCCCAATTGCACGCCATTTAAGGGAATGTCGAGGGTCAATTAACACGCTGTATACAAACAACCATACACACGACAAACATCCCCCCTCCTTTTGGGTGGGTCAGTCGGGTGAAAAAACCGATTGGTTGTTAACCACTTTATTGCTAATTGACACATATTCCCTGAATTGATATTTTATTTACTCGTGGTCCAGTGGTTAAGGCGTTTGCCTTGTTGACCCGGGGGTCGTGGGTTCGATTTCCACGGGAAGCATACTTTGTTAAGTTGTTTCCAGTTTGGCTAGGACATTGCAGGCATGAATCACCTGATAGTCTGATAAGAAAGATGATTCCGTGCTTCGGAAGGCACGTTAAGCCGGTGGTCCCGGCTGCCATCTGGTAGTCGTTAAAGGAACCACGTCAGAGGCCGAGAGGCGGTTTCGAAGAACTCTGACACCAGGGTTTGCATGGTCGAATGACCGTGTCACCTACACGAAATGATAAAAGTAGGTGTTAAAAAGTAAACACTGTGCTCTATTCTATATATTTGAATTTAATTAAATTAAATACTTACAGTGCAGACATTTATAGTAGATGGACTTAAATTTAAGTGCTACACTCTTGATTTGTGTTATCTTGACTTTTTAAATGTTTTAAATTACTAAAATTTGCACTGCACTGTCCTGCCTGCCAACCTAACCTCACTTTGTTCAAACCTAAAACAAAAATAAAACATCAATGGCGACTCTCAATGATGTACTACAGGCCCAGCGCTCCATGGAGGAAATGTTTTGCAAGAAAATGAGTGCCTTCGAAGCTCAGATGCATGACCCAGAGGCTCCCAGTACCTCGAAATTGGCATAGATAATGTTAGCAGCAAATCCTCAGATCTGGCCCAGGAGTATTACAGCTTTAAGACGCATATACTTGATCAGATGAACAAGCTGTGCCAGCTAATCAAATCTCTTGCCACAACTGTAGATTCTTTGGAGACTCGGTATCGGAGTAAGTTTCTGTTGTTCGCTGGCGTGCCAGAGGATAGTGGTAGCAATTTGCCCAGTATTGTTTTGAATATCCTCAGGGAGAAGTTGGATATCCCTGACATAACACCGGAAAAAATCTCTGTTTGTCATCGAATTGGCAAGCATGATGAGGGAAAGCCACGACCAATCCTTGTGCGTTTCACTGATTTTTCATTGAAGTCTACTATCTGGAGTAAAAAGACGCTCTTTAAAGGTACTTCGTTCAGTGTATCAGAGTTCTTGACCCGCCAGCGGCAGACTGTCTTCATCAAAGCGAGAAAACGCTTCGGTATGAGGAGATGTTGGACCTCAAATGGTAGTGTCGTGTTGAAATTAAAGAATGGCTCGAGGCGTAGTATCTTCTCTGAAGCGGACCTTGCCGGGATTGATAGCAGCGAGGATGAGCAGGCGGTGGCGCCAAGTGCGCCCCAAGTGGCTGCGCCAGTGGAGAATCAGCCAAAGCAGAAAAGAACGACCAGAACGAGAAAGTGAAGGCTTATTCCTGTTTATGTTCCTTTCTTATGTTTTACTCATTTGGCGGCAACTCAATGTTTATATTTTCAGTTATTAAGGTTTTTTTTTTGCTGTCGTAGTTATATAATACCTTTGTTTTGGTTGTGTTTGTAATTATTGTTCTAATTTTCACATTCACCCTCTTTACTTGGCTGGCTGTCACTTAACTGTCAATGTCATGTGTAAAGTTTTGTTTTTTTTTTGTACTTTCGACTTCCAGCATTTTGCTTGTTGCGTTTTGTTATTTTTAGTTTCAACCAACCATTTCTGTTTTGTTTTTTTTTTTTTTTTTTCTCTCCGGCAACTGGCAGGACTGGCAAATATTTTGTATTTAATTTAATTACATATTTACTTTTTTTTTTTTAGTATTATATTTTATTGTATTTATTTATTATTTGTACTGTACTAATGTCGTCTGATGAATCTAAAGATGAATCGTTTCTGTCTGCTCTAAGCAATGTAAATGTGAGTTTTACTTCTATTAGTAATGACTCTTTTAATGAACCGGAAACTCTGCACACCCGTCTGCATGATGCCATGGATAAAACATGTCACGCATTTAATGTTTGTCACATAAATGCACAAAGTGTTCCGGGTCACTACTCGGATCTACTTGACACTTTTTCTTCTTCTGCTCTCCATGCTGTGCTAATTTCTGAGACTTGGTTTCCTACCTCTTTTCCTTCTTCATCATGTGCTCTTCCTGACTTTGTTCTGATTCGCAATGATCGTGTCGGTAAACGTGGGGGTGGTGTTGCGATTTACTTGCGTAGCAACATCTCCTATAAAATATTAGCTACCTCGCCTTCTCCGTATGCGGATACTGCAGAATTTCTTTTTCTTGAAATTTCTGTCAACGGTGTTAAGGTGCTTCTAGGAGTCGTATATTCCTCTCCCTCTCTTGATTATTTTGCTCATATTGAGTCTGTCCTTGATTCTCTTTGTTCGGATTACGCACATCACATAGTGATGGGGGATTTTAACACTGACCTGCTTGGAACCCGTGGAGACCCACGAATTTTGGCACGCTCTCAAAAACTTCTTAGTATATTAAATTCTGTTAATCTTTCATCTCTGCCTCTTGATCCCACTCATTTCAACGCTACAACTGACGATACGTTTCTTGACCTCATTCTTACTTCATCTCTAGATAGTGTGATCAAGTATGGCCAATTACCTGCACCGGCCTTTTCTAAACATGACTTGATTTACTTACAATATAAGCTTAAACCCGCTAAATCTAAGCCAAAATATATTTTAATGCGTAATTTTGCTCGGATTGACTTAGACTCACTTCAACGGGATGCAGGAAATGTTGATTTTTCTAATGTAATTAATGCGTCTACAGCCGATGAAAAGGTGTCTCTGTTTAATACTTCTGTTTTACGGTTGTATGATACACATGCTCCTCTACATGCGGTTAAGGTAAAACGACCACCAGCACCCTGGATAAACAGAGGAGTCAAGATGGCAATGACACGCCGCGATCGTGCTTTTCGTGCATTTAAACGAGATAGGTCGGATGAACTCTGGAATGCATACAAGAAGGCGCGTAACCGTTGCAATTTAATGGTAAGAACAGCCAAACGTAACTATTTTGATTCCCAATTGGCTGGCTCTTCTTCGGCAGACATGTGGAAGTTTCTCAAATCCCTTGATTTAGGTAAAACCGTCAATAATTTTCACTCTTCCTTTTCTCCCAATGATTTCAATAATCATTTCTCATCTACTACTGTTCTTAATGCTTCAGTTAAGTCTTCTACCATAACGAAAATATCTTCCATGCCAATTCTTTCTACGGACTCCTTCTCTTTTTCTCCAGTTTCTGAGGATGAAGTCAGAAAAACGATTCTTTCTATTAAGTCTAAAGCTTTGGGTTGTGACAATGTGAGCCGGCAAATGATTATTAGTTTACTTAATATTTTTGTGCCTATTATTACCCATATAATTAATTTTTCTCTTTGTTCGGGTGAATTCCCCGCTCTCTGGCGAAAAGCTTTTGTCCTCCCTTTACCAAAAATTTTAAATCCACAGGAACTTAATAATTTTCGGCCTATATCTATTCTACCCTTTTTATCTAAAATCCTTGAAGCGGTTGCGCATAAGCAGATTTCCTTGTATGTTTATGATAATAATTTACTTACCCCACTTCAATCTGGTTTTCGCCCTGGACACAGTACTACTACTGCCCTTCTCAATGTCACTGAAAATTTGCGCCTCGGTATGGAGAATAAAATGGTCACCATTTTAGTTCTTATTGACTTCTCCAATGCTTTCAACATGGTTGATCATGGTATTCTCCTAGCTATTCTTAAACATCTTGATTTCTCATCCTCAGCTCTGGAATGGTTTTCTTCTTATCTCCATGGACGTCAACAAGCGGTTCGAATTGACCGTGACTTGTCACAGTGGAATGATCTCGTTTCTGGTGTTCCACAAGGTGGTATTCTCTCCCCTCTGTTGTTTTCTGTATTTATAAATCTTCTATCTTCGTCTCTTAACTGTTCTTACCATTTCTATGCGGATGATCTTCAAATCTACGTACAAGTACCTGCAGTGGATATTGATGCCGGCGTTTCTCAGATAAATGCTACTTTATCGAACATTTTTTCGTGGTCGCAAGATTTTGGTATTTCCGTCAATGCATCTAAATGCCAGGCGATGATAGTGGGTAGCACGAAACAGTTGGCAAAAATTGATTCAAATAATTTATCTCCGGTCTTATTCAATGGCACTGTAATAGCTTATAAAACGGTAGTCAAAAATCTTGGCCTCTATGTTGATTCGTCACTCAACTGGAATAAACAAGTTACTGAGATAAGCCGAGCGGTTACTTACTCTCTTCAATATTTGAATCGATTTAGAAATTTTCTCCCCATCAAGACAAAAATCACACTTATCCAAACATTAATCCTACCTATTATTGACTATGCTGATGTGTGCTATCCTGATCTTAATGAAGATCTTCTCAATAAACTTGACCGTCTCCTCAATAATTGCATCCGATTCATTTTCTGTCTGCGTAAATACGATCACATATCTGCTTTCCGTTCTAAACTCAATTGGCTTCCCATTCGATTACGTAGACAACAGCGGTTAATGTGCTCTCTTTTTTCTATACTCAAAAATCCTAATTCTCCCGAGTACTTGAAATGTAAATTTCAGTATCTCGGGAATACTCATGATCGTCAACTTCGCTCTTCTGATTCTCTTAAGCTTTACACCCCTCTATTTCATTCTGGTTTTATGTCCAATTCTTTCACTATGCAAGCTATACGACTTTGGAACTCCTTAACCGAAGACATCAAGCAAGTCTCAAATCGATTTAATTTTAAGAAAAAAGTCCATGCTTTTCTCTCTGAAATAACTGGCTAGCATTCGATTCATCATTTTTTTTCAACATGATGACCATATTATATATATGTGTTCTTATGTATTGTATTAAGTGTATATGTCGATATTTATTTATATATTTTAGGTTATTGTATACATATATTTTATTGAGCTTTGCTCTTACCTATGATATCTATTTATTGTTTGGCACCTATTTATTTTATCTGTTTTTCATTTCCCAAAGGTTGACTGGGAGAGAATGCTTTTAGCATTAAGTCCACCTATTGTAGCTTCTAAGGCACAATAAAGCTTTTTAAATAAATAAAAATGATGATGATGACTTCAATCCAAGACCACGATGCGCGTATTTCGTAGATACGGTAACATATATGTTTTATAATCCTTTAGTAATCATGAGTCATTTGACGCAAGAAAGTTCTAGAACATCTGTTTCTCGAAGCTCGTGTTTAGAGGTAAACCCAGCGAGAACATTTAACGCCTGTCTACAAATTGTGATGTTAAACGCAGCTCAAGATAGACCACTTGACCCAAGGTTGACACGGTAGCGTAAACATATACTAAAATTAAATTGCGTAAAATACTATAATTCTGTAATCAATTTAAATGCATAGAAGTAATTTGATTTAATTATTCAACTGTTGCGAGTAGAAAATTGGAAGTAAGATAGGTGATGGGAAAATTTATACATCATGTAAATCTATAATTCATCATGTAAAATTAAGACTCGCAATGATAGTTTTATTCACATTTACTTAACCAAATTGATCCTTTAGCGCCTTGAGTGTTCTTATACAGTGTAATACAGTGCTTAAGTATAACAGTGTGATTATTAATTAACCAGTAATTAAACTTATAATATTATAATTTTAATTCATGACGAATATTCCAAATAATATTTACATGCCATATCTCTGGCGAAACATGTATAGTTACATTACCTATCTTTGACACCTGTTTGTACCATATTTCATGTGAATAAATACATTTCATTTCATTTCATTCCATGTCGCTTTTAGCTTACACCAAGCCCAGCCGTGGGTGGTTATAGCCCAGCAATAATGTCGTCACCGCTTTCGCACAGGAATTGACACTATCGCACGAATCACGGTGCCACGGACCATACAACAAAATTTTAATGGTATAAACGTGTATGTAGGTAATATTTAAAATCTATGAAGCGTCAACACTGTGATTGAATAATTTATTATATTATTATATAAAAATGTCCTCCGCTGCCTCTGTCTGTCTGTTCGCGATAAATTAAAAAATGATTGCACGGATTTTCGTGTTGTTTTCACCAATAGATAGAGTGATTCATGAAGAAGGTTTAAAGAAATTAGTTGTACGCCGTGGTTATCAAAAGTCAGCAAATCGGCCTGCAGGTCAATGCAATTCAAACTTATCAACAATACGAAAAGGTCAATTTAAGAAAATCTATTATCATCGTCATCTCTGCCGCGGGAAGTCCACTGCTGGACGTAGAACTCTTAAAGAGTCCCAAAATGACAGGTTGGAAGCGACGTTGGTCAGGTCGTCCGACCATTTGGTCGATGGAAAGCCGATGCTGTGCTTGCCGGCACGTGGTCTCCATCTGACCTCCTTGAACCTTTCTGTTCCATCGGCCATCGGCTCTTCGCCCACTTCCACTTCAAAGAGCTAATCCGCTGAGCTACATCAGTTACCTTTGTCTGTCCCATAAATTCACTATATCCTAAAACTATTGTGCTTTATTCTTTATTTGGTGAACTCAATTATCAATATGTCATATTATCTAACCTTTTTCGTCCAATAATAATTCAGATCTAAAATAAAATCCTAATGAGACACATTTACGATTAAAATAAACAATAAATTACTATCGACATATCGATATCTTCCAATATTATATTACTAATGGAACCGTATTGCCATTTTAGATAAATTTCTATCATTTAAAACGAGTTTAGTGCACATTAAATTGCTGAACAGAATTTAATGAGACTAATTATTAGATTACAGCAATATTTTATGGATAAGGTACATCTGAGGTGGCCTAATTGATGATTTTACGATTGGTTTGATTGATAATGATTGAAGACTTAGCTAGGAATAAATTCTATAAATTTTATTAAATAGTATTTTTTGCCCCCTATGATGTCCTGACTATCCAGTAGACTCGATTTTTTTATCTCGTATTTAATAATTATTATGATTCAATCTTTAATTTTAAAAACAACAAGTACATAAAAGCATGTGATAGGGGCAAATTATATAAATGCAAAAAAATGGAATAATGATAAAAATTCATTGCTTTCTTTCTAGAATGCCAATATAAACCCGTCATAGGACGGCTTACAACTAAATATGGAAATAAATAAATAAATAAATAAATAAATAAATAAATATATAGGGACATATCACACAAATTGAGCTAGCCCCACAGTAAGTTGTGAACTTGTGTCGCAGGATACTAACTCAACGATACTATATTTTATGACATATACTTATATAGATAAACATCCAAGACCCAGGTCATTCTGAAAAAGATCGTTTTCCATCATGACCTGACCGGGGATCGAACCTGGGATCCCCGTGTCGCAGGCTGGCGTGTTGACCGCTGCGCCAAGGAGCTCGTCAATACTTTTATCCAAGACAATGTCTAGATATTTAGAAAATTATAAGTAAAGTTGTAAGTATTTTGCTCATTTTTTAATCTCAATCTTTCATGCTGGTCTGGGAGAATAGAAAAAACGTGGAATGTACCAGCTGCTTCTCTTCCCGCGCAGATCGTAAAAGTCGATCGAGGGAATGGTCGTCAGGAATCATGTCAATAGGCAATGCAACTAGCAACCCATCATTATTTTGAATCCGTTCTTATATACAAGCTCACCAACATGCTCAACGTCGCCCCTGGGCTCTGTCTACTCCGTAAGGGAGATAGACGTGATAGTATGTATGTATGTTAATATCAAAATTTTTATCAGCCCTCTTTCAATATTTTCGTTATCAAAATACAATTTGATTTGAAGACTTCCACAAAATTAATTTTCTCTCGCCTTTAAAAAATAAAAAGGAGTCATTATTGAAACCTTTTAAACACCGCAGCCGTTGTTCAAAAGCGGGAATGATTAATGATCAGTAATTGTAAGAGTATCGATATATATGAAAAATCGCTCGATCCGCGAAAGTATCGCATACCAAATCGATTTGTTGGGTGTGCCCGATTTTTCTACTTATTCGATGTAGATATGGTGCGCTTGATTTATAAGGTCACATGCTCCGGTAGATTTATATCGGTACGTGTCCTGTCGATTTTATAACGGATTTAAATAAAAATCGCAATCTTATCTCATTGCACCAATGCTGCACAAAAAGCGAAACATTTCAGTCATTTCCTGTTAGAGATAAACTATGATCATTATCATCAGGTCTTCCTTAGTAACTGCAGGAACACAACCCTCTCTGTATTACTAGAGCCACATATTAACTACAGCAGTTAGTTAGCAGATTTGGCCTACAGTCTCAGTCAGATGGGTTGGGGGGGTCTCTTTGATGCTTATTAGCTTGTGTTCCCTAAATCGCCTTCTAAGACTTGCACGGGGAGACTTATACAGTGGTCCTATTCGACTCTGCCGGGAACCACACGGTTAGATAAACTTTATTAATAAATAAATAAATACATAGGGACATGTCACACAAATTGAGCTAGCCCCACAGTAAGTTGTGAACTTGTGTCGCAGGATACTAACTCAACGATACTATATTTTATAACATATACTTATATAGATAAACATCCAAGACCCAGGTCATTCTGAAAAATATCATTTTCCATCATGACCTGACCGGGGATCGAACCCGGGACCCCCGTGTCGCAGGCTGGCGTGTTGGCGTGCCACGGAAATCATCAAATTGTCTTATTATTACTGCTTAAACTTGTGATTACTTTGAAACTACATGAAATTTTTACAAAGTACTGTATTATGCTGCATTTCTCTTAATATTTCCATTGAATATCTATTAAAACATTCAAGGCATTATGCCACGCCTTATTTCATACACATTAAAATTTCTCGCACTGCACCTACAGAAATGAATTTCCTCCTTAAGTTCAGGTAGTGAAAAGAGCTTTCTATCGACGTTTTTCATTTTCAATCCAAGTATAAAATAATATGCAAAGTAACTAAACTGAATACTAATGGTAATGTATCAAAAAAAGGTTATACAGCAGTCAAATGCATTATTAAAAAAATGCAACTTTATGTTATTCAAATCCCAACTAATATTATAAATGCGAAAGTGAGTTTGTTTGTTACGCTTTCATGCCCTATCTACTAAACCGATCATCAGGAAATTTACATTAAGGTACTGAGAAAGATATAGGCTATACATCATGCGGGGGAGCCGTGGGTAACAGCTAGCATATACTGGACGGTATCACAAATTGAGTTAACGAACAGCAAGTTCTAAACTTGTGTCATGGGATATTTACTCAATGTACTACTATTATATAAGATAGGTCATGGATGTGTATCTCTATGAAATACACATCAATGACCTTATCTGAAAAAGATTGTTTTCCATCATGACCTGGCCGGGAATTGAATCTGGGACCCCTCGTGTTGCAGACTAGACTGGCGTGTTTACCTCTGGCCACGGAGTATGACAATTTAAATCAAAAAGTAAAGAAATATGGAAAAAAAAATCTATTGCTGTCATCCTCTGGTCTCTATCGAAAAGTAACAAAACACAAATAGGTACCTGCAACTTAAAAATTCCAATAAGAAAATTTAATATTTGGAATGTTTACCGTAAACATTCCAAATATTACATTTTCTTATAAAACTGTAACATATTATTCCTGTTAACATTGTTATTTCTGTTACTAACCCTAACCGGAATATTACTGTCAATCACAAAAAACAGATTCGACGGTTAACCGAAATAATTGCTTAACAAATAGTTTCTGTTATCGATAAATGATTAGGTTAATAACAGATACATTTCTGTTATTAACCCTAACCGTCCGATCACTGTGTTTACGTCGTGCCAAAATAACACCCAAAACAAAAGATACCCGATAACGGTGTGCGCATTTAGCACTGTCTCGGCATTATTAAAATCGATATTTTCGATCGATCTCTCGAGTAATTGTTGGTAATAATCGAAATATCGAAGGTGTCGATGTAATAAGATATGGGTCCGTTACTTGCAGAATGCAGGTGGTCGGCTCGATTTTAAATGAATCGGTGCGCATGATTCGATGATTTCGATTCGATTCCGTTTGACAGATTGCTGTATTTTTTCCGTTTTGACATGTAATCGAATTTTGTTAGTTCGATTACTTTGTTGCGGCCGTTGTTTTAATTGCTTACCAAAGGTTGATTTAAATTATTGTTTTATGCGTGGTGCATGGAATAAAAACCCTCTTGCCAACGCCACGGCCAACTGAACAGAATAGGCGTCGTTTAAAAGTTTAACGGCATAAAATACTTACGTTTTCAAAACTCTTACTTACACACACAATCCCAACTAATACGAGTATTATAAATGCGAAAGTGAGTTTGTTTGTTTATTTGTTTGTCTGTTTGTTACGCTTTCACGCCGTATCTACTGAACCGATCATCATGAAATTTTGCATACACATACGTTATGGTACCGAGAAGGACATAGGCTATATATTACGCGGGCGAAGCCGCGGTTAACAGCTAGTAATTTATATTAATAATTTATCTCTTGCTAGCTTTTACCAGAGGTTTATTTCAGTACCCTTGCCTTTGTTCATGCTAAATTTCAAGAAGATTGGTTCAGTAGGTAAAGCCTGTAGAGGTAACAACCAAACAAACAAATCAACAAACAAATATACAAACTCACTTTCGCATTTATAATAATATTAGTAGGGAGTAGTTGGGAAGATGGGATAACGTCGGCAAAGCATTTTAAAGAGTCATCTTCTTCAAATCATCTTCAGACTACGTTGTAGATAGGAATAGAGAATACAATATTAACAGGATGCTTGCTTCTTCAAACTCGTGTATTTTAAATATCTTCGAAGTAAATTGCGTACAGAAAATTGTCGGAAGGAATCTGCATAATAATATTAAATTTGATTTTTAGGTATGTATAATAAATAAAATGTGTGTTTGTTAATAGATCTGTTTCTACTTGTGCTAATTATGAAGGAAACTAGTTCGAATGAACGCATTATTTTTTTTAATAATCCAAAAAAGAGCTAAACACTTAATAATATCAAAAAACTCTCAGCAGGACATACAATGGCAGTTGATGATGTGACCACGGCCATAATTTTGGATTAAAAGATCAAATTTAAATTACAAAAACAGAATGTTTCCCACATCGAAAATTCGGAAACAAATTGTCGATGTTTATTTCGCGTCCGCCCCATAAACCAAGACGTGCCGATACTAACATGAGAATCTGTCAGTTTTCACTTGCAATAATGTGCTTACTTTATTTCGGGCTCTTCCTTATTGGTACATGTGGGCGGACGGTCGATGCACCGTTTCTTCGGACTAATATGTTAATGTCTCTTATCCTTTAATGTTGAGTTCAAATTATAATCTTACATCTAGACTAGCCGTGTGGTTCTCGGTAGAGTTTAATAGGACCACTTCAAATCCCGTGGATGTCGTAGAAGCTAAACAAAACTTACAAACATCAAAGAGACCTCTCCAACCCAACTGGCCAGCGTCGAGAGTGTATGCCAAATCCTCTGACTGCTATGGCTAAGATAAGGCTCTATTAGTGTAGAGAGGGTCGTGTTTCTGCAGTGGAGACTAAAAAAGACGTAACAATCAAAATGATGATGAAGATAATTCAGACAAACCAAGTCGAAAAACGACCAGTTAAGTAGCAAAAGCTCAACTGGACTAATACACTGTGTTAATTGACCCTCAACATTATCTATAAGGGTTGACTCAGCCCGTCCATATGAACAACTTTACCAAAGGGACCAACGCTAGGAACTCAATTTACTTTTGACATTTTTGTACAAAAGTTGGCGGAACAAGAAAATACTATTACTAGTATCGGATGACTGATCGCCTAATGTTTTCTCTTATAAATAAAATTATCTTAATACGGTTTTTATCGCGTTTATTATATTATTTATACACCTAACGTACAACAGCCTCTGTGGTCCAGTGGTTAAGGCGTTTGCTTTACTGACCCGGGGGTCGTGGGTTCGATTCCCACGGGAATTATACTTTGTTGAGTTGTTTCCAGTTTGGTTAGGACAATGCAGACATGAATCACCTGATTGTCTGATAATAAAGATGATTCCGTGCTTCGGAAGGCACGTTAAGCCGTTGGTCCCGGCTGCCATCTGGTAGTCGTTAAAGGAACCACGTCAGAGGCCGAGAGGCGGTTCCGAAGAACTCTGACAGCAGGGTGTGCATGGTCGACTGACCGTGTCACCTACTCGAAATGATGATGATGACCTAACGTTTCGAGCACTTTACAGTGTTCGTGGTCGCAGGTAGGTATACTAAGCTGACATTTGTCTAGTATTTTATAAGAACTGCAAAACCTACCACCTAAAATAATATGAGGGTAAAGATGATTAATATCATACAATTAAGTTTGATTTTTTTTATTACGTCCACAAATGTAAGCTCAGTTGACGCGCGTTCAATCCCCTAATATCCATCCATAAAACGCTGTTTTTGGCAGTGCCTGACACCAAGCCTTGAATAGTTATAACCAAAGATGATACAAAATACAGTTTCAATTTCGAAATCGAAATTCGAATTCCAATTTCAAACGTAATGGCATGTCAAACAATAGAGCTCGTGGTGCCAACATAACGATCTCATTTCTAAAAACCTTACACATGTAAACCTTACTGGCCAGTTTTGGCTGACCCCACGATTTCTTACTGGAGTCTCGACTTGAGTTTTAGAATGTATGTGTTTCGTTGATTGCTGTAGGTCTTGTAAAGTTGGTTAGAAGTCTTGTAGTCTGTCAACATGGACACGCAGAACAGCAATAAGCAATGTTTGTTGAAGCGCAGTCTTTATTCAAATGTGTTTTGTGCAGACTAGCTGTCAGAAGAGGAAAAACGCTCGTTCTAATTAGAAAAACATCTTATTTCTAATAATATATTAAAAGGTCTTTCGTTTTTAACTAAGTTAAACTTAAGATCTATTTAAATGAAATCTACACAACACTTCCTTTTAGCGTTTCGATGGCAAAAACATTAAATTGTCGCGGCCCAGAAATTAGTCACCCCAATCACGTTGTCGGTGGCATCCGTTAGTATAATTCCATTTTTATTCGTATAATTTTAACAAACTAATCAAATTTATTTATATATTTTTCAAGCTTTCTTATAAATTCATGTTTTCAATACTCAACAATTTCTAAATTTTTCCTTTTTAATTTTTCAGGTACGTAAGAAGTTACAATATACTCAACGTAAGAGATACAATTATTAATTGTAAGTACTTAGTAACAAACAACATACAATTTGAATATGTGGTCTCCATCATCGCTGGTCATAAATGTCGAGGAGAGTTCTATGAAAAGTCTTTCATATAGAAAATTCAGCTTAATAACTATACTTTTAAATAGCATTACAATACTTGCTATATTATTAAAACTGAAAATATGTAAAGACAAAAATTCGCCGCACTTAAGAGCGTATACTAGCAGTATTTTTTCAATATGGTTTCCATACAAATGTATTTCTCTATTTTCTCGCTGAAAACTGATTCTAGAGCCACAATTCTTTTTTCATAAAATCTAGTACTAAAATAGGAATGCCTTTATTTTTTATTTTTTCCAAAAAAAACTGTTTTAGTACATATTTTTTTCTTTTAAACAGGGTTTTAGATAAAAATAAAACATAGGGACATACCTATTTTAGTAATAGAATGTATATAAAAAGAATTGTGCCTCTAGAAGCAGTTTTAAGCGAGAAAATAGAGAAATACATTTGTATGGAAAACGCACTGCTAGTATACCTTCTTAAGGCGCAGATCTCAGAGAGTCGTGGGCTCGAATCCTACAGATGGCGAATTCTTTTTCATCACATATTTTCAGATTTAACAATATTTTTATACAGACCGTTTAAGAAGAACGATTACGAGCGTTTAAAAACAGCCCGTGTATATCGCTTCAAAGGCTTTTGAGCGCCATAAACTGGGCTGTGTGAAAAGCCAACATACTACGGAACACTATAACGGAAAGGTAGACAAATTTGCCGGACGCAATTTGCGCTCTACTAATTTTATGTTTAGTTCTTATTTTTGAGATGACCAGTTTTTTTAATGTCATAAGACGGCAAACAAGCAAGCAGGTCACCTGATGGTAAGTGATCACCGCTGCCCATGGACAACTGCAATACCAGGGTTGTCACAGGAGCGTTGCCAGCCTTTTATTTTTCCCTCCCCAGAGGGGAGAGGGAGATGGGAGATTGTAGATTTTAATACGGTTTATTGAAATCTGTATTTTCATTACATGCAAATTAATAAATAAAGCTATAACTAAAAGTAAATAATACAAATAAATACAAAGTATAAATAAAATCGTCAATTACAAGAACATTTGTTATTTTTATATTTTAAATTACTACTTATCTTACTAATAAAATCTTAATATTTTACTAAAGTGCTTTAAGCATCCTTATTTTTCAGACACCACACCTCAATAATATTTATTGCATAACACTTTAAGTAAAAGTTTCAGAATCGTTAGTATTATATTTAATTAATTAAATCTTCATTAAAATATCAATGCTATTAATTTAATTTGAAAGAGAGAGAATTTTAATTATTTTATTAGTGTTTAAATAGAAATCAGAGTTGAAAATTAAACTTGTATTAACAAAGAATCTCTTCCTTCATACCCTGCAGCTACGAATCAATAATTAATAATGCTCAATTAAACTTCATTATTTAATTATAACATGTTATTGACAGCTCAAATTAATTGTAAAGGCGATGACTCGCCCGTTTCAAGAGGTCATCAAAACTTAGCAAATGCAAATGGCAAGTGGGTTATATAATTTGATTGCATATTCACCTGTGTTCATTAGTGAGGCTGCTTCTGTACATTTACAGACTAAAGTCTCTCTCTCTATTCAAACTGTATTATCAGCTGTGTTATTTTGTAACATGAGATCAATTACAGGCTCGTATCAACCTTCAAACTAAACTAGCCCATGAATTTTGTTTCTTATGAGACTTTTTCAATAAGACCCACCCTGGAAATTCGAAAAAAAAACCAACATTTTCACACTATTATGTTTCGCTTTGGTGCGCGGAAAACAGTGCAAATAGTCCCTATTACGGGTTGCGCCTAACTTAATTGAGAGTCGGATATTAGCTGCAAGTTGCGAAGTACGTTCCCCGCTTAACCTCATGTTGTGTACTGCGCCTCGACTCGCGCGATGTTTGGAGCCGCAATAAAGTTTGGCGCGACCTGTAATATTCATGCTGTAAAATTAATGGGCAAAGTAGTGACAGCCTGTTGCCTCGACAAACTCTCTTACATATACTCCAATGTACGTTTTCATACTTAGTTTTTGTGCTTTAGTAAATAGATCACATACACTTATTTGGTTTTGAGCTTTTCATCTTTACTTCTTTATATGAAATATTGCGTCGAAATAGACAAAAAGTAGTAATATATACTACTTCTCATACTGAGTACCTATCCGGGACATAACGCGAAAGGGCAAAACCGTCCTCATCCATCTAATACGAATAATAATTAAGAAACAATAAAAATTAATTTAACTAAAAAAGCATAAATAACAAAGTTTGACTTTCGCTTATTAATAATATTCGTTCGATCGTGACCAATCGCCCAGTAAAGATTGGTTCATATAAACCGATTTTTAGATATTTTTTTTTAAAAGAAGTAAAAATTATGACATAAGAGTAAAACACTATAATAGGAATGTAAAATTATCCTAATAATGTCTCGAGTAGAGTTGAAAATTCCGCAAATGATTAGTCGAATATCATAATTTTGTGTACAATTTACGACCCAGATAGGTACTTATATTGGAAGAGGTTGCATGATTTTCCAACCAAAAACTTTGTATAAAAATGTCGATATTTTTTTAAGTTTTTAACTTTGATATCATTCAAAGCTATAATACAAAAAAAAATAGAAGACTAATTGGAAACTCTATTTACTTTCTCTTTCTAAATTATTTTTCGCAAATCTAAGAAATATCATCATCATCATCATCAGTTTCCTCCCGATATAAATACTAGTTTTTAAATAATTTTTTTTTGAGAAGCAAAAGACGATGCATATTTCTTGTAAGATAAAAATCGCACGACTTAATGTTACTAATGAAACCAGACCTTAATCTCTTCTCACTCCCCCAGGCAATGTAACGAAACCTCGTTTTGATTAATGAATTTCTGTATCCAAAAATGTGGAGCTACGTTTTTTCTCTCTTTCCCCCAAATTGAGGTGAGTGAACTCGTTTAAGGATAAGTCGTTATTAAATACTGTAAAAATAATGATTACTAATACATCCTCGGATTTTAAGGGTTAAACCTGAAATATGTTATTGCGTGCTTTAAGTTTGGTAATGGGAGTTTATTGTGATTAAGGTTGAGATTATGGCACCTGCTGATGTTTTTACGCGGTGAAATCGATATAAGATACGGGGATTGAGTGCAGGGCGGGACTGAGAAATGTTGTGAACCTCGCCTTTGCCCTGATGATGATCTCTTGAGACGAAAGCCTCATTTCATCAACGTGAGCAAGCATTTACTCTTACTTATTACGTATAAACATGCAAAAGTAACTCTGTTAGTTCTATACCCTTCAACTATTGAATTTTTTTAAATAGCCTTATTTGTGTCCCACTGCTGGGCAAAGGCCTCCCCTCCGTTCTTCCATTTGTCCCTATCTGGTGCGATCTACTGCCAGCCATAGCCAAAATCTGTCAAGGTCATCCCAACATCTCTTTCGTGGTCTGCCCCTGCGCCGAGGTCCATCTTGTACCCACACTTTCTGAGCCCATCTGTCTTATTGCATGCGGTACACGTGCCCAGCCCAATCCCACTTGACTTTGGCTGACTTGACACCTACATCTACAACCCTAGTCTTGGACTGTAGCTGATTTAGTTAAAACTTGGTATGAAGGTTGTTTGATGTCTGGGAAGGGTCGTTTCATGTCAAAAAAGGTCATATTCTCGATGTATTTTATAGTCACATGCGCGGAGCCACGTATAAAAGCAAGTAAGTAAGCTGAAGTGTTAGGGGCTATTCATCAAAAGGTTTTAGAAATATACCTTGTTACATTACAAAATATAGCTTCCTGAAATCTGTGTACCTAAGTTGTTCATACCCACATGAGAGAATAACGTATAAATAATATATGCCTGATGTACAAAGAGACACAGAGTCATCTTTTTATTATAATAATAACGGTAGAATTTCTGTTTATTTGTTTTTTTTTTGAGTAAAAAAGCACCTGTTAAAGCTATTTTCTAGTCAAATCTCAAAATATATTACGAAGATAATTTATAATTATTTAATAAATTCGTATTTATTACTAGAACGTAGATGGGTCTTGAACTTTTGACCTGGCTTGTTATGTAAATATTTAACATGGAGTATTGCGTAAATAGACGATTATTCATAGGCCTCTGAGAATAATAAATTAAACAAGTCTTAATGAACTCATCTCAGCAAGTAAAATAACAAATTGTGCTTTAAAATGAGATCAAAAGTCAGCTTACTGCTAATTTATCCAATTAAAATAATATACGCCACCAAGTAGATAAAAATATTCATTAATCGCAGTAGAGCATACATTATCATAATCTTCAAATCAAAATCTAACGAAAAGAAAAAGTACGATTTATTAAATTACACGGCTGTCATGTACCTGTTGGAAATTCTAAAAAATGTCACAAATTCTCACACCATTACTGAACCCATTAATTAAATCCGGAATAGATAAACATCAGTCGTTATTCAACTGAGTAATTATACACAATGACATGTCAAAAAATCAATACATTCCTGAGAGCAAAATTCTCCATCGCATTTGCATATGTAAAGTCGCGATCGCTCTAACGAAACTCTACCTTAATAGCTATAATACTAGAATTGTTAATACGACTTTTGTTTTTAGGAAAATTGACAATATTTCACGAAACTGGTGCATAAAATCTGTCGGCAGAGATGGGGCGTTGAACTTTTAGTTTAACGGTTGACATTCTGAATTTCTAATCTGTGTTTTGTTTAAATTTTTGGTCATAACGTAAATTATTGTTACTATACACGTTTCGAAGTGTTGTTGGCGGCGGCACAAAGGATGTGTTTGTTGGTTGCGTAGAAACGCGTGAAATTTCGTCAGTTGTGCATGACTGGTAGAAACTGTAACGAGAAGTGGTCAATAGTAATGTTATTGGTGCGGTAAATTGTAACAAAAAAATATTTTTAAACAACCCTCATACATGCCATACATATACATACTATCACGTCTTTTTCCCTTGCGGGGTAGACAGAGCCCAGGTCTATGAAACCTAAAGGCCACGTTATATGCCATAAATCTAGAAGTGATATGACCGGGTGCTGAGACCATCACTAGTGTTATCGACTTTTTAGATTAGATAGTGTGCGTCATAAATAGATACGAATGTAAAATTTGGAAGAGGTTGAATTTTAAACAAGAACAAATGTAGGGGATATTGTTCGCATTTTTGATATCGATGTGTGCGTGAACTTGTGACAGTAAATATTATTCATAGCGCTTGTCTCTTGAATAAAAAAAACAAAATATTTTTTACGTCCCTCCAAGTCTCGTACAACCCTGATCATCGTCAAAAATTTAATTTTCTATTAATTTTTTAACTTATTTTATTTAAGGCAGTGAGTCTTGGACATTATAAGATAAGACTCCTATTAACTAAGTCTGACTGAACTAACCATCTCATTAACTAGTAATTGGAAAGCAAAATGGTCATTCAAAATTGTAATTTTATTTGCACTTAGTAAGTTGCTTGAAGAAACGCATTTATGAAATCCTGTCAATTCGTTCCACTGAATTTTGAAAAGTGAATAATCTGATTCTTTTTACAATATGTCAATGATTGTTTGACCATTACGCGTCCAATCCCAACAGATGCTATCACAAACTACGAAGAAGATACTATTACTAGTATCAGACGACCCACTGCCTTATGTTTTCTCTAGGCAATAAAGATCATAGACAAATAAGGGAGTGAGGGTGAAAATGAAAAAAATGCCATACAATCACGTTTGAGTTTCTATTGGGGTCACAAATTCAAACTCAATTGACGTGTGTTCTATGCCCTAAAATCCGTAAAGGCAGTTTATCGGCAGTGGATGCCATAGCAACCGCTTTCTACCATGCGACCGCACGCATATTTGTTAACCTGCACCTTAGGGGTATAAAAACCGCCACGAGGGACGACCATGATTTTACCGCTGACTAAATGGGAAACACACCCGTAACCTTTAATTGTTAGTGGTACATCGATCAATCAGGAATGCGACCACTGGGTTATTCATGAACTGGACAAGTGGACATTCTGATGTGGCCGAAGTATGATCAGATACTTAAATTTTTTTTTGAAACACAACCTTCCGCTATTGAGTAGCTCGTAAAGATTTTTAATATAGAGATTTATAATATGAGTTGGAAAGTTCTATGTGGTGATATCACATATGAACAATAGTTATTTATTTAATTTCAATCTACTCGGAACCATAGAGCAATATTATTGCAATAATCGCGATAAAATATTTATTAGCCTTATGTTTTAAAAAACACCTATATTATAAATTTTGTCAGATATGATAGTCTCTTACGGTATATTTGTGATTGGATCATTAAAGATTTTCGTTAAAAAAGTTTATTAGAAGATTGGCATCTTAGTCTAGTACTAAGAATTCCAAATTTAAATAAAAAACCCTCGTATCCTTGGAAACTTGGCTAAAAGTAGATACCTTAATGTCGAAATTTATTCAACCGTTTAGAAAATACGCGTTAAATAAAGAAATATACGAACATAATACAAGATAAGGAGAAAACATAACCCTTCTTAGCAGTCGGGAAAAAAGACAACTAGCAAGATAAGACAGCATTCACTTGACAACAACGGAAACTAATTACAATCTTCACCAACTGGACACCGATGTCCCAAACCGAGTGTCCAATTAATGAATAACCCGACCACACTGGCGGCGAAAGTGCTGACAGGTTAATATCCATGCCTTTATATCAAAATGTAATTACATGTAAACGCGAAATCAATGACCAGATTAAAAAAAAGTGACCACATTGAACGCCAGTTGAGAGTTTAAGAACTGTATCTGCGTTTGTTTAATTTTTAAATTAATTCCGCGTCAGATTTTTGTATCGCGGTGTTCGAGACAGTTTTAATTGGACGAGATGACGTACAGTCGGTATCCGAATATTAGGAAAACAAAATTGTGGTGAAGAAAGTTTTGGGTTGCATATTTTAAACTGACGTGCTTTAAACAAATAATCATTACATTTAAAAAAATGAAGTCGCTTCCGCTCTCTGTCGCTTTGAAATTTTTCAACTACCTATTCAACGGATTTTAATACCGTTTTCAGTAATAGATAGAGTGATTCATGAAAAAGGTTTTTAATATATAATAAAATATGGTACCAAGCGCAGCAAGGAAGAGCTGCTAGTTATGTATATCAACGGTACTTAGCACAAACCTTATATTTTTGCCGTTGACGTTTATTGAAGTGAGATCCATTGTGGTCGTGACGAGATTGAAGTACTGCGGTGTAATTTTATGGTAGTAGACGCAATTGCACTAATAATTTAACTACTCACATAACTATAATTTAAGGGATGTACTTAGTCCCGTAAATATATATAATCATCTTGTTAAATATCCTCCGCTATTTCTTTGATAGGGAAAAATGGAAAATACTCCACCGACAAGAACAAAGTTCTTAAATATATGATGATGATATGATGATGATGTTAAATATCGTATAAACAATGTACTTGCTACAAGAATATTTTTAATTGTTAGGTGTTACTTAATAGCATTTGAACTGCCGAATTGACACGATAAAAATTAGCGTGTCGGAATTTAACCTGTTTCCTTTTATAGTTCTATTTCAAAATATTTATAATTTTTGACATACAGAGTCATATGAGAAAATAATGTATTATTTTAACCCCTTTATTTGGTCCTGACTGTACTATTTTGAAGGACGACCCACCATTTTTTGGCTGTCACGAAGTTTTATTTTGTGCAAAATGAGGAGCTGCGCTTTTTGTAATTTGAATGCTTATTATATTATGACAAGGTGATTTTTCAAGGATTGTACACGTATTACAAGTTTTTTGAGGAATGTGGAGCATGTAAAAAAATTAAGACGTGCTTTTAAATTCTGGAATTTTAAAAAAATATTGCTGACATATTTGACCTTTCTTGTTTCTTACTACCTAACTAAATAAAGAGGAGCTTCATGGCCTACTTTACTTAGTTGTCATGAGCATTATTGTATATATAACGCTTGTTTGTTTGTTTTTCGTATGTGTAAGTGGCCAACACTGGTGTCAGATTTTTCAAGCTGCCTTAAGGCATAATAATATAATATAATAATAATATAATATATTTATAACGCTTGTAAAGCAACCCCAGGCGTATATAAAGCCGCAAATATAACTACAAGAAAATTTGAATACCTACAAAAATGTACAATGGGAGTTTGTAAAACTTTTCATAAAGATTATATCCTCAAATGGAAAACTTGGGAGCCCGGAGTCCACTTTGTAAACTTTTAACTTATACATATATACTTACTATCAGGCCTTTTTTCCTTGCAGGGTAGATAGAGCCCAGGTCTATGAAACCTAAAGGCCACGCTTAGCGGCTGGTGTGTTCGGAATCAAAATAGTGATGGGTTGCTAGCCACATTGCCTATTAACATGATTCGTCACGCCTCGATCGGCTTTTACGATCTGCGCGAGAAAGAGAAGCAGCTGTCCTTAAAGGTTTTTTCTTTTCTTCCAGACCGGCGTGGAAGTGATGAGCATATCTACGGTGCAGACTGCCTTTGCACCGTAGATATGCTCATCATTTAAAACAATTATTATAATGTGTTATTAAAATGTGTAACAATCGCGAAAACATAAAAAAACATTAACAATTATCTCATTTAGATCTACCACTTATTTGTAAGCATTTACGATTGATGTGCGAATATGTATAAAAAACCTCGCGAAAACATTATATAGATGCAAATTTTAAACTTCAAGATCAAAACAAGGCCTTCATGACTCAATTCATCAAAAAAGTTACGATTAATTTAATAAAAATTGGCGAAACATTTTAAACGAAACTGCCCATTTTTATGGCCAGTGTTAATTTTTTCGAAACATTCAATTAAAGATAGTAATCGTTAAATTACAATATTTCTTATTTATGTGTTTACTTTCGCGTTCAAAAGTAGCTGTTTTTGAGCAATTTTCGGTTAATAACACGTTGTAATTGGGGTCCTATTATTTTCAGATTGAGCCGTCAAGACTCTTATTAAAATAGTATTAAAGCTTCTTCGTACGTAATCCGTTAACGAAGAAATCTGAGAAAAACGCAGCGTTTTTGTGCAATTATTATTGACCTCTGTGAAATTTGTCTTCGGACGAGCTCGTTTTGAGCAATTTGTTTTATTTAATGCCATTCCTTAAGACTGGAATAAGAACTGGGTTAAATGAAGTCGGATCTGGTTAAACATTCGGTCAAGAGAAAATAATATTCAAGGTTACATTACATCTTTTATTTAAAAACATTTTTAATGTTTGATTTACCTTTGGATTTCCTTTGATTAATTAAAAGCTCGTTATTTAATTTAGAATTTTAGACCTTTCCGTTGCATTAAACGTATTACTCATATCATCATATTTATGACAACAGTATTATCCCTATGAGAGTCTGCCACCTTATTAAGGTCAACGAATAAGGTCGATAAAAAAAACATAATTTGTAAAAGTTTTAAAATATATTTTATTAATTGGTAAATAATATTATACGGATTTTTATTATTAGAACTTTGAGTACCAATTCTTAAAGTTAAGGCAGTGCCTTAAACCATCACAATGACTAAAAACCTACTTCATAATCCATTTAACCTACAAGAGTCGTCCTGGTAAAATGTTGTGATGAAAGAATATTTTTATATTTTAAAATTAAATTTCTACTTGTTTTCCCTGTTTGTGAGGTATAAATTTTTATTAATAATATAATTTAATAATATAATTTTTTTATCTACATTATTTATAGCCTCGTTAAGCCTTATGTTTAAGGAGTACCGTTCCTAAAGACAGTTTCCTAAACCATCACAAACGTATATCACCCGCCCTACAATTGCGACATGCGCGCAATTAGTACTTGATAAGGTTCCGTATAGTAATGTGGTTTGTCCGTGTCATTGTCTGGTAAAAGCAGCAGTCTAATTGAAAGCTGGAGGCGCAAGAGGGTGATTAGCGTTTTTAACTTCTACTAACAGGAGAGTTGGTGTCAGGTAGGCAGGAGACCGATACAGCCAAATCATTTACAGCATGAATGCTGCCCAGGGTTATATTAACCCTAGGCTCCGACGCATCACAGTTCAAAAGTAACCAGGAAAACTCTAATATGAGAGAGAAAGAGAGAGTGTATTCGTTTGCACTATTCTATTCTACTCTTTTTTTTTATTTCATTGCTTCTACAGTGGTTTCCGTGACTTTGCTAATGTCCAATTTAAAAATATACAACGTATCGGTGTTGTAGCGGAACAGATGACAAGTACAAATCGAAGATGGTGTAAGGTAATAATAAATTTGGTTTTAAGTATAAATAAAATTGTTTATATATAACCTCTACTCTACTCCGCTATAAGCAAAATCTTAGCTTTGCGTCTTGTCCAACACGATTGATTGATAGGTTTATGTTGTCCTTACGATATCTAGGAATGCTGAGAAGCATAAGTAAAATTGTTTGTATGTAGCATTTAATCCGCTATAAATCAAGCTACAGCATTACGCCTTGTCTTACACAGATTGATTAATAGGCATATGTCGTCCTTACAATAATTAGGAATACTGAGAAGTGTAGCATTTGTAGCCTTAAATAAAATTGTTTGCAACATTTAATCCGTTATAAGCCAAGCCTCGGCTTTACGCCTTGTCTTACACAGATTGATTGATAGCCAGTCTTTCTTACGATGCTCTCAGAAATAGTCAAGAAGTGTAGCGTGTGTAGCCGTAAATAAAATTGTTTGTATGTAACATTTAATCCGCTATAAACCAAACCTTAGCTTTACGCCTTCTTCTACACAGATTGATTGATAGGCATATGGTGTCCTTTTCGATTCTCTCAGAAATAGTCAAGAAGTGTAGTGTTTGTAGACGTATATAAAATAGTATATACTGTTGTTTATTCCTAAAACGACTGCAACTGTTCCTTACGGATTAATTATATCGCATCTTCTCCCATCTTTGTGGTGAGGAGGAGGCTTTATCACATAATTTTACAAGTCAAATATGGCAAGTGTTGAAACTCTCAGTAACATTATGTTCTATTAAGAGGATCTTTATTTATGTCAGTTTGTCACGCGATTGTTCCACGAAAATACGTTTTGTGGTATTTCATTATAATAATATATTAAAAATACATATTTTATTGTTAAAAATCCAACACTATTAATTAGCTTGGCGACAGTCGTCATGAATTATAATAATGTCTTTTCAAATTTACATTTTTATATCTGGAACTGTTTTGTCTATTTAGTTGTTCTAATAGATACCACTTTGTTTTCTATCGTTTATGTTAATTGTTTGAGCTAGATTTAAATGTAATATTTCTTGCCTTAGAGAATGTGGATCTGGTTTCGAGGAATATAATTTGCAGCTGCAATTTTTATAGCCATCATCATCATCATCAACCTGGTTGCTTTTCAGCTCTGATGTATTGGACCCCAGGATCCGTTGTTATGACAGCATTTATGCTGTGATATGATTTGGTGGAAGTTTTTACGGCCTGCTCCCTGCCTAATGTCACATCTTCTGTAGAAATATCTTCGTATTTTTTAAAACGTTATTGTTGGCGTTGGGCGGGAGGTGTGCAGCCAAAGATAAACTGAAAGAAAAGTCAAAATATTTGTATTAAAAAACAGACACTATGTTACTCTATAAGATTTGACAGTAGAAATAAAAAAGAGCCGATCAGCCTATAAGCTGTTTTAAAAATTAAAAATGAGGTAGAGAAAGGAGGTGCGTATGCGTCGCCAACAGTTATCATTACAAATATTATAAAGCTGAAGAATTTGGTTGAAAGCGCTAATCTTAGGAACTACTAGACCGATTTCAATAATTATTTCATCGTTGGATAGCTGCATTATCTCTGAGTGCCATAGGTTAGCTATGTACCACGAGCAAAGCTGTGGTAGACTGCTAGTAAGATTATAAAGTACAATATAATTATTTCCTTCTCTTCACAAGTTTCTTTCAAAAGTATGTTTACAAAAGTTACCTACGTAAATCTGTTGGATTCATTCAGCAACCGGGAGTCGTTTAAACCTACATAAAATACTAAGAATATTAACTAAATAGTTCGGTACGTCGCATAAATTTGGTATCCTTATCACCACTAAAATTATAATTACTAAAAGGTCTCCAAATTAATATGCCTACTCACTTTTGGGACTAATAGCTTTATTACGTATACAATTTACGATCACTATTCCTAAAATACGGCAGAAGTCTCTATAAATCCAGTCGATAAATTATTGAATCGATAATCGCCAATTGATCGGACAATAATTCTTCTATATAGATACCCAAATATGGTACTCGATGTCTTTAGTAGATTTAAATTAAATAATAAATCAGTATCATTTGTGAACGAAAGAACAGCTGTACAAAATTTTATGTTAATTTTGGAAATAGGGATAATTATTTTTTATCTGTGAATTTGAATGGCGTGAAAATTAGCCCAGTTACCGTAAACATTATTAACTATTACGCATGTTAAGCATAGCGTGGTGACAAAAATTAAACGAGCTTTTCCGAGCTTTGGAAATTACGATAGTCTATTTGTCCCGTCAACTTTAAGTTATAGTCAGATTCCTTAGCGTAGTTTGAAAATTCTATTTTTATTTTATTTATTAGGTCAGAAAACGGATATAGACATCTCTAAGACTAAGGTACAGTACTACTTATACGTTTATAAGAATAATGTGTGCAACCATCATCGCTATCCACAGATTGATGCACAACAATTAACAACTATGTTGGCCTCTTATACCTATAAATTACAAAAACAATTATTATAATAGGTTAACAATAATTATTTCGGATACCATGTCAGTCACAGTGACAATGTAACGTATGGGTTAAAAAAACTATCCCGAACGAAAAGGGAATCAGATGGCAGCTAAACACAGTCAAATCAATGCAAGAAACTTGGCCTATAAGGCGCATGGCTAACTACGGACGAGCTGTGACGGACTCCTGTTTTGCATTCCAAGGGTAGATTTACAGTCGTTGTAGTGCAAATTAAAGAGGGTATAGACAGGGAGAAATACAAAAAACAATAAAGGTTTTTATTGAATAAGAAAGTATTATCATCATCATCATCATCAGGTCTTTCTAGTCTCCACTGCAGGAGCACGACCCTCTCTGTACTACCAGAAAGTATAGTGGAGTGAAAAAACGAGAACGCCCAGAACGAGATGTAAAGATGTGCTTTAATCTTATCGGAAAGACTGGATCTTATCTTAATAGCCTTCGACCGCAGTAGTTAGAATGATGAAATAGGATGCCTTTGCCTTGAACTGAAATAGCATATACTAGAAATAGAAAATAGAAGAAAGAAAGTAAAGTGAAATAAATTCATTAAAAAATATGTGTCTCTTGTTAACATAGCTTCAGTTCAAAATATGTTTGTGTCCTGTCTGTGAAGATGAACTGAAAAGGCGAAGCTGGGGCTCAAAAAAAGCAGCGCAGCTGAGAATACAACTGATTGAATACAAAAGAGACAAGTGAGATTAGTTATTCTCAGCACTTTGAAATTATCTAGATGAAATCGAAAGAGCACAACACGTGTAGATTGCATATAATATATGCAATCTATTATATAATATATGTAAAGTTCTGAAACATATAACAACAAAAAACCAAGAGAAAGATAGAAAAGTTGTATTTTCGCGTTAGTTTAAAACAAAGTATTTACTTTTATTATAGCAAGAATCCTTAACTTGATACACAGACACAAAACATGCCTAATGATGTGTAGATATCAATTTAATATAAGTCATTATTCAATAGGAGGCTATGGAAATAGGCATATATAGCCTACTCGAAAGAAAGCGTTTACCGTAACCGTAGCAGTTGCGTATAATATCTTTTTGACTTTCGTTATTTTGTGTCGGAGGTCAAAAATGGTAAAGCAAATTGTCGCACGTAGACTAGTGGTAGCCATCTGACCATATTATGGTGGCTTTTGTCTTGTTCACACGTCGACACGATTCAATGCGACTGTGGGATCTATGTCGTATAAGTGGCTAGGAGTATGTTTTACAGTGGTGTATTTACTACATAAAAATTAACCGACTGCCAGAATATACTCTATGGTAAATAGTTTTATAAGTCTTAGATTACAGAAAAATTGTTTTCAACTTAATTTTAGCTGATTTACAATGTTTTTTGTTGTGTGAATGGCTAATACCGGTGACACATTTTTCAAGCTGACTAAAGGCATCTAACAAAACTGATGAGCCGGAGCCGGAACCATTTAAAGCACGGAGAAATTTGAAACATTTTATACTAGCTTGCACCCGCGGCTTCGTTTGCGTTAGTATCGATGCCTCGGAAACATTACTTTTCCGGGATGAAAGGTAGCAAAATTTTATTATGAAAGGTTCAGTAGATACGGCGGTTCCGTGAAAGCGTAACAACTAACTCACTTTCACATTTATAATATTAGTTGGGATTGGGATATATAATTCTATGTTACCCACGCCTATACTCTTTTTACCTACCTGATATTCCACTTGCCGAGAAGCTCCTAACTGGTAGTAACCTCCCCTGGGCAGTGTCGAAGTCTAAACAGACTGAGGCTAGTGTTGGAAGATGCCAAGAGAACCGAGCTAGGTGCAGTTTCACGACAGACAATCTTTCTGACCGCGGTATCAATCAATCCATGACTTATATTTTGTTTTTCACTATCCCACTACTTATACAGTTGTAGAACTCTATGAAGCCAACGACATTGAGATTAGTGTGGCTAAAAATTGGTCGAAGTATGTTTAAAGAAAACCATTTTGACTCGCCAAAAAGAAGAACTCTTCCCAACATGGTTGCTGAAAAGTCACTTTTAAAACTGGGCTCTTGGCTTTTGCTTTAAAGTTAACTTGGTGAAGATCCCGTTCTTCAACAATTAGCCTTAAAATTACAAGCATCGCGTGCAAAACTTGTGTATTTTGCTAACAGTTTCCGAAACTCGTATTCACTTAGGGTTTTCGTTAAGAATTAAATAAATGTTGAATAATAATACGTTTCGGATCGCGTGACTGACGACTGTTGCGTTTACAAGCCGATGACGTTCGGGCGCGCCTGCGCAGTCTGTTAAAACCTTTATTTTTATTTTTTGTGAAGGTGATTTTACATATTGGTTGACGAGATGTAGGGTTGGGCTCGTTTAACACTGTTTTTGATAAAATTAATTAGATTTATTCTTAGTTTTTATTTTTTGTGAGACAAACAAAAAGGTGTAACTTCTTCTCGGCAAGTAGAATATAATTGTTTATTGTTTTTTTCCTTCCAAAATAAAGTTGATGACGGTTGCGCTTCTGCTGTCTCTTTAAAACATTTTTCTCGTTGAGAAGTTATTCTACTTATGAGTTGACGAGTTTTAAGTGCTCCGTGGATAGCTTAAATATTTTTATCAAAATAATTCAACTTATTCAGAGCAAAGTTTTTGAAAGCAGATTTATTTATTTTTTTAATTCATTTTACTCTGATTTATAGAGTTAATGATTTTTCCTAGGTGGCTGTAAAAAACTTTTTTAAAGGTCATTTTACTCGGTTACAGTACTTTTAAACCATGAATGTTCCTTTCCCAATTATCTCACCTATTTTAAACTATTGTTAAATCTGGCCAAATTCTTTAAAAGTAATTTAATGATGTCCTTCCATGATGTATCTTTTGAAATAAATTGCGTATAAAGACATGACACGCTACCTCGTAACGACAAGAGTAACTCATAATTCACAACCGTATTAATACCAACCTTGCATTAAACTGAGCTGATACTATCTCAGTGATGAATCAAAGTTGGATTTTTGGGGCTGAAATCTTAATGTTGGTCATTACATTACAGACAGGATACTTTTGAGTTGCTTTCGTATAGAGTAAGTATCGTAAGGTTGACTTTGCTCTTCCATGCTGGTTTGGGAGAAAACGAAGCGTAAAATAGCCCAGCTGCATTTCTTCCCGTGCAGACCGTACAAACCCGTCAAGGGATAGGGCGAAAGCCTACGGATTCACGTCAGTAGGCAATGCGGCTAGCGACTTATCACTATTTTGATTTCACTTTCCACCTTAACGCCCACTAACACGCTAAACGTGGCCTTTGGGTTTTATGGCCTTGAGCTCTGTCAACCTCACAAGGGATAAAGACGTAATAATATGTATGGATATATAAGTTCCGTTAGAATTCATGACTTTAAATTAACAAGAAAAGAGAGAAGGATCCTGGATTTACAGAAATATTTGCGTATAAAAAATTCAACCCTATATATTCAGTGTTGTATATTTTTGCTGGAACTCCGGGGACTGTTTTTTTTTATATAGTATTTACCTTTCAAATTTCAATTCTTAATTTGCATTAAACCAACTTTTATTCTCATTAAATAATATTTTTCCACACTACACAAATTCAATAAATCGCAAAAACCGCTGTACGATGAAATGAAATGAAATATTATTTATTGTGGTACACAAACGCACACACAAAAAATAGTAAAAAAAAAGAAAGTACAGTAAAACATGTGTTCGGGTGGTTAGAGTTCAAGTTAGGTTGCGTGATCTTGGAGGTAAGTAACAAGCGTCTGATCTCAATGAATTTTATTTGCAACTAAAAAATATTTACATCACATGCATATTTAAATAGCCACTAGGGACATGAATAGTGTACAGTAAGATGCATATTAACAAATACGAATTAGGTATGTAGTATTGATTCAACATATACCGCCCACCAAAGGACTTTATGAGTCCTTTCAACTAAATCACAATTACTAAGGTGAGATCAGTATTGCATTTAGAAAACAAATTACTTAGTCACTTTCAATTGGCATAGCACATAATTTTGAAACACTTCTACGAACAATGCTGTTACCAGATTTCACACCGTATACTCTAGTGAAACCATCGGCGCCGGGATATTTTTCTGTTATGCGCCCAAGGACCCATTTGCCGGGTGGTAGATTGTCTTGTTTTATTAGAACTACGTCTCCAACCTTAAATTCATCTCCCTTCTTCAGCCATTTTGGACGTTGCTGAAGACGTGTTAAATATTCTTGTTGCCAACGAGCCCAAAAATCATGCAATAATTTTTGACAATACTGCCAACGTGTCAGGTATGATATTTTAACATGCTTCATGTCTGGGCTGGGGACTGCAATCGGAGCTTCGCCAATTAAAAAATGTCCTGGCGTTAAAGGCTGTATATTTTCATCTGAGGCACTACTGATTGGGCACAATGGCCGAGAATTGAGGCATGCCTCAATTTCGCACAAGACAGTCGACATCTCTTCAAATGTGAGGTTGCTAGAGAGGATACGCTTCAAATGGTGCTTGATTGATTTCACACCCGCCTCCCAGAGTCCCGCGAAATTCGGAGAATATGCCGGAATAAAATGCCACTGAGTCCCGTCATTGGCCAGTGCGTCGGATATACCTCCATCAAATTGCAAGCAGGCTTCTCTCCAGGCTTCAGTTAATTCTTTATTGGCGCCAACGAAGTTTCGTCCTTGATCGCTCCATAAGTGAGCGCATTTGCCTCGTCGAGCGCAGAACCTTTTGTACGCCCCAATGAACGCTTGCGATGTCATGTCTCCCACTAACTCCAAATGAATGGCCTTTGTGGACATACAAATGAAAATGGCTATATAAGCCTTACTAGTTTTTGCACCTCTGCCTTTGCTGAATAGCACTTGATAAGGACCGGCAAAATCCACTCCTGCGTTCAGAAAAGGACGTGCTGGTGTAACACGTACAGCAGGTAGCTGTCCCATAATCTGCGTCCTAGCCTTGGCATTTTGTTTGGCACAAACGAAACAACGGTGGATATATTTTTTAACCATGCCCTTTGCTCTAAGTATCCAAAATTTTGATCTAAGATGGCACAATGTTAATTGAATGCCTCCATGCAAGGTCTTAGAGTGAGCGTCAGCAATGAGAAGTGGAGTCAGTTGATTATCCTTGCCCAGAATAATTGGATGCTTACTATCTTCCTCCAAATTTGCATGCAGTAATCTACCGCCCACCCTAAGGATTCCCTTTTTATCTATGTATGGATTCAGTGATTTCAATTTGCTTGTCCCTTGCACATACGTTTTCTCTTTCAATAAAAATAATTCCTTTCCGAACTCCTCTTCTTGTACCATCTTTATACAAACAAGTAGTGCTTCTTCTAATTCTTCAGTTTGTATACTTGTATCAATCTTATCCCTTTTAACTTTGTAACTTAAAAATCTTTTGCAGTACACAATAGTTCTTAAAAGTTCATTTAATGTGTTGAATGTTTCGAATTGTTTTGACACCCTTCTCTCTACTTCTGCTTCTGTAGTTAAAAATGACTGTACAATTTTTCTTTTCTCTAGATCCGTAGATTTGATATCAACTCTTGTAAATTTAATTTCCTTTTCTAACAACCATTTCGGCCCTTTCCACCATAAATCACATTTCTTCAAATTTGTTGTCAACATTCCTCTCGATGCTATATCTGCAGGATTATCACATGACTGAACATGATACCACTGGCTGCTGTTCACATTAGAAGTAATTTCAACGACGCGATTTGCTACAAACGGTTTCCATCTTGAAGGTTCACCAAACAACCAAGATATAACGATAGAAGAATCGGTCCATGCGAATACCTGTGAAGCCGGTATTTTCATTGCACTTGCCACTTGCTTTAATAGCCTTGAGAGTATTAGGGCTCCACAAAGCTCCAACCTGGGCAAAGACACTGTTTTAAGTGGGGCCACTCTTGTCCTCGCTGCAATCAATGTAGTTTTAATGGAGCCATCTTCTCCTATTACACGACAAAATACAACAGCGGCATAAGCTTTAACAGACGCGTCACTGAAACCGTGAATTTGAATAGTCTCCTTGTCTGAATTAAATGTACCAATCCATCGGCTCATGGTAATCTCATTTACGGTTTCAAGGTCTGAGCGTATCATCATCCATTCTTCTTTCAAAGATATGTTGAGCTCCTCATCCCAAGTCACCTTCTCGAGCCACAATTTTTGGATTAGAATCTTTGCTAGCACGATGCACGGTGCAATCCAACCAAGGGGATCAAACAATTTTTGAATGTCTGCCAGAATAGTACGCTTGGTAATTGTGTTGACAACCGATAAATTAAGGTGGTATTCAAATTGATCTTGGCCTAAATTCCAATGTATACCCAATGCTTTGACGACTCCATCTACCTTTATGTCCAGATGTGCTTTAGTAGATCTTTCAGACGAATGAAGACTCTGCAGGAAATCAGCGTTATTGGAACACCATTTTTTCAGTTCGAAGCCGCCTCGACGTAGAAGTTCCTTTAAATCTTGACTTATTTTAATGGCTTCAGAAACATCGCTACTTCCAGACATGCAATCGTCGATATAGAAATCTTCTGTCAAAATTTTAGCTGCTTCAGGAAAATTATCACCTTCATCTAAAGCCAACTGTTTAAGGGTCTTAACCGCAAGATACGGTGCGGAGGCAGTTCCGAATGTAACGGTGAGTAGTCTAAAGTCTTTTATATCCTCGGATTCATCATTTCTCCATACAATCCTCTGAAAGTCAACATCTTCTTTGTGCATCAAGATCATCCGGTACATTTTTTGTACGTCTGCCACAAAGCAAACCGAGTGAGTACGCCAACGTATGATGATATTTCTAAGATCATCTTGTAACACTGGCCCAGCAAGAAGCTCATCATTTAGTGAGACACCATTGGATCCTTTACATGAGGCATCAAAAACGATACGTGTCTTCGTTGTCTCCTTGTCTTGGCGGATAACAGCGTGGTGAGGTAAGTACACCGATCTTTTATTTATTTCATTTTCAGGTACTTCTTCAAGATGTCCTAGTTCTTTATAATCTTCTATCACCTTTATGTATTCATCTTTTAGTTCTTTGTTTCTATTAAATCTTTTTTCTAGTTGCTTGAGTCTCTTTATTGCTGTCTCTCTCGTATTTCCTTCAAGTGATTGTAAATTTTCGTTTTTAAAAGGGAGTCTTACTATGTATCTTCCTTCTTTGTTTCTTGAGTGTGTTTTTTCATAAATTTCTTCACATAGGTGCTCATCTTTAGTAGGATGTCTGCGTGTATCTGCATCTATTTCCCAAAGTGTTTTTATAAGATCTTCTACATTCACTTCATCTGTTAAAACTGTCAAGGACTTCTTAGGTATGTTTACTTTCATGTTTATACCTCCCATCACGATCCATCCCAGGCTGGTTCTTTGCGCGCATGGTGTACCTGGTGGACCCTTGATTAGTCCTTGTTGTAATATGTTTGAGTACTCATTTACACCCAACAGCAAATCCATGGTTCCTGATGCATAAAATTTTGGATCTGCCAGGTTGATATCCTTCAGATGAGGCCATTCATTAACTGGCTTAAGTTTTGAAGGTAAGTTTGTAGCCAAATGTTTTGTCATGACGTAAGCTCGTATAGGTAACTCAAAAGTAGCTTCCCAACGTGAAAAAACACTGACTTGAACTTCATGTTTCACTTGTACCTTCATTGATTCCATTCCAGTTACGATAAGGTTGACTTGCTTGCGTTCTAATTTGAGAGCTTGAGCTGCCTTTTCGCTAATAAAGCACGCTTGGGATCCTGAGTCGATGATCGCCTTAAGTACAGTAGTGTGACCATTGTTTCCTCTTAAAATAACTACCGCGGTTGCTAAAAGACTAATTTGACGTTCATCTTCTTCATTTGGCGGCGCCATTGCAGTGTGTACTGCTTTCTCTTCTACATCTGCTTGTTTTTCTTGATTTGACGTCGTCGGTTGCATTGATTCTGACTTAATTATTGCCGACGTGTCAGTATACTTTTGTTGATGCAGGAGTGAGTGGTGGCGTCGTTTGCAGACATGGCAGGATGTGGGCACTCGACATTTAAAAACAGAATGTCCAGGAGCCAAGCAATTGAAACAGAGCTTGTTGCTTTGTACGTATTGACTTCGTTCGGAAGGTTGCATCTTCACAAATACCTTGCACCGGCATAAAGCATGATTTTCCTTACACATCATGCAGGACTTCTCAGACGTAGGCGTAGATGTGGACGCGTGGAAAACTCGTTCTTTGGCATTCCTTGTAGTTGTCGGCGTGACCAACTCCAACGTTCGAAATTTTGATTCCAAAAATATACTTAAATCCTTCCACTTCGATAGCTCTTCTTTTTGTTCAGTGAGTGCAAATTCTTCCCACTCCTTGTGAGACTCTGGGTCCAGCTTCTGCACAACCAGAAAAATTATTAATGGATCCCAAGAGTCTGTGATGACATTAAGATTTTGTAGGCTATTCAAAATTTCGTTCGTAGTGTCTAGTAAACTCTTTAGCTGTGAGGAAGTTTGTGTAGTACACTTCTTTTGTGCAAACAGTCGCTTGAGTAACGAATTTACTATTAAACGTTTATTGCCATAACGTTTTTCTAATGTTTCCCAGGCCTGTAAGTAATTCGCATCCGTTATTTGTATATGCCTAAGTAACGCCCCTGCTTCGCCCGTAATGCTGGTTTTTAAATAATGCAGTTTCTGCACACTGGTAAGTGACGTATTATTGTGGACTAGCGATATGTACAAATCTTTGTAGGCGGGCCATTCTTCATAACTTCCAGAGAACGCAGGCAGCTCAATACGGGGTAATTTTACCTGCGCTTGCTTCTCAGTATGTACCTCGCGTGATGCTTGATCCGATAGCACGGGTTCCAGCTTCATTAGCATGTCCTTAAGATCGGCGAGCATGCCCACGTAAATATCTTCAATGTTATAGTATTCTTCATTCATAAAATACGGCAGTAATTTACGTTTTTCGCGCGGCGTGTTTTTTACCAAATCTATATGTGCCGTCTTATATGTATTCCAATATTCTTCTATACTCTGTATGCGTGTTTGTATGTAACCTTTCGTAAGTCTTTGTTTCGGGCATTTTTTTAAATTAATTTCAGTTTTTTTGAGTAATTCAGCCGTATTTTCTAAAACACTTATTATTTCTTCTTGACTAGCCATAGTTCGTCACTTTGTATACTTCAATTAAAGTCAAAACGTATCACACAATGTTTATCACAAAAACTCCAAACAGTTATTATAACAATTTAGCGTAATAAATCACAACATTCACTAAAGATGCACTGATCGCGTCAAAATAGGTATCTTGTCGCTCAGGAATGCACACCTGTGTTCTTATCGCTTGCAAGGGTCGCCCGTTGCTACCTGCTCTGATGCGGCTCGATGTCGACCATATGTTCGGGTGGTTAGAGTTCAAGTTAGGTTGCGTGATCTTGGAGGTAAGTAACAAGCGTCTGATCTCAATGAATTTTATTTGCAACTAAAAAATATTTACATCACATGCATATTTAAATAGCCACTAGGGACATGAATAGTGTACAGTAAGATGCATATTAACAAATACGAATTAGGTATGTAGTATTGATTCAACAACATGCATTGTGCACCACAATAGGTGGCGGCTCAGTGTTACGCTGGACACAAAGATAGCATCATCCAGCACTGATTTTCAGCCACAATAATGACACAATAAGTTGCGCGTATACTCAGTCCTTAATTAAGTAATATCTGATGTTATTGTCGATATAATCTACTTAATGTCGACCGTTTTGGTATAAAAACAAATGAACGCAGTTTGTCATGCGGTAACTATATTGTGATCTTGCGAAAAAAAGGTTGAACTTCATTTATCAGATTGAAGTGAAGGAGATTTTTGATAGATCTTACTAAATGGCTTTTGGGTGTGAAATTTATATGCCAGTTAACATTTATTTTGAACATCTGTAAGAAATGTTTATGGATATGGTTTTTGAAATTAAGATTTGAAAGCGAAAGATATTTTGATTAGGGTTATGTGCGAGGGAGAGAGATAGACATATAAACGAGAATATGAGTACTATAATGTTGTATCTCAATTTTCACTTCCTTACCACTATTAACAGATATTCATGTAGGACACCTAATAGGTATGAAAATGTAAGATATTAAAATACTTACTTAAAAAATGGTAGCTACATAGGCAAAGGCTTGCGAAAAGTAGATTTTTAGTTTTCGCAAATCTACAAATATCTATTTAGCTACGATTTTTTAGTGTGTATTTTATATATTATTTTAATTTTATTATATTTTATTATGTCTTAGATTTGAATACATATTTTACTTCTTGCCAAGAATATCTTTTTGTGAAAATCATTTTGTATATATCAATTTCAGTTTTTTTTAATTATATTAATTTAAATGGACTAAATAACATCCATCTTTATAACGTTAAGCTGTTGGTCCCGGCTGCCATCTGGTAGTCGTTAAAGGAACCACGTCAGAGGCCAAGAGGCGGTTCCGAAAAACTCTGACACCAGGGTGTGCATGGTCGACTGACCATGTCACCTACACGAAATGATGATCTATATAACAAAGACAATTGTTATTAGATATTGTATACGTCACACATAGCAATTATTATTTACCAATAAAAATAAAACAAAAATACCTTTTTAATAAATTTAAATGTTTGTAAATTCATCAAATTCATTCACTGTACCCATCACGTCACAAACACGTAATCACAAAAACTGCCAGTCACAAGTTTAACGACACTTCTCATGACAAGCGTTACAGTGATTGTGTCATTATTGTGGAACGATTTAACAGCAATTACCATGTAATTGTATCAACAAAATGTTTGGTTGGATAAATATTTCGTATTCATATTTTAAGCGTCTCATTACGTTGAATTTATGCATTTGTTTATATACCATTTTTCAGAGAGGGCGTCTAGAAGTGGTGCAATGGAAATATTTTAAAATGAGTCGGTATATAAGATTAACTTAATATAATTTTATATTTTACAACTGGTCTTTTACTCTTGCGATCCTGTGAATTCTCTTAAAAGCACAAATACAATATGACACTATCTATATGTTAGTGCAAACATCACAAGGGCATTTTGTAATTCGCATGAAGACATTTTTAAGTTGGTAATAGTATTAATATCTTTGTCGGAAATTCCTATAATTTTCATTTTTCTTTATTTATTTTTGTTATGATTTATGCTTAAAGTAATAAATTTTAAGTAATATTATCCTAATCCTAACTTAATACTATAAATGCAAAAGTGAATTTGTATATTTGTTTGTTACCTCCTCACGCTTAATCTACTGAACCATTCTTCTTGACATTTACATACACATAAGTTAGGTTACTGAGAAAGCCTTAGGCTATATTATATCACGCGGGCAAAGCCGCGGGTAACAACTAGTAATACATAAATCTAGAGCTACCTCCGGTTTATCCAAAATTACACGGTACTCGACATTTTGTTCTCAAAACACGTTACGTCATTCCACAATCGAAGCCTCTGATTAAACATGGCGTTCTTCAAAATCACTTGTAGCCACTCGACTATATTTTTACAATCGTGACCAAATGTTTATTTAATTTTTTGGGAGCAACCGATTCCGTGCCCGGAGTTGTACTTTGATGACACTCGATGTCCGAATTACGATTTAATTTGAATTTGGGTAGCGTTTGGACTCGATCGATTTTTGATCGATTTGCTTTGAGGTGTTTTTATTACAGTAGTAGTAATTTTACTCAAGAAGAAGATTGTAAACTTAATCAATAATTCAGATTCACGTCTGCAGTGCGATTAAAGCGTTAATACTTTATTTTTCTACTAACCCATTTCAAATTTGAAAAAGTTCTCGATATGGCTGGACGTTTATATTTTAACTATCATCTTGGTCTACTGTAACTATTTATGAATTGATTTGACAATTTCTTTTTGTATGAGAGTTATTCTTTTCCATGCTTCTCTTATCTTTATCAAAATCGATGAAGTAGTTTGATTGAAGTCGGTGTTTCATTTCTAAGATTATATAAATAAATATGAATTTTATCTAAGAGAACGGTTTACATTTTATTATTGTAATATTAGTGTTAATGTCATAAGATATGAATGTTCAAAATTTATTCCTACTCTGCCTTTCTTTATATACCCAACACGACGTTTCTTACATGTCAAGAAAGCTATAAAAATAATTTAAACGCAAATATAATATGAAAAGGAAATGCCACTGAATATAAACAGTAGCAAAACAAATATAAATATTAAATTTGCATAATTCTCACTTTAAACTCGATGTAATGTGAAGTTTCCGTTCGATAATCGTTCGAGTTTTAATAGTACCGCATCGCTTGGTGACCAGTAAAGCATACACAAATATTGTATAATTTAATAAGGTCAAAACGAAGGTGAATAGTGTTTTAAATATTAGGCATACGAAAATTTTTTTATGTAGCTATGGAAAGACCTTCTGTAATAAAACACATTAGTTAAAAATAAATTGATTCCTAAACAAAAATTCTTACAAATATAAAAGATTTAAAATTAAATGCTTTAAGCTACGAATAAGTAATATAATTTTTGTTGTTGACTTTAATTTTTGATTTACTTTCATGCTGGTCTAGGAGAAAAGAGTTGGAATGTACCAGCTCTTTCTCTTCCCGCTCAGACCGTAAAAGCAAATCGAGAAATTGTGCGTTCAATTGAGAAATCATGTCAAATATCAATAAGCGATCAACAACCCATGACTATTTTGATTATGTTCTCACCTACAAGCCCAGCAACATGCTAAATGTGGTTATAAGGTTTTACGGAGCTCGGCTTTGTCTACCCCGTGAGGGAGAAAGACGTGATAGTATATGTATGTTTGTTAACTTTTTGACGTTAAAACGCATTTCTGAAATCAAAGAGCGTATAATCACTACGTTTGCTGAAATACCTGTACCTTCATTTGTGACGATTTAAGTGGGAATTTGTATGGGCTGGCGTGAGAATTTTGTTTGGTAACGATATTAAACATTACGTTTACTGTTATGGCTTCTTAATAAAAGTCCTTATAAATTTACTAGAGTATACTAGTATTTTTGATATATATAAAATACATTTGACATAAGCTATATATATGGCGAAATTTTTATCGTTCCTGACCATTAAAGGGGTGATTCAGCCTGTCAATATAAACAACTTTTCCTATGGGACAAATGCTGTAAACTCGAAAAAAATTTGACATTCCTATACAAATTGCCCGGGCGGCTGAACACTTTTGTATGAAAATGTCGAAATAAAAATTGAGTTTCCAGCATTGGTCCCATAGGAAAAATGGTTCATATCGACGGGCTGAATCACCCCTTTAAGGGTCCAGAACGATCAAAATTTCGCCATGTATAATCTCAGCATCAGTCCTATACCGTATTTTCCATAATGATTATCAAGCTTTTCTTCGTAGGTTTAAATGCAAGAGCTGGTATCCATGACTCTAAATAATTCAATAGAATATCATCATTATTATCATCTTAGCAATCAATCGACCCATCTTGGGTTATAATGTTGTAACAAACCCAACTGTTTTTTTGTATACGAGCTGATTCTGAAACCTTATTTAACCTCCAAATTAGAATTCACATAAGAATACACAAGTGCATGAAAGAAAATAAAAATAAAAAACCTTTTTTGATTTATCTTCTATCGGTGTATTTATAATAAATAATAATAAAAATAAATTTTATTTTTCTCTTCACTATTGTTAGTACAGAGTAAGTTCTTAGTTACTAAGTAGCTTATATACATGATAAGACATACCTTTGACCGTGAACTTGTATACTTTGTGAAGAGACTTGTTCCTGAATAGGTCTCCTAAGAGACCTGTGCTACAGGTAATTTTATTTTATTATAAAGGTAAGGTAAGGTATTTTATTTAATTTTATTGCATTTTTTTTTTTGTAATCGATTATATTAAAAAACGGGTCACTCACGTGCAACTTTGTTGGGACTACCGACTATAGCTTCGGGCTCATCAGGAGTCCATTTCCTGTAAGGGCCCGGGATACTTCGGCGTCACGCATCCCGAACTCGCCTTGATAGTCGGCAATCCCGACAAAGTAGCACGTGAGTGACCCGTTTTAAATATAATGTACTTTTCTCACGTAAGTTTCAATAATATAATATATTAGATGTTAAAAAATTATGCATTTACTATTTTATGATAAGAGAATATAAACGGATTGGGGACACACGTTTAAATTATATACTCTAACTTATTTTATATTAAATATTTCAGACTTTATGTTTATTTTCAAGTAAATATGAAAATTTTATGATCCGCACTAATTAAATGGCGCATGAAATTTAATAAGATATCAAAATATATTATGTTTATCAAAAATATCATGTTTATCGTCGATAAAATTGTCATGCTACCCATTTTATGGTATGGTTTGCTAATGTAACTATTGCAGTTTCTATTTCGCGAATGTTGATCAAGAATTTAATGTATGTAGGTGGTCGTTACGTTCTCTGTGACTGAGTGGTCCTAAAACCAGGCTGTCACACCAGCATGTGCCAGGTTTGATTCCCGATCAGCAGGCCTATTTGCTAACTTTTGACAGCTACGGTGTACATCATTTTGATGGTAACTTCAATATTCATTACTGCTTCTGTATGAATGCCTATTTATAAATAAGATATGAAAACCGTAATGAATGTTAAAGTCACTATCAAAACGTTGTACACTGAGTTAGCAAATAGGCCTGCTGGTCAACATGTTTGACATTTGGAATAACATTCAATGAAATTCGGAAGCGTTGCTGATTTTTCTTTCTCCTGCTTACGTGGAGTGTATTTCACAGAATCTTATTTCTGTATTAAATAAAAACCGGCCAAGTTTAGCGACCAAAAACATGTTACAATGAAAATGTATGAAAGTTTACATTTTCAAGTACCTACATTTTATAAGTTGGTTGCCTATAACTTTTTAGTTTGTACTTAGTACTCAGCTTTGATAGTTTTCCTTTCAACTTCAGTATATATACTACTGCTGTAATTTTTTTCACGTATCCATATATAACCGTTTAGTAGATAGAGGGGGGGACACTTACCTTTAACAAATATTTCGGAAACAGATCCCTAAATTGAAAAATGGTGTCCTCAATCTCACAATATTTTTTAAAGACCTATCTGACAATAACCAACATGACGGGTTTGTATGGAAAAAAATATTACTCCCTCTTTACTTGTATGGGAGCTAATCTAAAAAAATTTTTTTTTCAAGAATGAATAAATGAATATGAATGAATAAATGAATGAAATGAATATCAGCATAATGAATTTCAGCTTTCTAGTACTTATAGTCTCTGAGTAAAACCGCGGACGGACAGACAGACAGATAGACAGACAGACAGACATGGCGAAACTATAAGGGTTCCTAGTTTACTACGGAACCCTAAAAACAGTTTTTTAGCCCCGAGACATTTGTGAGACACAAATGACTTCAATAGCCTCTCGTAACTTCCAACCGTGCGTGCAACCTTTTTCCTCCATCAATATAATAAATTTATCAATAAACCTTACAAATTACTTTTAATTACGCGAGTGTCGTTACACCTCAATAGTTAAAAGGCGTGTTTTAATAAATTTCTCATACGTTTCCTTGAAAGATAAGTAAGGGAATATAAGTCACGGCGGGTTCCTAGGTAGTTGTAAGGTAGTAGTTTACAGTGTCAGTTATGGATGTCGAGTCATGTCGATAACTCAGTAGACATCAAATAAGGATTGTGAATAAGTAGAATTTAGGGAGTTTTTGGTGGGAAATCAAGGGGTACAGTTGTCGTTTGCCTAAGACGATTTCGCAAATTGATTGAGGTGGACTTTATAATATGAAATTGGTGTAGTTTGGTGTAATAAATGCTCGTGCTCCAGAACAATTTGTGTAGTAGTTAAAGTAGACTGTTAAATTTACTGGTATAGATTTGTCATCAGAAGCTCCCACGAGGCTACCAAAGAACTTACGCCATCTTTGATGCCACATACCATACAACATCGATACTTAGTATCTCATTATACTGGACATTGGCAGAATCACTGAAATCTCGGTGGAAGCCATAATTTAAAAGAAGAAAGAAAGAAAGTAGAATTTAATTTTGTTCATATAAAAAAAAAAAAAAAAAATGTTAGACTGAACACCTTGTCTCTGAAAATAAATATGATTGTAACATAAAGACGAGAGTTTACGGGCTGTTAATACAAGTTTACCAATAAGACCAATGGTAGGAATTAAAAAAAATACATTTTCATACCAATTTCTTAGCTTTTGAGTGTTTACGTTTTTTGTTTCGAATTCCTAGAATTCTGATAGGAAAATTTTATTTTGACGGTTGAAGGCCGGTGGTAATACGTCATATATATTATTCTTTCAGGATATTCTCTCTTATCAAACGAGTTGGTTGCACCCCAATATTTGTTTTTTCACTAAACTTCGACTAACCAACAAAAGTTGGTAAGTTTGAATCAATTCTACTAGTTTGTTACTTAAGTACAACTTGAATCATAAATATTCAACAATAATGTAGTCCAATCTGACGCCATAAAAAAGAAAAAATGGTTAAGAACAATGTATTTTATTATCGAACAACATTGAATTTTTTACACTAAGATATCACTTGTATGAGGAAGATCTATCTTTAAAACTGATTATTGAATGACAATAATTATGTACTCATCATCATCATTTCGTGTAGGTGACACGGTCAGTCGACGGAAGTTTTATTAAGGAATGTTGTAACGTGTTGGTATTGTCAATATATTATCAATTATTGTCACTGAATAGGTTCATTGATCGTAAAAGTTTTGAACTTTACTGTTCACAACAGCTTCGAGATACTTTTTAGTTCATCAGTAAAGATAAGAAACCAACGACATCCGTCGCCTCGATCAGCGACATTACTAATTATTAATGTTTTGATTATTTAACATTAGCTGTTACCCGCGGCTCCGCCCGCGTCATTTATAGCCTATGTCCTTCTCAGTACCCTAACCTATGTGTTTGCCAAATTTCATGATGATCGGTTCATTAGATACGGCGTGAAAGCGTAACAAACAAACAAACAAACTCACTTTCGCATTTATAATATTAGTTAGTTTAACATAAAATGACGCCGTATTAAATTTATTATTAGTTAGTTTTATTGATTACTAGCTGTTACCCGTGGTTTTGCCTGCGTGATATATTATTATATATTTAGAGTTCACTTTTGGTCGTTCAAAAACGTATTAATTTTCATGTAACTACGTACCTCGTTGAAATGATACGTGCTATGATTAATTGTACAACAGACCTTCTACCATATTTTTTCAATTACTAGAACAATTTTAACTTAAACAGCACTGAGTAATGAATATTGAGATTGAAATATTGAATCCATAAATTGGTTAAGCAACTAAATTAAAATTACAAAGTCAAATCCTTTTTTTTAACAGGTTTCCTTTAAAAAATATTGAGACAGATTATGTACATTCGGACACCGTTATTTATCCAAATAACTAAATTTTATATTTCCCCAATCATCATTTCTACACACGTGTTAAGCTTTAGATAGAAGAGAGAACATAAAGCCATAATACTTTGGAATCAAAATAGTGAGAGTTTCCTTTCCACATGGCCTATTAACATGACTATGATGTTCGATGGACTGTCTTTTAAGGAAAATACGGATATAATAAAAATTGTTTGTTTGTCGTATGTGGCCAACATGGTGTCAGATTTTTCAACCTGCTTAAATGCATCTGGAATAGGTAGCTTTTTTTTATTTGTTCTTTACACAAATTGAGCTAGCCCCACTGTAAGTTGTAAACTTGTGTCGTAGGATACTAACTCAACGATACTATATTTTATAATATATACTTATATAGATAATCATCCAAGACCCAGGTCAATATGAAAAAGATCTTTTTCCATCTTGACCTGACCGGGGATCGAACCCGGGACCCCCATGTCACAGGCTAGCGTGTTGACCGCTGCGCCACGGAGCTCGACAAGCTTTACGATTGCTATCAATGATGAGATGACAGCCGGGTCCAAAAGGTGACTTTTTTATGAATTCAACGTAGAAATATTAGCAAATTATGTAAAACTATAGGAACAATCTATACAAACGCAAGTTCTTTTTCTTATGAAGTTAAACATATAGTTATGAGCTCATTATTTTTTTGCAGATGAACCAGCAATGCAAAGTATGCGGGGAGCCTGCGGCGGGCTTCCATTTCGGCGCTTTCACGTGTGAAGGTTGCAAGGTAAACATTATTATATTAAAAATAAAATATATACTGGGTAGGTAATACGCCTGTAGTACACAGCCGTGAATGCGTGCGAACAGCCTCTGTGGTTCAGTGGCTAAGGCGTTTGCTTTACTGACCCGGGAGTCGTGGGTTCGATTTCCACGGGAAGCATACTTTGTCAAGTTGTTTCCAGTTTGGTTAGGACAACGCAGGCATGAATCACCTGATTGTCTGATAAGAAAGATGATTCCGAGCTTCGGAAGGCACGTTAAGCTGTTGGTCCCGGCTGCCATCTGGTAGTCGTTAAAGGAACCACGTCAGAGGCCGAGAGGCGGTTCCGAAGAACTCTGACACCAGGGTGTGCATGGTCGACTGACCGTGTCACCCACTCGAAATGATGATGATGAATGCGGAACGGAAGCCATCCGGAACGAAATTTTGGCGAAACCGCGAAACGCTGTTGTATGATTCCGTTTCGATTTCGTTCCGCTTGCGGTGTGAGATGCACCAAACAAAATCATACTAGAAAGCGTTTCACGGTTTCGCCAATGTTTCGTTCCGGAATGCTTTCGTTCCGCATTCGCGGCGGTATGCTACAGGCGTTAGGGTAAACACCATTAAAATGTTTTTGAGTTTTGGTCCATTAGGAAAAGTTGTTCATATTGACATGTTGTTTTGATGGGCATGGGACAACGGTTTTACCATAACATTCTGTATTGATTATGATTATAGCCAAAACTCGATACATATAATCATATCGATATCATTGCTCGTCAATATAGACGGGTAGCTGTGATCACTTACCATCAGGTGACCTGCTTGCTCGTTTGCCTTCCTATTACGTGAAAAAACCAATTATAGTTATCATGTCTACTACGGTTTTAATAATTAATAATTTTACGATTGTCAGACTATCGATAGACTATCAAGTAGCAACACTTATAACAGCATGGTATGATTTTTGTTACTCCAATAGGGATATGCATGAAAAAAATATCTGTTATCTTACCAGTTTATCCAAAAATATTCAATAGTAAAGTACTGAAAGTGAAAACAGAATAAAATTTGGTAGAAAAACGAACGAGATAAAATGATTGATGATGAAAACACTATTTTGTATGGCAAATGTATGCATGACATAGACTATGACGTCACTAGTCCATATCGGACTTCTCTTTCGTATTCAAACTTTAAAGTTTCACATCTTCGTCGTTAATAACCACAGTAAAAAAATATGAAAGAACTTTCAAAATATCTTAAATTTTGAAAGTTCTTTCATATTTTTTTACTGTGGTTATTAAGGATTATACTAAGCAAATAAAAAAAATTACGTGCATACACCCTATTAGGTATTTTTATTTCTAACACTATTTCTTTATATGTGTATTTAAACAACTTGAATTGATAGATTTAACATATTAAAATTATCATTGAAGAAATTGAAATTTACATGAGCAATACAGCTTAAGAAAATTGTTTTTTTTTTTCGTTCAACTGTCATTTGCATAGGAAATATTTTCTTGTACCAAGGTCATAAATATCGGACAAAAAATTAAGGAAATCAATAATCTATACGACCAGTTTTGAAAATGACAGAAAGTTTGCTTTATTAATATTTGGAGTTGGTTTGGAGTTTGAATCTATTGCTGTTGAACTTCATCTTATATTTCGGTGACAAGAAACAGTAATTGAATGTAATTGCAACAACTTGAAATCAGGCTTAAGCCGCACTGATGGCAAACGTCCCGATGGTTTAACGCTGGTGCCATGGCAGAGAGGCCGGTGTTTGCTGTGGGATGTTACATGTGTTAGCACATTTGCTGCATCACACCTTAAAGATACCGTCCGGGCTGCGAGATCGGCAGCAGAGAACGCTGCCAAGCAAAAACATTTAAAATATAATTGCCTTAAACAAGCATATATTTTTGTACCAGTTGCGTTTGAAACCACTGGAGTTTGGGCGGCAGAGGCAAGAGCGATTTTAAAAGAATTGGGTCATCGGATACGGGAACGGACAAATGATAAGCGTTCCGTATCGTATCTGTCTCAAAGGCTTTCCATTGCCATACAGCGAGGAAATGCCGCCAGCATAATGGGCACTTTTGAGCCAGGTACGATACGGGGAGGCCTATTAGATTGAATATTTTTATTTTTATTTTTTGACGAAGCATGTTGTGGATAATTTATGTGTAAGTTAAGTTTTTGAAGAAGCCTGTTGCGGATTATTTTTCTGTAAGAACATTGACGAAACATGTTGTGGATATTAATTGATGTTTCATCCTTAATTTGAAATAAAGATATTTTACTTGAAATCTGAAATGATTAGTTTCTTTCGAAAATAAATCATTATTGGAGGCTAGAAAATTGTTCAAGTCAATCGGATAATCGGACCTCCTTTAAAGTGATTATTTAGTTACTCAACCTTGTAATATAAACACGTAAAGGCATTCAAGTATGCAGCATTCAAGTATGCAAAGTTATCTGAAGATGGACCTTACTTGATTTATGCGGTAAACTACAACATGAAATCAAATATTCTCTCGTTATAATATAAGCATAGATCTGTATAGATCCATGAATTGTTGTTTTGTTTTGCGTGTTTGTAAGTGACAAACACTGATGTCAAATTTTTCAAGCAGTTTAAAGGCATCTAACATATCTAATATGCCTATAGCACATTTTATTAATCGTGTTAATCTCTGTAAGATATTAATAAACGTCAACGTATATTTCAATTCACAACGAGTTTAAAAAATCTCATTAAAATTAACATCTCATACGTTAATCTTGACTTTCTGTGAACTTTATACTAATTTTATCAAATCAACGGCAAGAAATCCGCTGAAGATAAAGGATCAAATAAATATTATTATAAAGCATTTTACAAAAAATATGCGAAACCTTTAAACAGGTTGATCAACCAGCCCATTCAACAAAAAGTAACCTGAAACCATCTAATGCTAAATACAGACCAGATTGACGTCTGAATGGCGACACAGATGGACACACATTTGGAGAGGTCGGGATTCGGGATGGCTGTCGTTGCTTAGCCCTAAAAATGGTTTACAGCCATATGTGGATGGCTTAATGGAAAGAAAAAGTTTAGATATAGAAGATCTAGATTAAGTCCTTATAGGATTTTGTTGTGTTAAACAAACCTTTTATAGCTACTATAGGACTTACCGGGATTACTTTTAAGATTTAGTCCCTTTGTGGTTTCCTTGACAGTTCTTCTGCCGGCTCTAAAAGCAACTTTACCTCAGCTCCTCAGTCAGTGTATTAAGGTAGTAGTACAATGTAAATGAAATATCAGATGAATCCCAAAAAAAATATTAAGTCCCGTAGTGAGAGTAATAATTGTGACCGAGACATCTACAACGCTCTGATGCATATTTTTTCAAAAGCTTTGTAACTACTTAACTTTTATAGAACTCTTAAAACGAAAACTTTCCTGAGTTAGCAGTTAGTAAAATAGTAATCCACCATGTGGTTCCCGGCAGAGTACAACAGGACTACTCTAAGGCTAACGTGGATGTCGTACAAGGCGATTTTGGAAACAACGCTAAACAAAACTTATACGCGTCAAAGAGACCTCTCCAACCCGTCTGGTCAGCGTAGAAAGTGCTGGCCAAATCTTCTGACTGCTCTGGCTAGTGTACACTTCTAGTAGTACAGAGTAGGGTCGGGCTCCAGCAGTGGAGACTAAACAAGGACCTGATGATGATGAAATAGAACATCGTTGGTTTTTAATTACATCATTTGGATAAGGACCTAAAAATTTCGTAAGTGGGAATATAAGTATTTATTAAATTACTCAGATTATCGTTATGCAAAACATAACTCGATCTCTTATCTGACCACTAGGCACAACTTTTGGAGCAAAGCTCTAGGCCTAGGTACGTTTACTTAAAAGGGTATACTAGCAGTGCGTTTTCCATACAAATGTATTTCTCTATTTTCTCGCTGAAAACTGCTTCCAGAGGCAGAATTCTTTTTACATACAATCTTTTACTAAAATAGGTATGTCCCTATGTTTTATTTTTTTCTAAAAACCTGTTTAAAAAAATAAATTTATACAAAAACAGTTTTTTTTGGAAAAAATAAAAAATAGGGGCATTCCTATTTTAGCTCTAGATTTTATGAAAAAAGAATTGTGGCTCTAGAATCAGTTTTCAGCGAGAAGATAGAGAAATACATTTGAATGGAAACCATATTGAAAAAAATATTGCTAGTATACGCTCTTAATCTATCGAAGAAAACATTGTAACTAATATGAAATAAGTCACTCCCGCCATGCGCGTTAACAGCTAAGATTTGTATCCATAAAAAGGCAAGACCTTTGTCTATGATTTTTTCAAGCCACGTTCCAAACACGACAATAAATTCCCCACATCGTTACCAATTACCGACATAAAATCAATCTGAGGATGCGAGAGAAAAACTTCGTAACATAAATCTGTTTAACACGTTTCAATCCATCAAAGATTCTTGCTGTAGAAGGTGATAGTTAAATTACTGTAAGAAAATTGTATTTACTATGTACCTACAGGAATAATCCCTCAAATGCATGTTTGAAAAAAAAACTGATAGTATAAGAGCTAGAACCCATTTACTTGCGTCAATTGGTCATAATTTCTCGTTGAAGAAGGTGATTGGTAAATTAATATAAGAACATGATTGTGCTTAGATTTACAAAGATAATCCCAGCTAGATTTTCTTTGTAATTTAAAACTTAAAAAAACTTGTTAAAAAGTTAAAAATCGTATAGCGTAGTTTTCCTTGGATTTACAACCTCAGTCCTTAACATAAACTTTGAAAAACTGCTTGTTTAAAAGCAACATGTCAATCCCTTAGAGATTCTTGTTGTAGAACGCAATAAATTACTGTAAAAACATAATTGAATTACAATTGACAATAATAATCCCTCAATCTGAAGTTCTAAAAACTGCTTTTTATAAGCTGATTTTTTGTACATGTCAATCCCTCATAGATTCTTGCTGTACAAAAAAAAAACAGCTTGGCGCACCTAAACCAAATCTGCTAGTTTGAGAAGTAAAACGGTTTGAGGCGAGTGAGTTCAGACGATACGACACACTAGCGCCACCCAGCAATTAATTCTATAAGTCCTAAATCATATCAAATTTAAAAAATCTAATAAACAAAATAAAAAACAAAATAATAAAGTAAATTACTTTAGAATTATTGGTACAAGTTTCCACTATTTTAATTTGATGAATTAAAAGAACGAGTTAGTCGTACCAATAATAAAGTAATTTACTAGGGCATTCAGCTATTAGATTTTTAAATTTGATATGACTTAGGACTTATAGAATTAATTGCTGGGTGGCGCTAGTGTGTCGTATCGTCTGAACTCACAGCGCCTTAACATGTGTCTTATGATAAAAAAAAAATATTTTAAAAGAGAACACGTAAATTATTGTAAAAAACCACCCTTTTAGATAAAAAAAAATACCGGTCAGTTTCGTAACAACGAAGCGACATTAAAATTAGGTACTTATAATATTTACTTCAGAAATTATCCTTAACTTGCCCGTAACAAGTGTCTAAAATTTTATCAACGATGCCTGTAAAAGAAATTAAAATAAAAAAAAATGTTAATAAAAGGAATTTGCTTTTTTATTTTATTTTAGAAATAATCTTTGAAATCGACAAAGAATTAACGCTATGCGTTACTACTAGCTCCCGGACCATGCGCTGGTATCTGAGAGGTCGATGTAAATTCACTTCTTGTTCAAGTTCCGATCGCCCGCTACAAGGGCGCAACTGTAGGTAGATGCGGGCATAGGAGGCCTATGCACATCCTATGGACCGGCTTAAAAGATTAGGAATGAATGAATATAATAGGGACAAATCACATAGATTGAGCTAGCTCCAGTAAGTAGGTAGTAAACTTGTGTCGCGGGAAGTAACTCAACGATACTATCCTAATCCTAATGCTATTCTAACTAATAATATAAATGACAAAGTGAGTTTGTTTGTTTGTTATGCTTTCACGCCGTATCTACTGAACCGATCATCATGAAATTTTGCATACACATAGGTTAAGGTATTGAGAAGGACATAGGCTATATATGACTGGGGCGAAGCCGCGGGTAACATATACTTATAAAGATAAATATCCAAGACCCAGGCCAATCTAAACAAGATCGTTTTTCATCATGACATGTCTGGGGGTCGAACACAATATCCTCAGGCTCTAAATATGTGATCATCAAAGTATTTCCATTATTTAATGGACGGTAATATCAACCGTAAGCGAGTTAAAATGATGCATAAAACTATGAAGTATGTAAACCACAGGCTCCGATTCTGTTGGAGGTATTTAGAAAAACAAAACAGTTAACCATCTTACTCTCGAACGCACTCGTCTATATTGCCAGCTTATAACCCAACTATATACCTATAGGCTCTAAAATGATGTGATAAAAAGTCACGAAATCCTATTAAATCCTGCGGAGCTAAATCAAATTCTAAAAAGCACGATGTCTGTAGATATGAAGACAGGCGCACAGAAAATTGATTCGAGCGACATTACGGGCGACAAAAAGCGGGCAAATTGATTCGAAGTAGCAAATTGCTTGCGACCGCCGACTCTGCCGCTCTTATTACGTGTCGATACACGCAGTAATACATTGTAGTGGATAAAAACTAACAGAAACGTAGTGAACTGCCGACAGAAGTGAAGACTCATAAGTTGACTTTAACAAAGTTTATTGCTAACGGTGATGATATTTGTGTTGTGTTGTGTTGAATGTTGCGAAATTTTTACAGCTGATCCGCTTACACTAAACTTTTTTTAAATATTTTTGTTAAAGCAGCCTGTTCTATGAGGTACTTGTTTAATTACTACGATAGCTAACTACCACCGGGCAAATGTCATGTATCTAGAAAATATTAGGTGATATTACAGCAAGAGACATTTTGTGAACTTTATCATAGGATACCATTTCAACAATACTACCTATATATTTTATAATGATTGCCGTGTGATTCCCGGTAGAGTAGAATAGGACAACTCCAAGTCATCCCGTGGATGTCGTAAAAGGCGACTAAGGAAACACAAGCTAAACAAAGCTTATTAACATCAAAGAGACCTCTCCAACCCGTCTGGCCAGCGTGGAGAGTGTAGGCCAAATCCTCTGACTACTCAGGCTAGTATATGGCTCTGGTAGTACAGAGAGGGTCGTGCTCCTGCAGTGGAGACTAGAAAGACCTGATGATGATGATGATGATGATTTTATAATGGATATATAAACAACTAAGATCGAGGCGATTCTGAAAACTATCCTTTTCCATCATGACCTGACTGGAGATCGAACCCAATATCCTCAGGCTCTAAACAAGTGAGCTCCAAAGTACTCGTATTTCCATTAAATGATGCTACCGGAAATACACTCAGATGACAGATGAGAAAAGTTAATCAAAGGGCAAAGGGCGCCTATGAAACCATAAAAAACAAGCAACAGAATTTCTAAAAATAGCCTTTAATAGATTGATGTGTCATTAATATATGTTAATGCTCTCTCCATCAGTATACGTAATAAGACGCCACATCATCCATCATAGCGGTGACAAATAGCAATCATTTTGATAGTAACTAGTATAAGGGCTCAGGTTTTATCTCACTCAAGGCAAATACTCGGACTTCATTCATGGTATTGTCTGCTGTTCTGGAGTTGAAGTCAAGCAGGCAGGCAGTAGGCAATTAAATCATTCACCAAATCATATTGCAGCTTAAATGCTGTTATAATACTGGATCCTTGGTATCATAAAAAAATATATATATTTCCATACGAATATCTTCAGCGGCTCAGTTAATTTGTATGGGAATGTCAATTTTTATACTTGGGTTCCCACATTTGATCCCATGGAAAATATTGTCAAATCAATGGACTAAATCATCCCATACATACAGGGTCCAAAATAATAAAATCATCATCATTTCGTGTAGGTGATACGGTCATTCCACCATGCACACCCTGGTGTCAGAGTTCTTCGGAACCGCCTCTCGGCCTCTGACGTGGTTCCTTTAACGACTACCAGATGGCAGCCGGGACCAACGGCTTAACGTGCCTTCCGAAGCACGGAATCATCTTTCTTATCAGACAATCAGGCGATTCATGCCTGCAATGTCCTAACCAAACTGGAAACAACTTAACAAAGTATGCTTCCCGTGGGAATCGAACCCACGACCCCCGGGTCGACAAGGCAAACGCCTTAACCACTGGACCACGGAGGCCGTTTAATTTTACAGTGTGTATTTTCTAAATATAGAAAATTTAAAATTCCGTTCAATTCGAATACTAATAAACATGAACAAAAAATCTGACAGTCAAAAACTAAAAACTTTTACTAATGAGCGTCAACTATGTTTTATTTATATCATTTTCATCCACATTGGACTAATTTATAACCAAAAAAGTTATAATCAGCTCCCAATTTCGACATTTCAATCAAAATTTCCACAATATTGACACAAAATCCGACAGTAATGGGTCAATAAAATACAAATAAATATTTTCGTGAACATCTTTGATACAATTCTCTAAATTGAACTTCCATTTAGGGTTATATCGCAAAATTATCTCGAACCGCCCACGATAGCTGTAAACACCTCCCAGTGTTCAGAATCGAATTAAGAACAAGCTATTAAGCGAACAAATTGTATCGGCTTTTTGAATTAACTTTATGAGTCATATTAGTCGCCTTCTTAAAATAGGGTATTAAACTTTCAATCATTCTTGATGGTCCGGAAGAACAACGCAACTTGGGCTAAAATTAGGATACCTTCATCATCACCTCACATCTTTAATATTTATAGAATCACATCTTTAATAGTCCCCACTACAGGAGCAGGGTTTGGCCTACACTTTCCACGCTGGTCAGATGGGTTGGAGAGGTCTCTTTGACGTTTATAATCTTTGTTTTGCTAGTGTTTCCGAAGTCACCTCCTTCGACATCCATGGGGAGACCTGGAGTGGTCCTGTTCTAATCTGCCGAGAAATACACGGCCACTCTACTTATTCGTGGCCTATAGGTAACTAAGTAACTTCTGACGAACTCCGTGGCGCAGCGGTCAACACGCCTGCCTGCGGCACGGATGGTCCCGGGTTCAATCCCCGATCAGGTAAAGATGAAAAATGATCTTTATCAAATTGACCTGAGTCTTAGATGTTTATCTATACATGTATTTATTTGTCATAAAAATATTGAATCGTTTAGTTAGTATCCCACAACACAAGTCTCGAACTTACTTTGGGGCTAGCTCAATCTGTGTGATTTGTAAAAAAGTATGTATTGGTTTCAATTGTGACTTACTTTTAGGATAATATATACATTCACCATTTTCGTTTTCAGAATAGAACTACTAAGCTGAAATCTTAGTTATGTTTATACAATACTCAAAGATAAGATATAACAGTAGATACAATATTATTATTTAAATAATTCAAATGAGCTGTCAAGATACACTTCAGTAAATTTCACCATTTAATTTTAATTAATTTGTAATACATTCAAATTCAGAGCATTCCAAATTCAATTTTTAATTTATGCTCACCGAAATATGATACTAAACGCATTGAAATAGGGGTGACATCTGCATATAAATTGGTGATAACGCCCACTCTTTGTCCACTTGTTTGTTTTAACGTCATTTGAATAAATACTTAATTATGTTAAATAACTAATCAGTGGATCGGGGACTTTACAATAAATTGTATAACACCGTGTACTAGATGTAGGACGTAAATTTACGTGCCTTGATCGTTCGTGATACCACGGACCGGAAAATCTGTTTTTAAATTAGAAGATATGTATAACATTCTATAAATTTAAATAGGTTACATTACTTTTATCTGATTTTGTATAATTGTGCAGATGGTAAATTCGAATTTCGTAAATTCTAGAAATTGAGGAGCCCAATGGTCCAGTGGGTGTGAGCTCTATGAGCGCCTACGTATGTTAAGCAACCCCTGGTGCAGTCCCTACTTGGATGGGTGACCGCAAGTGGCATAAAAATACCTCGAGCTCCTCCGTGCTTCGGAAGGCACGTAAAGCCGTTGGTCCCGGCTGTCATCGTTGATGGCTGTCGTTAAGCTATGTCAGATGCCTTAAGGCAGCTTGATAAATCTGACACCAGTGTTGGCCACTTACACATACGAAAAACAACAACAAACAAACAAATTCTAGAAATTGACAAAAATTGACCATCTGCTTACTAAGTTTTATTTTGCCATCTTATAATCTTATTAATTAGAATAGAACCATATCTTGCCCTTTTTAGAATTGTTTAATCACAATTTAGATATATTTGTTTATGACGCTGGACAATAAATATTTGTCAATTGAAAAAATAATTATTCTTCAATATTTTTTCTACTAAAATGTGGTTTTCGTATACTTAAACTCATTACTATATATTTTCAAGTGCGGTTAAATGGTCAAATAGTCGTAATACTTATATATAATTTTCTCTTTAATTAATATTAAGGCTTATACATTATTCAGGATCACTACAGAAATAATACACCTATAAATATAAATATATACGGACAAATCACACAGATTGAGCTAGCCCCAAAGTAAGTTCTTATGAAAGACTTGCGTTATGGGATACTAACTCAACGATACTATATTTTATAACAAAAACATATATAGATAAACATCCAAGACCCAGGTCAATCTGAAAAAGATCGTTTTCCATCTTGACCTGACCGGGGATCGAACCCGGGACCATCAGTGTCGCAGACAGGCGTCATGACCGCTGCGCCACGGAACTCGTCAACTAGTTGAAATAAAGCAGTTTTAAGACATTTATAAACAATATTCAATATAAAATATTCATAATTATGATAATGACCGCACTAAATTGTGATTGACAGCATAAAAAGGTCACATTCAAACAAAAACATAATTAGAGACATTAATCATATAACGAAAATATCATAATGGCAAAATTTTGGACGTAAAATATAATTTGACATCTAATTACGAAGTTTTTGCATTTCGCAACCATGGCGGCAAGCCACTATGAACCACTGTATTACAGTATTTAATGCGACATAACCCTGTTATAAATTTATGTGAAAATATGTAGATATGCTTGTAATTAAATTCAGTCTCAACTGCTTTACGGATTTTAATGATACTTGGACAAAGGGCACACTTGTATAAAATTGCGGACCTACACAGGATAATTATTATTAAAAGCTTCGAATACCATAAATTTAAAACTTAAAACGGTTACACTTACCCCTGAATATACTAATCCTAACTGCGAATGTGAAAGTGAGTTTGTTTGTTTGTTTGTTACGCTTTAACGCCGTATCTACTGAACCGATTATCATGAAATTTTGCATACACATAGGACATAGGTTAAGGTACTGAGAAGGACATAGGACATAGGTTGTATATCACGCGGGTGGAGCCGCGAGCAACAGCTAGTTCCTAATAATCTTAACTAATGATATTCCTTAATCTTAGACTGTCTTTGTTTTGCCGGGTAATTGTCTAGACAATGTCAGAACGAAATTTCAGAACGTTCTTGGTTTAGGTACATACTTCTAAAGTACATTTGAGTAAAGTAGCGTTAACCAGAAGTAACCGGTATCTATTGTTTAATTTTATGTCAATGGCTGGTATATTTTATACTCACGACAACGAGCCAGACACGCCATATTGTAATATTTTTTTTTATGATTTATTAATTCGACACAATAATATTTTTATGGTGTCTAATTACCGAAATCGTTTGAATTATGAAATTTCGAAAATCGAACGCGGCTCTTTGACTTAACTCTGATAAATTGACCAATTTGTTTTTAAAATATGATTCGAAAATTAAAATTTACATTAGGTATTTTACAGTGACATATGGATGCGTTCAACTTCGTTGTATGTGGTCTGTTTAGTGTGGGTGTGGCCTAATTATAGAACCAAATAGCATTTCTATCGGCTCTTAAACTGATGAAGAGTGACAGACGAGATTGTGACATCCATAAAATAAACTTTTATGAGCTACAAATAAACATGTGAAAATTATTTGGACCGTTCTTTTATCTTAGGTCATCACACCCGACGATCGAATATAGTTTTTCTTGTTCACGATGACTCAGTCTAGAAAAGTTGGTCGAGTATTTTGGAGTCATTGCACTATGGTACATTGAGTCTGTCCTTAAAAATATATACTTTTGAATCTAAGGTCAAAAAGCTTATACCTACGGAACATTAAATAAACTGTTTATCATAAAAAAAATCTAAATAAAAATAGAATTGCAGCTACGTACACCTTTTTCACACCGTACTTTTCGTAGTAAACTAACTAACCCTTATAGTTTCGCCATGTCTGTCTGTCTGTCTGTCCGTCCGCTGTTTTACTCAGAGACTTGTACTACAAAGCTGAAATTTGGTATGGGTATGTATATTAATCATATCAAAAAAGTGGTAGAAGAAAATCTTGAAAAAAAAATTTTTTTAGGGTAGCTCCCATACAAGTAAAGAGGGAGTAATATTTTTTTTCTATACAAACCCATCGTGTTGGCTAATTCATATTATTGTTAAATTTATATTCTCTTTATTTGCTTCAATTCTTAGGATAGGAATTATAAAAACTATATAAAAAGTAAAACATAACAAAATATCGTACAAAATTAAATACAATTTTTATAAAAACCTATCCTAGTAGGCCACCAGCAGCGGAGTAAGACTCAAGCTACCGGCGGTTAAGGCTGCAGGGAGAGGAACCTCCTAACTATGCGTGCCGTGTCTAGAAGTACCGCCTTCTGTATCTGGCCCTTGATCCAGCCATCCAGCGAGAGTCTCTTGAGATGTTGGTCGAGACTCTTCGCTATAAGACCGTTCACAGATACGACTATTGGGACAATGATCGTCGAATCCACATCCCACATGGCGGTCACCTCGTGGGCCAAGTCTAGGTACTTACTAAGTTTGTCCTTCTCGGCCTTCACGAGGTTCTCGTCATGCGGGATGGTTATATCAACGAGCACTGCCTGGCGCGTCAATCGATCTGTCAGCACGATATCAGGCTTATTGGCGACAATAGTCCTGTCCGTGATAACAGATCGATCCCAATAGAGCGTTGCACGACCATTTTCAAGAACCGGCGTCGGTGTGTACTTGTAGTACGGCACCTCAGATTCCACAAGACCATATCGAAGAGCAAGTTGCTGGTGGATAATCCTGGCTACAAGGTTATGTCTGTGCAAGTACTCTCCGTTAGCCAGATGAGAACAACCGGAAGTAATATGCCTGAGTGATTCACCAGGACGGCGGCATGCCCAACAGATGTCGACCGTACCGTCCCTCAGGATATACTTCCGATAGTTGTTCGTCATCATGACCTCGTCAGCAATTGCACAGACAAAGCCCTCGGTTTCCCCAAAGAGGTCACCGAATCGTAGCCAGTTTACCGACGCAAGCAGATCCACATCGGGCCCTGTTAAGGCCCGATAGAACCGCCCGTGCAGCTCTTTGCTCTTCCATATGTTCTTACGATCTTCGGTGCTCAACACCGTTGGTCTACGCCAGTTCTCGTTCGCTAAGGAGAGCGGCGTTAAGTTTCTGTCTACAGCTACAACGTCGCGGTGCATCCCACACTCACTATTCAGGAAGTAATCCCTAAGACTGCACACCTCACGGTTATGGAGTGTCTTGGCGTTCAAAAAGCCACGACCTCCACACTTACGTGGGATGTACAGTCTCATAACTGATGAGCGTGGGTGAAGCATGCGATGCGTTGTGAGTTGTTGACGAACTCTCCTATCCAGAGCGTCCAACTCAGTTTGAGTCCATCTTAGTATGCCAAAGGAGTATGTGATTAGGGGCATCACCCAAGCGTTAAAGGAACGCGTCTTATTGCCGCCTGACAAAAGGCTTTTAAGAACCTTTGTCAGACGACAGAAGAAACGTTCCTTTACCGCCTGTTTTATGTCCCCATCCGCAATACTTAAAGCCTGTGACATACCAAGATATTTGTATGTTTCTGCCTCCGAAATAGACCTGAGAGATATTGTCTCAGAAAGTTGTAAATTTGTTGAATTTATAACTTTCCCCCGTTGAACATGCATGACAGCACATTTATCTACACCGAACTCCATCCTGATGGAACTACTGAAATCTTCTGTGATTTTCAGTAGCTTCAACAAGTCAGGGCGTTTCGTAGCAAACAATTTCAAGTCATCCATGTATAACAGGTGAGAAATAATCTCACCGTCTCTTCGAAGGCGGCAGCCTAGTCCTGAATCCCTCAACAGGGTGCTGAGGGGGTTCAGTGCTAGACAAAACCACAAGGGACTCAAACTGTCGCCCTGGAAAATGCCTCGCTCTATCCTTATGAAGTCCAACGGGTCCAAGGGACCATCACCACCACCCGGTTGACGAAGGGCTGTGGTCCACTGTCTCATACACGAACCAAGAAAGGATCTTAAAGTAGCATTAACTTTATACAACTCTAAGACCCTTTCCAACCATGAATGAGGCACTGAATCATAGGCCTTCTTATAGTCGATCCAGGCAGTCGAAAGGGCTGCCTTGTTTCGTTGGACTTGCTTACAAATGGAAAAAATAAATAAATATATATTAATAAATTTAAATTATTATTATAAGCCATTGCTGTCCCAATATTGGGCAAAGGCCTCCTTCTCTCGTTTCCATATCTGTCGGTATGTTAAATTGATATAACGTAAAATATTCCAATGATCACCGGAAACCAAAACTCAAGTTCTCTTATTATTTTTTAAAATAAAGAGTTAAGACTATATTAAAATAAAGTGTAACGATCAGAAATACAAGAATTACTGCTGCTCTAATCTTTTAGTTGCCCCATTCTCATAGACTTCCTGATGACAGGCCCTTAATTTAAACTCGTAACTTTCTAACTTTCAGTTTCACACTTTAATTAATACTCGACTTTAATTATACTGTTTCCTACGTAGAAATGTGCACTCCTCATTACTTTAATTGAGATGTAATAGGCTATAAATCTAAGTGTCGTCGCTACAAGTACTCATCGCGCTTTATTAAATTACCATTTTTAATTATCAATTTTCATCAAATTAATGCGTCCGTTTTTAAAATACTGGACTACCAATTAAATTTAGTTTTTTAGGGTTCTGCATCCAAAGGGTAAAAACGGGACCCTACTACTATGTCCGTTTTCGGTGTCCATCTGTCTGACAACAGGCTGTATCTCATAAACTGTGATAGATAGACAGTTAAAATTTTCACTTGGCCGGTTTATTAATGGATTGTGTATTCAGCTCAAAGTCAGTTTTTCCTACTTCATAGGACTTTTGAGGTGAAGGCAGATTGCCCCTCAATCGGTAAGGCAAACATCACCAAAGGGCTCCCAGGAAGGACGGACCTCTGCTTTGGGCATTGCCTGTGTGCGTAAGGCTTGGAGAGACAGCAAACTCTCATTTGCCTGATGGGCCGCGATTTGCATGCATAGCCTGAAGGGCCGAACTGAGAATCAATGGCAAAGCTTTTGGAGAGCATCACCTCTCCTGTTTTGCCGTATGGGCCGAAAATTAAATTTAGAGTGATAATGCCACTTCTTTATCTTATACGTCACAGATAGAACCTGGAGACGCTAGACACAAAAACTCGTTTTACGTTTATGATTTTAAGAAGGTGTTAATGTGAAGTCAATCAATCTTATATTGTATGAATTTTATATTATATAGTGCTGCAGAATTTCATACATTAAGCTACCAACTAAAATATGTGGTCTTTTTTAACCGACTACAAACAGAGATGGATAGAGATTATCCATTCGACCTACATTTTGTCAGAATTGCCAGTTTTTGGTTGTTAGTCTATTCCAGCTTCTTACTTAATACTTATATGTGCCAAATATATAAGTGTATGTATGTATGTCTATCAGCGCATTTCTCATATAATATAATTTGGATAACATTTTTTAGTCGGCATCTTCAACCTAGGTAGCAGTACAAGTTTCATCAAAATCGGTTAAGTAGTTATTGAGAAAGAGTTTTTTTTGTTATTATTTATTACTAGCTGTAACCTGCGGCTTCGCCCGTATGGAATATAGCCTATGTCCTTTTCAGTACCCTAACCTATGTGTATGCAAAATTTCATGATGATCGGTTCAGTAGATACGGCGTGAAAGCGTAACAAACAAACAAACAAACTCACTTTCGCATTTATAATATTAGTTAGGATTCTTGTCAATATCAAAATGTCAATTGAAAGTACTCTAAAAAATTACTAGCTCTTTGAAAATATTTCGGCACATACTAACGTTGACAATATTCCAGTCATAAATATTATTAGTTTAAATTAAATTCATACATCTGATTTTGAACACCAAAACACGATCATTAAATTAACATTATTTAATAATCGATATAAATCGATACAAGTAGCATCGAGTATGTGGAACGGCGAAATTACAAAGAATTTAAGTGAAATTACCCGCATCGGTAATCGGGAACATCATTACAGGGCACGTATCGATTACCCCGTAATTTGCACACTTTTCAATAATCGACTCGATGAATCGTGGCGCTTTTTTTTGATCATCGATTTATGGTTTAAACGTCTATGGTTGTTAGGCTCGATTGGGAAGAATCAAATGTTATACATTATTGGAATTGGTGTGATGGTTAGATCAATTTAGACGTATCTTTTGTCATGTTCTCACGATAACGGTTTTTTTTTGTGAAAAATAGAGCATTATGCATTTCTAGTATTTTTTGTTTTTCTCACTTGGACATTGTCATTTTAAATTTTGTACTAACGTGAATATTCAAACCTAATATACAAAATAAACAATGATAATATTTCAATTGATAAGGTTTAACTTTAGTAAAAAAGCAAAAATACAAAATAAAAATAAATTGCGCGCTCAAACATGTCACAGTCTAAAACTCTAAAAAAATACTTATCAATAGTATAAATTGCAGAAGAAATATAAAAAGAAAACAAAATCCATACGGGGTGCAACCACAAACAAACATTTTAAGGCCTATTAGGCAAATTAGTATATACTAAATCTATTATTTGCACCGCTTAAGCCTTTCTCTTAGTTTTTAACGGCCGTCCTCATTTTCAGCGCTTTTCAAACAACGGAAATTATGAGCTCGCCTGTTAGGTGGCGCGAACATAAACCAGTATTTATGTTCGCACTTCTAATTCTGTGAACTAATTCCTAAAGGCGAGCTAATTGTGGAATGTTCAACACCACACGTCCGCATCGTTGAAACTGTGGCAAGAATGTCTTAAGGCTTTAACAATAAGTGGTTAGCTTCTTTCTCTTATGTTCCCGGTTGCACTGGGGCGTATCAGAGTCGAGGATTCTCTAATATGACAGCATCATCATCATCCGGTCTTTTTTAATCTATACTGCAGAAGCATGACCCTCTCTGTACTACCAGATCCATATGTATATTAACCAGAGCAGTTAGAGGATTTGGCCTACACTCTCCACGCTAGCCAGACGGGTTGTAGAGGTTTCTTCAATGTTTATAAGCTTTGTTTAACTTGTGTTCTCTGAGTCTTCTACGACATCCACGGGAAGTCAAAATCTAAATCAAAACGTTTATTCAGAAAATAGGTCTTTGCAGGCACTTTTTCACGTCATATCATTTATTTATTTATTTATTTATTCACTATGTTACACCAACAGTGTTTACATACAGCATTACAATAATATCACAACTTAGTTCTTATGTAAACACCAATTACAGGTATACACATCGTTGACTACAATTATCATAACAGTTATAAGTTCATTATACAATATAAAATCATAAATATCATATTTAAAATTATCTTATTAGATAATATGTATTTATTAATTGTTTAAAAGCTACAGACTACTAGCGTTTCGGAACCGACCACAGCAGAGAAGAAGTCTTGGAATGGTCCCATTCTACTCTGCCGGGAACCGTACGGCGAAGCATTGACAGCTGTAATTATAGATCTAGGCCGGGTGCGGGGAAGTCGTAAGTGACGCCAACATTACTTTTTATATCTGTAGCACAAGTAGGTAGTAATGCAACATTCGCAAGAGTTTAAATTTTGAACAGGGGAAAAATAAAAAAAATGCAGTCGAAAACTAGGACTTCCCTATTTTGTTTCTTAATTTATATTCAAAAATTTGCTAGAAATTTTAAGTAGTTAACAGTTGGCATCAATTTTTTTACACTTCTGTACAGCCAAGCATCATCTCTTACATTTTCAAATCCGTTAATTAATTCGTGATTATTATCTAAACGACAAAGGTTAGAATTTAAGCCTTTATTTTAATTTTAATGTCGATATCCAAACGCACATTCCTGTATACCTGCCTACCTGCCCAAAATTGGAACTACAAGTTTTTCTGAACATTAATTTGACATTATCATACATACAAAATAGCATTGTGAATGCAAAATAAATCCCATATAAACTATTATCATAGATGCTTGGTGTCTACACATTATCAGAAACCGAACTTTCGAAATTGGACGTAAGAGGGATGTTGTAGTATGTTAGGCATGAATGGAAAATCTTTGAAGATGGCTTCATTCATGTGTAAGTGCAAGCAATACTGCGGCATCTCTCTCATTTTGCATTAAAATTTCACACATATGTGAATTACAGGACAGTTCAATGTTATGTCAATCTGGTCAGCTCGATCACCAAATTTTAAAGTAGTTAATTTATTAATTGTATCTTCAGTCAAAATGCATGGTAGCCAAGGTTTCTTGAAACTTATTCTATTTCTAGCCTGTGCTCTCCCACTGCAGGCCAAAGGCGTCCCTTTCGTAATTGCCATCGAGGCTTTTAAAGTCTAGTTTCTTCAATAAGATTGAAGCTCATCCTTCCGGCTCTTCATTCATTCTCAAACTTATAATATTGGCCATAACTGAAAAATAGTAACAATAAGTTTATAAAAAAACAAATTGTGGCAAGCTGGGGGCTGCTTTGATAATGCTGCTTGCACAGCTAATTCAAATGAGCCCAAACACGTTAGGTATGTTTATCATTTTTAGTTTAAAAATGCCTATAACAACTTCAGACTCCTACAGCAGATCAGGTCTGTGGTATCATATTTTTTCATTGTCATTTCAACTTACATAAGTCAGAAAACCAAATTATACCAGTTATATATAAGTGTGTGGTTCCCGGCAGAGAAGAATAGGACTACTCCAAATCTTCCCGTGGATGTCGTAAAAGGCGACTTAGGAAACTCAAGCTAAACAAAGTTTACAAACATCAAAGAGACCTCTCCAACCCGTCTGGCCAGCGTGGAGAGTGTAGGCCAAATCCTCTGACTGCTTTGGTAGTACTGAGAGGGTCGTGCTCCTGCCGTGGAGACTGATGGGGACCTGATGATAATAATAATGATATAAGTGCTACAAAAAGGAGTTGCAAGATTTTACCCTCACAGTTAAACTGTCAGAGCAAGTTAAATAAAAAGCTTGTAAAAGTAAAATATTTGAAGAATCTTTTAAATAAGTCTTTTGTTACGAAAAGCTTTGTATATCTGTACACACGTTTCTCTAAATCTCATTCAAGTTTCCGATTGTATCCTAATTAACATTTACATCAATGTTTATGCGCTCGTTATAGTGTGTTGCTTAATTAATTTAGCAAGACAATTAAGATTAAGTTTGTGTTATTCTTAATTAAAAACTGTGTTAATTGAAATTGCTCACATAATGAAACTGTTGTATATCGTGGAAATGGTCGTTTATATGTAGCACGTTTACGCGCATTGAAGTAAACTATAGGTACAGGGTTATTTATTAGTGATGGGCAGTCAGAAACCAAATAAGGTACGCTCACCAACCCGTCTGCCAAGCGTGGTGAGTATAGACAAACCCCCCACGATGGAAATCTTTTTAGGCTTATGTATTCTGCTTTAAGCTGTGATGATGATGATTTAGGATAACCTGTAAAACACTACTCACTTCTAATATGACTTCAAAATTGATCAAGCGGTTAAGTGACTATGAAACAGACATACATAATACAAATGCACCAAAACATTACCCGCCTTCTTCGTAGGTCAGTCGAGTAAACAATGAGCCACACATCACGAGCAAGTCGTACTTCACTAACGCAAACCCTAAGTTTTTCCTCTGCTTCTCCCAAAGCTTTTACATCAAAACTTATATGATACTAGCTGTTACCCGCGGCTTCGCCCGCGTATTATATATTCTATGTCCTTCTCAGTACCCTAAACTATGTGTATGCCAAATTTCATCATAATTGGTTTAGTAGATAGGGTGTGAAAGCGTAACAAACAAACAAACAAACTCACTTTCGCATTGATAATATTAGTTAGGATTATACTAACAATTTTTCCGTAACTGCATCCACGTAAAATTTCACCCCCTATTTTCTTTACCTTGGGATTAAATTTCAAAAAATCCCTTCTTAGTTCTCATTTCTATTATGAAAGGATTCTAGAAATTCGAAATTTGGTACAGGGTTACAAAATTTCAAGTTTCTAGTTACAAATGTTTCGGATGTGGTTTTAAAATAAGTCAATGAGTCAGTTAAGTTTGCCTCCTATATATTGAAGATATTTAGAAGATATAGTCTTAAATATTGTTTAAAATTTTTGGCCCTCATGACCGAAATGTTAACTTAAAATTTCTTTGCATCCATCAAGCACAACGGAACAAGTTTTTAATCGGAAATTAATGGCTTCAATTTTTTCGGTATTTATTTCATCAAAATCACGCGAAGCGCGTTAAAGCCGAGTTCCAGAACCCACCATCAAGCAACATTAACTTAACGTTTTAAGCGACATTTTGATAAAAAACATTAAATAATGGACCTGCTCTGATTACGTGCCTTAACTTGCTAAATTCCCGATGTGTGTGGCTATTAATTTTATTTCCAAAATAAGTTTTATTTTGTTACAAGTTTTGTCTTAATACATTTACAAATAATCGGCCAAGAGGGAATCGGACTTCCACATGAAGGGTAGTACCTGTGTCTATCTATCTATCTATAGCAGCCTCTTTTATATCCAATTTTGGACGTAGGCCTCTTCCAATCTTCTCCACTTGTGACGGTCTTGGGCAATCGACATCCAATCCCGTCCGCTCGAGCAGTCTCCGCGTCCATCTTCTTCTATCCATCCGAGCAATGTGTCCCGCCCATTTCCATTTTCTTTCCGCTATAATCTTAATCATATCCCTAACCTTGGTCTTGGATCTTATCCAGGTGTTTCGCCTTCGGTCCTGTGTACTCGTTATCTATACAACATTAGACTATCGAGCAGAAACGGCAAAGAAAAAACAAGTTTTTTTGTATAGTAGGCCCCTAAAAAATATTAATATTATGACGTTTTTAGTATTTGGTTGTCATATTCTTCATCTACTTTCTCAAACTTATTACTTTGTCACGTCTTTACTCCTTGTAGTATAGACAAAAACAGGATGTATTTAGTAACATAGTCTCATTACTCTAAATTGTAAAATAAAATTAATAATAAATAAATATATAAGTTCAAGTCCCAACAAACTCATTACATTGTTTATTTTTGATAAAAAACATTAAATAATGACCTGCTCTGATTACGTGCCTTTACTTTCTAAATTTCCGATATGTGTGGCTATTAATTTTGTTTCCAGAACTGTTTTGTTTTTTATACAAGTTAAAAAGGTTTGTGCTTGATACATTCATAAATATTACGAATAAGAGGGTATTGTTAAAATGTACAGAAACAAAAATATGCCTGAGAGTTTGAATTTTCTAAAACTACTTAGTGCTCGTACTTTTGCAGGTTATAGAATCATTCCTAATTAGATTAAAATAAATAAATAAATAAATATGGACAAATCAAATTGAGCTAGCTCCAAAGTAAGCTGTAAACTTGTGTCGTTGGATAGTAACTCAACGATACTATTTATGTTACATTCTTATATAGATAAACATCCAAGATGGCCAATCCAGGCTATCACAGGCCTATCTGAAAAATATCGTTTTCCATCAAGACCTGGCCGGGAATCAAAACCGGGACAACTTGTGTCTCAGACTGGCGTGTTTACCACTGCACCATAGAGGTTGTTAACGGGATCGAGTAAAACGATTACTTTCATTTTTGCAAAATCTATAACACTATCAGCAGTCAGAGGAGCAGCCTACATTCTTCACGCTGGCTGGACGGATTGGAGAGGCCTCTTTGATATTATTTTATGATCTATGTATAACCTTTGTTTAGCTTGTGTTTCCTAAGTCGCCTTCTACGACATCTACGGAAAGACTTGGAGTGGTCCTATTCTACTCTGCCGGAAACCACGCGACTTCTCTTACGTCATAACCATTACAAGTGTGATTTTCGATGTAATTAATTTTACAGGGAAGTAGAAAATTAAGACACTGCTGTTAAAATTTTTCCTACATGGAATTTTTTCTTGTATCTTGTTTCTTAATTCAATACGAGTATATCAGAATTATATTGTATATGCACCAAAGACATCTATAAAAATAGTATATCCACTTAATAATATAAAAACTTAAGCGAGATAAATTCTCTTACTTATATTTTATTAGCTGTTACCCGCGGCTCCGCACGCGTGATTTATAGCCTATGTCCTTTTCAGTACCCTAACCTATATGTATGCCAAATCACATGTAACAAACAAACAAACTCACTTTCGCATTTATATTATTAGTTAGGATTTACGAAGCTAACTGTCACTCGCCCCGATGATGGTTTTCGCAACAGATCGAAACTAGACGGCAAATCTGACGAAATAAAACGTAAGTAAAGCCTTGTTTCTTTAAAGAGTGTATCCACTTGTTTCCAATATTTTTATGATCATCCTAGTACACATCATCATCATCATCATCATCAGGTCTTTCTAGTCTCCACTGCAGGAGCACGACCCTCTCTGTACTACCAGAGCCATTTACTAGCCTGAGTAGTCAGAGGATTTGGCCTACACTCTCCACGCTGGCCAGACGGGTTGGACAGGTCTCTTTGATGTTAATAAGCTTTGTTTAGCTTGTGATTCCTTAGTCGCCTTTTACGACATCCACGGGATGACTTGGAGTGGTCCTATTCTACTCTGCCGGGAACCACACGGCTCCTAGTACACACATAACGGAATTTCGATCGAACATTAAATATTCATGCGGCGTGCCGCATTAAAGTTCATTATAACATCGCATGTCGCCGGCCATATTTCATTTCAATTTCTTACGTGCACCGATTTATTTTTCATTTTTATGGAAATTTTCATTAAATGATGTTATTTTTTAATAATTACTCTCATTTGGTTAAGATTGGAGTAGATAAATAATTCATACATATTAAACTCATCTTTATCTCTAACAGGGTAGACATATCCTAAAAACGCCTTTGCGTATTTGATGCGTATTCGTTTGTTTTCTGAACGACTTCATAACAACAGCTTTTTGTATAGGTAACGTATTACGATAAAGATATCGCTTGTCTAGCAATTGGTATAGGCTGAAATGTAATGCTTCAGCTGGATTGAAATAAATAAACAATATAGTTTAGTTTGCACGAGACGACTGTTAGTCTTCTATTCTTCATAAAACACGATTAGTAGCGATACTAAACCAATCAACACAACAATACCATTAATTAAAAGATACATTGAAATAGATCATAAAATAATATTTGAAAAGCAAACTTTTCAACTGACATAAAATCTAATAGACTGTAACGAATATAACACCAGAGAAAGTCTGATATTGGCACAAAAAATTCAAAATTCGCTCCGTCAAATAACAAAATCATTTCAAAATCGGTTCTAAACGCGTCCATTCCAAATTTAAACATCGTTAACGGACTCAACACTTTCTTTTCTTTTGTGCCAGTGTCTAGGTGGACAGCACGTCACTATGTCGATCATTGAATCGATACTGAATCGAGCATGATTATATCGAATACGAATTATAGTGACGCACTAACGGTAGTGGTTTGTGATTTCTGAACGCTGATTGGGCCTATTGTTGAGTTTCGGAGATCTAAATAGAGTGCTCATTAAAAAGATCATGCGCAGTTTTTGAATTGAGCAAGGGAAAATATTAAATCTATTCTACGTGTGAATTTTGACAATAGCACGCTCTCTGCAACTTAATGTACAAAAATGAAGCTCGAATACGGCTTGTATATAGAGATTTTTGAATTCATATTGGTTTTTCTGTTAGTGGAACATATAAAAAATCTATTCATAATAGAAGTCTAATATTAGCTATTGGTGGCAGCTCTGTGGCGCAGTGATTAATACGCCAGTCTGTATGTGTGCGACACGAGTGGTCCCGGGTTTAATTTTCGGCAAGATCATTAAGGAAAACGACCTTTTTCAGATGGTCTTCGATGTCTATACAGTATAAAAGTTTATATAAATAGTATTTTTGAGTTAGTATCCTACGACACAAGTTCACAACTAACTGTGGAGCTAACAAATTTTTTGTGATTTGTCCCTATATACGAAAAAAGCTGCTTTTCTTCCCGCGCAGATCGTAAAAGCCAATCGAGGGAATGGGCGTAACGAATCATGTCAATAGGCGATGCGGCTAGCAACCCATCACTATTTTGTTTCCGTTCTCCACCTACAAGCCTACCACCATGCAAAACGTGGCCATTTGGTTTTGGAGACCTGAACTGTCTACCCCGCAAGGGAAGAGGACGTGATAGTATATATGTCCCTATACATGGCGAAATTTTGATCGTTCCGGACCATTAAAGGGGTGATTCAGCCTGTCAATATAAACAACTTTTCCTATGGGACAAATGCTGTAAACTCGAAAAAAAATTCGACATTCCTATACAAATTGCCCGGGTGGCTGAACACTTTTGTATGAAAATGTTGAAATAATTTGAGTTTCCAGCATTGGTCCCATAGGAAAAATGGTTCATATCGACGGGCTGAATCAGCCCTTTAAGGGTCCAGAACGATCAAAATTTCGCCATGTATATCTACTCGTATTTATATTTTCTAAAATAGTTCTTCGAATATTTACTATGTGCGAATCGAGTTGTGAAACGCGGAAGGCTGGGATCACAAGATCACGGGATGCGACATCTGGTAGCTAAATGTTAAGCAGAAGTTCAACTGGTTGGAAACGCGGTCTTTCACTGTGAATATGTTTAACTTGCTGACATTTTTCGTGTAAACAACGCTTTCTAAGCAAATGTTATGTTTAGCTACTATTTAAGTTACATCTGATGGTAACACAGAGCACGGAATGTTGGGTCCAGCCGTTAGGCCCACAGTCCGCAAATCACCCGGCCGGGAGGCATCCGACTTTTAAAATTTATTTATCCGCGAAGCCCACGCTCGCGAAGCCCCCGATTAGAAAAAAAGTATTCTTTTAAAAAAAAAATTGTGCAAGTTCTGTTGACAATAAAAGTGTTATTGGTTCAATTTTTTTTTTTATGAATTCTTATATACATATGGAAATTATGGAATGTATATTAAGCTTATAAAAATAAAAACATTATGACATTCCGGAAAAATCTTTTAGAAATCCCGGAAGCATTTCCATATTAATGTATACGTTTCAGATTATTGACCCAAAATCAATTTACTTACTCCGGGTTTTGGTTATTATTATTTAACCCAATGAAAACTGTCGTGTAAATAATACTTAATTCTAACCGTTCTGCTCTTAACAATACTCTCTTGAAATTTGGGGGGCTCCCCGCCGGGTGCTTCGCGGACTGTGAGCCTAACGGCTGGACCCGGAATGTCTTGCGCCCTACTAAAGAGACGAAGAATAATACCGTGTATCAACGTGCGCTCCTAAGCGAGCATTTGTAATACCAAACTACTCCAATTTCATATTATAAAATCAATTTTGCAAAATGCAAATCATCTAAGGCAAACCCCAACTGCAGCCCTTTACTTCCCACCACATACCTTATCTGAATCATCCTTATAGACGATGGGTTTAATCAGAAAACCTAATAACTATTATATCTTATTGAAAAAATACAAATAGAACACAGTATTCGCGTTTCACGGAAGGATTGAAAAACAAATGGACGGAAAATACATTGATTTGAGAATTATTGAAACAAATTATTAACTAGTATTGTAATTACAGTTTCGTCGCGGCGAATCAATAAATAATAATGACACTAAATTCCATTGAAGATAAAAAATAAATATGTCACAGAATTAGCAGTTCATTTAGTTCGCTCTTGCGTTTCCCACGAAGGCACCTGTCTGGCACTCCACTTGCAAGGAGTCAAATCGCAAACTAACAAGAATTCAAACCATGAGATATCCTTAGAATGGTTTATTACATATTTATGAATGCAAGTAGCAGTAAATCAATAAATGCTAAATTTGTTACCATTCTTTAGCCGATTGGCAGATCTATACAGGAAACCTAAATTAAATACTAAATGGATCGGTTCTATTCACGTTTTTACGGTATCACCTAAAAGTTACATTTTAATCAAAATATATTGTTGTAACTACAGTGTAGCACAACCAGCCAGAGCCAATAACTACTGGGTTACTGAATTTGTCATCAGTGGTTATGATGATTTGTATAAAGAGACTGCTCTCTGCACTCCGCTTTGGAGGCGGCCTAAACTTAGCCATAAGTAATTATTGACGTCAATAAAAAAAAATTGTTGTAAAAATTGTAAACACAAATGTGACAATTAATAAGTGTTAAAAGAAACCTATATTAAATTAACAATTGAATCTTGAATCTAGAACAGAGTTAAACTGTTCTTATCAGGGATCCCTCCATCCTCTCCATATTTTATTCAAAAAACTGCCGTCTTCCCCGAAAAAGATAAGTAATGACTGCGAACGCAATCGTATCAAATTGTGTACAATCATCGTGGAAATTATATCGAGAGCACGAACATCGATGGTGGGCTATATCACTCAACACTCGATTCTCAATTCGATGAATCGATATAAAACGCCCCTGCCGCAATGAAAAAGATTACTTTCTTTTACTACATTGCATTTTAGGGTTATGTACGTAAATATGACTACAAAACCATATTATCACGATTTCTATTTGTTGTTCTCAACATTATTAATAAAAGCTACAACTTAATGATACTAAAATTCGTTACAAAATACCTACAAGAAAGTGCCTACTTATTTATTTTCAGCTTTCTACTCTTTATTTATGTTTTGTTTGATAGAGGCCAATTTTAGTCAACTCCAGCTAAAATAGCCTACATTCTGCCAGATACTTATCAAAAATAGGCTCCGCTCGCATCACTTGAGGTTCGCGTATAAGAAGGATTTAAAGAAACTAATAAAAAAAACTCCCATGTTCATCGATTCACCCTTAGCCAATTGCCACGCGCTTTTATCAAACGAAAATTACCCTAAATCAGATGTAAACCAGTTAAATCTAGAATTGATTTAGTTTCTTACTCTAATTTGCTATTAATGTGACACTTATTAGTCATTACGTTAATGTGGAGCACTCGTGTTTAACGAAGTCACCCACTTCTTTTCAACACATTGCTGGGTACAATATGAACCTTTCTAGAATTAATAGTACAAAACAAGCAGTGGATGTGTATAAAGCATATCATACGAGCTCTCATTTGCTACCAATGTGGCATTTATTATTCGTTAATGTCTAATTCATATGCATTAGGTGCAGTGCATGGAAATGTTCCAATCGTAGAAAAAATGTAGGTCAATAAACAGATCACTTTTAAAGATACAAATAACTACAGTTAAAATAGAAACGTTTGGACAAACGGTTGAATTGATATGAAAATAAAAACTGCACCAATTTCCTCCCAATAAATCTTCCATCACACATTGCCAATTCTTAATCACAAAATAATAAATTATAAGTATATTTTTTCAAGAGCTGCCACTGGCCAGCGCGGCGTTATATGGCCAAATCCCTTTCAAAAATCCAAAGTCAAAAACGCCAAGGCCAGTGATAGAGAAGGATGGCGCAGACAAAGGGAGGTTTATGCCCAGCAGTGGTGGAAGAAGTGGATAATGGAAAGCTGATCATGATGATGATATTTTTTCAAATCAAAAAAAATAAAACAACCCTTCTACCCCGCATCTAAATGCACTTGGGTTGTTGATACAAACCGAGTGACAGTACCTTCACTCTTCAAATCCTTCCAGCCATTTGGAAGATGAAGTAATAAAGAAATCTCGTGCTACTACCGTTTGACCTACCATAAGTACCAAGGGGATAAAAATAACGTGAGTATCGTAGTTCTACTCAAAGAAAAAGTACCTAGAACTGCAATTTTTATAAAAAAAACGTTAACACTCCTTATAAACTTACTAATTTTGAAAAAAAAAAATTGAATTTTCTAATACATCACGGCATTTTCTCGCAATTACTATCAAGCATACTTCAATAAAGCTAGACGCTGACACCTGATTTAAAGTAGACATAAAAATGGATAAACAGCAATTTTAGCTGGCAATATATTTTATACATTCCAGGCTTGTGGTGCTCGCAAAAAATCCTATTAACATTCCGAGCGGCTAGGCGTAAAGTCCGGTGGATCTCGCAACATGCTTTGAGGGATTGGGACATGCCGTACATAGTCTAGTACTAATGCATGTCAATATTTTTAACTACACATCCACATTTGTATTTTTTTTATAGATTACGCAAGTGGCTAGATTTAAAAACTTTGTCAAATCATCATACAAAATATAGGTGCAGGTTGTTTTAACTGGAACCTTGGCTCTCCAATGTAACATCCTTGGCCTGTCGTTCACTATTTGTAAATCATTACTTTTCAAAACTTCTATTATGTAGTGCAAGAACTTTGTAAATCACAAAACTGATTTTTTAAATTAATTAAGAATTATTATACTTTGAATTAGCAATGATATAGCGTAAAATTTAATTGAAATCCTTCCTTTTATTATGTGGATTAATTAGGTTTTACTTGTTGCTAATGCCAACGATTTAGGACCTAAATATTTCTTCACCAGTATGCGAGTGTATAAATTCAGTGCCGTGTTGCGTCGCGGGGGCCCTATATTTTGCCAAACAAATTTATAGAAGATCTCAGCGGGTGACTGTATTGCCACTTGCAGTACTAGTTTGCAAATAGTTCAGATCCAAAACTGGAAGATTACATAAATATACATTCAAAACGTAAATAGCGCAAAACGTAATACTCGTAATGATGGCAACTAAGTTGCGAATGCAAAAAAAGATAGGTCTTTAGGGTTCTGTAACCGAATGGTAAAAACGAAATCTATACAGAGTCATCGTCTAGGTATTAAAAATGACATTGAGGTGCTCAAAAGCATTCTTTCTGAAAGGCAATAGTTTGATAAATAGAACCCTTTATAGTAGTAAAAACTTACTTCTAAGTTAGGGTGTGAAAAACCTAAGAAAATATATATGTCGTAGATCTCAAAAAAATTCAACTAAATCTAGTTTGGATAATTATCATCATCATCAGGTCCTTCCAGTCTCCATTGCAGGAGCACGACCTTCTCTGTACTACCAGAGCCATATATTAGCCTGAGTAGTCAGAGGATTTGGCCTACACTCTCCACATCTCTCTTTGGATAAGACAGTGATAAATTATATATAAAAATCAATGTAGATGACATTTTACGAGATTCAGTGTACCTGTTCTGCTCTTGTCCTAAAAACCCTTTGATCTTCAATCATCATCATCATCATCAGGTCCTTTTAGTCTCCACTGCATGAGCACGACGCTCTTTGAAAAACAATAAAGAAATTAATAAATCCATACTTTTTATGAAAAGCTGTCAACAAGTCTCAAGTTCTCACAGAATCCAGTTTTCTCGCTCTGCTGCGATGCCAAAGGTTGTTTTTACTTAATATTCAAATAATATTTGTATAAGCGTAATATTTCCACCGCTATGTGCAATTCGTATTCAAATAAGGAGAATTTGCACTTTCTCACGGAATATGTTATATTTAAACAGTAATTAGAAAATAGTATTTATTACGACCGCCGTGCGGTTCCCAGCAGAGTAGACTAGGACCACTCAACGTCTTTCCATGGATATCGTAGAAAGCGACTAAGGATACACAAGCTAAACAAAGATTATAAACATCAACGAGACATGTCTAATCCTTCTGGCCAGCGTGGAAAGTGTAGGCCAAATCCTCTGACTGCTTTGGCTAATTATATGGCTCTGCTAGTACAAAGAGGGCCGTGCTCCTGCAGTGGTGACTAAAAACCGTCTGGTGATGATAATAAGGCAGCATTCACTGGTGTAAACACTAGTTCACCGAAGCATGAATCTTTATTCACACGAGCGGCCGCTTTGTATCTGTCAGCTGATTTAATTTCTAGCAATTGCTTTTTAAGTTTAATGCTATTAAGATATGATACGTCGTGATAGACTTTAAGTAGGTGCACTGCTTCATTTTTGACTTTTTTAATGAAGATGACAGAGAAGACTTAACTAGATCTAAGAGGACGGGAATAAAAAAAGTTTTAGCTATATAGGTATATTTTTTCAAATGATTTGCTATTTTCCCGTCCAAATTCGTAAACTGAGTCTTCAAGGGTTAGTTAGGTTCTTTTCACAACGAAAATTTGGATCTTATTGTTGTATTTTACAGACTAGGCCTATGACTTTACAGCGAGCACAACTGCTTAGTAACCCAATGGTACAGATAATAAATAGATAAATATATACGGACAAATCACACAGATTGAGCTAGCCCCAAAGTAAGTTCTTAAGTAAGACTTGTGTTATGGGATACTAACTCAACGATACTATATTTTATAGCAAATACATATATAGTTAAACATCCAAGACCCAGGTCAATCTGAAAAAGATCATTTTTCATCTTGACCTGACCGGGGATCGAACCCGGGACCATCCGCGCCACAGGCCGGCGTGTTGACCGCTGCGCCACGGCGCTCGTCGACAGATACACATTAGAACCTTTTATATGAAAGTTTTAAATTATAAAACTTTTTATTTGACTTGTCATCCATTACTAACTTGATTATCGTTTACAAGACACATTATTAAAATTGTCTGTAGTGAAATTAAAATGGTTAGGCAATATCCTATTCCCAAACATAAAAAGTCGCGCAGTACAAGGTCAGAGATGAAACGCCAATCCATTAGAACTCGTCATTTGACAAAACTCATTAAAAACGATCTAATCATAAAAATATTAACAACTCTTTTCCTTCAGAGAACGTAAAGTACATTTCAAAATTTAGATTTGGCGCATGGAGATATATGTACTAATATGAAGTCTTAAATATGTTTACTTATCTTTGTCGCTATAGAAATTATTTTATGGTATTAGGGTTAGGTTTTTTAATGGTATTAAAGTCAGGGTTTTTTCATGATTGTATTATCAATTACTCTCAAAGTTATTTTATGAGTAATTTATAAACTACTGACTTTTATACGCGGCTTCTCTCGCGTATTATTTTGCCGTATAGATTTGCCAAGTTATTTATCGCGAATTTCATGGGAATTGTGTTTTTCCTGAATGAAAGCACTCTTTTTCTTCTCAATACTCTTAACTAAGTGTGTGCCAAATTTTAAAAAGATTGGTTAAATATAAAAACTCACATTGGCATTTATAACATTAGCTGGGATTTAATTTTCACACAGTTGTTATATTATGTAAATCAAGATAAAATTTGATATACTTGTGATCATAATGTCGTTAATTGATAGTGATGGATATTAGTAGAATAATAATGTGTTTCAACTTAAAACTTATTAACTTGAAAGAAACAAAACTAGACAACTGAAAATTAAAACAATAGATTATTATGCTTTTGTTGTAAAACCTCAAATAACATAGTTATATTAGACACAAGTTGCAAAAAAATATTATTTTATAATATTATATTTGTCTCATTTACTGTTAGCTTCTACCATGCCTCTTTCAAATTGTGCTAAACAATAATAATAAATAAAAGCCCTCATCAAAGCTTAAAAAAAAAAGATTGCATTTCAATCACTTACTCAACTCACACAATGTAACGTAGATCATGGTAACCAATGACGCCAAATTAAAAATGAAAGTCAAAGAGCTTAATCATCGTCTTGTTTATACTCAGTTGATTAATATCATCCCATTTGTTACACTGCGCTGGTCATCTATTACTTTTTGTGCTTCATTAAATGTTTTGCGATTAAATGTTACACAGTAATTAAGATGAGTTCACATTGAGCAATTTGAGCATAGTAAAATGGCGAGGTAATGGGCGAGTTTGATAAATTAAAGTAAAGAGTAAACGTCCAAAAACAATTCCCTTGTTCTTTATTTAATATTCAGTTTGTTCAAATTTTCATGTATGCACGTGAATCACATTCTGATATAATTATGTCATACAGCTAGTATGACATTTATCAAAATATGTCGCCCACTGCTCCGCTCGCGTAAATGTAGATCTCAATATGTAGAACAATATAATTTTTTTATCGACTCAAACAACCAAACGAATTCATTTAAATTAATGGTGGAGTGTGAAGAAGTAACTAACAGACAGTATCCTTTTGGCATTTATTCCATTCCGTGCTTATACTGTATCCAGTATAATTGCTACAGAGTCAGGAATAAATAAAAGAAAAATACAATGACTTTGGTAGCGAAGCGTTCATTTATTTAGAAAATAATATGGTGCAGCTAGCAGCAATAAGCTAATCTAATAGAACATTATATAGCAAATACACTTATCACACACAAAAAAAAACCTACAATCTTATCTTTGTATTGATTGTTCAAGAAATTAAAGGCTAAAGATAAGTCTATAATCACATTTTTTCCTTTTAGCATATGACGAGTACATTACTAGAACGAATATGCTCGCCCAATGTAAAAAAGGCAAAACCCGATCTCGTTATTGATAGCATTATGCCAATTAAGCATTTTTATCGTCAATTATGCAATGATACAAAAACTAAATGAATTTCGATGTTCAACTCATTTTATGGCTTGTTGAGAGGAAACAGTAACTAGAGTACTTGATATTTATTGTGTGAACTTTGTTAATGATAGCCATCATTTACTTCATCACCTATTTAACAGGTTACAGTGACAAAGTGTATTTAATGGTTGCTTCACACCATTTGCTGATTAGGAGAAATATTGTTAAGCTGTATGCTGTGCTGGTATCTTTTGTAGTAGAATTTACGTATTTATTTATATGTTTTTTGCGTGTCGATGCTAGAAATTAAATCTTAACCCTCCAATAACGGGCCACTTTGATAGCTCTACATAATATATTCATATAGGTACTTTGTTCACTCAGTAGTGAACGAACTATTTGAATAAAAGTTCGTATTATTTTCATAGAGGTTTACGCTCTGTATTTAGAGACGTTTTTATACTTATATTATTGTACATACACACATGCATGTTATCACATCTTTTTTCTTTACGGGGTAGACAGAGCCAAAGCCGTTAGATCCAAAAGCTTCATTTAGCGTGTTGTGTAACGTTGTTTCTCTGGATCAACTGCTAGATGTTTTTGTAAGAACCTTGTAAACTGATACACAAGTAACCAAAACTCAAAAAACTAGTATAGTTTTGTTCTCAACTAAACAACTATTATGGAATATGAACGAACACTCCAGTTGACTCCAAAGCAATCTAAAACAAAATGTCACACTATTACTTGACGCGGGTGGTCCTAAGGAGACGCGTCATTCGTTTACATATTCCATCCGGATCGCGCATAAATTGTCATTACAGTAATCATTCGATACATTCTATCGATAACTGCGCTCACTTCAATCGATTTCTCGATTCTCGGCTGGACGCCGTTTAGGCTGGTGCTCCACTAAAGTGTAGCTCATAGTCAGTATTCGCAGCTCTTTCTTATTATTGAAACGTTCATATTATAGAAAAGATTTAAACTTTGTTACAGTAATCTTTCGATACATTCAATGTACTTATTTATAATAGTGTTTACTTCAATAAACTTCTTGTTTCATGACTTAAGGGCCAGTTTAGCTTATAATCATTATTCTTAGAGCAAACATCATTTAACAGCCAATAATATAACACAGGACATAATTTAATTCAATATTTGTCAAAATCACATAAAATATTGCCAACTCTGTAAATTTTCTTTCTTTCTTTCGTGCAAAGACAGATTAGTTTCTTTCGAACTATAATACTAATTTAAAGCACATTACAATTATAAACTTAATTTAGAGAAAAAAAACTTATAATCTATGAAATTATTTTCATTAGAAAGAAAAAGGAAAATAAATGAAACTAAAACTAAAAGACCTAAAAATAAAATAAATAATTATAATAAATTGATTTAAAAAAAAAACTACAGGTTAAAATCAAGGTTGCGTCCGTGTGGCAAAGTACCAAGAACATTGGCTGCATTCCCGCGCTGTATAGCAATTCCAATTCTCTGTGCGAGGAATGAGCCAGCCCTCTTGTCACCAGCGGCGTCAACCAGCCTGGGAGCTAAAACCTTAAAAAAATTCTTGATGCTGGGACCCCATGGACCAAATGTTTCGACACTAAGCGGAACAAATATGTATTAGTTTCTATAAAGATTTGGCTGATTCAGTATGTGAAATTCGCAAATATATTTCTTTTTATATGCAATTTTATCCAAAAATTAAATATTTTAGTGTCGTCAAAATAGTCAATTCCTTGAATTTTAATTAGTTTTTTGCATACAGTGTGTAACTATCAACAAAGCTATAACGCAACAGACACACTAGAGTTTATAGCAAACTATGGAGGTCGGGCCTGGAATGAAGCGCATTTCAAAATCTATTTATCCAAGATATGTTAGTTTTTTCACGGGCAAATGGGAACGTGTCCGTTTACATATTTTATCTGTTAGTTTATTAGCCTTTATCGCTTAAACGTCGTAAATATCGTTCGGATGATGCCTTATATGTACTCTATCGTTCAATGGTTATTTGGGATGAGCTTCGACGGCCAGTTATGGGGTATCAATGGTTATTTACGGTCTTTTTGTTGGCACTTTTTAAATGGGTGAGTTAGATTATGGATTAAAAGCATATAGCTGTACAATCGAGATTATGGAAACTCAGTGTTATAAGTACTGGCCTAGCAAAGTCAAGATGTGAATGTGAATATGCCCCCTTAAATTCATGTGGTGCAAATATGATAAGTAGATTATTTAAGAGACTAATTAATTTTCTCTGTCTCTCACTTTTTCTCGTCCCTGCCTTTTCCCAGTGGCTTTAACAGCCATGATTTTTCAGCCTAGACTTGATAATTTGGCTCACAACTTAGCAATATTCGTATGGATCCCTAATTGCTTTGAAAATAAAATATAACCTGTTACTTGCGTAGCTATTGTTGATAGAATTGATGTCATCGTTTAGTCATTTTTGATTTTATCTATTTCAAATACACAGATCTTCCCTCTTTATAAAATTACCCTGGTTAGATAATCTAGAATGGACTACATTATTAACCGTAAAGGACTTGATTCAGCATATTTTATAATAACTGTCAGTCCAGTATGACGTTAGAGTACTAAAACTATGCAATTTCTGTTTTGTTCTTGTCCTGTTATGTTTACATATTTGGAAACCATGTAAATGTTATGTTCATACAGAATAGGATGTTCAACACTTGTTACATTATGCAAAAACAATACAGCCGATCGGGAAGATAAAGTTAGAATTTTATTGAAATCAGATTGCCCTGGTTGTGTGTTAAAGCGTTTCGGTATATGTATTTGAATTCAGACCTCGGACTAAACCGCTTGAGCTTTTTGTCTGGCACCTTCTGGTCAGTGGTCTGAATCTGAACCCCAAAATGCCGTTTTCTAGTTTTCGACTAAATTATTCGGACCACCAATTATTAATAGTGAAAACTCTGTTATATCATTAAAACTAACGTGAGATGAAGACATTATATAACAATGGACCCACCGATCGCGTCCCGTACTCGCCTTGAAAATGGGCTCCTGACGAGTCCTAAACTATAGTCAGCAATCCGGACAAAAAGCACGTGAGTGACTAGTTGTTATGTATGAAATATACCAAAAACTCTGGTCTCCAGGGGACTGTTTTAGGTATGCCTTTTTGTAACTACTTGAAGACACAGGTTGTGTTGTCTGTATTTGTAACTAAATCAAACTTCTAAATTATTAAAACTATCTGAATCATTCAATCGAAAAAATATTGAAGCATTTTTGGACCACGATACGGATAACCTATATAAACGTTTCACATTATTGCCGTTTCAGGTTCATATCTTGTTCCTCATGTGTGCGAAAAAAATACTACTACTACTAATAGAAATACTAAATTGTGCAATTTTTTTCCTGTTCCTGACTCCGAAAGAAAAATGTGCTTAAGCATTTCAGCCCGTGGTACGAATTGGTTGTGATTCTAAACACCCCAAGACCTAAACGATAAAGTTAAAACTTCATTGAAATCAGATTGCCACGTTTCTATTTCTGCATTTGTAATAAATAAATATAAATATATACGGACAAATCACACAGATTGAGCTAGCCCCAAAGTAAGTACGAGACTTGTGTTATGGGATACTAACTCAACGATACTATATTTTATAATAGATACATATATAGATAAACATCCAAGACCCAGGTCAATCTGAAAAAGATCATTTTCCATCTTGACCTGACCGGGGATCGAACCCGGGACCTCCGTGTCGCAGGCAGGCGTGTTGACCGCTGCGCCACGGAGCTCTCTTATACTGTCTTTAAGCGATCTTGATCTTTATCATAGTTGTCGTAAAGACATGATATTATATTGCGGTAACAAAGTAGCGTGAAATGAACTGATCATTTATGTAAATTTCGATGTAATATTTTAGTGTCATTACGTGGTACATATTGGGTAAGGTATGAAACATAGACGAATAGCTATTATTACATTTGAGAATGAAATTGAGAATACCTATTATACATTGTCGAGCTCCGTGGCGCAGTGGTCAACTCGCCAGCCTGCGACACGGAGGTCCCGGGTTCGATCCCCGGTCAGGTCAAGATGAAAAATGATCTTTTTCAGATTGACCTGGGTCTTGGGTGTTTATCTATATAAGTATATATTATAAAATATAGTATCTCGTTGAGTTAGTATCCCACGACACAAGTTCACAACTTACTGTGGGGCTTGCTCAATTTGTGTGATATGTCCCTATATATTTATTTATTTTATTTATATTTATTATAAACTAATATTATAAAGTTGAAGAGTTTGTTTAGTTGAATGCTAATCTCAAGAACTAGTCGGCGGATCCGACGTAATAAAACGTGAGTAAAGCCGTGTTTTCATAATAAACCAATATACCGATTTCATTTTTTTTTTCACCGTTGGATACTTACGATACTCCTGAGTCCTATAGGCTAAGTATGCACCACGTGCAATGCCGGTGTGGACTGCTAGTAAAAGATAAATTTGTTTTTTAGGTTTCTGTTTACTCATTCTTTTTTAAATCTATGTCATCTAACGATTACAACCTATAATATGAACGGCTTGACATGCCCTCCCAAGCACAAATAGGAATATTTTTTTGCTACTTCCTTCCCATCCTAGAGGGAAACACACGTGAGATAGAGGGAAACATACATACATGAACGTTAAGAGGGTATACTAGCAGTGCGTTTTCCATACAAATGTATTTGTCTATTTTCTTGCTGAAAACTGCTTCTAGAGGCACAATTCTTTTTACATACAATCTATTACTAAAATAGGTATGTCCCTATGTTTTATTTTTTTCTAAAAACCTGTTTAAAAGAAAAAAACATTGTACAAAAACAGTTTTTTTGGAAAAAATAAAAAATAGAGGCATTCTTATTTTAGTACTAGATTTTATGAAAAAAGAATTGTGGCTCTAGAATCAGTTTTCAGCGAGAAAATAGAGAAATACATTTGTATGGAAACCATATTGAAAAAATACTGCTAGTATACGCTCTTAATAATGTTCTGATTAATCAAATAACTATTTTTTTTTTTTTATCTTACCTATGCTGTCCCACTGCTGGGCAAAGGTCTCCCCCATTTTCTTCCACTCCTCTCTTTTCTGCGCTATCTCCGACCATTTCTTTTCAAATTTGTGTATATCATCACACCAACGCTTCCTAGGCCTACCACGCTTCCTGTAACCATCCTCAGGAGTCCACTCCGTAGCTAAAGCGGCCCAGCGATCTGGATTCATTCGGCATACATGGCCCGCCCAATCCCATTTCAATTTTGCGGCTTTATGTCCAACATCAACAATGCCAGTTTTAGAGCGGAGTTCGATGTTTGGCACTCTATCCAATCTAGTGACACCCAACACACTTCTCTCCATCGCTCTCTGGCAAATCTTGAGCTTGGACTTTTGATCCTCAGTCAATGACCAACTTTGAGCACCGTAAGTTAGGATGGGCAAGATACACATATCGATGAGTTTACGCTTCAGTGACAATGGAAGGTCTCCCTTCATAAGCTGTTTCATCGACCAGTAGCTCCTCCAAGCGTTATCTATACGGCGATTTATTTCTTTTTCCTGCCTGTTACTGAAGGAAACTAACTGGCCCAAGTAGATGTACTCATCGACATAGTGAATTTCTTGCCCATCGACCTCGATCTTACTTTTCGTGCTGTTGGTCATAACTTGGGTCTTAGACCGATTCATTGAAAGTCCAACCTCAAGACTTGCCTCACTCAGATCTTCGAGCATTTTCTGTAGTTCTGCTGACGTGGAAGCGAAAAGGACAATGTCATCTGCGAACCGCAGATTTGTTAGCCTTTTGGTGCCTATAAGTATGCCCTTTGTTTCCCATAAAGCACCGATCTTTCTGAATATTTCTTCCAGAGTACTCGTAAATAGCCTGGGAGAGAGCGGGTCACCCTGCTTCACGCCTCTTTCTATTTTGAAAGTAGGTCCTGATGTTTGTGTTTTGATATTTGATGTGCTACAGTTGTAGATGTTCTCTAAAAGGTCTATGTAGATTTGATCAACATTTTGATTGTTCAGGGCTGAAAATATGGCTTGATGTTTAATGCTGTCGAATGCCTTTGTGTAATCTACGAAGGCAATATACAAAGTTTTGTTGAACTCGTTGGACTTCTCGATGATTTGGTTTATGGTGTGAAGGTGGTCGCTAGTTGAAAAGCCGGGACGAAATCCTGCCTGTTCCGGAGGCTGGTGTGAGTCTAATATACAGTCTATTCGGTTTTGGATAATTTTAATGAAAATTTTATATATATGAGAGACTAAACTGATTGGTCGATAGTTATTGATATTGTTTTTATCGCCTTTTTTGTGCAGAAGAATGATATTTGAGTGACACATTTTTTCTGGGAGCTTACCAGTGAGAAGAATGGTATTAAAAAGATTGACTAGGTGAGGAATGAGAACTGACGAACCTATCCTAAGGGTTTCAGTGGTTACTTCATCGATTCCCGGACTTTTACGAAAACTCATCGATCTTAATGCGTCACTGATCTCAGCCCCCGTTATCAATGGGACATTGTGCGGGCAAAAGTATTTTTTCTGTAGTACTACTTTGTTAGGATCTGAATAGAGGGATTTATAAAAATTAGTACATATATCCAATATTTTTCTGTGACTATTGTGTTTTTTACCCTGATCGTCCATCAAACTGTTAATCCAAGTTTTGCCAGTTGTAAAACCTTGCTTTGCAACTCTTAAGGACTTGCGTTTTTCTAATGCTACTTTGACTAAAAACGTATTGTATTTTCGTAAGTCATCTCTTATTCTCCTTTTAACTTCTTTATCTAATGTCCGATGTTCTTTACTTCCAACTGGTATTTCTGTTCTTCTATCAATTAATTTTAATGTTTCGTTTGTCAATTTTTTATATTTTGAATTTTGTCTTTTTATTTTATGACTGCTAGTTTTAATGGCATTTACTATATTATTGTATTGGTTATCTACATCGTTTTCATTACTGTTATCTAGTAGTTGGAAACTGTTTGAGAGCTCTAATTTGAATTGGTCATAATTATTAAAGAGTGTGTCGGAGTCAAGATTTTTGATTTTATTTTTAAACTGAGTTGCCCTGTGAATTTTGAAGTCAAATCTGATTTTGGCTCTTACCGGTCTATGGTTGGAACTGAATTTAATTTTGTTTATGGCACTTACATCTTTAATTATATGCATGTCACTTGTAATCACAAAGTCTATTTCATTTTTGATTTCAGGTTTAGGTGCTACCCAAGTCCAACGCCTTTGTAGTGGTTTTTTTAAGAAACTGTTGGCGATTTTCATTTTTTGCCCAAAAGCAAACTGAATTAGACGGTCACCCCGATCGTTACGTTCTCCTAATCCATATTTACCTACAACTGTACCATTTCTACTGTCTGAGCTGATACCAGTCTTAGCATTAAAGTCTCCGATGACAACAGTCCATGTTCCCCTATTTTCATCGCATGCTTTGTTAAGTAGGCCATAAAATTCTTCCACCTCCTCGTCAGAGTGTCTGGTTGTTGGTGCGTAAGCTTGGATTACGGTAAGATATTTGTTTGGTGTTATTTGCATTTTTAGTGATGCGACTCTCTCGGAATACCCAATAATCTCCACTATATTGTTCTTCCACTTTTTAGAAACCAAGAATCCCACACCCTTGGTCTCTCCCAAATGGAAAAATACATTTTCTTGCCGTTCAAAAATTTGTTCTCCCAATCTTCTCACCTCCGCAAGTCCTACTATATCCCAATTAAGATATTTTAAGGCAGATAACTATTTATTAATATGTAAAATTGAATCTCTGCATCAAACTCATTCAAAGTCATTGTAAGCAATGATCAAACAAAATATAGTATTCAGTTCATGAATGGTCCGAAAACAGTTCAATAGAACTTAATTTCATCAATTTATCCATCAAATCACGTCATATCGCACAGTTCGTACGTTTTCGGTAACATTAAAGATAAACAGTCTCGAAACGAGACTCGATGGGCATCCAAATCACTAAAACAATGTAAATAAGGCGATTCGATTACAGACCTTCAATAAACGAAGAAGAACATTGACACATTAATCTACTTCAACGCCTTACATAATATCATCGTTGAGGGAATAACAATTGTTGTCGTAGACTTCTAAAAAGTACTAAATATAAAACTTTTTGACGCAATAATTAAAAAAAAATCAATCATCCACAGTTTTTTTACTCTTAAGGTTGGATTATTTTTTCAAAATGATTTATGGCCAACTCCGTGTTATGCCCTTTCCAATAAAAATTGAATAATGCAAATTGGACTACTTTGTAAAAAAGTAAGCGTTGTCATAACAAAATATACGTCGACTAATAACCTATTCCGTTTTTAGCCCCATGGTAAATTGTGAACTTGTGTCGTAGGATACTAACAATGATGCTATATTTTATAATGGATACATATACAGATAAACCCTAAGACTTAAACCCATCTGAACAAATCATCAATCGTTTTTCATCATGACCTGGCTGGGGTTCAAATTCGAGACCCCTCGTGACACAAGCTTCGTGTTAACCACTGCGTCATTGAGGCTGTCAATACTTACCTATATTTTCGTAGGAGTGACTGGTCTATTTTTTATCAAAGTCTATGTCATTGCTTTGTTTTGTTGTTACGCGTCGCGTGCTGTCATCACTTCTTTAATTATCACACCTTTAGATTCTGTTGTTCCATTTTCAACTTTATTACTATTCATTACGTCATATATTACGGATTGGATTGTTTTGTCTTGCGGTGTTTTTATAGTTGTTTTAGATGTAGGGTTGTCTACTTCATTCCAACTTATTTTATGAAAAAATATGTAAGTAAGAAAACTAATTTATACCTACATATTCAAAATTCTTTATATTTCATTTAAGACATTTAAGCTTTATACACTTTTATTATATTTTTATTAGTACACATTCTTTAAAAGACAGCTCAGCCTGTTAAAATTAACTACTTTTCCAATTTGACCAATGCTGCAAACCCGAAAAAAAGTTGACAATTTACAAAACTTTTTGCCTTCTCTGGCCGGCCCGGCAATGTGTATGAAGATGTCGTAAAATGTTTGATTTTTGTACTATAATTAAAATTAGGATCAGATATGGGAAAATACTATTTATTCTTTTACGACTAATAAAAATAATCAGTTTAGTCGTGAAAAGACTAAAGACTGCTGGTTCGAATTCTGCTTGCGTGGAATTTATTACCATATCTAATTCCTTATTTTAATTAAAGTACAAAAATCAAACATCTTTGTCTAATATTATCGAGAAGCTGGCAACCCTATCTTGATAAAGCATTTAAATGGTGGCGTTTACTTGTCTTTGCGCGTTGAATCATCAATTGGTAGCTTTGCACGCAGGCAGCGTTACAATTCAAAGGAATTGATCGCGTTAGTTCTATTATTGCATTCAGTTCACTAACTTTAGAGGCACTTAACGCTAAGTACGCATCCACTGCGTAGAACCATCGTATTATCGAAATAACAATCAGTTGATTGCGCGCCATGAACGTTGCCTGTACAAATGTTTTCTAAGTTGTGCGAATCTCACGGTACAGGTTTGTGTATCGAAATGTTGTGCATTGAAAATACGTAATAGTTGTATTATTTACTTAGTATCTTTTTCTCTGAGGTAATACAAGAGAGTATAAATAGACATTAAAATTTATCAATACTTAAATTATAAAGAGCAAAGTTTGATTGTTTGTGTGCATTGAATAGGCTCAGACTCCGAAATCACTGGGTCGATTTTCAAAATTCTATCACCTGTAGACAGCTAATTTGTCTGCGGGTGACATAAGCTATAATTAAAGAAGACAAAGTTGCTAATATAAAAAAAAAAATTGCATCCTTTGCCAAACGGTTAATTTAACTTCGGGAGGTTTGGCAAAATTATAACAGTAGGTCGCTACAACCATGTGTTCCCAACCCCTAAATCGTCCGTTTTGTTTTCACAGACTCACATAGATTGCGCCACTCGTTGCTATCACGTTCGTTGCACCATATTATGAGAATATATAAGCATTATTCACAAAATCACCACTCCAAGTCATCCCGTGGATGACGTAAAAGGTGACTAAGAAAACACAAGCTAAACAAAGCTTATTAACATCAAAGAGAACTCTCCAACCCGTCTGGCCAGCGTGGAGAGTGTAAGCCAAATTCTCTGGCTACTCAGCTAGAGGGTCGTGCTTCTGCAGTGGAGACTAGAAAGACCTGATAATGATGATGATCATGATGATTCATAAAATATATCTTATTAAAATTACAACAATATCTTTGCCAAAATATTTTAAAATTACACCCTAGTTTTAGTAACATTAGGCTAATGCAGATAACTGCTATCTAGTATGTAGAAAATTACTCTGCAGCGCCATACATTTGCTGCCTTTAATTTGGTCTTATATCTATCTATGAGGATGGGAGTATATATGTTAATATTATATTGTCTTTACTATAACTCCATCCATCCATCCATCAGGTCTTTTTTAGTCTCCACTGCAGGAGCACGACCCTCTCTGTACTACCACAGCAATATATTAGCCAGAGTAGTCAGAGGATTTGGCCTACACTCTCCACGCTGGCCAGACGGGTTGGAGAGGTCTTTTTGATGTTTGTAAGCTTTATTTAGCTTGTGTTTCCTAAGTCGCCTTTTACGACATCCACGGGAAGACTTGGAGTGGGCCTATTCTACTCTGCCGGGAACCACACGGCTCACTACGGTTTACTATAACTATTACATTTCAATTCCTTCCTTATAATCCCATTTCCACAACCGCTAGATTATCATCACAAATTCATTGTTTATCGGATAACAACCATTTTTATTGGCAATAAAGCTTTTGACAGACCTTCGTCAAAGAAAGCTTCGCTAGACCATGTTAAGTGCTCTAAGGGCCGCTATAAATGTGTAAAAGGTTTGATGAACTATGTTGAGTAACTTTAAGTTTATAAATAGTTTGTAGTGGAATAAATGCGAAGTTGAATGATGAGATCATGATGTTGCAAAATGATTTAAAATGGGAAAATTCCATAGTGAGATTGATCCCCCGTATCTTGGAAATAATAACGATAAAAAAATATATATTCTATGAATAATGTTTGACCATTTCTGAATGTTGTTACATCCAAATGACCCCTACTAAGAAGATGTCGAAAATTGTAGGGGTTTAAAAAGACTTAAAAAAAAAACTAGTCAAAACTCAATGCATTGTCGTTTTCCGTTATAGGAGTAGGCTACAAAACATACGGAACTTATTCCATTCAGAAGATTGTGCTATACTTTAATAGTGGTGGTGAGGTAAGTGTTTTTTCATTCGTTCATTGCTTTTCCAAAAAAGAGTTAATTTTGTCTAGAATTCAATAAAAGTTATATTTTCCCAAATTTCAAGCTGTGTTATAAAATTTATCACAACTGATATCTATCAAATATCGTCGGTCAAGTGGTAAACTTTCATTTTATGACATTGACATTTTATATATTACATAGTTATGTATTTTTAAAATGTAGGAATTATCAACGTTTTTTCCGTCTCATATTGTAGTTATCATCTATCACGCAATGTCATGATCTTTCCAAATATCCCCCATTGGGTTTTTTGGACAGCAACCTTCCTCTTACAATCAATTTTAATTAAGCTCGCTTCATCGGAATTGTATTAGTAACCGACAAATGATTTAGTTTATTTCCCGGATTCTGCATTCTGATTGATCGATGTTTATAGATAGGCCCCGTTTTATGCGAAATAACTCTATACTTACGTCATGTGTCGTCATACGTCACTTTGATTTTATTGTTTTATTATTAATATGTAATAAGATCTAGATAACTTTAGTGTAAATCTAATTTCAATGAAAAAATTTTGATAAAATTACACTTAATCAATTTTACATAATGGATGCTTAGCCTAAGCTTCATTACCCAACCACGAGAATAGTTTTACCAAAAATATTTCTCTTTACTGTCATAACATTAGTATAGTTTTTGTAGGAATATAGATCACTAAGCATTTCACAATTAACTGGATAGCAGTATTCACTTAATTTATTTTATTGTCATTTGTTTTTTGTATAGTCATATCAATTTTGCTCTCCTTTTACTCTCCTCACTTTTTATTACTATTCTGTTAAGCACGGAATGATATTTTTTTCACAAAATCTTTTAAATATTCAAATAATTGAAAAGTTTTCTTTTTTCCCAAAATTATTTATAAATAACCCGTAATTTATTGTAAGTTTTGTATTTTCTAGGGCCTATCTATAACATCGAAAAATAAACACACGAAAACTGATCGCATTACTAACATACCAGAAACTGGTTTCGTCTGTTTCTGATTCATAAAATAATATTATTCTAGGAATACAGATTAACTGTTAGTCATGAATGAGATGAAGAAACAGTGATTGGACGTTAAATGTGGTCCATATTACGACCTTGAATGTCAGCTGCATTCTTGACCTTCTGGGACGGGTATAAACCTCTAGGTTTAATTAACTGTTAGTTGGCGTTTTAGTGCTGTTTTTAGACCTCTCATTTAGCGGAACATGATCCCGATTTCTTACTAGGTCAGGTATAAACTTCTATTCCTATGTGACTGCTAAACTTTACTGCAAACTCGGAGCATAATTAACGGCTTTTATAGGTAAACTAGCTGTTACCTGCGGCTTTGCCCACGTAATATATAGCCTATGTCCTTCTCAGTACCCTCCTCACCTTGTCGTATAATCGGTCCCGAAGTTAGAGCGTGAAAGCGTAACCAACAAACAAATTCACTTTCACAATTATAATATAAATTTGGATATATACCGCCTATAAATAAATTTGGCCTAGCGTCAGTACCATTATTCGTTCGGAATATGACCGTTAAATTCCAAGAATTTTGCAGCAGCTTTTACGTAAATGACCTATGATATTATCACGTTGTGATATTAAGTGTGTCTATAAAAACAAATAGCAGAAAGTGTTGTGACAAACTCTTATTTTGAGGGTTACGAGTACTTGAAGAACAATGAAAATGTTTTCACTGCAGCAATGTCATGGTTTGCCCATATTTATATAATACTAGTTTTACCCGCGTGATATATAGCCTTTGTCCTCTTCCGTACCCTAACCTATGTGTATGCAAAATTTCATGAAGATCGGTTCAGTAGATAGGGCGGTAAAGCGTAACAAACAAACAAATAAACAAACAAACTCACTTTCGCATTTATAATATTAGAAAGGATAAGGATTCTGAAAGCGAACGTAATTCCAAATTTTTTCCGCCCTTTTATAATATATTCTTCTTCTTATCATTATAAGTCATCCCACTGCTGGGAAAAGGTCTTTCCCATCTTTGTTCACTTATCCTTTATGGAAATTCTCAACCTGTTTTTCAAAAAAGCATCATCAGTTTGCTTAGAAAACGTTGATCGTCTTTCCAGCGATTTATGCGCCTAACTTGATGACGATCATCTAAAGAGGACCACTTTGTTGCTAAGGTATTGGGTTGTAAAACGTAACCAGCCGATGAAAAAAACTATTTTGTAGGTATTACGGGTTGGTCATTAATTGTCAATGAAAATAGAGGCAATGTTATACTGGGTGTGAATTTACCTTCGATATTACGTTGAAGGGGCAACTCAAACCGTCAATATGAACAACATTTTATATGGAACCAATGTTTGGAACTTATAAAACAATTTGATATTTCATACAAAAATCCAGTCAGCCATATACTTTTGTAAGGAAAAGTTGATTTTTCTTAAATTTTCAGCATAAGTCTCACTGAAAAAGTTATTCTTTTAACTGGTTGAATCACCCATTTTTAAAAACGCCAAGGGTTTTATATACTCTATATAGATCTTAGTTTTTACAGTCAAAGAAAAAATCGTTGCACCATGAATTAGTAGCAACCAGATCATTCTTCGAATCAACAGTTAGATCATCTAAAATCAATATGAGAGGCGTCATTTCTACCTTCGCAGATCAGCAGGCGATTATAGTCGTTAAGGTGTTGGGATAAGTGCCAAGTGATTTAGATAAGCGTAGGATGGATCCTTTCACGTCGGTAAGTGAGTAGTTTACAAATCGGTCACGTTAGGGCACGCGCGGGCGTAGGGTTGTGTTCAAAGTAGTTTATCTTTATATATAAGTCCTACCTGCGTGGAATTTTTTCACCATTTCTTATTTTCTATATTTAATATGGAAAATAAGAAATTGTGGTGTATAGGTAACCGCTATCCATCAGGTGGGCCGTAAATATGTTTGCCTATTTCGTTGTATAAAAAAATACCTATTTTACAATGACGAAGGATTTCATGAAATAAATAAATAAATAAATATATACGGACAAATCACACAGATTGAGCTAGCCCCAAAGTAAGTTCGAGACTTGTGTTATGGGATACTAACTCAACGATACTATATTTTATAATAGATACTTATATAGATAAACATCCTAGACCCAGGTCAATCTGAAAAAGATCATTTTCCATCTTGACCTGACCGGGGATCGAACCCGGGACCATCCGTGTCGCAGGCAGGCGTGTTGACCGCTGCGCCACGGAGCTCGTCCGTTTGTATGAACAACCAATCGGGTAGTTTGTATATATAAATCTCATTTTTTTTTACACATGTTGACGAGTTGAGTCACCCCTTTCAAACAAATATTTCAAAGACGTATTTCATTCATCAGCATTTTCAACAGTCTTGTTTACAATATATAATATAATGCAATGCTATAAGGAAATCATTGGAACTACAAAAAAATTGTCGACATTTCTGCTCATGCCGCTTTTTTAAAACACTTAAGCTACCTATTTAAAGTACAAATGTGCCATTGCGACTAACCATTACTACGTTACCGATTCAAACCCACCTCAATGAATATTTAGTTGGAATTAATCTTCATCCAATGACATTTGTCATGATCTAATAAAAATTCTAGCGGCAACCCTAACAACAAATACTTGAAGGATATATTGGCGTCCACGGGCTTTTACAAACGCCGACGTCACACATTCACCCATACACAACCAGCATTGTATTTTAATTTCATTCGTGTTCAGAATCGACAAATAACGTACGCGCAATAAATAAATGACTAATCGATTTGATGCTTTATTTGTAGAGTTATAAAGTTTAGTTTGTATTGGGTTATTTGTTTAGTAAATGCTGAGTTATAGTTTGATAGGAGAATATTGAAACTTGAGACGGATTGTTGTATCATTTTATTAGTGGATAGAAAGGGCATAGCTATGCTAGATAGATTTATATGATACTGGAGTTACTTACTTTCACATATACAGCTTATCGATACCTGTATGTAATAATTTCAATTTGTTAAAGTGATAAATTTAGAAAAATCAACATGTTACGTCAGACAATAAAATTTATTTGACTATTCAATTTTACTTGCATAAATACATTTGGCATCTATGAACAAGTCATCAAAATCATTTATCATTTCAGCTGCAAGAAGTCCACTGCTGGATATGTCCAGGGCTGGGCTTCGCCCAAGATTTTTGAAACCGGTTGGTCGCGACCTACTACCAAAGCTTTCCTGCGACCTAAGTCAGGTCATCCGACCAGCTCAGTAGCCGAACGACCTGACTAAAACAAATTATATATAGATGAACGCTTATTCAAGCTTCTTCAAAGTATGCAGAACTAAAAGTATCTTATACACTTTCAGGTTCATTCTTCATCCAGGGATTGGCAATGACGCGAAGGAGGCTGAATTCTAAAATAAAATTAAGTAAAAAAGAAATCTTTAATACTAGAAATACCTCAAAATATAAAACTTATCACACGTTACAAGCACATTTCTTGAACCAGTTTGCATTGAAGTGAGTTGAAAACAAACCCAGACAAATTTAATGTAAAGCGAGTCGCAATCGAGGACCGACTGATTTGATTACCGATCGACATGTCTGGATCTGTATAGAGATGATCAACATACATTTTTTGTAGTTTCAAAGCCTATTCAATGCAAAAAAAACAATTGATAAACTATTAAAACGTTTTTCATTATTCTTTCACTTATACAAAGCTCATTTATCTGCAGGTATCATAGGCTACAATTCACATAGACGAAGTTGCGGAAAAATGACTAAGATAATTATAATGCTAGAAATACTTTGATATGTAAAACTCATCTCATACGTTACAAGCACATTTCTTGAACCAGTTTGAATTGAAGTGAGTTGAAAACAAACCCAGACAAATTTAATGTAAAGCGAGTCGCAATCGAGAACCGACTGATTTGATTACCGATCGACATGTCTAGATCTAGAGATGATCACATACACTTTTATGCACTTTGCCCAAATACAGATTTACTAGTTGCCCAAGAAATGAGTCTATGCTATGATAGTTTATGTGATAACTAGCTGTTACCCGCGGCTTCGCCCGCGTGATATATACGTTGGTGTGACCAACGTATATCATTGTTCACAAGTATTATCATTGGCAAATGCACAGAAGTATGATATTGTATGTACATGCACTTTAAAAACAAACGAAAATAAACTGAGTTAAATGTGAATGTGTTTTAAAAGAAACATAAGAAATCTACTGAATTGTAAACACATGTACAATAGTTAAAATTTATGACATTTGATATAGCACTTCCCATAGACTGCCTATTTACATAAATACTAGCATTATGTCTGGGTCAAATCAATAAAGATTTTCTTTATTCTCTCGCGACATATATTTTGAGAGATTTTCAATAAAAAGATCCATTTCGAATATAATATTTAAATAAAATGCGAATAAATAAACAATATATCGTCAATATCTATAAATGAGAATTTTCACACGATTTTGAACAATATAGGAAGTTAGGTCATAGGTGATATTTTATAAGTTAATTGGCTATTCTTGTTCGGATTTTATTTATTGCAATATAAGATTTCCTTTTATTTCTATTCATAGTAAAAAACTTGGTGTTTAAAAATTTCTAGCAGTCCTCCCCGGCTGCGCCCAGCCATCATCATCAGGTCTTTCCAGTCTCCACCGCAGGAGCACGACCCTCTCTGTATATTACCAGAGCCATTTACTAGCCTGAGTTTGAGGAGCCCAATGGTCCAGTGGGTGTGAGCTCTATGAGCGCTTACGTATGTTAAGCAACCCCTGGTGCAGTCCCTACTTGGATGGGTGACCGCAAGTAGCATAAAAATATCTCGAGCTCCTCCGTGCTTCGGAAGGCACGTAAAGCCGTTGGTCCCGGCTGTCATCGTTGATGGCTGTCGTTAAGCTATGTCAGATGCCTTAAGGCAGCTTGATAAATCTGACACCAGTGTTGGCCACTTACACATACGAAAAACAAACAAACAACTAGCCTGAGTAATCAGAGGATTTGGCCTACACTCCCCACGCTGGCCAGAGGGGTTGGAGAGGTCTCTTTGATGTTAAAAAGCTTTGTTAAGCTTGTATTTCCTTAGTCGCCTTTTACGACATCCACGGGATGACTTGGAGTGGCCCTATTCTACTCTGCCGGGAACCACACGGCGCCCGGTCATGTATTATATCTATAAACCTTCCTCATAAAACACTATCATCATCATTCATCATCATCATTTCAGCCGCAAGAAGTCCAATGCTGGACATAGGCCTCTCCCAAGGATTTCCAAAATGACCGGTTGGAAGCGGCCTGCATCTAGCGCTTCCCTGCGACCTTGTTCAGGTCATCCGACCACCTAGTCGGTGGGTGCCCGACACTGCGCTTGCCGTTACGTGGTTGCCGAGAACCTTTCTGCCCCATCGGCCATCGGATCTTCGCCCTATGTGCCCCGCCCATTGCCACTTCAAAGAGCTAATCCGCTGAGCTATGTCGGTGACCTTCGTTCTTCTACGGTTCTTCTCGTTTCTGATTCGATCTCGCAGAGAAACACCAAACACAAAAAACACTATGTATTGGTGAAAACTACTTGTTTATGAAAATCCGTGCAGAAGTTTTTGAATTTATTACAAACAGACAGACAGACGCGGCAGAGGCCTTTGTTTTACAATGTGTAGTGATCGTGATATATAAGTAATGCCTATCAACGGATTTTAAAACACACAAATAAATAATCACGTAACTATTTTATAGGCTACATTATTTAGCTAGTTGTCTTTAGCTTTGAAAATTAATAAAAGACAAATTGTTTATTGAGTTAATTTTAGATGTGGTGCATGTAAAGCCCTTTTTACCGGATAAACGTTTTGATTTTAATTTTCTAAATTTTCAAATTACGGTATTTACAACTCTTCGTGATATCCCGTAGGATACGTTGAAATGCAAACAGAGGACGTTCGTGAAATGCGAATCAGATAGTCCAGGTTTTTGCCAGGCGTGCCGACTGTCGGTAATATATTCAGACATGTATAATGTACGTAAACGATACTTTTTGCTATGACTTGTATTACCTGGTGGATAAAAGATGGTTATTTCTAGATCTTGGAAATAAATAAAGATGTCTCTTTATTTATTTTCCAAGACGCTAACTCAATTCTAATAATACAAGTCATTTTATAATTAATGAACTTTTCAGCATAGATGTTATAGATTTTAATTGTAAGGACTATGTAGCCAGCTCCAACTGAGCTCACGATTAACGATACTTCTTTCAAGGTGAGGACAGAGTGCCAATCTGTAAAACGTACATCAGCAAAGGGCCACCAGGAAGGCCTTCGGTTTCGAGCGTTGCCTGTGAGCGCAAGGCTTAGGGAGATAGCGAATTTTCATTATGTGCCTGATGGGCCGCTTATAAGGGATAGTATGCTGTATTACGGATATTTTTTTGTACCAGGTGAAAGTGTCTGTAAATAAAATCTTTAGCCTAAAATTCAGCAAAATATAATAAAACATTGACATATATAACAAGAAAAAGATAGCTTTTTCTTTTTTTAAGATCTTACTTAACCAGAACTTTGCCACTGAGACAGCATTATAAATAGCATTGTATAGATCCTCACGTGTGCAAGTGGTAGGACATGCAGGGCAAGACAGAATGAGCACCATGGTCTGAAGAGTAGCACCACACGGACAGTAGACTTCCAAGCTGTAACCCCACCTGCTTATGTTCTCCTTACTAAAAAACAGCTAAGTACCTACTCTTTCAAAGCTCGCCGCCAGTAAAGCCAAAGCAATAAAAAATAAATCCAATCAATATAGATTCCATCGCTCAATACCTAAGCAATAAATTCGCGCTTGTCAATAGAAAAAGCAAACGATTTCCCGCGGCTTTACTTAAATAATGAGCAGGCAATACCTAAAATAGAATAACGGATCACCTTAAGTGGCCGCATGGAGTACAGTTAGGAAGAAAAGTGACTTCAGAAGAAATATATTTGAATAAATGTTTTTTTGCGATTGTAACACAGTTAAATAATATTAATTTAATACGGTTTAATCGAAAAACACCGTGAGTCAATACTGCGTATTTCCGAACCGTTATCGATAAAATTTTAGGGGGGCAGTTTTGCTTTAACAAACGTCAACTCAGTCTATCTCCGATCATAAGTATTGTAAAGGGTTTTTGGTGGGAAGTCAAGGGGTTCAGTTGTCGTTTGCCTTATACAATTTTGCAAATTGATTTAAGTGGACTTTATAATATGAAATTGGTGTAGTTTGGTGTTATAAATGCTCATGCTCGAGAACAATTTGTGAAATAGTTAAAGTAGACTGTTAAATGGACTCGTATAGATTTGTCGCCAAAATCTCCCACGAGGCTGCCAAAGAACATACGCCATCTTTGATGCCACATACCGTACAACACCGATACTTAGTATCTCATTATACTGGACATTGACAGAATCACTGAAATCTCGGTGGAAGCCATAATTAAAAAAAAAAAGAAAAGTATTGTAAAGTGTTTAAAATGTCAGGCGTAAAAATAATGTAATAAACGCGATAGAGTATATTTAACTAATAAATAAAATATTTTAAATAAGTAGTTTGTGTAACATATTTCTTTCTTTGTTCCGACTTTCGGGTTTTAGCTGAATATGAAAAAAAATAGTTATTTGTCTAAAATCTTTTAAACTTTAAGGTAGAATCAAAATGATATCTTTCGTCGACATATTCTTTAACTAGGTACGTTGAAAACAATAACATTTTATGATAATATACGCGTCATATCACATGTAAGTATTATAAAGTTTTGAGAATAATACTGATATTTTTTATATTTCGTTTCTGACATTTAAATGACCACATACATCTTTATTGAATTATTTGAAGAGAAATGGAAGGTTTACTACACAAATAAAATTATATAAACATTGATAAAATATGTAAATCCAGATATTAAACAAGATTATTTATAAAATTCAATACTTTAAAGAAATATATAGAATGGGCAGTATACAAATTAATTTTTTCAAAGGGTTTTTACTCGCCTGTACCCATATAGAATTGTTAGCACGCCATAATGTGTGTTTGTGCAACTAATGAGCATTGAGCATTAGTAATGATCGGTTACTTGTTACGGCCTATTGTTGACCCACGAGAGTAGAAAACGGGTTGTGCCGAGTAGTTTCCGGCTTAAATAAGAACATTTCATCTTTTCATAGATGTTTAGCATGGGTAAAGGAGACAGTCACTTTTTTTTCTTGTTGGCTACTAACCGATCACTATATTTTGATTTCGCTTTACGCCCACTTCACTTACCTCTAATCGTGGATTTTGGGTTTCATAACATTGGGCTCTGTCTACCTCACGAGGGATAAAAACGTGATAATATATATGTATGTAATATTATTGTTTACAGACTATTACGTCTTTAAAAGTTGGCACTCAGAAGATTTGGATACAAATGGTATAGTGGAGTGTAGTCCGCTTTAGACTGTAGAAATAAAAATCATATTCAAGATTAGACGTTTAGTCTTCAGATGACATATTGCACAAGAGTGTAATAAAAAAACCGGCCAAGTGCGTGTAGGGTTCCGTAGTTGTGAATGACAACTTTGAGTTCACACTGTTCACACTCGCACCTAACAGCACGAAAAAAAATATTACTTCCTCTTTACTTGTATGGGAGCTACCCTAAAAAAAAATATTTTTCAAGATTTTTTCTACCACTTGTTTGCCATGATTAATATACATACCCATATCAAATTACAGCTTTCTAGTACTTATAGTCTCTGAGTAAAACCGCGGACGGACTGACAGACAGACTGACATTGTGAAATTATAAGGGTTCCTAGTTTACTACGGAACCCTAAAAATTTAGTATTTTACATTTGTAGAATAAAGTTCAAACATTATAACATACCAGTTAATATTTACCCACATTACATAGTTCCAATTTGACAAATATTACACAGCATATTTCACACTTGCGTGTTTGCACCACAAATTGTTTAGTATATTAATATGACGTGTTTCAAAGAATATTATTCTACATAATTTGGATTTCTCTTCAGTGCTGGTTTGGGAGAAAAGAGAAAACATAGAAAATACCAGCTGCTTTTCTTCCCGCGCAGACCGTAAAAGCCGATCAAGTAATTGGGCGAAAATTTAAGCAATCACATTTAAAGGCGATGCGGCTAGCAACCCATCACTACTTTGATTCCGCTTTCCACCTAAACGCCCACTACGATGCTAAACGTGGCCTGTAGGTTTTATGACCTTGAGCTCTGTCTACCCCGCAAGGGATAAAGACGTGATAGTATGTACTTTGGATTTCTGAAAAGCGTGTTAACAAAGAAATCAATGAGATTTATTTCAAAACCTTGCGCATTTTCTTCTGAAAATTACAAAGGCACTGAAATATAAAAGGAGAAGATATTTTATATATTTATATATATGTCATTAGCAAATTTCATTTTTTTACTAATAGTAATAGTAATAATAGTAATTTAACATCGTGTGATTGAAAACTCGGCATATCCTTCAAAAATTATTTAGTTTGTTAATATGAACACTTGTCTTATTGGACTAATTATTTTGGGAAAAGAAAAAATAATCACATGATTCGATATAAAGTGAGAATTCGTAATTCTAATATTAACAAGACAAGCATTTCACTAATTTATTACATACAAACAGTGGAAATAAATAATTAAAATGTTCGTGTGTCCTGTTAATTTTAATAATTGTGTGTTTGAAGCGCAAACGAGAGAATTCTTATGCCATCAATAAAAGGAAACAAAAAAATGCATTTTATATTTCCTTGACTGACTGCTTTATAGTATTTTATGATATAAGTACGGTAAGTTGTATATTATAGTCAAGGTGTTTATAGGCACGAGGCAAAACCGAGTGCTTATAATAAACCGACGACTATAATAGACAGCTTACGGCACGAGTACCATACGACGTTTTTCAATACATTTGCGACTACCATAAACTAAAATAAGATTGCAATTCAACAAATAAGGAATTTATAAAAGTTAGGAATCAAAGCATTTTGTAAAAATACATTTATAATAATCAGGTACATTTACTCAAGTTTATTTTCTCAAAAAGTACATTAATAACCTTCTCCTTTTCTAAATCAGTTAAAAATCACATCTCACGAGTCAGATGCAATCATGCTGAACTTGAAACTCTTTACTCAGATTCTATGAAAAAGTTTAAATTTCGCATCTGTGGCATTGAGCTATTGATTGGTTGTGATTGGTGTAAAGTAAAAAGCACTCGTGCCATAAATACATCATTACGATACAAATTTCGTGTCATAAGAACCGTATTATTAGCAAATGTATTGAAAAATTTATTACAGCACTGTTTTTATAGAGCATATTAGTATCTATAAAATCGAATAATTACTACTAAATAGGTTCTCATGAACGGTTACTTAAAACCTCTAATGACTCAATCAAAATAGCGTTTAAATTTTGCGAGCAATCAAAGATGGAAATAATTAAATCTTTGGTTGATCAAAAACAAAATTAAATTATTACATTTTATTTGTAATTAGGTAAAAGTCGGCACTTCAAAAGAAAGCGCTGTTTAATATAGATATAGAGCGAGGTGTGGTGCGATTTGCAGCGATGCTTTGATTTAAAATAATAATGTAGTGTGAATATATTTTAAGTTCAAATAACAATGGGCAATACATTATTACTTTTACTATAATTTCATTTATTTATAAAGAAATTGGAGGATAAAGACCGAGAAGAAAACCTTTGCTCAGCACTAGCTTAAAATTCAACAGGCTAGTTCATAAAAAAATATAAGGAAATCAAATAAGCATTTAATTTTAATAATTTAAGATAAGTTTCACGCGTAAAATAGAATGTTATTAAGGGCTTTGAACTAAGTCATTAAAGTTCTCATTAAAGAACTATGTTTCAAGAGGGAAACGAATAATTTAATAATTTCTATCTTTTAAAAATGGTCATTTTAACAGCCTTTTGTCATTTTGCAATTATAGTTACTACCCGTTAGTCATACCTACCTACCTACCTACATAACACCAAAATTCTTCATAACTTTATTATTGAAAGATTCGAAGTAAGTCATTAAATAAAATCTTCTAATTGACTATCACGAATCAATGACTAAAATTTCGCTCTGTCTATTCCATACTTTGTACTCTTACTTAAACTGAATCAGATGATTAAAATTATCTCTTACACTTTCCGCTTTAAGTCAGACCCAACCCGACCTCTTGTAGAAGCGTGATATCCAGAATCGGCCATTAGACTCAATAACTGCTACCTCTAATTGTGTAATTTATACTTAAATGCTGCAGTAAGGAGGTTATTAAATCGATTTAATTCCGATCCGATCGATTTTATATCGATCTTTATAGGTACTCACCGGAATAACGTATTGGAAATCGAATTACGAACCGGTCACGATTGATAAGGTTCCATTGACATTTTTAAGTTTTACCCCTTTAGGTAATAAAATAATGAGAGCATAGAAGGATAATTATTGAACATATTTATTAATGTTGTAAAACATAAACATTTTATAAAGACAACAAGTTTTTACATAAATTCTTTCAATGCAACGTGAAAGTACATAAAAGTTACAATATCTAGCTATTACCACTAACAAAGAAATATAACTGAAATCTCTCATCTTTGCCGTAACAATCAAGATTATATCGATTTCATGTAACGTTTCATTTTAATGCATTTCCTCTTGTATGATTCTTAGAATGATAAATTACATTAAGACAACAGTAGTTTGTAGCGGTGCAGCTGTGGCTGAATGTTGTTAGCATTGGAATTAAATGCCGAAATACAATTCAAGTTCTGACGGTGCGACAAGTGCATCTGAATTTGTAGATCTATAAATAATCAACATAAATAATAATATATAAGAATTCGCTTATTTTCAGATATCAATGATCCTTATTAATGATTACATAAGAATAAAATTAAAATATATTGTGTTCAAAATAAAATCACAAAATCAGAATTAAAATCATTAAAATAAAATAGAAATAATAAAAAAAAGTCAAATAAATCAGAATTAAAATCATTAAAAATCAGACAAAAATTTGATAAAGGAACAAATCCCAAAAATTTATATAGCCCCATAGTAACTTGTTTCGTAGGATAAACGATACTATACATATAATTATAAAAGATACTTACATTGATAAACATTCAAGACCCAGTACAACATGAAAAATATCGTTTATCATGACCTGGCCGGGGATCGAACGCGGGATCCTTCGTGATAGTTGCTGTGTTGACAACTGCGCGGCCCAGCAATACTGCCACGGAGGCTGTCAATCTTACTTTTAATACTCGAATATGGTCATAATCGAAACTGTTAATAATTTAAAACATGTTAAGGAATCCTGCACACAAAGTTATTTATTTCTCTAGTGCGTTATCCTGCTTTAGAAGGCCGCTGACCCAGCGGTTATCATTTTAATTATCTAATTTATATAGAAGTAGTTAATATAAGTTGATAACTGCAACATTTTAAAGCAGGTTAAAAAGTCTGATGTCGGTCTTCTTCTTCATTCAAGCATTTCACCGCAGCTGTGTTGCTTTGGAGCCCGGGTTCCGCTTTAATGACGACATGATTGTGATAATTAGGTGTAAGATTTTACAACTGGCTGCTACCCCACACTAAAACTCTTTTTATCTCTCCAGAACCACGGACAAACACCTATAAAAATAAAGTAAACGTAAACGTATTTGCTTGTTAACCGCTTTGACACAGAGTCCGTACGCCTGAAAAGTCTGGCACCAATATGAGGCGCTAGCACAGACAATAAAAAGAAAATATGAATAGATACATCTGTACTATATTCAATTTGGAATTCTACAACTTAGACCAAGAATGCTCTTGATTCGAGATAATACATTATCTCCCTCGATAAAATGTCAAGTTTATTTGAGAACAGCATCGGCTATAGCTCGAGCAATTGCTTAATTGAATAGTTCAAATTTTAATATCCACTTATCAATAAAACGTTTTCAATTTCACACGGTTAGTTTCTGCTTGTGTTTTAGTCTATATACCTAAATAAAAGGGTATATGATAATAAAATTTTATTATCATATACCCTTTTATTAAAAAAATCCTACGTTTTAGAGGTTGGGAGTGAATGGCACTGGTTAAATGACGTAAGCTAAGCTATATTAACGTATGATTGCAATTTTATCAAAAATATTGATGTCGTTATACATTAGATTACGTTATAAATATTAAAGAAGGTGGGTAAATTTAACTTCTAAAGTCTTAATCTCGTAGACAAGTTTGATCGTTGGCCACAGATCGCGCCTAATATCATAAAACAAACATTTAATAACAGGAGAATATAATCATACATTGTGCTATGCCCTTATTCTCCACTACTATCATTAATTTCAGCAGCGAGCCAGCAGTAAATACTATTGTACCTGTTATCAAAAACTAACCGTTATAACTGAAAATATAACCAACCGAATCACCAGTTACCTTCCCACGACCTCAGAACTACATTTCGCTGTGCTCTATCCAATTCTACTTCCTAGTACACGCAAATTTGAATCCTAATTCCTTCTAACAGAACCCAAACCGATTTAGCAGTATCGATATCCATTCAAAACCGATGGCCCAAGCACACACGTAAACGTAACACCTTTGGGTTTACCTGTGTGAGTGAAGAAGATACCATTCATTGGATTCCAGTTTGCGAAGTTGCATTCGTATTTAGAACTTAGTTTGGTTTGTTTAGAGTGTAATTTGGATTGCAGGGTTGTAGTAGTGTGCGTGTGTTGACCAATAGTAAAGAGTATTAATAATGTAGTGGCTAGGAGGTCGCCGCCGAGTCGACAGGTGACGCGGAGATGCTCTATCGATGGTTTACATGTGTGTGTGGAATGTCAGAGTTTATGGGTTAGATCGGTGATACATCGAGGTGTTTTTTCTATGGAATATTTGATGTAATTTTTGCATGAATAATGTCACAACAACAAAAAAATATACATATAATACAACGTTTTTTTGGTAATAGTAGAACAAGTAAAGTATTTACAAATAGCAAATAATGTTGCTAAAATTAACCATCTGGAAAGATTTCATATTTGGAGTGATTGATATCGAAATAGTGTAATTTTGTTGAATTATGGTTTGAAGAATCAAAATAGGCTTTGCCAAGAATTAGAGTAGGGTTACCCAAGTTCTTTGTCGCAAATTACTCACTACTAACTGCCACACTAATATAAAATGTCTTCAACTAGTCTTAAATGATATCTAAAACATGTACGATGTTGAGTAAATAAACTAAAAATATACTCTTAAAGCTACAAGAAACTAAAGTAGGTATTTTAATCTAGTTAGATTTTTTGTGCGTATACTTATATGTTAATTAGACAAAAAATAGATTAGATCGCTCTCAAGGATGCTGTAACAGGATAATGTCAAAAGTGATAAGTCAAAAGGTTGTGATTCAATAAAGTTTTTGCGCTCCGTCGTTAAAATATAACAGTAATTAATAGCCAGGATTAAATATGGAAATAAGTCAAATGAAAGTCAAAGGTATCTGAATACATTAAACTTGTTTTTGTGAAAAGGATGATTTATTACAATTTCGCATGTTTTATAAAGGTTATAAAAACATCGTTCGAATTAAATTATTGGTTTTTAACAATCTTTTGATAAAGTGACTTGAAATGAACGAACTTAAAATCAAAGAGCGTCGTAAATATAATATATTTCGCTCAAAATAACCTTGCACTTATTATTTTTGTAGTTATGATTATTTGTTTTTAAGTGTACTTGTTTCAGAAATGTGACCCGTAGAGGAGAACAGCCGGACAGACATACAAAGATTTTTATCAAACTACTTTAAGTAGTAGTAGGCAGTAATGTCATAATTCAAAAACATGTCTTTAGTGTGACTATCACCCCTTGAACTAAACTTGCGAAATTTTCTAACAAAAAATTTAAAAAAAATACACTCTCTCAGTGTGTCCCCGCGGCGATGTGACAGTGCGCACGGGCAGATCGCTACAGGTGAACATGAGCGTGTGTGCGTGGGGTCACCGTGTGCGCACAACAAAATCGCACATGTGTTCGAAGCGGTTCTTTACCTTTGGTCCTGTGTTCTTTTTTTGATTTTATAAATAGTGGTCTTGCTTTAACGGCATTATTTCTGATAGTATTAATGATTTTCCGTGCTGAGTTGAGTGTTTAGAGACTTTACCAGCTGTTTGTCCCCTGGTGCGTATCGTAAATGTCGATTGTGGAGTTACCGCCGTCGTTGCTTCTCTTTTCTACTAGAAACCAAGCTAGTACTTTTGATAGATGAGCTGACTTTTTCATATTGAAAAAATAAAATTATTAAAATGTTTTATTAATATTAAAGGTTGGTGGCCTCTGCTCTAAAGTAGTGTGCACACAAGGAAAATATAGCTAAAGCGACCGTTGTGAACTATGCCCATTTCCTAATACAATAAAAATGAAAGTTTATTGGTGCGTTTGTTACTCAATCAGGATTAAAGTCAGGCGAATGATTTGTTACCGAATCGGATTATTTTGAACTAATTACTTTAGAATTTATATAGCGTTTATGGGCTATTTGTGAAATTATGTAAATTGATTTATTTGACTTGGTGAATAGGCCAAGGAATATTTTTTTGAGATAATGAACGAAGAATTTGAATCACTTCTCATTTTCGTTTTTGCTTGTAAACACAATGCATTGATAAAAGTATGAGACAATCCCAATTATTTAAATTATAAGACAGTGTAAGAAAAACCTATACTTCCAGACTAATATTATGAAAAGGAAAGATGTGTATGTTTGTTTATCATGAACTAACAATTTCCCCGCTATTTCGTCCGCGTAAATCATAGTTTACTAGCTGTTACTAAAATATAGCCTATGTCCTTCTGAGTACCCTCACCTATGTGTATGCGAAATTTCATGACAATCGGATCAGTAGATTCGGCGTGAAAGCGTAACAAACAAACAAACTCACTTTCGCATTTATAATATTAGTTAGGATTAGGATGTCACCCGTAGAAAAATAACTTTCTTTAGGTTAAAAATTTTTGAAAAACAGTCCAGTAATTTTAGAGCCTATTCAATATAAATAAATAAATAAATTATCAAATTTTTCTTCTTTAATTATGTTGTTAATAAATTGAAATACTGCATGACCTGTTTAAAAACCACGCATTTATAGAAAGGAACGAGTACATTATACGCGGAAAATATAAGCAGTCAGTGGTCGATTCCGAAGAGCTTTAAGTGTGTGGCTTTTTAACATGAATCATATATCTTTACAACTTGCACCCCTACTATCAACTTTTCACCACATCCCTAAGGTAAAACTGGTAGACAATGCTTAGCATTAAGTTATTACCTTTTGTACAAATCATAATGATTGAATGTGCAATAAATTAAATATATAAATAAAAAAAAATTAAAAACAATATCACTAAATCCTTTGTTTTCATATGTAATTCGACGTAAAAAAGGACATGCAAAAGCATTTGAAATAGGAGCTTTGAAGTTGAATTTTTCGGCTTAAAACATAAAAAAATATACAATTTAATTATTTTTATAAAAAAGACTTGCTAAAGCCTTTGAAATAAAACCTTTGAATTTAAATTTATGTTTTTAAAACATAACAAATACCCAACTAAATTCTTTCTTAATGTTTTCTTATGTTTTCGCGATTGTTACACATTTAAATAAAATTATTTTAATACGGTTTTTATCGCGTTTATTACATTATTTATACACCTAACGTTTCGAGCACTTTACAGTGTTCGTGGTCGCAGGTAGAGTTAGACTACAACGCGATAAAAACCGTGTTAAAATAATTTTATTTAAATTCTTTCTCTGTACAAATTAGTATAAAAAAAAGTAAGCAACTACAAACAGATATTATATGTGTATTACTATATTGCGTGTTATCATTTTTAACACTTTCACTGCGCATTCCCACGTCCAATGGCTCTATTTGAACGCATGTAATTTCAAGTTCGTGATATATGGGCGATTGGTTACGTTCTCGTATTTTTATGATTTTGTAATAAAAATGGATTAGTGAATAAAAAAGTAAATATTGCTTTGTAGAATAAGTTCTTCTTTTATCAATTAACTTCAAAAAAGGTTCTTATTTCATACGGTCCAAAGCATCGATGGTTTATTATGGTTCTCATAAGAAAACTGGCCGCTAAAAAAGCTACGGAGAAGGATGACAGAAACGAGGAGATTGATAGAAAGAAATGGCAATGAGCGGGGCACATAGCACAAAGAACTGCAAATCGCAACCACGTATCGGCTAGAGCAGAGTTGGACATCCACTGATCACGCATAAACGCATAAACACATCGACAAAAATGACGCGACTGTTTTGCTGCGCGCTTTGTGACTACCCCAGGCAGTAACTGAAAACCAGTGCATTGCTCTCCGAGTAATATACGCACTGAGATACTGCCTTTTGTACCACTGCGACACACAAACGATCACGCACCCACTGGTTTATTTGTTAAGTCTCTGTTTTGTAGTATGTTTTGTTTGCTTATTGATTGTATGTGTGTTTTTGATGGTACAATAAATCTTTTATCTATCTATCTATCTGACCAGGTGTACGTCCTGACAAAGGTCGCAGTAAGGCGCTGGAAAATCCATGAAGAAGGCCTATGTCCAGCATTAGATTTCTTGCGGCTTTAAATCAACTAAAGATTAATGAATAATGGATCTTTTTTTCTCTATAATTAATTCAAACCGTACATATCATAAAATCATACCTAATATAATTAAGATTAACATAACGATTAACTAACATTAATTACGTAAAAGTAACTAATTAGTTCGATCTTAACATATTTAATATACAGTTAAATGCCCTTCTAACTCATACTATTTGAAAGTTTAATCTGCATCTATATATTCACATAATCATATTAATTTAGATCAAAAATTACTATCATTTTATGACGTTACATTAAATGAGATAGATTTATTCTTGGAATATTAAAAGCAGCTTTCTATTAAGATTTTAATGGTACTCTATGTATTTCTTACGAATTTGAACCCATCTACTTCGGTTAAAGAGGTTATTTAGATGACCGTTAGCACGTTCCAAGAAATATTATTTCCTGATTGAATTTGAATGAAGATTTTAATCAACTGAAATAAACTGCTAGGGTCCTCAAGCGCCTCTTTTGAAATAAATTAAGTAAGTGAATATCAAAACTTAGGCATAAATAGGTAATAATACTTCAAATTCTTAGCTGTCTATAGACTGAATAGAAAACGTTAATATAGAAAATGATGCCGTGTGGAGAGAGAGAAGAATAGAATAGAATAGATAGAAGAGAGAATAGGACCACTCTAAGTCTTCCCGTGGATGTTATAGAAGGCAACTTAAGAAACACAAGCTCAACAATGCTTATAGACAACCAATGAGTCCTCTCCAACCCGTCTGGCCAGCGTGGAGTGGCCAAATCCTCTGACTGTTCTGACTAATATGGCTTTGGTTGTACAGGGAGGGTCGTGCTCCTGCAGTAGAGACTAAAAAAGACCCGATGATGATGATTAATTTATATGTTAAATCTTACAACAACACACTTGCACTGAGCATCTATCTGATATGTACTACTTGTTTGTCCTTTCTTTGTTTATAATAATAATAATAATAATAATAAATAAATCATTTATTTCTCATCACAATTTTACAGTATACACTTAAATTCAGCAGACAATCATGAAGAATTGTGAGAGGGTGGTGTCTGAAATAGGTTTCAGACGAAACCTGTGTTACAGATCACCACGGATCAAACAACGATTCATGGATTGGAGAGACAAGTGAAACAAGTTGTTAACAATGTGCCCAAGGGAAGTAAAGTTGGATTGAGATAACAATAAATTTGAAAAAGTTTGGTAATAAATCAAGATGAAACAAGATAACTAACGAGATTAACTAAAGACTTACAAACTAAAGACTTGCAGACCCAATATTACAATAAACTTACCTACATACGATGAAGTTGTCAGCTTGATCTCGAGTTAGGGGAGAAACAGAGGAGCAGTGATACTTATACACATATTATATATCCAACACACACACACACATATATATATATATACATATACATATATGATAATCATGTATAATACATAAAATATAAAACATACATACATAAATAAGTATAGATGTGAGTTTATTGCAACGGTGTCAAAATTTTTTCAGTGTCGTCATAATTTAGAGTTTTAAGATAAGAGGATACGGTACGCATGTTTATGGTTTTTATTAAGTTCATGATAATTGTCATCGTATTATTTACATAACTAGCTTTTGCCCGCGGCTTCGCACGCGTAAGGAGGTATAGTTTTGGGGGTAGAATAGATCAAAATCCTTTCTTAGCGGATGCCTACGTCGTAACATCTACCTGCATGCCAAATTTCAGCCCCATCCGTCCAGTGGTTTGGGCTGTGCGTTGATAGATCACTATGTCAGTCAGTCAGTCACCTTTGAGTTATATATATTTTCATCTCACCTACCCTTAAACAGTGTCATTAAATGCAAGCAAAGTGGGCTGGATGGTCGCTATTACGACCGCGGGCAATAAGATTTCATACAAATTACATAAAGCCCGAGAGCGCATAAAGTATTTTTTTAAATTTAATAGGGCACTATTCCATGCACAAGCGTCAAATCTTAAACATCCAAAAAGTTTTCTAGTCGAATATTCAAATTTGGAATTGCCAGTGAACCCGATGAAAAAAACATTTGAACTATTCTGCGAGATTTTTGTCCTTAATTCAAATTTGGAATTGTTAATGGCCGTGCGTAGCTGGCTGTTTGTATTCATCGATCTTTGACTTTCACTTTTTGGATAAAACATTTTCGTTATCTGTGTAATCCTCGGATGCATTTTCTGTTCACTGTTTGCCGCTATTTATTTTTAGGCATAATATTTACAAGTAATCGTAATTTTCATTAATTTGCATGAAATGCATTCCCTATGATAAATGAATACATGGTCAATAATGTTGATATAGATAATATAATCAGCCAGCTTGCAGACGCATAAATAATAATTTTCAAGGTAAACTATATAGAATATTCATACTATACAATTTCAACCAATATAATATGAAAAATATTTTTCTTACTCTACTATTTACTCGTTGAGATGAAAAACATTGTGTGTATCACGGCCGGTATTAGACATTACAAACTCGGACTACTAAAAGCACTCGGCTTCGCCTCGTGCTTGTTAGGAGTCGCTCGTTTGACGTAATGTCTTCTATCCCGCCCTTGCTACACAATGTACTATTAGATATTATGCACAACATTTTCATTACGCACCTTTTATTACTCTGCTCCGAGTGAGCGAGAGGCTGGTGTACTGAGATACAAGCTCTGCTTAGTTCAGACACCAGTCTCTCACAATCTTAAATCATGTGACAAATAGTTGTGCCATGTTTAAGTTAAGTTTAGTGTTAAGATTGTGGAGAACAAGTAAAGAATTTTTAATTTTTTTTTCTTTTACTTGATGAGAATAATTAGAGTTTAGGAAATTTACTTAATGCAATAAGGTAATAAGGCAAAAAAGATAATGCTTAAGGTCACCGACATAGCCCAGCGGATTAGCTCTTTGAAGTGGCAGTGGGCGGGGCACATAGCACGACAAACCGATGGCCGATGGGGCAGAAAGGTTCTCGAATGGCGACCACGTACCGGCAAGCGCAGCGTTGGACATCCACCGACCAGGTGGTCGGACGACCTGATAAGGGTCGCAGGAAGGCGCTGGATGCAGGCCGCTTCCAACCGGTCGTATTGGAAATCCTTGGGGGAGGCCTATGTCCAGCAGTGGACTTCCTGTGGCTGAGATGATGATGATGACTTAATGCAATAGATTGAGCTTTACTGACCGATAACTCATAAAAAATATGATGCAATTATTTGCAACATAAAACATGACAATTGATAAACATTAGGTGCTATTTATCAAACGTCTAAAAACGTGAGACCTGAAAATCTATTAAGACTAGATCGTCCAAATGATTAGGCAAGTCAAAAGTCAAAAAATAGATAAGATGTTGTAACGTCTTTTGAAATAGACCAAAAAATACGACCATCCATCTATGAACCTGACAATACGATTGTCCGTCTGTAACCTCTAATTAACGAAAGAGAGAGTCCTTATACCTTTGAGCCAGCTCAGGGCACAAAGTAGGGAGAGGGTAGAACGATAACTTTGGCACGTATTCTACATGACACTCATGTCATACTCGTAACAAGAATAACCAAAAAAGAATAAACCGATTTCAAACCTCTCAATTGCTGAGATTGTTGAAACGATTTTAATGAAAATTGCACTGTTCTCTGTACTAAGACAATATCTAGTCTGACATAAAAAAGTAATCCGACTTAAAGTATTTGAGATATGCGCAGACAAATATACAAATATATGTACACGTATGAAATTTGGCGCATATGTTCAGAGTCTGGAAAAGACTTAAATGTAGAAAATGTGGGCAAATGATAAAATTACATACGGTTCGATTAGTTACTTCCCTCCTTGATGATATGTATTCTTTTGTTATTTTGAGGATATTATACATCTAATTAGAAGCAATTAAAAAAAAACCTAACGTATTTGATTGTTTTCCTTGAATCCAAGTGTGTGTTTTGTAACAAGACGTTCGTCTATCAAACGAATCGTCGTTCGTCCATCGAATCAATTTCGCCTATTCAATAAAAGTAATAAACTTGCTAAAAATGAGCTTTGACTTTCATTCATTGGATACAAATGTGGTTTATTCCATGTAATAAAAAAAATCACTGAGAACTAAAAGTTAGATGAAATTAAAAACTATACCTGTCCTGTTACCACTAATACCTAATCCGAATATTTCCATAATCCCTGCTAGTCACAGCAATTTTGAAACATAATGTTAGACGCCTAAGCGTAAGTAATTATTATTTGTAGCACTATTATCTATACGAAGAAGAAAGCTTCGGTTATTTGTTTGAAATGAATAGGCACCTGCTAAACTCATTTTGAAAATTCTTTCACCAATTGAAAGTTTATTTATCTGCGATGACGGCGAAGTCATGGGAATTTTTTTAGCATTGAAATCATCTACTAATAGAGCAGACGGACTTTAAGCGAGCGTTTCTATGCATATGGTATACATATATAAATAAATATATACGGACATAGCACACATATTGAGCTATCCCCAAAGTAAGTTCATAAAGTAAGACTTCTGTTATGGGATACTATATCTACGATACTATATTTTATAACAAATACGTATATAGAAAAACATCCAAGACCCAGGTCAATCTCAAAAAGATCATTTTTCATCTTGACTTGACCGGAGATCGAACCCGGGACCATCCGTGTCACGCGTGGTGACCGCTGCGCCACGGAGCTCGTCCGAGCTGGTATGGGAACGAACGACCATTCTGTATCGTCATTAATTTGGGCCTCGGGCGATAACAATTATTTCGGTAGCGGCTACCACACTTATAGATACGAGATATGATAAATTATGCCGGGTATAGATCTTAAGAATTTTTTTAATGACACTCAGTAACAGAATTTGGTCCGAATCATTTATTCATTTTAATGACAGCCCCTCATTTCAAATGATGATAATTGTCTACCGTGTTAATAAATTTTTTTGATGATAGGTTATTAATTTTTTTACAACGTTATCTGTTTGATGAATGTGATATGAAATTTTAATATGACATACTTGATGGATAAGGTTTAGTATGCCGCTTTTTAATTTATTTTGGACACTTCTATTTGAGTGGCACTTTCAGGTATTAATAGTAGCTACTGAGATATTCAATCTTAATAAGAAATATACATCATTATCGGTTGATGAAGAAATGGAAGTATAAGGGGTCTAAACACGTAATTTATACATATTTTTCATCATATTTTGTGTCCTGATTAACCCTGATAAATGATTTTGTATTTAGTATTGACATATTTGTACTCCAAAGCTAAGTTTGAGCTTCATATTATGGAACTTCTTAAATCTTAATAAAGATTTGAGAAGAATCATATTAATAGATCTGAATATAGATTTTTCTATTCTATTCTATTCTTAATAACTACTCTAACTGTAACTGTTTATTTTATTACATTGTTGTTCATTGTTGTTCAACTTAAAAATAGTATATCGTTAGCTTCCTCCCGAGAAATTATTCAAATAATCTGAGTTTATATTAAATACTGCTTATTATTTAGCGTTAATTTCACCAATTGCGATAACATTATTGTAACAGATTGGGAAATGTGTTATTGGCTTTATAATAGTTTATAAGACTGTTAATTATTATGTAACGCTGTTGGTTTTCTCAATAAATAAAATAAAATAAATATATTTTCAAGCGATACGCGTGTAGTAATGTTTTTGCGAAAAGTGGATGTCACTTCAAAGGAAGTGGGCCATATTTCAGTTATAGTGAAATTTATATTTATTGCTTTACATTACAGGTCTAGATCGTGTCATCATGTTAAATAATTTAATGGATAAATAAATTTTCTACGGTACGCGAAAAGTTTCGAGAGTCATGGCACCCGAAGACTCTTATGTTGTTTTTTGATAAGAATGCTTTTAAAATTATTTTTTTATACATTACTATCGGGATTATTTGCCTTCCCAAAAATTGTAAACACAATGTTCCACTATCTTTTAGCCCCATTTGAAAAAAAATAGCTATTTTCCAATCTTTTGGCTGACACTTCAAATCGCGTTCGAAAGATCCTGCTTATCATCGGTTAGTGCCTTCCATACTCAAGTAGATATTTCATTAAAATTGATCAGTTTACGTCATAAAACCTGACATGCACACCAATATTTCACTCAATCTAGAACGCCGAACCAAATCATCGATACAAAAAATTCTTCCCACGTCTAAGCGACGGCTCTATTAGAGGTGTATTACTTAAATTACTAAGTAATGTACTAATGAACTCGTGCTCTATAATTACAGGGTATTACAAGTATATACAACCGTCAATTACGGCTATAGCTTTTTCAACTTGAAAATAACACTAGTTTTGCGTTGTGAATTTATGTAACGATTTTTTAATGTTTAGGCGTGCTTATGGTTATGTTAATTAGTGTAGTGTAAGTTTAAATTAAAGTGTTGTTTTAAGATTATGTAGATTTTTCTTGTTACATGTTTTATGTGAGGATCAATGAATGTCTGTAGTTTTTGAACTATACTTAATAACATAAATATAATTACGACTCGATTAGATAGTTTAAAATGTGATTTGATGTGTAAAAACACTGTTTTTGCGTCTAAAATTTATGTAACGATTTTTCAATGTTTAAGCATACGTATGTTAATGGTAATAAGTGTAGTAAAAGCTTAAATGAAAGTAAGGTTTTTAGGTTTCGGTAGTAATCTAGGAACCCTTATAGTTTCACATTGCTAAACGGTTATATATGGATACGTGGAAAAAATTACAGCAGTAGTATATATACTGAAGTTGAAAGGAAAACTATCAGAGCTGAGTACTAAGTACAAACTAAAAAGTTATAGGCAACAAACTTATAAAATGTACTCGAAAATGTAAAATTTCATTCAATTTCATTATTTGATATTTTGGTCGGTAAACTGTGAGGTGCAAGTGTGAACAGTGTCAACTCAAAGTTGTCATTCGCAACTACGGAACCCTACACTGCGCGTGGCCCGACACGCATTTGGCCGGTTTTTTTTAATACATATTTTGCTTGCTGCATGTTTTATGTATGAAGCTTTTGAAACATTATATATAAATTTTGATTTTTAATGTATGTTGATATGAAAAAGGTCTATTTTTCGAATTTTAGAGAAAAAGAGATAGAGATTTTTGGTTCATTTGTATGATTGTTTTGTTTTTCGTATGTGTAAGTGGCCAACACTGGTGTCAGATTTTTCAAGCTGCCTTAAAAGGCATCTGACATAGCTTAACGACTGACATCAATGATGACAGCCGGAACCAACGGCTTAACGTGCCTTCCGAAGCACGGAGGAGCTCGAGATATTTTTATGCCACATGCGGTTACCCATCCAAGTAGGGACTGCACCAGGGGTTGCTTAACATACGTAAGCGCTCATAGAGCTCACACCCACTGGACCATCGGGTATGATTTATTCCCACTATTACACTACCATTTATTTATTTAATGTATAGCAACTATATAATATGTGTAAAACTTACAACAGTGCAAAACTAAATGATTTCGATTTAAACAGCCAAAGTTAATTAGCTTAATGCAAAACAAAAAAAAAATACATCGTCATAACTTATGGCCTTTCTGCTTCCATAGGCTCCTGTCAAGGGCTACAGTCCGCCAATCTTTATCATGTGCGTCCAAATCATCATGCCACCTCCTCCTTGGTCTGCCTCGTCCCCTGCGGCCATCCGGTATCCACATAGTAGCCGTTCTGGCCCACCTGTCTTTTGGCATGCGGCAGACGTGTCCCAGCAGTGGGACACACTACAGGCTAGAAAAAAAAAAACTTATGGCCTACGTCTATGGCTCATTTGACCCTTGTTGTTTTTGAGATACAAGATATTATAACTGTACCTTACTTGTTCAGTATAGAAATCTTTTCAATCTGCAAGTAACGTATGAATGTTTAAACTACTATGTAATGAATATATAACATAAAAAACTCTTATTTCGGTATATTATTTGTTAATAACCATAACTAATTTACCTCTCCATAACCGTTGTTACAAAAATAGACACTATAAAAAAACAATAACTTTTCTAAGATCATTATTGAATATGAGTATTCCTTATGATATCCAATTACCGATAAGACACGCTCGACTTTCAATAGACAGACTGACAGGCCGAAAATTATAATAAATGTTTTATATTTTATATGTGATGGAAACAATTACTATGTGTGAAGTTAAGGCTGAAGTTATAGGCGAAAAGCTGTTGAAATTGCTTCCAGTTTTTGACTCAAAAACATTTTTTAAATAAAAAATAGTTTAATAAAATTTAACAGTTACTTAATACTCCTGTTATGTTTAAATGTTACAAAACATCAGTTATAGGAAAATTGAGAGATTTGAATTATTTCGTTTGTGGGAAGTGGTAACTATTCATGTATTTATATAGGATTATTGTCCTTAGAAACTACAATAGGTGGAGATAATGCTAAAGCATTCTATTTCAGTCATACTTTGGGATATGAAAAACAGATAACTTAAAAGATGGCAAAAAATATAATAATATGTTTAAAGTTATGAAGAACTTAAAATTTATATTTATTTATTCATTGTACTTATTTGGTTATTATAAAATGTTATAGTTAAAGTCAGGCAAAATATTGGCAAAGATTTCTTTTTATTTTTCTGTTCTACTTCTTTTTATCAACCCATTGTTGGGTATAATAGACCTCCATTCCTCCCTGTTTAGGGCTCTTTGCATACAATTTTTACCGCATGCTTTGGCTATATCATCAGCCCTATATTTTTCTTTTCCATTATTTTTCTATGAATGTCAAGCATAGCAGTGCATTCATACTTTATCTTAGCCTTACAATATTTTTATCCCACATTTTTGCTTCTGTCTATTCTTTGTTTGCCTCAAATTAAAGTTGTTACAGTAAGTTTATGACTTGTACCACATCGTGAGAAGTAAGCCAGTGGCAAACTCTCGCTACATATGATTGATTTTAAATTCGAAACGAATCGTAAAGTGAGTTCACTATTTATTGATTCCGGACTATTCCGGAGGTCGCGAACAATTTGTTACAATTATTAAAATTTCTTTCGCCAGACAGTTTGTTAGTTCAAAGGTTGTTCTTTTTGATTTACATTTTTAGTTTTTGTTGTATTATTACAAAAGTTTTAGATTCAGTTCCTACTAAAAATTAACTTAAAATTAATGACATATAGTTGGTAAAATGTTTAGAGAGCAAAATACTTAAGTATCCTGTCGAATAACGTTTAACATAGATTCAACTCCTGCTTAAGGGTTTTCTTAAATAAGTGGAGGCAGTACCGAGGCCCTGGGTCCAGCAAAGTGTTATTGGGCAATAATTTATCATTTGTTGCTGCTTGTCAAATATCATTCATCATTTTCGTGTAGGTGACAAGGTCAGTCGACCATGCACATGCACACCCTGGTGTCAGAGTTCTTCAGAACCGCCTCTCGGCCTCTGACGTGGTTCCTTTAACGACTACCAGATGGCAGCCGTCCAGGACCAACGGCTTAACATGCCTTCCGAAGCACGGAATCATCTTTCTTATCAGACAATCAGGTGATTCATGCCTGAAATGTCCTAACCAAACTGGAAACAACTTAACAAAGCCTTAACCAATGGACCACGGAGGTTGTTGTCAAAAATTATTACTGATGATACCCAAAAACTCAGTGGTGTCATATGGTATTAAGCATTTCAGAAAACCTTTATTGAAACACGTTTCATTTGGTCAAAAAGTTGTTCAATTCATAACCTATACTAATAAAAAAAAAACCATAGAAATTCAACATGCTTATAAATCGCATAATTTTTTATTTTGTTTATATCAAAAAGCTTTTATAAAGTAAAAAAAAAACAACAGTACCCGGCTAAAAGAATAACGTACCTATACCATTAAACCTATAGCAAAAATTAAAACGTTATCTTCGCATGGAATCAGAATTCCTACTCAGACCCAAAATTGCAAGAAAAAAATTAAACTTAGCATAAAAATATGCCCAAAGGGGAGGTCTGATCTTTTTCCGTTTTACCTCAAGCATGAGTGACAACTCTGAAAACTACCTGGAGTGTCATCAAAAAAAAATCTAGCTCTCCCTAGAACATATTAATCATTTTGCTACTTCAAACACTGTTAAAATATTTGGTTGTCGTTATATTTTATAACTTTTTAATTCAAATCTTGATCCTTAATGATATAAATATTTGGATTAATTAAGGCTTACGCATAAATAAGTTCTAAACTTCTGACAATATTGGCACACCCACCATTAAATCTGTATCACCGTATTATTTGCAATCTAAATTAATTATCAGAGCCGGATCTAATAGTGTTGTGAAAGAGGCGAAACTGCGAGTCTCATTTTATAACTTTATGAGACTCAAATCATAAAGAGATGGACTCGATTCTAAATAGACTTGAGTTCATTAATGCTTGATTTTAAGTGTGAAATTTCAAAAATAAATTGCTTTTTTTTCGAAATTATTTATGTTAAAATAACTTAAATTTTACTATTATAAAGCGCGAACTAATTTATACCATTTGTAACTTTTCTCATCAGTATGTAATACTAACTTGTTCTATTACATCGTTTTGATTTAATAAATGACTTTCAAAAATTAAGTTTGCATTGTAACATCAATGATAAAAGTTTTAAAATGAAAGAAATGTTATGTCTATGAATAAAGTTTTGAATAGCATATTAATTTTACTTTATGACCATGACTTTACCGAGTCCTGCATAAATATTGGGTTCCTTAATAGAGTGTCACTAGCACAAGTTTTCCCAACACTAATATCCCATCAATGGGTATAATGCTAATATTTTTATAGTTAAAACGTTATCAAAAGACCCGTTTTTTTATTATATGTAATTTTTATGGTAATTTTAAGGACCCTCATATTTATACGTCTACAGATTAAGTTGTCGTCACGGAGTAAAGCTTAATTGGCTCTAAACCATTTTTAATCTATGGCCTTATCTAAATAATTGTTGTTTTCATGGTAATTTATTTGTTGAATGCAAAATTTGTAACTTAAAACATATATATATTTTTTAAAGTTATTTACGTTTACTCCAATTGATAAACGGATATAAAAATATTTAATCCGCAAGTGGATTATAATTTTAATTCGCTGGAATATCTGTTTAACAAAGTTATATATTTTTAATTGTAACGTGTCCTGTAAATTTTATTAAAATCGATTCAATAGTTTGATTGAAGTCGGTTTAAATGACTATCAATGTTCATATTTTATGGTTCGTTAAGAAAGTAAAAAAAAAAAATACTATGAGTGTACCGACATTTGAATATTTAAGTTATTTATGTATATATTTTAGTTACTAAATACATTTAAATAAAATATACATTCTTGACACACGTATACGTTACATATTATGATTGTGTAACTAAATACAGCAAGCAAAAATATACATTACTCACATACGTATACATCGCAAATCACACACTAACTAAATGCTTATCCAAAAATCATGTATATTCAAAATGACGTTAATTTAATTACAAAATAGCCGTTCCCGATGAGCATCTAGATTATCAGTATCTTAACTCCTCAATAAAAATATAACATTTATCAGAGATTAGGGTTCTATGCCATAAGTACAGCGCGAGACCAAAAGCAACATTTTATTTGTGTAAGGAAATACAGTGAGTGAAAATATACATTACTCACATACGTATACATCACAAATCTCTCACTAAGTTAATGCTAATCTAAAAATCAAGTATATTCAAAATGGCGTAAATAAAATAACAAAATAGCCGTTTCCGAATGAGCATCTAGATTATCAGTATCTTAACTCTTCGATAAAAATATAACATTTATCAGAGATTAGGGATCTGTGCCATAAGTACAACGCGGGGGGGGGAGCCATAATAAGTAACATAATTTTATTTGTGTAAGGAAATACAGTGAGTGAAAATATACATAGCTCACATACGTATACATCACAAATCACACACTAACTAAATGCTAATCCAAAAATCATGTATATTCAAAATGGCGTAAATAAAATAACAAAATAGCCGTTTCCGAATGAGCATCTAGATTATCAGTATCTTAACTCTTCGATAAAAATATAACATTTATCAGAGATTAGGGATCTGTGCCATAAGTACAACGCGGGGAGCCATAAGTAAGGTGTTATCTTAATGTCAGGGAAGGTTGCGATGCAAGGTGCGCGGGCGTCGACTAAGGATATAGTGAGAAGGATTAAGCGGTGATTTTTCGGTAAAGATTGGTTTTGATTAGTTTGCAGTTATCTAAGTGCAACGGTGATTACTTACCATCACGTAACCAGCTTGCTTTTTGCCGTGCTATACTAATATACTACTAATCCTAATCCTAACTTCCTAACTAATATTATAAATGCGAAAGTGAGTTTGTTTGTTTATTTGTTTGTTTGTTTGTTACGCTTTCACGCCGTATCTACTGAACCGATCATCATGAAATTTCGCATACACATAGGTTAGGGTACTGAGAAGGACATAGGCTATAAATAAAACAGCTAGTAACTAATATTTTTTTATTCTATTTATGAAGGCTAGTACTGAAATACACATGCAAATGCTTTAGTTTTTTTTGGCAAATATCGTGTGCTCACTGCGTTTAGCATTTTTGATCACATAAAGCCGGCTTTTTTTGTGTCCACTTGGATAAAGAATCGTTTAGGTATACAATAGTAATGAAAAATTAATAACGTTTATTGTGTTTTAGCACTTGTGGTTCTATTTCACTTTTTTGCACTTGTATCCAGAATTGAGAGCCCTGGAGATCTGTGCTTCAGGCTCCAGTCACGACCAATCTGAGATAACACCACACCATGTAGCCTTATACTTTTTCGTACCTTGTCATGTTGACTATGGAGAAAATAAATACGTTTCACCTTTATATTATCTGTCAAATAAAAGTAAGTGCGCAGTATGCACATTTCAACGCTTGTCCATACATTTTTGCATCCCACAGTTCAGGTAAAAATACACATATCTTTATATCGTAATACGTATCCTCACACTCCTTTCAATAAGACTTATCTTTATTAGTTTATGAGTATCTTTGGATGAAAACGCATTTTATAGAGTTTTCATTTCCGCTCCTTCTATCACCATGCCATCTCATTACCTTTGACCGTCGCGAAGCCGGTAATGGCCGATCCGAAGCCTAGATAACATGAACTATGCGCGGGGAGATTTTTAATTAGATTAACAGCGACTCCGAATTGGTTCATGTCGTGTTTATGAATATGTAAAAGTCCCTACTTTTTGTTTTATTGACAAAATTATTTGTTTTGGTAATTGGGCAAGTTGCTAGTATGTATGATTGGTTCAGCGCAAGACATGAAAAAATTATGAGTCATAACGATTTCGAAAAAGTCATGACAGCCTAAAGAAACAGTCTATGTTATGTTTATACGGTTCATATTCGTAAGAAAAGACCAAATCCTCTGATTGCTCTGTCTATGGTAGAACAGAGCGGGGCGTGCTCCTGCAGTGGAGATAAAAATAGACCGGATGATCAATTTACTTATGTATGTAAAGTTTTTTTATTTGACAGCAGATTTAGATTCAAAATTTAGATTGACCTGGGTCATGGATGTTTATCTATATAAGTATCTGTTATAAATATAGTATCGTTGAGTTAGTATCCCATAACACAAGTCTAGAATTTACTTTGGGGCTTGCTCAATGTGACTGGATTATAAAAAAAAAAACAGATTTATAAGGTAACGTTAAAATTCTAATATCTGGCCAAAAGAAGCTTGTCTATTGGTTATTGTTTTATTATAAAAAAAACTCTGCGTATATTTTAAGATATAAACTTAAAAAGATGAAGCTAAACTATCGATTAATTTATTTTATGTACGTGTTTAACATAAAAATAAATCATACAATAGATTCTTTATAATATTTAAACATAAAACTTTAAGTAAGTAACAAATTAAAGTATAATGTTTTCTTATGTTTTCGCGATTGTTACACATTTAAATAAAATTATTTTAATACGGTTTTTATCGCGTTTATTACATTATTTATACACCTACAAAAAGTACAATACAAATTAAAGTATGCCAATAAACACAAAAAACACAGCTTTACAAAAACACGAAAAAATGCGGTCACCGACCGATCCCTAATTTACTAGAATGAACCTATTAAGACGACCGTACACATTCCACGTGGCGTGATAAGCACTTATAAATTTATCACCGTGCGCGGAGGCCCTAAATCTCGCATCTATAAAGCACAATACGACACCGACTGTGTCCGATGACCCTAACAATAAAAATGGTCACCGTAACTTTCGATTACGAAACGATAGTGGGGTACAAATGGTAGCGGATAGCGTAGATTAATAAATCTTCGTGTTGTTTTATCTGTGTGTAAGGTACGAGTATCTAAGATTTTTGAAGCTGCCTAAAGGCATTTGATATACCTTGACCACTCTGGTACTATTGGTTTAACGTGCCTTTCGAAGCTTGGAAGAGCTTAAAATATTTTTATGCTACTCGCAGTCACTCATCTAAGTGGGAACTGCTACCGGGTCGCTTAACGTGCTGAAGGTTTAAAAATGCTCTTGCCTGCTAGGCCATCTTGTTCCTCTACCACAATGGTGGTATCAGCTTTGAGGTTTCCACGACGTTTGTTACAAACTAGAGTTGCGCTAGAACTGCTCTTTAAAGTAAAAACTCTAAACGTAATCTGTATATTTAAGTGTGTGTATATATATGTGTGTGTATGTAAAATGTATGTTTATTTATAAATCAGGCAGATACTGATGATCTGCCTGATTTATAAATTATCATCATCATCATCACCAGGTCTTTTTTAGTCTCCACTACAGAAGCACGACCCTCTCTGACTATCATAACCATTTATTAGCCAGAACAGTCAAGGGGATTTGGCCTACACTCTCCACGCTGGCCAGATGGGTTGGAGAGATCTCTTTGATGTTTAAAAAAAAGCTTTGTTTAGCTTGTGTTTCCTAAGTCGCCTTTTACGAAATCCACGGGAAGACTTGGAGTGGTCCTATTCTACTCTGCCGGGAACCACACGGCAAATTCTACTCTTCTTTATACTTAATAAATATAAACAGCTCAAACCACCGAACGGCTTGCGCTGAAATTTGTCACTCAGATATATATTATGACGTAGGCTTTATCTAAGAAAGGATTTTGCAATATTCAGTCCCTAAGAGAGTAAGTAAAACAAGGTTCAAAGTTAGTATTGATCGCAAGCAAAGTGGCGGGCAAAAGCCAGTAGCGTCATATAAATGTAGCTACCGCTACAGCTTCTACCAACTACCGCTAGTGCTTATACCAGCTACCGCTACTGCTCATACCAGCTACCACAGTGCAACTGGTATTTTATCGACTCGTGCCTGCGAGATAAAAACCGAATAAAAATAAAGCGAGGCAGTAAGGGGCTGAATTAATTACCAGATTTTGATGTTAGCCGACGGTGACGTACGACAAATTCTTTATGTCACTGGATGGTGTTATGTATTAATGAATCGTTCTAAGTTAATTTGGAATATTATAGTTTTGATGAATGAATTGTGGTAAAAGCAAAATCAGTATCGCTTCTTCCTCTTTGATTGCTAAAATTACTAATAAAATATGAAAAAATATTACTTCCACTAAACAGCCGTTTTACGTAGTTATAAGTATTTTCATATGAAGAGTGATGCCTATCACTCTTAAAACTACTGAATTTAAAATAATATCAAACACTTCCATCAAATATTGTGGTATCCCATTGGCGATATTCATCATCTGCTAATTTGCTGATATCCAGACCATGTCTAAGCACATATTTATATTTTTTAAATAAATACGGACAAATCACACAGATTGAGCTAGCCCCAAACTAAGTTCGAGACTTGTGTGATGGGATACTAACTCAACGTTACTATATTTTATAACAAATACATATATAGATAAACATCCAAGACCCAGGTCAATCATCATTTTTCATCTTGACCTGACCGGGAATCGAACGGAGCTCGTCGTCGGGGATCGAACCCGGAACGCCCGTGGCAATATTCCGGTAGCCTATTAGCAATATTCTTCAGCTCTTGATTTGCTGATACTGTACGGTTGACTATAAATGTCTATTGGTTGCAGGTATCTTTTGTTGCAAAAATGACTAAGTTAATTCAATAAAATATTTATGTAAAAGCATATTTTGTTTTTATTTTTGCAAATTTAGTAACCTAAAAAATAATTTTAATTAATCTCTCTTGTTTACATCTCGCAGAACACATGACCCACCCACGCGCGCGCAGTCATATCACACATCTCATAAACTTACCTGCTGTATACTTGAACTTAAAGCTTCGTGACGATTTTGGCAAACTTCAAGATTAATTTACCGTGAATAATTTCGATTTATCGACGTCCTGGGCGGTCGTATGAGCTATGCATGAAATATTTATGAGGACCCAAAGTTCACTGAGTATTTTTGGTGGTCATACGTGGCATAATTATTAATGTAAGGATAATGTTTTTGTTGTGTATGAATTTTAATAATAAATTTAAACGTCTTCATATTTTTTAAATACCACGACACAACATGATTTAATTTTTCATCTATTTAAATATTAAAAGGATTAATTTTGCCCACGATTTTTTTTAAGTTATAAAATCTATATAGCGTTTCTGATTCTAAATACAAGCTTTGAGGTTGTGAAATTTCACCAACAATCGTCCAGATATCCACTAATAGACATCAAATGACATATTCTTTAACAGTTATGAAATTCATAATTTTGACATTGTGTATGACCGATTTGTATGAACAAAGACGAATCATCTCAAAACTTAGAAATTAGTTATATTTATCAGAAAGAATATTATAGCACTATGACTCTCAAGTAAAACAGTTCAGTCTCGCACGTTTCATTTTAAGAGGTGTTATAAGATGCCTGATAGATAAATGACATGTATTCTAGAAGGCGCTACTCAGCCCGCCAGTATGAACATTTTATCGTATTAATAATATTTTCATGCATATTGCTGAGAGAAAGAAAGAAAAAAATTCTCTTGATTGCACCATTATCAAGAAAAAAAGAAATTATTTAAAAACAACTTAGAAATTAATAGGTACAAAGGCGGACTTGTCACTATGCAATCTCCTTCAGTCAACCTTTACCTTTGAACATTTTTTAAGAGAATATCACTAAATTGAAATGTATTCCCAACATTGGTCTTCTATGAACGATTGGTTATACATATTGTCTAGTAAATGTTATAATAAATATAATAAATAAATATATATGGACAAATCACACAGATTGAGCTAGCCCCAAAGTCTGTTATGGAATAGTAACTCAACGATACTATATTTTATAATAGATACATAGGTATATAGATAAACAATACCCAGACCCAGTTCAATCTGAAAAAGATCATTTTCCATCTTGACCTGACCTGGGATCGAACCCAGGACCTCCGTGTCACAGGCAAGCGTGTTGACCGCTGCGTCACGGAGCTCGTCAAATTAATTGGTACAACGGCGGACTTATCGCTATGCAATCTCTTCCAGTCAAACTTTACCTTTGAACATTTTTAAAGAGAATATCAATAAATTGAAATGAATTCTTACAATATAGTCTTCTATGAACAATTGGTTATACGTATTGTCTAGTCAATGTATTCCATCAATTACACCCAGTATAAGTTGCCGATACCTGCACCTTGGCCGATGTCCATACAGCTTCTGAGAAAGGCATTGAAGTGGCCCATTATTGTGCTGAAAAAATATAGACAATCGTACCATCGACATGAAAAGAAGAAGAAGTATAAATTAGTCTGAAATTGCGTATTTAATTCAATCCACAAACTTTCGCCTTTATGACAATTATAAAATCACCTTGCTTTAACATGATACGAATAATCAGTTACACGCAATTTAAGGCTCTCGCCCATATTTTAAGTTAAACAAGGCACGGGTGACTTTAATAAGCCATTAATTAAAATCGGCTGTAAAACTGTTGTTTTGCATTTTATTGTACTGTTTACTGGATTTGTAAAAATGTGTTGGACAAATTTATGGGCTGGCTTTTATGTTTATGCGCACAGGGTTTTAGTAGGTTTTAAGTTTTAGCGTGTGTGGTTAAGATGAAGTTATAAATTTAATTTGGATTAATTTTTCTACATGCTTAAAAAACATTACCCCTGCCGTGTGTGTGATGAGTTACCTATCTTTGTCCATTCATTATGTTTTATTAAATTTAGAAGAACTTTTAATGTGTTAAATGTTCTTGAATACAGAATTTTTGTATTGAAAATGGAATTAAACCTGCAATTGGCTGTATGACTATACTTAAAATGCAAGAGAATACTGTATGCAGGACGCTTCAAATGCTTTATATCGGAGAACGACAGTCCCGCCATAGGTTTTTGCAACAATAATTATGCTAAAATAGCAAAGAGCATTGTTATTATTAGAATCAATTTTGACAGTCTTATATCTTAAAAATATATAATTAGTCTGTCAGTTAAATAATCCAAAAATATTGAATTCCTATTTTAACAAAAAAATATAAAGATATAACTAGTCATTGAGATTTAACTACTAAAAAAGATACCGCAAATCCTTACTTTGTCCCGTTCAACTGTGACCATCGCGCCACAACTTACTCTTCCGCTTGTGGTACTTACCACGATTAATCAACAAAAACTTGGTTAAAATCATAAAAACTGCCTTGGTGTGTATTTAGTTACTGCAGCAATAACTCAATGACCACTGCACAGTGCAAAGGAACAAATTTTCATCAGCAAGTACATTATTTTTTTCAAAAAAACAGTCAGTATTATTCTTTCCGCCATTTTGCATTATGTTGACATATTGCTATGGAAACACGTGAGAGTAGCAAATATAGCGCTGAGGTATTGAGTTATGTATGATTGGACGCTTCGTTATTGTTTTAGCGCTGCAGCGCTTAAGTTTTTAATTTCGAGGAATGGAACAATGCCAATATATAACGTAGCTCCTCTAGTATTATATCTCAATGTAACTAGTTAAGATTGCGAATGGCGTTGCAGTTTGCTCTTGAGCACTCTTGAACTATGACGCGCTTTGACTATTTGATTAGTTTTAGTGACAAAAAATACGTATCCAATATTGTTTGAATATCAACCTGACGGACCAATTTTAATAAGCTAATTCTCATCTCATTTATATCACTAGAGGAGTAGTAAAACAATTTCAATACGTGAACAGAAACCGCAATGAAATAAATGCATTACGCGGGATGCTCCAACGCCAAGGTTGCTTTAGGTCCGTGAATGACATCATAAAGAACCTAGTTGCACGAACTGTTTTTATAAATCAACGAGAGTACGGAAGTTTACCTACCGCCGTGTGGTTCCGGCAGAGTAAAATAGGATCACTCTAATGTGGATGTCGTAGAAGGCGGCTTAGGAAACACAAGCTAAAATCTTATAAACAGCGTCTGGCCCGTGCGGAGAGTCTGGGCTAAATCCTTTGTCTGCTCGGGCTAATATATGACTCTGGTAGTACAGAGAGGGTCGTGCTCCTGCATTGGAGACTAACAAAAACCTGATGATGATGTAAATATACATACATAGTCTATATCCAAATGTATGCTACTCTGTGCTCTCCATAATTTGTTCTGTTTATCAGGTAATCTATATTTATAGTCATCATCATTTATAATAATCATCTTCAATTGCGGTAACTTTATTGTAAGACCATCTTCCTTGTACTATATAACAAACCTACTTCCCATTTAAGAAAATATATTTCTCATGCACGACTTTCAATGACCTACTTTTTTTAAGTCCCAGAGTTTAAATTAAATGTTGCACTAAAAATTGGGCTTCATTGAAATATTTTTACTAAATTTCTATTTTGAGATAATCGTTTATTATAATGTGATTTATATGTAAAATACTTGCCAAGGCTAATCAAATAAGTCTGAAATCGATGGATTTATTTTTTTAAGTTTAGAAGTCCCTATAACCTTCCGACTCTATCATCAAATCAGATATATATTACCGTACACAGGTAAATACAATTTCAGCTAAATAATATATTTTAGGGTACTTTTAAAAGTACTCATATAGGTTCTAACGTTTGTCTCTCCGTCCGTCTAGACCAATCTTAGGAACGAGTAATTTAGTAAAGTTGTCGTTTGAATCTGAAAAAAATCAAACTTGTTAGATAAAGAAATTAAAAATTCGGAAATCACTATCCCAAATTTAGCAAGTTTGGTCAAAATTTTAATCCAAAAACGCGTAGATATGTCAACTCAACATAAATATTACGTATTCAGACGAGCGGTATCTTGAATCTATAAAAAAATCAAACATTTTACGTACCGAAATTAATATCACAAATTTTGTAAATTGTCACAAAATCTTATTGCCCATTAAAAGTATAAAATCCGATGCTGTATTTTTTTAACTCTTAAAATTACGTTTTTTTGTGAACCCACGCAAGTCCAACTAGCTCTTAGCCGGTTTTAAAAAAATCTATGCATTGATATTAAAATTCAAGATTTAATCAAGTGTAAACGCAATTTACTTCGAAGCATTTTTCCTGAACGAGTATTGCGCAAAAACTTAGAAGACGTGAGAATATGATAAAAGATCAACAAGATAGCCTTATTACAGAGCACAAGTTGTCCTAGGTTTATTTCCATGTAAATAACTACCTTGGGCGACACTTCAATGCGGATTGACATTTCTTTTTATTGAATATTTATAACAGATAGTAGCTTTTTACCCACTGGTTTGTCTGTATTAAGTAAATATAAGGAAACCTTATCTATTACACCTTAGGATTGTTTTGCTTTTTGTTTTTTGTGTATATCAGTGGTCAAAACACGTTTCAGATTTTCCGGTATATAGCATGTGTCTCATGATTTTGTGGTACTTTAAGTATAGAGCATTCCAACTATTAAACTGCTTGCTATTCACCGTTGGATAGGTAAAATATCCCTGATTTACATAGGCTATTTACCATGTATGTACCACGGGCAAAGCCGGGGCGAACTGCTAGTAATAAATATTGATGTAGGGCTTAAAAATTTATTAACTTATACACCTAATGGTTTTGAAAATATGCAGACTTGGCTAGTGTACCCCGCAAACTAAAAAGATGAAAAAATATTTTTTAAAAATGACGTATTATTCCTTTCGCAAACATATTTTTTTTTTCTTTTATGTTTCTCTATTTCAACTGATTTGTCTAGTATAGACCCACAGATTTTAGATAGACCCGCACATTATATCTATTGCGTTTTAGCTTGTGAAATGCCCGAGGGTTACTTTCCATCTTTAAAAATATCTAATCTTCGACCCAACGGAATAAAAGAGAAAGATATTGAAAACCAATTGTGACTGGTATATAAATTACACGGTTTATCATATCAAAGCATGTTCTGGCGCCAAAGAGTTGGTATGCATAAGATTTGCATACGACCAGGTCAAGAGTGGGCGCGGGTCGAGAGAGTCACGGAACTATTTCGATTTTTATAATAATGGTTTAAAAAATTGATCAAAAGATATCGATTTTATTCTTAGTGGCTACTTATCATTCAAACTAATACTTCTCAAAAGTAAGTTTTATGACGAAAATGTTAACAATGAAAATTTGAATTTTTTAGATTGTCATAACTGTATTGCAGTAAAGAGAAAGGTATTCTTTAGAAGTAATTTTTTATATTACTTGTAATTTTTTGCAGCTTGTCCGCGTAAATTATAGCCTTTGTCACGGGCAGATAAACTAGCTTTGAATATAGCTCCAGTTGTTTTGGAGCCTATTATTCAATGCAAAGAAACAACAAAAACCGTTTTCCATCAGGTGGGCCGTATGCCTGTTTGCCTTCTAATTTATTAGTTTTATAAAATTAATCAAGTCGTTCCTCCTTTCGTTCCTTTATAATATTTGTATTGATTACTTTACATAAATTCTTCATAATAACTTTTTGTTTTGTCTAAAGACGCAGACTTATAATTATTTAATTTCTAATGTGTTTTCACATTACCCAAGGAATTGTTTACGTGATATCTCAGCTGAATGTTTTTTGTTTTTTTTTTTGGCTACGGAACTCTGGTAAACATATAATTATAACAAAATAAATAATCACGAGATTTATCACGCTTGGAACTCGGCCTTTGACCGGTTTTTAATTTATAATCAATATCAATCAATACTAGTTCCAGTGATATTTATAGATCATTGTATGACTAATTTCATTATTTAAAAAATCATAATAAGATCCGGTATACATTTAAATTGTAAATTATAATTAATAGACCCACTTCTTCATGCCTTTGTTGTTAAAACCGTTTAATGTTATACGGGTTAGGTCTGTAGTTCAAGGATATATCCATATTTTAAATGTTACAAAAATAATGACTTGATCTGAATTCAGACTTATTTGTTTTGCATACGAGTAACTAGCAGTTCGCTTCGGCTTCGCCCGTGGTACATATATTTTTTTCGCCGTAAGAACCATTCTCGTACTTCAAGGAAGTACGATAATTAATGGTTCTTCAAGGAATATTTTAAAAAATGAATTAGCGTAATAGGTTCAGATGCTCTCGAGATTTGTGCTAAGTACCACATTTAGCAAATCATTTTTATTTTATAGATTAAGCCTTTTTTTTTAGAAAAATTGTGCATTAATAATATACTTCTTGTATATTTTTTTTACTTTATCTACTACAAAAATTACTTTCAGTCTAAAATACCTTTCAATAAAAAAATAGGAATGATACATTAACTAGAGAAGTTTACTTTTAGAATAATAAAAAACAAACATAACCCACTTTTTAAGGTTATTTAATAAGTAAATAGATAATCCTTTTCTAAGAAGCTTAATTTGGTAGAAAAGAAAAAACAGGCTTGCGTAGATTTGGTATCGGAAAACACCTTGGATTGTAAGATAGCAACATTACCACTTTGAAAATACACATCACTTTTAGTTTATAGCCGTCATTACTATAAATATACGTGTATATAGGTCATAGTGATTGGAAGCTTCGCTACTATATGCACGGATCGCCCCAGGCGAGCGATTTTCGCCTCAAACGTTTAGTGACTTCAGTGATGAGCGGAGCGGTTGGCAATTCATATAACTTTATTCATATTTAAAACATAAAATAAGTTTATTAATTTAATATTTATAGATTTAAAAATGAAGGTTTTCAGTTTTTTGAGTCGAGTAAAAAATTTGGATTTAGTCATAAAAGAAAACAAAAATATAAATTTTTCTTAAAACAAAATTAAAATAAACACAAAGAGATACTTTTCCGAAACTACATGTGTGGTCCAGTAGTCAAGGCGTTTGCCTTATGACCCTGAGGTTGAGAGTCAAATCCCACCGAACAGCATGCTTTTCGAAAATTGTTGCCAGTCTGCTTAGGATATTTAAGGCTAGAATCACAGTCAAAAAGAAAACTTAGATTTGCTTTGTTTTTCATACCATATATTTACCACAAATTGTTGTATTCGATATTATAATAATTATTTTTTTAACTGAAATGATACGGAGCTTTCAGTTATATACATCTATTTTGCGGCACATTGCAGGCAGAGAAAATTTGTGAAATCACCTGAATATTTTCTTCTTGAACTCTAGATACCGTATCCGCTACCTTACCAATACCAATAGCGATAAGCGTTCCCACCCGTGAGAACACCAAGTGACCGAGGCTGGCTACTTACGATCGTGAACTGCTGTGATCCATCTAGTGTTTATTTTATTTTTTATAAAAATAATAAGAAGTCATAAATACATATTTTCATCTCAGCTACCAGCGGTCAGGGCCCAAGAGAGATAACCTTCTGACAATTCGTGCCATATCAAGGAGTACTGCCTCTTGTTTTTTTTCTTTGAGTCAGCCATCTAGCGAGAGCCTCTTGAGATGTTTGTCGAGACTCTTCGCTATAAGACTATTTGCAGATACGACTTTGAGAATAATTTTTATGATTATTATTATTGTTTTTATAAAAAAATAGTAAATTAATAACTAAATAACGAGCTCCTTGGCGCAGCGGTCAACACGCCAGGCTGCGACACGGATGGTCCCGGGTTCGATTCCCGGTCAGGTCAAGATGAAAAACGATCTTTTTCAGATTGACCTGGGTCTTGGATGTTTATTTATATATGTATTTGTTATAAAATATAGTATCGTTGAGTTAGTATCCCATAACACAAGTCTCGAACTTACTTTATGGCTAGCTCAATATGTGTGATTTGTCCGTAAATATTAAAAAAAAAAAAAAAAAACTCGAACTCTTAGCACCGTATCCGCTACCTTACCAGAGCGATAGGCGTTCCCACCCGTGAGAACAGCAAGTGACCGTGGCTCGGCTACTTACGATCGTGAACTGCTGTGATCTATCTATTGTTCGACTGAATCATAAGTCAGAGACCCGGTAGCCGATATTAGCATACAACATGAAAAATCGTGTCAAATTTCGAGGAATTTGATTAATATTAGTACCGCTTTGGGGCATTACGGTTTTTGAAAGTTGATTTGTAATGGTTTAAATATGAATAAGATGTAATCTTATCTGGTCATAAAAGATTCTCCAATTCAAGAGAATATTGGAAGCGTTTTCGATGATATCTGTAGATTATATCATTAAAACTAACGTGAGATAAATACATTATATTTAAAAACGGGTCACTCACGTGCTACTTTGACGGCAATCCCGACAAAGTAGCACGTGAGTGACCCGTTTTTAAATATAAGATATCTGTAGATAGATCAAGCTAGGTCTTCATCATCATCACCAGGTCTTTTTTAGTCTCCACTGCAGGAGCACGACCCTCTCTGTCTGTCTCTCTCTCTCTCTCTCTCTCTCTCTCTCAACCATTTATTAGCCAGAACAGTCAAGAGGATTTGGCCTACACTCTCCACGCTGGCCAGACGGGTTGGAGAGGTCTCTTTGATGTTTAAAAAAAGCTTTGTTTTTTTTTTTTTTTTTATTATTTTTTTATTTATTTATGTAATAAAAACTTAACCACTAGATTACAATTTAATGACATCCAAAAACCACGAAGGTTTGTCTGGATGCACTGTGATCTGCATACAATCCAAATACTTTCTTAACTAACAAAAAATAATTTAAATACATTCATACGAAAAATCACTATAACCAAAGAAAAAACCAATACCTACATCAAAACTGTTTAGCTTGTGTTTCCTAAGTCGCCTTTTACGACATCCACGGGAAGACTTGGAGTGGTCCTATTCTTCTGTGCCGGGAACCACACGGCAATCAAGCTAGGTCTCACATAGGAACTTCATCAAGCGGAGGTTGGTCGCCCTATGTATAATTTATTAAATTAATCATGATTCATCACCTTTTGATTAAAATTTCGTAAATTTTGGTATACTTTATACTAACTTTATGGTTTATAGCTAAAAACTATATTAAAACGGGTAAATTTATAGTTGTTTTGAACTAATTTTAATTTTACCCTTTTCCATTTTTCAATAGACTAAGTAATTTTCTTAATTTACATAATCTGTTTATACCTTGTTATATTGTGAATCTAAACTAGTTCTGATAATACAGTAATAAATAATGCAGACTAGAGAAAGAAGTACCAAAACTACCCAAGACTTTCATAATAGCAATTATGCCTATAACTTTGAAACTCTACGTAATCCAATTTATCTTAATTTTGAAAGGTCACAATGTTGCTTTGACAGAGGTTCAACGAGTTAATTAGAGCCACCTCCATTAGTTACAGAGAAATCATGTGTTTGCATAAATTATTTCATTAACCGAGATGTTGCGTTCAAAGTAACACTATAATTACAAAAGTTAACAAGTTTAACGCCGTGCGAAACAAAATCATGTCTGTTAAAAACATCGTAGTTAGTTGGTCATGTTTTGATACAAGTTACTTAACTATGATTTCATTTTAATAAACAATCTTGTTTAATTTGGCATACCTAATGTTTTTTGCAGCTATAACCCTGAGATAATAATGATCATCGTCAATTTTCCCAATTTTAATTTTTCATCTTTTATCAATTCGGTATTTGCCTAATGTTAAGATTATATAAAATTTGTTTTCAATGATATTAATTTCTATCTAAAAACACTATAAAGAACACTTTTAATTTGATATCGATTTGCTTGGTGTTCTTAAAGCTTCTTTAAAGTTGGGTGAATAGGACCATTTTTAAAAGTATAAAAATCTTAAATTACAATTATACTGTATTGTAGTCCGCAAAATTTATAGCAACTTTTATTATGAAACCATTACCACAAACGCTATATTTCGTATAGGTACCAAACAAAGTTCTCAAGCCGCCCATACAAAATACAAAGTTGTGACGTCACTAATATGTAGGCATTTCAGCAGTGAGTTTTCACGTCTAAAAATTAACGTCTAAAAATATGTGTCTTTAAAACTTATATATTTGAAAGAGTTTTTTTGTTTAGAAATGTATTTCGGTCACTATTGTGTTTATTTTTGGCAGGTCTTTACATAGCGACACAATATTTTTTTAAGTCAAGTAGCCAATTTACCCAATTTTCTAATTCACTCACAATATTCCCGCGACTTCGTCGGATAAAATTTTTAACCTCCTCTTTCACACCCTTAGAAGTTGAATTTCTAAAATTCCGTTCTAAGTGCCCAGTAATATCATGAAAAGAATGCCTGTATAAAATTCCAAGTATCTAGGTACAGTAGGCGCTAAGTCCTATAGTGAAAATAATAGTGTTTGAGACTGCGAAAGCTTAACATCATACAGTAATTTCAGCTGTACGTTGATATATTATGTCAGTATCAGGTTTGCATTTTTTATATAGAGATTATGATGATTTAAAGGTATGTAAAGCTGACGTTTTAACCACTGCGTCATGGAGGCAATAACCCTTAAAAGTACCGTACTTATTTGGGTTATGTATGACTCCACACAACCCAACCAATACTGTTCGGTACAATGAAAGCCATTCATTAACCGTCATTTGATATGGGAAAATATAAATATCGCTCATTGAATAACTTGATCACTGCCCAAGGCGAATTACGATGTAAATGTCACATTAAAAGCGATTTTAATGTCTCTCGAAAGGTATAAATTTATGATGCGGCTGCTAAAGTTACACGATGCAGGGAATTGGGCAACTTTCTTACAAGTATTAATGCCAAATGTGCATTCATACTTTTTACTTCAACATAACTTCTTGATCATTTTGATTTTTTTTCTTTACTGGCCTGAGATGTAATTGGAATGTGCCACGCAAGTATTAACTATATTACATTTAACTCCATGGAATGTGCTTACTTCTTTTGTGTAGATCATAGGGTTAAATAAATTATAAATATATTCCCGTTGGGAATTAAACTCGGTGCCCTTTGTGTTGCAGACTGGCGTGTTAACCACTTTGCCACGGAGGCTGTCCATCAAAATATTTTGCTTCATTAATTATAATAATATTTTGTTGCCACTTACAGAACTACCATTTTGCAAATTTGCAGAAATCTAATAACAATTTTGATACTAGCATATTGGTGGCATGCCAAAAGACAACCATGTAATTTTTTGCATAAAAAGTGGTGTTCTCATCTTTATCTTCATAATTTTTTATTTTTTTAATTGCAACATTTCTGAGATCTACACCCTAAAATGTACCACAAATTTTTGAATAAATTTTCAAATTAAGGTTTCCCCTAGCCAAACTAGTGTTTTATGCCAAATTAGTACATTCTGACAGGGTAAGGACCAACTAGGTCGGTCAAGGACAAACCAGTTTGTCCAAAAATTGGGTTTTGCTATAAACAAACAATATTCAGTTATAACAAAACTTGATAAAATACACACAAACAAAAAACGTGAAACATAAACTAGATAGAACCTTATTTTCATATGGATTTCTCAATCCGTCAAAACAAAGTTGACTAATTTAGGCCACCAGTGTTCATTGATTCAATAAATTAGTATCCTTCAAACAACTCCTCAGGTTGACAAACAACCTGTCTCCCTAAGAAGCGTATGCAAATACCAACTGCGTAATTTACTATGCGCTAACTTGCCTATCTGCATCGCACTGTTACACAATAGTGAATTACGCATCTGCTTAAGAGGGTATACTAGCAGTGCGTTTTCCATACAAATGTATTTCTCTATTTTCTCGCTGAAAACTGCTTCTAGAGGCACAATTCTTTTTACATACAATCTATTACTAAAATAGGTATGTCACTATGTTTTATTTTTTTCTAAAAACCTGTTTAAAAGAAAAAAAAATTGTACAAAAACAGTTTTTTTTTGGAAAAAACAAAAAATAGTACTAAACTTCCTATTTTAGTACTAGATTTTATGAAAAAAAGAATTGTGGCTCTAGAATCAGTTTTCAGCGAGAAAATAGAGAAATACATTTGTATGGAAACCATATTGAAAAAATACTGCTAGTATACGCTCTTAAGTTTAACGTCACCCTACCCGTAGCTTTTTACTTAGATTATATAAAGCCTAGATAGACTTTATTAGCCTAAAAGCGTAAAAAAACATAGTGTCCACCCCATGGTCTGTCGCGCACACACATAGCTACCAATTTGACGGATTTTAAGGGCATAAATTGACAGGACGCGTGTGATAACACAAAGCTGTCACGCACACAAGCATTGAAGATTTGGCCAGTTCTTTAATAATTGAAATAAAGGTATGACGGTGTCTAGAGAGTATTAAGTCAAAGTTTTATTACAAATATTACATAGTTAGCATTGTTACTGTTTTAAATAAATTATTTTTGGTATAAGCGGTAAAGGTTTGGGAGAAAACGTAAAACATACAATATGGCAGCTGCCTGTCTTCTCGAGCAGACCTCAAATCCGGTCTAGACATAGGGTGAAAATTTCAAAAAAATCAAACTAAATAAATGAATGCCAAATTTCATGATTTTAAAATATTTTGATCGTCCATTTTAAAATAAAGTCTTTGAAATTCATTCGTCATCATCCGGACTTTTTTAGTCTTCACTGCAGGAGCATGACCCTCTCTGTACTACCAAAGCCATATATTAGCCAGAGCAGTCAAAGGATTTGGCCTACACTCTCCACGCTGTCCGGACGGGTTAGAGAGGATTTTTTGATGTTTATAAGCTTTGTTTAGCTTGTTTCCTAGTTCTCCTTCTACGACATCCACGGGAAGACTTGGAGTGGTTCTATTCTACTCTGCCGGAAACCACATGGCATTTCATATTCATTAAGATTCACTAAGAATTTGCAGTTCACTAAAATATAATTTTCCAATAATAAACGTCTTCATTACCCAAATGTGTGACAAAAATAAATGCGCCATATCAATCAAAGTGGTCGAAAGTGGAAAATATAGACATAATACAGAAAAAGCTCGCTTATAAATCTCCCAGCCGTGGGAAACCAATCCCACGCACATTCTTTGGAAGTTCGTCATTTGTTGGGATTTCTGTGGGTCTGTCATTTGACGGCCTATTGTTTCATTGTTGAAATATTTGATAATGTTCAGTTCTCATTGTAATTGATGGAATTTATAGTATTATTATTTATCGGTGGATCTATGCAGGTTGTAACTAAGGTTGAACATTTTATTAATATCTGCAAATATTTAGAAAAATAAGTTAAAAGACTACTTACTATTTTATTTTGCATTATTTTGAGTATTATCTGGAATAACTTATTGAACATAAAGAAGGTATAGTCGGGATATGATCAAGTCTGCTTGATGAACTACGGATCTCTAGCATGATGTCTCAGTTTAATTAATAGTTCTTTCTTTGGTAGAATATGAATTCAAAATATTGTTCGGTTGCTAGCCGCATCACCTATTGACGTAATTCCTTAGATATTTGCCCAATACCTTGACTGGTTTCTACGGTCTAGGTACACGGGAAGAAAAACAGCTGGTATATTCTATGTTTTTCCTTTTCCCCGAAACAAGAATGGAAGAGCGGTATTAGGTACTTTAATCGGTGCTTACTATAATACAATCTACAAAATACTCATCATTTAAATGACATAACGTTTGTCATTTAAATCACTGGACAAATATTACATTACAGTGCCTCCGTGCATTGATCATATAGTATTCGTAACTGATTGAACAATTCAGTAATCTGACGGTAAACTCGCAATAAATATTGCCAAATACGGTAGCCTATAAAATGCTCTACAATAGGCGACATCACCACAACATTTGAATATGCTTACAATATTATCTTGTGGTTACTTGCGACACTTGACCCGTAGACAGAGAAAACAGATGTAGAGTCCAAGCAATAATCGTAGTATTAACTACACCCAAACATTTACCACACTTACCCATACTCTAACTCATTACAATTGTGCACACATTCACCCTGACTCCATTAGTAGTATAATTTTTGTTACAAATTATTAACATTTTTAAATAATAGGTACTTTAATTATGATGGCTACGGAAGAGCGTGGCCTTCTGATACAGGTGTACTTCACTTAATAGAAGGTTACAACTACAAGAAATGTCTGTACCAATTTTTGTTAAAGAAATAAACAATTTAAAAAAAAAAGTGTGCTGTATATGTGTAGGATGAGAGTATTAGTAGTGACGGTATTGCTCATTAGTTGGTCTGTTCTAAATAAAAGAAGTCTCGCAAAAGTATTGCTTGTATGCTTTCCAATTATATTATTTTTGTTTTTGTCATCAACCCGTTTGTCAAGCGTGGTGAGTATGGCAAAATCATAGAGAAGTCCTAAGTCCAGAAGTGAACTTTATGCGGCTAAGATGATGATGATAATGCGAAGTTAATCTCTAAATTTATAAAATTTTAAGTATTGTCGGCAAAACACACATAAGCCTTCTCTACTAGAATGCATAGTAGAAGTGTGATTCAGAAAACAAAGCATAAATAAATATAATTATTTATTTTTTTGTAACAGTACACGTGGGTCATAATGTGATAAAAGTATATTGAATTTTCTTAAAAGTCAAACGAACATTGCGTATTTTACGCAATTTCACGTACCTCGGTCAGTTTATTAACATGGTCTCGATCACCAAAATATCTTTGACAAAGTAACATCATTACTATATAAAATAATATATTTTTGACTAAGCAAGCATTGTTAAAACTGACTATTGTTCATAAGAAATCTAGCTTAGTCTTTATGTTAATGCCATCTGTAGTCGCAGGTCACAGGTTGTATTTCGTAACGACATATGTTATGCGGACTCGGAGTCGTCCTAATCAACATTTCTTAATAAAACGTGTAAATTGCTCATTACTGAGCAGTTTTCAACTATAAATTGCAATATAGATGCTATTGCACAGTTTTACTGCTCTAAGGCATTTTAGATTGAATAGGAAAATGTCGGTTATACAATAGCTTTTTTTATTTGCGTCGAATTTTAAAAAGTTCATTTGATGTTGAATATGGTATTAAAAAAAGAGAAATTGAAGAACTTTTGTTTAAAAAATCGAACCCACTATAAAAGTGTGTATTAAGCAAAATAATAAGAGATGTTTCTTTGTCGTCATATTACTTCGTTATACTGGTATAATCATGCACGGGGATAACCATGACTTTGTTCCTTTAAAAGCACCTTTACTCCCTTATTACATCTTATAATTAATGGAAATAACAGCTTCATTTTTTACAAATGTGACATAATAACTGTGCTTTCGAATTAAGTTAGATTTAGTATTTAAAGATGCACTGAGAGCATTGAAGCGCCACAATCTAAGATGCAACCATTTTTGTTAATTTTTCGTGTGTAAGTAGCTAACATTGGTATCAGTACTATTTCCAAATTGCATGTATAATTTTTCAATAAATACTTCAGGCAACATTTTTAGTGTACATAGATCCTTTAGTATAACGAGATGACACATAGCAAAATAAAACAGTACACCGATGGGAGATTTCGCGAGCGCATGACCAAGAAGATTAGAAATTTGAGATAACCCGGCTTCCTTATGGGAGCATCGCTACAGATATAACTAATTGAGCTTTCTGGGGACGTGACTTGCTTATGTTATGAATATTATTAGGCCTGCGGTCCACTGAAAGATCTTACGCACAAATACAAGCTTTGTAAACGCAAGCGGGTGCTTTTTTAGGTTGGTGCTCTGTGTGTAGATCCTCTATAACTTTCTCTCTAATATTGTAACTGATTTTCATATTACTAGTATGACTACAATCATTATTTTCAAGTTGGTTAATTTTCAACCAATCAAAATAAAAGGAGCTTATCCATTTGACCCCCATTTATGTAATATCGTCAGAATTACACAGCTTTTGTATATGTTAGTCTATACCAGCTTCTTAACACGTGTACCATATTTCATAAGTGTAATTATGTATAAACGTTTGAATTTCTGTATGTTTGTCCAAACGCATTTCGAAAACTATAAATAAGCTTAAGTCAATCAAGATTTTTTTGCAGAAATATTCCGTTTCTTGTAACAAAATTAAACTTTTTTTTTACTTGCCGCAAGTTCTTACTTTGTTTTCACATATCAATTTTAATTATATATATTTTTCATAGATATTCAATTATACAACAATTATCTTATAAAATATGCATCTGACTGCTGTGGCTAATATATGGCTCTGGTAGTACAAAGAGGGTCGTGCTCCTGCAGTGGAGACTAGAAAGACCTGATGATATTGTTGAATCTATGAAGCTATGTTTTAGTGGTAAGCAAGCTTTAGCTATGATACTGACCAATTTGGACCGAGTTAAGGAGAGGTTTACGTGGAGCTGGAGGTCAAAGACATTTTATGTAACAAGGACGTAGTTAATATAATTAGGATTTTGCTAGTTCTTGTACATTATCTAAAATAGAAAGAAGTCTGGTTTTTCGATACAATTTTTAAATAAATGTCTTTTTGAATGATGGAAAGTGATGGAACACAATTTTTCAGAGCCTGGGGTCGAGCTCCGTGGCGCAGCGGTCAACACGCTAGCCTGCGACACGGGGGTCCCGGGTTCGATCCCCGGTCAGGTCAAGATGGAAAAAGATCTTTTTCATATTGACCTGGGTCTTGGATGTTTATCTATATAAGTATATATTATAAAATATAGTATCGTTGAGTTAGTATCCTGCGACACAAGTTCACAACTTACAGTGGGGCTAGCTCAATTTGAGTGATATGTCCCTATATATTTATTTATTATTATTTATTTATTTCAGATTGCCCTGGGTCTTGGATGTTTATTGTTTATCTATATAAGTATCTATTATAAAATACTAGCTTATGCCCGTGACTCAGATAAAAGGTAGCCTATGTCATTCTACGTACTCCAAAAAACGAGTATGCAAAATTTAATGATGTTCGGTTCAGTATATAGGGCGTGAAAGCGTAACAAACAAATAAACAAACTCTCTTTCACATAATATTGGTTGGGATGGGATTAGGATAATACCGTTAAATAAGTATCTTACGACATAAGATAACAACTTACAGTGGGGCTAGCTCAATTTGTTTAGAGGGTATACTAGCAGTGCGTTTTCCATACAAATGTATTTCTCTATTTTCTCGCTGAAAACTGCTTCTAGAGGCACAATTCTTTTTACATAAAATCTATTACTCAAATAGGTATGTCCCTATGTTTTATTTTTTTCTAAAAGACTGTTTAAAAGAATAAAAAATTGAACAAAAACAGTTTGTTTTGAAAAAATAAAAAATAGGGCATTCCTATTTTAGTACTAGATTTTATGAAGAAAGAATTGTGGGTCTAGAATAAGTTTTCAGCGAGAAAATGGAGAAATACATTTGTATGGAAACCATATTAAAAAAATACTGCTAGTATACGCTCTTAACGCGTAATTTTTTTATAATTTACACTACACTTGCAATTTTCCTACGCTATCGTCCACTTAAATTATAGCTTATGTCAACCGCAGATAAATTATCTTTTTATAGGTGAAAGAATTTCGAAAAGTGGTCCAGAAGTTTCGGAGCCTATTCTTTGCAAACAAACAATCAAATCTTTCTCCTTTATGATAAAGTATAGATAACAGTCAAGTATCTTAGTACCTATTTTTTTTTTGAGAAATCCCACAGATTGAACTAGCTCCAAAGTAAGTTCGAGACTTGTGTAATGGGATACTAACTCAAAACGATACTATCCCAATCCCATCCCAATCCCAACTAATATTATAAATGCGAAAGTGAGTTTGTTTGTTTATTTGTTTGTTTGTTACGCTTTCACGCCGTATCTACTGAACCGATCATCATGAAATTTTGCATAAAAGATTAGGGTACCGAGAAGGACATAGGCTATATATTACGCAGGCGAAGCCGCGGGTAACAGCTAGTATATTATAATAGATACATATATATATATATAAACATCCAAGACCCAGGTCAATCTGAAAAAGATAATTTTCCATCTTGACCTGACCGGGGATCGAACCCGGAACCATCCGTGTCGCAGGCCGGCGTATTGACCGCTGCGCCACGTAGCTCGTCTCGAGTATAGTCTGTTCATAACATGACTGACGATTTCCTCATCTAGAACACCAAAGATTACGCCCACTCGAGTAACTTAACGGATTCCTATATTTACGTCCATATTTTTTGGATTAAGCCACCGATACTAATTCTATTGAGATTTTATGCGTGTTTTGTAAATCAATAAGTAGGATTATTGATAATATTTTGACAGTTATATTATTTTTTATATCATATGTTTGTGTTTTATTTTTTAGGTCTGTCTTTTATTATTATCAGGGACTCCCACGTGTTTCAATACTAGTTACTGACTGATGTTTTCTTATACATACATACATAGCATTACGTCTTTATCCCTTACGGGGTAGACAGAGCCTATGGTCATACTGTCCAAAGGCCTTGTTTATCAAATCGATGGGCGTGTAGGTGGAAAACGAAATATAATTAGTGATGGGTTGCTAGCCGCATCGCCTATTGATTTGATTTCTTAGATTTTGGCCCATTCTCTCGACCAGGTTTTTATGGTCTGCGCGGAAGACAAGCAGTCCAGCATTACTGATGTTTTCTTATGGTTTTGCAATTGTTACATACATCCCAATCCCAACTAATATCCCATCCCATCCCAATCCCAACTAATATTATAAATGCAAAAGTGAGTTTGTTTGTTTGTTTATTTGTTTGTTACGCTTTCACGCCGAATCTACTGAACCGATTATCATGAAATTTTGCATACATATGCAAAATATACTGCATACATATGTAAGGTTAGGGTACCGAAAAGGACATACGCGGGTAACAGCTAGTATTTAAACAAAATATCTTTATTACATTATCGCGTTTATTACATTATCGGAGTCAACCTGAAACTGAATCATTAGGTGTTATAATGTGATAAACGCGTTATCGCTGAACAACTAAGTTTATCTTCTTGGTGCCTGTTTTGGTGGTTTAAAATATTAACATTACAGTTCACTAGGTTAAAATAATAAAAAGCAAAGATGACTCTATTAACAATTTATATCAACGCACAGCCGAAACTGTACCAATAAACTTATAAAATAAAATAATAAATATATAGGGACATATCACACAAATTGAGCTAGCCGCACAGTAAGTTGTGAACTTGTGTCGTGGGATACTAACTCAACGATACTATATTTTATAACATATACTTATATAGATAAACATCCAAGACCCAGGCCAATTTGAAAAAGATCGTTTTCCGGGTTTGATCCCCGGCCAGGTCAAGATTGACCTGGCCGGGGATCGAACCCGGGACCTCCGTGTCGCAGGCTGGCGTGTTGGCCATTGCGGAGCTCGTCAAAACTTGAACTTTGGTACAAGTGTTCTGAAATAAATAGATTGAATTGGCGATCGCATCAATATAATATGTATAACTTGTGAAATACATCGTGTTCCCATGCGATGGCCAAGTCATTCTATTTATTTAAAACATTAACCGACTTGGTATTACATGGATCTGACAACTTTTGACGGTAGAAGAACTGAGTGGCGAGACTTGGTTTTTACAAGAATTGATTTTGACGGCATTATTATTAGTTTACAACATTTATTTACAACCGCATTCACTCATAATAAATATTTTTGCTTAATTGAAGCAATTTTGTTACAAACTCAGAAACCTGCAAGCAGCAGGTGCATTGACCGCAACTTTGGAGTTCTTCGAGACCACAGTGCAATAAATTAGAATGTGTCATCTCTCGAGATAACGGTCTGAAGTACGCCATAAATTTAATCTGTGGGTGACGAAAACGTCTCGTTAGCTTTTCTTTCATATGTAGATCTGAATGGATTGTATGTGGGATTTACGCGCGTGCATATTTCTTTTTTGTTATATCTCTAAGATTAGTTTTTTAGGTTATTTATTCAAAATTGCAGTGTTGCGGGCGTTTTAAGCTGTGGTAATCGCTTTCTTTCAGATGGGTCGTAAGCCTGTATTCCTACTTAGTTGTTCGTAACATTAGCCATATTGCTTGTACTTTAGTAAGTTAATTATCTCTATTGGTCTTGAGATAATTTTTTATAATATTAATTTGAGCAAGCGGTAAGTGATCATCGCTGCCCATGGATAAATACAACACCGGGATGCGACAAGAGCGTCGCCAACTTTTCAAAAAAAACATAGACTTAATAAATAAACTAAGTCAATAGTGGTTTTTGCGGTGCGACTAGTGGCGTTGTCTACCCCGCATGTATTGAAAAAGTAAGATATATCTTACAGTGCTTAGTCCATCAATTAGCCAACTTAATAAAACCTCCTCCTGCAATTTTGGAATCCAAAATTAATTAAACACAATCAAGGCGCAATGCTAAGAACAATTATATTTTAAATTAATACGCATACAATTTTAATTCCCATGAATATTCAAATAACGTTGCAATAAGCACAAATTGCGGCACAAAATATTGTTATAATCGGAAATAATGTGGCAGAATCTTATTTATATTTATGTACACGCGCCTCCGTTGAGAGAAACTGTAGCAGAGTCACATATTTTACGCTTTGTACGGGTTTAATTGAGCAAGAAGAGCCAAAGAGCTTCGCAGCGGGTTGCTTCCAAATTTATTAAAAAATCCGCGAAAGACCCCCATTATTTACGTCCAGCGCAACAGGACCTGATTGCAAAATAATAAATGGAAAGAAGTAACGCTTCGTTAAGTTCAGTAAATGATATGTTGTATGATAAGCCGGGGGTATATACATGTTGTATTCAGTGATGAGTTAGTATATTTTGTTGTTTAACCTCATGTTGCAGGTGTCCATGGGCTACGGTAACCGCTTTCCATAAGATGGGCCTCAGTCTGTTTGCCTGCTTAGTAATATAAAAAAATATAAGTAGTATATGACAGAACTTTTTACGTAGGTATCTATCTATAAAAAAACTATAAAGAGGAAAGATTTGATTGTTTGTTTGTTTGCATTGATTGACTCCGAAACGAATAAACCGATTTAAAAAAAAAACATCTACGGAAAGCTAACTTATATGCAGGTGTCCCATAATTTACGCAGACAAGTTGCGGAAAAATTGTTGATATTCTTTAAAATCACACTTCTATTCACTTTCCCTCAATTGTATGGCAAATCTTGTAATTCATCAGCAAAAATAAGCAGCTCAACATAATTGGAATTTCCTCGTATTTCTGTAGGTATGACAAGAATTATATAACTCTAACTTTAAGAAGGAACTGATATTTTTCTGAACATTATTTAATTTATGTCCCTACCAAGTCAGCTTCAGTAATATTAAGTGTGAGATACAGCCTTATTCGCGTTGACCCAGATTTTAATATCTCGCCGTGCTCTTTATGATGACTTTTTGAAAAATGTAATTTTTAATTCCAGACGGAGCGAATTCAATGGGACCACAGATGATTCTTAACTGTATCGCTTATAAATTGCTATTTCTTATACGAAATCGACGGAAGTCTGTCGATATTTTACACTAAATTAATGCCGGGCCAAAATTGGCGGTGCTCAGATGCCCTTTTTAATTTCCGATTATTAATATTGCAATTTTAAATCTTCCAAATTGGTTTGGGAAAAAAATATTCATAATAAGCCGGTGGTTTCAAACGTTGATTGTAAAAGCTGAAATATACCTATTAAGATTCTTCTATAGGGTTTTTCAAAGTTAAATAGTCATTAACCAAAAACCTATCAGGGATTTTACTATCGTTAATTTTTATTCCCATGTCATTTATAAAATGATGCCTTTATTTCAATTGTAAATTTTATCGAAACTAAAAATGTGGTGATATATCTAACATTATAATTTTCTTTTGTTTCAGTCGTTCTTCGGCCGGACGTACAACAACATCTCCTCAATATCAGAATGCAAGAACAACAGCGAGTGCGTGATCAACAAGAAGAACAGAACAGCTTGCAAGGCTTGTAGATTACGGAAATGTCTCTTGGTAGGCATGTCCAAATCTGGATCAAGATACGGCCGGAGATCCAACTGGTTCAAGATCCACTGCTTATTACAAGAGCAGCAGCAACAGCAAATCAGTCAAATGCAGACGAACAAATCACCACCTAGTTTCAACCCATCTATAAGTCCATCGTTCCTTCCTTCTAACTTACTACCAGCGGCAGCTTTAGCCGAGTATTATAAGAATTCAGAAAAGAACCACTTCACTGATGACGTTACTCGACAAAGCGTCTCACCATCTGATTCCGGTGCATCATCGGCTGATCCTGAAGATGATAATAGCTCAAGAAGCACTAGTGGTCTAAGCATCTTTAAACCTACGTCTTCTCCTTGCAGTGAAAAGGATGTTAGATTACAAGTAATAAGAAACCAAACTAAAGATGTAAGAAAACGAAAGCCATCAACGTTGCCACCTTCTCCATTTGGGACTTTATCAGCTTCACCAAGTTTTTCTCCAAGACCATTCTTGCCAGCTTTGCAAAATTTGAGGACTGTTCCGCCAGGAATTGCTACTTGGCAAGTCAGAAACGGAGGTGAATCAATCCTTCATTCTCCAGCTGTCGCAGGAGTAGCCATAGACCAAGACCAGCCAATAGATCTATCAATCAAATCTACTGCAGTTATATATAGAAGCCCAAAAAATGATGAAGTAAGTGATTCAGAACCGGAACTGAGGATTGATTTGGGTGAAGATAATACAAAAGATATGATGAAGAATCCCTTAGATTTATCACTAGTTCCGAAAAGAACTGAAGAAGTGCCCATGACTGGATGAATTAAGGATCCAAAAGCCATGTTTCTATTTCTATTTATTGTGTAAATACTTTTAGCTAATACTTCAACTTTGTATTTTAAAAATACTCTGCCATACAGTATTTAAGAAACTTGTACATTCCTTCTTTTCGATTACCTGATTTAACTACCAGTTGAAGGGATAATTTTTACTATAGGTTTAGGTATATTATAGAAAATGTCGTAATGGACTTGGATGTGATGGTAATTTTTAATCTATAAAAAAGTTTCGAATTTTTGATTTTTCAATTGAAATCGAATCAAAAAGTCATGTTATTGTCCTTAATTAATTCAAACAATAAAAGTCTTCTAGGAAACAAACTTAAAATGATACTATATTGTATTAAATTTATATTGAACTACACGTTCATATCTAAAAATCGGTGTAGTAAGTAATATATCAATTTCGAAACATTCTACGTATTTTTCAACTATAATTATATACAACTCGAATCAACTTGATAAAGTTAACATGACGACAAGAATATAAGAAAATAGTATCATGTGTATGATACAAGTCCTATTTTTAAGTTTATGATGCCAGTCTCAAACTATGCCAGTTTTTATTATTACCAGTTTAGTTAATACTATGGGATTAACGGCCAGTTAGCGTAAAGCTCAAAATTCTAATGTACAAATATATGACTCTTGTAAAATATTAGGTGATTTATATGAAAAATTGTCTAAGTATTTATTTCTTTAGTTCTTAGGCCAGTGTATTGAGTCATTTCTTAAGTAGGTAATAAATCATAGCTCGTAAGTTAGGTTTTTTGTAATTTATAATGTAGATTAGTTTAATGGCTTGCGTGTTACTATTTTGTTATTTGTTTCGTTTTTAGAGATTTTAAATATTTTTTTACATTCCTGCTAAGATGCTCGTGCCAATAGTTAAAATTTAACTATTTCTGTTTTATATTCCATTGATAAAATCTCAGAAGAATATTTAATTCTGATGGAATATTATAACAAACGATTTCTCTTTTGTTCGAGAGATTGTAAAATGAAAACTTTCTAATTCGATTTGTTGCTTTAATATTTAATTAAATATTAATGGAGATAAATGCCATAACAGATAAATAAGTTAATTAAATATAATAACATTTAAACAAACATGCCTTTTCAAATTGAAATATCAATTATTTTAATATAAGAAGAAGAAAAAAATGCTTTCTCATACTTAAAATGTTTTGAAGCAAGACCTCTTTTGAGTAAACGCGAGTTAAGGTTTCCATTTCACAAAGATGTATATTTATTTTAGGCGTGTTTGGTTTTAATTGCCTGTTGTTTGAAGTGAAGTACAATTTTAAATATAAAAATATAAGACTCCAGACTCAATTCAAATATTGATATTTGCTCATTTTGTATCTTGTTATTTGATTATAAGGTGCCATTTCTTAGTTATAAATACATTCATTTATGTTAATAATAAATAAACGTACATGCAAGAAGGGAACAATATAGAACAAATCATTTTTAATAGAAAAGGAAAAAAAGATTAAATCAAACATTCAGGTCGAATGTACTTAAAATGAACAATGATCTTTTTGAATGTATTTTAATGAATGTATGTACAAATAAATGTACTTGGATTTTTGATGTTGTACTGAATGTTGTTATCAGTGTGATACGATATTTTTATATGTGTTTACATTTTTTTACATTTATAAATAAATCTTAATATATTGAAGGAAATAAATGTGAGTGCCTTTGATAAATTGTTTTATTTTCGCTCTCCTATAAATCCTTTCAGGTATTTCAACAAATTATATTTGCTTCAATGCTAATTGCAAAGGGATAAATTCCATCCATCCATCCATCCAACAGGTCTTTTTAGTCTCCACTGCAGGAGCACGACCCTCTCTGCACTACCACAGCAATATATTAGCCAGAGTAGTCAGAGGATTTGGCCTACACTCTCCACGATGGCCAGACGGGTTGGAGAGGTGTTTTTGATATTTATGAGCTTTGTTTAGCTTGTGTTTCCTAAGTCGCCTCTTACGACATCCACGGGAAGACTTGGAGTGGTCCTATTCTACTCTGCCGGGAACCACACGGCTTAAGGATATATTACAATAACTATATTCTTACCTTAAACCGACCCAAAGAAGTGTTCTAATGCTAAAAAGATGATATTTGGAGCTTGCAATATATGGATGCGATCTTCATTAATAAACATATACACCCAATTTCTTACATCCGGAATTGTTCCTTTCCGTGCCTGTGAGAGATAGTGAGAACGATTAGTATTTGTAAAAAAAATTGTAAGAAATGTTAAGAAAATATTTTGCTACCATGTTTCAAACATGGTAGCAAAATATTTGATAAAAGTTGAAAATTTCGGGACTTGTCTTTTTGGAATTTGGACATTTTCGAAGTTTTCTTTTAAGGATTTAACCAATAGGGTTTTGTCCTGAAGTGGACAGGTTGGGCAGAGTTGTTTGTGAGTAAAAGGGTTCTAAGTAGTTTAGAGCAATTTCTGTGTCGGTTTTAGGAAGGACTAGCCCATTAATAACGGCTAGCAAATGCATAACCTATGCTTCAGTGCCCAGGGTTTGCTATGAGAGTGGCGTTGCAGGACAAGACTGCCCAAAATGGAAGGTATTATTATATAAGTGTTAAGGTTTATAATGTACCTAAGACATTATCAGATTTTCACGACTTCTTAACGTCTAAAAAGATTGGTTATCTTTCTTCACTTCATACCGAATCCTATCCTAACTATCCTAATCCTAACTAATATCATAAATATAAAAGTGAGTTTGTTTGTTTGTTTGTTACGCTTTCACGCCCTATCTACTGAACCGATCATCAACAAATTTTGCATACACATAGGTTAGGATACTGAAAAAAACATAAGCTATATATCACACGGGTGAAGCCGGGGATTTTATATCAATATGTTAGTTTTAAGTTGAATTCCGACACGATTTTATATTGTTAGTGGAAATAAATAAATGGAACGAAATGGGGCTTGTTTCAATACATATATTTTTTTATTTTATTCCAAGACATTTCTTAAGTTTAAATAGCGTTCTAAATTTTGGAATTTTTTTAAATAGTGAGTTGCGTAAATAAAATTGCTTACGGTACTCAGTACAAAGCAAACTAGTTCAACTATTCAACGTTTGGGGGACATGCGTAGCGACAAATAAAAAGAAACCGTAGGTCTGATTGTTAAGACAATAAAGTAAAGACAGAAGACGGAACACACGTTCCAAAAAAGAGTGTAAATATTGAACTGTCCTAAAACAAACAACGTCACTAATTCTCAAAACAGCATTCCGACTTAGCATCTAACATCAAGACATTACATATACTATCCCATGGTAATAAGACTGATAATTCAATGGTAATATATTAATTTGATTAATGAAATTTGAGTACACGTTTGAATTATTCAGTGCATGCTACCAACCAAACTACTGTATTTGATTAAATGTGTACAGTATACATAATGTTGACTGAGGATTAGGTAATCAACAAATATTATTAGTGAATAGATTATGTTAATTTTCTATTGAAATTTAATACTAGATGTATAAGTAGGAAGTGAAAATGAATTCTTAAAGACGCTATGGGTAAATGAAGACGTTTTGGTATGGCTCCAAAAGTGTACAATAAGATCCCAAAAGAAATTAGAAATTTAAACTTCAATGCATTTAAAAAACAGGTAAAGGAATTATTAATTGACAAATATTATCTATCTATATCTATATCTATATCTATATCTATATCTATATCTATATCTATATCTATATCTATATCTATATCTATATCTATATCTATATCTATATCTATATCTATATCTATATCTATATCTATATCTATATCTATATCTATATCTATATCTATATCTATATCTATATCTATATCTATATCTATATCTATATCTATATCTATATCTATATCTATATCTATATCTATATCTATATCTATATCTATATCTATATCTATATCTATATCTATATCTATATCTATATCTATATCTATATATATATATATATATATATATAGATAGATATATATATAAAACAAAGACGGGTTTGTTACAACACTGAGATCTGCTGAACCAATTTTCATGGTTATTGATTCGTTGGATTTGTCTCCGCCCCGAATAGCAGAATAATACATCTTAAAAACAATGAAAACTCTATATGTGTAATGAATACTTAATCATTGACTGTTAGGCGGTACGAAGTTCGCCGGGTCAGCTAGTTATACAATAAATTACTACTTGAATGAATCGACACCATACATTTAAGAAATAAATATTTGACTAATCTTTTAATAATTTTGACTAACCTAAATTAATGTAACTAATATATATAAAAAATGTGTATTTTGTAATTTTGCATACCTATTAGTAAGGTAAAAATTAAATGTACGTGAGACATGTATTATATTTCAGATCATTATGTATTCCTACATTTTGCAAATAAATAATTTGATTGATAGAAATAACTATTAACTATTTTTTGTTTTCAAAATACATTCAGTTCATTGAACAATTATTCATATGGTATACATTAAAAAATAGGCAGTCTTGTTCTTAGCGTGTCGACTTAGGCAAATTATATTTATCTTAACCAAAACTGCTGCAACGTTAGACAGTTATTCCACGCTGGTCTGAGATAAAAGAAAAAACTTAGAATGAGCCAACTGCTTCTCTTCCCGCGCAGATCGTAAAAGCCAATAGAGGGAATGAGCATAAGGTATCATGTCAATAGGCGATGCAGCTAGCAACGCTAATTTTTGATTCCGTGCTTCACCTACAAGTCCAACAACATGCTAAACGTGGCCTTTAGGTTTTATAGACCTGGGCTCTGTCTACCCAGCAAGGGAAAAAGACGTTATATTATGTATGTATTCGGTTGATTCATATTTATAGTTATCTATAGCATCCCTCCCCAGCTGCGCCTGGGAATGCGTTATACTTATGAATCATTCTCAAGAATCACTTTATCTATTGCTAAAAAAATTAATTAAAATCCGTTGTTTAATTAAAAGATATTGGAAGAGAGACAGCTCAAGCGACTTTCTTATGGATGCTGATTAAGTAAGTATAATGTGGTTGCACCATAATTTAGGAGCCCGATGATCCAGTGGGTGTGAGCTCTATGAGCGGTTACGTATGTTAAGCAACCCCTGGTGCAGTCCCTATTTGGATGGGTGACCGCAAGTGGTATAAAAATATCTCGAGCTCCTCCGTGCTTCGGATTCGGCCCATACGGCAAAACATGAGAGTTGCGGTGACCGCAAGTGGTATAAAAATATCTCGAGCTCCTCCGTGCTTCGGATTCGGCCCATACGGCAAAACATGAGAGTTGCTGCTCTCTAAAGGCTTTGCCATTGTTTCTCAGTTCGGCCCTTCAGGTCATGCATGCAAATCGCGGCCCATCAGGCATATGAGAGTTTGCAGTCTCTCCAAGCCTTGCGCACCCAGGCAACGCCCAAAGCCGAGGTTCGTCCCTCCTGGGAACCCTTTGGTGATGTTTGCCTTACAGGTTGAGGGCACTCTGCCCTCACCTCAAAAGTCCGGTGAAGTAGCGAAAGCTCACTTGGAGCTAGCTACGCAGTACATTAAAAAAAAAAAAAAAATCCGTGCTTCGGAAGGCACGTTAAGCCGTTGGTCCCGGCTGTCATCGTTGATGGCAGACGTAAAGCTATGTCAGATGCCTTAAGGCAGCTTAAAAAATTCGACACCAGTGTTGGCCACTTACACATACGAAAAACAAAAACAACTATATCAACTGTCATATATTATGGTTTAGAGCTAATTTAGTAACTAACTTCAAACCATGATGATTGTCATGCGCTCTAATCACTTGACCAACATGATTGACCAAACGATGATTAATGATAGTCAAACTTTGAGCTTTGACTTGGCTTTCTGCCCGAAATCTAAATATAACAATACATAAGTATAGTGATTTCTAAGATCAAAAGAAGAGAATATGCAATTAGGATAACACGCAAAAAAACGCAACTGCTTAGGACTTAGAATATTTTATACCCGGGCGTTGTTTTAAAACCAGGGCTTATAACACAACTGCCAACAAAAGGACAGTTATGTTTTCATGTCGCAGTAGTAGTTATAAGTATGTACTAATTAGAAGTAAAGGTAAGTATGTAGGAGTAGTATTTCTTCGTTTTGCCATAACTGGCTAGAGATTTGGACGTATGAGGTATACTTAGAATTCTTTCCTGCCTCCTAGCGTCATAGGCTATCATTTTATTAGTAGGGCAGTTCTTTTTCAATAAAAACAAAAAAAATGATTGTTCTCTTATATCGTGTTATCTTGTCGTCCACAAGCGTCACGGGATAAAGCGAAATTGACCTTTGACATACCCTAGAAGAGGTGACTCATCAATATGAAGAACTTTTATAATGGGATCAATGCTGGGACCTCGAATTTTTTTTAAGGAAATGTGGGTCAATTCATACGCTGTATAATTAAAGAAACAAAACATTTATATTTGGTTACTGAGTAGATTCTCCTACCAATTCCTCTGACTGTATATTTAACAAAATCATTAATGGCATTCATTAATGAATTTAATATTAAAATTACTTTGATCCATATTCGAGAAACAATAAAATTACTACCAAGAAGACAAACAAAATGCCGTTTGTATAAGGCCGCAATAAAATTTTAACAGACATAATTGATGTCATTAAATCTTTCGTTCCGCTTCTGACACTATTGAATAAAATATTTTGTAAGACAATTAATATTAATCTTTAACTACAAGCTATATTAGATCAAATTTAGAATGAAAAAGTAAAAGTTGAAAGGTCGCATCTCACTGGTTTATCGGATCTAATAGCAAATATTTTTTTGCCTAGAAGCAATTATATATCTGTATTAAAACAAATCGAACAAAAAACACTTTTGCTTTACTAATCTTGTTCACTGAGCGAGCAATGGTTGAAGGAAAAGTACAAATTTCTTTTAATTAATTTGAATTAAGAACATACGTATATTTGACGAGCTCCGTGGTGCAGCGGTCAACACGCCTGCCTGTGACACGGATGGTCCCGGGTTCGATCCCCGGTCAGGTCAAGATGGAAAATTATCTTTTTTGATGACCTGGGTCTTGGATGTTTATCTATATAAGTATCTATTATTAAATATAGTATCGTTGAGTTAATATCCCATAACACAAGTCTTACTTAAGAACTTACTTTCGGGCTAGCTAAATCTGTGTGATTTGTCCGTATGTATTTATTTATTTATTATATGTGTTAAAGATTTGAATTCCGTGGTGAGAAATATCACATTTCTTTTTCCACCTTATTTTCATTTCGAACGAGTAAAAAGTATAGTTTAGAGTAATAAATAAATGATGCATTCAAATTATTATATTTTGCGGCATTGAAAATTCCGTATTTTTTATCATTTAAAGGGGTAAAATCTCTTGAATTGAGATATCACCTTTCTTCTTTCGCCATGTTCCCATTTTGACAAGATTTTTGTCACTCAATTTAATTGGGATAATGTAGCAGTGCGAAGGAACAAATCATTATTTTTTCGGAATGGCCGTCGGTCATTTCCCGATACAGCCGGAGAAAGAAATGTGGCTCGTTAGCGGGGGATAATGGGAGCTTTACATTATTGAGCGGAGTACCGTTGCGTTCTGAAGTGTAACAATTGAAGAAATTTAAAATAGTCGCATGACAGTGCAATATTTGGATAAAATGACAAAAGACAAAATATTACACTTCATTCTTATGACTTCAATATTTTTTTTTGTTTGTTTTGTGTGTATATGTAAATTCATTAAGATAATGTTTAAAATTTGAGAGACCAGGAAAAAGAATGTTGATCGAAGTTGTAAGTTTTTTTATTTGATAGTTTGATATATACTTTTAATTTTGAAGCATAAATTACTAATGGAACAATATTACATTACAGAAAATAAATTTTTCTTTGATGAACATTATACTATCAATTAAAACCAACTAACAATTGAAAAAAAAGAATACTAATAATATTACATTGGTAAATAAAACAGAGCACAAGAACCACTTTTCTACAGACCTGTACCGCCAAAAGGTCCAGTTTGCACGAGCGATTTTAACGAGAAAATATATCGCACTAATTGAGATTGCACCATGCGTACCAAATTAAATATACTCTCTTTGTAACAGATGCGACACTTTTTCCTATTTCTACGTATTTCATTACCAAATTTAGTAACTTATCATAATCATCAAAGCGTATTCCCGGTCCTAACATATCCTATGTGATTTGTCAAGGTTACTAGTTTTTATACAAAACTTCTACTATCTGCCTTCAGTAACCCCAAAATAGATTACCAATTTTAGAATAGGCTTAAACAAACGCTAGATGGCGTTCGGGACCCACAGCTTTACGTACCTTCCGAAGCTAGTTATCAGCTTTCTTTTCGAATAATTAATTGATTAAAGCCTGTAACCAGACTAGAAATAATTTTCACAAAGTACACTTCTCAGAGGAATTACCTTACGAATTTATTACTGGGTGGCGCTAGTGTTGCATACTAAAGGCCCTAAACAAACAAAACATATAATAATAATCTAATATGGTATAGAATGTTAACTATCGTTGTAACATATTGTTGTATAAGGAGCATTTTAACAACTATTAGCCCCTTTTATGCGTCACGGCATAGCGAAGAATCAGTAGCCGAGAGGGCAGAAAGGTTTGACACCCACTGACTCCGATAAAGGTCGCAGGAAGGCGCTGGCTGCAGGCCAATTCCGACCGGTCGAATATTGGTACTACCATGGGGAAGGTCAATGTCTGGCAGTGCGTCAGGGTAATCAGTAAAGTAGGTACGCACTAGTGTTATCGATCTATAATCATCTTTACTTTACTGTACAGCCGAAAAGCGCGTCATTATAACCAAAGATGGCGACGATTTATTAAGACATCTCGCAAATAGACAGCTCGGAACGGGAGCAGCGGAGCACTTTTTCTGTGACTGTACTTTTGGACAGGCCCGGACACTTTTTTCTGGTGGTTATTCAATTGCATTTTCTTGTAATTGACCGTATTTTTATTTAAAAACCCACGCATAGTGATTGCTATTTCTTTGAAATACAAAAGACAAAATTATTAAACGCAATCCGTGGCACAGTAATAAACACGCCCGTTTGCGATACGAGCGGTCTTAGGTTTGATTCCCAGCCGGGATTTTTTATTACTTTGCCATACTAATTGCCCAGGCAGCCAAATACTTTTAAATTAATAAAGGCCGAAAAAAAATTTGAGATCCCAATATGAAGAAAAGTTGTTTCTATTATTGTATGAGTCATCTTACCCCTCAAAATTCATATGGCATCTTAAGATTTCTTCTGAATCTCAAGAAAATTTTATACAGAAGTAGGGTCTTGATCGGGTTAAGGGTATGTCGAAGGTCAATTTTCACGCTGTACATATATCTGACTTATATTTGTGTTAATAGTCAGTTAGAAAGAAAATCCCTCAATTAAATGAGTGCGTAATACTTGTATGTTTTTAACTTAATAGACTAGAATGATGACATATTAGTATTACACATCAGCCTCTCATAGCCACTTATGCTGAACAAATATTGACGCAGCTGCTGAGTTCAAACCAGGAACCCGATCGCTGAAACATGAGCAACAAGTCATTGCATCAAACTATTGGTAATCGATACACATAGAGAGATTTTCGTAATTTTTAGCGGTTGAATTTGGTTCTTACTTTGGGTACTAAGGAATGATAGGCTGGTTTCTTAAAAAAATATAATTAATCCGTCAGTTAGTTAATCTCAAATATAACACGTATATTTTTCTTTTGTCTATAAAAAATAAGAAATAAAAATTTGGTGCGTTAAAATTTCGTGTGACGTCATATTTTGCTAAACTTTTTTGCAAACTGTAATGTCACAAGCTTATTTTTTTTATGCGTTGTTACACTTTAACTTATTGCTTAACTAGCCTTCGCCCGTGGTTACGCCTGCGTTAATGTCGACATCTTGGGAACAGTACTTTTCTCCGGGAAGAAAGGTATCCTTTTCCGTACTCTACACGACGTGCATGCAAAATTTTATGATGCTCGGTTCAGTAGATACGGTGTGAAAGCGTAACAAACAAATAAACAAGACACATAATTAAGAAAACTCACTTTCGCATTTATAATAATATGCAGTTAAGATTTTTAATTATTTACCACTATTATTAATAACACATGCGCTGATTTTCATATCTTAAAAATACAGCTAGCATGTAAGTAGATAAATTCTGTATGTTTTCACCAAGCTTCAATATCGCGGATCAGAAAGTTGAATTCCTGTACGAGCAAGACACGCGTTGATGTCTTTTTCATTAACAATCCAATCTTGGTGAACTAAACGAAGCGCGTATTTGTTTCCTTAATGTCACGATTTCAAAATAATTCTTACTTTTACTCGGGTGACCCATCCAGGAGGAAGGTAATATTTATCACGCGTACATATTTTTTTAATGTTTATATACTGTATGTCTGTTCCATTGTTACTTCCTGTAGCCTGAACGGCATGACCAATTTTAAAGTGTGATGTGTCCTTAGATTTACATTTTTCTCCGGAGTATTATCAATTATAAAGTATCAACTAAAATTTAAATATGGTAGTCGCAAACTGTCAAAAACGGTAGTCGGGTCCAAAAATTTTAATAATGCAACGAAATTTTTTATACGTTTAACTATTCGTCGATCCAAGAACTAAACTTATTTTATCACGTTCAAAAATTGAACATTTTAAACCAAGTCATTATTGTTTTTTCGAAAACTATGTTATTTTCAAATGTACGTTTCCTCATATACAGCAAGTAATAAAAATGGTTACAATGCAAATATTTAATAACGTGTCGCGCCAAAAAGCGCAGATGTCGCTTAAGCATTTTATTTGACACTAACCGCCGTTGTGGCGGTAATTATTTTGGACAAAAATGGTAAATAACTTGCAGGAACTGGGTTTGGTCGCACGCTTCTTTGAGAGCTGAAGTTTTCTGCTTTTTATGACGACTTTTATATAAAGTTTTATAAAGAAATTATAAGGATTTTTGATGCCGAAGTCATTGAATAACTGCAAAATTTTTTCGTTATCCTGCAACTAAAAAGGAAAAAAATATTGATAAAAAATAATTCTACTGGATTTCTTAAAGTCTTTCAAGTTAACAGGCTTAGTATGTGACCTGAGTGGATCCGGGTTTGATCTTAGGTCAGGTCATGATTGAAAAAGATTTTTTATATTATTTTATATAAGTATCTATTATAAAAGATCCCTTTATGGGATAAGTCCGCCATTGTATGTTTGCTTTTACGTGTATACTATATTATATGTTCTGTGTTCTCTATTATTCGTACAATAAAGATATTACAAACAAACAAACAAAATATAGTTTGGTTTATTCTATGGCAAAAGTTCTCAATTTGTTGTGGGGCTAGCTCAAGTCGTATGATTTATCCCTTTCTATATATTATTTATTTATGACGGGGTGTGTTACGCCAAAAAGCGCAGATGTCACTTACGAATTTTATTTGACACTTACCGCCGCTATGGAAGTAATTATTTTGGACAAAAATGTAAATATCTTGCAGAAACTGGGTTCGTTCGCAGGCTTTTTTGAGAGCTAAGGCTTTCTGCTTTTTATGACAATTAACAAAGTTTCATAAAAGAGATAAAAAACTGCCACAGTTTTTCGTTACTCTTACTCAAACAAAAATAACTTAGATAATTTAGACGTCTTCAGACCATTCTTGATTCGTAAACTCACGAATTACATTAACGTACATAAAATAAATAAGAAATAATTTAATTTATTTTTTAGATAATATTCATCGACTAATATATGGCTTAATATATGGCTCTGGTAGTACAGAGAGGGTCGTGCTCCTACATTGGAGACTAATAAGATGCTGATGATGATGATTTATCGACTTAGTGTGATTGAAATAAATAAAAAATATAAATAATCTTCCAGACATTATATTTTTTAATACAAGAAATGGTTTGCAAACGCGTCTCTCCAACTATCAACTCAGTCAGTGTAAATATAAATAAATATATAGGGACATATCACACAAACTGAGCTATCCCTACCGTAAGTTATAAACTTGTGTCGTGGGATACTAACTCAACGATACTATATTTTATAATATATATTTATATAGATAAATATCCAAGACTCAGGCCAATTTGAAAAAGATCGTTTTCCATCTTGAATTGGCCGGGGATCGAACCCGGGACCTCCGTGTCGCAAGCTGGCGTGTTGACCACTACGCCACGGAGGTTGACCCGATGTATGCCAGTTGCCAAGTATTTTTTTTAATTTAACCAAGTATAAGTCAAATTAGAATCTGTTTAACGAAGATTTGACCGAATGCGGTAGTTCATGTCACATTTATAAAACTCGTTAGATTTGCATAAAAACAACTTTACGACTCAGCAAGAGGTATTGACCTTTAAGAATGGATACATTGTCTCTCTTTTAATATATTTTTTTTTAAAATTGAATATAATTGGACCGGATTATCCTAATTTAGGTCAATTTAGAGTCGATCGATTAAAACAATAGACAAAGTATTTTGTATAGTTGATAACATATGTATTTTTTTTTTAGTTTATTTGGGATTTATTTTGCATTCACAATGCTATTTACCTTATTTATTAAATAAAGAAAATAAGAAATGGTAAAAAAATTCCACGCGGGCAGGACTTGAACTGCGTCTAGATCTCAGTACAATCTATGCGTTTCCAATTAAGCCACCGCGCTTCAAGCCCCGGCGCCGAATTTCTCCACAACATCCCATTCCTCTTACACGCATCTAGGCTTGCGTCACCCAACACAACTACCAAACTTTTACAAGTGCGGTATTTGATTTCAACTCATTTTGCAATGAATTTGAAAATCAACTAATGTGTAGGATCAAGATTTTTTTCTATCACTTTTTTGCCATGATTAATATACATACCCATACCAAATTACAGCTTTCTAGTACTTATAGTCCTTAAGTTAAACCGCGGACGGACAGACAGACAGACATGGCGAAACTATAAGGGTTCCTTGTTTACTACGGAACCCTAAAAACGAGTAGATTCAAGATTCAAGATTCAATCGTTTATTTAATATAGGTTTCTTTGAACATTGTCATATTTGTATAACAATTAATAAAATTGTCATATTTGTGTTTACAATTTTTACAACAAAAAATTTTTGTTGACGTCAATAATTACTTATGGCTAAGTTTAGGCCGCTTCCAAAGCGGAGTGCAGAAGAAGCGGCAACAAACTGCACAGCGCATTTTCTCCAAGCGACGTCAACTCACAATTCTAGTTAGACCTTATAAACTACTTATATATATGTGGACTGAGTGTGCATTGTTTTAATTAAATGTCATGATAAAAAGTATTCCTACTTATAAGTCAATAATGTAATTTCCAATATTATTTATAAATATAAGGCTGACTGTATCTATATCCGTAATCCCGCGAACAAAATTAGAAATAATGGCTAATCTCGAAAGTTCACTCAAAGCATAATCTCAGATGGCATATCGTCTCAAATCGTGCATAATTTTAACATAATTTGCGCCAAACGTCATAATATTGCTGCAGGGGGCGACACATTACCTATTTTGGAGGCTGCGAATTAGATATTTCGATTAGTTTGGGGCACAAAGTGAAGTAAAAAACATAATGTGGGGTTTATATTTTTTCTTCCAACTACGCTGCAATTCTATCATAACTGCACTACATATCCAGCACAAAGCGGAACTTTGCTGCACTAGAAGTAAAAAAAAAACTAAACAGTGCAGTAAAGGATTTCCATACATTTTTGCTGCTCTAGTGCAGCAAAAATGTATGGAAATCCTTTACTGCACTGTTTAGTTTTTTTAAATCGTGGACAATAGTTGTCACCTGTCTTAAAGGAGGTTGGCCAACCTAACGGCCGTATGGAGTTAACAAGGGACGTGTGTATTACCTTGCCTAAAAAAACTACTGGCCATAAAGAAAAAAAGCGGGAATGTGAACAACAAATTTTTAACTATTGTAATTTGTCTTCAGTTTTATTTTTCAACTACTTTTATTGCTGTAGTTGAAAGAAAAGCAGATTATGCACCTCGCATTAAGTAAGTTAAATTGCACTCGTGCTTTTTAGAGCCCTCGCTAGCGCTCGGGCTCCAAATAAACACTCGTGCAGCAATAACTTACTTTCTGCTCAGTGCAACAATCTACTATTATTGGCACATGTATATTGCTTCATTGATGTAGATTCATTATGAGTCATTATCATCATCTCCACCGCATAAAGTCCACCGCTTGATATAGGCTTCTGATAAGGATTTCCACCATGTTTTGCTACACTCACCATGCTTTGCAGGTGGGTTGGTGAGCACAGTTTGGATTAACTCGGTTCTAACGCCGCTGCTTATATAATTTTTAAGCGTTTGAAGGGTAGGATTTTATTAGACTGGGAGAACGGAATGAAGGCATTTTTATTTCTTCTTTCTACAATGGATTTTATTGATGAGAAAATAGCAACTCAGGACGCGTTGCCATATCAAAAATTTTCATTAATTATTATTTTTATACATATTTTGTTCACATCATTTAATGGTATGAATATTATTAATACACTAACTTTGCATTAACTAATATTGAAGATTACAGAAAACTGGGGTACTTTCCATCCAGATCAGAATCTGCAGGCAATAGTTTGTATAACTACTATGTCTATATACTTTGACAATGTGCTGTTATAACCGTATCAGCAATATAAAGCTATCCACCATTACTCACTGCTGTGAATAGACATACGACAGTGTTGTAATTAGATGTCTTTCACTGTTTGATTGACTCAAACAAGATGTTTGAAAGAAAGCTGTGTATAAATTACACTCTAAATCATTACTTTGATATTCATTTTTCGGTGAATGTTCGATTCCCGGTCAGGTCAAGATAGAAAACGGTGTTTTTAGATTGGCATCAGACATTATAAGTTTTTATTTTGGTAACATAGTATCGTTGAGTTAGTATCCCACGATTCGAGTTCAAAAATTATTGTGACTTGCTCAAACTGTGTGATATGTCCTCTTTCTTCAATTACCACATTTACGGTTAAAATAATCTAGCAAGAATTTTGATAAAGGTGCATTGCAAGTCAAAGAATTGCTACGTCACTAATTCTAAATCACTGAGACCATTTCAGAAAACTCTCACTTTAAACATTAAAAAATATAAAAGAACTTTTTTCTCACCTAATTTAAATTCACATACCTTAAGACAAAAAACAAAATAAATCTAAGGAGATTCAACCCTGTTTTGGACCAGAAATCAAATGCCAAATGTTTGTGAATATAAATATTCCTTCTTCGTAGCTGAGCATGTTTCTCACTTATATTATATAAATAAATAAAATATAAACATATATACGGACAACTCACACAGATTGAGCTAGCACCAAAGTAAGTTCTTATGTAAGACTTATGTTATGGGATACTAACTCAACGATACTACATTTTATAACAAATACATATATAGATAAACATCCAAGACCCAGGTCAATCTGAAAAAGATCATTTTTCATCTTGAGCTGACCGGGGATCGAACCCGGGACCATCCGTGTCACAGACCGGCGTGTTGACCGCTGCGCCACGGAGCTCGTCCTTAATGCTGTAATGTGTCGGAGCCCTTAGTCCGCTTTGATGACACCATTTATGCTATAACATGATTTGACTAAGTTTTTGCGATTTGCCGTCTGCCTAACAAAAAGATTATCCTGAGGTTAGTCCAGAACCGAGGTTTTCACTGCGCGCCTGTAAATTTGCCTTTTGAAGGACCCCAAGACATAAACATGATTCTTAGGCAAGTTTTATAGGTGTCCTCTGGTGTAGCAGATGTCTATAAGCAACGGTAACCACTTTCCACCAGATGGCTCGTCTGCTTGTTTGCTGTCAAACATATCGAAAAAAGAATCCGAAACAAATACCATTAAAAATAAAGTACAACTGTTATCCTGCGCCGCCAATCAAACTCAGTGCGCTCCTTGAGGCCGACAATGTTTGTCAATAGTATTGTTAAGTAACCTAACATATATCTTTATGCAAAAATTGAAATTATGTCATCTTTTTGTCATAATTTTAGCATAATTCATATTTTATTCGTATAAATTAATTAATATGTAAATTTATTTAATTATATAACAATACGAATATGAGACACACGCGACATGATAATTACAAAATAAATTCTAGTTTTAATTTACGACCATAATTCATTTGTACATATTTTTATTTCTTAATTAGGGTTCCTTATCTCTAAAGGTAAAAAGGAACCTTTATAGGATTTCTTAATTGGCCATCTGTCCTTCTGCCTGTCTATTAAAACCATTTTTATCAAGAACTACTAAGTTGAAAAAATAACATATTCAAATCTGTGATTACTTAGAGTTGTAAAAACAAAACTTCTAAATGAACGTGATCAAAAGGTATTTATAGCCTATGTGTCCCAAATTATGCCAACAACTAACTCGCAAGAGGATCAAAACTTATAGGGTACTTCTCATACACTTATAATCATGAATAATATGAAGCGAGATCAAAGCCATGAATGAAAGAAAATCCGTCACCGTAAATTTGTAGTAAGGATTTAAAAAAATGCTTTTTTGTACGGAACGCTTCGTGCACGAGTCCAATTTGTACGTAGCTGGTAGATTTTTATAAAAATAAGTAAGGAAACTAGATGATAGTTTTAGCTATATTTTTCATTTTAAGTTCTGTACCAAATTTTTATACAACATCACTTTCACTACGTAGTATAAATAAAGTAGCTTCTCGAAGTTTGTCTGTCCATTTGTATGTTTAGATCTTTAAAACTACGCAATTAATTCTAATGCAGTTTTTTATATAGATAGAAAAGATTCAAGAAAAAGGTTTATATGCATACATGCCCGGGCGCTGCCAGGGGGAACTGCTGGTATAAGTATACAATAAAGAAAAATAAAAAAAACTTACTTTAAACCTATGGTAGAAAATAATTTGATATTTTTTCAAGTCCCACAGACACGAGATCAGCTGTTCCTTAATATTTAACCACCTTTCTTTGACGAGTCTCCTTCGCGCACTAATCTGAATAAGTTTTCTTTATACCAAAAGCTATTACTACGTCATCATCATCATATTCAGGTCTCTTTTTAATCTCTACTGCAGGAGCACGACCACCCTGCACTACCGGAGCCAAACATTAGCCAGAGCAGTCAGAGGATTCGGCCTACACTCTCAACTTTGGCCAGACGGGTTAGAGTGGTATAATTATGTAAAATTCACTTACTGAAAGCATTGACATGTTAAATTATTTCTTGACGAAATTCACAAGTATGACATTATTCTAACTACCTAAATTGAACAATTTCATAGCGTAGTAGCATTTGGGTTAGGTCTAAGATAACACGATGTATTGTGGTTTAAAAAATAAATAAATATTGTTTGATTTTTTACCGAAAACTGTTCCATGGAACTGGTCAATACAGTTGTAACATTTTTTAATACGTTTTTTCACATTTAATTCTAATAGGAATATAGACGAAAACAAAAGGAATAAAGACAGAAGCAAAAGGAATATAGACAAAAACAATCAACTAATCTAAGTGAACTAAACAAGTAAGCACTGGTTGTAGAGTCGTGAGGGCGCCGACGCCCTTTGTTGACGCCGCTACTGTGCGTCAGAGGTGTGAAACATATAGGCAGGCGGATTAAATAAATAAATTTATACGGACAAATCAAGCTAATTGAGCTAATCCTACAGTTAGAAGTATCGTAAGATCTTAAGAATACTATATTATTTTAATAATCAAAAACTTATAGATTAAACTCCAAGGTCCAGGCCATGACCTGACCGGAGATGGAACCAAGGAGCACTCGTGTCGCAAGCGAGCATATAAACCACTGCGCCACAGAGGCCGTGACTGACCTTAAGATAGATAGATAGAGAAATATTGGCAGTAGAAACAGAGGAATAGACAAAGCTTCACCAACAAGAGCCCTCTATAATTTGACGATAATGACTATTATACTGCTATATCCTTCGATTCATCATCATCATTACCAGGTCTTTGTGCTCTGCACTGTACTACCAGAGCCATATATTAGCCTGAACAGTCAGAGGACTTGGCCTACACTCTCCACACTGGCCAGATGGGTTGGAGAGGTTTCCTGATGTTTATAAGCTTTGTTTAGCTAGTGTTTCCTAAGTCGCATTCTACGATATTATTATTACCTAAACATTTCAACCAGAAAATTATCATAATATGACTGATACAATTATAAAAATGAAATATATAGGTATATTACCGCTGTAAGCTTTTATTGCCTGATAATAAGAGAAACACACCAAGCCCCTTAGGGGGTTTTAGTAGTGATTTATTTCTTAAACTAGTTTTATTATTAATGACTAAAGATTAACCGGTATATGATATATTAGCTTAAGTTGAATCATTTTATTTAAATATTTTGGTCTATTAATTTAGTCGTATAAATATTTTTAGTTTTGGATATAACATTTGATGACAGTGGGTGGAGTTTGGTTGTCAAGTGATGTTTGATATTTTTTGGTACATGTTTATTTATTTTAATAAATCATTTTTAATCAATAAGCTAGTGATTTAGAAAAAAGGGCCCAACAATGTGAACATTTTGGTGCTAATTGGTTCCATTTTTTCCTATACTTATACTAAGTTTAGTGTATGTCTCCATTTATGTAGCAATAAATAATTTACTCAATTCTTTTCTTAATAATTATTAACTGTCCTTAGTACTGTTGTAACTTTTAATATATGCATATAATTCAAAGTGTAAATTAACCCCTGAAGTTCCCTTAAAGCGGGGTCTCAGCCCGGCCCGTGGGTCCAAAGTATGAAAACTCTGTTTAATATTCTCGGGCCTGGCATTAAAATACGCATTGGTCTTGCAATTCATTTTTTTTTTAAAAAAGTTTAATATGTAAGCTGCTTTTCTTACCACGCAGACAGTTTTAACCAACAACCTATTTCTACTAATCATCTAACCCCACTACGCTTTTGGGCGGTACAACCTTGGGCTCTGTCTAGCCTGCAAGGAATAGAGACGTATGCATTACTAGGAAAGTTTACAGCATTAAAAAAAACGGGTTGCACTCCTGGAGTGCCTACAGAAGTGAAAACTTGCATATTAACGTTGTTTTACGATCAGATCGTGTCCATCCTACGAATATTCAATCTGACAAATGTGTCGGTCACGTGACCTTCCGCGAGTTTAATATTTTTCCATATTACAAAACGTGCACATTGCCGCTAAAGAAGTTTTTATTTCAAAAATTATTTAAAGACCTAAAGTTGGCGACTTCTGCATGCTCCCGCGCACCGCATCGACTTCGTGAGCTCACTTAATTTTCGCGGGAATCGAACCTAGGAGTTATTACGTGCCTACCTAGATTTATTACTCGGCGCTTATGGTTATTTAAATTTTTACTAGTTTTTCTAAATTAATATTCTTATTTTAAGCAATGCAAACTTTAGAAGTTGTTTTAAATCATTATCCTCCCAAAAGAAGTTCACATGAATAGGTTCATGCTATTTGTCTACTTGTACAAGACTCACATTATTAATAATATAAAAAGGACTTAGCACGAAATTTTTCACTTATTTATTTCCGCTAACGTTTCTATGGAGTTACATCCATCGTGGTCGCAGCAAGTCTCTAAATATGTCTTTGAAGCGCGAAAGTTTAAAAAAGAATAAGACTCACATTTGATAATGTTTGATATGAATCTTTGTTAAAAAAACGATGGCCGGAGCTGTTATAGTAACGGACCCCAGGTTCCGACCCATCACAGCTAAGGATGCAACCGAAATATCGCTCAGATAATGATAGCAGACATTTTTACTCGACTGAGCCACCCAGAAGAATGGTAATGTTTTTCATGCGTATGAATGTTCCATTGTTATCTGCTGTGCATTGACCTGTTTTGAAGTGAGAAAAAAAGAAATAAAATCTCTATTCGACAACATACATAACAACAAAAGAAACATTAGCAAACTAAAAATAAATTTGCCGAATAGTTGTGAGGTGTCATTAGTTTTGTGATCTTCTCCAGAGTGTCAGAGGCTATGTAACGTCAGCGAGAAATCATTATGGCGAACGAAATCTGTCCAAAACTAGTATGAAAATAATTGAACGGACAATTTTACTGCAACCTGTTCTACATACTTTTGCCGGATATGTATCCAGTGGTAGGGTCCTGCACGTAACATGACGCTACTGCGCACAGGTCAATTTGTTTTTCGTGGTTTGATCGTATCTTAGTTTTTGACTTCCTGTTTTCAAATACCAGAGTCGAAAAGTAACTTTTTATTAACTGCTTCTTTCACCAGTATTACAATTTGGTTAGTCAAGAAAAGAAAACCCAATATTAGAAAACACTCTTACTGTTTATATCAGTTCAGTTGGTTTAAAACACATTAAATAATATTGCATTAAAATACATATCATAATTTCAATCAAAATATGTTCCCATTGAAGCTTCTACCCAAAATTGCAGCTCCACGTACAGCAAACATTTCGTAATAAGTTTTATGTATCGAGAAACAAAAAAAAAATCAGCCAACGTTTTGGATGAAATTTGCCCAAAATTATTCACTGGCAATCCGTCAAAATATGTTTCCATCGTGTGTTAGCATCAAGTTATCCAAAAAACTAAGACAGGTTAATAAACTTTAAGTGTAATTCAGTCAAACTAACTCTTCTCCTCCTCTTTCCTGACCACATTCAAAATAAAACTTGCCAAAAATTATTCATCGGCAATCTTCCAGTATATGTTTCCATTAAAGGTTCCGCCCAAAATTGCAGCTTCTTGTACAGCTAACACTTCTGAACTTCTATGCACTGAGAAAAAAAAACTACTACACTATGTATTTTTAAAAGTATGTAAATTTTTACCCTAATCTTAGCCAACGTTTTCAATAAAATTCTCTAAATAAGTGATCGAAAATTTGTCAAAATATTTTCCTATTGAAGGTCCTTCCGAAATTCACAGGCTTATAACACGTATTGTTACCCCTTTTTGGCTTTAAGATATACTGTCACACTGTGCTCATCTAAAGATTTCGACGGTAGTCCAAAATAAGTTGAGTCTTTGACAACGTTTTGAATAAAAATCTACCAAAATGAGTCATTGGCAATCCGTCAAAATATGTTCCCATTGAAGTTCATACCCAAAGGGGTTTGGGTAATTTTGTATGAGCCTTGGCATGATTTTTTTTTTCAGCGACCACTAATATAACTAGTATTTTTAATTAGCCTTATAGTTGAGAATAACAATATACAAAACATTATTGATGTAAACTATATCGGAGCCGAAATATCAAATATCAAAATAAGACAAATAATAAGTAAGTCGTCTATATAGATGTAATATTTTTTAACAAAAATGATTTGATTAAAGCGTATAGTATGTCGTTATGGATAGGAATCTAGACTAATATTATAAAGAGGAAAGATTTGTTTGTTTGTTTGTAATGGGTAATCTCAGAAACGACTGAACTGATTTAAAAAATTCTTTCACCATTCGAAAGCTACATTATCCCGGAGTGAAATAGGCTATGTAGGTACCACGAGCGAAGCCGGGGCGGACTGCTAGTGATAAATAAAATGCAACAGATACACACAAACAAATCATTTATTATAGGCACATACAATATCAATATGAATATATTACATTATTATTAGTTTACAAGATTAGTTATTTTCCGATTTATACAATTTAGTTATTTTCCGGTTCATCGTAAACTTCATTTTCTTGATCATGTCGTATTATTGTGTCTAAAAACTGAGCTGGGGGAGATAGATTATCTTGGTATCTACCCCATCCCAAATACCATATAATGGACATTACATGCGAGCAACAGCCTAGAGTCCGTTTTCCGACAACACATGAGCAATAATGGCCCAATATTGCGCTGCTTCCTTCTAGTTCCCTTTCTAATAAAATATAAACATAATAAATTCTGCTTGTCACGTGTCTTGATTGAATTTTTCCTCTAAGTAGCCATGGATTCCGACAATCCAAATTCTGCTCTCTAAAATCTTCTATGTGGGGCTCCTTATATATTTCAATTATATACGAACCATTTTTTACATGCTCCCCGTAATAACTGCGGGCTTGGAGAATTTGATACGTTCCCAACGCATATACGAGTATAATAAGCTCGTCCATACTTAATATTGGGAAATCATTAAAATCTAATAAAGCCGCATCAATAGACTGAAAACGAGCCCATCTACGATTGAGATTATTTTCTATAACATATTCACTTAACCTGTTTCTGTCACCATCACATTGAATTATTTTGTTTACGATTTCGTTCACCAAGCGGTGGTCGGTTAGGGGTTTGCCAAAAGCATTTAATAATGCCGCAGCAATTTTTATCTCGTCGAAAAGATGCCTTGCAGCTACATTAAAGTATTGGTGACGTAATTGGAGAAACTGATTTTTTAATCTGCCATTTACTGTTTCTACAACCCAACGGCAAATAGTAACTTTCCTAGAATCATTTGCTTGTCGCACACTTAACTGACTTTCATTTACGTCTTTGGAGGCTGGCATGTACGTTTTGTATCCATATGACTCCACTTCATCAATGCAATCTCTGAAGCCTCTATCTAAAATGAGTACATCATTTTCACGAAAATACCAATGAAATGTATCAGTTTCACTACTCATAATCTCAGACAAAATACGAGCATCTGAAGTAGTAGCTTCATATAAACCATAAATATCAACTATATGACCATCAGGGCATACTACTAAAAAGGGTTTTAGTAAATGACGAAACTTGTGCAGACTATAGGATTTTCTTTGAAAGTAATAGTTGCTGCTTTTTTGTAAATATATATAAGTCCCGTCTAATATAATTATGGCTCTACGTTCACTCAGAGGAGCATTTGGATTTCCAAATAATACATTTGGGATAGTCAGACAACGTGATATGACTTCTTCTCTTGTAATATGATCATAGCCTAAATTCTGTGGCACAAACTCTGTCATTAATTCTTGTCTCACTTCTCGCATTATTTTTTCAAAAGTTTTTCTTGCATTTTGAATACGCTAGAAAGTCGTTGATTTGATTCACCGGTGTGAAGTTTTGCAAGAACTGTTGCAAGGGCTGTTTTAGCCTTTTTGTGATGTTGTGTGATACTTGGGGTTGCTTCAAGAATTCGCATAAAGTTTTCCTTAGAGAAACCAATGTAATGATGAAAGACTCCATTATTAATGGAAGAAAGTCTCTCAAAATCTAAAAAATTACTACGATTTCTTAAAATATCCATCATGTCTTTCACTTGCTTCGACGAGAAACTTGCAATTACACGACGTGTTCTTGTTTCAATATCTTGAAACCCTGAATCTGAATGCTCTCTACATACACGTGTACCCCGTGGAAGGTAAAATCCTTTATTTTGAAGAATTGTGGTTCTTATGTCAACATGAATTCGTTGAAGATTGGTGTTGGTGCAATCAGCAAAAATACATAACTGTGTATTAAGTGGTGCTCTGGAATATCCAGGAACTTCAATCGTTTGCGGTCTACTAACTTGCACTTGTTGGTCTCGCATATTTTCATTAATAATAAGATCTGATTCAGATTCCTCTGTATTGCCTCCTTGCGATGAATCATGCTCTAATACTTGATCATCTGCATGTTGTTCAAGTAGGTCTGGTGCAACTTCTGCTTGTTGATCTCTTGAGACATAGCGCTGAGCTCGAAAAAAGCATGGTCGACATATCCGTTCATCGCCACCAAACTGTAAAATACAAAATATAGGCTTAATCAATATATTTGTATACGTATTAGCTCCATATATAGGTAAAAAATAATTAAAACACATCGTAGTACCTAGATAAATCTAACTGGGTAAATTGATTTAATTATTTATTTTTTAGTAAATATGAAATCATTTCCTCTTTTACTTGACTTACGAACATATAGCAAGTCTCAAACATATAGTAATCACTAAAAAAAGTGGCACGTACTGCATCTTATTGCATTTATGCCGGTTTGGGAGCAAGCGGAAGAAACACAAGTACTAATCTTCTTTGACACTCAAAAGATAATCAAGGTAAAGGGGAAAATATAACCAGTGGCCAGTTTTCAATAAGTTAGGAATGGCTTTGTGACGAGTGAGATGGCTTTAAGATATGTACTTCAAACAAAATATAATTGACACTGGGATATTGTACCTACATGAAATAATGTTTGACACAACAGTCCCTGAGTTTATCACGTTTTAACAAACCAACTGTTTTTTAATATTAGTGTAAATAAGAAAGTTAAACAATTAATAATTATATAAGAAATGTCATCACTTACCTCAAGAATGTTAATAACTTCAATGCAGTATGCCATTAAACATGGGTTTTGCTCCATCAGTTGAGCCGTTAACACCATAGATCTCCTGCGAGTGCCGCCAATGCGGTTCAAACTTCGATGGCAGCCAACACACGATGCTCTATCTGCATCCATATTGTTTTAAAGTCCAAATCACTACAGCAAACTCTTAGTCCAGTTAGTAATGCCAGGTCACAAAATAAGATAATAAAGAGAGAGTCCAAAAACAAAGCAAAGGTCGTGGTAATCAAAAGTATATAACGCACTTGCACACACTCAACACAAAGGTTAAACGGGAAGTGAATCCTGCCTGCGCCTGAATCTCTTTCCTTCACCCCTCCACTCCACCCTGCTCGATTTTCAAAGCCTAACCGAGTCAGGTAAATGAACCCTGCGCTGTGATTGGATGAACGCGACCGGTAGCGGGCCTTTCAACTTTCTAGGAACTTCCCATTGTTTGTTTACTTAACGCACTAAAAGTTATGAATCACATTCACCCTCGGTCTTTTGTTATAGAAAATTCTCTAATCCACATCTGACATATCAGTTACCTTCGAATGGCTTAAAAAATCTGTGTGTGAGACTTATCATGTCTTCCGTGTCATTTTATGCCATATGAAACAATTTTTTCGTAAAAATATATAAGTACACATGCATGAGTGCCTGAAGTAGGATATCATCAAATTCTGCGTAATAAAAATAATATATTAATGTTTGTTGTATTAATTATGAATGTCGCATACCCCACTGTAACTGTTTTTATTTTATATATAAATAATATAAATCATAGAATCAAGTAATATTTACACGAAAAAATAATAAAATAAAGATCCTGTTTTGTCTATCTAGACGACATTATTGTAATTTATTTTTAATTATGAATGCCGATATCTCGGCTCCGATACACTGTAGACAGAAACGGCCATAGATGAAAATAAACATCTTAATATGATCTTTCGAATGAGTAAACTTTGAACGGTGGTCGCAAATTTTGAAAATCAGGCCACTTTTACCCAATGCCCTTTCCAGGCCTATTGCACGCACAACTACTGTTTCGCAATAAGTACTATGCATTCAAAACTATCACACTATACTCATTTAAAGATTGCGACAGTAGTCCAAGAAACTGAACTTTTGCCAACGTTTCGAATAAAATTCTCCCAAAATGAGTCATCGGCAATCTGTCAAAATATGTTCCCATTGAAGGTCCTACCCAAATTCGCAGGCTTATCGCACGTACCGCTACCGCTTGTTAGCGCTATCAGATGAACGGGGATCATCAATTCTGCTCATGATTTGCGGAATTATGATCTGGGTTGGTCGCGATTTGAGTTGAAAGAATTGGTACGTGTTGCCGCTGCAGACTTTTGGGTGCACGGTTCTGATTCTATTTACATTAAAAGGTAAAAATAAAAAATTATGGACGCAGAAAACATGTCGTATCCACATGTGTCTGTAATTTTTTTAGTTTTTCATACAGAGGGGAAAAGCTCTATACAATCCCAATGCTTAATTATCTTTGCCATTCACATTGAAAAACTGTGTAAATTATCCCATTCTCCTTTTTGGTTTGTTTTGACCGACGGCAACCGTTTGGTACGCAGCATACAGATATATGTACTACGTTATACTTCCGTGGTACGCAGCCTTCTGACCAGAGAGTAAGAGTTCGCTCATTTTTCCTTCACTAATTCGATTTTCAAATCAAAAAAGACAATACAAAACTATTTGTTTGATTCTATATTAGGTTTTACGAAAATTTTGCATAACTACAACTGATAAGGGATAATAATATAAGAGGCCAAGTGCGAGTTGGATTTGCATACACAAAGGGGTTCTGTATTAGCGAAAGATGTTTAAAAACAAAAACGCAAAAGAAAAACACGATTAAGAATAAACATGAACATACTACCTTATTTAAATAAACACTAATTAAGAATTACTTTTTAAAGGATTAAGATAATTCGAGCGGAGCTTTAAACATAAGTTAGCTTTAAAACAATTTCAATTCCTTAGCCGTCGGCAAGGTACTAAGTACATACTTAATAAATCTTTTAAAAATAATTTCCCCAAAAAACTTTGGGCCAAAACCGTTACACTTCCACATAAAAGGCAATGGACCAGTTGCGTCGCATTCGGTACAAATTGACCGAAACCGCGAACAAAAACTAAACCATCTCGCAATTTGCTGATTAATTGTTTAATTAATTGTTCATTTTGCACATTTCATCCGGTGTAGGGTTTTTTGGCTGTGATTTTTGGGATTGTATGTAGAGCAAGTTTAAGTTGTTCTCAAATACTTAAAAATTAAAATAAACTGACCGACTGATATACAAGGCAAAAATTTCATACAAATTTGCTAGCATAATTACTTTTTTTATTTTAGTTTTTAGCGTGTTCATTTTGTTTGCTGCTATGGTATGGGGAAGGGGGTCTCCTGGCACAGGCTTAAAAAGAGGGTCCAATCAACTACAGAGTTTTTGAAAAGCTTGTTTTTGAGTTAAGGCTAATATTCATATTAATAAAGTTATAGGTATGGAGTGCCGACGACGTGCACTTATTTTTCGTACGTAGTATTTTCTTTAACTGACTTCAAAAAAGAAGGTTTTCAATTCAACCCAGTGTGTAATATTGACAAAATTGCACAGTTTTTGTATATGTTAGTCTTTACCAGCTTCGACGTGTGTGTCAAATTTCATAAGTGTATTTGTGTTTTGTATGTTTGACCGCGCATATCTTAGAAAATACTTATAAGTCGGATCAAAAAAATACGTTTAAGTTGAATTTGACATAGCCTAACTTAGGGTATAGTGCATGTATCGGTTCAATAGTTTGTTAGAGAGTTAAGTTAGTATCAGTGAAACGAAAAAATATAAGTCTATGAGCTTTTTCTTAAATACTACTTGCATGTATAAACTTAATAACTAATTATTAAAATGATGTAAAAGCTAAGATAAGCTTGCAGAATTTGTAGTGAAAAAATTAATAAGTAAAATACGGGTTACTCAAAGTAATTTGCTTTTATTTAGCAGAACCAAAATATAATACCGGGATGCACTAATTTCGCTCATGTAAGCTTCTCTGCATAACCCGAAGGTTGACTGATAGAAAATTTTTTTAGCATTAAGTCTATACTGCGTTTACCGTACTTGTTCAGTAAATATTAAATAAATAAAAATAATAAATAAATATAGCAAAATGAAAACTCCGTGGTCTTTGTCATTGCCAAATAGTGAGAAAGCATAAATGTCCGGCACCGGGATCAACATAGCCCTGAATATAGCTTAAGACCATGGTATTTCTCGACTAATGTAAGTTTATCTATATGGGTAGTTTGAATAAATAAAACTCTTGAGGGATTAGTCCTAATGCCCTATCCCTGCCTCCGACTATTTATTTTAAATTAACAAATTCAGCTAATGAAAAATGACATATATTTTTTTTTCAAAAAGTCCAAAATATATGTGATACACTTTGCCCAACGTACATTCAAATAGCGCCTTTTTCCAATTTCGCTTAACAGGTGCTATAAAAGTTTATGAAGATTGAACGCACACTGGGGCGGATGCACCGTTTTGCAGACAAAAAAACTGGAGCATGGAGCGAGCTCATGAAAATTAATAACCCTTTCGGCTGAACCTTTCGGCTCCCACTGTTTCTGCATTCGGGAATTTTTATCTGCAATTTGTCTTCTCTTCAACTTTTTTCCCCGATACACAGGCTGTTACAAAACAACTACCTAATTACTTCTCCATAATAAAACCGTGCGAAATTGAAAACAGTTACACCAGATAATTGGCCGCGGACAGTAATAAGGGTGCAAAATACATAAAAAGAAAGTTACAATTACAAGCAAAAACCCCTGTCAATTTCAATATCTCATCTTCTTGTCCGAAAAATTGCGAAAAATATCGGCCATCCATTTTTCTCAAAAATTAAGGTGAAACAGCCGAAAACTGGTAGGACGGCAGGTCGTCGCATCGCCTTATACGTCGGCTGCAGCATAAATGATTCAAAATTGTTTCCGCGAGCGTCCCAGACGGCACAAAAAACACGTGTCACAGCAATAAATCATTCGGAGCTGGCGAGTTGAGTTTACTCGATTAAACGAACCATTCGATTGCCGATTCGATGCCACGATTGCATACTCGAATACTTGCATGTGTTTATAGAGAGAGTTGTAAGTAAGAATGTCGTCGGTCGCTTTTTGTTTAAACTCTTTTTGAAAGTACGTTTTTCTTGGAGTAATTTTGTAAGAACAATTAGTGATTAAAGTTAATAGGTGGAGTTTAATGCTTTTTACAAAATTGTAATCTTTAAACCGTGTCAATGCGGCCATTAAGTGATGTTTTGTTTACTTTATAGGTATTTACTTATTTACATTAAATTTTGCATTTTATTATTCAGAATGGCAGGCACATGAACGAAAAAACAACTTATTTTATGAACAAATTAACATATTATTAAGTCATGATCATACTTACTGTCACGTCTTCTTTCCTTGCAGGGTAGACAGATCCCGTGTATTGAACGTGAAGGTAAAGCGTTCTTAGGTCATATCCTATAGAAAACCTTACCTTACGACAGTCTTTTCTACCAGAACGAAAGGTTACCTGTGTTTTTCTCCGTACCACAAAAAGTATACAAAAATTTATTAAAATTAAAATTAAAATTCATTTATTTCAGGTATCTAATGACCCATATTAAGCAACATTACAATAAATTAAAAATAAGTTCAAAATTAAAATTAAAAAAATTAAAAATGGTGAACGGTTTAGAAGTTAAGTCAAAAAACGTAACAAATAAAAAAATACAGCAACATTTTTTTCAATAAGTTAATATTGACTATTAATTATTTTTAGGGGTGAGTATCTGGCTTGTAAGATTTGTAAATGTATAATTTTAGGGTTATTTATTAATTTTGCGCAACTTTAATTTATAACTGGGTTAAAATTTAATTTATATCCAGATTATTTTTTGTTGTGCAATTGACAAGAAGAAAATATTGGATCAGTTTCAGTTTCAGTTTACTTATTTCATTAAACAATAATAACATTGTGTCGGAAATTACAAGCACATAATTACATAAGGTACCTACAGACATAAATATTAATTCGCGTCCTGTCCTATCTATTCCATACAATAACTCAGATGACATTCCAACTGATATTCAAAAATTATTACAATTTACAATTAATTAAATACAATAAACAATGAGATTTTGTTTCAAAAGCAATTATTATATTTTATTTTAATACCTCTCCTATTATATATTCAAAATATTACCTATTAATAGCAGCTACGTTAATAAGAGGCAATAAAAATTCCTTTTACGATTATTTAATAAATTTGGAACTATGAAATTCCGTTTGTTCGTTTAAAAGCCGGGAGCTTAGTAGATAAGCTACTAAAATCTGAACTTTCTAGGGTCATCTCGGCCTCTTAAATCTTCTTGGATATAACTGTCTTGTTAGCTGTTACTGTGTTAATAATTATCACGCCTATTAGTGTTTTGGATTTATGATACTTTTTTATTGTGATTTATGATTTTTTAATGTCAAATACAGCAATAAAAATACTTATAAAAATCAATAAATAGTTAACTAAAGTCGTAACTTGTCTTTTTGTAATTTGTATCGTATTTTATGGTGTTTAATATTTGAGATTTTAAATATTTAAAACTTAGTATAAAATACAACACAAACAGAATTTAATAACTAATACATTTGAATATAAATAAAATAAATGTTTTCACAAAATTAATTATTTAGTTAAAGTTCCTCCAACTAGGAGACACTAAATATTAATTATCTTACTAATTTTCAATATACAAATGCGAGCTCCGTGGCGCAGCGGTCAACACGCCGGCCTGTGACACGGAAGGTCCCGGGTTCGATCCCCGGTCAGGTCAAGATGAAAAATTATCTTTTTCAGATTGTCCTGGGTCTTGGATGTTTATCTATATATGTATTTGTTATAAAATAAAATATAGTATCGTTGAGTTAGTATCCCATAACACAAGTCTTACTTAATAAGAACTTACTTTGGGGCTAGCTCAATCTGTGTGATTTGTCCGTATATATTTATTATTATTATAAATGATTTTTTTTTTAAAACTGTTTTTTGAGGAGGCGTATTTTATTATTTATTATTTTTTGGTTATTCACCTGGCATATCCAGTTTGGTCCATAACTCTTCTGAAACATGTTTTTTCAGCTTATATTTTGTATTTCTTGTTTGTTTGTTGACCTATTTCAAATATCCATTAAATATATTTTGTTCATCTCCCTCTTTTAAACTTAACAGTATTAACTGCACATATCACTTTAAATTAAAAAAAATCATGATTTCAAACTAATCACACATATTTGAACATTTATAGAAACAAAATACGGCAATGTGCCGTAAGTACTCTGAAAGATAGGCTCACATCTCAACAATCTGGTTTCCAACGGACGGTCATAGGAACGAAGACCTAAGACGAGGTGGTCGGATGACTTGCGGGCATTTGACAAGCTTTGGAAGGAAACGACCAAACACAGAGATGAGTGGGTTTTCGGTGGGAAGTCAAGGGGTTCAGTTGTCGTTTGCCTTATAAAATTTTGCAAATTGATTTAAGTGGACTTTATAATATGAAATTGGTGTAGTTTGGTGTTATAAATGCTCGTGCTCGAGAACAATTTGTGAAATAGTTAAAGGAGACTGTTAAATGGACTCGTATAGATTTGTCGCCAAAATCTCCCACGAGGCTGCCAAAGAACATACGCCATCTTTGATGCCACATACCGTACAACACCGATACTGATACTATCTCATTATACTGGAAATTGGCAGAATCACTGAAATCTCGGTGGAAGCCATAATTAAAAAGAAGAAAGAAAAGAAAGAGATGAGTGGAAAGAAGGAGGGGAGGCCTTTGCCCAGCTGTGGGACATAATATTATATGCCTAACAAGAAAGTAACAAAATAAAAATTGCGCAGTTAGTATAAATGAGCTCCGTAGGGCAGTAGCTATCACGCCAACCTGCAACTTGAGGGTTTCTGGGTTCCATTCCCGGTCTGGTTACAATGGAAAAGGATCATATTTAGATTGGCCTGGGTCTTGGATATCTATCAATGTAAGTAGGTATCTATTATTAAATTTAGTATCGTTGTTCCTACGACACAAGTTTACAACTTATTGTCGGGCTGGCTTAATTTGTGTGACAAGTCCCTATTTATTTATTTATTATTGTTTAATACCGTTACGATATGAACCTGAGAAGAATTGAGTCAAAATATTTTAAACTCGATCGAATACGTTTTCAGCCAAATTCGGCAACTACAAGAAAAAATACCACTCGTAAATAACAAATACACTTGCATAAACGGTCTACATGTGTACGTAGACTTATAAAGAATGAGACAGAACAGACACGCCAATATACGTGAAAATATGAAATTAATTCATTATTATTTTTTAAATTTCACGTTTCAAACAACCTATTATTAATAATTGTCTCGGTTATCACGATGGATGTACTAGAAACATTAGCGGAAATAAATAAGTAAGAAGATTCGTGCTATGTCCTGTTGACAGTAATGATTATTTGCTTCTTTTTAATGTAATTAGTTGAAAAATACGTCAAATTGTGTTATTTTTTTAGTTATATTGCTTTGCACGAATAAGTAATGATTAATCAACACGTTTAGATTGTTTCCTTGGCTGGTTAGGTTGAACTATAATTCTATATTTAACAACGGGTCGTTCACGTCACGAGTCCGAAACTTAAGTCGACAATCCCAAAAAATAGCACGTGAGTTACCTATTATTATATAAAATGTCTTTTTCTACTCCTGTACTGTAATCTGTCATTTATATGGTCAAGAACACAAACATAAGAACATCCATAATAAGTCTATACTCTATTCTTCATAACAGTATGGCTCAGCAGTACTATAATGTAGCTATAACGATACGGCTAGCAGCCACAGGCTATTAAACCTAGATTTCGTGATTGCAAAAGAAGTTTTTTTTTTTAACTGAATGCATTGCTGCTAACAACTTTTTTCATGAGTCTAGCGAACATTAATTTAAAAAGAAAAGGTAATCATAGACACAAAATTTTGCCATGTTTACATTATCTGCGAGTTAAGTAGTTAAACTCAAAATTTATGTTTTACTAGCTTTACCTTTTTTTTTTTTTGAAAGTCTTAGAAAAAATATTGTATGCAACGGTTTTATAATTAGGTCTTAAAAGGCTCGTATGGCGCCTCTATTAGCGATATTTGCTCGCTTTGCTCACTTATATCGCTACCCGCGCCACTCACCTTTTAAGACCCATATTATAAAACCGTTGCATAAAATAGTATTATCTCACGATAATTTTTATGATATAATTGAACCATCGTGCTGTAAAAATATTTGGCAATAGTTTTACGACCAGTTGATATGTCACCCTTTACTAATTATTATTACAGACAATATTCAAAAAAATCGGCAAGTTGGTAAGACCAAAAGTAAAGATAAAAATAATGTTCGTGAAACGTCATTCAATACAAAATTTATTTTTTGAGAGTTTCGAGTAAATATCCCTTCTGATATTCTTTAGTCTGTGGGTAGACGCATGCTAAAAAATGTAATTAAAGTGGTCAGTGCTCCCATAATACTTGGGATGTTTCGGTGCACCGTAGCGCAATTCGAGGTATTGTCCTCAGCGCAAAATTGAGCCATAAATATCGCACACGTAATTTTCGATTGCGAAATTTTGTCTCCAAAATTTACATATTCTGCCCACTGGGACTTCACACTTTTTTACATGTTTAATGGCAGTGCATTGTTGAAATAATGAGAACGGTGTAATTGTTTACCTAATTTATAACAACGTTATTAATTTTTAGGGTTCCGTATAAAAATGAACAAAACGGAACCCTTATGGGTTCACTCGTGAGTCGTTCGTCAGTCTGTCCTATCCCCTCAAAATCTACAGGACCAAATCAGGTGAAAATCGTGTGACTGAAACTGAAAGAGTAGCAACGCTTTGAGTTTGAGTCACACGATTACATTTTAATCCTAGCTTTATAGTATCGTTTTACAAAGTTATATAGTTGAGGAGCCCGATGGTCCAGTGGGTGTGAGCTCTAAGAGCGCTTACATATGTTAAGCAACCCCTGGTGCAGTCCCTACTTGGATGGGTGACCGCAAGTGGCATAAAAATATCTCGAGCTCCTCCGTGCTTCGGAAGGCACGTTAAGCCGTTGGTCCCGGTTGTCATCGTTAATGGCAGTCGTTAAGCTATGTCAGATGCCTTAAGGCAGCTTGAAAAATCTGACACCAGTGATGTCCACTTACACATACGAAAAACAAAAACAAAAAACAAACAAAGTTATATGGCCACTCGCACGTGTTCTTACGGCTACTGCACAGTTATCACAACACGGGCACTACAAGAGTGGTAGTAGTAGCCTCAGGCTTGCTAGTTTAATTAATACTACCGAGTTTATTTGCACTTTATTTGTATTTCAGACTATTTGTTTGCTCGGGGTTGCTTTACATGCGGAAACGCTAATAACTCTCTCGCCCACTAAGCCATTGGGCTCCTCTGACAAAACTTAGTTACAAAGCTATATTGCCTGACTCGCACGTGTTCTCACGGCTACTGCACAGTATGATTACTGTGCAGTAGCCGTGAGAACAGTAGTCACGACACGAGCACTCCGAGTGGCATTGGTAGCCTCAAGCTTGCTAGTTTAATTGATACCACCGAGTTTGTTCGCACTTTATTTGCATTTGAGACTATTTGTTTGAACAACCTTTACAGTGCTGTTTTACAAAGCTATATTGCCACTCGCACGTGTTATTACGGGTACTGAACAGTAGTCATGACACGAGTACCACAAGCGGTAGTGGTATTTTTTTTTTTTTGTTTTATGTCAGAGGACGGCAAACGAGCAAGCGGGTCACCTGATGGTAAGTGATCACCGCTGCCCATGGACTAATGTAACACCAGGGGTATGACAAGAGCGTCGCCGGCCTTTTGTTTTCCCTCCCCAGAGGGGAGGGGGGATGGGCCTCCGGCTCTCTCACTCACCGAATGAAGCATAGAAGCTGTAAAACTACTACTCAAACGTCGATTTTCTGTGAGAGTGTGGTACTTCCCCGGACGAGCCGGCCCATTCATGCTACCAGCTGAAGTGATTTGTGCCGGTAGCGTGGCTCTACCACAACGAAAAGCCTCAGGTGGTAGCCTCAGGCTTGCTAGTTTAATTGATACCACCGAGTTTATTTATTTAATCGCGTACAAAATATAAAGGCACAATAGGTAGACTTAATGCTAAAAGCATTAAGTCAACCTTTGAATTCTGCAGAGAATTGTAGGAATTAACTTTTTTCGAATTTGAGACTATTTGTTTGAACAACCTTTACAGTGTTGTTTTACAAAGCTATATTGCCACTCGCACGTGTTATTACGGCTACTGAACAGTAGTCATGACACGAGTAACACAAGCGGCAGTGGTAGCCTCAGGCTTGCTAGTTTAATTGATACTACCGAGTTTATTTATTTAATCTTGTACAAAATATAAAGGCACAATAGGTAGACTTAATGCTAAAAGCATTAAATCAACCTTTGAATTCTGCAGAGAATTTTAGGAATTAACTTTTTCGTATTTGAGACTATTTTTTTGATCAACCTTTACAGTATTATTTTTTAAAGCTATATTGCCACTCGCACGTGTTATTACGGCTACTGAACAGTAGTCATGACACGAGTAACACAAGCGGTAGTGGTAGCCTCAGGCTTGCTAGTTTAATTGATACTACCAAGTTTATTTATTTTATCTTGTACAAAATATAAAGGCACAATAGGTAGACTTAATGCTAAAAGCATTAAGTCAACCTTTGAATTCTGCAGATAATTTTAGGAATTAACTTTTTTCGTATTTGAGACTATTTTTTTGATCAACCTTTACAGTATTGTTTTACAAAGCTATATTGCCACTCGCACGTGTTATTACGGCTACTGAACAGTAGTCATAACACGAGTACCACAAGCGGTAGTGGTAGCCTCAGGCTTGCTAGTTTAATTGATACTACCGAGTTTATTTATTTAATCTTGTACAAAATATAAAGGCACAATAGGTAGACTTAATGCTAAAAGCATTAAGTCAACCTTTGAATTCTGCAGATAATTTTAGGAATTAACTTTTTTCGTATTTGAGACTATTTTTTTGATCAACCTTTACAGTATTGTTTTACAAAGCTATATTGCCACTCGCACGTGTTATTACGGCTACTGAACAGTAGTCGTAACACGAGTACCACAAGCGGTAGTGGTAGCCTCAGGCTTGCTAGTTTAATTGATACTACCGAGTTTATTTATTTAATCTTGTACAAAATATAAAGGCACAATAGGTAGACTTAATGCTAAAAGCATTAAGTCAACCTTTTAATTCTGCAGATAATTTTAGGAATTAACTTTTTTCGTATTTGAGACTATTTTTTTGATCAACCTTTACAGTGTTGTTTTACAAAGCTATATTGCCACTCGCATGTGTTATTACGGCTACTGAACAGTAGTCATAACACGAGCACCACAAGCGGTAGTTGTAGCCTCAGGGTTGCTAGTTTAATTGATACCAACGAGTTTGTTCGCACTTTATTTGTAATTAAGACTGTTTGTTTGAACAACCTACAGAATTTTTTTACAAAGCTATATTGCCACTCGCACATGTTATTATGGCTACTGAAAAGTCAATAGTCAATATTCAACAATTTTATTCATCTTAAGATATTTTAAATATCACTTGGTGAACGTCAATTTACATTTACAATTGATTCACAATGTTATGTTATTGTTGACGTCAATAAGTTACTTAAAGCTAAGTTACTTAAAGCTAAGTAGTCATAACAAGAGCACTACGAGCGGTAGTAGTAGCCTGAGACTTGCTAGTTTAATTGATACTACCGAGTTTATTCGCACTTTATTTGTATTTGAGACTATTTGTTTGAACAACCTTTATAGAACTTGGTTTGATGGATTTGTTTTTCGTGTGTGTAAGTGGCCAACACTGGTGTCCGATTTTTCAAGCAGCCTAAAGGCATGTGAAATAACTTAACGACTGTCATCAAGATGCCAGTCGGGAACAACGGATTAACGTGCCTTTAAAAGCACGGAGGAACTCTACATATTTTATGCCATTACCGGTGACCAATCCAGACTGCACCCGGGATTGCTTTACATGCAGAAGCGCTAATAATTATTTCACCCACTAGGCCATTGGGCTCCTCTGACAGAACTTTGTAATAAAGTTGACGAGCTCCGTGGCGCAGCGGTCAACACGCTAGCCTCCGACACGGGGGTCCCGGGTTCGATCCCGGTCAGGTCATGATGGAAAACGATCTTTTTCAGAATCACCTGGGTCTTGGATGTTTATCTATATAAGTATTTATTATATAATATGATATTGTTGAGTTAGTATCCTGCGACACATATGAATAGTTTGAATAAATATTATTTTATACTATTAGTATCTTGTATTCCGGCCTTATCGTGTATAAGTACTACTAGTATAAAATAATATTTATTTAAACAATTCATAATCTGTATCCAAATAAATCTTCCGCGCTTAGTTCCCACACCTATTCTATTAGCTACAGGGTGTTCAATTTATCTGCGTGGAATAGCCACTCCGCACGCTACGCCAGATGGTTCAATAATGCGAACGGAAACCTGTTTGCACAATTCAATTCCTGCAAATGCAATGTAGTCTGAAATTATAATTTTTACGTCATTGATAGTTTTATTTTCAAAATAATATTTCGGAAAATATCCGTAACAGAATGACAAACAGAAAAAAGGGTGTAAAAAAATTAAATTAATTATTTAATGTTTTTTCTATATTATTATATTATTTGTCTTGATAAATTTTTAATGCGTATGCTTAATAAAATATGTTTAGTGTAGAGATACTCGAGTTTAAATGTACGAGTAATAAATACATATATAGTATACACAATAAATCAATGATAATCCAAAAACAGGAAGGTGCTGGTATATGCAAGCACTTCCAAACGTTCGCATTTGAAATCCTTGGAGGCCTTTGTCAAAAACAATCGAAATGCAAGTCTGTTATCATTTAACAGCAACAATGTTCGCATATTGTCAACCGCAGTCGCTACTGTAAATGCCAAAGCATCAATATGAAGTAATTTTGTCATGTTAACAATAAATACTATCAATATAATATAAGATTATAGATATATAATATCAATATAAGATTAGGATAAGCGTCGCAATCCAGCGTGGCAATGCAGCCAGCATCCTTGCCAACATGCCACATGGGCATGAATTTTTAGATTTATAAGTTTATTTTATTATGTTAAAGTAGTTTAGTTTATTCGTTTTTATTTATAGACAGTATAAGTTTTTTTTTATTTATCACATGTATATACCATTATTATTTTCTAATAAACATATATATGTATTAAATTAAAAAAAAAAAATATAAGATTGTTTTGAAATATTTACTAATAAAATAAACTTTGTTGTCATTTTAAAGCAATAATAGACGTCAACTGACTAGTGCAATTACTGCTGTACAAGTCAAAGTGTCAAATCAAAATGTGGGTATAATCTCGCATTTACAATCAAAATCAAAACATTTATTCAGAAAATAGGCCTTTGCTGGCACTTTTTCCCGTCATATCATATTTAAAATTATCTTATTAGATAATATGTATTTATTAATTGTGCAAAAGCTACAGACTACTAGCGTTTTGGAACCGACCACTGTACGCCAAAATAATCTCTTATCAACAGAGTTTTGGTCACCTACTCGCCTGATAGGCTTTACATGATTATGTATATTTATTCATTATTGTCTTTTTCTTTCTTTTCTTTTACTATTTTTATATAACAATTTCAATATACATAGATTTATTATTTTTGGAACATGTTTATGTTAACGATCGAGTGTGCAAAGATAATAAACAACATATGATACTTAAAGTAGTCTCAAAGAGGCCGAGTAGACCAGTCCAATAAATTAAATTGATATAAAATAATTTTGGAATACTTCTCATAATATTTATCCTTGTTTAAAAAGCTCATCTAAAAAATAACAATAAGCGAAACGCAACTCAACTGTCATTTTACAGCAATAATGATCGTCGATTGACAATCCCAATCGCCGTTGTAAATGCCAACGTATGAAATAAAATCAATGTGACGTAATTTTTTCGTGTTAACAAGAAATATAAATATTTTACATAAACACAAAGTTGATATGCAACTCCAGTGAGTATTTATTTTGATAAAAAAATATAATTTTAAGGTGCAGACAAAATGTTTTACATTTAAGAAGGTGTTTTTACCCACGACGGAACGGAGCAGGTATATGTGTTTAGGGTGAGAGATGTTTGTTTGTGTGTGCGTTTGTGCAAAGTAATGTTCCCACCTATCTTCTAAACTAATGATCCGATTTTGATGCGGTTTTCAATAACGGATTTGTGTTTGATGAGTTCATGTTTTAGACAGGTGTCATGGCTGTTACTCACTAGGGGGCGCCACAATATTAGTGCAAAACAATGTTGAGTCGTGGGTTTTTTTAAAATTTTTAATTTTGCCTAATAATACATAAAGTTTTCCGCAATTCACTATGTCACTGAAGAAGTTAAAAAATAAATCTGGCTATTCAAAAGTATTTATTTATTTATTTATGTCCGTATGCATCAGGAAAGATGGGCCCATGTCGCTACCTTTTGGAATCCGACAGACGGAAGAGAGAGGAAGACCCAGAATAAGATGGTCGGCTGAATTATACCACTATGAGAGTAACTGGAAAGAGAAGGCTGACATAATAAGCTAATAAAAAAAATATTTAGCCGCTCGGACCATTTGTATAAGTAAAAGATAATATGAGGATGGATTTTTCTTTTTTACCTAGCATTGTTCATAAATGGGTTAAATCACTCCTTCGAGGGAACGTCAATGGTATATTTACGCACTTGAATATGCTAAGAAAACGGAATCACTCTTGAGGCGAAAATCAACCTGAAATAAAATACACTTAAGTCACTAAATAATCATTCCTCAACAATAAAATAACTCACATTACATATTTTGTGAGATTTATTTACTCTGACCTAAATAAACAAAACTGGGTAAAAGAAATAAATTCGTTAAACTGCGTAAATTAAAATATTATACAGATAAAACAAAATTATGTAATGTGTCCGTAAAAAGTGGAGTTTATGAGTGAACTTTAAAGCTTCAGTGATCGCTTCATTTCACGTTATTTTATTGTGTTTATCGCGACTCATCTTTAAATATTATCGTAAATTTTAAGACTGAGTGGACACGTTTGTTAATGTTTTACGTTAAATTACACGGGAAAATTTACACTACTTGGGAATGCGAAATGAAACGTAATGATAAATTTACTTTTTAAGGTTAAAATTATGTCAAAAAAGTCATTTTTAATACATTTAGTATTCAAATGAGATCGAAGCTTGGATCGTAATGTTGGGTTTTAAGGACTAGGCCCTTTTTCTTTACACCAATCACGTCGTATGATGCTAGTACTCAGTAAGATAGCTGTTATATTCATCAGTTACATAGTCTATGACACTCTAGGGAAAAACTACGTATAATGACACCTCACACTTCAAAATTGATCCAGCCGTTTAGGCTATAGGAAGAAACAATGGAACAAACATACTTACATTCGATATACAAACATACATACGCGTGAAAAACATTATCCTCCTAAAAAAGGCATGTATTGTTTTCGAGTTCATCTAAATATTTAGGAAAGTATTATCTTGTGTGAGTATTTTTATTCCACAATTCCTTCTCAGATTTGTATGTTTGGGGTAGCGTTAGAATCCTTACACCCTCTCAAGTAGTATAGGCTTTATTTTCTTCTTTTTTAAAATAAAAAAATACTAGTCTATTCGACAAAATATTTTTTTTTTGTTTTTAGCTGAATCGGCGGTATACCTTGAATCAGTAGATTTTCTTTCAGAATAAAATTATTGGCCCGGTTAACAGCAAAAAATCAACTTTAAATTTATTACACTTCCCATATATACGAGCAAAAACGTCTAGGCGTAGTGAAAACAAGCATAACTCAACAAATCGAATACCAAGCAATACCTGCAACTGTTTTACATAATTTAATTACAAATGACAAATTTAAACGCCGAAAATGGCGGTAAATATTTAAATTTCCTGCCTTGCCCGTAAATACATGTTTCAATTATACAAAACGGTATGGCGATAGCATGACAGAAATGCGAGTATGGGCCATATCGGGTTAACATATTAGTCGGCTTGAAAAACTACGGCTGATATAAACTTAGGACTAGTGTGTTCTACTTTGAGCTTTCAATGTGCACTCAAAGGTTTGGTAGAAGGTTTTATACAGAACTAGCTTTTACCAATAGCATATATATAATATATGCTAGCTCTCTTCTTATAGCTAATATATGGCTCTGGTAGTACAGGGAGGGTCGTGCTCCTGCAGTGGAGACTAGAAAGACCTGATGATGATGATGATGATGATGATATATATAATTTTGGCGTTTGCCAAGTGGTTTATTGCAAACCCTACGGGAACCGTAATTTTTCCCGGAATGAAAGGTACCCATGTATATTAAAGTATTCTAACCTATTTGTATGCTAAATTGCAAGAAGATGGGTTAGGTAGATAAAGCGTAAAGCGGTCACAAACACATATACAAACTCATTTTCGCACTTATAACATTAGTTGGGGGTTACATTTGGATGTTTGCTTTTAAGTCCAAAAAATCGGGTGCTCGTGTGTATTTTAATCTTGCAAGTTCAATTCACTAATTTTTTGGTGCCTGATCAAACAAAAATATTTTCATTATCAGTAAAATCTAATGAAACATAGTTGATATGATGAAAGAAAACTCATTACTCACAAAATTTAAGAGTACTAATAAAATTACTAAAAGTTTACATGAATCATGTCTTGTTTTAAATTTTACTTGTTAGTTCGAAAGTTTTATAGAAACTAAAATTTAATTTGTTAGACTAAAAATATAATTTAAACAACAAACGTTTAAATTTACCACTCAAGGAATAATAAGAACAATTTCACCTGTTGTTATTGAAAATCAAAGAACCCAAACATATTTTAATAATGTCAAAAATTCATTCACATGGATACTAAGTAATTATGTTTATAATCGATGATCACCTGACTGGCAATTAATCCTCGATTTACATAAGTTATAAACGTTACCGATAACAACAATATTTAATTTTTAATCGGTCACTACTTTCTCATAGCGTGATTCTTAATTACAAGCCCGATAAATATGCAATATTTCACGTCCATAATAACTGGATTAAAATTTAAATCGATATTCCAAAAATCGATTTTCATCTCACAATCGAAGTTTGTCGTGCCTGTATACGGAGCAAGCATCGGAGGTAATAAATTTGGCGCAATAAGGTATGTAAGTAAGAACCTTATCTTTGAACTGGTAGAATGAGATCGATTTCTCATTGTGATGTCAGTATTTTTTGTAAATTTATTTTATTTGAATGATCATAAGTTCATAATTTTTTGACGTTCGAATGAAATTGCATAGTTCTTATCCTAATTCTAACTTCCTAACTAATATTATAATTGCGAAGGTGAGTTTGTTTGTTTATTTCTTTGTTTGTTTGTTACGCTTTCACGCCGTATCTACTGAACCGATCATCATGAAATGTTGCATACACATTAGGTTAGGGTACTGAGAAGGACATTGGCTATATCTTGCGGGAAGAACCACGGGTAACAACTAGTTTAATAATATTTAACACAAAAAAGGTGGTGAGAATCCGGAATGTTACTAATGAAGTCAGGAACGAATGGTAACTATCTATATTAATATTGAATACGCTCCGAAACTACTGAACTGATTTACAAAATTCTTTCTTCTAAAGAAAGTTAATTTTGTGAGTGAAAGGCTTTAATTTACGCAAATGAATTAGTGGGAAAATTGTTAGTAAAGTAATATTTAGTTTACGCAAAAAAGTTGAGAATCCCGAATGTTAGTAAAGCAGTCAAGAAAGAATCATAAATATAATATACTAGCTGTTACCCGCGGCTTCACCCGCGTCATTTATAGCCTATGTAGTTCTCAGTACCCTAACCTATATATATGCAAAATTTCATGATGATCGGTCCAGTACTCCCGGCGTGAAAGCGTAACAAACAAACAAACAAATAAACAAACAAACTCACTTTCGCATTTATAATATTATAGTTAGGATTCTTTTATTAGAAGCAATATTTACTGTGTTATGTGTTTGACTTTTGATTTCATTCGGAGCATAAATGAGTGATATTGATTTCTAAAATAGAGCCACTTAAGATTCGCATGCGATAGTTTGATGATTCGTGTCGTATTCGTTGCAGTAAGAGCGTTTCAGAAATCGCACACCTGATTTCACCAATATTTCTTTAGGAGTCATAATTAATTGTTCGTATTTGGCCGTAATTGTTTTTAATGGTGATGCTCAAAGACAAGTTTGGTGAATATTGAATATTCATTGGACGTTCCGGGAAGAGTGGTACAAGTGACACCAGCCCACTTGTAATGATGATTGCAGGTTGTTTTCAAAAGATTATGGGGTCATTTTTTAAGTCGCAAAAGTAAATCAAATTTTATTTCTATCCTTGAAATTATAAAGATCTTCAAGTCTAAATATCAATATATATCCTAGCATTTTTTTTTATATCATAGGATGGCGAACGAGCAAGCGGGTCACCTAATGGTAAGTGCTCACCGCTGCCAATATGTAACACATGTAATAATATTGTGTTAATTAATTATATAACACAGCATTCGCCTTTATTATACCTCTTTGTTATTTAATTCTATTTGTTTTAATAGAAAAGGTAAGATATAAAAAAAAGAAAAGCCGGAGACAGCCCAAGCGCAAATACTTCAGGGTAGCTTCGAAACGTAGACTAATACCTGTAAAAATAAAGCGCAAGTATTTGCACGCGCTGGGAGGCCGTCTTCCATAATTTTCAGATAATAAAATTGTAATCACACAACACACCACAATCTTTTGTTAGAATAATTGGAGAGCATAATAAAGATCTATTTATTTATTTACTTAGACACAGCACGAGCAAACCAAATTGATATTAGATCTATTCCACGCATCCAGATCACCCGCAACCAATAAATCAGGAGTTTCCAAATACGACAAGATGGACGCCTTGTATGGCCGCTCCGAATGCGAAAAATGTAGAGATTAACAGAACGATAACTTACGTACATAATGCAGTATGTCATATTTGGTATCATATCCCTATGGTGTAGTTTATATTTAACTATAGATATTTAAAAAAATCACATTTTTTAAACTTTTTTCACTGGTGATTGAGTACGCAATTGCAAAAAAAAAATTACACGGGCTAATAAGACCATTCTCCTAAAGCTACTGATATAATCTTTTTAGCGTTATGACTATTACTGATAATACTAATGTTAATTTTGATAATAGTTTATAACGACTGATGAAGAAACGGTATACAAAGCGTTCTGGTTTTGTCATAACTTACATTTAATTGTAAGGAAAATGCATTCGAAAGATATCTAATGATGTAAAATAAAACAACATATTACAGCCGCAATAAAGTATTTCGGAGTAGTTTTTTTATTGAATCAAGTACAAGCGCAGATTGAGCTATATGCGCACTAGCTCATGCATCTTCAGACATGTTAACTAGATTTATTTTCCTAGTAGACAAGCCTTAAATTAAGCAACAAATCTTGTCTGATCCTTGCAGGACTCAGTCCATCCTAATAACTTTTCCTATGGAAATAACGCTGGAATTAAGAAAAAAAAAACATTTATTATTATAAATTGCCCGACCGGCTGAAATTGTTTAGTTAGATACATATCTACAATAAAAATATATTGATGCGTCGCATCTCTTCCTCTATAATTTGCGCCGAATGTTACGCGGACGGAATAAAGCATGGCCGACGTAAATTTATAGGGATATGATGGGTTGCGTAAGCCTGCTATGCAATTTGCAAGGAATATTATTTTTTATTGCGCAGGCACACCCTGCTTACTCCATATTACAACGATATTTATTACTACTACAATACGTAATGACGTTAGTGTTTTATGTTCGGAAATGTGTAATGGAACTGTTCCCTTTAAATGGAGCAACGTAATAAATTTATGATCAACATAGTTTTGTAGTGACGTGGCAGCAACAATTATTCAAATGGAAGTAATTCTGCAAATAAATTATTAATGAACTGTTTTGTATTTAAGGATTGAGATTCTGAATTAAAAGTCAAATTCTGTTAACGGAATTTATTCACTACATAATCCCAACCGGACATCTCACCGGTCTTCAGAGTCATCAAATCCGTACTTTCATACTAACACTAGAAGTAACTTTGTAAGTCTGTCTGGCTTTCACGGTAAAACTACTGAACAGATTTAAGTAAAATTTGGTTCACAGATAGCTTAGAGTCTAAGAAAGGACATAGGCTTCTTTTTAATCCGAAAAAATGGTTAACCAAAGTCACTTCATCATCAATCCTAGCCATGTTCCCATGTCATTTGGGGGTCGGCTCTCCTTATCAAAAGATTGGAGTTGTTGTATTGGCTATTGTTTTACGGCCGGCTGCCACCAGATGCCAAGGATGTAACCCTCTTTTGGGGCTTAGGAGCTACCGTTGACTTTTTGGGGTTCTTCCGCTACCTTCCTTTCTGTGCACTTCATCCGAAGCACACAGCACATCTCCAGGCCTCGCCTGAGCCCTGGAGGTGGGGTTTGATATCAGAGTGTCCTTCTCCGGCCTGTTTGGTCCGTGAGGGGTATTTTATTCCCCCCCTACTCTGTGTATAAGCCGAGTACTCCCCTATTCGCCACCTGGGGACGCGTTCTCTAGGGGTAATGCTCCCCCGAGACTATCTCACGTAAATTCGCATGCGACTTGCACAGCTAGCATTCATACATTAAACAAACCATGTCTTGGTTTTACACTGGGTTCATATAAAATAATATTAATTGTCACTGTAAATATCGTTTGCAGTTAACGTTACGTACACTCGCTGTCAACTGATTTATAATATTTTTGTTTTGTTGTAGATAGACTATATTAAAACTAGTTCTTAGTAAAGTTGTTAACCATTCGATTTTTTGATTTGAGCAATCATCTTCATCATCACGCCATTTTTAGTCTCCACTGCAAGAGCGCGGCCCTCTCTGTACCACCAGAGCCATATATAAGCCAAAGAAGTCAGAGGATTTGGCCCACACTCTCCATTTTAAGCTTGTGTTTCCTAAGTCACCTTCTACGACATTCAAGAAGCATTTGGTGTGTTCCTTTTTTACTCTGCCAGCAAGAATGTAAGTACTTAAATTATTATAAAGTAAGGTCTAGCTTCATTTAGACCAAATGCAGTTGTAGTAAAAAAAATAGGATTTCATCCCCAAAGGATTAAAACTGAAGCATTTTACTAAGCCTCCGCTGTCCATTCGTCCTTTTATTTGTCTGTCGCAGGGTTATATCTATATACCGTCGTCTGTATCACCATACAATATTCAACTACAAAAATCGCTAAAAATTACGTATTTTATATGGGCATTATTATTGATATTTATTTCGTGTTTTCCTTTTTATTGTTAAAGTGACAATTAGATGGTTTTATGTTACACATTTTGTGCAATTTTCAAGCCTTTATCTATAGCGGCCCTGTAACAAACGGGTAGAGAGTGTAGGCTAAAATATAGAGTCTCGTTTTATACCTCATGGGTACGGAACCCTAAAAGCCGTAAGTACACAAGTACAAGATTTAAAATGACAGTGAAGGACGGAAACTTAGAAGACTTAATTTATAGGCATGGTAACAAATAAAAGTATGTATTCTCACGCCGATTGTGGAAGGCAAATAATATGCATAGTTAAATTTTAATATCAGAACTCCTGACAAAATTACAACAATTATTGACAAACTGACACATAAAAAGTGTTGTTAATTGACCGTATTTTAAACAGTCAATTTTGTAACCGTAAAGTGTTAACGTGTTGTTTAAAATTTTACACAACTTTTACAATGCTAATTGTCCGTTTTAATTTCCTATTTAAATTCATACTTTATTAACTGAAAATTATGAGTGTTATAAAAATAACTTTTTATTTTAAAGAATAAAAAGAAATGCAATTTAACTTTCATCTCAGAAAACAATAACGAAATTAGCATTTATTGTGCATACATGTAGATATAATGCATCAATAAGGAACATATTTCTCAGTTAAATAATCAATAATCTTTAAAACGCGGCTCTTATTTTTACAAAATATCAAAGCCTCTTTTACTCGGGAACGCCGTAAGGAAAATTACAATGGGCATGTTGACTAAAATTTTTTTCATGTTGCTATGTAAAGATCTGACAAAAATAAACACAATAGTGACAGGAATACATTTCTAAACAAAAAACTCTTTCAGTTAAAAAAGTTTTAAAGACACATGTTTTTAGACATAAATTTTTAGACGTGAAAACACGCCGCTGAAATGCCTACATATTTGTGACGTCACAAGCTTGTATTTTGTATGGGTGGCGTGAGAATTTTGTTTGGTAGCTATACGAAATATTTCGTTTATGGTAATGGTTTCATAATAAAAGTTGCTATAAATTTTGCAGACTAAAATACAGTATAATTGTAATTAAAGATTTTCATACTTTAAAAAATGGTCCTATTCACCCAACTTAAAAGAAGCTTTAAGATCACTTAACGAATCGATATCAAATTAAAAGTGTTCTTTATAGTGTTTTTAGATAGAAATTAGTCTCATTAGAAACAAATTTTATATAATCTGAACATTAGACAACTACCGTATTCTTCATAATATCTAAATTCGTTAAGGTATTCAGAAGGTATGGTGGAATAAAACTTAACTCACAATACTGAATACATGAACTCATAAAAACCTTTCCTTTTCCCGCCCAACGGATTAAAGTACCTAGCTATCCAACGAGGGAATGTAGCCTTCGTTCTTACTATCAAGGTAGAATTTTTACAAAATGTAGAGTTTTTTACCCAAACTCTTTTTGTGTGGTATTAGTTATATTTTGGTTTAATTTTATTGACATTAAAAAACAGTAAACACTTGACATCTTGTGGTGTTCAGCTTCAGTGTTTTGGAATCAATTTTGATGAGAGCCTTGAACTCTGTGATGAACAATGATCAAATGAAAACAGGTGAGAGACATAACAATGTTGGAAGTATCATGAAAAATCAATACTCATACTTATTATTTTATATATAAATGCGAAAGTGATTCTGTCTGTCGGTCTCGCTTTCACGCCCAAACTACTGAACCAATTTTAATAAAATTTGGTACACAGATAGTCTAGAGCCTGATAAAGGACACATGTTACTTTTTGATTCTAAAAAAGGCTGCTAAATTCACTATTTTTCGCAGACAAAGACGCGGTCACAGCTAGTTTGTATATAAATATATTATGCGTCTCTGACTTGGGGACAGGCAACGCAAGTGAAGTCAAAGATAACAGCTCCTTAGGAAAAATCGGTCTAGTAGGATGCAAACCCAAAACATATCAGTCTCAAACCGTTATGCTACCACCACAAAGTAACAACATTCCACACACCTCAATATCGAACTATTTATTCCAAAGTAACATTTCCTGCCTACAAAATAGACTTACATAAAATATTTACGTCCGACCGTCAACAATAAAATTGAATCACAAATTTGAATTCGAATAACATAATTTCGAAGTGTATACTTGCAATAGTAGCTCAAGAGCATAATAACACCTTGGGTAAGTCGGTTAAACCAATTTCCGATGCAGACTGTCTGGGAATTTTATGAGCTTGCTACTCTATTGTACTGGCGTACAGTTGGTAAAACAATCGTATTTGTAAATAAAATATTATTTAAAATATAGCTGTATTATAAAGTGCAAAACTCGCCTGGAGTTATGGAATTTAGAACAAGTCTTTGAATTTATAAAAAATATAACTTATTTTTGGATATAAAATATGTAAATGAAGGTACATTTATATATTTTTATACAGATATGGGGCACATAGGTTATGTGTTGAGGTTTTTAATAATGATTAGTTACCAAGATATTTCGACGTCATTTTTTTTTATATCGGTACTTATCGGTAGCTTTAAAGATCGACGTTGTGAGCAAACAATAATTTTGTATTGCGATATTTCACATACATCATACACTTGATAGAATAGGATCACACTCATCTGAAGTATTTGCCGACGCTACAGCTAAGACACCGACGTTGCAAGTCGAACAGTGATTGTATATTATAGAGGTACAGTCAGCAGTTCCGCATGCCCGTACACCCAACAGACAGACACGGTTCTGACTTAACCATTGTATTTGCTGACGGTACACCTCTGAAAACCTACGTTGCTAGTAGATCAGCGATTTTGAATAAAGGTATAGTCAGCGGCATCGCATGCACCACACACCTAATAGATACGATTCAGAATTAACCAACGTTTTTGCGACGGTACTGCTCTGAAAACTGACGTTGCAAGTCGAACAGTAATTTTATATAGTACATAGAGGTACAGTCAGCAGCGCTAAGTGCACCGTAGACCGAATAGACACAGTTCAGACTTAACCCACATTTTTGCTGACGGTCCAGCTCTGATATCGGGATATTTGTCTATGTACTCTCTAAACTCCGTCATGCCTTTGTTTCACTGATTAAATTGGCCATTTTTTTTTTGTTTGTTTGCGTGACAGCTTTGTGTTAGCACATGCATCATGTCAATTTATGCCATCAAATCGGTAGTTATGTGTTTACGTCATAGTCTATAAGTAAAGAACATTTTTTTCTACGCTTTTAGACTAATTTAATAATTTAAGATCGAAGTACATTAAACAGTTTTGTACACACACCGTGTACAATACTGTTTAATGTACTAACACGTAATAAAAACGATCTGGATTTAACTGACATTCAATCGTGGAGAATATTTTGTTAAGCTTTAAAAAAATTTATTTGTAGAGTTCTATGGCAAATATTTCTTTTTGCCAGAATTTTCGTTGCTATATTAAACATTTTTTTTGAATGATATGAAAAGAGTATGAAAGACAGTAGACAGAGCCTAGCTAAGCATAAGACCAAAGACCACATTTAGCGTGTTGATTGGGCATATAATTGAAAAACGGAATCCAAATAGTGATAGGTTGCTAGCCGCATAGCCTTACTTAGATTTTCGCCCAAAAAGTAAGGATATCAAAAATATTAAATTCGTGATCCAAAACAAAGACACAACAACAACAAACATTGTATTTATTACACATTACCTTACAACAACTGGACACTTATTAGGCGTTATATAGTATTAGCTTATGTGTTCTTAGGCATAGTGATAAAAAAATCAATATTGTATTTTTTTATATCAGATTCGTTGCCGTGTGGTTCCCGGCAGAGAAGAATAGGACCACTCCAAATTTTCCCGCGGATGTCGTAAAAGGCAACTTAGGAAACTCAAGCTAAGCTTCTTCTTTTCGTGTCGATGGCTCAAAATGTCTAATAAATCCTATATTTTATCCCTCCAGTATGTTGCAACAGCCACGCCACTTGCTGAGGCGTAGTTGAGGTCGTACTTTGTGCAGGTAGTGGGGCACATGGGGCACGACATGAGGTGTGACATGGTCTGGTCTCTTTCACCACATTCACACTGAACGTTATTTTGGTCGATGTAGCCCCACTTGGCTAGGTTATGCTTACATCGGCCTACCCCAGTACGTAGGCGGTTAAGACTTTTCCATGTAGCCCATGGGAGTTGAGATCCCGGAGAAAGCTCTTCAGATGGGGGATCTATATAGTCAGTGGGAGGAGTCAAGCTAAGCAAAGCTTATGAACATCAAAGAGACCTCTCCAACCCGTGACGGCCAGCGTGGAGAGTGTAGGCCAAATCCTCTGACTGCTCTGGTAGTACAGAGAAGGTCGTGCTCCTGCAGTGGAGACTAATAAAGACCTGATGATGATGATATCAGATCCGTTTTATGAATAATAAACATTAATCCTCATTGGCAAAGTAGCTGTTGCGCAATGCCAGATTTCGTTTGACTGCTTGTAAAGTCTGACTTCTTTCTTAAGCATTATTATTATGATGAAGAAGCAACCGTCATTGTTTATTTGGTTCAACCTAGGGGAGACTTAGAATACGAGTGATAATCTTATTCTTTTTTTCTTGATTAAAATTATTTTGTTTTTTAATCAAAGCCAGTTGTTATTCAACTTACCAATCTAATCGACCACTGTGGACAACTAAAGTTACCACTGCAATGAAAATTTTAAACTGTTTATTATATAGGTGACAGGGAAAGTGCTACTGGAGGAATTCGCAATAAATTTTGTAGGCTATGGGACATTAACGTCGTGAAATTGTACATTTTACTGTAATATTCACCTGCTCTAGAATGTATTTCATTTATGTGTAGATCAATGAAACACTATGCTGACTGCGCTAAACCATGCTATACTGAGGACAAAAGCAACATTACAAGTACATTATTATCATCTCAGCCATCAAGAATTTCACTGCTGGACATATTACAATGATGACATAATTTTTTTCCAATTCAATTTTTATCATGACATTTAAATCAATGCACACTCAGTCCACATATATATAAGTAGTTTATAAGGTCTAACTAGAATTGTGAGTTGACGTCGCTTGGAGAAAATGCGCTGTGCAGTTTATTGCCGCTTCTGCATTCCGCTTTGGAAGCGGCCTAAACTTAGCCATAAGTAATTATAGACGTCAACAATTTTTTTTGTTGTAAAAATTGTAAACACAAATATGACAATTAATAAGTGTTCAAAGAAACCTATATTAAATAAACGATTGAATCTGAATCTGCATCTATTGGTCTCGTCAAGCATGGAGGGTTTTGCCGCAGTTTATTCAGCTTATCTCAATGTCAACGTTGCTGTCCATCGAAACCGTTTTTAACCGTGGGAAGGGTAGGATATTTGCTGGGCAAGAGGGAATGGGATAAAGGTATTTACGATTTTTTTTTATATAGGGACATATCACACAAATTGAGCTAGCCCCACAGTAAGTTGTGAACTTGTGTCGCAGGATACTAACTCAACGATACTATATTTTATAATATATACTTATATAGATAAACATCCAAGACCCAGGTGAATATGAAAAAGACCTTTTTCCATCTTGACCTGACCGGGGATCGAACCCGGGACCCCCGTGTCGCAGGCTAGCGTGTTGACCGCTGCGCCACGGAGCGCGACGATCCTACATGCTTGGATGGATTGGGGATATGTAAGTAGCAAATCTGGAGGCTGGGCGCGGGTACCCGATGCCATAGCTGTAACCACCGGATAGGCAGTTAAGGATGGCACCCCTGATAAAACTCTATTTGGTAATTGGTTTGGTAACAAACTAGTATGACCACGAAAAAATAGTCATATTACTTAATTGCTTTTAAAATTAAAAAGTATTGTTCAACTTCTTTAGGAAAGATTCATTGGATAATGGTTAACACGCCAGCCTGCGACATGAGGGGTACAAGATTCGTTCGCAGTCTTAAAAAAACATTATTCAGATTGGCTTGGGTCTTAGATATTTAACTATTAAATATTCTATTATAAAATACAGTATCGTTAAGTAAGTATCCTAGGACACTATATTACAACTTATCGTGGGATTAGCTGAATTTGCGTGATATGTTCTCCACTCCTACGCAAGTCTTCCCGTGGATGATTAGAAGACGACCTAGTAAAAACAAGCTTAACAAAACTTATAAACATCTAAGAGACGTCTACAGTCCGTCTGGCCAGCATGAAATTGTAGGCCAAGTGCCATGACTGCTCTTGCTAATTTATGGCTCTGGCAATACAGAAAGAGTCATGCTCCTGCAGTGAAAGCTTAAAAGTATATAAACAGTGTAAGTATTGTAATCAAACAACAGTGGCACTGCCACTGTTTTTGTAGGCGAAATAATCTGACTGCTCGCCCCCGTGGCATGGCACGCGCGACAACGTTTATCAACTATCGCCATCTTGTTTTTCGCAATACTGAAGAGCGAGAAGTAGATAGTTTATCGCGCGATATAAACGGCGTCGCGGGAGCCATGCTACGGGGGCTGGTAGTACAAAAAGGTCGTTAAGATAAAATAAGATAAAAATTCTTTACTGCATCAACAATGCAGGAGAAAACAAAAGAAATAATATGAAAAAAATAGAGTAGGTACAAAGGCGGGCTTATCACCAAAGCGATTTCTTCCAGCCAACCTTTGGGTAGAAATACACTTAAACTACGTGGTTAGTCTTGACTTAGTTAGTCGTTTTCCGGCAATGAAGACTAAAGAGACTTTATGATAATAAATCAATCTTAAAATTTACTTCAATAATCGTCCAAATTCATTCCCCGGCGGGCCATGTTTTATAATGTCGGCCCAGATGGAATAAGTTACGAGTTCAGTTACATTATTTATTGGAAATTACGTAATTGATTAGCCGTGTTGTTTCCGTCAGAGTAGAACAGGGCCACTCCAAGTCTTGGCGTGGATTGGATATCTTAGACGGCGACTTAGGAAAAACAACCTAAACAAAAATTATAAACAGCACAGAGACATCTACAATCCGTCTGGCCAGAGTAAAGAATGTAGGCTAAACCTGGGACTGCTCTGGTTGAACAGAGAGGATCGTGCTCCTGCAATGGAGACTTAAAATAACCTTATGATAATATATCGGTCTTAAAACTTACTCCGAAAATCGTCGAAATTTATTCCCCGGCCGCTCCATGTTTCACAACGTCGGCCCAGATCGAATAAGTTACGAGTTCAGTTACATTATTTATTGGAAGATCCTGATACACTTTGTATGGTTCATTTATGGGATCGGCCGCTTGCGTAAGAAACGAAATCTTTTTACTCGACTGCGCATAAATGGAGAGATGTTTTCATTGTTAATTTAAGCCTATGAGATTTTTTAATTCCATTAGAATAATAGAGTGACACGTCTATTCATTTATGTAGGTATTTTATGCATTACTTACTTATACTGTATACTTGCTAATAAATGATTATGATTATTTATGATTATACTTTTCTGATATATCCTTATTTTATTTCAAGATAAGAAAAGTCTGCCCGCTTGAAGTTTTTTCTCATACCCAATTTCTTTCTCTCTCTTTTACCTGTGTTTCTAATTTCATACTTTGCAAAATAACACTAAACTCTTCTGTCACGAGTTCACGACAAGATGGCGAAAATTACGAATTTGCGGAAAAAGCAGAATTTGACGTTATAGATATTATTTAAAAATATTTTAAAGCAAACTTATAAAAATCACCTGCATAACAATTATGGGATTTAAAAGAGTATATTGCTTCTACAGTGGAGGCTAAAACGAAACACTTGATGATGATAATAATACTGATCAGTTCTAACGCGTTCAAGGATGTTTCATGCGTAATGGTTTGACTTTTGATTGTTTTTTCGATAGACCACCTGCCGGATCCCGCCTTGAGTTTACTTGTAGTGACTGTGATCACAAGTAAAACATGGGAACAACTTGTACCGCACGTACCTGTCCACAGGATCGAATTATTACAAATGCGGCGAGTTACCGAGTACACGTACGCGACCTCACATCTGCCGACGGCAGCTTGGCAGTGAATACAGTGATAAGAGTAGCGAGAACGGAGAGCGGTGTAACATGATTTAATACAATAATCACTATCACTACATATCATATTATAAAACAAAGTCCTCCGCCGCGTCTGTCTGTCTGTCTGTCTGTTCGCGATAAACTCAAAAACTAGTCCAATTTTTAGTTTTCACCAATAGATAAAGTGATTCACAAGGAAGGTTTTAAGGTATAATACATGCCCGGGCGCAGTCGGGTAGGGCTGCTAGTTAAATATATAGGGGAAAATCACGCAAATTAAGCTTGCCCCACTGTAAGCTGTGAACGTTGCAGGATACTAATTAAACGATGCTATAGGTATTATTGCAAATGCGGCGAGTTACCGAGTACACGCACGCGACCTCACATCTGCCGACGGCAGCTTAGAAGTGGATATAGCGACAACAGTAGCGAGAGCGGAGAGCGGTTTAATATGATTTATTTAAATTTATAGAGGAAATCACACAGATTAAGCTTGCCCCACAGTAAGTTGTGAACGTTGCAGTATACGTACTTAAGCTTTATGTATTTTATAATAGTTACATAAATAGATGAACATCAAGACCTAGGCAAATCTGGATGAACTGGCCGGAGATGGTAACGCGAATTCTCAAGTCACAGGCTGGTGAGTTAGCATCTGCGCCACGGAGGGAGTTATATCCCAACTAATCCTAACTAATCCCAACTAATATAATAATATATTTATACTATCCCAATCCCAATCCCAAGACCCAAGGAATATTTAAATGCGAAAGTGAGTTTGTTTGTTTGTTTGTTACGCTTGCACGCCGTATCTACTGAACCGATCATCATGAAATTTTCCACACACATAAGTTAGGGTACCGAGAAGGACATAGGCTATATATTACGCGGGCGAAGCCGCGGGTAGCAGCTAGTAATATTATAAATGTGAAAGTGAGTTTGTTTGTTTGTTACGCTTTCATGCCGTATCTACTGAACTGATCATCATGAAAATTTGCATACACATAGGTTAAGGTACCGAGAAGGACATAGGCTATATATTACGCGGGCGAAGCCGCGGGTAACAGCTAGTATTCAATAAATTTATTATATTAATTTTAAGTTCAAGTACACGACTTAACAAAATATAAGCTGACAACAGTATTTATTGCAGATACCGTGGCATATGTAATTAGTAAAACTGCTGAAGCAATGATTAGAGCTAATGGTAAATCCAAGAATTATTTTCAGAAGAGTCTCGAAATGATCAATTTAATCAATAATATACATATATATCATATATATGTATATTATATTTTCAGAAGAGTCTCGAAATGATTAATGTGCCCATAGCCGTAGAGACCATGGGCAGCTGGGGTTTGGAAGCTAAGGGCCTAATTAGGGAGTTAGGTCACCGCATAGGTGAAAGGACTGGCGATCCCCGCTCTGGGTCGTTTCTGGTGCAAAAGATAGCCATAGCTATTCAGCGCGGCAACGCAGCTAGTGTTTTAGGCACTTTTGCACCAGAAACGTTAAGAGATGGGTTATAAATCCGCCTGTATAAATTTTTTTTTGACATGTTTCTTTTATAATTTAATCAAATCACGCTTTTAAAAATAGCATTTTTACTTCGAATAGGTACAACCTAATGGGCGTTAAGAATCATGGAACCTAGTCTTACTTACTGCAGTGAAAATTCCACGAAATTTTACTAATTCAGATGATCAATTTTCTGGACTGGTCTTTTTCTTTTATATTTGCTATCTCCCTGGCTGTTTTTCTGGGTTATTTTCCATAAGTAAGTAATAGTTGTCATCATCATCATCATAAGATCCTTGCAAGTCTCCACTACAGGAGCACGACCCCCTCTGTACTACCGGAGCCACACATTTGCCAGGGCAGTCAGAGAATTTGGCCTACACTCTCTACGCTGGCCAGACGGGTTGGAGAGGTCTCTTTGATGTTTATAAGCTTTGTTAAGCTTGTGTTTCCTAAGTCGCCTTCTACGACATCCACGAGAAGACTTGGAGTGGTCCTATTCTACTCTGCCGGGAACCACACGGCATAAAAAATAAGTAATAGTTGTCCGTTTCCGCTATCTCTTCAATAATGCAACCACAACATCTCCACGTGATCACGTACGAGTCGGGAGCGTCACAAATCATACGAGGACAATACAACATATCGCAGACCGCATAGCGCAGCCCGCATGACAGCATTGCGGCCTAATTTAAGACAAGTCGGAAGATATGTCTGTAAGGAACTCTTAGGAAAAAACTTAAAACGGTAAAAACTTTCAGCCCTGTTTAGGAGATTACAAGTGTAATTTTTACCAAAACGAAACATCATTAGGTTTATTTTAATAAAGGTTTTCGGATATTTTTTTCCAGGTGGCGCCACTGTGTCAAAAGGTAGTTTTGACAGGAGCTGTCGAAATCCACCAATCATGAAATTGATGATTGAACATGATTGGTGAATTTAGACAGCAGCTGTCAAAAATAACTCTGGACGCAGTAGTTCTTGTTTGTTTGTTTTTCGTATGTGTAAGTGGTCAACACTGGTGTCAGATTTTTCAAGCTGCCTTAAGGCATCTGACATAGCTTAACGACTGCCATCAACGATGACAGCCGGGACCAACGGCTTAACGTGCCTTCCGAAGCACGGAGGAGCTCGAGATATTTTTATGCCACTTGCGGTCACCCATCCAAGTAGGGACTGCACCAGGGGTTGCTTAACATACGTAAGCGCTCATAGAGCTCACACCCACTGGACCATCCGGCTCCTCCAAGTAGTTCTTTAATCCTTACTTCCTAACTAATATTATAAATGCGAAAGTGAGATTGTTTGTTATTACGCTTTCACGCCGTATCTACTGAACCGATCCTCAAAATTTTGCATACACATAGATTAGGGTAGTAAAAAGGACATACGCTTCACATATATCTCGCGGATGAAGCCTTGGATAACAGCTAGTATGTTGATAAAATTTATTCAGACATCATCCGTAGAGCAGTGGTTAAAACATCAAAAGAAAAACCTATAAATCCAACAAATTTCAATATAAACAAACCACTTCATATAATAGACTTATTGATTGAAATCAATGATAAACAAATAAACATCGAGAGCAATTAAGAATCGATTATCCAAAAAGAAGCCTTCACTGCAGGCATAACTTGTGAGCCGAAGAAATTAAATCTCCTGTTCGAATTTTGTATGTGACGTTGTAATAACACTTAATGTTTTTCTTTTTGCTTTGTTCTCATTGGACCCTTTAATATAATTGACCTTTATGGATTGAGGTTAAACTACGATGAAATACGCATATCCTCTCCATCCTTTTTAATATCCTGTATAATCCACATTCGCCCAAATACCTCCGAGACAAATTCTCCTTCAGAGTCCTTGATAGTCGCCTTCGCACCAGTAGTCATCCCCTGCTCAACATCCCATCCCACTCCTCGCAAACGTACGATAAATCCTTTGCTGTGACCGCCGCGCGTTTGTGGAATAAGTTGCCACTTGATATCAAGATGTCACAATCACTTGACTCCTTTAAAAGTAGAGTATGAAAATTCTATGCCGAGTCTTAAATCACATTGAGTATTTTTGTATAAATAAATAAATAATAAATATAAATATATAGGGACATATCACACAAATTGAGCTAGCCCCACAGTAAGTTGTGAACTTGTGTCGCAAGATACTAACTCAACGATACTATATTTTATAATATATACTTATATAGATAAACATCCAGTATATATTTATATAATACATATATATTTATTTATTTTATGTATGTTTGTACTTTTACATGATATTGTATATATTATTTTATGTAAGTTATTTTATTAAACAGATTAATTATATTAGGTTGTATCATGTCTATTCTATAATTGTAATTTATGGTACCTTTAATATATTGTACAAACTTCTACCGTCCGTCATGTTTAAACTGTCCTTTAACCTACTGGTCAACTGGAAGAGATCCCTTTTGAGATAAGTCCACCATTTATACATATTTCTTGTATTTTATAATGTATGTTTTCAGTTTTGTGCAATAAAGATTTTCAAACAAACAAACAAACTCCCACTTCATTTAAATTTTATCTCACCCTTTGTTGTGTAAGCACTAATCAGTGCTTTATGAAATTGTTAGGCGGGCGATTTTAAGAAGTGTGCTATAAAAAATATGAAACAAGGTCTATAATGTCAAATTACGGATTTAACCGCAAATTGGAAATTTTTAAATTTTCGCCATTTTGCCGCACCACGAAAATATCGAAATAATTTTGAATGTGTTTATTTTGACGGGTAAAGTTAGCTATAGGACCAATGCTGGGAATTTGTTTTAATTTCCCATACTAATATCCCGGGCGGCTGAACACTTTTGTATGAAAATGACGGAAAGTTTAGTTGATTTCCAAGCATTGATCCCATTAAAAAAAATAATATTGACGGGTTCAGTCACCTCTTTAAGGGAATGTCGAGGGTTAAGTTATTCGCTATATATTGTTATCACCTCTTTTAAGAAAATAAAACCAAAGAAATATACCAGCTGCTTTCTTTCCGCGCAGACCGTGAAACGTCAAGGGATTGAGCGAAAATCTAATGAATTACATGAATTAGCTAGTAGCTAGCAACCCATCACTATTTTGATTTCGCCTTCTACCTTTGCGTCCACTAACACGCTAAACGTGGCCTTTGGGTTTTATAATTTTGGTTTCTGTCTACCCCGCGAGGGATAAATATTATTATTTATGTGTTGTGTTGTGTTGTGTACTATTTATTGCATATAACACAAAAATCCAATTTAACAAGTTTTAAGGATATACTCATACCGTGGTGGACTTATTCCTGAAGGGATTTCTTCCAGTCAACCAAGGAGCTGGAAGAATTTGAAACAGAAAAAACCGGCCAAGTGCGTGTAGGGCCACGCGCAGTGTAGGGTTCCGTAGTTGCGAATCACAACTTTGATTACACACTGTTCACACTCGCACCTCACAGTTTAACGACCAAAATCATGTAACAATGAAAATGTATGAAATTTTAAATTTTCGAGTACATTTTATAAATTGGTTACCTATAACTTTTTAGTTTGTACTTAGTACTCAGCTCTGATAGTTTTCCTTTCAACTTCAGTATTTATACTACTGCTGTAATTTTTTTCACGTATCCATATATTACCGTTTAGTAGATAGAAGTCACTTCACACACACACACACTTCAAAACCAAATATTTCGGAAACGAATCCTTAAATCGAAAAATAGTAATCTCAACCTCCCAATATTTTTTAAAGACCTATCTAACAATACCCAACACGATGGGTTTGTATAGAAAAAAAACATTACTACCACGTTACTTGTATGGGAGCTACGCCAAAAAAAATTTTTTTCAAGATTTTCTTCTACCACTTTTTTGAAATGATTAATATTCATACCTATACCAAATTTCAGCTTTCTAGTACTTATAGTCTCTGAGTAAAACCGCGGACGGATAGACAGACAGACAGACAGACAGACAGACATGGCGAAACTATAAGGGTTCCTAGTTTACTACGGAACCCTAAAAAATAAAATCCGTATTTAACCACTTTCATATAATTAAATAATCAGGGGTTCATTCAATGGATGTAGTAAGAATAACTCGCATAAAGTTGTGTAAACTTGAAATAATGGATACTTCCGAATTAATTGTTGATTTTAACACGCATGATTGATGGCAGTTTGATTTTGTTCAAAACATGTTCAAAAAGTGCAGTTGAATTGCAATCGTGTCTCATAGCATGTAAATTCTTGCGTATATTATTTGCGGTAAGTTCTCTCTAATAAAATTGTGCCTTTTTCCCACATTTTCGACTAGTAATTTTGCCGCGCCTTCGTCCATGTAAATTATAGTATATATAATTATACCCGCAAATAAATTAGCTGATTTTATGAGTAATTTTTAAAATCAGTCTAATAGTTTCGAAGGCAATTCAATGAAAAGAAAACAATGAAATCCCTCAATTTTATCTTTTAAATATAAGTATAGTTAAACAACTTTTGTTTACCTGATTTTTTAGTTTTTTTAGGAACTGATTTAAATTTTTTAATACCTGCTGAAAAATAGAGCTTACAAACCATACTAATAACTGATTCACTAACAACAAATATTTTATTTTAAACTTTGTTCCCAAAATTTCCAGAGAAAGCTGCATTATTCACCAAAGTGACATTTTGTTCTGTACAAAATGAGTCATTAGACTTAAAGCGATGGCACGTTTCAACGCGGCTTTATTTATTTTAAGCTTTCTTGATAATATCTTCATACGTGGATGGAATTCGGATACTTTAGGATGGAAATTTGAAAAATGTTTACGACACGTAAAGTTAGCTCATAAGCGATCATATGCCATAAATGCTTCAAGTAAGGTGGCTCCATATAAAAGACATCAACGAGTTTTTTCCCGTGGTATTTAATTAGCAATGTTTGATGTAATGTGATCTCTAACGATAAAGCAATTTGGATGAATTTTGGTGTTTTTGAAATATAAAGTCAAGGTTGCCCAGTTCTTAAAGAGCAAAAAGCTCAGTATTAAATAAAAGTAGCATTATTAAAAAATAAAAAGAAAAGCCGACTGCTTGTTTGACCGTTTACTTTTAACACATTAATTTGGATTTCAGCCTATAACACTCCGAAGAAAAAACCCAAATCTAATGACACCTTACACTTTTAAATCAGCTGAGCTGTTTTAAAGGCAACAAGAGTAAAAAAATTAACAATATACTTACATACAAACATAGATGTCTACATACCTACCACGCAAAAAATAGTACCCTTCTTCTGGGGGGTTAGTTAGATAAAAATAAACAAAAATGTACTCAATATATCATATTCAAGTAACTAATTAAGCAAATAATTAACTTTACTAATCTAAGCGATCAAAACTTACAACAGTAAAGTTAAAATAATATATCTAAACATAATAATACTCCAATTATAGTTTAATGGTTAAATTCTTTTACCTTTTTTCTTTTTTTTTTATAAATCGTAGAAAATATTAGACAAATGTCAACTTAGTCTACCTGCGACCACAAACACTGAACAGTGTTCGAAACGTTAGGTGTATAAATAATGTAATAAACGCAATAAAAACCGTATTAAATTAATTTTATTTAAATACTTTTTAGGGTTCCATATAAAAATTGAAAAACGGAACCCTTATAGGATCACTCGTGCGTCTGTCTGTCCGTCCGTCCGTCTGTAACAGACGGTTTTCTCCGAATCTACTTAACCAAATTAGGTGAAATTTGGTAAAATAGTTTAATTCTATGACCCAAATATGGATGTGCAAAGTAAATAAAGATTTTTTTGACATAAGAGTCATTTTCAGGGGCCCAGTTACAAAATTACTGTGTCATATATCAAATGAAAGGGCTCATTATGAGGATCTCAAAAAAAATTTTTTTTGTTCGGGTAAAATCAACACTTTTGATTTTATTCACGAAAGAAGGCAAAAATTGACCATGACCTGATCTCCGAAACTACTGGGCCGAAAATTTAGAAAAAAATACAAAATATTGAAAATTACAGGAAAAATAATAAGAATTCTATCACTTCAAAATAAAGTGGTAAACTCACTATAATAAGTTCATCTAGGGAAATAGTTCACTAAAACACCACTAGATAGCGCTAGCTAATTGAATAAACCATTTTTGCACACTGTGTGTGTGTTCACAAAGCATATTGTACGGAACCCTCATTGCGCGTGTTTGACTCACACTTGGCCGGTTTTTTAAAATATTGATCCCGATATTTTTCTAATTTGCCTTAACGTAATTGTACAAAAGGGTTTTGCCAACAATGTCCAACGACTATATGTTCTAGTGTTGAAATTACCTCGCATAAACTCACATTGCCTAACATAATAATAAATGACTTGTGGTATAATTTGCGTACATTTGAATCAATCTCATTAGATTGTAAGGTGAGGCGGTTTGAGACAAAAAAGGGCCTTTATTTAAATCAAGATGAGGGTATCACAATGTCAGCCTATTAGAGGGATTATTCACTATCCAGTTGTAAAGTCATATTATTACATACATACACATCATCATCCTGCTTAATTTTACTCCAAAATTATTTAAAAATTGGGTATCTACGACACAGGGAAGCCTGGTGTGGAGCCCAAAGATTTCCTATAAACAATGTTTTTAAAAATGAATATTTCAATAAAGATTTATTATTTATTTATTTAATTATCAAATATTGCCACGATTCCATATTTCCGTTTGTTAGGAGACATGCATTAAGCTATGGGTCTCGGGCGTCATTTTGCGTTTGTCACCCATCCTATGGATAGTGGATCTCGGAATTTTAAGCGAACCGCTCAGGAAGCAATTTCCCAACACGCTCGTATGATGATGATAGTTTGAAACTCCTCACTATTTTCGACTCTATGGGTATTTGTTATTATTTCATTCTCACTTACCCAACAACAAAACAGAAGGAAATGCGTGCTGACCTAAAATTATACATACATTTGTTTATACATCCACGAAGCAGAAAATTACGCTTGGAAATACAACGTAGAATTAAAATTTCAAGAGCGACAAGTCCTCGAGACATTTTTGCGAAAACCGTGATTGATATATGAATGACGCGGTTTTGAAACCGTGTCGTGATGGAAAGCTTCGAACCAGTTCAACCCCTTAACTTGCACTTTGAAACTGAAATATTTTTCTCTCATTAATCAATAAGAAACATCAAAGGAAAAAACTGGTGCTACAAGGAGAGAAATGGAAAACGCTCCACCGACAAGAGCCCAGCTCTTTAATTTTAATTTATAATATACAAGCTATTACTCGCGGCTTTGCCCGCATGATATATAACCTATGTCCTTCTCAATTCCTTAACCTATGTGTATGCAAAATTTTACAGTGATCGGTTCAGTAGATAGGGCGTGAAAGCGTAACAAACAAACAATTTCGCATTTATAATATAAGTTAGGAAGTTAGGATTAGGATTTTTAAAACAAAAAAAAGATGTCTCTTATATAACAAAAGGAAATAGTATTTATTCCATGAAAATGCAAAAATACATGGGTGCACGGGTATGATACCTGGAAATGTTTATATGGTCGAGTAATAGCGGGTGTTTATTTTTTACCTTGCTTTGTTTTCAGGTTACAAATTATAAATGTAATATATTGAGTGATTGTAGTCAATGAGTGACTGCTTGTCAGTGTAGTGTACACATCAGTCAGTCAGATTTAATTTATATATTTATTTTAGGGGTTAACATGTCATCAATATGCAAAGAGATTCAGAATTCTCATATATTTTAGGCTGGATTATGTTTGGTAGTTTTATACAAATCATCATCATCATCATTTCAGCCGCAAGAAGTCCACTGCTGGACATAGGTCTCCCAAGGATTTCCAATATGACCGGTTGGAAGCGGCCTGCATCCAGCGTCTTCCTGCGACCTTTATCAGGTCGTCCGACCACCTGGTCGGTGGGTATCCAACGCTGCGCTTGCCGGTACGTGGTCGCCATTCAAGAACCTTTCTGCCCCATCGGCCATCGGTTTGTCGCGATATGTGCCCCGCCTACTGCCACTTCAAAAAGCTAATCCGCTGGGCTATGTCGGTGACCTTGGTTCTTCTACGGATCTCCTCGTTTCTGATTCGATTCGATTATACAAATCATGTGTGAACAAATAGCTGGAATTAGATTACATAAATTCTAGATTAACTCTCTTAGCCTTAGCGTAGAAAAAAGTCTAACTCATAGGCTATAATGCAAACACAGCTCAATCGATTTGATGATAAGTTAATATTCCGCATGTGTTAATACATAGCTGTTATGCACAAAAGTATTGAAAAATTGGCCAAATTTATTTTTTCATTGTAAAACAGGCATCACTGAATCTAGGAAGCATGTAGTCAAAGCTGTTGTCTTATATACAAAATTAAAAATGAAAATACTATATAAACTCGACTCTATCTGCTACAACTGTAAATATTCATGAAATTTCATTTCAAATTTTAAACATACGCTGATTATTTAGAAACATGTTATCTTCTATTATTTTACATATTTCAATAGACGACAGTCTAGGCATTTGAACATTATTTATATAATGTATTAATAATTACCACGAAATTCTTTTTCATATAATAGTAACCAAATAAAATAAATTTCCATCATAACTCCAACATCAGTTGTGCCATCTCGCTTATAATTTCTCATGCCTTCGACTAATCGACGCGGTGTGTGGTCCTTTTATATGGAAGTAAAAAACTGGCAAACACCTCGACGTCATGTCAACATAAATTAAAGTCTTGTGACAACAAAACAGTGTTTGCTTGCTTTAGGCGACTTCTTAAGTAGCTCATAGATGCCCCTTATTGATTAGTGATCAAATACTAAATGACATAGCTTTTTGTACGTATAGAAAGGTCAGGATTAATAATTATGTCAAGGAGAGTATTAATTTGAAAGGATTGACGAAGGCTATAAATATAGCCTATAAATTGGCTCTCGACATTCTCTTACACAGGTGACGTAGTCCGTGTAAATTAAAAACTTTTTCCATGCTCACAAAAATTGTGACATTATCATTAAAAGTTTTCGGACGGCTCGGCAAATTGCAATATTGATACAAAAAAAGAAATAGAGTTTGAAAAAGTTGTTCATATTGATAGGTTAAGTCACCCTATTAGAAGAATGTCGAGGTTTAACGACAGAACCAAACGAAAATAAGTGATTATCTGTACTGATACCACATTGGGGTAAAATAACAAAGGATAAGACAGAATGAAAAGATTATTGAGTTCGGATGAAGCGAAAGAGGTTTTTAAGGATCGTAGCAAGTGGAGATCCATAGTCTGTGCCTACCTCCAATGGAAAGTTAAGCAAGTAGCTGTGGGGCTAGCTCAATTAGAGTGATTTCTCCAAAAAAGTGCCTACTAAGTATTTTTTTTTTTTAGATGAAACAGCCTTATCACGTCTTTATCCCTCATGGAGTAGATAGAGTCTAAGGACATAACAAAAGACCACGTTTAGTGTGGGTGAAAAGGTGGAAAGTGGACTTTAAATTCGCTTGCTACTCGCATCGCATTAACGTGGTTCCTTAGATTTTAGCCCAATCCCTTGATTAGCTTTTACGGACAGTATGAGAAAAAAAGCAGCTAGTATATACTATTTTCTTTCTTTTCTTCCAAACCAGCATGGAAATAAAACATGGAACTTTTTTGACGCCTTGAAATATTCTAAAGTCTATGATATTGATAGGTAAGTGTTTCAGTTTGTTTTTAAAGTTAGAGGGTGTATGCATTAATATGTTTACGCTGCGTAGGCTACAGTGGCATGTATTGATTACATAATTAATTTGTAATAAGAACACAGTCGTAAATTAAACACCACTCTACTACCTGTATAACACTGATTAGAATTTATTAATTTCGTTGTTATTAGGAATTTCTCAATTTCAATAAAGAATAACGAAACCGTTAGAGTTGACCAATGAATTTTTAATTAATTGTAACCATTGTTTTATTTTACACTGTAATTATAATGTGATAAAATTTAAATTAAATAATAATACATTTTAATAATTGTAATGTATGTATTTGCATGCTATAAGTTAATGGCTGCATAGGAAGTATTTATTTGTGGACCATCCTCTGCATATCCTATATAAAAGCAAATTAGGGATATTCTTCCATTCTTTTTATTTACCTTTTCCAAGTTTGCCTGCCAGATTTGGAACTAAAAATAAAAATTGGATTATTTCCATCACTTTGTTGCCATACTCACCATGCTTGACAAACGAGTTTGTAGAGCGCAGATTGGTCATATTTAAGAAATAATTATCAAGGATTGCATATATACCATTCATAACATTAGCGCGTTATAAATTATTACACAAAAAATAGGAAAGAAACCTACTTAAATTTATTGTCTATTCAGGTTTGGTTAGTTAGCAATCAATCAATCAAACTCATAATTGAATTTTATTAACAAAAAAAACCGGCCAAGTGTGAGTCAAACTCGCGCAATGAGGGTTCCGTACAATATGCTTCGTGAACACACACACAATGTGCAAAAAATGTTTTATTCAATTGACTAGCGCCATCTAGTGGTGTTTTAGTGAACTATTTCCCTAGATGAACTTATTATTGTGAGTTTACCACTTAATTTTCAAGTAATAGAATTCTTATTATTTTTCCTGTAATCTTCAAGGAATGAACTATACTTTGTAATTTTTGCAAAATTTTCGGCCCAGTAGTTTCGGAGATCAGGGGGGGGGAATGGTCAATTTTTGCCTTCTTTCGTGAATAAAATCAAAAGTATTGATTTTACCCGAACAAAAAAGAATATTTTTGAGATCCTCATAATGAGCCCTTTGTTTTGATATATGACACAGTAAGGTTTGCAAAACTTTTTTTTTTAATTTTGTAATTGGGCCCCTCAAAATGACCCTTATTTCAAAAAAATCTTTATTTACTTTGCACATCCGTGTTTGGGTCATAGGATTACACTATCTCACTAAATTTCATCTAATTTGGTTCAGTAGATTCGGAGAAAATCGGCTGTGACAGACGGACGGACGGACAGACAGACGCTCGAGTGATCCTATAAGGGTTCCGTTTTCCAACTTTTGTACGGAACCCTAAAAACGAAAATATATCAATTTTAATCTTCATAATGAGCATCTCAACCTTCACTACCTGATGCATCCAAATATCAAACTATATTTCCGTATTTTGCATCAACGTGTTATATCAATCATCTGCAATAAAGGTCAATTTTCTTTGAATAGGCATTTTGATATCGTGGTATTATATCGTAGTATTTTGTACATCGCGTGGTTGCCGGCACATGCCGTGTGGTCCCCGGCAGAGTAGAATAGGACCACTGCAAGTCTTCCCGTGGAAGGTGACCTAGGAAACACGTCCTAAATAAAGCTTACAAACATCAAAGAGAACTCTCCCACCCGTCTAGCGAGCGTGTAGGCTTTATGTGGCTCTGGTAGTATAAAGAGTTCAATCATGAACAAAAAAATTATAATGTCATACATTTTGAAAAGTTCAATTTATAAAATTATGAATTTGTGACAAGAAATGCTATTATTATGAACGTGTGCCTCATTTCATTCTACATTAAATGTTCTTTTGATGACAATGGCTATCATTAAAGTTTATATATTGTTTAGAGAATCATTTTATACATATAATATTAAAATTATCTTATCTCATCTTATCTATAAATTGTCCTAAAGATTTAATAGCATTAAGAATGGGTCTATCTAACTTTAAGGGATCATCAAGCAAGCTTAACTAATCGATCAGAAATTAAACATTAATAGTAATTTTAGTAAGATTGCACACTTGACTTTAATTTGCAACCACATAGTATTAAGACCACCATTTGTACACATAATTATCAATTTTTTTCTAATAAAGTTAAAATAAATAAGAAGTTAATAATATTTGAAACGAGTTATAAATAATCCCAACATCAGTCCAATACCGTATTGCACAATCTAGATTAAGACAATCAACGAAGGAATTTGTAACAAAACGTGACAAAATGTTTTTCGATCAAACAAAGGATTTTGAACGTTATGGTTATTGAGTGAGGTTTGTAGGTATTGTAAACAAACAATGATGTCCTATCCTTGATATTTGGATGATATAATGCTGTGGGTAATCATTGAAAAGGCTTTGTAGGGCAACAAATGCCACGATGACGGATGCATTTGAACTAATGATACCACCAGGATCTAATCTTGAATGGATTGTTTAAAGTTTATCCTAACCATGACTCATTTAGTACCTTAAATTAGAACATAAAATGATAAATCGATCGTAAATGGACCTTTCAAATTGATCTTCCAAGTACGAATTAACATTGTGACGGACTCTTAGCATTAAGTTCGCCAATGTATCAAGTGTTTTATCTTAGATCAATAAAGTTTATTAAATAAATAAATAATAAATATAAGTTTTTATTACGTCTTTAGACGTGAGTATCCATCAATATAATTATTATAAGTAAGTAGTAAGGAAACACAAGCTAAACAAAGCTAATCAACATCAAAGAGACCTCTCCAACCCGTCTGGCCAACGTGGAGAGTGTAGGCCAAATCCTCTGACTACTCAAGCTAATATATGGCTCCGGTAGTACAAAGAGGGTCGTGCTCCTGCAGTGGAGACTAGAAAGACCTGATGATGATGATGATGATGATGAAGTAGTAAGTAATATAATTATTAAAAGTAAAGAAAGTAAGTTGTGAACTTGTATCGTAGGATACTAACTCAACGATACTTTATTTTATAATAGATAGATACTTTTAAAGAAAAACATCTAAGTCGCAGGTCAATCTGTAAAATATACTATCATAGCCTGATCGGGGATCGAACCCGGGACCCATAGAGTCACAGACTGGCGTGTTACCCACGGCGCCACGGAGGCCGCCGATTTTAATTATATCAGAATAACACATCATATCATTTAAGCCATTAGAAGTTCACTGCTAGATACGGATCCCAAGGATTATTTCCATCACTTTGTTGCCATACTCACCTTGCTTGACAAACGGGTTTGTTGAGCGCTGTTTGTGTGACTTATATTGGTGCCGACGCTGCTGCTTATCGAAACCGTTTTTCACGGGAACGGGATAAAGGCATTTGGGATGCTACTTACAAAAAAACTAACATACTTAGATGGATTGGGGATGATTAAGTAGCAGCTCGGAAGGCCGGTCCCGCGTACCCGATGCTAAACATGCCGTAACCCGATGTATCCATGGGACAGGTAGTTGAGGATGACATCCCTGACCGTGACGACACCCCTGACCGCAATCACATCCCAGACCGTACAGAATAGCATATCGTAACTAATATTTTAAATGCGAAAGTGAGTTTATTTGTTTGTTTGTTTGTTACGCTTTCACGCCGTATCTACTAAATCGATCATCATGAAATTTTACATACACTTGGGCTAGGGTGCTGAGAAGGACATAGGCTATATCACGCGGGCGCAGCCGCGGGTAACAGCTAGTCCTAACTAATATTATAAATGCGAAAGTGAGTTTGTTTGTTTGTTTGTTTGTTACGCTTTCACGCCGTAACTACTGAACTGATCATTATGAAATTTGGCATACACATAGGTTAGGGTACTGAGAAGGACATAGGCTATATATCACACGGGCGGAGCCGCGGGTAACAGCTAGTAATATTATAAATGCGAGAGTGAATTTGTTTGTTTGTTACGCTTCCACGCCCTATCTTCTGAACTGATCATCATGAAATAGATTGCATACAGATTGGTCAGGGTACTGGGAAGGACAAAGGCATGATATCCCGCAGGCGAAGCTGCGGGTAGTAGCTAGTAACTAATAAATATATTCAACACCTAAGTTCAAGGTGAAAAATGGAATAATAAAATATACATTTCAATTAATTTTGAAGATAACACTTCAGGCACGTACTCAATTAATTTGTTGGAGTAACAATACATCTCTACTCCATATACAGAACATACGATTTATTTGTTAACGTAGTGACTGTACCGCACGCGATTCGAGAGACACCTCACACGAGACGTTTTATGCTACAGATCAAAAGAGAGGTTATATTCAAACATTCACTGCTCCTTGAGAGGCCCCTTATCAACTTGGGCGGTTTGATCCAGGATATAGAAAGGAAGTTCTTTTAAAACTTACATACATTTGAATGTAGCATATGGAAGAAAAGTCTATCACACAAATCGTTTTGAAATAAAGTACCGTCATAATCCCATTCCAATCTGTCTGTTTAAACTTTAATCCCAGCCCCCGTAGCATGGCTCCCGCGACGCCGTTTATATCGCGCGATAAACTATCTACTTCTCGCTCTTCAGTATTGCGAAAAACAAGATGGCGATAGTCGATAAACGTTGTCGCGCGTGCCATACTACGGTGGCAGAATCGATTTATTGAGATATAGAACTCGATATTTACAGATAGTTTTAAGCCTACAAAAAATATAGGGTAGCTCTCAACTTGAAAAAAGCTACTGTTTCTGAGAAATCCTTAGTCTCGCGAGTGGAACCGCGGGCGACAGCTTTTATTACATTGTGGGGAAGTTCCTTTGAATAAATAAATATTGGATTGTAGTGTATGACGACACGCAACTATCACAGCTGCCATCACTTCGATCCTCCTACATGGTGCATGACGTAGCATGTGACGTCACGCGTCACTGGCTCGTCAAGATGACTCCAATAAACCCTTTGTTCAATGTAATCTTCTAAAATATGTACTAGACTAAGTAAAGGTCATGTGACGTATCTATTTACGTAAACACATAGTATATAAGCATCTGTAAAATCCACAATAAAGAGTTCAGTTCAGAGTACTGTTGGGAAACCAGCACACACCAAATAAGTGTTTTACAATATAACACCCCCGCGTCCCGTCGATTCACCACAGGATTTAAAAAGCTCGCCTAAATTAGCCTGGCTCTAGCCCCTTAACTAGGCTATCGTCCTACATCGCTCCCGGTTACGCGCACCTAATTAATTACAGCTCTTCAGCTACAAACACATGTGGTTTAGCATTAGTGTGTTATAGCTCACCTGAGTTACCCTGTCTCTAAGCCCCTAACTACGCTACCGTCTTACATCGCTCCCGGTTATGTGCATCCCATTAATTACAGTTTATGAAATGATTTTGTACTAGCAATATTGTCCTACTAGCTGTTACCCACCGCTTCGCTCATGTGATGTATAGCCTATGTCCTTCTCAGTACCCTAACACCTATGTGTATTCAAAATTTTATGCTAATCTGCTCAGTAGATAGGGCGTGAAAGCGTAACAAACAAACTCTCTTTCGCATTTATAATATTAGTTCAGATTATATAGCTCGCCTGAGTTACCCTGGCCCTAGGTCCCTAACTAGGCTATCGTCCTACATCGCTCCCAGTTACGCGCACCCCATTAATTACAGCTGTTCATTAACAAGACACTTTTGTTTTAGCATTATTGTAGCTTAGCACTTTATTTAGGCTTGGGTGGGTATTTGGTTAGGCTAATATTTTAATTACCTAATTATCTTACTTTTTATTGACGTCAAAAATTAAGATTCTGTTTATGATTTTAGGTTCTCATGGTCACAATAGATTTAGTATTAATCGTGGTAACAATATTTGTTAATTTTATCTTGCTTTTATTTGATAAATACAAATTTATTTAGATACCATTAATTATTTTTTAAAGACATTAAGTCATTGTTATCTATGTTTTTCTCCTGTTTATATTAATCACGTTTTTTTATACCACTTGTTGTCACCCATCCCAGTGGCGACCACAAACGGGGTTGCTTTCCATGCATAACCGATAATTTTGTTTACACTCATGGGCTCTTTACGAAAAGGTTTTGTTTCTTATATGAAAGATTTATATATCAGATAACTTCATACGCCCACTTCAGTTGGAAGAAAGCGCTCTCAAAACTGCAAACCAAATGTTTGCATTGAAAGTAAGAGCAAGCGGACTGCGACTTGAGTTGTTTGGCTAACCCAAACCGTGGACGAGAACAATTGTTTGTCTTTGTTTAAAAAAATACGGCGCTGAATAAGACAAAATAAATTAGTTTCTTTTTTATGGCAACGCTAGCTTTCGCTTGCGGATCTGCTTGCATTGATTTCGATCGGCAACAGTTACTTTTTTCGTTATGATAAGGAACTTTCTTTTAAGTACGCTACATATGTACATTTTTACGTCTTTATCCCTTGCGGGGTAGGCAAAACTCAAGGTCATAAAACGTACACTAAAGTAAAATAAAATAAAAAGTAAAGAATGAACTCTCTACCGTGGTTTTCCCGCGAGATTACAGAATGGGTTTCTACAAAAAGGGCGTGGAATGATTTGTTCAGGGTCAGCAACACGAGTGGCACCCCTGGTGTTGCAGGCGACTACGGTAACCGCTTTCCATCAGGTGAGCCATACACCTGTTAGCCAACTTAGTTTAAGAGAAAAAGGAAATGTATCCTTCGTTCATCTCCGTACCTCTGACAATGCATGCCTAAATGCAAGATTTCAAGATAATCAAAGAAAGATGTTTCTTAAGAATAATAGCGGATATTGTCACAGAAAATAATTTGTTAGTAAATAAGAACTTTATCAAAACACTTAATTTTACGTAATTGTAATAAATTTTAGTTAATTTAAATACAATGCATCGGTACAGTCGCCGGCAAAGTTCGGGCGTTTGGAACCGAAGAGAAAGTCCTGAAATAAATATGTTTGCGGAGCATTCCGTGCTACGGTATGGACGAAATGAAATCTTACTATAATGCAAACACAAAATAGAGAAAAAAAGATGTAACACAGGAAGTAACTTTAGTTAGATATACAGGTAGCTTCAACAGGGGCAACTTAAATAAGTTCAAATATCAGCCACTATATAAACACTTTCTGCTCCTGTAGGGACATTTGTGGGTGTTTAAGTAGTTTTTTGACACTTCGATACTAAAGTGTTCAACCGCCCGAGCAAATGAGTTTTTTTGAGTTTCCAAAATTGGTCTCTTTTTGGTCAGAGAGTAGGTTAGTAGAGTGGTTCGTTAAATACTGACTCATGATTGTGATTACGGTGTGTTTCTATATTATTAAATATTCTACCCATAGGAATTGCGAGTACATATTTCATCAGTATCTAGGACAATTCTTAATCTTTTGTAGTACACGTGTTCAGGCTGGCGTATTAAGCACTGGGCCACGGAGGCCACCTCTGTTGATTACCTACCCATTTTTTCAAGTGTGGTGTTTTAAATGAATATAGATTTGAGACAATTAGAGGAAATTAGATATAAACTTTGCTCAGTAAAAGACAATATGAATTTACTAAAAAAAGGACTTCAAAAAGTTATCTTTCTGTAATCTTCAATATTTTTTGATGCACGCCTTATTCAGACTTATTTAGTGCGGACGAAATACGGAACAAAAAAACTTACAATTTATAGTTGCCGGTATGAAAAATGCGATCAATTTTAAGATTCTCATCGGTATTTTTTATAACGTATCTGTACAAGCAAAGGGATTCAAATACACGGGTCAACGGGTCAACCGAATGCCTTTTTAGGCATTCGGTAACAACGGAAAACTTGACTATTTTTTTAACCGATTAATTCGTAAATTTCTTTTATGTTTGTCAAATTATTTTCCTCATTTATGCAAGTGATAAGGTTGAAGGTTAATGGTTTAGTTAAAATATTTTCAATATTGTTTAAGTGGTTTGGTTGAAGTCGGTTGATTTTTTTTTATTTAAAAGATTGACGTCATAAATATTAAATTACCATTGACTATTTAGAACGGGGGACACTTTTTACATCAAACAAGCTAATATTTCTCAGGCATGCGTTTCCGAGTGTCAAACAAAACAAAGTTCAAGAGGTCTTTGCAACGTAGTCCTCAAAAAGAAAACAAATTTGTTTGTACAAAATTGTAGTGAACCGCAAAAAAAAATTAATCGTATATTTTTTCGTTCCAGGGTGCTTCTCTCGATACCTAGCCAACGATCAGAATTATGAACTTTGAAATTTCAAGAGAAATATAATTTCGCCCTAAAACACAAGGATATGTTGGCTTTTAAAAAAATTGGGTTATTGGGGACAGCACTAGATGAAAAACTCGGTATCGTCTTAATAACCTTCGTTATATCAAGCCAAATTTCGCCAAGCTTCCATGCTGGTTTGGGAGAAAAGAAAAAACATAGAATATACCAGCTGCTTTTCTTCCCGCGCAGACCGTAAAAGCCAGTCAAGGGATTGGGCGAAAATGTAAGGAATCACATTGATAGGCGATGCGGCTAGCAACCCATCACTATTTTGATTCCGCTTCCCACTTTTACGCCCACTACGATGCTAAACGTGGCCTGTAGGTTTTATGACCTTGGGCTCTGTCTACCCCGCAAGGGATAAAGACGTGATAGTATGTATGTATGTAAATTTCGCCAAGTTATATCGGACTCCTAAATTATAACTCCTTAACTTCTCTACTAATCTCGTTTTTCAGCGTTTTTGCGTGTTAGCTAGACCTTATTATATTATTACTCATTATAACATACATAATAGCATCTACATCTTTATACCTTGTGGGGAAGACAGAGACCTTTTAACACTGCGCGGTCGTAAAACACAAAGGCCACGTTTAGCTCGTAAGTAGGCGTTAAGGTGGAAGGTGGAATTATATTATTGTTTTATAATAATACTCACAGCAACATCATAATAAAATGAATGATTATTAACATTGTATAAATGTCAAAAACAATAATACCTACCATAATAAAAGTGATGGAACTAGTAATGATACCTATTTAGCATGTACAGTTCGCGATTTTCTTGTTTCCGGTTCCGCACTTTATCGTACAAACAATACTATAAACAGAATATTTTTTTTAAACATATTTTGTGAATAAAATTTTTCTTCTTTTTATTGTCTTGAAGAAATATATTTTCTAATATACATTATTCATATGCTAAGCAGTAAAATAATAGTTAAGAATAAGAATTTTATGAAATAAACTTGATGATGCCCGCAGCTTTGCCCGCATGATATATAATATAGCCTATGTCCTTTTCCGCATCATTATCAATATCAGTAGGCCATATTTCAAGAAGATAGGTTTTGTAGATAAAGCATGAAAAGGTAACAAATAAACAAACATAATTCACTTTCGCATTTGAATTATTTGTTAGGATTGGGATTAGTTTTAGGTTGTCAGTAGACACCATACTCCAATATACATTAGAAGGAATGGCGTTAGGTGCTTAAGTATTATAGCCTAAGGTGCTTTACTAAAATAAGTCAATGATAGGTATAACTCGGCAGTGAACGTGTCAAAACACCCCAGGTGCTTCACTACAATAGGTGTTTACACCTCTTTTGTGTTGTATTCCGAAATCAAATATTCAAATTATTTATGTGTTTTACATCAATCATATCAAATATTCAAATTATTTATGTGTTTTACATCAATCATTGATAGATGGCTCTAGTAGTAAGTTAAAACGCGCTATGAAGATTTTTGTAAAAACATTGAGGTCATCCAATGAAGCCTCATGTAGGCAATCCAAAAGTAACCAAAAGTAAGAAATATAACAAGTACATTCGCTTTGGAAGTTTTATTCAAGTTCATCTTTAGGACCTGTCCAATAGGTCTTTGTTATTTCCCTAAGCAGATTGAAGTTATCATAATATCAATTTTAGACACAGAATTATAGTGCTTGTTATTCTCCTCCGAAACCCTAAAAAATATTAATTTCGCGTCTGTGTAACCGGCGATTGCCCCATCGATTAATTTTAATCAGAACAAGTCATATCGTTAACATGTCATTGGATTATTGCAAAAACCGTATCGATGAAAAAGGCCCGAAGACGAATGACTTTGGCCTGGCGAAAGTTTTCTTTTATTAATTGATTTTTTATTGGGGCCGACGACCTGCGCCTTGTATGGTGCGGTGGGATAAAGCAATGGTAGTACAGAGAGAGAGCGCTTGATGTAAAGAACGCTCTAGCAAGACGAGTACAGTCCTAATCAAACATTGTGGTTGCTCGGACATTAGATGCGAGCTGCGCAGTACGCACCCTGCTTCCTCGCGCGCGCCCCACGCTGTCCTAATATTGTGTACTGCGCATCGACTCGCGCGATGTTCCCAGCTGGCATAAAGATTGATTCGGACAGTACGAGACCCTATAATGAAAGGTAAAGACAAATTACAAAGAAACCAGAACAATAAGACTATCGAATTACTATAGCAATAATTATTTTATACCAAGCAGCTAACGGAGTTATCTTCACTATTATTATTATAATATTTATTATGCAGAAATAAATGCAAGAAAAAGGTTTCAGAATCTTGAAAGATGTTTGCAGGTCTTTATTTGTAAAGCTTCATGCAGAATTTAATTAACTACAGATTTTCACAGCCACAATTCTTAACTAGTAAAACTAAGTAATACTTATACCTAAAATATCTCGAGCTCCTCCTGGTGGTCCCGGCTGCCATCTGGTAGTCGTTAAAGGAACCACGTCAGACGCCAAGAGGCGGTTCCACAGAACTCTGACACCAGGGTGTGCATGGTCGACTGACCGTGTCACTTACACGAAATGATGATGATGATGAAATGAAATTAAATTCAATACAAAATTGTATATCACGTATCGCTTTTTGAACGTCATATTTTTTAAATTTGCAAAATCGAAAAACTACTAGCATTTCGGAAAGACCACTGCTGAGAAGAATACGCCGAAAGAAACTCAGTCCAGTTTCGGTCAATTCAGTCAGGTCAGGCAATTTTAAAATTATATTAATTAATGATGTACATATATTCATTAAAAATAATATTATTACTCCCATGTAGATTTATCTTAAAGGTAGTCATTAATACAATAGTAAGCCTTTTAAGTAATTGATTTTTAATAGCAGTTTTAAACTTAACTAATGGCAGAGCTAATATTTCTTTGAATCAGGTGTTGCTTGCCAAAAACTCTTTACTTAATTCTCTTCATTTTAACATTTCCACTGTTTCGGTCTCTTTCCAGTATTACAGAGCACTGCATATCCTCTTGCGAGTTAGAACAAAATTAACAAATCAGACTTGTGCATAACTTTTAAATCTTTATAGGAAAGTAATTAAATATGACTTTGAAAATTAAAATTAAATCTGAGTTTTATTTATTGTCAAGGTACATTGCAACCTAATTTCTGACAGAAATTAGGTTGCAATGTACCTTAAAGTTATGCACAAGTCTGATTTGTTAATTTTGTTCTATTCTATTCATTATTCACTATTCAATGGTGTTACGGTCGCAGTGGGTATAACTAATATCACAATAGTTACCTTTAGTATTTTAATCTAAATAATCTAAGATCGAGTCCACTACATACACTAATTGTTGATCGTATATTTTATAATACAAGCTAATTGTAGAGTGACAGTCTCCGTAGTGAAGTTGATAACACGCCACCTTGCTAAATGCAGGGCATTAAGTTCGATTTACGGGAAAATACTTGTACTTCATTTTCACAGGTATTTGTATCAATAAACTAACCAAATAACTAATGTGTATAAGAGGAAAGGGATGTGGTGGAAAAATTCTATGGGGGCTTATTTGGGCTACTAATGTTAAAATCGAGCCCGCGAGGATTTGTTTTTTCTATATCTTATTCCGAAAAAGTAATGAAGAGGTGCTGGAAATTGTAGGAGAGAAAAGAAGACTGATAAACGAAATAGAGAATAGGAGGGGTAGGATGATTGGTCACTTGATACGACATGATACCTTCTTTAAAAACATACTGGAGGGTAAGGTAAAAGGAAGGAAAGGTCCTGGGAGACCAAGAAAAAGTTTTGTTGATCAACTAAAGAAAAAGGCTGGTGTCATGTCGTATCAAGAACTAAAGTCTAAAGCAGAGGATAGAGAAGTTTGGCGTATACTCCATCGACAAGAGCTACAAAGCTCTTAAATAAGAAGAAGAATATCTTATTCCTTACTTTAATAAGATTATAGTAATTTCACTTCATATCTTTTTTGTTAGGGTTCCGTAGTAAACTAGGAACCCTTATAGTTTCGCCATGTCTGTCTGTCTGTCTGTCTATCTGTCTGTCTGTCCATCCGCGGTTTTACTCAGAGACTATTAGTACTAGAGAGTTGAAATTTGGTATGAGTATGTATATTAATCATGTCAAGAAATTGGTAGAATAAAATCTTGAAAAAAATTTTTTTTAGCGTAGCTCCCATGCAAGTAAAGAGGGAGTAATATTTTTTTTCTATACAAACCCATCGGTTATCGTTAGATAGGTTCCCCCCCCCCCTCTATCTACTAAACGGTTATAATGGATACGTGAAAAAAATTACAGCAGTAGTATATATACTGAAGTTGAAAGGAAAACTATCAGAGCTGAGTACTAAGTACAAAGTGAAAAGTTATAGGCAACCAACTTATAAAATGTACTCGAAAATGTAAAATTTCATACATTTTCATTGTTACATGTTTTCGGTCGTTAAACTGTGATGTGTGAGTGTGAACAGTGTGAACTCAAAGTTGTCATTCGCAACTACGGAACCCTACCCTGCGCGTGGCCCGACATGCACTTGGCCGGTTTTAGTATATAAAATGCTCCTTTATTTTTTAAACTAAATAAGTCAGATTCTTAACTCAACACAAAATAAACCATTACCCAATGAGCACACAAAAAGCACAAGCTGTAAAAGGGAATAAAGTCACAATCAATAAATAAAGAAGTTAATATAAATAAATAAAATAAGTTTTCGTCTTCCATCACATATCGCAACGTTTCCTAGTCACAGCTAAATAGGGTAATGCCGGTAAATCTTAGGGCTGACGTCTTACTTACAGCGAGAGTTGAAGCGTCAGAGTTCTTGTACTCTTGCAGCCAAAAACAATCAAAATTTGACAGCTTTCGTGGCGCAGTGGTTAACACACCAATGTCCTATAATATAAGACAAACTGGCTCCAAACCCCCGTGTGCGCAAATACTTGTACTTTATTTTCACAGGTACTGGTCTACAGTTTTAGAGCTATTTAAGGACGTTTCGCATAAGACAGAAGGCTGCAAGGCAGTAAACGTTTTGCTTAGATAATTTGAATAAAATTCTTGTCCTGCAAGATTGTAGATGTTTTACATATAGATGTTTTTACTCTGTATAAGTGTATATCCCTGAGTATTAAGTAGTTATTGACCACTATCTTATCACTACTCACTCTGCTAAAATATAAAATCATAATATATCATCATCATCATCATCATTTCAGCCGCAAGAAGTCCACTGCTGGACATAGGCCTCCCCAAAGGATTTCCAATATGACCGGTTGGAAGCGGCCTGCATCCAGCGCCTTCCTGCGACCCTTATTAGGTCGTCCGACTATCTGGTCGGTGGGAGAGCATAATATATCATTATAGTAAAATTACATGCACGATTATAGATGTCTGATGTATTTAGTACTTTAGTGACTATTACAAGTGAGTATCAGAATGGACGGACACCTACATTAAAACATCTGACTTGTTTATATCTAGTGGTCTACTAAGTCAGGTGTAACTATAATTTACGCTCAATAAGATTTGAACTTAATAATACAATAATAAAACCAACGCTTTTCTTAACTTTAATTATGCCGCAACAAGTACTTGTTACGGCTTATTACTTTAAAAATACTACAGGATTACCTAAAATCGCCAATCGCTCGCGATAAAACTGAAGCTGCCCCGCCATTAGTTTTGTCAGCGCGCGGCTATGTGGTGCGCATCACCCCTTATAAAGCTTCGCCCGCACCACACCGCTTAATTAGGTGGCAGTAATGAGCATAGTCAGTGTGAAGTTATTCACTGAGAATTAGTATAAGCAATGGTATTCGGAACGTTCCATAACGGATATTACATGTAGATACTAGAACATAACTATTCTAATTAGCATACGAGTCTCTTTCTTATTCGTTACTGGTAGGACAAAGTCCCAGGACCATAAAACCTTAAAGCTGCGTTATGTGTAATGGCAGTCGTGAATAAAAAAGTGATATTTTGCTAGCCGCATCGCTTATAATATAATTGCTGATATATTTGGCCATTCTATCGTTCAGCTTTTACAATCAGTAGAAAAAAGCAGTGGGAGCATTTATTTTCCCTGTATTATATTAAAATAAAATAAAAACACATTTAAATAAAATTATTTTAATACGGTTTTTATCGCGTAACCGTATTAAAATAATTATATGTAAATGTGTAACAATTGCGAAAACATAAGAAAACATTAAAATAAAAACTTCAAGTCAGTAATTTACAATAAATTTATTTAATCTAAAATCAAACGAAACTATGATCTTCCAAAATTTCTGGATAATCAATATTGAGTGATATCAATATTGTGTTTATATTTTTTACCTCAGATTAAGTTACCTCAATCACTGTTCTCAATTCGTCACATGATGGTGAACCAAAATGTCCTTCAGCCACCAACTCATTATATAAGTTTCTCACCTTTAAAGTCTGTTCACAGAAAATATTTTATACTGAAAATAAACCCTGATCCATTACGGTGTACTTCTCTGAATTTAAAATGTCTTTTGAGTTATTTTAACGACGTCTTAGTTATGGACAAACAATTTAAAATCATTTAGTTCTGATTTTATCATTTAACGTTAAACGAGCAAGCCGTTTTTAACGATAGTGCGAAATTCACCGACACCTACCGCCCAATTTGCCTAAAATTAACTCAATATTCAAGGATAATTGAATGTACCTTAAACTTCAATAAAGCGCTAAATATATGCGCATTTTTATGAGTTAAAGTGCTTAAATGTAGTATTAATTTAAAATTATAATTCTTGAATAAAAAGTGAGGAATCCGTCATAATGTTGTGATATGAGACGCAATGGGAAAATGTTTTTGCGATATGAATGTCAAGACTATGAATATAAACAATAAATAAGATCCTGCAGTATTGTTGTGTTTTTGAACCACTTTGTTTTAATGTAATTTATATTTTAACATTAAAGCCGTTATCTCTTAAGAAAATTTGTATTAACTCTAGAGGTATAATCTTAAAACTGGGCCGAAATATTGAAAATTCGCAGCCACAATAATTATAGTAAATAGATTTTTTTTATTGATTATTGAATAATCATTGTTTATTAGCCTTAGGGCTCTTCGGTCAACAAAATCTAATACTTGAAGCTTCAATTTAGCTGAGAGTTCCCAGAGGTGACTGCAGTACTCCATGCAAGAGCGAACCTGGGCTGTATAAAGATTGAGCAGCCGTTCAGAGCTGAAGTACCGCCGAACCTTTGATTTGAGATATGTATCATACAATTTTTTTTTAAAACATTTATTTTGTCTTTCTGCTGGGGAAAGGTCCCTTCCATGTCGTTCCACATCCTTTGTGGTCACTACCCTACTACGCTGTCATTACTACTATCTTTGGTTAATTTTCTTACACCCAAACACCCAAGGGTACGTAGGTCAACAAAAATAAAGAAGTGATGAATATGCAGGTATCCGAAGCATCACAGAGAATATGCTCAAAAGATCACTAAAATTCCATCAATAATTTAAGTGGACAATAATATCGAAGAAACCACAGATGTGTAGAAAGAATTAATACTAAGTAACAACGAGTGTTTCCTTATATACAGGTGTTTTTTAATTCATTGGCATCCTTTTAGATATAGACTGTACCCATGATTAAAAGTAATTTGAGACTACTTTCGAGCAATTTAAAATTTCACAATTTTCAAATTTAAAAAAATCTTATAAACTACCTGAAACGCTTTGAAAGAGGATATTACTTTAGATAAAAACCCAAAAATTAAAACTGGACTGAATTTCCAAAAACACCGAAAAATTAATTCATTTAAACAGAATTAAATCAATCGATTGGTAAAATTCGATTCCACCCTGTATAATAAGATTAGGACATTGATTATATACCAATCAAATTAATTTTATTACCAATTTTAAAATTAAATAACAATTATCATAAATAAATTCTAATAAATACAAAAAAAATTATTAAAATATTTACAACTAAATTAAAATTAAACATAATTGATTAAAACTAAATTAACCTAAAAAAAATATATATTCCTATCTAAAACAAAACTTACCTATAAAAACAAAAACCTATAAATACATAAATTTTTTTCAAAACAAAAAAAATCTTTGTTGTAACTTAATTTTATACTTGGAGTGCGTCCTCTTCTGATCTAGCTAGCCCAACAGGGTTCGTAAATAAACTTGTACCTTTTATATTAATGTCATCTGTACTTTATTTTCTTCTTCTTCTGTTTTATAAAATGGCTTCCACCGATACTTCAGTGATTCTGCCAATGTCCAGTAAATTGAGATACCAAGCATCGGTGTTGTACGGTAAAGTTGTATTGGTTTGCAATAAAACATTGAGTATTGAGTATTGATCTTTGACGGGTGTTTGTATATATATAGGAACATATGGACATCGACCTTTGCTTTTAAAATGTTTCAATAAGACATTTTTTTTATAAAAGTGTTAATGAACGATTCATAACTGCATCCTGTTTTTAATTTTATTAAAAATACGACTCTAAGATTTAATTAAAATTTTAATTATACTGTCCGAAAGCATGTCATTGTATTATTGAAATATTTTGTCAGGTTAATGACAAATTGGGGGCGTTTAATTAATTGATTTCCGTCATGAATAATTTTAAAATCTTCTTCGGGTCTTTTGAATTTTGAATGTATAAATGAGAGCAGGCTCTGTACGTCAAAACTTGCATACATTTTTTGTCCTTACGTTATGGAAAAATTAAAAAGTTACCAGACACATATAAAAAATTTATGGAAAATCTGCGCCCTTTACGACGTCGTATAAGACAAAGACGCAGGTTCAAATCCTACCCCCGTGTTTTTTTTTCTCATATCGCTCTTCTTAATTTAATAAGAATAAGAATAGCATTGTGAATGCATAAACACCCTACCCACCTAGAAATTAAAGCAGTATTATAACCTAAAACTGACATTTCGCATGAAACCAGCCAGCCGGTTTCTGGCCACCTCAATTAGTACTTTCCACCGCATACCGATACCGCGCAGGGCATCTTCAGAGAACCTTATTTGGTTAGGGTGGTGCAGACGAGGTGATGTCGTGAAATTTTGAGATTTGTCTGAAGGTTGGATTAATAATGAACATATCGGATAGTGGCGGATCTGGCTAGTGGGCACACCCAGTAGCCTACGACCTTGAAGCTAAATTGATGTACTAGGTTCGTATTGTAATTATTGAGGATAACACCACTACCTACTAGTAGATTTTTGACTTCTGTTAGCTGTATTCTTCACCTGTCCAGTGACTGACACAAACAAAAAAGCAGTCTTTTGTAATGAATTAACGCAGTAAAGTTACAATAGTCCTAAGCTCCATAGACCCAAATGACACCTATGTAGTGCCAAAGACCGACATTCATGTCTATGGTTTAATAAATATAATTACAAAAAATTATTGTAACCATTGTTTGTTAAGTATCACGGGCTAACAGACTGACAAAAGCACAGAACTTTTTTTTACGAGTTATTATTGACTAACACTGTTGCCTAAATTTTAACCTGCTCCAATGCATGCTGAGTTAGAAAACATTATCCACTTTCTTAACGGAGTCAAAAATTAAAAATCATATATCCTCACACTTATCGCAGGATCTCATACTCACGTAGGCACGTCGTCGGCGGCGCTTAATAAATCAATACGTAGGAGCGGTACTTTGTCCGCGTTCATTGATGGTGTAATGTCCAAAGAAAGTTTCGAGGCAAGCACTTGTCACCACATACTTATTTAGGTGATATTTTGCGACACCGAATATGATTTTATTTTTCAGTATAGACAGACACAAAATATTTTATTTTAGCCATCAGGTCCCACTGCGGGGCAAAAGTCTCCCATTTCTGTTTCCACCTTTCTCTATTGCTTGCCATCTCTCTCCAATTTTTGTCAAAACAATACAATTACTCGTAGGCATCTGTCCATCTCGTTTTAGGTTTGAACGATTAACAAAATAATAATTTTGTAAATCTTCACCTCGTTTCGATTTTATTCATCGTTGTTTCTTCTTTTGAGGTACTCCTATCTTTGAAGATTTTGAGATATTTTGTAAGACTCGTGATCACCTATCCCAGGTAGCGACCATATCCAGGGTTACTTAACATGGGTAAGCTTTTAACAAGATATTGCGGTTTATAATAGATTAATAATCTACTAGGGCAGTACTTTTTGCGCGTTTATAGGTGGTATAATGTGCAAAGAAATTTTCGAAGCAAGGACTTGTCACTACTTATTTAGGGGCCAATTTGTTAATAGTTTTCTCGTCTGAGTATATTGCCAGTTGCATCCTCCACTGGATATTTCGGAGGCCAGGGTTCACTTTAATCATTAGTCTTTCATGTGTAAGTTGCCAACATTGACATAATAGCAGACTCCGGGACAGCTGAGGACGCAACCTAGAAAAACGTTCGGATGAAGAAGAAGAAGAAGAAAAAGTAAGTTAACAACACTAGAGTTCAAAGTTCACGCTTTGATTAGCTAGTGTTTCCTAGGTCGCGTTCTTCGATATCCATTGGCAGATTTGGAGTGGTGCTATTCTACACTGCCGAGAACCACACGGCAAAAACTCTTAATTCACAGGACTGTAAACACAAGAAAAAATTTCCAGATGTAAGTTATATATTACAGTAAATCTTAATACGTTATTTTTATCGCCATTTCACTGTTTTTGTCTCGCCACGTAACTCAGCCACCATATTATTTTATGGCCTCCAAATCTGATCGTTAATGACACCAGTATTGAGATTTTACCACTTCGTAATGAAAATGGTGACAGTAAAAAGAATAATTAAATACAAGTCAGTTTTTTATTTTGATCCGATGTTTTGTAATGACCTCTATGATGCAATGGTGAACACGCGACTTGTTTGACTTTTGGGTTCGACTCTAAGCGTCAGCACATTATTTCTCTCTCTCTTTCTCTAAGAGTGTTTTCGGTTGCATCCGCAGCTGAAAAAATTTGGAGCCCAGCAGGCCGATTTGCTAACTCAGTGTACAACGATTTGATTGTCACTTTAGCATCCATTACGGTTTTCATATCTTAAATAAAAATAGTCATTCATACCGAAGCCGTAATGTATATTGAAGTTACCATGAAAATGATGTACACCGTAGCTGTCAAAAGTAAGCAAATAGGCCTGCAGGTTCCGCTTTCCCACTTTACCTTCTTTACTTCACACTGTCTTCGTCATTCTTAGTTCAGAGTCTTTTGGTATGCATATCATCCTAAACAATATCAAGCCAGCACTTCTTGAACTATCTTCTTTTGCCGGGGCCCAGCGGGGCGCCACAGCTAGACATTTGGGTGCCGTTATCGCCATGAACACATATTGCATATTGCGTATTGCAGTCATCACCGTTATCATACTTCTTGTAGCTAAAATGAGCTACAAGAAGTGCACTGCTAGAGTACTATAGGCCTCCCCAATGTAGGGGATTTTGCCATACTAACCACGCTTGGCATACAGGTTGGCGAGCGCAGGTTATTTGGCTTAGCTCGGTTCCGACGCTGCTACCCATTGAAACTGTTTTTAAGTGACGGAAGGTAAGAGTTTGTTGGGCTAGGAGAATGGAATATAGACCTTATAGACACACAAACAATGAAACTGTGTACCTGGTCAAGGCGTTTGCCATTTGATCCGCAGGTGGCTCAAATCACACTGGGAAACTTATTTTATAATAACTTTTTCAGTCCGATTAGAATATTGCAGACTTTTTTTTATGTCATAGGACGGCAAACGAGCGAGCGGGTCACCTGATGGTAAGTGATCACCGCTGCCCATGGACAACTGTAACACCAGGGGTGTGACAATAGCGTTGCTGGCCTTTTATTTTTGCCTCCCAGAGGGGAGAGGGGATGGGCCTCCGGCTTATATATTACGACGATATAGCTACTACTCATACGTCGATTTTCTGTGAGAGTGTGGTACTTCCCCGGACGAGCCGACCCATTCATGCTACCAGCAAAAGTGAATTTCGCCGGTAGCGTGGCTCTACCACAACTGAGACTAAGACTTGAATCATCAATCTTCATCAGGTCTTTTATAGTCTCCACTGCAGGAGCAAGACCCTGAAGATAAGTATTAGCCTGAGCAGTCAGAGGATTTGGCCTACACTCTCCACGCTGACCAGACGGGTTGAAGAGGTGTCTTTGACATTTAGCTTTGTATAGCTTGGGTTTCCTAAGTCACCTTCTACGACATCCACGGGAAGACTTGGAGTGGTCCTATTCTACTCTGCCGGGAACCACACGGCTTATTGAATCATCATTCTAAAAAAATATGATACCGTACTTCGGAAGACACGTCGATCGTCGAACGTTTACTTAACCCTGTCCTAGGACTGATTGGTTCTACCCTTTGAGTTGCAAAGATCAGATGGCAGTTGTTCTGTGTAAAAACCAGTAACCTCTTTCAACTAATGCTTTAAAGCGTTACTACTGAAGATGCAAACGGGAGTATGCTCGGATGATGAAAGAACATTGACACCCAGACAGGTTAACTAAATTAAATTCGTAATCATATAAAGCCCTTCAGGCGAGTAGGCGACCAAAACTGTTGATAAGAGTTTCTTTCGGCGTTTCTTCTCTGCAGTGGTCGGTTCCGAAACGCTAGTAGTCTGTAGCTTTTGAACAATTAATAAATACATATTATCTAATAAGATAATTTTAAATATGATATGACGTGAAAAAGTGCCTGCAAAGGCCTATTTTCTGAATAAACGTTTTGATTTTGATTTTGATGTTCAAATAAATAAATAATAAATAAATATATAGGGACATATCACACAAATTGAGCTAGCTTCACAGTAAGTTGTGACCTTGTGTCGCAGGATACTAACTCAACGATACTATATTCTATAATATATACTTATATAGATAATCATCCAAGCCAAGACCCAGGTCAATATGAAAAAGATCTTTTTCCATAGTGACCTGACCGGGGATCGAACCCGGGACCCCCGTGTCGCAGGCTAGCGTGTTGACCACTGCGCCATGGAGCTCGACAGAAATTACAGCTTTAAGCCTTAAGATACTACATAAATTATAAGCAAAAGAAAAAAGTATCCATATTGTGCTATACACACACATATGTGCGTGTGTGTGAATAATAAACATGAGCAATTAAAATCACTGATTGATCATCTGTTTCTTTTCCCTGCTCAATCAATGCAACAAAATCTTTAATAACAGCTGAATAATAAGGACTAGTTCACACGATTAAGGCCAATTTCGCTTGATTTGATATCTTGATACGAATTAACAGTTGATTTAGCTTTGATTATGCCGCCTAAGTTATTGCCAATAACTATTATACTCGTAATATCGGTTCCCACAGAAAGCAGTAGCAGCAAGTAACAGTACCTATATCTTATTTATTGTGTGAATTGGTTGTTTTAATTCGTTTTGAGTTTGATTTTTCCTCTATCGTTATATTAAGTCTTGGTGATTTTGTATGAAAACTATTTACGGTTTTACATTTTATTTCGTTATAATTTATGGAAAGATCCTCCGAAAATAAAGCCATCTATGAAAAGTTACCATGTCCTAAAATCTTATTAAGTAATCATGTCCTTAGTTAATCTACTCAACACTAGTTCCGCCTTTGAACGAACAGTAACATGGTAAATGTTGAATTTGGATCTTATAGCTTCAGGATTTGTTGTAAATAACCTGAAGTATTTTTGGAATCATGTTTATTATTATCTCATAATTCTCACTGATTCCGATAATAATAAACATGATTCCAAAAATAGTTCAGGTTATTTACTAAGGCTTATATTGTTTATATTCTTAAATTTCTTTCTATTTGTAAAGTATTAGGAATAAAATGATTGGCGTCGCTACTGAGCCTAGTGTGCCCCCTTAACCTGATTAGTGTGTATACATACGATAAACAAGTAGCATAATTTAAAAAAAATCGGCTACCATTTTTGACAATTAACGTCCGCCTTCTAACGTCATGTTAGGTAGTCTAAGGAAAAGGAAGCGTCAATAGAACAAACATACTTACATACATAAACATATACGCGCCAAAAACATAACCCTCCTTCTGTCAGTTGGGTAAAACTAAGAGAGCACCACTTACCAACAAAATGGACACATTTTCAATAATGCACATTGTACGGTGCGCGAGCGCATATTTTTACACTTCTTATCAAATCGCCGACAAGGCGAACGGTTTATGGTCGTTTTAAAGTTTTCCGTATCACTTTAGCGTTTTAAGTATATTTAAGTTAAAGGGAATGTCTTCACAGCTTACCAAATTGCAATATTTACTCAATTTTTCTCTTCGGTTCTAAGGTCTCCAGAGTACGACACATGGTAATTAGCCCATTGTATTTTGTACAAATTTTTTCGATTTCTGAAATCAATTTAAGATTAAGGTATATTGATTGATTGTTTTGATATATTCAATATTTTTGACAATTAGAAATACATCAATCGGTATTTTTTATATTTTCAAAAAAACAATAGTATAACCCGGAGAAAACTTATCTAGCAAAGGTAATCGAAGGGACATTACGGCAAACAACAATATAAAAATGTTACATAAATCTAATCTCAGTATAAGTTTATAAAACCGGATTCCGGGTTTACAGCTAATATATACCGCAGCCGGAAAAAAATGGAAGAAGATACAAGTAAAGTTGTAAATGCAGTAGAAGTAGAACTACAATCATTAAATCATCTATCTATCTACTGATATAAAGCTTATTTTTCATTCATTAACAGCAAATATCTATATATATAAAACAAGGACGGGTTTGTTACAACACTTATAACTCGAGATCTGCTAAACCAATTTTCATGATTATTGATTCGTTGGATTTGTCTCCGCCCCGAATAGCAGAATACATCTTAAAAACAATGAAAACTCGATATGTGTAATGAATACTTTATCATTGACTGTTAGGCGGTACGAAGTTCGCCGGGTCAGCTAGTAGTTTTATAAAACAGTAAAGACGCAGGAAGTGAGAAGGCGACATAAATACACTATATTCTTTCTTCTTTGTCAGCCTATATTGCGTTTATTAAATAAAAAATTACATTATATTAAATGAATAAATGTAATTTAAACTGGAACAATGCACTTGCCCTTAAGAGCGATGCCAATGAATTCGAATTTATCTCCTATACAAATTATTATCTGCCCCTTAACACCAGCGAATTATCTCACCGCAGTTTACGAGTTCAAGCTAAAATTCGGACCGCGACCAATGATGTAAAAAGAGGAGGATGTGTTTAACAAGCGCATGAATAAATATATACATACTATCAAGTCTTTTTCCCTTTTGGAGTAGACAGAGCCCAGGTCTATTCAGCCTTAAGGCTACGTTTAGCATGTTTATAAGCTTGTAGGTGAAAATAGAATCAAAATAGTGATGGGTTGCTAGCCGCATGGCCTACTGACATGATTCCTGACGCCCATTTCCTCGATCGACTTTTAAGATCTGCGCAGGAAGAGAAGTTGGTACATTCTACGTTTTTTCTTTTCTCCCAGACCAGAGCGTGATAATATATAAAAATATACTAGCAGCCCTACCCGGCTGCGCCCGGGCATGTATTATATCTTAAAACCTTTTTCGTGAATCACTCTATCTATTGGTGAAAACCGTATGAAAATCCGTGGAGTAGTTTTTGAGTTTATCGCGAACAGACAGACAGACAGACGCGGCGGAGGACTTTGTTTTATAATATGTAGTGATAACTGTATATTTTTTTAATCTAGGAATAACACGAACGTAATAACATTCTCAATATGTTATTTCCATTAGGGTGCTCCCACACAGCAGTAATATAACGTTATATAATAAAGTCTAACACAATAACATTCTTGATATTGTATGGTGTTATAGAATGTTATCGTTGTTATACATTGTTATATAACGTTATATAACTGCTGTGTGAGAGCACCCTTGCATACAGTAACTAATATAACTGTGTTTCTATGGAACACAGTATAAGGTTTCATATTTTGTAAGTTTATTTATAAGTGTAATTTTAATGGGCATTATCAAGCGGCCCTAATTGCGGACCTCCGTCAATCACGGTCCACAGATCAAACAAAGCGTACAACTGTCAGGTTAGTGTCCTTGCTTTCCCCTGGGGGCGATGCTGTATGATACAGCTGCGGACGTCAGGCAGCCAAGACGACGAGGCGATGACATATCTACATCTTTTCTTGCATAACATCATTGAATGAAAGCTAAAATTTGGATCGCAGCGAATTTCGCGTAAGTGATTAACCGTTTCCTCTTTACAAACTTGATTGAAAGGGCTTGTTTTAAAAAGAGTGGTTTTAATAATACGTCGTCGCATTCGAGGATATCTTTGAGGATTACTAGCAATAAGAAAATTAAATTTACTTTGAATGTTAAAAGGGCTGACTGCTCTGGCAGTTAAGTACAGAGAGGGTCTTGCTCCTGCAGTGGAGACTAATAAAGGCCTGATGATGATGATGATGATGTTAAAAGGGCCCTGAACGAACATGTCTCCATACAAACGGACAAAGAGAATTGTGGCAATATTTGACAATTTTAGGTGTGATTAAAACATTCTTGCCGTGTGGTTTCCGGTAGAGTAGAATAGGACCACTCCAAGTCTTCGTGTGGGTGTAGTAGAAGGCGACTCAGGAAACACAAGCTAAACAAAGCTTATAAACATCAAAGAGACATCTCCAACACGTCTGCATGGCCACCATGGAGAATGTAGGCCAAATCTTCTGACTGCTCTGGCTAGTATATGGCTCTGGTAGTACAGAGAGGGTCGTGCTCCTGCAGTGGAGACTAACAAAGACCTGATGATGATAATAAGCATTAAATTAATAATCCTATTATAATCTACGAACGTTCCTATACAGTTTAGTTAAAATATGGTTGATAATTATAAGTCGCGCAACATTTGCAAAAAAATTTCTCGTCAAAAGTTGCAAAAGCTTATAACGATACGTCAAACAAAATATTCATTATTCTTTGCGTATTCTTTTTACAACTTTATCTCCTGCTCTTAAGTTTATCTCCTTTTAAAGCGATCTATATTTGTTTCTATAAACGAATGCGCAGACTAATTAAATTGAAGCTTTAAAAACCTTTTCAATAATTAATCAGTAGTACAAATCGCAGATGCGTTTTCCCACCGTCCTGCCGGCTAGCGCACAGACAGACAGACATCGGACATTTCCCTAATTAATGACCTAGCAAACGACGCCGACGATCAAATGAAAGCGAACGCAAAAACTCACATCATATCCTTTTTGTAGACCTCCAGCCATTGGGAAGACTATTTCACTTGAAAACGTGTTATACTTCAATTATCATTTTAGTTTTTTTTATTTTTTTGTGTGAAAAATACATACTAATAAATACATACTATATTGCGACAACCAATTGATTGAAACATCCTAAAATTTGATATACTATGTATTTGAAAAAACCTTAACGCAAGACCTCCACTATCGACAAAAGTCCATACTAAACATACTTTAATATATAAGCATTTTTTTATGTTAGGACCTGGATGGTTATAAATAAATTATTAACCTCAAAAATTATTATTTAAATAAATTACCTACCTTATTTTGAATTCAAATTTTTGTATATCAAAATAATTAAACTATCTTGAATCAATACTCAGCTCTTCTGCGCTGAACCAATTATTGAGTTTATATTTACTCATAATTCAGACAGGCGGTGGCTTTAATACCTTAACCACATCATAATATAATAACAGCATGAATTTATGTCATTATGGTAGATACTAGGCTCTACACTATCCCAGCATGCTCTACAGCTGAAATAGCAACTAAAAATGCTTAAATAAGGATTAATGAATTTTTGGAACGTAAATTGGCCTCACGACGTTTGGGTATTATGATTCACTTTGTTTCATGTGCGTAAATATTTATATGGATGGGCGACTACACTGCATATTGTGTCGCGACTTGCGAGCACGGCTCGTCAGTGGCGGCAAATAGCAGACAAATTAAACGCAGCAAAAAGATTCGCCGCTAAAATGAAACATTCAGCACACGCTTGACTATACTCTCCTTATATTTTCCTCTGACAGTTGAAAAAAGACAATCTGAAATCGACTTTAATTCTATCTAAATAAAGCTCACTTTTGGTTAACATAATCTGAAATATCACACAAGGTAATATCAACTCTGTACAAACAATCTTAAAGTCGGTTTTTGATAAATGTGTGAGAGGCAAAGCAAATCTGAATGGAAGATAGACGATCGTCTTTATGTCATCCGGTGGCAGCTGTATCCACCAATAGAATGACACGCGCGGTCCATTGAAAAGGATGAGAAACAGATTAAATATGTATTAGGTCTCATTCACATCAAAAGAGCGATGAGAGCAGAGCGAGAATGTTAAAAAATGCAACTATACATTCTAACACATAAATGGAAAAGGAAGCTTACTAAAAGATGAACGCTAAGTCATCCTGCCATTAGAACAGGTCTTTGCTTGGAGCTAGATAGCCCATGAGGCGTAGCGCATTGTTAGTGCTCAAGCATTATGAATCTCGTGGCGCAAAGTGAGGATTTCAATAAGGTACTCAAGGCAAAGAGTGAATATTGAGAATCGCTTGAAATACTATACCACAGACTATGCTATACCTGATGTCCTGTTGTTGGAGTAGCATCAATTTACAATCTTCTTCTTCTTATTTAAGAGCTTTATAGCTCTTGTCGATGGAGTATGCGCCAAACTTCTCTATCTTCTGCTTTAGACTTTAGTTCTTGATACGACATGACACCAGCCTTCTTCTTTAGTTGGTCAACAAAACTTTTCCTAATAAAGAAGAGGTGCAAAAAATTGGAGGAGGAAAAGAAGACTGATAAACGAAATAGAGAATAATAGGAGGGGTAGGATGATTGGTCACTTGATACGACATGATGCCTTCTTTAAAAACATACTGGAGGGTAAGGTAAAAAGAAAGAAAGGTCCAGGGAGACCAAGGAAAAGTTTTGTTGACCAATTTACAATAGAACGGGAGAAAAGGATAAACGTAGAAAGCATCAGCTACTACTCTCCCCGCGCAGATTGTAAAAGCTGACCGAAGGAATAATTGAATAACCAAGAATTAGTCAATCAGCGATGCGGCTTGCAACCTGTCACTGATGTTGTCATACGAACACCTCCTGGGCTACACCCCGTTTTCCGGAAATTACCTTGCGTCTTAGCGAATTACATGAACGTGACACTAAGTGGACTCATCATCTCTTATCGTTTTTGTAAAAATATTTGCTCACTAAATACTAAACTTGTGCTGTGGGTCATATAATAAACATATATGGATAAATCAAAGTGAAAGAGCTAGCCCTACAGTAAGCTGTAAATTTACTATATTATATATATATATATATATATATATATATATCAACTATACTATATTTTATAATAGACATTATATAAATTAACATCCAACGCCTCGGTATATCTGAAAAAGATCTTTCATTTCTTACTTACAAGAGTAGGGTCAGATCCACTCCAAGGTCGTCCTGGCTGGATCAAACCCGGGTCCTGGCATGTTAACCTCTGCGCCACTGAGGCCGTAGACACAAACTTAAGTCCACCTGCCCTAAGTTAGTACTCAGAACTACAGGCTAGTGTCAATACAAATAAGGCACAAGTATTTTGACTACGCTAGGATAGAACCCTGCACCTATCTTTTATTGATATAGCATTATAATCACGGCACCACGAGCCCCGTTTTGAAACACAAACCTGCAAAATATCAATCTTCTTCCGAAATTTTAACTACACCTCCAAAATGATTGACGATTGCCTTCCATAACAATCCACCATTTTGTAGGCCGATTAACATGGGCATTTATGGTCAAAAAATGTGATGGCCCGATCCCCAGGCCTCTCACGTAAGCTTGGAGGAAAACTTATTAAATTTTATGAGTCTTTTCCATACTTGCCCTGCTCCAATTTTTTGTGTGTTCTTACGTTTTCGGGGTGTTGATGTAGATATTCTAGAAGTGACTTTTGCAAAACAGCTACGAATATCTACCCATGTTACCAAAGTTTCGTGATCATCATCATTTCGTGTAGGTGACACGGTCAGTCGACCATGCACACCCTGGAGTCAGAGTTCTTCGGACCCGCCTCTCGGCTTCTGACTTGGTTCCTTTAACGACTACTAGATGGCAGCCGGAACGTGCCTTCCGAAGCACGGAATCATCATCAGACAATCAGGTGATTCATGCCTGCAATGTCCTAACCAAACTGGAAACAACTTAACAAAGTAAGCTTCCCGTGGGAATCGAACCACGACCCCCGGGTCAACAAGGCAAACGCCTTAACCACTGGACCACAGAGGCAGTTTCGTGATGATTTAGGAGTATGTTATAATCGTAGAGAATGTATTTTACTTTTTTACGCAATTGTTGTTAAATCCTAGTAAAGGAATAAACGTAAATCAGAAACGTCATAAGATAACCCAGTAGTTTATGATTCCCATTTTTTTTATAAAGCCCGTGGCCATATTTTTGTAAATAAAGATCTGTGAACACCCTTGCTGGTATTAAGTTAATGTATAAAATTAAAAGTTTTGCATCTGTCAAAGAAATCGTAGAGCTACATAAGTATTTAAGCAGTTTGAATGCATCTATCCTAAAAACAAAATACGAACAAGTACCATTATTTCAAAAGTAAAAACCCGACTGCCCTTTTAACAGTTTGTGTCTGCCATATTGATTTTATGCTGACGTCTATGCTTCATGATACTCCAGAAAATAATTAATACGAATCGAATATGATACAGTTTAAAATAAGTCAAGTTTCGATCACCCAACAATCGTAACCAGTCAAGGCATTCAGGATACAGTAAACTACTATGAAATAGACATACTTACATACATTTATATACATACATAAGCGCGAAACACATTACTCCAAGTGGAGTAATGTGTTTCGCGCTTGACTACCTGACTAACTCACTCTCAAGTGAGAGTGAGTTAGTCAGGTAAAAATACCGGCCAAGTGCGTGTCGGGACACGCGCAGTGTAGGGTTCCGTAGTTGCGAATGACAACTTTGAGTTCACACTGTTCACACTCGCACACCACAATTTAACGAACAAAAACATGTAACAATAAAAATGTATGAAATTTTACATTTTCGAGTACAATTAATTATAAGTTGGTTGCCTATAACTTGTTAGTTTGTACTTAGTACTCAGCTCTGATAGTTTTCCTTTCAACTTTAGTATATATACTACTGCTGTAATTTTTTTCACGTATCAATGTATTACCTGTAACAAAAATTTGCACTTTAAAACTAAATATTCCGGAAACGGATCCCTAAATCGAAAAATGGTGTTCTCAACCTCACAATATTTTTTAAAGACCTATCTAACAATATCCAACACGATGGGTTTGTATAGAAAAAAAATATTACTACCTCTTTACTTGTATGGGCTACACTAAAAAAAATTTTTTTTCAAGATTTTCTTCTACCATTTCTTTGACATGATTAATATACATACCCTTACCAAATTATAGACTTACTGAGTAAAACCGCGGACGGACAGACAGGCAGACAGACAGACATGGCGAAACTATAAGGGTTCCTGGTTTACTACGAAACCCTAAAAAGGGCTCAATATTCATCTGACTATAAGTCTACGTCCTGTCACTTCCAGATTTTGAGTTCATCGCCCGCACGGCAGCACTGGAGATCTTGATCCTCGTAAAATTTTATGTGTCTCGGACAAAGAGAATTTTGTTAATTAACCATTTTGCCCACCACTCGACTGTACTTTCTTATGTTGTCATCAAAGACTGCATAGCAATGTAGACTAAGCATTTCAATACATGTTTAGTGCAATGAAATTTCTTATTTTATATTCTATTACATTATTTTTGAAATCCCTAGTTTGTTTGTTTTCGTGTATGTTAGTGGCCAACACTGGTGTGATATTATTCAAGATCATGCATAATCTCCATCTAATGATGACATCCAGGATCAACTTTCTAATATTGCCCTTGGAAGTACATATGGAGGAGTCACTGTTACGATGCTCGGTTCTTTTGGGTTTTTTTATTAACACGTTCTCACCACCATATCTGGTGGCACGAAGCCAAACTAGCAATATTTGAGGAACATAAATATAAAAAAAATAATTATTCTCTTTTCGCTTCCGATTTTTAAATTAGATTGTGGTAGATCTTTAAATTTTCTGCCTTCTAATAGATAATTCTTAGTGAATAAAAAGCAAAGGTTTTAAAAAGTTGAAAACATTCGGTGATCTTATAACAAGATAAATTATTGTAAGTAATATTTCAACATGGAATTGTAAAGTTTACTATGGTCAGTCATTTTAAATCTTTTTTCACTATTGTGCAAAAGTACGTGGCTACCAGTTATTAGGTAATAAGTTACGTTAGTTCTTTAAGAATATAGAACATTTTGAAAACTGTCAAAGCTAAAAGCACTTACATGCATAGCATGAAAGAGCATTTGTTTTCTCCATTTACTAAGTGGTCTCTGGCTGCGATAGATAAAGTTCTTTTATTTTGTATTCTCCTTCAGCGGCGAGTTATGTATGAGCTCGTTATTTTTTGTTTCCGTGTTTTGGACATTTGCAACGGATTTTGTACGAAATACGGTATTTTAGTGCTTATTTACTCCAGACAAATCGACAGTTTATCATCTAGTAATTGAATAAGTAGGTACTTTAAATGCAAAGATGAGACGAAACTATGTATTTCCTAATTAGAAATATATATTTTTTCTTTGTCTCTATAATATTCTTTACGTAATGTTTTTGTTTTCGCACAGCTGAATACCTATATTTTTTCGTACAATAAAATATGACAAAACCCTTTCATGGGTAAAAATTCACCAAACCCGCTACTCTTGGCTCCGGTCCGGTCCGGTACGGTCATGGTAACACGGGGCACGGTTCGAAGAATCTCCGGAAGAGATCCGGCTACTACCCCCAACGAAGACTAACCCTGGTAGCACACAACATTCGCGCAATGAGGCTAGGCAAACTATATGGAAGCTCTATCTTTCGCCTTCACCAGTAATTGTTGGAAACTTCACCCTTGAACTTTAAGAGCAGTACATCTACATACTTGAGCCAATTTATCTAAGTCGGAAGCTCCAGTTTCAAGGACGAGGTCTTTCCTCGTATCCAACTCGGCTGGGCAGCATTTGGGAAGCTTCACAGCGTCTTATCGCCCAAAATACTTCAGTGCGACAGTCTTCGACCAATGTGTGTTACTAGTGATGACTTACGAGTCTGAAACGTGGTTCCTTAATATGGACCTCATAAAAAAGCTGAAGGTCGCTCAAAGAGAAGGGTTATGCTGGTGTTTCTTTGCGAGATCGAATTAGAAATGAGGAGATCCGTAGAAGAACATAGATCATGTGGTCTATATGGTCGATCCTACCAGAGCCATGAATAGTACCAGAGCCAGAGCAGTCAGAGGATTTGTGTTTTCTAAGTCTCCTTCTACTACATCCACGAGAAGACTTGGAGTGGTCCTATTCTAATCTGCCAGGAACCACACGGCTACACCTACTCTACGTCCTCGCGGCAAAAAACAGTTTGTGCTGGGTCATTCTTATCCTCCAGACCCTAAAAAAATCGTTTATTCATTATTGATAAAATAATTCATCAATCATCATCAACTGGTCTTCTCTTCTGCAGAAACACGACCCTCACTGTATTAGTGGAGCCATATATAAGCCAGGTCAGTCAGAGAATTTGGCCTACACTCTGCACGCTGGCCACACAGGTTGGAGAAATCTCTTTGATGTTTATAGTTTGTGTTTCCTTAGTCGATTTCTACGACATCCACGGGGAGACTTGGAGTGGTCCTCTTCTACTCTGCCGGGAACCACACGGCTTCTTTTTTTCCAGACTCTAAAAAAATCGTTTGTTCAACAGTGATATAATAATTAGTCCAGTCCAACAGCGACATTGCATTGCGTCGGAGCGCGTCGCTCGTAAATAACAAATTTATCGGGCGCGCCATTGTCCTAATGAAGCCGCGCAAACCAATTACATGTTTTTTGGACCATTCATTTCAGGTTTTGACAATGTTGCCTGTCTTGCATGAGATGTTGTATTTTTGGATCGTGTTTGACGGCAGTTCCTAAAACTTTTACATAGACTTCTGGAGCTAGTCCGGCCACGGTTTAGGCCTTTCCACGACGCCTAGCACTCATTTGGGTATCATCGTCAGGTCTTTTTTAGTCGCCACTGCAGCACAATGACTCTCTCTATACTACCAGAGCCATATATTCAGAACAAACAGAGGACTTGTGTTTTCTAAGTCGCCTTCTACTACATCCACAGGAAGACTTGGAGTGGTCCTATCCTACTCTACCGGGAACCACACGACTGACCTATTCTACGGCCCTCGCGGCAAAAGAGGCAGTTAGTGCATTCTAGGTTATTCTTTTCTCGCAGACCATTTAGAAATTGTTTGTTTTTCGTGTGTGTAAGTGGCCAACACTGGTTATAAATTTTTCAAGCTGCCTCAATTTTTTTTTGAAATTTTTTTTTTACATTGATAACATAATTAGTCCAGTCCGAAAGCGACATTGCATTGCTTCCCGTTCTAAGGCCGCTCCACAAAAGTCAGGAGATACTGTAATTTTGTTTCGATTGAACCTAAACAACAAACCAACTCTTGCTGATTTGTATCACGTTACTTTTTTAGTTACAGTTTTCTACCTAAATTCATATCTTCGTAGTCACTTGACATGAGAAAATTAGCCACAGAGGAGACCTTGTAGTACATTCATCAGAATTTATGAAAATCACCTCCCTATATTAATACGTCAAAAAGCATTCTCCGTAATATTAGAAAAATCTTAGGTAAAGTGAGGGGCAATGGGTTGAGTCAAAATTTTACGATATCTCACTACAAGTGGGAAAGAGGTTGAAAATTTCCAGAATTGCCTCACGTAATTAATATTCCAAAAAATGAATCACTTATTTTATTAATCTGTTTTATAAGCAATTCGTAGACCACACATTTTTTGCATCCATCTTGATCGTCGCAACCATATCTTTTTTAAGATTCCTAATAGGTGTATCTCTTACAATGCTATACCAGCGACAGGTTGGCCAAAGGTTATCTTGGGTCAAACGATGCGCAAACTTTCACTACCCAGCCTTAAAATTTACCTTACCAATCAAATTTGAACTCTGATGTAATTGAAATAAAACTCAATATTCTTGAGGTGTAAAAGTCATATGTTGTGATATACTTGTACTGAGGTTATGAGCTCTATAGCTTTATAAAAGACTTCTTTGATGCAAAGTATTGCGAAAAGGTAGTCGTAATTTGCGATTTGATGTCCTAAATGATTATTACGTTTTTAAGCTCAGTTAAATAAAGCTTCTGAATGGAATTAAATTATTTTCTGTTTTTGAAAATTCCAAAAAAAAAAACAAAATTTTTTATTTAAAGTGTTTGGAGCGTTGAACAATTTTAATATTTTTTCGAATTTCCAGCTTTTGTTCCGTAAGTGAAGTTGTTCAATTGGCGGGCTTAGGCCCTTCAAGGACCGGAAGGAAGGTTTTGTTAACAAATTGTATATCTTCTCGTACAATAATACATTATCTACATAAATGTATTTTTTTTAAAGTCAGAAATTCTGTCAACGAAGATTGTTTTTCTCATATGTTTTTGTAAAATTAGATTTTATTAATCTTTCATGCTTATCTAATAGAAAAGAAAAATTTAGAATCTAATGCCGAGATGCCGAGGGAATGGTAAATAAATATCAAAGCATTTATAATAATAGGCGATGCGGCTAGTGACCCATCACTCATTGCCTTTGAGTCTTAAGAGTCGCCTGGACGCGCATGTCTCCATACAAACGGAAAAAGGGAATTGTGGCACTATTTGATAATTTTGGAGTAAAATTAATCATTTAGTCAATTAATCTCATTATTACCTACGTACGTTCCTATACAGCTTGGTTAAAATACCAATGGTTTGAGAATTACAAGCCTTTTCAAATTTGTATGGAAATCTTGAGAGGCGTATAATTCTCAATCGTTTGATAATTTAACCAAACTATATAGGAACGTACGTAGATAATAATGAGATTAATTGATTAAATGATTAATTTTACTCCAAAATTATCAAATATTGCCACAATTCCCTTTTTCCATTTGTATGGAGACATGCGCTTCCAGGCGACTCTTAAGGTCTCATTTTATAGAATTTGGCTTTTTTATGGAATTTACTTAAGCTTTATCTACCCTATACGGAATAAAATGGTGATAATATGAATGTAAGTACATATGTTCTTTATTTTATTTTTGGTGTTACACTCTTTTAGTACGGAACCTTAAAATAACCAAGAATGTTTCTTCAAAATAACAAGCTTCTATTATAAACGCATTCAGTACCAAAATCAAAAATAAGCGAAGATTCCAGAAATTTATCAACATCACTGCTACAGTTACACATTTCTTTTAAATTATGTATCTCGTTCGTTGGAATATAATTTCAACTTAATGTTAACTTACTAAAGCATATTTTGGCTTGCGATAGCAGTGGATTATAAATCAAGATAGGTATGCTGACGGTTACAATTTAGTAATTTACTTGTCAACATGATCCAGGCCAATTATCGAAGTGGTCTAAGAAGCAAGCGTGAAGCGAGTTTTATTCTTTAATAATAATTAAGCTAGCTCCAAAGTAAGTTCGAAACTTGTGTTGTGGGATACTTACTCAACGATACAATATTTTATAATAGATAAACATCCAAGACCCAGGTCAATCTGAAAAAGATCATTTTCTATCTTGACTTGACCGGGGATCGAACCCGGGCCCATCCGTGTCACAGGCCGGCGTGTAGACCGCCGCGCCACAGAGCTCACTTTTACAATTTACATTTTGACGTGTAAGCGGGTTTGGGTACTATTTCTAAATGACATTTCTTAAAAGGAAACTCGGTCCATCAACATATACAACTTTTTCTATGGGATCAATGGTAAGAACGCAAAGAAGAATTCAAATTTTTCATACAAAACTCTTCAACCGGCCAAGTAATGTGCAAGAAAATCTCAAAAAAATTGAGGTCTCTGCATTGGGCCTATAGAATAATTTGTTTTTTTAGACGGGCTGAGTCACCTATTCGAGGGAATGCTGGGAGTCAATTCACACACTGTCGTTTAAGTTCGGCACTAAGGTCATTTAATTTATAGGTATAAAGTGAACACATAATTATTTAAATATCAGCATGACTAATTTTACCAATCGCTTTATAGGTATTTCTTATAATTTAAGTCACAAACTTTTGACCTACTTGTAATTATTGTGGTTATTTCGCTTCAAATCACTTTGAGGAAAAGAAACATTAATGGTTATTAATTTTTTTCCCCCAAATTATACTAAATGAAATATAGAAAAGTGTATATGTAGTAGTAAGTAGTTGCATTACAAGTACAAAAATTATTGACATGTTACCTCAAATATACACCCAAGAACTCATTTTCTTCGTGAAGTAATACACCGCGTTGCCATCATTTATAATAATGGAAGGGCCTGACTGACTGCACATCACCGGTTGAAAGTTTAAACCTACTATAAATCGCTTTCATCTCTTAACTTGTAGCTATATCCGTTCACCCAATTATGTGTTTTCTTGAGTTATTCCGATCAAAGTGGTGCAAATAGAACCTATTTGAGTAATTTTATTTGTATAGCGCTAATGAATCTTTAATCTTATTCAATGTCGCCGCGTAATGATCTGCCGCGCTAGAGTGGTTCAATTCATGAATTCTTCACAAGCGGAAGTGTTTGGAATTACTCATGGGAGGGGTGGCTTTAAAGGGAACCTGAATATAAGTGAACATATTGTTAAGAATCGAACACGTGGAAAGATCACGTAAGATGATTTCGCATTGGTGTTTCATCTAATCCGTACTTATATTATAAATGCAAAAGTTAGTCTGTCTGTCTCGCTTTCAAGCTAAGTCGCAAGTCAATACTTAAACTCCGATTTTGAGGATCATCATCATTTCGTGTAGGTGACAAGGTCAATCGACCTTGCACACCCTGGTGTCAGAGTTCTTCGGAACCGCCTCTCGGCCTTTGACGTGGTTCCTTTAACGACTACCAGATGGCAGCCAGGACCACCGGCTTAACGTGCCTTCCGAAGCACGAAATCATCTTTCTTATCAGACAATCAGGTGATTCATGCCTGCAATGTCCTAACCAAACTAGAAACAACTTAACAAAGTATGCTTCCCGTGGGAATCGATCCCACGACCCCCGGGTCATCAAAGCAAACGCCTTAACCACTGGACCAAGGGGGCAGTTATTTTGACGATATTGGAGGAAGAAGGGCCGATCTGAGAATCAACAGCTAAAACCTATGAAGAGCAGCATTTCTTACCATTTGCCCGATGGTCCGAAGGAAAGGATACCAGAGGAATTGGTCCTGGGTACAAGCAGTCAAGTCACCCGGGACCTCTGGATGGTCCGCAGTAATCGGAGCTAATCCACTTAGCTGGAGAGGAAGCGGGAGTTCGTTTAATGAGGAGTGCAAAAATTTATTACCACATAAATTTGTACCTTCAAAAGTCTTCACCATTCGTGCGTTTTTCCTGGTCACAAACTCAGCTGCGATGAATTGGAGTCCAAGGCCCACAATTATGACAGCATTTACACTGTGTTACGATTTTGTGAAAGATTTTACGGTCAGCTGTGATTGATGCGGAACCTTTGGTATCATTAGAACCGGAGACAAAAACTTGTACAAATAAAGAACAAGTTTTTGACCATGGCAGGTATTCCTGGCATGGTCCGAATTCTATTAAATTCGGTACATTTATGTCAAAGGCTGACGTGTTAACCACAGCGCTACGCAAGTTGTGTCTTGAAAAATAAATTAAAACCAGAATCGTTTTTTTTTTTTAAATATAATATTGGACATTTAATTTTTAATAACCTAATATCATTTAATTAATTTAATGTAATTTACTTTTCGAGAAGCCGAAAGTCTATCATTAAGATTCTAATTAATTCATTTTATTGTCGATTATTTTTGCATTGAGATTTGTTTGTGACTGTTTATTTCTCCTTAACTCTACCGATTATTAAATTTGAAAGATTTATAAAATAAATATTGAATTGCGTATTTTAACTGGGTATGATGATGACAGGGTAGTAGTGCCCAATATGTCTTGTAAGGTACAATATTTTAAGTCAATATCTTTATAAATAACTTGTATTAAAAAAAAAACTAAGAAATTTGGGGACAAAATAACAGTTTGGAAAAAATGTTAACTTCGTTCTCTATATCGTTGTGTTTGTATCAATTGATCGCAGTGTCGAGCTTATTGGCGCAGCGGTCAACACGCTAGCCTGCGACACGGGGTTCCCAGGATCTATCCCCGGTCAGGTCAAGATGGAAAAAGATCTTTTTCGTATTGACCTGGGTCTTGGATGTTTATCTTTATAAGTATCTATTATAAAATATAGTGTCGTTAGTATCCAGAGACACAAGTTCACAACTTACTGTGGGGCTAGATCAATTTGTGTGATATGTCCCTATATATTTATTTATTTAGTATTAGGTTTTTCAAGGGTCCATATGCCTGTAACCGTATACGGTAACCGCTTTTCATCAGGCGAGCCGTATGCTTCTTTGCCTACTTGACGACAGTCTAAAGTGTCAAATGGGAAAGATCAATGATCAATCGAGAACTGGTATTCTCGCCGTATTTCTGAATAACTGAATAACTAAAATCTGCAGTAACAGTAATCGGCCGTCATAACTGGCTGGGATTATCTTGAAACAGATTCTTTACGATTTTGATTTCCTCACGGATTGATATAATTCTCAGCATTAAAGATGTAATTATCAGCCTTTGAATTTTAGAAATAAAAATGATTTAAGAATCAAATTCACCCTTTAATATGAAAAAAATATTGATTTAATTACCCAACTTCCACTTTATTATGAAAATTAATAATTTGAGAACCGAATACACAACATCGCATCTACAAACAATATCGTATATTTCAAAAAAACCGCACTATGATGGTCTTAAGTGTCAAATGGTAAAGATCAGTATCAATCGAGGTCTAGAATTCTCACCGTATTTCTGAATAAATCTGCAGTAACAGTGATCGGCCGTCATAACTAGCTGCGCTTATCTTGAAATAGATTCTTCACGATTTCGATTTTCTCACGGATTGACATTGACACCCGTTGTTTATGTACGAGCTCCGTGGCGCAGCGGTCAACACGCCTGACTGCGACACGGATGGTCCTGGGTTCGATTCCCGGTCAGGTCAAGATGGAAAATAATCTTTTTCAGATTGACCTGGGTCTTGGATGTTTATCTATATAAGTATTTATTATAAAATATAGTATCGTTGAGTTAGTATCCCTTAACACAAGTCTCGAACTTACTTTGGGGCTAGCTCAATCTGTGTGATTTGTCTGTATACTGTATACTTATGTATAATTTTGACACGACCGAGAAAGAAAAAGAGTCGAATCGGAAAGCGGACTCTAGGTTCCGAAGCATTCCGCAAATAGAAACACGCTCAAGAGAAAGAACGAAAGAGAGTAGTTGTAGTAAAGCCTCACTACCGGCGAAAATCACTTTTGCTATTATATAGAGGAGTACCACACTCTCACAGAAAATCTACTTTGTAGCTTTATCGCTGCTATGCTTCGTTCGGTGAGTAAGACAGCCGGAGGCCCATCTATCTCTCCCCTCTGGGGAGGGGAAAATAAAAGGCCGGCAACGCTCCTGTGACACCCCTGGTGTTGCAGTTGTCCATGGGCAGCGGTGATCACTTACCATCAGGTGACCCGCTTGCTCGTTTGCCGTCGTATGACATAAAAAAAGAGAGAATTATTTCTACGTGACTGACCCACCCAGAAGAAAGGTAAATGTTTTTCGGGTGTTTGCATCATAAGTATATCTTACTGATGTTGGTTTTAAGTATCAAATAGAAAAGATCTGGTTGTAACGTTCGTATTATATCGTCTCTGACCACAAGAAAGATAGAGCGAGATACAAAATCTATGATATTTTTTTCTTGACAGGTGATACATTTACCGGAGTTTTGCTACCACGGTTTACCGGAGCATGTGGTATTTGTTCTCACAGACTCACAAGATGGCGCCAGTTGTAACCACACAACATTGTATCTGTAGAATATAAAAGCATATTATTCCGAAAATATATTTTATTAAAAGTCAGAACAATGTTTAAGGTATAATATTTTAAAATTACATCCAATCCATTTAGTAAGTTTGGGCTGACGCAGATTACCGCCATCTAGTATCGAGTAGAAAGCAACTCTGCAGCGTCATACATTCGCCTACTTTAATTTTATCTTTGGCCATAGTGTTATAACGGCATTAGGGTTTTATGCCGTGTGGTTCCCGGCAGAGAAGAATAGGACCACTCCAAATCTTCCCGTGGATGTCGTAAAAGGCGACTTAGGAAACTCAAGCTAAACAAAGCTTATAAACATCAAAGAGACCTCTCCAACCCGTCTGGCCAGCGTGGAGGGTGAGGGCCAGATCCTCTGACTGCTCTGGCAGTACAGAGAGGGTCGTGCTCCTGCAGTGGAGACTAATAGAGACCTGATGATGATGATGATGATGATGATGACGGTTTTATCAAATTAGGAAGTTTTGATTAGTTATCTATTTATCTGATTAGCTTTTGCAATCTAGACATTGGTGTATGTTAATAATTTATGTTCAGTCTGTCAGTCACCCCGGAACTCAAGATGCCTGCACCTGCGTTATAACATAGGCAAGTCTTACATCACACTACAAAGCGTCATAAATCCGGTATTCGCGTGTCGGTATGTCTGTATGGCCCGTAACTCAGAAACGTAACGAGCGAGTATCAGTCTAAATCTGCCGAGGACGAAACAATGCATAATTGTGCATTAAACTAATCAAATGGATGTACGAAAGAAGTGAATGGACTTGGGATAGATGTGGCAATTTTGTGGTCCCTTAAAGACTTAATTTTAAAGAGCTTAAAAAGACAGTGTGGTTTTAAAAAATAACTGATAATGCAGTTTTTTAATTATTAATATTAACAGGACTTAGCACGAAACTTTTTACTTATTTATGTGTGAAGAACCGTCAATCTAATAAGTCCGCTATTGCAGAACACCTTATGGACACCGATTGCAATCACTGGATTGAATTACACCAGCCAAAGGTATTATCTACTGACCGTCACTACTACAAAAGACTAGTACGGGAAGCTGTTGAAATAAAGAAATACAAGACTTTCAACAGGGAAGATGGATACAAACTATCACCTGCATGGAATCCAGTGATTGATAAAATTAAACCGCGTCGTTCAGTGTCGGACAAAAAGTTGGACATTGTCAGTGTTGTGTGTACCGGGGCTAATACGAAAATATAAAACTAGTTGTGGGTATTGACATTATTAGTGCAAGTGCTCCCACCACCACAAGATGACACCGCCGTACTCCAGTCTCGCTGCGACCACGATGGATGTAACTCCATAGAAACGTCAGCGAAAATAAATAAGTAAAAAGGTTCGTGCTAAGTCCTGTTAATATTAATAATTATGTGTTTGAAGCGCGAAAGTTTAAAAAAGAATAATGCAGTTTTTTACTTACCGCTCTCTGCTTGTTATTAGTATCGCCTATTCTACCTGACCGCAACGAAAATATATTTGGTTCACAATGTGAACCATCAAACCAAATATTTTTTTTATTTACTATTTGATCTCCCAAAAATGAGGCATAATAAAAAAAAAAAATGCACATCTTTGTTTGGGTCATTACCTTACATCATCTTACCAAATTTCACCTGCTTTGGTCCCGTAGATTCGGAGCAAATTGGCTGTGACGGACGGATGGACAGACATACAGATAGACGCACAAGTGTTCCTATAAGGCTTCCGTTTTTTCATTTCTTGTACGGATTTCTAAAAAAAAGTAAGACACGGGAATCGGTAGAAAAGAGTACGCTTATTCCTTTAAACGACTTTTATCTTGGTTGCGGGAAGTAAACTGAAGTTTACAGTCTACGTTCTTATTTGCGACTTACAGCTTAGTAGTAAGTATTGCCGTATCCAACTATGAGTTCATCCTTATTCGCTCCCAATTGTAGGGCTATCACAATTTTATGGTCCTTAATAGTATGATTGTATTCATTATAATTGGGGGCCAATGTCATAAGTCCACAGGAATTATTGTGCCGTTTTGTGGCGAGTTTTAATGAGTGACCGGTCTTAAATGGACTATCGGTGACATGGACAACTTACTATATAGACTGCACAACTTCCTCGGACTTAACAATTTCCGCCCTAAAGTCACTGATAAATTTTTAATTAAATTAAGTAATTGTAGTCCAACATAACAAATACAGGCGGAATCTAGTGACAAACATTGAGCTTTAAAGATCTTACAGCTAGTCGACAAGCATCACATCCAAACTCACAAACTAACAATCTTTGAAAGTTTTTATATTTAAAAAATATACTTGTTTTAGTTTTTTTTTTTTTTTTCCAAAACCTGAATTATATTATGTCAGGTCGAGATGGAAAATGATCTTTTTCAGATTGGCCTGGGTCTTGGATGTTTTTCTATATAAGTATCTATTATAAAATATAGTATCGTTGAGTTAGTATCCCATAACACAAGTCTCTAACTTAGTTTTGGGCTAGCTCAATCTGTGTGATTTGTCCGTATACATTTATTTATTTCTTCAAGTAAAATATTGTTATCTATTTCGATTGATGTCTACGACCAAGTCCATTGTTAAGGATTGATTTGGGTGTCGCATTCGGAGCGAGTGAATTAACGAGTGGGCAGCCTTATTTTATGGTGCACTGTTTTCTGAAATGTGTATTTTAAGTTTTTTAGTCCAAATTAAGGAGATGTATGGGCGATGAAGTCTTCTCTTAAATTGTTCAGTTATTCATTAACCTGTGCGAGTGAGCTCCGCTCAGAATTTCCCGGAGTCCTAGCTCAATTATTTCTTCACTGCCGAAACCTCTTATACAACTGAGGAGTTCGATGCCCCAGTGGAAGTAAGCACTGAAAGCGCTTACGCATGTAAAGCAACCCCGGACGCGGTCCCCACTTGGATGGGTGACCACAAGTGGTAAAAAAATATCTCGAGCTCCTCCGTGCTTCGGAAAGCAAGTTAAGCTGTTGGTTCCAGCTGTCATCATTGCTTGCAGTCGTTAAGCTATGTCAGATGCCTTGAGGCAGCTTGAAAAATCTGACACCAGTATTGGCCACTTACACACACGAAAAACAAACAACAAACCTCGTATACAAAATATATCTATTGTAGGACCGTTTCCGTGCTCTTCATACAATATGTTAATAAAACCATGGCAGGTCTTTAAAAGGGCGACTCAGCCCGTTAATATGACCAACTTTTCCTATGTAATATGTTGAAAATTCGATAAAAGAAATTCACCATTTTCATACAAATTAGTCCCATAGGAGAAGCTGTTCATATTGACGGGCTGAGTCACCCCTTTAAAGGTAGGACAGGGATTTAATAACATATTGTATACAAGCTAAGGTACTCATTTATTTAATAAATATATACAGACACGCTCCACTGCAAGTTGTGCACTTGTGTCGTGGGATACAATAACTTAACAATGATTATATCTAAATCTAAATATATATAACTCAAAGGTGACTGACTGACTGACATAGTGATCTATCAACGCACAGCCCAAACCACTGAACGGATCGGGCTGAAATTTGGCATGCAGGTAGATGTTATGACGTAGGTATCCGCTAAGAAAGGATTTTGATCAATTCTACTTCTTAACGCGAGCGAAGCCGCAGGCAAAAGCTACTTTTATGATAAAAAGTTTTAAAAATAGTCATTAAATATGCAGGACAATTTGAAAAATTTAATTTTCCATATTGCCTTGGGGATTGAACCCAGGCCTGAACACCAAAGGCTGAAGTGAAAATGAAATGAAATGAAAAATAAAATTGAAATGAAATCGTTTACTAAAGTCAAATATCTTTAGGCTCCTGTGACAATAGCTTTTTATTTTATTTATTAGAAACAACAAAATTACTTTTTCTTAGCCCTGTTGGAAAAGAAAAACTAAAAATCCGAGAAACAAACCAAATCGTTATTTATTATAATTAAAGAAAACTAAGAGTGAGTATATTATTTATAGAAAAGAAAGAGTAGTATAATAACATGATAATCTAAAACCTTTTACTCAAAATGGTGATACCTTTGAAGGTTTAATCAATAGTTTTTTTATCCTGCAGGTTGTGAAACCGTTTTTGGTACTCCATGACTCCTCCGGGATCTGCTGAATGGACCTGTTAACAAACGTTTAGATACATACAAACATACATTCTATCACATCTTTTTCCCTTGCAGGGTGGACGGACCCCAGGTCTGTAAAACCTAGAGGCCACGTTTAGCATGTTGGTGGGCTTGTAGGTGGAGAATCAAAATAGTGGTGGGTTGCTAGCCGCATCGCAAATTGACATGATTCCTCACGCCCATTCCCTCGATCGGCTTTTACGATCTGCGTGGGAAGAGAAAGAGCTGGTACATTCGTTTTTTTTCTTTTTCCCAGATTAGCGTAGAAGATGTAATTTTACTATTCTTTAAAACATTAAGATGTGCTTTTAATATTCTTTTTTGACCGTTTGGTTCCCGGCAGAGCACCACTCCAAGTCTTCCTGTGGATTTTGTAGAAGACGACTTAGGAACACAAGCTAAACAAAGCTTATAAGCATAAAAGAGACCTCTCCAACCCGTCTGGCTAGTAGAAAGTGTAAGCCAAATCCTCTGACAGACCAGGTGGTCGGACGAACTGAACAAGATCGCAGGAAGGCGCCGGATGCAGGCCGTTTACCTACTCCGAATTTGGGTTATTATTTCTTCATCAACAGGTCTTTGTTAGTCTCCACTGCAGGAGCACGACCCTCTCTGTACTACCAAAGCCATATATAAGCCAGGGCAGTCAGAGGATTTGGCCTATACTCTCCACGCTGGCCAGACGGGTTGGAGAGGTCTCTTTGATGTTTATAGCTTTGTTTAGCTTTTATTTCCTTAGTCGACTTCTACGACATCCACGGGGAGATTTGGAGTGATCCTATTCTACTCTGCCGGGAACCACACAGTCCCAGTTATCCCAATGAAAATTGTCGAGTAAATAAAACTTAATTCTTACACTTCTACTCTTAACTGTACTCACTTAAATTTCGGGCCTTTACGATCGTGGGCCTTGCGGACAAACAAATTTTAAAATTCGGGTGCCTCACGGCTGGGTTCTTCGCGGACTGTGGGCCTAACGGCTGGACCCGTGGTTGTAACAAAAATCCTCGGGGAAGTCCTATGGTGAGTCTTAAGTTGAACTTGGAGCTCACTTAATAGTCTGAGCAGGTGATAGACAAAAGAAAGATAATAGTAGGTGGAGCAAAGAACTAAAGAATTGTTTTATGTATTAAATTCTACTAATTAATAATTATATAGGGACAAATTACACAAATAGAGCTTACTCTACGATTTTATAAGCATCCAATTTCCAGGCCAATCTGAAAAAGATCTTTTTCCTTCATGATCTGATCGGGGATCGAACCCTGGACAACTGTGTCGCAAGCTGGCGCTTAATAACCATTAAGAGAGCTCTGGACGCGCATATCTGTTGACATTTTTATAATTTAAATAACAAAAATTAATTAATAATTATTGATGGTAATATTATTATTATGGCCACCCTCAATATTCTCGGTATAAATACAATCGTCATCCCCACTCTCTCTCTCATTTCGATTTACGCTGTGTTAGGAGACAGACGTTATACCATCCTTGTTATAATTTTGAATATACGTTCTAACGTATTTATTTAATCTATTTTTATTTTCTCTCGCCTATTACCCTATAAAATCTATAGGTTATGGGCCCAGCCATACTACCTTTAGTATTGTGCTGTAGTTCCTTAAATTCATTTCTTTTTGTTTTCTAAAAACACACGTGTCCTCCAATGAACTTTAACCAAAACCATTTTCGTTATGGATAACCTGAAAACTAAGCGAAACATCCAACCTTTTAACGGCGAAAAATATAACATCTGGAAGTTTCGTATCCGCTCGCTATTAACCGAATTGGAGGTCATCAAGGTCATTGATGAAGAACCCGTGTTACAGTTCGAGGTATGGCAGAAGAATAATCGTATTGCTAAAAGCGTTATTGTCGGACTCCTTTCTTAGTTTTGCCAAAGAAGAACTGACCGCAAAAGACATATTTAGAAGCCTGGATGCCTTGTACGAAAGGAAAAGCTTAGCAACGCAGTTGGCTATACGAAAGAAGCTGTTGGGTTTGAAACTACAAGGAGATACTCTACTAGTCAAACACTTCACGGTTTTTGATGATTTGATGACGGAACTTTGGCTGCTGGAGCGAAGCTCGAAGAAACCGGCTGAACGACCTCGAATTGTTCAAGCAGTGGAATTGACTGAGGAGGCAATGGTTTCCAGTCCCCGGGTTTGCATTCATGGCTGGTGATTACCGATTTGGCGAAAACAGGAAACAAATAACAATCCTGTTGGATTCCGGAGCTTCCGACCACATTGTTAACAGGGAAGATATTTTCAGTACCTATACAATTTTACATAAACCTTTTAGAATTTCAGTAGCTAAGAACGGTGAATTTGTTTCAGCCACCAAACGTGGAACACTGCAAGTAATTAGTGACTCTGGCATCCAAGAAACTCTGGAGGATATACTGTTCTGTCCGGAGGTGCCGTACAACCGTATCGAGGATGCAGCGCGCCGGGTTGACCGTCACCTTCGATCAACACGGAACTTATATCAGTAAGGACGGTACAGTACTGATGCGAGGTAAAGTCAATTAATAATTTAATTTCAATAGATTTAGAAGTATGTGTTAATCGATCTGTTTCTCAGTTGTGCATTAATAATAAAAATAATTACGACTTGTGGCATCAGAGATTAGGACACATTAGTAAACAAAAGTTTTTGGATTTAAAAAGGAATTCTATGATTGATGACATTGGTTTAATTGATTTAATAACGCCTGATGAAAAACTGTGCGAAGCATACATAAATGGGAAACAAAATCGATTGCCATTTAATATATCTAAGGATAAAAGCCATATTAAACGACCATTATTTGTTGTACATACTGACGTGTGTGGGCCGATCACTCCTACCTCAATCGATAACAAGAATTACTTTGTGTTGTTTGTGGATCAATATACCCATTACTGTGTTACGTACCTGATAGCCTATAAATCAGATGTATTTTCAGCTTTTAAAGATTTTGTAGCCAAAAGTGAAGCACAATTCAATTTAAAATTGGTTAATTTATACTGTAATAATGGACGGGAGTATTTATCTAATGAGATGAAAGAGTACTGTGTGTCCCGAGGGATTTCATACCATTTAACTATTCCTAGGACACCGCAGTAGAATGCGGTTAGCAAACGCATGGTCAGGACAATAACAGAAAAAGCATGTGCGATGGTTAGTGGTGCTAAATTACCGAAATGTTTCTGGGGAGATGCAGTATTAACTGCAGTTTATTTGATTAATTTTTCTCCTACCCACGTTTTGACACAAAATAAAACCCCGTTCGAAATGTGGCATGATAAAAAGCCTGCAATTAAATATTTAAAGGTTTTTGGTGCTACCGTCTACGTACATAATAAAACCACTAAAACTAAGTTTTAATGAAAAATCATGGAAGGGTATACTCGTGGGCTATGTACCGAATGGCTATAAGGTATGGAACATAGAACGTGAAAAATATGAAACGGTTCGGGATGTCATAGTAGATGAGGTTAATTTTCTGCAGTCAAGGCCTAAGTTGTGATTTGAATGAGATGTCATCGAACATTTCCAAAATACTGAACTGACACCTAAGTCAGAGTAAATAAAACCTCAATGCTGTGACAGTCCTAAATTTGATATGTCTAAAATCTGATAGTACTAAATCCGATTGTACGAAATCGGATAGTACGAAATCGGATAGTACGAAATCGGATAGTACATAATCTGATAGTATGAAATCAGTTAGTACGAAATCGGATAGTACAAAATCTGATAGTACGAAATCTGATAGTATGAAATCAGTTAGTACGAAATCGGATAGTACAAAATCTGATAGTACGAAATCTGATAGTATGAAATCAGTTAGTACAAAATCGGATAGTACAAATCTGATAGTACGAAATCAGTTAGTACGAAATCGGATAGTACAAAATCTGATAGTACGAAATCCGATAGTACGAAATCAGTTAGTACGAAATCGGATATTGTTAAATCAGTTGAGCAAAAATCAGATAGTTTAAAATCTGATGAATCTGTTTCTAGTAGAAAGATTCGTAAGCTAAACGAGTCATATGAAATGCCATTGGTTATAAATCAACTGGTAGTTTTGATCAAAATATCGATGATTCTTGTCAATTGAGGAGCGCTAGGCTCAAGTAAAAAGTCGTACACAAATTTCTTATAAGGAACTAGATGAAGTTCTTTTGTGTGCTCAGTCAATTAATTGCGTAATACCTACATCTTTTAATGAGATTAAGAACCGAAACGATAGAGCTCTTTGGGAAGGTGCAATTAAGAAAGAATTAGATTCACTTTTAGCAAATAATAATACTTGAACGTTAGTGCCTAGACCTGACACTAAAAATATAGTCGACTGTAAATGGGTTTTTAGTATTAAAAATGATCATTTTTTTTTAATCCATCTCGATATAAGGCACGTCTAGTTGCCAGAGGCTTTAGTCAGGAGTATTTGACAGATTATAATGAGACTTTTGCCCCAGTTGCTCGTATAGCAAGTTTTCGATTCATAATTAATTTTGCAAATCAATTTAATTTATTGGTACATCATATGGATGTAAAAACCACATTTTTAAATAGCACTTTAAAGGAAGAAATTTATATGAAAGTGCCAGATGGTATAGTTAATAAGGAAAATTATGTTTGTAGATCAAAGTTCATATATTGAAACTATTTTGGATAAATTCAGTATGACTGACTGTCATCCAATAAGTACTTCTTTAGAAAATAAGCCTAATTATGAAGCTCTAAATTTAGATAGTGAATATAGTGCGCCTTGTCGTAGCCTTATAGTTGCTTAATGTATGTTATGTTGTGTACGCGCCCTGACTTAAGCGTAAGTGTCAATACCTTGAGCAAGTATACAAACAAAAATAATAAAGAGCTATGGAAAAGTCTCAAAAGAGTACTTAGGTATTTAAAAGGTACTAAGTATAGTTAAAATTGAAATACGAAAGGTGTAATAATTTTGAAGATATCTTGTGTGGTTATGTAAATTCAGATTGGGGTGGTAGTGATGTTAACGATAGAAAAAGTACCTCAGGTTGTTTGTTTAAATTGTTTAACAGTTGTACTATAACTTGGAATACTAAAAGACAAACTTCTGTAGCAGCTTCTTCGACCGAAGCTGAGTACATGGCTTTGTTTGAAGCTGTGAAAGAGGCGTTATGGTTAAAGTCTTTAATTATAAGTGTACATTTAAATATTAATAATCCAATACCTATTTTTGAAGACAATAATGGCTGTATAAGTATAGCCAATAATCCTACGAGTCATAAAAGGTCTAAACATATAGACATAAAATACCACTTCTCTAGAGAACAAGTAGAGAACAATGTTATTTAATTGTTGTATCTCCACACAGGTAAACAGATTGCGGATGCGTTAACCAAGCCGTTACCTGTCGTCGCATTTAGACAGTTCAGAGATGAGATGAACTTATGTTTGTAACTACATTTTGTTGATTTATTTGTTTATATCAATTGATAAATGCATAATTTATACTTAAGTGCATAGTTTAAGATTTGCTTATTTATTGGTCTGATTAGGTTTTACTGGGTTTCCCTAATCCTTGCAACAAATGTTGGACCATATTACATTGTGATTCCCCAGCAATACTTGGATGGTTTTAATGTTCTGGTTAGTCAAAATTATGATTGTAAATAATTAGTGATTAATTTTTGAGGGGGCGTGTTGACATCTTTATAATTTAAATAACAAAAATTAATTAATAATTATTGATGGTAATATTATTATTATGGCCACCCTCAATATTCTCGGTATAAATACAATCGTCATCCCCACTCTCTCTCTCATTTCGATTTACGCTGTGTTAGGAGACAGACGTTATACCATCCTTGTTATAATTTTGAATATACGTTCTAACGTATTTATTTAATCTATTTTTATTTTCTCTCGCCTATTACCCTATAAAATCTATAATATCTCCATACAAACTGAAATTAGGAATTGTGGCAATATTTAATAATTTTGGAGTAAAATTAAGCATTCAATTAATTGATCTCAGTGAAATCTAAGTACGTTTCTATACATTTAAATTATTAAATGTTACGCGAGACATAATTATTATTATTAAAACCGGTCAGCAATAGCCGACTAAATATAACGTGAGTGCAACCGTTTTTAATAATAATTCCTATACATCTTGGTTAAAATACCAATGGTTTGAGAATTATTAGCCTTTTAAAATTTGTATGGACATGTTGAGAGGCTTGTAATTCTCAATATTAGTATTGTTGAGTTAGTATCCCATAACACAAGTCTTACTTAAGAACTTACTTTGGGGCTAGCTCAATCTGTGTGATTTGTCCGTAAAAAAAAAAATATCTATCAATTCCAAAATTATCAAATATTGTCACAATTCCTTATTTCCGTTCCGTCCGTCGTGGAGGTTTGACGATATATTTTACTTACCTTGAGTAAATCTTGGTGGGATTCCTCTCTTGGATCTTTCGGTAAAACTTGATATGGCTTCTAAATCATCTTCAATGATGGCCAATGCCGCTCCTCCTGAAAATTTTTGAAAGTATATAGTAACTACCTGTTACCCGCGGCTTTGACCGCAAGACATATAGCCTATGTCCTTTTCTGTACTATTACTATGTGTATACAAAATTTCATGATGATCGGTTCAGTAGATAGGGCGTGAAAGCGTTACAAATGAACAAATAAACAAACAACCTTGCTTTCACATTTATAATATCAGTGAGGACGAGGATGGTGGGGATAGTTAGGATTAGGATAGTTAGGATTAGGATTTTAGTATCTTACTTTTTTAGGTGCCGTGAGTTTCCCAGCAGAGTATAATAGGACCACTCCAAGTGTTCCCGTGGATGTCGTGGAAGGAGACGTAGGAAACACAAACTGCACAAAACTTATAAACATCAATAAGACCTCTCCAACTCATCTGGCCAGAGTAGAAGAGTGGAGAGTGCAGGCTTAGTCCTCTGACTACTCTGGCTTTGGCAGTACAGAGAGGATTATGCTTCTGCAGTGGAGACTAAAATAATACCTGACGATGATAAATGATATTTTTAGAATTCCATACATACACAGTAATTACAGCTTTACGGGATAGACACAGCCAAAAATGCAAGATCCAAAGGCCACACTTAACCTGTAAGTGAGCGGAAATCAGAATTAAAATAGTGATAAATTGTTCCGCTTATTGAATTATTTTTTAGATAAATACATTAAATAAAAATGTTAAAAATTAAATTAATTGTTATTAATTAATTACAGTTAAAATGGGACTGGGCGGGACACGTCTGCCGCATGCCACAAGACAGGTGGGCTAGAACGGCTACTATGTGGATACCGGATGGCCGCAGGGGACGAGGCAGACCAAGGAGGAGGTGGCGTGATGATTTGGACGCACATGATAAAGATTGGCGGACTGTAGCCCTTGACAGGAGCCTATGGAAGCAGAAAGGGGAGGCCTTTGCCCAGCAGTGGGACACACAAACAGGCTAGGAAAAAAAAAAACATTAAAAAATAAGATTTGAAATAAAAGAATGGGGGCTTGATTTGATCCAGCTGTCTTATTGTTTGTACGACTAACGCTTTACCAACAAGGCTACCTTGCGTCGATCCTGCACGACGAATTTCTCCACCATAAGCTATAAATATAAATGAGTGTATAAAAACACCTTTAAAAAGCAGTGGTTTACATTTTAGCCTGTGACAAGAGTGGTCCCGGGTTCAATCCCCGACCAGGTCAAAATTAAAACAATATTTTTCAAATTGGCTGAGTCTTGTATGTTTATCTTTATTATGATTTATAAAATATAGTTTCGTTCAGTAAGTATCCTTCGACACAGGTTCACACCTTAATGTAGAGCTAGCTCTATTTGTGCGATTTCTCCCTGTATATTTATATATATTTATTTACTTTAATGGATTCATGCATGACTAGTGTAGCGCAAATTGTAAAACTGGCGTGACGTCATAGCCCGCCCCACTGCCCGCCATATCACCGTTGTATTCACCGCTGCGCGCTCCGCCAAGCGAACGCGTCACTTTTTGTCGAGCAGCCGACCGAACAATATAAGCTTAGCCACTATATAATTATTACGAAGTATGATACTCTCCGTAGTGGATTAAATTGCACGTTGTTACCCCCCAGCTCTGTATTTAATTTAAAAAACCAAGCCCTGCCACGTCCCGTCCATATATTAAGGAATGCAAAACTGTCAAATTGCCATTAATTAGAGCCTAGCTTTCAAATAATAAATATATACGGGCAAATCACACGGATTGAGCTAGCCCCAAAGTAAGTTTGAGACATGTGTATAGGGATAACTCAACGATTCTTTATTTTATTACACATGCATATTTATAAAAACATCGCATACCCAGATAGATCAATCTGAATAAGATCATTTTTAATGTTAACCGGACAGGGGATCGAACCCGGGACCACCCGTGTCGCAGGCTGGTGTGTTGACAAATTAATATACAATGACTTTCAATTCCACGCTGGTCTGGGCAAAAGAAAAAACGTAGAATGTATCAGCCACTTTTCTTCTTGCGCAGATCGTAAAAGCCAATCGGTGGAATGGGCATCAGAAATCAAAAGGCGATGCGGGTTAGTCACTATCACTATTTTTATTCCGTTCTAACCTACAAGCCCACCAAAATGCTAAACGTGGCCTTAAGGTACTACAGATCTGGGCTCCGTCTACCCTGCAAGGGAAAAGACGTGATAATATGTATGTATGTTTGAAATCATTAACGTACCTTTATTAAATCTCGGCGCGATTCCTCTCTTAAGTCTGTCACCAAATATTGGAGGTGGCTTACCCGCCCTAGGACGGGCAGTTTCCAAATTCTCCAATCCTGCTTCCAAGTGCTGACCTGTAATTATAACTAATCTATAAGTGTTCCAACCCCAAAACTTATTATTTGCGAATTCAATTCAATTCAATTCAATTTATTTATTTGTAAAAACATGTGTACATAAATTGGATGTTCTTAGTTATTAAAGTCCTCAACATGTTTCGTCCTTAAGGCATACAAATATTGGGTTACATATTTACAAATTATTAAAATATAAAACCGTAACAAAATTCCAGATAAATTTCCATTGAATTGAAAAAATTCCAATGATTTTCAATGCAGCAAGACTCATAAAGTGAAAGTAAAGCTGTCAATCCATTCAAAAAATTTTTCATCAGCCTCATGAATCTTTCGTATGCCACTTTCGATAGAGAAGAGCGGGCAGTGGTCAGTGAGATGAAATTTGCCAGTGCCGGGTCTTGACCTTCCACGCAAGTACTGGACCCAGATAAACGGGTGTCGAACTTCGCAAGGAAGATGTGCTGAGCTTATGTGCAGGTGGAATTTCGCAACTGACCCTTCTTGTTCTTGCGGGGAACTCCAGAGCATGATTCATCTCACCAACCCCAAAACTGTAATGTAACTAAAGAAATAAACTACATTTATAAACAAAAAATAAAATTTATTCCTAAAAATATATTTTTTTAACAAAACAATAATGGTTTGATTACTTGTTTAGCCGACTGACTCACACAGTAGTCCATCACTATCGATAGTATGTAAGGAGGATTTTATAAAAAATATATTATTAAAGTATGGTTTTCCACGGATAGAGGATCGACTACCTGTAAATTTTCATACTAAGAGCGATATCTCTTAAACCTGTACGAAATGAAGAAGTTTTGGTGTCATTTGGTTTAGCATAACCTTCTTTTTTATTGATTCAGTTTAGATTAATTGAAACAAATTAAAATGCCCGGGTATTTGTTAAGTAAAAAATATGGATATTTACTTAGCCGCTCATAAATTTTGTTGTAAGCAATATATCTTAAATATAAAACGTACAGTCCTACTTCTCCAATTTATCAATAATGTGTAAAAAAAAATATCGAAATTGGATTATGTTTAAATGGTTTTGGAAGGAGGTGGAAGCGTTATCGCTTTTAGTATTAAAATTTACAGGTAGTCGATCTTCTAAAGGAAACGCAGATTTTAATATGTGATATTAATTTTGACTTTATTAATTAATAATGTCTTGAGAGATGGATGGACTTACGGGTGATCCCATCATTACTTTTTTAAGGTAAGAAACCCTAAAATATTTTTTTTTATTTCTAATATAATTTTCAAAAAACATGGTAAAAATGAAAAACAACTATTTTCTCTTTTTGGAAAGAATATGTACCTAGCTTCACGTAAGCTTTTGCTGCTTCAACGGGCTTTTGGTGGTGGACCTTGGCATCTGGTGCTGCCCGTGTGCGCAAGGCTTGGAGAGACAGCAAACTCTTATATGCCTGATGGGCCGCGATTGCAAGAATAACCACCAAAAACATATGAACATACTAGCTGTGCCCGTGACTTCGTCCGCGTGGAATAGTGAGTCTCAGAAGCCTTTTTTCGAATTAAATAGTGTTTGTCCTTTTCAGGCTCTAGACTATCTGTGTACCAAATTTTATTTAAATCGGTTCAGTAGCAAGACAGACCAGACAGGCAGAGTTCCTTTCGCATTTATTATATAAGTATATGTTTTTGTTGAAACGGACGGGGTTAAACACGACAATGGGCTTTTTACCTTAAAAATATAATAAGTCCGTTAGTTAGATTATCAAGAAACAATTGACACGTGCTTTTTTTTTGTCAAACAAACAAAAAATAACAAAGATATAGCCCGTTAAAATTGTGTGTGACGTCACTAGCCAGTACACTTTTTAGTGGCCTGTGATGTCACAAGCCCCTACTCATGAACTTTGACAAGCTTTATCTTTGACATTTATAGTAGAAATACGTGTCTAATATTTTTTGATTGTCTAACTGACGATCTTATTTTATTATTAAAATTTAACCCAGAAAATAGCCTATTGTGTAATCACTAGAAAAAACGACAATTAAAGAGTCTCAATACAATACATGGACCTAGGAATAATATGGACCCGGCATTAGACACATCAAAAGTGAAGCATAACTTACGTCACATCAAGTCACATGTGTGCAGCATGTATTTGACATTTGGGAAATTTGACATTTCGACCGGGGAAAAGTGTAGGGATTTTTGTGCCGATGTGTGCGTGCGCTAGTGTCGCGACACGAGTGTAGGGATTTTTATGTGCGTCACTGTTACATTTTCCAAGGGCATATCCTGATTATTCTTAGATCCATGATACAATACAATAAACAAAAAAATGTACTTACCATTTGCCAGTGTGAAAACTACTATAGCCAAAATTGCCAAACTGTACGTTACGAATCGCGCCATCTTATAGACTGATATTGCATAATAAACATACGACTTTATATACACACAGAAACTTGAAAAAACTAGATAGACAGGATTCGGTCGAACTTCGCAGTTTGTTTTGATACAATGTAGTGTTAAAAGAGAATATTTCTAATAAATTGTAAACGATAAAAATCAAACATCTGGATGATTCTTCATGTCTTTACCCCATAGATTAAAAACAAAAATTCGTTCATACTTCTATGCTTTACCCCACTACGTCCTGATAACAAAGCTGTGGTAGAATAAAAATAGTTGCTATTAAACGTTACATTTATTGTGTTAAAAATATATTCTTTTTTTTAAATTTCATTTTAATGCAAGATTTTATCATGAGTGAATCAAAGCGATTTCTGTAAAGCGCTTGCCAGGACAAATCAAATAAATAAATAATAATAATAATAAATAAATATGTACGGACAAATCACACAGATTGAGCTAGCCCCAAGGTAAGTTCGAGACTTGTGTTATGGGATACTAACTCAACGATACTGTATTTTATAATAGATACTTATATAGATAAACATCCAAGACCCAGGTCAATCTGAAAAAGATCATTTTCCATCTTGACCTGACCGGGGATCGAACCCGGGACCATCCGTGTCACAGGCAGGCGTGTTGACCGCTGCGCCACGGAACTCGTCAAATGAGCCTAAATACGATGGGTAGGTATATCTTATTTAGTTCAGAAGTGTCTTCCAACTCTTCCACCAGATAAGGTCTATAGTTCTAAAATATAACATTTTCATACCACTTACATAGACTCAGGAATTTCGGCTGAATTATTTCATTCGTTTTGATTTCATTTCATTAGATACGGATAGGTGCTTCAAAATTGAGTTGCGAGACTTAACCCTCACAGGGCATCTGACTAGGCAAATCGTTGAGCATGGTCCTGAAGCGACTCCGCTTGTTTCAGAGAAATGACGTCTCCCTTCGATATAACGATGGTCAATACGGCATTACTGGAGAGATCAAAGCACGGTCTATGTTTCAATCGAATTGAAGGCTTTCTCATCCTAATCCTAACTAATATTATAAATGTGAAAGTGAGTTTGTTTTGTTTGTTACGCTTTCACGCCAAACCTACGGAAACGACCATTATAAAATTTTTAATACATTTTGTTCAGGGTAGCGAGAAGGACATAGGCTATATATCAAGCGTGTAAAGCCGCGGTTAACAGCTAGTAGTCCATAAACGCTAAGTTTTAAGGCCGGTTATACTCTTTGGTCTTCTGTATAACCTGCCGCAGTGTATGGATGTGATCTGTGTGACTGTAGCCTTTTAAATCGATCCATCTCAAATATCTGAAAAATTGAGAATACCTATTTCTTTATTTTGGAACCAACTTGTTATCCCTTTTGTCACGCTTAGAACATTGTTGTTTATATGCCTCCACTTTGCATATTTGTTGCGTCTTGTACTATTATTTATTCTGAGATTATTATTAGAGCTTAGATTTTTTAAAGCGCTGTGGGATGTGACACTAGCGCCACCCAGAATTTATTCTATTAATACTAATATCAAATTTAAAGAAATCTTTCATGTACATTACTAGTAAATTACTGGTACTATTTTCGTTTATATATTTGTTTGATAAATTAAGAGGAACAACGGCTAACGCCATAAATGACAACTTTTAGAGTTCTGTTTTTTGAAAGGACAGGCCCTTTGTGTAGCTCGAAGTGGTCCAAGTGAGCTTTTGCCACTTCACCGGACTTTTGAGGTCAGGGCAGAGTGTCCTCAACCTGCAAGGCGAACATCACCAAAGGGCTCCAAGAGGGACAGACCTCGGTTTTGGGCGTTGCCTGTGCATGCAAAGCTTGGAGAGAAACAAACTCTCTTACGCCTGATGGGCCGAGATTTGCATGGTCGGAAAGAAGGACTCCTCTGGCTATTCGGAGCCGGAGAGTTTTAAATAACGAAGTATCGGTGAAAGAAAACGAATATTACGCCGTACATGATTGGGCGGTCGCAATGCTTATAGAGAGTCAACTTGTTCCTAAGTGACATGCTAGCATTGCCTATCATGGGATTGAGACGGCCTGATACGAAGACGGCATGGTTTCAGACTTTGGAGATTTGGAGATCGAAAATCATGAGATAGTCTCATGATTTTCGAGTACAAAATTAAAGTATTTAGCCTTTTTAGCCCAGGGAAAGGACTTATCGTACATGGAGAGTGATCATAATGGGGGTTTAACTACATCAATTTAATCTCTCCTGCAAAATTGTTGCATTTACACCCGAAAAAATATATTTTAATTTACGTTTTATGGTTCATAACACTCCTGGGAAAAACACAAATCTAAAGAGACCTCGTTTTTAAAAATTAGTCAAGGCATTATTGTTACAGAAAGGGTAAATTTTTTGCCAGTTTTTGTCAGTTAACGTCCGCTGTATATTTATTTTTTTGACGTCACATAGCCTATGACACTCAGGGAAAGAATACGAATTTAATGACACCTCACACTACAATATCGGTCCAGCCGCTTAGGCTACAGGATGCAACAAAGGAACATACATATTTACATACATACATAGATATATACATACATACATACGCTCGAAAAACATTACCCTCCTTCTGGGTGGGTCAGTAGGGTAAAAAGCGATGTATGATATCCAAATTTGAATGACATTTCATTTCATTTCATGACACAATCGGTGAAAATTTAGCCTGGAAAACATTTTAAGAGTAGAAATTGGCAAGAAGACTGACTTTTAAGGATGATTAACTTTTTTACTTTTGAGGTAATCAAAATCTTGATGTCCAGTATCCATTAGCTGCACTGCTGTATACTCGCCTCCGACGGTGGTACCTCCGACCCTACAACATGAAACTTAGGCTCCTCTTTGGATCTTCTAATCGTGACATAGTCTCCGACAATTTCTTTTCAGCAAAGAGTTCTTATTTTATAAATGTCGCTAACAGAACAGTAAGTTCTGTTAGCGACATTAATTTCAAGAATTCATCATCATCGTGCCATCCCTCAGACCATGGCACACTTATTATCTTGCCCTGCGTGTCCTACCACCTGTACACGCGAGGACCTATACAATGCTACTGATAACGCCATATCAGTAGCAGAGTTTTGGTCAACACAAATATAATTTGCCCGAGTCGATACGCTAAGAAAAAGAAGATCATCATCATCGTCACGTCTTGTTAATAGTCTCTACTACAGGAGCAGCGACCCTCTCTGCCTACCAGAGCCATTTATTAGCCAGAGCAGTCAGAGGATTTGCCCTATACTCTCCACGCTGGCCAGACAGGTTGGAGTGGTTTCTTTGATGTTAATAAGCTTTGTTTAGCTTGTATTCCCTAAGTCACCGTCTACGACATCCACGGGAAGACTTGGAGTGGATTTATTATACTCTGCTGGGAACCACACGGCAAAATAAAAAATTAAACAAATAAACATTTCATTCGTATATTAACTTGTTTGACAAAAAAAGACAAATTTTTTTACTACAAATTTGATCATGGGAAGCTCGAAGAGTTTTAACCTTGAGAGCTAGAGTAGACGTTAAAATTAGTGGAGGTACTGGGTTTTTAACCTCGAGCACTAGCCGTTATCCTTGGTGGAGCTCCTGGGCTTCTGCGGGATCTACCTCCAGTTTGACCTGAAAAGGAGTTTTTTTGTTAGGTAGATTTATTTATTTATAATTGATAAAATAAAAAACAATATAAGATTCAATGTAAGTCTTTACAAGTTATGTTGTCAATTGCAATCCAATATAATGTTCAAACAGCTAGTAGTTAACAAAAGGCTCCGTGGTGCAGTGGTAAACAGGCCAGCCTGCGAGGACCTCGGTTCAACTCCTTGGTTATGATGGAATACAATGTTTTTCTGATTAGCCTTGGTATTGGAATGTTGAGTAAATATCTTACACCACAAGTTTGCTACTTACTCGTACTGCGAGGATAGGTCAAATGTGTGATTCGTCTCTATACAGGGTTATTTTCAAAGCGTCAATAATCTCTTAGTTTCAGAATCAGAATCCCTTACAATATATAGACCCACAAGAACAAAAAAGAAAATCGGAGAAAATAAATTAAGACTTCCCATAGAAACTCGACCAGCTGATCGGTGAATTTGTATGGGAAGTCCAGTTTTTTTCTCTGATTTTCGCCTTTTTTCGCACGGACCTATATTCTGTTAGGGATTCTGATTCTAAAACTAAGAGGTTATAATTGATGTTTTCAAATAACCCTGTATCATCATCATCATCAGCCTATACTCCTCCACTGCTGGACATATACCTCCCCAATTGCCTGTATATTGTTATTAAAAAAAAAAGTTTAATGTAATCATTTACGTACTCTGGACGAATCTTGGAGGGAGGCTTCTTTTGAGTTTTGTCCCTGTACCTGTAATCATAAAATTTTACGCTCTTCTAGCGAGAATTTAATTCTATTCTCTATTTTAAATTCTTATCTATTTTAAAGTCTTAAATTTTGACACATGTGTATTATCAAGTTTTGGAACGAAGTTCCTTATTGCGCGTTGCGAAAGGGAGCTGGACGGAAAAATTTAAGACCAAAAGTTGCAACGACACTTTTTGCTCAGCCGGTGTCAGTTTAAAATAGTGGCGATCGAGTAATTCACACTTCTCACCTTTCCGTCAATTATAACTTGAGCCGGGTTCAGGTTAATCTGGTTGGAATCGAGAAGTTGGTACAAATTTTTGTTTCGTCCAGTGTAACTAGAGCTCTTACTTTTTTTTAAAGGCGGTGTTAGTTTAGATGCTGTAATTAATCGAAACGAACTTCGTTCCATCCAGGTGTCCCTTGACACCTCTCAAGTTTTTTTTTTACCCCTTGGGGGATAAATACATTTCACATGTACATGTCACATAGGAAATAAATATTTAAACTTTATTGCACAAATTAAAACAAAAGTGTGAACTTAATACCATAAGGCATTCTCTGCCTGTCGACCAAAGGACCAAACAGAGAAATTGAGTATGGAGATAGAGCAAAATTAATTGAAATAACTGTATAATATCTATACATATAAATAGACAGTAAAAATATTTTGTCTGTACATTAAGTATTTTTGACTGAAAAGGATAGAGGGACACTTAAAAAGAATAATTATAGAAAGCAAGAAATTTTTTTTAGAATTTCTTGTCTGTCTGTCTGTATGTATGATCACGTTTATCTCCGGAAATATTGCACGGATTTGAATGAAACTTTTTTTCAATATAGCTTTTAAGCCGGGGAAACATATAAGGTAGAAATGATTTTGAAAAATGGAACACCTGATGCAGCATCATAATTGTCCAGCTGAACTATAGGAAATATAAAAGTGGAGCCTTAGCAAAAGTTATTAAGCCTGATGAGCATTTTTGTTGAGGTATAAAAAATCAGAGATTTGGAACACCTCATGAAGAACCATAATGATCCAGGTAAACTATAAGAAATATATAAATGACGCTTTAGCAAAAGTTATTCAACCTGATGAGCATTTTTTGTTGAGGTACTTAAATTGAAGATTTGGAACATCTGACGCAGTACTATAATGGTCCAGGTAAACTATAGGTAATATAAAAATTTCGCTGTAGCAAAAGTTTATTCCTACAGTAGGTATTTAGCAGCAGCCAATGCAATGCCATACAATTTTATAACACTGCTATAAGTCTGATTAGATTTTTTATGTATGTTAAGTTCGTATTAAGGTATATTAATACGCATTAGTCATAAACTCCACGCGAACGAAGTCGCGGGCATCAGCTAGTAAACAATAAATATAAAAAAAATCATATTGACGCGCAAACGACACGAAGCGACGAATCCCCATTTTAAGCGGGGCGTAAGTGACAAAAATTTTACCATGTATAATACAGAAAAAAATAATACTAAACAAATAATACATTTAAAGTATAATTTTACGATAATTTGACGAGCTCCGTGGCGCAGCGGTCAATATCCGGTCTGTGACACGGATGGTCCCGGGTTCGATCTCCGGTCAGGTCAAGATGAAAAATGATCTTTTTCAGATTGACCTGGGTCTTGGATGTTTATCTATGGATGTATTCGTTATAAAATATAGTATCGTTGAGTTAGTATCCCATAACTCAAGTCTTACTTAAGAACTTACTTTGTCCGTATATATTTATTTATATTTTATATTTAATAACGTACTGGAGACCACTCTCGGAGAGGCGCCTCTTCTGAGTCTATCACCGAATCGTGAAGGAGCCGAAACCTCTAATTCATCTTCTAGGTGCATGCTTGCTGTAAACATAAATCGAAAATGGCCTGAAGTGCTTCGAGAAAAGAATGGTACGGCCGTGCCGCTTTTTTGCTCGACTTGGCGGGGGCACTGCCGTGCCCCCAGATACTCATTTTAGGCTTTCATAGCTAGAATTTTATTCTAACTTTTGAAGCACCCATATTATTCAGTTTTAATCCCACAAACGTTACTCGAAGATTTCGCACTTCCGTACATACTATCACGTCGTTTTTCTCTCGCTGGGTAGACAGAGCCCAGGTTTATAAAACCTAAAGACCACGTTTTATACACCTGGGCTCTGTCTACCCTGCAAGGGATAAAGATGTGATAGTATGTATGTATGTATCACAAGCTTCCTTATTTTTTCGTGTTTGCAATGAAAATATATTATTCAATATGCTTCATCATCAATCATATCGTTTTTATATAATAATCGATCATTGATTAGCATACATTATACGTATTAACTTACCTGTCTTTATCTAAATGTAAGTTGTAACTTTATGTAAGTTGAAGTCATTTGGAGAAAATGCGGTATAAACTTAGCTTTAAGTAAATCAATGTAATTGACGTTCACCAAATGATATTTAAAATATCATAAGGTGAATAAAATTTTTAACTATTTTGACCTGCACAGGATCGCAATTTGTGGCGATTTATGGGGGAGGCCTATGTCCAGCAGTGGACGTCACTGGCTGATAGATAGATAGATAGATAGACCTGTATAAAAATAAAAAGTACTGATTGAAAAAATAAACTTATTTTTTATATTCTATCAACTTCATACTTTAGATTTGCATAAAGTCTGATCAGTATGCAAATAAGTGCAACAAATTAATGAAGAATGTCCTTGACAGGTTATTTAGGCAATTCACTCATGCGTAATATTATTTTTTTACAATAATTATTATTAAGTTATTTGATAAATAATAATTTCGCTTCGCAGCTGGTTTAGGAGGAGAGAGAAAACATAGAATATACCATTTGCTTTTCTTCCCGTGCAGTCCGTAAAAGCCGGTGAAGGTATTAGGCAAACATCTAAGCAATCACGTCAATAGGCGATGCGATAGGCGGCTAGCAACCCATCACTAGTTCGATTTCGCTTTACAACTTTTTGCATAATAACACGTCAAACATCTCCTTTGGATCTTATGAAACTAGGCTTTTGTCTACCCGCATGGGATAAAGAACTGATAATAATAAGTGTTTCATTTCCATTGATTAAAAAGATGGGTAAAGGTTGACTACTTCTTTGTAAACCAAAGCTTATTTAACGAATTCCACTGAATGTCTTGTTAGACCCTAAGTCAGGCTTAGTATGGGCTTAGTATGTGTTTTTTTCATAGGTTCCAAATTTTATTTTAAAACCTAAAAATTCAATTTAAAATGAACTTAATAATTCTATATCAACTGCCCGATTAAGCGTTTAGATGTTTTACCAATGGGAAATACATTTGTATGGAAAACCAGACCTATTTTAGTACTAGATTTTATGAAAAAAAATTGTGCCTCTAGAAGCAGTTTTCAGCGAAAAATAGAGGATTACATTTGTATGGAAAACATACTGCTAGGATACGCTTTTAAGCGTTCAGATGTTTTACCAATAATCTTAGGAGGGGGAGCCCGGGCCAATCTTCTGTACACAGCTGAATCTACACCAGTTGCTTCTGGAGCAAGGGACTCCTGTAGGACACCTGTAATGAGAATAATATTTACCATGTGATTTACCACGGTAAAGTACAATAGAACCACTTCAAGTCTTTCCATGGATGTTGTTGAAGGCGATTAAGGAAACACAAGCTAAACAAAGCATATAAATGTCAAAGTGACTTTGCACACCTGTAATAAGATTAATATTCGCCATGTGATTCCCGTCAGAGTACAATAGGACCACTTCAAGTCTTTTCATGGATGTTGTAGATGGTGACTAAGGAAACACAAGCTAAACAAAGCATATAAACGTCAAAGAGACTCTGCTTACCCAACCCGTCTGGCCAGCGTGGAGAGCGAAGGTCAAATCTACCGACTGCTCTGGCTAATATATGGCTCTGATAGTACAGTCAGGGTAGTACTCCTGCAACGGAGACTAAAAAAGACCTGATGATGATGAGATTAATATGTTATTTATTTCATTCTACTTTACGGACTACCTTCTAGTGTAGAAATACTATGGACAATGGGGGCGAAATTATAAGCCGCAATAGTGTATGTTTTTTTCCAGTACTGTCGTGGTAATTCGTGCACCAATGTACTGAAGTTATGTACTGGAGTCTCCTTATTTATCTTAAAAAAATATAACTGTTTAATGTGTTCATGAACAAATAGATAAAAAATTACTTTATTAAGCTGTCACCTTGAAAATCTTAAATTATTTCTCACTCATGCACACCCGCGATAAGCAAAATAAACACAAAAGTATTGGTATTTAAAAGTTTTAAAAACGTCATATATATTTTCTCAAACATGCTCGGAAATGTAGGCATTACTGTAGTAAAAAGAAGACCGGAAGTTTGTAATTCTTGGCTCATTCATCGCATTGCCGGCCTAGGCCAGGAAATAAGTATGAAAATTACTTCCCGGCCGCTGCTCAAAACTTTTTAATTAATCTTTGTAACGTAAATTATGTCACTTGTCATACAGCCAGTTTACTACCACTGCATTTTTAAAAAATGCATATAATACGTGAATATAACTACAATTTCATTAAAATATCGATATGTGATCATACGAAAATATGCTTAATTTTCGTTGCGAGAGAAGAAAACAATAATCTATGATCTATTAAATTTTTTGTGAAAAATATGACTGGGCTCTATGGGCATTGTTTCCTTTGCTGGAATTGACAACTGAAAATAAAAAAATTAAAAACTCGGGAGATCTGTTATTTTCACTATACCCGTAGTGATTAACGCCACTGCCGAAAAACTGCCTTTACGGATTTTAGGGCATAGAACACACGTCAATTGACTTTGAATTTATGGCCCCCCATAGAAACTCAAAAGGAATTGTATGGCATTTTTTTCATTTTCACCCTCACTCCATTATTTGTCTATGATCCTTATTGCCTAGAGAAAACATATGGCAGTCGGTCGTCTGATACTAGTAATAGTATCTTCTTCGTAGTTTGTGATTAACGCTTTGCAGTAATTGATTGACATTGATTGTTTTCGGTAAATATGTGCAAAGTTGGTTATTTATTCGAAATGAAACGGTTCAAAATGAGTTTTAGTGATGAAAGCAACACTGCAATGGATTTTAAGTACCTACTTCGCCTAATTTGAAACTTGAAAGTGGAAAAATTACTACCGGCAAATACCTAGTAAGGGGAAATATTTAAGGCATGTAAGTTTATGTGTAACTTTAAGTTAAATTTCCTCACATTTATTGAGAAAATCTCTATACTTTCCTCGGCGGGAAAGGGATTGCCGGACTCGTAACTATTGTCAAGGCCTCGCTGACGCTCGGCCTTGAAAACTATACTCGTCCGGCAATCCCTTACTTCCCGGCCTCTGCAGTAATGTACTATTTTCATTTAAAATAAGAGTTTTAGCATATTTTATCAAAGATATTTGTGTTTTTTTTTATGGTGGGAAGTCAAGAGGTTCAGATGTCGTTTGCCTTTTACAATTTTGCTAATTGATTTAAGTGGACTTTATAATATGAAATTGGTGTAGTTTGGTGTTATAAATGCTCGTGCTCGAGAACAATTTGTGAAATAGTTAAAGTAGACTGTTAAATAGACTCGTATAGATTTGTCGCCAAAATCTCCCACGAGGCAGCCAAAGAACATACGCCATCTTTGATGCCACATACCGTACAACACCGATACTTAGTATCTCATTATACTGGACATTGGCAGAATCATTGAAATCTCGGTGAAAGCCATAATTAAAAATAAGAAAGAAAGAAAGATATTTGTATGCGTTTACAATGCCATTCTAATAAACTCTTATTAAGTTAAGAAATCGCATATGGAAAAGTATTCCACGTGGGCAGCATTTAAACCAGTGTAAAGACTTGGTACGTCCAATTTGTTAATCGTACAAAGACTGAAGATTGCTGGTTTCAAATCCTGCCCAAATTGATTTTTTTTTCACATTTTTTCTTGATCTTATAAGAGTGAAAAATGTTATTATCATGAATAAATTTAATGCTTTTGGATCCCTATTAAATATATAATTCAACAAGGCATGTTTAGTGCTTTACGGGTTGACATTAAGATACCATGAACGAGCATAATAAAATCTTAACTTTTCATAATATATAACTTTCACGCTTAAAGTACATATTATTAATATTTACAGAACTTAGCAAGAACCTCTTTATTTATTTATTTCCGCTGACGTTTCTATGGAGCATCCATTGTGGACGCAGCGAGACTCGCTGCGTCCTATTGATATTAATAAATAATTTAACTGACGAGCTCCGTGGCGCAGTGATCAACAAGCCTACAACCCTGAAGGTCTCGGGTTCGATCCCCAGTCAGGTCAAGATGAAAAATTATCTTTTTCAGACTGACCTGAGTCTTGAATGTTTATCTATATATGTATTTGTAATAAATTATAGTATCGTTGAGTTAGTATCTCATAATACAAGTTTTGAACATACTCTGGGGCTAGCTTAATCTGTGTGATTTGTCCGTATATTTATTATATTTATAACTTACCATCTGCCAGCGTACAAACCACGATAGCCATGATGGCCAAACTGAACGTTATTAATCGCGCCATGTTCTAGACTAATATTGTACAATACACATACGACCTTATATACTCATAGAATCTTGAATAAAACCAGCCAGACAGGATTGAATCATGATTTGAAGTTTGGTAACAATAATATTATCATAAATAACATAAAAATCATAATAATGTTACTCGATAAAGACCCAAACATTAAGTGAGTTTTTAAGGCTAGGAAATACTATGTATGTAGGTTTTTGATCACGTGCCATTTATTCGGTTAATGAAAAAGAAAACAAAATGTGAGTTAGGTATATTTTTATTTTTTTAAATACAGGACAAAGTAGAACCATAAACATAAAATACGTATAAATAATTATATTAGCTATTATTACTATCCCAATGCCAACTAATATTATAAATGCGAAAGTGAGTGAGTTTGTTTGTTACGCTTTCACGCCGTATCTACTAAACCGATCATCATGAAATTTTGCATACACATAGGTTAGGGTACTGAGAAGGACATAGGCTATAATTTCGAAACCGCGGGTAATAGCTAGTTAAAAATAAAAAGCTTTGTCTTAATCGATTTGTCTTCAAACGCACTAAAACAGAAAACCGGTCAAATCCAAGTTTGACTCGCGCTCAAAGGGTTTCGTACAAATTTTGATTTTTTCGCAAGTATACAAGACCTTGCAAATTTAATTACATAAACAATAGTTACATTTTTCTATACACAAGTCTTCACAGACCTGATACGTTCACAAGTACCTGTTAAAAAGATCTTGATAGACAGACTGACCGACGAAAAAAGGAGTGAACTATAAGGGTTCTTTTTGTTCAACAGAACCCTTTAAACATTCAGTGTGAGGTTTATCCTCAAGCAGTCTTAAGACGTCTGAGTGGATTCCTCCTCTGTGCCTTCTCTGGTCTTCTGGATTTGGGAACAGTTGTGGTTTTAGCTATAAAAAAGATATTAAAGTTAGTATCTTCTATTACTGCTTCGAGTAATACCTGGTTCAAAGAATTTCCATTGGTATCCAAAGGGGAAAACAAGCTAGCATTACGGGTAATATTGAACCAGGTGCTACACTACAATTAAAAATTAAAAAAAAATTGTGCGCTTGAGTTTCAATATTTCTACGATTTTTAAAATCAGTCTGTTGTTCAAAATAAAATGAATGGTTTTTATTCAAATTCAAATCGCACCTCATTTTTCTTTATTATAGTACATGGCGAAAGTTTGATCGCTTGAACGTCGATATTAACAACTTTCATAATGGGACCAATGCAGGAAACTCAAAAAAAATGGCATTCCCAAACAAATTGACGGCTAAATTATTTATACGAATTTTTTTTAAGTTTACTGCCTCCGAGGTTCAGCGGTTAAGGCATTTGCCTTGATGACCCGGGGATCGTGGGTTCGATTCCCACGGGAAGCGTACTTTGTAAAGTTGTTTTCAGTTTGGTTAGGACATTGCAGGCATGAACCACCTGATCGTCTGATAAGAAAGATGATTCCGTGCTTCGGAAGGCACGTTAAACCGTTGGTCCCGGCTGCCATCTGGTAGTCGTTAAAAGAACCACATCAGAGGCCGAGAGGCGGTTCCGAAGAACTCTGACACCAGGTTTGTGCATGTTCGACTGACCGAGTCACCTACACGAAAAGAAGAAGAAATTTCCAGTATTGGTCCTGTAGAATAAGTTCATATCAACAGGCTGAATAACTTCTCTGAGTGATCAAAGCAAAATTTCGCCAGGTGTTTGAAGATTCGTGACCCATCGACTTTGATGACATCCTGCACTCACCTTTTAATGTTGGGGCCGGGTAAGTAGGTCTAGTCGGTGGGGGAGTGGTACTAGTTGTGGTCGTTGCAGCAGCCATTAGAAATCGTGGTGGAACATTTCTTACCGCTCTGTTAATTGCAAATTAAAAAAATATACATAAGCAATTTGAGGATGTAAATTTGAAGTAAACGTACTTTGTTTTTTAAATGAGACGTGTGGTTTCCGGCAGAGCAGAATAGGACTACTCCAAGTCTTCCAATGTATGTCGTAGAAGGCGACTTAGGAAACACGAGTTTAATAAAGCCAAAAACATCAAAGAAACTTCTCCAACCCGTCGGGCCTGCGTGAAGAGTGTAGGTTAAATCTTCTGACTGCTGTGGCTAATATGTGGCTCTGTCGGTGCAAAGAGGGTCGTGCTTTTGTAGTGGAGACGAAAAAAGACCTGATGATGATGATGTTTAATTACATTTTTCAATGAGACAATCAATCACCTTACAGTAGGAACCGTTCATAAACATGAACTTGTAAAAATATCTATTTAAAAAAAATTGCTGGTTAAATGCTTTCACGCCGTAATTATTCAACTAAACACCATGGAATTGACAGAACGTTATCATTACAGCTCCGTAGCGCAGCGGTCAACACGCCGGCCTGTGACACGGATGGTCCCGGGTTCGATCCCCGGTCAGGTCAAGATGAAAAATTATCTTTTTCAGATTGACCTGGGTCTAGGATGTTTATCTATATATGTATTTGTTATAAAATATAGTATCCCATAACACACGTCTTACATAAGAACTTACTTTGGGGCTAGCTCAATCTGTGTGATTTGTCCGTATATTTACTAAGGTACTAAGTAAAATATAATAGAAATTTAAAAAAAAAACACAAACCTGTAATTTTCTAACTGCCCATCATAGCTATCTATAAAAAGTTTAAGAAGATTAATTAAAAGAATTAAAAGTGAAATATGTAAAACTTCTACAGAGCACCGAATAAATCTGTGTGTATCTCAGATTAAACGTTAAATATCGAGATATTTTTATGCCACTTGCGGTCACCCATCCTAGTAGGGACTGCACCATGGGTTGCTTAACATTTGTAAGCGCTCATAGAGCTCACACCCACTGGACCATCGGGCTCCTCCCTCCGTGCTTCGGAAGGCACGTTAAGCCGTTGGTCCCGGCTGTCATCGTTGATGGTAGTCGTTAAGCTATGTCAGATGCCTTAAGGCAGCTTGAAAAATCTGACACCAGTGTTGGCCACTTACACATACGAAAAACAAACAAAACAACGTTAAATATTAAGCCATAAGGCTTTTACCGAGATTTCAGTAATTATTATATTATAAAAGAAGAAAGAAAGAAGAATATAGTTGTGGTAGAGCCACGCTACCGGCAAAAAATAATTTTGCTGGTAGCATGAATGGGCCGTCTCATCCGGGAAAGTACCACGCCTAGCAAGCACATAACTTGTATATTAACCAAAATAGACACAGAATTATGTCCTAAAGTCATATTAACTCTTTTTATCGTCACTATCCAAATATGAATACTCTATAAAGGCATTTATTTCATTAAATAATGCTTACAGCTATATTATAGTTAGCAAAAAAATGTTACAATGTCAAAAATCTTAAATAAACGTCGGATAATTCTAAATTACAGCTTCTTAAACAGCTTTCAAACTTATACTAAGACTATTCTCATATATAGGTAATTTGAAAAACATAACACTTTAAATATGCATTAATAAATAATTATTTAGTGCTTTATAACGTATTTTGAAATTTTTAAGAATAATAGCTTTCTAATAGTCCATGGTTTTGTTAATTTAATGCTAGTCCTATATTAAACTTGACTTCATAACAAATAATGCCTTAGCTCCGTTTTCTTTCTGATCTATTCATCACTACAGTATATAGCTATATTTTAATCGAAATAAAAGTATTGTTAGAACTATAAGTTATAATAGCATCGTTATTTGAGGTTACAAAATTATTATTTATAATGGCAAAATATTATACATGGCTTGTTTAATAGCAATGGATAAAAAGGATTGGAAAAAAACTAAAAAAACAGGCGGATTCAAAAGAAAACTTAAAAAAGAGTATACTGATTTTATTTATAATTGGAGTAATCAAAACAAGAGAAAAATAATCGATGTTCCTAAGAAGCAAAATACAAAAGAAGAATTGGAAGTTTTGTGTGAGCCAAGTACTAGTAAAGCAGTATCGTCAAGGGATTCCGGAGAAAATTTAATTGAAGAAGATAATTGTATTGCAAATGTATGGTCTGGAGGTAAATATTAAATGTTTTGATAAAAAAAATATATTTTTAGATCTAACCAAGTACTAGTCAAGCAGTGTCCTCAAGGGGTTCCGTAGCAAATTTTATATAATAAATATTTGGCAGTTGTATTTTCTGTACAAAATATTTTTTTTCAGACTTGTGTGAGCCAAGTACTAATCAAGCAGTTTCGTTAAGGCATTCCGGAGAAAATTTTACTGAAGGAGATAATTGTGTTGCAAATGTATTTGAGTTTACAAAATGGTCTGAAGGTAAATATTAAAAGTACCTACTATTAAAAACATATTTTTAGATCTAAACAAGTACTAGTCAAGTAGTGTCCTCTAGTTTATTGAATTATTATGTTACAGTTACATATATTTTCTGAAGATGTTTTATTTCAGCCTATAGTTCTTCAGATGACGAAGAAGTGTGTACCGAATATATGAAAGATTTAATTATGAGAAACAAAATAAGAGAATGGGCTGTTGCCAAAAACATAACACAAAGTGCTTTAAGAGACATGGCAAGTATATTAAATGAACGATATCCTGGAATTTTGCCTAACGATCCCAGAACATTACTTAAAACTCCAAGGCAAGTTAGTATTAAAGTAGTGGAACCTGGTACGTATTGGCATAATGGCATCGTTGAACCACTTCAAATAATATTGAAATCCAGTCATGCCGAGCAAGTAACTTTGAACATAAATATGGACGGTCTGCCGATATTTAATAGCTCAAAAAAAGAATTTTGGCCAATATTATGTAAAGTTCATAACGTGGATGAGGCACCATTTGTAATTGGAATATATTATGGAGAACAAAAGCCCAAAGATTTAAATACCTACCTAGAAGATTTCATAAATGAAATTCAGTTATTGCTAAAAGACGGTCTTAATAACGGAGAAAAAATAATAAAAGTGGCTATTAGATGCTTCATTTGTGATTCCCCTGCTAGAGCTTATATAAAGGGTAAGTAGTAATGGTAGCAGTAGCTGGCGCGCAGTTTTGTATGGATTATTATTTTTATTCATATTTCAAACAATGTTGCTCAGGGAAAGATGTTCAATTTCATGGGTAGTATGAACCAATACCTAAAACAATCCCTTTAAAATATTGTCAGTGATTTTATTATATATTTATATTGGACAACATTACCCAATTGAAAATAGAATTAATTGTTTTTAATTTGTTACCTAATAATATTAATTTTTATTGTAGGTGTCTGCAACTTTAACGGCAAACATGGTTGCCTTAAATGCACAACTGTAGGGGAATATTCTTACCAATCCCATACCGTCGTTTTTTCTGACAGTAGATGTCCGGAAAGAACAGACGACCACTTTCGAAGAAAATTATATGGATCGCACCATAAAGTCGATTCCCCGTTACTTCAGCTACCAATAGACATGGTTCAAGATATCCCAATAGGAGACTCTTTACATTTGCTAGACCTCGGAATAATGAAGAGACTGTTGTTTGGTTGGCGTGATGGTAACTTTGGTAAAAAAAATACCAAATGGTGTTCGAGAGATATAGAACAGGTGACAGCTTTTTTAAATCAAACTAAATTGCCATCAGAATTCCACCGATCTATGCGTGGATTGAATCACCTTTCGCATTGGAAGGCTTCAGAATTCAGAACATTTTTTTATTATTTGAGTATAATTATTCTCCCACAAGTGTTAAGCGCTGAAGTTTTCATACATTTTCTGTTCTTATTTTGTGGTATAACTATATGTTCGCATGAAATGTATGAGAACCTTTTACCTTTGGCAAAAGAACTACTACTTTATTTTGTAGATCAATATAAACACTATTACGGAGCTGATTATATCACTAGTAATGTGCACAACTTAGTTCACGTGGTTGACGAAGTAAAACGATTTGGAGTTCTTCACACGTTTAGTTCTTATCCGTTTGAAAATAAGCTTTATTTGATTAAAAGGATGCTAAGAGAAGGAAAAAATCCATTGGCACAGGTTGCAAGAAGACTAAGCGAAGCACACGTATTAAGGACAAACAGTTCTGAGGAAAAAAAGACGCATACTGTTTTAATTAAACATGTTAAAAATCGTGTAGAAGTGCACTTCAAAGAATTTCGTCTGTCCACGCAAAACAAAGATAAATATTTTATGACCAAATCTGATGAAATTATTGAATTAAAGGAAGTAAATAATCACAACAACGAAATCACATTACGTGGTTTGAAAATTCGAAATTGATCAATGTTTTTGAGAAACCAGTGAAATCCAGTAACTTCAGCATATATAAATCCAATGTAAACCAACAAATGCAAAATTTAAGATGTTTCACTCCACAAGATATAAAATTTAAATATGTTTGTAATGAATACCAAAATGAACTTTATTTTGTACCCTTATTGCATACTCTATTGGTCAGTTAATATTTTATAAGCGTAGTTTAAGTTATAATGTTACTTATAAACGATATGAAAGGGTAACCAAACACGATGTATGACCAATTTATAATTAAAAGAAAATTTATTAGCTAAAGTAACTTTTATTTTGTACTCAAAAAATCACAGACACATGATTATGTTGTTACTTATGTCTAGCACATTATGTAACAGTATTTTTTTTAAAAGTAATAATAAATCAGTCACAAGATTATGTTTAACCTACATTTTCTATCAAATTGCAAGTAAAATATACTAGTTCCAAGTGGCCAACTATGTTTCGACTCGCGACCTTATACACTGCAAAATTTAAACTTTGAGATTTTAGAATTGGTCACATAATGAAAGTTGGTCATACTCATAGTTGAGGTGTGTTTCTACCTCAAAATTTAGCGTTTTTTTTTACAAAATAAAAATGTTAGAATGGCTTATTGCCATAGTTGGCCACTTGGTAACAAACAAATTTTAATAGGAAAACGCTATCAAGTATATAATAAAAAAATCATGATCATATTGTAAGTTATAAGAAACCAATCATCATCATTATGATCAACTAGAAGTTTGGTTGAAATTATAAAGAGTTTAAAAAGTCTTGACCGGTATATACATGGCGAAATTTTGAGCGTTACGGACCATTAAAGGGGTGATTCAGCCTGTCAATATAAACAACTTTTCCTATGGGACAAATGCTGTAAACTCGAAAAAAAATTCGACATTCCTTTACAAATTGCCCGGGCGGCTGAACACTTTTGTATGAAAATGTCGAAATATAATTTGAGTTTCCAGCATTGGTCCCATAGGAAAAATGGTTCATATCGACGGGCTGAATCACCCAAAATTTCACCATGTATGAACCTGATCTTTGATAGCATGATCAGTCTATGAAACTAAAAAAAATCTCCAAGGAATATGAGCGAGGAAATAGAAAACAAAAATGATATCTTCCATAAAAGTAGCAGCAACCAAAACAAAAATTATTATGGACAGCTCAAACATATTCGTGTTTCTTGGAGAAATTTATTCTATTTCATACCCTGATCGCCACATCCTGTAGAACAAAAGTAATGTAGCTTAAGTTTATACCATCAAGTCATTTTTGAAGCATATTAATAGCATAGAAAATAACAATAAAAACTTAAAAATATATCTATCAAACATCGTCATCGTCATAAAAATATCTTATGAATCTTAAAACATACGTATATATTCAGACAGCATTAATAACTTTGTTTTATTTTTTTCGTGGCATTACTGATTGGTTGTTGTTGTCTAGGGCTTTAACTATTTTGGTGCAGTCTTCATATTTTCCAATTTATTGGAGCTCTCTGGTCTATCTCCCATATTTCGTTGATTTAGTTTAGGTGCCGTTTGGTGCATGCGATTACCATTGTCTCGGGCCTTCAGATTTTTAACGGCCCTAAAGTCTTTAAATTTGTTCCAGGACTTTTCTCTTTTTTCACATCCTTCATTTTGTGAGACCATTTCTATTGTATTTAAAATGTCTTTTTCAAGCTTTCTCTTTTTACCCTTTTCTGTGACTTTCTCTAAATCTTTGGCAATTTCTTCCATTTCTTCCCCTAAATCTTTCTCCATCTCATTTTCTTTTTCATTTTCTATGTCTACTTCAAAGTGTATCTCCACCTCTTCCTCTCGATCTTTCTCCATCTCATTTTCTGCATCTTTTTCTATTTCTTCCTCCAAATTTTTCTCCGACTCTTCCTCTGAATCTTTCTCCACCTCATCTACTATACTATTTTCCATCTCTTCTTCTGAATCTTTCTCTTCTTCCACATTTTTATCTTCATCCTCCTCCTTTTCAGTATTTGTTTCTGCTAGGTATCCATCCACTCTTTTCGTCATTTCATTTTTTTCTGATAGATTTTTCAATTTACGTGTTCGTTTTCTCTGGGCAGGTTTTCGCAAATTTTTAATATTTTTTCTTTGCTCAGAATTTCTAAGCACTAACTTAAAAAATTTTTCATTGGCATCAATTATGAAACTTTTGTCCCAAGACAAAACCATTCTGAAGAAGAAGTCAAGTACATTTTTGTATCCTTTCAATGCTATTTTTATCTTGTCTCCACGACTGCCACCCGACCAAGAACATTGACACAAAAATTCTCTCGTAAATAAAATATCAATTAGTTTATATGCGCAAGTTATTCCATGTCCTTCTGATGTAGTGCACAAGATTGAGTATAACTGCATAAGTTTACTTTTTTCAACTGGATCAAGTAATAATAACTCGAATTCTTCTAATTCATCAATGCAGTCTATAGGCTTCAATTTAAATGCACTGTTATCGATTGGATTTGCACTTGCTAAAGAAGTAACGGTCTGGGAATCTAAAACTCTTTTCATGACTTTTTCAACTTTAGTTTCTATTTCTAAAACTAAATTTCCAAGTCTTTGTGCGAACCGTTTTTGGATTTCCATCATATTGTTTTGGTTTGCAAGAATTGTGTCAAGTTTTTGGATAACCATATTATTATCATGGATAACCATATTATTCTCAGGTTGATTTTGAGACGAAGTACCAAAAATCTCATTTGTTTCATTATTTATAATAAAAAACGTTTCCCCTGATATTTGTTCGTGCGTCGTCATTGCAGAAGGCTGCGGGGCTACATCAACTTGTGATTGTAGCATCTATAATTAAAATTTAGATGATTAATAAATATATAAATATATACGGACAAATCACACAGATTGAGCTAGCCCCAAAGTAAGTTCGAGAGTTGTGTTATGGGATACTAACTCAACGATACTATATTTTATAACAAATACTTATATAGATAAACATACAAGACCCAGGACAATCTGAAAAAGATCATTTTTCATCATGACCTGACCGGGGATCGAACCCGGAACCTACAGGTGAAAGACTGGCGTGTTAACCACTCGGCCACCGAGGTCGTCAATTTAAGTAGATGAATTGAATCTCATTATTTAAAATACAAGTGTTAATTAAATAAATAAGTAAATCCCAATACAGGACGATAAAATATTATTACATTATCCTTAAAATAAAATTGCACAAAATACTATATAAGTTTTGCATTTACATTTTTATTACATAACAATTATGTAATAAAAATGTAAATAGAATCCTTTTTAGGGTTCCGTAGTAAACTAGGAACCCTTATAGTTTCGCCATGTCTGTCTGTCTGTCTGTCTGTCTGTCTGTCTGTCTGTCTGTCTGTCTGTCTGTCCGTCCGCGGTTTTACTCAGAGACTATAAGTACTAGAAAGATGTAATTTGGTATGAGTGTGTATATTAATCATGGCAAAAAAGTCGTAGAATAAAATCTTGAAAAAAAATTTTTTTTTGGTTAGCTCTCATACAAGTAAAGTGGAGGAGTATTTTTTTTTTCTCTATTTACCCATCGTGTGGGGTATCGTTAAAAAGGTCTTTGAAAAATATTGGGAGGTTGAGAACACCATTTTTCGATTTAGGGATCCGTTTCCGAAATATTTGGTTTTAAAGTGCAAAATTTTGTTAGAGGTACGTGTCCCCCCCCTCTATCTGCTAAACGGTTATATATGGATACGTGAAAAAAATTACAGCAGTAGTATATATACTGAAGTTGAAAGGAAAACTATCAGAGCTAGGTACTAAGTGCAAACTAAAAAGTTATAGGCAACCAACTTATAAAATGTACTGGAAAATGTAAAATTTCATACAAGCTTCATTGTTTTGTTAGATGTTTTTGGTCGTTAAACTGTGAGGTGCGAGTGTAAACAGTGTGAACTCAAAGTTATCATTCGCAACTACGGAACCCTACACTGCGCGTGGCCCGACACGCACTTGGCCGGTTTTTTAAGTTATATTACTTGTGTACTTATATTGTATTAGTAAAACAAATACAATATAAGTACACATTATAACCTACTACGTAGGTACATACTTTTTCGATGATTTAATAAAAACGTTTAAAGTAATAGGTACATAAAAAGTCCTTACATGAGAGAACATTTTTAAGCATTATTTCAAACGGTTTTATTAAATCATCAAGAAGACTATAGAAACACATCCCCACCTAATAGGTAGTTTAATTGATAGCCCCCTGTTTTTAATGTAAAGTAAAAGGAAAAATACACACGTTAAATACTCACTAGTTGACTAGCCATATCATTGAAGTCCGTTTTGTCAACTGTCGAGTAATTTTCTTCCCGGCCGCCTACATCTGTGTCGCTATTTCGCAACATTAATGATAGTTCTTCATCGGCATCTTCATATGTTGGGAAACCTAAGCGCTTTACTTTGCAGGGCATGACAGGCCATGCTGCGTTGGGCATGGAATTTTCATTCCTGGCTAATTTATACTCAAAAGATTTTTTGGGATATCTTAACAGTCCCTTATATTCCCAAGCGCTCGGTACAATGAACAACCTCTGCGATCCTTTCTCAGTAGTTTGAACTATTTTGAAACCAGCCATGTTGACTCTGAAAAGAACAAACAAAAAGGTAAGCAAATATTGAGGTCTACCTACTTACAATTACTTAAATAAACACTCTCACTTGTTTATAACAATAACAATCATTGCAATAGTGAAACCAAGAAGTTGAAGTATAAGAAGTGTAAGTAGTTTTATATTTGCTAAGTAGGCACAAAGGTCACATAACTGCTGAAAACACACTCGCCTGTTTTGCGAAAAGGCGCAAAACACGCGAGTCGTGTTTTCATTAGTCAAAGTGTAGTAGGTACAATCATTTCACCGTCACTATTATTATACAAGGCGGGACAAGTTAGGAATTCACTTGATTAAAAATACCTACGTACTATTTGAACAACAAGGCTTCGTTCAGAAGGAATTTGCGGCGATTTTGAGTGCGATTTCACGTAACGACTAAGCAACCACATATATAGGTACCACAAAACGCGGCAAACTCGCACGCACTACTGACCAGTGTGTGTGACGCCCGTGACGCGATTCACTCGCTTCCCCTCCCGCAGCCCTATGCGCCCCTCTACTCTCCTGCCTCACACACAACAGTTTCTTGTGAACGGAGAGTTTCCCGAAAAAATAAATATTATTGTGATTGCGTGCGTAGTTTTCGACTAAAAGTTAACTAAAAATGTTTATGATTGTCAAATTTGAAAGAAAACATTTATTAGAGGTACATTTACTTTGGGAAAGCAAAGGCTTCACTGATGTTTCCTTCAAAATCACAAGCTAATAAATAAGTAGGTATTGTATTTAATATATATATTACACGTATATATAAAATACGTATATATTTATATTTAATTATTCATGCTTTACACTACAAAAAAAAATTAAATATTCGCCATTTCCCAATTCGATATTTTTTATTACTACTTGAATACGATTACAAACACAAATAATACTTACCTATATTAATATTTTTTTATATATTCGCTTGCAAATATTAAACATACGGGTAATGGGAATGTACCTAGTTAAGTACCTTTTTTGAGTCGCTTGATAAAAAATCTTGGCTAATTCAGTTTATACCAAATGATTACGGTACCCTACAAAACTCGATAACAATCAGTCACTATTGCATATAATGATTGTAAACATTATATCATATTTCTGAAATGCTGTAATATGGCTGAACATAATAAGTAAGTGCCTTGTATAGTTCAATAAGAGCTAAAAGTGTTGTGACGGGCCATATTAAAATGAACAGCACTATAATGTTATCGCCAAATGCCTAAAGCTTTAAATTAATTTGTCGCCATTTGCTTTCCGTCTCCTAACCTTCAAAAAAAAAAAAGTCACTAAAATCTGATTAGAAAGCGAATGAGATCATTTGTATTGTGTACGGATACCTATAAAAGCAACTTTATTTGCTTAAACTATTGCTAAAAGCTAAATTTTTATGATATTTATTTAAAACTAGGTTATGTTTTCTAAAAACTTTATACTAATTAAGTATAGTAGCGAGGGCGCGTGTATTCTTTTCCAATTACATGTATATTTCACCCCACAAACTGATGCGCGCAGCTCATTTCAGTCAAAACAGTCAGAAATAATACTTAACCATTCAATATTAATTTTCATACACTCTTCACAAGTCACATCAATAACGTTGCACGATCAACAGCAGACTTATTTACAGATCACATTTTTAAAATCAACACGGTTTTCTTTTTTACAAAGGAAATAAAAAAGTAAGCATTGTAATTAAATTTTATTAACAGATTGTAATTTTAAAAGCTATATATTATTGTATTAAAATCGAAAACAATGCCATTTGTTAATTCATATGCTCATATCTGACTTTATTAATGATGTATTACAATAATTGTAATGCTATTAAAAAGCTTTTATAAAGCTCAACGCTGTCTATAGGGGGGCCCAAATTTTACCTAAAAGAATCGTACAAAAGAAATACAGCTGATATACGATTTGGTTATAATGCTTAGTACATGAACTCTTGCTATCATAAGTTTGTTATAATGGTATTTTGTGTTTGCTGTACACTCTCAGAGAAAATCGACGTTTGAGTAGTAGTTTTACAGCTTCTATGCTTCGTTTGGTGAGTGAGAGCGCCGGAGGCCCGTCCCCCCTCCCCTCTGGGGATGGAAAAATAAAAGGCCGGCAACGCTCTTGTCAAATCTTGGTGTTATATTAATCCATGGGCAGCCGCGATCACTTACCATCAGGTGACCCGCTTGCTCGTTTGCCGTCCTATAACCTTAAAAAAATATATAAAAATAATTTACCAGGAGCAGCTAAACAACTGACTAAAAGTGCCAATAAGGCAAAAATGTGCACTAAAAACGTAGACATACTTGTTTCACTACCATTTAACTATGAACCAAAAATATCCTTATTATGGTCTTTTATATTCACAGAGCCTAGCCACTCACAATCATCTTTAATAAAAACATGAGTCGTCCTCAAATCAAATCAAATAAAGTCAAATGTAAATATATGAGCAGAGCAATGACCTTGAACTACCATGCGACTTTAAACTAGTTTTCAAATCTCATATTTAATGATTTGATAAATTATAAAATTTCCATACACACATATTATCATCATCATCATCATCATCAGGTCTTTCTAGTCTCCACTGCAGGAGCACGACCCTCTCTGTACTACCAGAGCCATATACTAGCCTGAGTAGCCAGAGGATTTGGCCTACACTCTCCACGCTGACCAGATGGGTTGGAGAGGTCTCTTTGATGTTAATAAGCTTTGTTTAACTTGTGTTTTCTTAGTCACCTTTTACGACATCCACGGAATGACTTGGAGTGGTCCTATTCTACTCTGCCGGGAACCGCACGGCGTCACACATATTATAACGTCTTTAAAACAAGAAAGAGCCCAACGTCATAATTGACGAGCTCAGTGGCGCAGTGGTCACCATGCCAGTCTGCGACACGGGGGTCCCGGGCTCGATCCCCGGTCAGGTCAAGATGGAAAATGATCTTTTTCAGATTGACCTGGGTCTTGGATGTTTATCTTTATAAGTATATATTATAAAATATAGTATCGTTGATATAACAAGTATAAAACTTACTCGTACTTTGGGGCTAGCTCAATTTGTGTGATATGTCTATATCTAAAGGCCAGGTTTAACGTGTTGGTGGGCACTAAGATGGAAAGTGTAAAATAAAATAGAGATGGCTTGCTAGCCGCATTACCTATTGACGTGTTTCTTTAGATTTTTGTAAAATCCCTTATCCGGCATTTACAGGCTGTGCTGAAAGAAAAGTAGCTGATACAAAAATCTTGATCCATTGCTATGAAAGTGATGAGATGATTAACTGATTTTATTACAAAGCTTTTGCTGACTGATTTTTTTACTCTAATCTTGTTTTGGTTTAAGAATGGTATCCGTTCGGAATAGAAAATAATTAAAAATTCCATTGGTAGTACCAGTAATACCATTCGTGTTATTGGATTGGAATAAATCATACATTCGATTTTTTTTTCTAAACCAATATGGAAGAGCGAGAGGAGGGAAATTTCCTTCAAAGTTTATTTGTACTGTGTAAGGGACGAAATTCAAATAGTTTGAAAAGCTAGCAAACTACAAAATGCATGTTTTTACCTCAAAAATGTTCATGCAAACTTGTTTCACCTTATTCGGATGTATTTCCAAAATTTCCTGACGATTCCTTCCTAATATAAATAAAAATAAAAACTTTAATACCACATATTTCAAGGTCCTTAAGAGTTCCCACGTAAAGCCGCAATCAAACAATTTGAAGTTTCGTATCGAAAACTTGTACTCGCTGTAATTTTGAAAGATATTGTTTTTAATATTGAAATCTGATTATAAACATCAATATGCCTTCATCAGATGCCTTAAGGCAGCTTGAAAAATCTGACACCAGTGTTGGCCACTTACACATACGAAAAACAAATAAACAAATATGCCTTATCCGGTCGTATGTACGAAATTTGGTTGAGATTGGCTTAACTGTTGTAAAACTAAAACGAAACTACGTATGTATGGGAGTGCGGCTTTACCTGGGACTCTTAATATGTCAATCACCGATAATTATTTCCTTTTAAATTATATAATAGAAATATTTTCGTTTGAGGTTATTGTAAACAACATAACACAAAACAAGTTTAGAATTACGTCATTTAAGGATAATTTGAGTGTTCAGTTTTGTGATGACGTAAATTGCAAGAGCACTTAAGTTTATTTGATGACATACCGGTACAAGAAAGTTCAAGCTATTCTATTTGTCGTTGTCCGCGACTTTGCTTCATTTTGAACCAGCTGTAACTCGCGGCTTCGCCCGCCTGATATATAGCCTATGTCCTTTTCAATAACCTTGCCTATGTGTCTGCAAAATTTCATAATGATTGGTTCAATAGATGCGGCGTGAGAGTGAAACAAACAAACTCACTTTCGCATTTATAAAATTAGTTATTAGGATTTAAGAGGAAAAGGGAGAAAAAAAATCGCTATATATTGCGTCCATAGCAGGAAAATATCCAATAAAATGCAGGGTATTTTCAACTTGAACTGTTACACGTTTGAACATGATATTATAATATAACGATTCTTGTTATTATCCGGTGACATACATAAAATGAATAACCAAAACAGTAAATTTATTATTATATAATTTTTATGAATATAACATATCAACACATTTCTGTTAAGGCGTAGTGAGTTCACACACTAGCACCACCCAGCAATTAAGTCAATAAGTCTTAAATCATATCAAATTTAAAAATCTAATAGCTGAATGCACGAGTAAATTACTTGTAGTATTATTGGTACAAGCTTTTACTATTTTTAATTTGATGAATTAAGAACATTCAACAACGATTTTTTTCTTTAGAACGAATCTTTTGGCGGTAAACATTCATTCTCTTAAACTTAGATTGTAATATCTATAAAAAGTAACAAAAAGAATACTACAAGTAATTTACTAGGGCAATCAGCTATTTGATTTTTAAATTTGATTTAGGAGTAAATGAATTAATTGCTGGGTGGCGCTAGTGTGTGAACTCACTTCGCCTTAAACACAAAAAACATTTATTTGTAATTTTATTTATTTCACTCCATATACAATTGCGTCAGAATGTGACGCTCTATGACAAAATTGTAACAATAATAAACAGAAACAAAAATTGACCTTAGAGAAAAAAATGGACAAATTCAATTAAATTATACGTGAATTATTTAAAACTTAATTAGGTACCTAACTAATAAATGATTATGTAAACCACTTGACAAGGATAAAATAATAAGAAGACTATTTGTTTATGCGAAGTTTATATACACTTAACTGTCTAACATACATCCCAATTTCACTGACAAACATTTCAACATACATTATACGAACACTTATGAAATTTGGCACACATGTCAAGAAAATTGTAAAGACTATGATATACAAGAGCAGTGTAATTCTGACAATATAACATACAAAGTTTTCAATTGATAACCTATTTTCTTAAAGTCGGTTAAAAGCAACTGAAATATTTCTTCTTCTTCTGTTTTATAAAATGGCTTCCACCAAGATTTCAGTGATTCTGCAAATGTCCAGTAAATTGAGATACTAAGTATCGGTGTTGTACGGTAAAGAAATATTTATTAAGAGGAAGATCATTATAAAAATCCTTTACAAATTTAGGTAAGTTGCGATTATTTATTAATTCGTTTCACAAGTGAGTTGGAAAACTTCGTATGCCACTCATGTGCTTTGCTTCAATACAAACATGTCTCATTACAGTTACTCGCCAATCGAAACAGTCTGATTCTGTGCTAACTTGAAAGTATAAAGGCATTGCTTCTGTGTACGTTTCACGCCTTTCTTGATTATTTTCTTTGTCTCGGTGTTTGTGTAAGGACAGCTGAAACAAATTAATAAACATCTAAATAAGCTCATTTGTAAACAGTGAAGCCCGATGGTCCAATTGGTGCGCATTATTAGCGTTTACGTCCGTTAAGCAACCTCAGGTACCATCCCTACTTGGATGGGTAACCGAAAGTGGCATGAAAATGTCTCTAGCTCCTCCGTGGTTTGAAAGTCACGTTAAACAGTTGTAAGTCCCACCCTTCATCATTGATGGCAATAGTAAAGCTACTTCAATTGCCTCTTGGCAGCTCGAAAAATCTAACACTAACTAAAAAACATTATCAGGTCGTCCGACCACTTGGTCGGTGGGTGTCGAATGCTGCGCTTGCCGGTACGTGTTCGCCATTCCAAAATTTATTAATGGGTTTTGGCACACATATTAAGAAACTGATAAATACTAACATATCTCAAACTCATGCAATTTTGACCATATTACATACATAGTGATCAAGTTCATTGTTTTCAGTTGAAAAGAAACGTTTTAACTTACACTTCCCTGCAGGCGGTGGGGCAGTGTATATAAAAGTAGAAGGGGTAGTCGATGGAGGTAATGGTTTTGTCGCAGCAGCCATCAGAAATCTTGGTGGGATATTTCTTTCTACCCTGGTTAAATAAAAATAATTCGATTTTTTTATTCATAGTGTAAACTAAGATTTTAAACTAAAACTAATTTTAAAATAATAAATAAGAGTACCTAAAAACTAAACTTAAGTAAAATCACAAAATAAAGATAACCTATAAATAAAAAATATCACGTAGATCATTGCCTTGCAGCAGGGTCCCCAAGAGGCTGACTGCATTGCCACGTTGGATGGCAATGCTAATTTGTTGTGCAAAATAATTGCCAGCCCTTTGGTCACCAGATACTTCGACCAGCCGCTTACCATTTTTTTGGAATAACTTATGAGCTGAGGGATCCCACCCAAAGTCTCCACCCCAAACGGCTCAAATATGTAGCCATTACCGAGGCATACCTTCGATCAATCTATACTAATATAAAAAGGTGGAGAGAAATAAACAGCATGTAAAATAACCATACACGTGACCGAAGTTACAAGCTAAAATTTAATTAATTACTTACCTGACAAGGTCTAATTGCAGCGAGCTATCTGCTTTAGCTGTAAAATAAATAAATATATAGGACAGACCACACAAATTGAGCTAGCCCCAAAGTAAGTTCGAGACTTGTGTTGTGGGATATTAACTCAAAGATACTATATTTTATAACAGATACTTATATAGATAAACATCCAAGACCCAGGTCAATCTGAAAAAGATCATTTTCCATCTTGACCTGACCGGGGATCGAACCCGGGACCTTCCATGTCGCAGACAGGCGTGTTGACCGTTGCGCCACGGAGCTCGTCAAAACAAAAATATTTTCTGATATGTATATGAGTTTAATATATAAAAAACTAGCTGTTACCCACGGCTCCGCCCGCGTAATATATAGCCTATGTCCTTCTCGGTACCCTAACCTATGTGTATGCAAAATTTCATGATTATCGGTTCAGTAGATTCGGCGTGAAAGCGTAACAATCAAACAAACAAACTCACTTTCGCATTTATAATATTAGTTGGGATATGTATTCATTTTATCTTCTTCTATGCTAATATGTTAAATATTGCTTTTATGTCAATGACCTTATTATTACAATAGCCTAATTTCCTATCTGAATTCGTAAACATGTCTATGTTTACGAATTCAGATATTTTGGTGCCCTGACACCTCGCTGGTCATCGTAACATATAAGTAATATGTTTTAGGCTGTGTGGTTTCCAGCACAGAAAAATAGGACCACTCCAAGTCTTCCCATAGCTGTCGTCAAAGACGACTTAGGAAACACAAGCTAAGTAAAGCTTATAAATATAAAAGAAACCTCTGCAAGACGTCTGGCCAGCAGCGTGGAGAACGTAAGCCAATCCGCTGAATGCTCTGGCTACTATATGGCTCTGGTAGTACAGTACATAGAGGGTCGTGCTCCTGCAGTGCAGACTAAAAAAGACCTGCCCCCGTAGCATGGCATGCGCGACAACGTTTATCGACTATCGCCATCTTGTTTTTCGCAATACTGAAGAGCGAGTAGTAGATAATTTATCGCGCGATATAAACGGCGTCGCGGGAGCCATGCTACGGGGGCTGATGATGATGATGATGATGAAATTTTACTTTCATGTATTTTTCTCTCTTAATTCGTTAACATATCTTTGAATTAAGGCGCCTAATTGATACAAGTGTTGTAGATTAGATTAGGTTGGTTTGGTCATGTAATGAGGAGAGAAGATCGGCATATAACAAGAAAAGCACTGAGCATGGAAGTAAGTGGAAACCGAGGAAGGGGGAGACCAAAAAAGAGATGGATAGAATGTGTAAGGCAGGACATGAGGGTGGCGGGAGTGGAAGTGAGTATGACGGGAAATAGAGAAACATGGAAAGATAAGACATACTGCGCCGACCCCAGATAATGGGATAAGGTAAGGAGGATGATGATGATTGATACAAGTGTTGTCTTGTGAAAAGAGTAATACAACAAATATATAGTATATTTTAACTTACCATTGGCCAATATGGAAACAACGATAGCCAATATGGCCAAAATAAACGTTAAGAATCGCGGCATTTTAAAGACTAATAAGAAATAATAAGAATTTGACCTTTTATACCTACTTAAAGAAACTTGACTGACAACTAAATGATGAATAAAGATACTCATAATATTTAACTAGCAAAAAGCAGTGCTTTACGAAGTCTCGTGGTTTTATGATATTTCCAACATCTACACATTAATTGTAATTTTGACGACCTCCACGCCAGCCTGTTCGATCCCCGGTCAGTTCAAGATGCAAATGATATTTTTCATGGCTTGAGTGGCTATGGTTTGGGTCTTGAATGTTTATTTAATTATTTAAATAAACATTCAAGACTTATGTCTCGGTTATAAAAATATTCGTAAGATACTTATATCTTACGACACAGGTTCACAACTTAGTGTGGAGCGCTTAATTTGTGTAATTTTTCCTTATATATTTATTTATCTCAGAATGCATGAAGTCACTTATTAATCAATATTTAAAAAATATTATACAAGTAAAATCTCATTCATAGAGTTCATAGGTTTTTACGAAAAAATATAGGTAGTTTTCAGAGTATAGGTACTAATAATATATATATTCTAAGAGTCGAGGGTTCCTCTTGCTTTATTACCGTGAAAAATTATGGTACTTACTGTATGTGGTATTTTGGTATTTTGGCATTACTTGTATAATGATATTTTGTATGGGAAGGTCAGAGAAAAGTCACGTCGTTTTCCTTGCGAAGTAGACAGAGCCTTGGTCTATAAGATATTAAGGAATGGAGATATATGAACCGCTCGGCCTCTGACGTGGTTCCTTTAACGACTACCAGATGGCAGCCGGGACGAACGGCTTAACGTGCCTTCTTAAGCAGTGAATCATCTTTCTTATCAGACAACCAGGTAATCACCTGGTTGTCTGATAACCAATTTCCAATTTGGTTAGGACATTGCAGGCATGAATCCATGCCTGCAATGTCCTAACCAAATTGGAAACAACTTAACAAAGTATGCTTCCCGTGGCAATCGAACCACGACCCCCGCCCCGGGTCAACAAGGCAAACGCCTTAACCACTGGACCACGGAGGCTGTTGTTGCACAAAATTAAGGCTATAGGTATATAGCATATTGGTAATTAAGCGTGTCTATGGAAAATGGAATAAAAATAGTGGTAAGTTGCTAGCCGCATCCCCTATGAGTATATGATAGTGTGTATTTACAACGCGAGTAAAATAACCTTGTAGAATTGACTAGGTCCGTAAACATGAACTATATTATCCCTTGGGATCAATGATGGAAACTCCAAAAATAGAACTAGGTACTCTACCCGTGCATACCGTGGAATGGGTGAAAATCTACGTGCTTTAGCAGACCATCACTGTTTTATTTTTATTTACATTTTGTTGCACGATAATATTTTAGTACAATTGTTGTACTTAATGCCATAAGGCATTCTCAACCAGTTGAACCATGGAACCTATCAGTAACAAACTAAAGCTGGTGCGATGTAGTGACGTGGTGCAAAATCATTAAAGTCAAAGTCAATCATTTTATTCATCGTAAGATATTTCAATATAATTTAGTGAACGAAAAAAAGAAAAGCATTAAGGAACTATCTTAAATTTGATGACATTTTAGGCATATTTTTATTTAACTATTATAAAATAAGGATAATACATAACAATTATTGTTTTCCATTTCCTACCTGTACCCTATTCCACGCTAAACGTGGCGTTTAAGTCTTATTGGCCTTAGGCTCTGTCTACTCCGTAAGGGATAAAGACTTAATAATACAAGATGTAAAGGTAAATGCCGTTTTTCAATGGGATCAATGCTGAGAACTCGAAAAAATCGTCATTTTCATACAAATTTGCTCGGCTTGCTTTTGATTTTGATTTTGTAATATGAAAAGTTGTTCATTTTGACGGACTAATTTGATACTCTGAGGCATAATGGTGTTTACCCTAACATCCTGTAATGTATGTATGTTTCTGATAGACAACATTTAATATGTTAAATAAAACGAAAACAACATATGACTTACGTATATTATATTTTATTACGTATACCAAGACACCTAATTAAACAATCAATAAGATCAAAGAAACAAAGAACTTTGTCTTACTCTTTTTGCCTTCATCATCATCATCAGGTCGTTTCACCTTCATTCTCAATAAATAAAAATATTTACTAAAACAAAAAAAACTGGCCTAGTGCGAGTTCGAAGCACTTTAGCTTTTATATAAAAATATTAAAGTTTTTTTCTGTAAAGCTCTATTAATTATCAGTTTTTGGATTTGTTCAAAATTGAGTATGACAACTGAATTTAATTTCTTGTTTCCAGTTATACTAGAATAAGAATGTAAATAAATTTGTTACAAATATATTTAGATTTAGGCATTTAGCCTACATATTATGCTCCATACATGTGTATGGAGCATAATATGTAGGCTAAATGTTTTATATGAAAATCTTAAAATATTTTGGCATATTCACACAAAAACATATTAAATTTGTGTAAAATCTATGTATACCTCGAAATTCTCTTTAAGGGTAACTCAGCCAATATGAACAACAATTTGTAAAAACTTCGACAACTTGTAAAGTTCTCACAGTTAATCTTATAGGTAGATTTTCATATTGTCGGGCCGAGTTACCCGTACAAGGGAATGTTGTTTACGATGTTAGCTATCCAGGTTATTGGTATTTTGTTTTGTTTTTCTTGTGTGTAAGTGGCCAACACTGGTGTCAGATTTTTCAAGCTGCCTAAAGGCATTTGACATAGCTAATCTAGCAGACGACTGCCATCAATGATGACAGCCGGAACAACGGATTACCGTGCCTTCCGATGCAGGTGAGGTAGGTTATTGGTGATTTGCAAATAACCCTGTATAAACAGCAGTGTATACAGAGTTACAACTCCAAGGACCACAGAACTGATTTATTTAAATAAATTTCTAATAAATGCATGCGTAACTTAAAAGTAAATAATTCTGTATTTATCAATTATTCTGTTTTAATAGTTCGGAATTTGTCAATTATAAATTAATTATATTTATTTTAAGGAAATATTTGTATACTGTTTTCAACAGTTAGATAGGCAGAATTTTTTGTAATATTCCACCTGTATCATACCCTATTTTATACAAATATATGATTGATTGATTGATTGATTTATTATTATTCTAGTTGATACATCCATCGCAACCGAGCACAAAGGGTCCCGACGGACAGATTGAATAACGATGAACTAACCAGTGATTCTTAAAGGGTTCCTTTTGTGGACCTCTTAAAATAATTTAAAGCTTAAGGTATATCTTCAAGCAGTCTTAACAACTCTGGGTTGATTCCTCTTCTGTGCGTTCCCTGCTTTTCTCGACTTGGTACCCGGTGTTTTCTTAGCTGTAAAATATATTAAAGTTACTTCATCATATTCAATATATTCAATCACATCAATAGGCGAAGCGGCAAGCAACCCATCACTATTTTGATTCCGCTTTCCACCTTTACGCCAACTATGATGCTAAAAGTGGCCAACTCTTATGACTTTCGGCTCTTTCTACCCCACTAGGGATAAAGACGTGATAATATGTATGTATGTATGTTCATCATATTTTAAAAACCTATGGCAGGAAAAAAAAACAAATTGAATCGGTCAAGTCCTCAGCTGTGATGCGTTGGACGCGTCCATTATGACGGCATTAAGTAATTTGCCGTGAGGATTAAAACACAGAAAACACATGCTAAACAAAGCTTATAAACATCAAAGAGACCTCTCCAAACAGTCTGGCCAGCGAGGAGATTGTGGGCCAAATCCTCCGACCGCTCTGACTAATATGTGGCTGTGGTAGTGCAGAGAGGGTCATGCTCCTGCATTGGAGACTAAAAAAGGACCTGATGATGATGAGGAATACGGACAAATCACACAGATTGAGCTAGCCCCAAAGTAAGTTCGAGACTTGAGTTATGGGATACTAACTAAACGATACTATATTTTACAATAGATACTTATACTATAGATGAACATCCAAGACTCGGGTCAATCTGAAAAAGATCATTTTCCATCTTGACCTGACTGTATTGGAACGTAACTTTTTTAAAAAAAGTTTGTAAATGTCATTTTGACATAAACGTCATTCACTAACTTGGCTAGGCAGACAGACACACCCCGTCCTCATACAATAACCTCTAACTCTAAGTATTAAATGTTCCTTTGTGTATTTCTTAAAAATAAACCTTTTAAACTAATATAGTTTATTATTCGACATCACGACAATACATGGCGCAGCCGGAGAAGAACCATAGCAGAAGATCGTGACGGATTCAATTTGGGCACAACTTGTGGTTTCTGGCGTGACCGCGTGCTGTACAGGTTGGAGTTTAATAAGGTATCACTTTGTTTTACTCGAAAAATAAGGCATGGCTGAAGAAATGAATGTTAACAATATGTGTGCGGTGGAATATAAAATGCCGCAAAGCCTTAATCTCGAAAGCATAGAAAATTGTTGGCCACAATGGCAGCGCTTCAAACAGAGTTTTCGAATCTTCTTGTTGGCAGCTGGCTTTGAGAAACTATCTGAAGCTAGGAAAGCAGCTATATTGTTGAACTGTGTCGGCCAACAGGCACAGGAATTATATTTTAATGTTCTCAAAACCGAGGAAAAGGTGAAACTAGAAGAAATGTTGCAACTTTTCGATGAGTACTTCAAGCCAAAGCAAAACGAAGTAATAAATAGTTATAATTTCAACAAAAGAAATCAAGAAGACGGTGAATCGTTCGATGCCTTTTATACTGAAATAAGAAAACTAGCAGAAAATTGCAATTTTGAAGGGCAGAAAGACAGGATGCTGCGTGACCGAATTGTCATTGGTATACGTGACCAAAGAATGCAACAAAAACTCCTGGAGGTTAAGGAGTTAACTTTGTCAAGGGCTGTGGATATTTGTCGATCTGCAGAGCTGTCTCGGGAACATGTCAAGATGCTGAATAACACAGAAGCTCAAACAGTGCAAGCAGTGGGGTCATCGCAGCAACGGGTCACCTCAGAAAATGGGAAAGTTAAGTATAATTATTTCAATAAGAGTAAGAACAGTAGTAGTCATACTAACTTCAGTAAGAGTCACTATCTTTGCAAAAAGTGTAACACAGAACATGGTCCGAGGCAGTGCCCGGCCTTTGGTAAAATATGCAATAAATGTAAAAAGAATAATCATTTTGCTATTGGCTGTACATCATCATACGGCTCAAATAGGGTTAATAACATTAATAATTATGAAGAATCTGACAACAGTGTACATGAGTTATGACTAGTCTCTACCATAAACTTAAGTACGAATGAGTGGAATGAAACAATTCGTGTCCATAATAAAAAGGTGAATTTCAAGTGTGACACAGGGGCCCAGATAAATGTAATTAGCTTAGGGGATGTTAAGAAAATTGTCGATGATGAGACTAATATTAAATTGACTGAGACAAAAACTGTAATTGAGGTTTTCGGAGGGGGTAAAATTTGGCCACTGGGAAAAATTACACTAAGAGTGTATTTGAAAGATGATGAATATTTTTTAACAGATTTTGTTGTTATTATGAAAAATGTCAAACCTATTCTGGGTCTAGGGTCTTTGTGTCAACTAGGATTATTAAAGAGTAGTAATATCAACACTGTTAATTGTCACAATAGTAAAGAAATAATTATTAATAGAAACATAAAACTCTTTCAGGGTGTTGGTGAATTTAAGAGCCCCCTGCAGCTGCGCATTCAGCCAGGTGTTGAGCCAGTGGTGAGACCACCTCGTCGTGTGCCAAATGCACTTATGCAAAGACTAGCGGACAAGTTAGACGCTCTGGTAAAACACAAAGTCATCGCGAAGGTTGAACATCCTAAGAGTTTTGTAAGTAATTTAGTCATTATTGAGAAAAAAGATGGTTCTTTAAGAATATGTTTAGATCCCAAAGAATTAAATAAGGTGCTTTTAAGAGAATATCATTTAATTCCTACATTGGAGGAAATTGTGTCTAAGTTAAGTAATAAAAAGTATTTCTCGGTGCTCGATCTTTCTGATGGATTTTATAATATTAGGTTATCTGAGGATAGTAATGACCTCTGTACGTTTAACAGCCCGTATGGTTGTCATAAATTTTTAAGACTCCCTTTTGGTTTGTCTATAGCTCCAGAAATTTTCCAAAAATATAGTGAATCTGCCTTTGGTGACATACCAGGTGTTATTGTCTACTGCGATGACCTATTAATTTGTGGAGAGACCGAGCAGGAACATGATGCAGTACTAGAGAAAGTTTTTCAGAGAGCAAAGGAGCACAATGTTCGTTTTAATCGAAACAAATTTCAGTATAAACTTAAAGAGGTTAAATATTTTGGCCATATTTTTTCTGAGAAGGGCATAAAAATTGACCCAGAACGGGTGAATGCCATAACTAATATGAAAAGTCCTAATAATAAAAAAGAATTGCAAATTTTTCTTGGTATGGTCAATTATCTAAGAAAATTTATACCTAACATGGCTAATATTGCATCATGTCTCCAACAATTATTAAAAAAAGATGTGAATTGGTTGTGGACAGATGTACATGAAAATGTTTTTGCAAATATTAAGAAAAAGATTTCAGAAGCCCCTATATTGCAGAATTTTGACGATAAACTACCAATAGTAATACAGTGTGATGCATCGAAGGATGGTCTAGGGTGTTGCTTGTTACAAAATAATAAACCGGTTTGTTTTGCATCAAGAAGTTTGACCTCTGCAGAACGTAATTTTTCCCAAATAGAAAAAGAATTATTGAGCATAGTATGGGCCACAAAGAAATTTCATTATTATATTTATGGTCGCAAGGTAACTGTTGTAAATGATCATAAACCATTAGAAAGTTTATTGAAGAAACATTTACATGAGGTTTCATCTCCTAGATTACAGAGGTTAAAACTTAAATTGTTAAAATATAATATCGAATTCAAGTACTTGCAAGGTAAATTTATGTATATAGCTGACCTTTTGTCAAGATCATATCAAAAGTGTGAAAATACTGATGAGTCATATATGTACGAAGTTATTCATTGCATTGGTTTATCACAAAACTTGGAATGTACTGATGAACAGAAAAGACAACTAATTAAGGCAAGCATAAATGATAGTGAATTGTTGAAATTAATAGAATGTATTAATAATGGGTGGCCTGATAACAAAAATATCCCAGATTATTTACAAAATTTTTATAAGTTAAGAGGAGAGCTATCTGTTGACAATAATTTAGTATTTTTTAGAGAAAGACTTGTTGTACCAAAAACTTTAAGGTTATCTTTTATTTCTAGCTTACATGAAGGTCACATAGGAATTACTAAAATGAAACAACCTGCTAGGCAACTTTACTACTGGCCACACATTGATAATCATATTGAAGAATTTGTGAAAAGATGTTATCCATGTCAAATGTATCAGAATAATAATATTAAAGAACCATTGTTACCCCATGCTGTTCCAAATTTGCCTTTCTCCAAATTAGGTACTGATATTATGGATTTTAAAAATAAGAGTTATCTTGTAATTTATGATTACTTTTCTAAATGGTTAGACATAAAACATATAACCAATAAGTCAGCAAAATGTGTAATTAATGGGCTCATAGATGTCTTCAGTAATTTTGGAATACCTTGTGAGATAGTCGCTGACCATGTTCCTTTTGATTCTAGAGAATGTAAACAGTTTGCTCTTGAATGGGGTTTTAAATTTACCTTTTCAAGCCCGAGATATCCTCAATCAAATGGTTTAGCTGAGCGGGCTGTTCAAATAGCTAAAAAAATGTTACTTAAATGTCATGAAGACAAAACTGACTTCAGAATAGCCTTGTTAATGTATAGAGCTTCTCCAGTAGCAGGTACTAGTGTAACACCCAGCGAGTTGTTAATGAATAGAAATTTAAGAACTAAAAGAATAGTTACTTCACAGTATTTGAAACCAAGGGGTTACGAGAATAGGTTACATGAATTTAAGAAAACTGACAATAGAAATATAAGAAATTATAACAAAACCAGTAAATACAAAAAGGAATTTTATGTTGGTCAAAATGTTTGGTTTAAGAAAGATGTAAATAATAAATTTTGGTTGCCTGGAATAATTGTCAGCTTTAACGGTTTAAGAGCTTATGATGTCTTAGATAAGAAAAACAATGTAACATATACCAGAACCTCTTTTCATGTTCGACCTGCGTAGACTTTGTGTTTAGTGATAATGGCTCTTTATATTTGGTTGAATGTGCAGTTTCAGGAAGTATAGAGATACAGTTGCAAACGCATATCTGTGTATTTCATGTCATCATTTCATTATTTTTACTATGTAACTTTTGTAGTTTCAGAAAATAATATGTTGTGTGTTGAATGATTGTAACACTATAACTTAGTATTTGTTTACACAGTCAATTTTAAAGGTGATGTCTGACAATCTTGATGTAATTTAAGTATAAAGCAGTGTTTGATTTAAACTCAAATTTAAAGGGGATGATGTCTGAGAATCTTGATTTATGTATAAATCAGTAGTGTTTGATTTAAACTCAAATTTGAAGGGGATGATGTATTGGAACGTAACTTTTTAAAAAAAAGTTTGTAAATGTCATTTTGACATAAACGTCATTCACTTACTTGGCTAGGCAGACAGACACACCCCGTCCTCCTACAATAACCTCTAACTCTAAGTATTAAATGTTCCTTTGTGTATTTCTTAAAAATAAACCTTTTAAACTAATATAGTTTATTATTCGACATCACGACAATACACTGACTGGGGATCGAACTCGGGACCATTCGTGTCGCAGGCAGGCGTGTTGACCGCTAAACCACGGAGCTCGTGACGAACAAAATTTGGACTGCATGTATAAATTTTTTAGCGTAATCTTTTCTTTTATTAATTTGGTACTTTCTTTGGTATTTTCTTTAATGGTATTATTGAAGACTTAACCATTATTGAGACGTTAATGAATTATATACTCACCTTTTACTGTAGTAGTCGGGTAAGTAGGTGAAGTTGGGCGTGGAGGATAGGGGAAGGTAACCTTGGGAGTCGCTGCAGCCATCAGAAATCTTGGTGGTACATTTCTTACGTCCCTGTGAATAAGAAATAAAAAAAATCTAATTTAGATTTTGGAAAATCCGCCAAAGGCACGTTAACGGCTCTTCTCTTGATTTGAGGAAAACATTTCTCGCAAGCAGTAACGAATTTTTATATATTATTATATAAAATTGTTAATTTTGATATTACTTTAGACCGTCTGTCATAACATAACTGACACGTTATAATTGCTTCAATAGATGAAAAATATTACAAATATTGGTCTACTTTTGACGAAAAATTCATTTTTCAAGTACTAAATATTGTAAATTTAAAATAATATTAAAACGCTCGTAATGTTTTAAATGTTATGAGCTCAAACTGTTAGTTGTCAAAGCTTTATTTATTAAGGTGCATTATTCCAGTTCTTAATTGTTTTTTTTTTTGCGAATTTTAATGTATAACACAGCTGTTTTTACTTTTTTGTTATTTACACAACAAATAAAAGGCAAAGACTAAAAAAAAAACAAACCTGATATGTTCTTCTTGGCTAAAGATGTCTTCGCTGCCTATAAAAGTAAAATAAATTAACGCTTACAATAAATAAATGAACTATGTGAAATGTGTACTTGAATAAATCGGATACAATTGATTGTTTAACTCACTGTATAATTATTATATTGCCTTTTCACATTGTATAATTATTATCATAAGTTAATATTTCGTCGATGAAATTTACGTTACTAAAAAATAATGGGCAGATGACTTGACGGCACATGATAAAAATTGGCAAATCATCGCCAAGGATAGAGAGCTAAGGCGGACTAGAGGGGAGGTCTTTGCCCAGCATTGGGACACTATGGGCTAATAAAAAAAATAACCATAATAATAGTTACCAGGTACAGCTAAACAACTGACTAAAAGTGCCAACAAGGCTAAAATATTCACTAACAATCCAGTCATCTTCGCTTAAGTATTAACTTGCTATAAACCACTAGTATCCTTACATCTCATTTATATACACAGACCTTAGATAATAAATAATAATAACTTATCATCTCCAGTCTCAAGTTTGAATATAAAAACTCAAAACTTGATTTCATTTTACGTCATTCAAGGATGATTTACTCGTCATTTGTGTGATGATGTAAATTGAAAAAGCAATTGTCACAGAAAAACCGGTTTTTAAAACCATTATTCAAATAACTTTATCTTTTGCCCAGAGTTTTTGTTAGGAAGTCAAAGAGTTCAGTTGGGATTTACCTTAGATGATGTTGTGCAAATTGATTTTAGTGAACTTTATACTATGAGCCGTGTGTTTCCCGGCAGAGAAGAATAGGACCACTCCAAATCTTCCCGTGGATGTCGTAAAAGGCGACTTAGGAAACTCAAGCTAAACAAAGCTTATAAACATCAAAGAGACCTCTTCAACCCGTTTGGCCAGCGTGGAGAGTGTAGGCCAAATCCTCTGACTGCTCTGGTAGTACAGAGAGGGTGCTCCTGCAGTGGAGACTAACAAAGACCTGAAGATGATACTATGAAATCGTAGAAGTTTGGTGTTATAAATTCTCGAGCTCATGATCAATGTATAATGTAGATAAAGAGGAAATGGATTTGTCACCTATCTCCTATGAAGCCATCTAAGTACCTACGCATGGCACACTTATTATCTTGCCCTGCGTGTCCTACCACCTGTACACGCGAGAACCTATACAATGCTACTGATAACGCTATATCAGTAACAGAGTTTTGATCAACACAAATATAATTTGTCCGAGTCGATACGCTAAGAAGCAGTAACTACGCCATATTTGATTGCTACTTGTTAAAACTGTATACCGTACAACACCGATATTTTATAATTCATTAAACTGGACATTGGCAGAAACACCAAACCTCGATTTTTTAATAATTTAATATATACAGACAAATCACACAGATTGAGCTCGCTCCAAAGTAAGTTCGAGACTTGTGTTATGGGATACTAACTCAACGATACTATATTTTATAATAGATACTTATATAGATAAACATCCAATCCATCCGATTGAGAATCCAATCATCCGAAGCAAAGAAGGAGAAGCTTTGGGCTCTGGTTTAGCCTCATCCAAATTCTAATAATCAAGCTTTTGTATGGAAAAAATGCGAAATATTACTACTTAGACCAATTTTAGCGAAAAAAAACGGTTTTTCTCGATTATCTCATGTTTGGTTAAACAAAATTGATGCTATTATATGAAAGATATTTATAACAAACTGGAGAATTATTAAATAATAATTGATTCATTATGTTAAGTTGTTGGAATGCCTGCAGTACTGGATAACGATATCTTGTGTCGTACGGTTTCCAGCTTATGTTAGTTCCATCTCTTATATATACATTGGACTTGGAAAGGAGGCTCAAGTAAGTATAGAAGTACTTATAATTTTAAAGTCTTTTTTAGTCTCCACTGCTCTAACACTGCCATATCTGTACTACCAGAGCCATACCTGCCGGATGCCAGAGCAGTCAGAGGATTTGGCCTAAGCTATTCACGCTGGCCAGACAGGTTAAAGTGGTCTCTTTGATTGGCTTTGTTTAGGTTTTCTTTATGATATGGGACGGCAGCAGGTCATCTGATGGTAAGTGATCGCCGCTGCCCAGGGACAACTGCAACACCAGGAGTGTGACAAGTGCGTTGCCGGCCTTTTAAGAACAGATTCGTTTTTTGAATGTTTTACAACATGGAAGACATGGAGTGGCCTATTCTACTCTGCCGGGAACCACACGACAAATAGTATGTGTCTTCTTTAGTTCACATATACCGAAAAATGGACTCCACCTCCTCATACTGGTGTTTTTCTTTGCTGTATCTTCAGTTGCATTACGTTAGAGGCCGGGGTACGCTATTCTGATAGCACACTTGAATTAATGTACTATTATACATTATTGTTGTGAAATAAATTAAGTAGGTACCGTACCGCACAACTGAAACTGAATTTCCCTGACATATCCAGTGACCTTCGCCGTGAGGTTCCCGGTAGAGTAGAATAGGACCACTCCAAGTCATCTCGTGGATGTCGTAAAAGGCGACTAAGGAAACACAAGCTAAACAAAGTTTATTAACATCAAAGAGACCTCTCTAACCCGTCTGGCCAGCGTGGAGAGTGTAGGCCAAATCCTCTGACTACTCAGGCTAGTACTCAGGCTAGTATATGGCTCTGGTAGTACAGAGAGGGTCGTGCTCCTGCAGTAGAAACTAGAAAGACCTGATGATGATGATCCAGAGACCTGATATTCCAGTGCTTATTCACCTAAACTTTAAGGAAATATGTGTCATAGATTGGATATAATCATCGTCATCATCAGCTCTCTATTAGTCTCCACTGCAGGAGTATTTATACATATAGAAGAAGATTTGGTCTACACTTTCAACGTTGACTTGACGGATTGTTTGTTTTTCGTATGTGTAAGTGGCCAACACTGGTGTCAAATTTTTCAAGCTGCCTTAAGGCATCTGACATTGCTCAACGACTGCCATCAACGATGACAGCCGGGACCAACGGCTTAACGTGCCTTCCGAAGCACGGAGGAGCTCGATATACTTTTTATGCCACTTGCGGTCACCCATCCAAGTAGGGACTGCACCAGGGGTTGCTTAACATACGTAAGCGCTAATAGAGCTCACACCCACTAGACCATCGGGCTTGACGGATTGGAGAGGTCTCTTTGATGTTGATAAGCTTGATTTAGCTTTTCACCCTACCACGGGTAGAATTAGAGTGGTCCTATCCTCCTCTGCCGGGTATCACGCGGCAAGGAGTGTATACTCCTTGCCGCGTGATACCCGGCAGAGGAGGATTATACAATCTACCCCATTAATATTTTATAAGAATTATTAATACAGAGAGATATTTAAATTTACATAATACCACTCTAAGTTATGTATTTTTTCGAAGTTTAGGTAAATGCACTGGAATATCCGATCTGTGGTTATGTCCTATATATTATGGGAAAACGACAGAGAATGTTATACGACACTAAGTTTACCTTGTGTTCAATGTGTAAAATAAAATTTTATATAAACATAATTAAGGATTGTAATAATGCTAGCAGCGCATACCTTCTGGCCATGATCTATTCGCCAACATGGAAGTCCTTGAAAATACTCCGTAATTAAATCGGTTCAATTAAAGAGAATATAAATAGGTGGGGTTACAGCTCGAAAATCTTCTGTCTGTCTGGTGCCCCTTACCGGACCTGGCATATCTTTTGTCTTGCCCTGCGTGTCATGCCACCTGCCTGCATATACAAGGACCTATATCTAGCTGTGTCAGTGACAAAGTCCTGGGGTACGATTTTGAAAATTTGCCGACCATGTAAATAATATATATATATAATGTAATTGTACGTAAAGTATGGCAATGAATGGTATTTTTCTTCATTTATTATTTACCTGAATCGACACGCTAAGCAGAATAAGAAAGCCTGTAATAATAAAACAACTATGTCACATAAACAATTTATTTTAAATTTTTAACATTAAATTAATGGTGCTATTCCACAAACATTTTCCACCACTTCGAAAAAAGTTGACTATATTGTAAGTTAAAGGATAATCGATGCCGTGCGGTATTTCAAATCTGCGATAATTTTGAGAGTACGGATAACACATCGGCTGAGATTGTAGATCGAATCCTATCTTATTTAATTTATTTCTTTACCTTATAGTAGTAATATTTTTTATGTCATATAAACATTAATAAATGATAATTTCGATCGTCTCAAGCCTAACCCGCAAGTGTGCCCGTTGGTTTAGAAGGTAATCCACGAGCAACCCTGACTGATTGAGGTTCTACTTGTCGACTGCCACCAATACCTGTAATAAAATGAATACAACATACAGGACAAGTTTCCATGAAATTGCTTGTTAATAATCTGAAAACCGGTTTCTAACAAAACATACAACATTTTATAGAATCAATTCTGGGAAGTCATAAAAATTTTGACATTTTAAGGCCGCACACTAGGCACAGTAGCGACGCCGATTCTCATAATATTAAAACATAATTCCAAAAAAACTTCAAGTTATTTACTAGTGCCTATATGATTTATATTCTTGAATTTCTTTCTATTTGTAAAGTATTAGGAATAAAATGATTGACGTCGCTACTGTGCCTATTGTGCGGCCTTAAAACAAAAGTAAGTCACCTGAGATTTTTTTTCTATTCATTGATTTTTGGGCAATATTTTCCGGTGTTTTCCGACTTCAAAAAAAATAAATTTCTTTTCGTAAATTTTATCATCATCATCATCAGGTCTTTTTTAGTCTCCACGGTGGCCAGACATGTAGGAGAGGTCGCTTTGATGTTTGTAAGCTTTGTTTAGCTTCTGTTTTTTAAGTCGCCTTGTACGACATCCACGGAAACGCTTGGAGTGGTCCTATTCTACTCTGCCGGGAACCACACGGTAAAAATTTATCAAAGAAAGAAATACTACATACCGGTACCGAATCTAGGAGGAATTCCCCTGGTTAATCTAGTCTGTGATACAATAATTCTTGTTGGCGGCGCATCTCTCCGGACTCTCGCGTCTTCCAAATTCCTTGGAATTATTCCACCTGTAACAGAAGATATACATGTCTTAACACGTCTTTCCTGAAAAGTCTCATCATCATCATCAGGTCTTTTTTAGTCTCCACTGCAGGAGCACGACCCTCTCTGACTACCAGAGCCATTCATTAGCTAGAGCAGTCAGAGGATTTAACCTACACTCTCCACGCTGGCCAGACGGGTTGGACAGGTATATTTGATGTTTATAAGCTTTGTTTAGCCTGTTTTCCCTAAGTCGCCGTCTACGACATCCACGGGAAGACTTGGAGTGGTCCTATTCTACTCTGCCGGGAACCACACGGCCTGAAAAGTCTGATAAGTCGTATCTAATGAAATCTTGAAGCGTCAGTTTACAGCTGATAGATAGGTTTAAATTATACAACTTGTTACTTGACTCATGACATTCCCTTGAAGGGCTTCTCTTTGTCCCTCAATATGAACAACTTATTCTATGGATGCATGCGGGAACTCGCTTTTTATTTTCTCATTCATAATTGCCCTTGCGGGTACATACTTATGTATGAAATGTTGAAATAAAATTCTGATTTTCCAACATTGATCCCATAGGAAAAGGTGGTCGTATCGTCGGACTGAGTCACCCTTTTAAGGAAATGTCAGGGGTCAATTTACACGCTGTATAATCATTCAATCACACACTCACATATTGAGGTTTGCACGGTTTTTTTTAATAGCATTTAGCAAAAATATTACCCCCATACCTGTGACGTAGGGGCAGGTACACATTACACATAATATACCTCTACTTTATTGTAGTTATTTTATTCAGTCACAAAGTTGTTCAGATATATTCTTATTAAATTAAGAAACAAGATATTTGTATATAAATATCCTGTCTGCGAAGAGATTTATCTTATTTCTTTATTTAATTAGAGAAATTAATATACTTAAGCCGGAGAAACTCATACCTGTTAGAGGAGGCCAATTTCCCTTTTGACTGAATTCTGTAATAACAATTACAACATTATTTTTACAATATATAAATAAGATTTTATTCGTCAGTATTCAATTACAATATATTAAAACCATTTTACACAGAAAATCTTACACTAAATTAAAATTATACCCCACTCGTTAACGTCTCTGGCGCAAAAGTGCCTAAAATACTAGCTGCGTTACCGCGCTGGATTGCTATGGCCATCCTTTGCACCAGAAACGAGCCAGAGCAAGAGTCACCGGATTTCACCGCTATGCGTTGCCCAATCTCCCTTATTAGGTGCTTGGCGTCAGAGCCCCAGCTGCCCATTGTCTCCACGGCAATAGGCACAAAGCAATAATGTGGCTCCATTGCTGCGTACTACAGCCGCTTCCTCTCCGCCGCATCCTCGGCAATCAACATTATTTATACATATTATAACGTCTTTATACCTTACGTAGACAGAGGTTAAGGGTAAAAGACCCAAAAGGTCTTTCAGCATGTTGGCGGAAAAAAAGATGGAAAAAGGTGGGTTGCGAGGCGGGAAGAAATACAGCTGGTACATTCTACGTCTTTTATTTACTCCCAAATCAGTTAGGAATGATTATTTATAATTAAACACCCAACTACGATTTTTTTACTCCAATATATGTACCTATGTGTATGTTTGTACCTATGTGTATGTTTGTACCTACCTGCTCTAATACATATTTTAGGAGACTTATTAATTTGAAAGATAGCAATTCTCTGTTAGAAAAGTATCAAAAATGTGTGCTTTAAAAACTAGAAAGTATGAGTACGCTATGGACTTCACGAGTCTTTATTTTATTATGACAGCAAACTAAAAAAGATCTTAAGCGCCACAAATCCTAATAGAACTAAGGTCCATAAATAATAATAATTAAAATAACCCTTCTAGTCCTTTTCTGCCATAGAGAATATTTTCCAAGAACTAAATCATCAAAATGTTCTTTGTTATTATTTAACCTTCCAAAATATTTCACGAGAATGGGTTAAAAGGGATTTATTTTACGGAGTCCAGCGGTGCCTCCATCACTATCACTAATCACTAACATCACTAACATATAAAACAAAGTCCTCCGCCGCGTCTGTCTGTTCGCGATAAACTCAAAAACTACTCCACGGATTTTCATACGGTTTTCACCAATAGATAGAGTGATTCACGAGGAAGGTTTTAAGGTATAATACATGCCCGGGCGCAGCCGGGTAGGGCTGCTAGTTTAAAATATAATTTGAAAGAAAACGGAGGTATAATTTTAAATTTTGTTCAGCGAGGCCCTAAATAATCCTTCAAACTATTTTATAAACTACCTACTAGTTTATGGATGAAGTAAGTGAATTACTCAGCGTTTCTGCTCAAAATGGCCGTTAAACCATAAAAGCTTCTTATTCTCACGTTACATTGTAAACAGTAGCTCAAAATAGTTTGATGTAGGGTTTCATAGAACTAATTCTTGAAACATTTCTGCTTTTAATTTTAAATGATCTTTATCAGATGTGATTAGGACTGAACCCCAAAAATTCCCTACAGACTGGTGGCCCCACTGCTGATCTCCAACAGTGGGGTCACGAGGATTTTCAAGTAATAATGTCTCCAAAGTAGTCATGGTTCTTTTTAAAAAATGTGACTTGAGAACCACGAAGCAGATAAATAGACATTCAAAAGCATTATTGCCCAGTCATACTTCGCCATCGCTCAATAAAATAACTATTTAATCTGACCAGTGAATCTGGCCCACACATATTTTTTTCACACACATTAAAATACGTTGTAAGTTTTATAAAAGCTTGTAATGAGAAACTTACCTGAGCTAGCACTGGATAAAGCTACGAACGCCAAAAAGGCTAAAGTGTATACTGCAAATCGTGCCATTTTGAAGACTGCCACAAGATTGCTCACATGATCTTTTATATATATCCAGACTTGTTTGTTTCTAAACTTGTTTTATACTTAAACATTAAATTGATAATAATATCCAGCTAGATCTGTATAAATTAGCTATTAACGTCATCGCACGTCTTTACATAGAGAAATCCAATTTTTTTTTATTCCTGTGTGTTTGAGCACATCTACTAGAAACGTCTTTATTCTTTATGGGATGGACAGAGCGTAGGTTCTTATACTACCTACAGTGGACTAAAGCAGTGAATAAATAACTTCTTTTAACTACCTTCAAATATCCACCTCGATGTATACCAAACCATCTTCAGAAAAAAAAACTCTCCAGTTTCTCTTAAAACCATGTCAAAATTGAGTAAGCTACAACACAAGAGAATAGAGACCAACATACATAAAAACATAAGAGTCAAACAGAGAACCTCCTTTTTTGAAGTTGGCCAAAAATACATAGAATCCCCTTCGACCTAATGATTTTACTTGAGTCTTTTTTAAAGATCTGTGTATTAGCTTCAAGTGTGCTTTCGCTACCTTACCAGACTTAAGGATAGGGCAGAGTGCCCTTAGCCTGTAAGAAATATCACCAAAGGAGTCCAGGACGGACGGACCTCGGCCTTGGGCGTAATCTGTGCGCGCAAGGCTTGGAGAGACAGCAAACTCTCAAATATTGTGATTCAGTCACTGTGTATGTATTTACGTCTCTGAGACGCAAGTTCGTAACAATCCTGCCCGCTTGGATATTTTTCCATACTTAATTGTATAATTTAATAAAAAATATACTAGAATAGCCATTGAATGCTTAAAAACACTAATATTAATTAATTATCACTATATTACTCCCTTCTCCACACTCACATGCCAAATGTAGTCTTTAGATCTTATTATTCCCGGGCTCTGTCTAAGTCGCAAGGAAAAAGATGTGACGGCTCTTCGACCTTCCCATGCAAAATGCCATGGCGAGAAAAAATATAATTTTTCACTGGAATCAACTAACAATCTTCTTCACTTCGAATCTTAGAATAAAGAAGTACATTATGAGTACAACCTATACCTAGTTTTTGTAAATACCTCTGACCTCTAGGAATAAGATTTTGTTTGCATAGCGAAGATTAAATAAAGAGTGACTTCATACATTGTGAGATATATTAAAAGATACATAAATATAGATGTTACTGCACATCTATAGTTACTACTAACTACGTTATTCTGCAAATTACAATATTTGCAGAATAACAAGATGATGGCTTTGCAGCCCATATTCGCAAAAAAAACACATCACCTGATAAAGAACGCAAGGTAGTACAGCATTCTGTAAACACTAGCAGATAGGTATGCATCTCCGCTTTGGGCATAGATATCAGAATAATACTAGGAGCTTTGGACTTATTTTCAAAGAAGTGTAATTTTAGACACCCACTCTAAAATGTAGTACTTAAATTCGGACTCTTTTTACTTCATTTTTTTTTTTACTTTGTTTAAATTTTGTTTTGATTTTATCTTAGTTTTATTAATGATTTTGTTAATTTATTTTGGCTTTAATTATACTATTTTCATTTTGAATTATTTTATTTTATTCTCATGTATCATTACTATGGATCATTTTTTAATGGTTTCCCAGCAAAGTAGAATAGGATCACTCCAAGTCTTCCCGTGGATGGACACGGCGACTTAGGAAACACAAGCTAAGCAAAGCTTAAAAACATCAAAAAAACCTCTTCAACCCGTCTGGCCAGCGTGGAGAGTATAGGCCAAATCCTCTGACTGGTCTGGCTAATATATAGCTCAGCACAGAAAGGATCGTGCTTCTGCATTGGAAACTAACAAAGACTTGATGAAGACGAAGAAGATATCTGAAAATAAACTATTACTATTCTCTTATATAGTTTTCCTCCTCGCAGGAGACGGTTATACGCAAAATACGCAGCCCAAGCCAATCGAAAGAGGGGGGACTTATTACATGCTGATTACAAGTTGATGTAAGAGTCGAAGAGCTGAGGAACTGCCACGTGATGTGGCACGTATTGAGAATTACGGCTTTCTGGATTAAGGTATCAATCAATCAATCAATCAGCCTTTATTGGCAGTTTTCTAGCATTTATGTATAATGCCTGAGTCATTTCAACTATTCCGCAACTGCTTTACCACTGGCATAGGCCTCACCACAGTTTCCACATAATTATCACGGTCCTGTGTTGTCCTGCGCCATGTTGATCCAGCAATGTCTTCAAATCGTCTTCCCATGGTCTTCCTCGTTTTCTCTTCCCATCAAAGGTATATGTATGTATAAGGTTGGTTTAATCATCAAATCAGCGCGTCTAAATGAACAGCTTTTCCTAAGGGACGAATGCTGGGAACTCGAAAAAAGAAATGACATTATCATACAATAGCGGTGGGAAATTTTTATGAAAAATGACGAATTTTTTTGAGTTCTCAATGTTTTTGTCATAGGAAAAGTTGTTCATTTTGACGGGCTGGTTTGAGGGACAATCGGGTTTACCCTAACATCCTGTAATGTACCTATGTATGTTTCTGAAACACAACATTTAATATATCAACGAAAGCAACATGTGACTTAAATATAAGTACATTTTTTTTAAATAAATACTTAATCACCTAATACAAACTAGAGTGTAAACTATAAAGTTAAATATGAACTGAAAAACACATAATAAGATTCAAGAAATAAAAAAATGCCTTCCTATTAAATAAATAAAAAAATTTAAAAACTGGCCCTGTGGTAGTTTGAAGCACTTTATAAAAGATACGTTTATAATCCTTTGTGGGATTCAGATTTTATTCATATTGGTATTTGGATCGATTTATTCTGTTCAGTTACATTTGTCCATATTTACTCAATATTGAACTTTTGTTTTTATTTATATTTAAAAATCCCACAAAATAATAACTTGCTTTTTGTTTTTATTGTACTGCAATGATGTACCGAGTGATTCGGTAATCATACAATGTAGTAATTTTTTCAAAGAGGGTTTTTTTCAATGAAAAAATTTGATTGGTCTATATGAAAATTTTTGCTCTAATTCTATGAAATAGGTTCAATTTGTGCATCTAAGCCATTGGGCTATTTGAGCAGTTGTGATTGGTGTATAGTAAAAGGGCCTAGGACTGTGTTAATAACAAATGCGTTGTAAAGATTGTAATAATGCTATCAGAGCTTTTCCTCTCTGGCTATGATCTCGTGGTCTACAGGAGGGTCCTGAACAGACTCCGTAATAAAATAAAGAAAATATGAACAGGTGGGGTTACAGCTCGGAAGTCTTCTGTCTGTCTGGTGCCATTTCTCAGATCTCGCTCACTTTTGGTCACCCTGTGTGTCCTACCATCTGCACACGCGAGGACCAACATACACAATGTCACTGATAACGCTGTGTCAGTGACAAAGTTCCGATCAAAACAAATATAATTCATCTGAATAATAACAATATACTACAATAAATCGTCATACATAAAAATAATATTACTAAAAAAAAATCTGGTACCAAGATTCCATACAACGATTTAATAAATAAAATATAAATGTACACGCTAAGAAGAAAAAGGAAGCCAGCAATAATAAAACAACAATGTCTCATAGACAATTTATTTTTAATGATTGTTACATTTAAATAAACTTAATTTAATTTTTAAAACTGTTTATCGCGTTTATGACATTAGTCTAAGTTGATACTAGACATCTAGAATGTCAAGTAAGTCTACCTGCGACCACGAACACTGCAAAGTGTTTGAAACGTTAGGTGTGAAAATAATGTAAATAAATTTATTTTTAATTTATCACATAAAATTAATAATCCTCCTGCACAAACATCACAGGCCACACAAAAATTGATGATTAAACGTTAAGTTGGAAATTCAAATCTGCGATAACTCACTTATAGAAAGTATGGATAACACAATGCTGAGGTTGTATTTCAAATTCTACTATTTGATTGATTTTTTTACCTTATATTATAAATATTTTTACATCGTATGTGTAAACACTAATTAGTGATAAAGTCAATCGTCTTAAGCCTAACCCGCAAGTCCGCCATTTGGTCTAATAGGTAAGCCACGAGCAACCCTAATTGGTTGGGGTTCCACTTGTCGACTGCCACCAATACCTGTAATAAAATGTATACATTATAATACATACTATATATTTACTGGGACAAAACACTCAGATCGAGCAACCTCCACAGTAAATTATTCTTCTCCTAAAATTAACAGCATTAAATATTACATTATAATGGAATTATAATGTATATTTGCAAGAATTTAATTACATATTAAATTGTAAATCCATACAGGACACGTTACCGTGAAGCTTAATAAGATCTCAAACGTGCTTCCACAATAAAGTTATTTTGTGTTAGGTTTATAGTCGTCGTATTTATATAATACTTCTTGTCGACTCAAAATCGTACCATTATATGTTTTTTTTTTTTGACAAATCACACAGATTCACCTAGCCCCAAAGTATGTTCGAGACTTGTGTTATGGGACACTAACTCAACGATACTATATTTTATAATAGATACTTATATAGATAAACATCCAAGACCCAGGTCAATCTGAAAAAGATCATTTTCCATCTTGACCTGACCGGGGATCGAACCCGGGACCATCAGTGTTGACCGCTGTGCCATGGAGCCACGCCACGTAGCTAAGCTAGCGTAATTTTACATATGGATAGTTCATTATCCATTTTGACATAGGGTACTAAAAAGTTACTTTTCCTAATAGAGGCAGAGCCTAGGGCGCAAGTAAACAATTTTCTTTTATGTATTTTCTGGTAGGAGAGATCTCTTTGATATTTGTAAGCTTTGTTTAGCTTGTGTTACCTAAAACACTTTCAACGATACCCACGGGACGTCGTAGAGTGGTCATATTCTACTCTACCGGGAACTACATTGTAAAAATTTATTAAAGAAAGAAATACAATAATACTACATACCGGTACCAATTAACCTAGGAGGGATTCCCCTGGTAAATCTGCTAGTCTGTGATAAAACAATTCTTGTTGGCGGCGCGTCTCTCCGGACTCTCGCGTCTTCCAAATCCCTTACACGTATTCCACCTGTAACAGAAGTTATACATAATGTTCACTACGGGACTTACCGCGATTATTTTTCTGTAGTAGTGTAGTAGTGAACATAATAGTGATTGTGATCGCGAAAGCTTAAAATCATATAGAAGTTATACATGTATTACTAAATCTTTCAGTTTTGATGCCAATGTAAAAAGACTTCATCATCAGATCTTTTTATGTCTCCACTGCAAGAGCATGAGATCTCTGCATTACCAGAGCCATGAGAGAGTCAGAGAATTAGTCTACACTCTCCACGCTGGCAGACGGGCTGGAGAGGTCAGCTTTGTATAGCTTGTTTCTACGACATCCACAAGAAGACTTAGAATGGTCCTATTCTTCTCGGCTGGGAACTACACGGTAAAATTTATGAAAGAAAGAAATATAACATTAAAACATACCGAAAGCATATCTAGGAGGAATTCCCCTGGTTAATCTTGTAGTCTTTGGAGCAAATATGAATGGAGGCGCGTCTCTGCGGACTCTCGTGTCATCCAAATCCCTTGAACGTATTCCACCTGTAACAGAAGACATAAATAACTAATCACGTCTTTATTTCTTACGGGGTAAACAGAGCTAAGGGTTTTAATTTTTAGGCAAATACTGCATTTTTAGTGTTGGTTTGTAAGGAGTCCACCAAGGCCTTTCCGTAAATAAAACCCAACCCATGAAAGGCATCTATTAATATGTTTGTCAGTTACTTCTTTTACGTAAAATCACTTTTTATGCGGCTTTATCTCGTGTATTACAAAAGTTTATATACCTAACGATTGAACACTTTTAAGTGTTTATCGATAGGTTTTAACTCAACATCCTCTCAATCATTTGGCTGGTTGACTGGAGGAGATTCCTTTATAGGATAAGTCTTACTAAATCTTTCAGTTTTGATGCCAATGTAAAAAGACTTCATCATCAGATCTTTTTATGTCTCCACTGCAAAAGCACGAGATCTTTATATTACCAGAGCCATGAGAGAGTCAGAGAATTAGTCTACCCCTTCCACGCTGGTCAGACGGGCTGGAGAGGTCAGCTTTGTATAGCTTGTGTTTCCTGAGTCGCCTTCTACGACATCCACAAGAAGACTTAGAATGGTCCTATTCTTCTCGGCTGGGAACCACACGGCAAAACTTTATGAAAGAAAGAAATATAACATTAAAACATACCGAAAGCATATCTAGAAGGAATTCCCCTGGTTAATCTGGTAGTCTTTGGAGCAAATATGAATGGCGGCGCGTCTCTGCGGACTCTCGTATCATCCAAATCCCTTGGACGTATTCCACCTGTAACAGAAGACATAAATATCTAATCACGTCTTTATTTCTAACGGGGTAAACAGAGCTAAGGGTTTTAATTTTTAGGCAAATACTGCATTTTTAGTGTTGGTTTGTAAGGAGTCCACCAAGGCCTTTCCGTGAATAAAACCCAACCCATAAAAGGCATCTATTAATATGTTTGTCAGTTACTTCTTTTACGTAAAATCACTTTTTATGCGGCTTTATCACGTGTATTACAAAAGTTTATATACCAAACGATTGAACACTTTACAGTGTTTATAGACACTGTAAAGTGCTTATAAACACTGTAAAGTGATTATAAACACTTTACGCGATAAAACCGCATTAAACGTAATTTTAAACTATTAAGTGATAATAACGAACTGAGTGACTTTCATAAAAATGCGAAGTGTCAGTTTACAACTTATAAATAGGTTTTAACTCAATATCCTCTCAATTATTTGGCTGCTTGACTGGAAGAGATCCCTTTATGCGATAAGTCCGCCATTGTATGTTTACTTCTAGGCATAGAAGTCTATTTTTTTAAAATCTATGCTTTTAGGTTTATACTGTGTTATTTGTTCTATGTTTTCGTAAGGTTTAATAATGATATTACAAACTAACTTTTTTGGTTGTTTTTGAAATTAATATTTTTAAATTTCCTTCCATTACCTTTTTCAGATTGGCCTGGGTCCTAGATATTTATTTATATAAGTGTCTCTATTACAAAATATAGTATCGTTGATTAAGTATGCGACACAAGTTCACAACTTACAGTGTATTATAAGACTAAGTCCTCCGCCGCGTCTGTCTGTCTGTGCTATAAACTTAAAAACGACTGCACTGATTTTCATGTAGTTTTCACCGATAGATATGGTTCATGAGGAAGGTTTATAGGTATAATACATGCCTGGGCGCATCCGGGAAAGACTGCTGAATTTATATATTTATTGCCTGTTAAAAAATATTACGTACCATTGACGACAGTTCTGGGATTTTGTCTGACAACTCTTAGGATTGGGGTAAGTTCTGGTGAAAGTGCCTCCCTGGGAACTAAAAATAGAAATACAGAATTAATAATGATACCTGCGATCAAGCAAATGAAGTGTTTACATGTTAGTACTTGAGGTGCGAAACTTCGAATGGTTACGCGATTCTCGAAATTTTTTGAAAAAAAAATATCATAAGTTAAATTTTTTTAAATATAATTTCAACTTGTATTAGTCAATATGTGTAACATACCTATAGCAATGTAAAACAAAAAGTATTTTTTTCAGCTTTTTAGTTTTACACAGGGCGCCAATTCGGAATTATTTATGAATTTCGACTAACTCCGTGGCGCAGTGGTTAACACGCCAGCTGGGGACACCTCGGGTTCGATCCCCGGTGAGGTCATGATGGAAAACGATCTTTTGCAGATTGATATGGGTCTTGGATGTTTATCTATATAAGTGTCTATTATAAAACATAGTATCGTTGAGTTAATATCCGACGACACAAGTTCACAACTTAATGTCGGGCAAGCTCAATTTGTGTGATATGTCCCTACATATTTATATATAAAAAATCAAAACATTGACATCACACAGCTATAAATCAACATACCGAATAATTGTCATTTTAAACGCTTCTAATGATGTCTTCATAAGAAATGATATATATAATACTAGCTGTTACCCGCGGCTTCGCCCGCGTAATTTATAGCCTATGTCCTTCTCAGTACCCTAACCTATGTGTATGCAAAATTTCATGTTGATCGGTTCAGTAGATATGGCGTGAGAGCGTAACAAACAAATAAACAAACTCACTTTCGCATTTATAATATTAGTTGGGATTGTGATTGTGATATGATGAGAAAAAAAAATATAATAACCTATAATGTTAAAAGAAATGCAGGCACATAATTAATATAAGTAATGACGTACAAAACAAAAAGCGGACACTCACAGTGCCCCCGCACCTCTCCCCCTTTCTCGGGTGCATTTGCTACCTTTGAAAAACAAGGTTAGCTACTTTTTTGCTAGTCGTACGTTACTTTATGTATACAGAGTGTAACATGATCCTTGGCAAACCCTTAAATGGGTGAATCAGCCCATCAATATGAACAACTTTTGCTATGGGATCAATGCTAGGAACAGCTTTTTGGACATTTTCATACTAAAATGTTTTGCCGTCCGGTCGAAAAGTATGAGAAAGTAAAAAAAAAATTCGAGTGCTCTGCATTGACTCCTTAGGTTAAATAGTTTTAAAAGTTGTTTATTTTGACGGACTGAGAGTAAATTTTCATACAAAAAGCGATAACGCTTCCCACCCCTTTTTCTCCCCCAATTTCAATATTTTTGTTTACACATTATTGATAAATTGGAGAAGTAGGGCTGTACGTTTTGATATTTAAGATATATTGCTTACAACAAAAGTTATGAGCATAGAAGTAAATATCCATATTTTTTACATAAAATATACCCGGGGCATTTTAATTTATTTAAATTAATCTAAACCGAATCAATAAAAAAAGTAAAACGATTAGCCCTAGAATAAGGTGTAAATCAAATGGCACTAAAATTTCCTCACATCATAAAGGTTTAGGGGGGTGGAAGAGATATCGCTTTTTGTATGAAAATTACAGGTAGTCGATCCTCTAGGGTCATGTCACATGTACGGTATTACTCTTTTTATTTATCTCTTCCCATATTAAGTATATTTTTAAATATTTAAACAAAGAAAAATAAACACTTAAAAATATAAAAAAATAGTAGCCCACCGGTATCGGGAACAGGGTCCAAGCTACCGGCGGTCAGGGCTCCAGGGAAAGGAACCTCCTAACAATACGGGCCGTGTCCAAGAGAACTGCTTTCTGAATCAAGCCCTTGATCCAGCCGCCTAACGAGAGCCTCTTCAGGTACTGGTCAAGGCTCTTGCATGGCAATTAAACCAACCATTACTTATTATTATTCATTCTACCACGTTACGCGACATCTCGTAAGTATGTGTACGTTAGTTTTTGAATTTCTTCTGTGGTGGCTTGATTATTATCTCACACATTGACCACTGTTTTGAAATTAAGAAATAAAGTTAAGGGACAAAATCGATCTAGCGTAGATTTTTTTTTTGTAGACATAAATTGTTAAAAACGGTAGTTGGATATGTTATATTTTAATAATGCAATATGTTTACGTACTTTTAGATACATGATTTAATAAAAGCATGTGAAAACTTACCTGAGCTAGCACTGGATAAAGCTATGAAGGCCAAAATGGCCAAAGTGTGTACTGCAAGTCGCGCCATTTTGATGACTGCCAAAATGAATGTTTACTGATCTTTTATATTCCCAGACTTGTCTGTAAAAACTAGTTTTAAACGTAAACAATAAATTGATAATAATATTCAGTCATATAGATTTGTATAAATTAGTTACTAGCGTCATCAAACGTGAGAGCTACGTATGTACATAAAAATGCTAATATTGTCTATGAATGTTTGTGCGTCATACTAGACACGTCTCCATTCTTTATGGGATAGACAGGGCGTAAGTTCTTATATCTATAATGGACGAAAGCAGTGAATGAAAAAATATAGAAGCCGCCTCGAGCTACTTACCGATTTTAGCTCACAATTGGTGAGACTTTTTGTAAATAAAGGGCTATGAAACTAGCTGACAGCCAGCTTTCGCTACTTCACTGGAATTTTGAGGTAAGAGCAGAGTACCCTCAACCTATAAAACGAACATCATTAACGGGATGGAAGGATGGATCTCGCCGCGTCGCCTGTGTGCGCAAGACTTGGAGAGACAGCAAACAGTCATTGGAGCCGCGTTTTGCATTCAGAGCCTGAAGGGCTGAACTGAGAAATGGCAAAGCCTGTGGAGAGCAGTAACTCTCATTTTCTGCCATATGGGCCGGAAGGTAAGCGGTGAGCCGCGGCAGACTTTTCATAAAGGCTTCTTCATCTTCATCAGGTCTTTTTTAGACTCCACTGCAGCAGCACAACCCTCTCTGACCACCAAATCCATATATTAGTCAGAGCAATCAGAGGATTTGGCTTACACTCTCCACGCTGGCAGATGGGTTGGAGAAGTCTCTTTGATATTTAAAAGCTTTGTTCGTTAAAAAAGGTGCTCTATCAAAACTAGCACAGACATAGCTATTATTTTGCTTGGTGTCGAAAATGATAGAAATCTTATTCAGTTTCTGTGTTTTTTTAGTACACTGGCTATAAGCCTTATAACCCTAGGCCATTAAAATTTGGTCACATAATGTTTTATATTACCAAAACCTGTCGGTGAACTGGTTTTAAAAGTAAACATAATATCAATAATAATATCTTATAAATTTGGATTCTTAGAATGAATAATTAGGCGATATTGGCTCAGTGGTCTCATAGCGCGACCTGTATGCTACAGGCCCGGGTTCAAATGCCACCAGGCTTAATCTGACAGGTCAGATTGGACTACAAACTCAGATATATACTTTTGTGCTTAATGTGCAATCTGAATCTTGTACTGCCATATATTTGACAGATACCTGCTTTTAGTGAAGGAAAACATTGTGACAGAAGCTGAACACTAGTGAATTATCACATTAGTGAAAATAAAGATGGCAATAGTAAATCATTCTTTCTATTTCTGCTACTCCATAGTAGTAGTAATTTAAGTATATCATAGATTGTAAGTTGACGTCATTTGGAGAAAATGCGCTGTGCAATTTGTTGCCGCTTCTTCTGCACTCTACCTTGGAAGCGATGTAAACTTAGTCGTAAGTAAATGAATGACGTCAACAATAATAAAACAAATTGTAATGAAAATTGACGTTCACTAATTGATATTGAAATATTTGACGATGAATAAAATGATTGACTATTAATAGATATGTATTTTTTTGTGTTTCACCGACCAGAGACTAACTCAAGAATAAAAAGAAAAAGAAGAAGAGAAGAAAATTTTAATATTTAAAATTGTCATTCGCAAACTACGGAACCCTACACTGCGTGTGGTCCGACACGACACGCACTTGGCCGGTTTTTATTTATCTTGTTTTTACTCGTATAAAAAATAAAACTAGTCTTATTTTAATATACTAAAAATTGAAGAGAAACAAAGTTTTGCTAGATCTTATTTGACCTTGGCCTCGAACTATGACATATTTCCTTTTAGAAAAATATGATATAAGATTTGATGCACTTATGCTTGTGTACATACTTGTTTTTATATCGACAGTTTGGTTTTGGATGTTTATGTGTTAAATTGTGACAGTGTTATAAATTATAGCATCATTGAGTTAGTTTTACGATACAAGTCCTAAAGTTACTGTAGGGCGAGCTTAATTTGTGTGCTTTTTCCTTGAAAAGAAAGAAAGAAAGAAGAAGAAAGAAAAAATATTTATTTGATATTGCACAAACATGGTACCTATACAGTGATTACAACTTGTCAGCAAATATCTGTGCCTATACCAAAATGGCCTCCTCTCAGCATAAGTTGTGGCCTTCTGACCACAACGCTGTCTTTATTTTAACGAAAATTTATTATTATTTCATCTTACTAGTACATAGGTCAGGCCTTAACTACTGTCCAGTGGTTGCAAGTATATTATCGGGTACGTGCATCTGGCCTCCCGGGCTGTCTTATCACCAATTCATTAAATCTTCCTAGTTTAATAAGCTCCTATCCTTTCCTTGCTTACAAAAAACGGTTTTAATAGGCAACAGCGTTGGAACCAATATAAGCCAAACAAACTGCGCTCACCAACCCGTTTAATAAACGTGGTGAGCATGGCAAAATCCCCCCTTTGATTGAAATCTTTGGGGGAGGCCTATGCTCTACGGTAGACTTCTTGCGGCTGAGATCATGATTTTCATGATTATTTTTGCTCCAGAACTCGCTAACCTAAATTAATTGGGAAACGAGGTTCACGGCATTCTGCCCTTACCTTAAACATCTAGCAAAGTAGTGAAAACTTACTTCGCGCTAGTCCGAACCAAACTTTATGGCGATTCGGAACATCGCGCGAGTCGATGCGCAGTACACAATATTAGGTTAGGCGGAGCGCGCGCGGGCAAGCGTGGCGCGTACTGCGCAGTTCGCAGCTAATATTCGAGCCGCAATAAAGGTGTGATTCGGATTTTACTAAGCCCCCCACCAAAAAAAAGAACAATATCGCAAAAAAGGGCCTTGAATTTTAAGGCTAAACAAACATTCAACCAAGATACATACGAGATATATACATACATACATATTATCATCTTTATCCCTTGGAGGGTAGACAAAGCCCAAGGTTGTAAAATCCAAGGGCCACGTTTAGCTTGTTTGTGGAGGTTAAGGTGGAAAGCGGAATCAAACTAATAATGGGTTGCTAGCCGCATGGACTATAACGTGGTTCAGTAGTTTTTCACCCAATCCCATGGCTGGTTTTTACGGTCTGCACGGGACGAAAAGCAGCTGGTATATTCTATGTTTTTCATTTTCTCCCAAACCAGCATGGAAGAGATACGAGATATACCTATCACAAGTTAAATAAACATACATACATACATACTTTCACGTCTTTTTCCCTTGCGGGGTAGACAGAGCTCAGGTCTATAAGACCTAAAGCCACGTTTAGCATGACTGTGGGCGTGGAGATAGAAAACGGAATCAAAACAGTGATGGGTTGCTAGCCGCGTCGCCTGTTACCGTGATTCCTTAGATTTTAGCTCATTCCCTCGATCGGCTTTTACGATCTGCGCGGGAAGAGAAGCAGCCGGTACATTCTATGTTTTTTCTTTACTCCCAGACCAGCATGGAAGTAGAAGTTAAATAAAATTTTATAAAAATTCATATTTTACTTTAATCGCGTCATACTGAACGAGTCTTTGTGCGCGTTTGTGCCCTACGGTCTTCCATAAATGTTTCCGTGAAGTTGGCAGCGATTCAGGCCTCACAAGTTATTCCTTCAAAATCAATTTTCTTGTTTATTCTGACCACTAAAGGCAGGTATTGACTCCCATTACTTAGTGATTGCAGGGCTGGCAATTCAAATTAATATTAAATGATAATAAATACATGAGTTTATTATGAGTCCAGTTTCGCCAAAGAAAACAAAGTTCTCTATTTGTATCTGCTACGATAATTCAGTTTTCTTTAAAAAATATTTTAATTGGGGATACTTTGGATCATACTTGAGATCTCATTGAGGCAAATATTGCAAAGAATCATAGGAATAGACATTAAAACACAAAAAGGAAAATAAATTTTGAAAGTATGTAAAATACATCATCATCATCATTAGGTTTCTCTAGTCTCCACCGCAGGAGCACGACCCTCTCTGTACTACCAGAGCCATATATTAGCTTGAGTAGTCAGAGGATTTGGTCTACACTCTCCACGCTGGCCAGACGAGTTGGAGAGGTCTCTTTGATGTTTATAAGCTTTGTTTAGCTTGTGTTTCCTTAGTCGCCTTTTACAACGTCCACGGGAAAACTTGGAGTGGTCCTATTCTACTCTGCCGGGAACCACACGGCGTATGTAAAATACAATTAATAACATTTTTCAATTAATAAATTGAGCAATTGTGATTGGTGCAAAGAAAAAAAGACTACATTAAAATACTAGTTTCTTTATTGTAAGTATTAAAGAAAAGTCAGTATAGAAAAAATCCAATTGTCTTTCAGAGAAACTTTAAGACTACAAAATTGAAATTTTAAACCCCCTTTTTTTTTCTCCTTCAAAAATTAACCTTGAAACATTGTCAACCCTAACTACGCGAGCTTTTCTAAGAAAGCACTTATAAAAGATCCGATAACCGAATTTTCAATTAAGTGTCATAAGTGTGGCATGAGATGTTTCCAAAAATTTATTTACCGTAATTACGTACGTGCTCATGTATTACAATAAGTGTAGGTTCGAATCTTGTTAAGGAGACCGTATAATGTGGAGTTACTAGCGACCCATGCGGATCTGAACAAAAAAATGGTCCAGCTGTTTTTCCGTATAGTAACTGTAAAAAAGCGGCCAAGTGCGTGTCGGGCCACGCGCAGTGTAGGGTTCCGTAGTTGCGAATGACAACTTTGAGTTCACACTGTTTACACTCGCACCTCACAGTTTAACGACCAAAAACATCTAACAATGAAGATTGTATGAAATTTTACATTTTCCAGTACATTTTATAAGTTGGTTGCCTATAACTTTTTAGTTTGCACTTAGTACCCAGCTCTGATAGTTTTCCTTTCAATTTCAGTATTATGTACATTTAATTTTAATTGAGAAAAATAAATTACTCCCCCACTTTACTTGTATGGGAGTTACTCAAAAAAAAATTTTTTTAAGTTTTTTTTCTACGACTTTTTTGCCATGATTAATATACACACTCATACCAAATTACAGCTTTTTAGTACTTATAGTCTCTGAGTAAAACCGCGGAAGGACGCAGACAGACAGACAGACAGACAGACATGGCGAAACTATAAGGGTTCCTAGTTTATTACGGAACCCTAAAAAAGGAGCTACATGCATACTCATTATCACGTTTTTATCCCGCACAGAGCCCAAAAGGTGAGCTTCTTTCGGCGTATTTTTCTCAGCAGTGGTCTTTCCGAAATGCTATCTTTTGTCGATTTTGCAAATATAAAAAAATATATGACGGTCAAAAAGCAATACATGATATTCAAATTTGTATAAAAAAGCTTCCTATTTATGCGTGCTTTTACGCGTGGAGAATCAAATAAGTGAGTGTGTCGCTAACCACATTGCTTATTGACATAATTCCTTAGGTATTAGTCGATTAAAAGAGGTCAAATATAACGCGGTCAAAAGCTATTTTGGAATAAGCCGGTTCCTATGGGACGACCGCAATCCAAGTGGCAGGTTAAGGCTCGCCAATAAGTTGAAATTAAATAAAAAATCTACCGAATGCCAATCAGCAATAATAAAAATAATAAGCTTTTAACGAGTAAAAATGAAAATGTTTAATGGGCGAATTAATTTTAAATTTAACAAGAGTATCTGCATACTTATCATATTTTGACACCTCTGATAAATAATTAAGGTCAAAATTAAAGTTCCACTGTGATTATTTACACAGAAACGAACAAAGGGTTCTTTTTAAATCCCTATTTTTTATTTTATTTAACAGCCAAACAGATTAGGTTCGGAATCAAGAATATCGTTTGAATCGTTATAATATCTTGAGTTTTTGTTAACATAGGCCACCATTGATGGCAGTCGTTAAGCTATGTCAGATGCCTTTAGGCAGCTTGAAAAATCTGACAATAGTATTGGCCATTTACACACCCAAAAAAAAAAAACAAAAGAAGGAGCAAAAATTATACACTGTACATCATGATACTGGACTATGGGCTCGCAAAAGCCACAACTAAGTGAGCAAGTCAGAGAGAATCTACGGTTTGACTGTCGGCCACTGAAGATGAGTGCAAAGCGACCCCACGCTGTCATCTTGTTATCGTCCAATTTGCCTATAATTATGTAATAAGCTGTTATGAACATTATGACATAGTACATTTTTCAAAAAATTTGGAAAATTGCACAGATGCACAGATCATTTTACACTATCTATCATCATATCGGACACTGGGCCCAAAAGAACCACTTCTAAGTGGGCAAGTGAAACAGAAATTATTCTCTACGGTGTGACTGTCAACCACTGAAGATGAGTACAAAGCGACCTCACGCTGCTGTCTTGTTATCGACCAATTTGCCTACAATTATCCGCATAAGGCACCGCCTACTGCACACCCTTTCCTTCTCATTATACAATATGCTAATTAAACCATGTCCGATCCTTAAAGTGGCGAATCAGCCCGTCAAATTACGAACAACTTTTCCTATGTGACTAATGACCGAAATAAAAAAAAAAAATACAACGGGTTGCACTCCGGCAGATATGAAAACTTAAATACTATCACATATAATTTAATACCTTTTCAAACAGCGGTCACCATCCATGGATGTGCGTAACACGCTGTAACACAAACACACACTCACATTCACGTAGGCGCCCTGCGCCGTCTTACGAATTTTCAATCGACGAATCTATCGGTCACGTTATCTGTCGCGAGTTTAACATTTTTAACCCATCACAAAAAGTGCACAGCACCGCTTAACATGTTTTCACTTCAAAAATTCCAAATCATTAGTCAGTCGGGCTATTCGTATGAAAATGTTTCTTTTTTTTAATTTGACGAGCTCCGTGGCGCAGCGGTCAACACGCCTGCCTGCGACACGGACGAAGACACCGGGGATCGAACCCGGGACGGGTTCGATCCCCGGTCAGGTCATGATGGAAAATGATCTTTTTCAGATTAACCTGGGTCTTGGATTTTTATCTATATAAGTATCTATTATAAAATATAGTATCGTTGAGTTAGTATCCCATAACACAAGTCTCGAACTTACTTTGGGGCTAGCTCAATCTGTGTGATTTGTCCGTATATATTTATATTTATTTATATTTAATTTCCAGATTCCCATAGGAAAAGTTGTATAAGGATCGGAAAAGGTTTTATTGAGGTATTGTTATTGTAAATAAATAACTGTGTTTGCACCTTGCAACTCTGTATTTTGTTCTCGTGTTGCCGACATCAGAGAAGGAAGTACTTGAAGTTATTTCCTTCATCATCATCATCTCAGTTGGAAAAAGTCCAGAAGAAATATAGGCCTCCTTTACATTAGGGTGGTTGCCATGCTCACCAAGCTTGGCAAACCGCTTGGTGAGCGCAAAGATTTATCAGTTTCAACGCTGCTGCCCATCTAAACCGAATTTTTTAATGTAACATTATTTTAGATGTGAATTTTTGAAATATTTATTTATATTCATTCACTATATTTATTTGTTATTTTTTATAGCATAGCCCCTTGACAGTTGGACTCCCGTCAAAATTGTGGAAAAAAAATCACAAATCGTATTTTCAACTTTTTTTAGTCTTATAAAATAAACAATACATTGCATTAATATATATACAGTCTGATAGCTTATTTCCTAAGGATTCCAAAAATATAACTTTTACACTAGTGTTCATACAAAAGTATTGAGATATCTTTTTTCTTTTGCCGCGCGAAAAATTTTTTGCGAACGCGTTCGACTTTTGGGCTAATTGCGGAAACGAGCGCTCACTGTCAAGGGGATAGATACAAGACAGAGAATATTAAGCTCCCTTATCGCCTGATATACAAACCTGACGATACCATATCGCCATCCACATAATTTTCAGTGCAAGCGCATAAATAGTAATTCGATATTGACATAAATACGTTTTGAATACCCGACGACATGCAATGATCCTGCGATTAGCATGATTTGCAAGCAGCTGGTGGCTTTTTATTTTGGTCGGGTGCGTGTTTAATTAGCAATCTGACTTTATCTGCAGTTGTGTCATATGCTAATGATAACAGACGCATAAAGTCCTTTTGCGCAGTATTTTTTTTTTTTTGTGCAGTAGTTCACATCCCAGCCTGCTACACGAGAGGAGATTCACGAGCCACAATCTTATTAATAAATAAATAAGTTAAGCAATCATAGGTTTGATCTCCATACGGGTTGGCTATGGGTTACCTTAATTAGCAAAAATCGTTTAATTGTTTATTTTATTTAATATAGGTTTCTTTGAACACTTATTAATTGTCATATTTGTGTTTACAATTTTTACAACAAAAAATTTTTGTTGACGTCAATAATTACTTATGGCTACTAAGTTTAGGCCGCTTCCAAAGCGGAGTGCAGAAGAAGCGGCAACAAACTGCACAGCGCATTTTCTCCAAGCGACGTATATAAATATATTGAGTTTCAGGGGTTGGCCCTGTCTAATAAATAATGAAATTAAGTTATGTCAGATTCCTTTAGATAAAGTATGTTGTGCATTCTATGAGTTTTTATAGTAGAATACTAGCCTATTCCCGCGACTTCATTCGTGTAATTTGTAGTCTATGTGCTATTTTGTTGTTTTAGCTTTGACGTTACCGTAACGATTTATTAGTTTTAAATGAAAAAATAATAAACATCTTCACATTCTTAAAAATTTGTACACTTATGAAGGGAAGGATAAAATCTTGCAAATAGGTTGAAAAACTAGTGTATGTTGTTCATAAACATCGTTCAAAATTATGACTCAAAATACTTGGCTCGTACTTTTTACCCCTCAGGTCTCCATTGTATAAAATTTGCTATAAAAATATTTTACTGTACAAAAACTGCTCTTTGCCGCTTACAAATCGCCCGGCAAAATGTTTCATACATATCATTTCAATTGTATGAACACGAAGGAATCTCACACCACTTAGTTTCGAAGAAATGGGAACATCGACACGCACACGTACTAATCTGAAGTTTATTTCAATCGGTGTGTGGTCCAAGAAAAGAGCGGTGAAGTTCCTAGAATTGATAGGTACAGGTTTGATGTGAATCCCCTGGTAAATGTTTCGGTTTCAAAATTAGAATCCCTTATACAAATAAAAATGTTTCAGCCTCGTTGCGCTACGGAGCTTTGCGATCTTAGTAGTAAAAAAACCGGCCAAGTGTGAGTCAAACTCGCGCAATGAGGGTTCCGTACAATATGCTTCTTGTACACAACACACACATAATGTGCAAAAATATTTTATTTAATTGACTAGCGCTATCTAGTGGTGTTTTAGTGAACTATTTCCCTAGATGAACTTATTATAGTGAGTTTACCACTTTATTTTCAAGTGATAGAATTCTTATTATTTTTCCTGTAATCCTCAAGAAATGAACTACATTTTGTAATTTTTTCAAAATTTTCGGCCCAATAGTTTCGGAGATTAGGGGGGGGGGGGGGGGAATGGTCAATTTTTGCCTTCTTTCGTGAATAAAATCAAAAGTATTGATTTTACCCGAACAAAAAAAATATTTTTGACATCCTAATAATGAGCCCTTTCATTTGATATATAACACAGTAAGTTTTGCAAAACTTTTTTTTTTAATTTTGTAATTGGGCCCCTAAAAATGACCCTAATTTCCAAAAAATCTTTATTTACTGTGCACATCCGTGTTTGGGTCAAAGGATTACACCATCTTACCAAATTTCACCTAATTTGGTTCAGTAGATTCGGAAAAAATCGGCTGTGACAGACGGACGGACGGACAGACAGACACACGAGTGATCCTTTAAGGGTTCCGTTTTTCAATTTTTGTACGGAACCCTAAAATTATAAATTTAAAAGAAAATTGACACAAATTGAACTTGTTTGCTTATTTTGTTTTAGATTACTCAAGGAAATCGAATCCAGGACCCTTCGTGTCGTTACGAATGTTGCCTGAAATAAAATAAAAAATATGACTATGGGTTCCGAATTAACCTGTGTACTCGTAAGCCTACACACAATGTACTTTTCAATGTCATAAAAGTTTAATAAAAATTAAACCCAGAGCTTCACGTGTATACGTCACGTGTGCAGGCTGGCGTATTAACCAATGCACTACTGCCAAATCACTATATTCCCATAAAACCCTTTAAGTTTTTAACTTAGACCATCTCCACACAATCCAAGATGAATGACGAACAGAAAGAAATGCGTTTTTCTCGCACAATATCGCTTAACGAATGAATATCAGTAAGAAATCATCCAATTAGCAAGATCTACTATCCCATTAAACCGCCTAGGACATTGTTGGCGGCCATTAAAATCATATATCACGTACGCTGACTTACTTCTGTAGAAGTCAATCATATATTTATGCAATATCGACCTCTCTTTCTTGCTTTATAAGTTAGAAAGAGACGCAAGACATTGGCGCGCAAGGAGATTTGTAAGAGGCATTTTATGGCACTTGATAATTGACATTTGCCGATCGCATATTGGAAATTAATTTTTATGAGCACTGTTTTAATGTGATTAATTTTAATTAACGTTATTGGTAGAGGATATGGCGATGAAGTTAAGGTTCTAAACATTCCAAATAAACCATACATGGAATGTTTAGAACCATAACTCAAGAATGATCTTAGAAAAAGTTGTTATTTTTTTTTATTTCTGTTTAATTTATTTTTATTTTATAAATTTACATAGTTCTGTTATAAAAGAAACAAGTAAAAAAAAAAGTTTATACAGGCGGATTTATAACCCATCTCTTTTAGGGATTTCTGTTTAATTATTTTATTATGTTTGAAAAGTATTTCAATTTACATATTATCCTTTTGAATTTAAAATAAAAATCTTTTTAAGTATAACATCTTCACGCTTTGGACACTCAACCGATTTAGAAGCATTTTGGTATGGAAATAGTTTGATATAGTGGGAAGAAATGAAAGTCCCTCTCATCGCAATGAAACGTTCTGTTCCAAGGTCATCTACATACACATAAGCGGAGCTGCGCGCGAAAGCAAGTTCAGTTGGAAGAACGAAGTGGCTTTCCTTATCTCTTATCTCTGCTACAATCTGCCAAACATCCTCTACTTTAAAGATAAAACGTGACTAAATACATAACCTAAGCCTATGTTTGTTTGATTTTGTTGTTTTTTGTTTTTCGTATGTGTAAGTGGCCAACACTGGTGTCAGATTTTTTAAGCTGCCTTAAGGCATCTGACATAGCTTAACGACTGCCATCAACGATGACAGCCGGGACCAACGGCTTAACGTGCCTTCCGAAGCACGGAGAAGCTCGAGATATTTTTATGCCACTTGCGGTCACCCATCCAAGTAAGGACTGCACCAGGGGTTGCTTAACATACGTAAGCGCTCATAGAGCTCACACCCACTGGACCATCGGGCTCCTCAGAATCAGCCTCAGCCTATGAATAAATAAATAAAATAAATATATACCGACAAATCACACAGATTGAGCTAGCCCCAAAGTAAGTTCGAGACTTGTGTTTTGGGATACTAACTCAACGATACAATATTTTATAACAAATACATATATAGATAAACATCCAAGACCCAGGTCAATCTGAAAAAGATCGTTTTTCATCTTGACCTGACCGGGGATCGAACCCGGGACCATCCGTGTCGCAGCCTGGCGTGTTGACCGCTGCGCCACGGAGCTCGAAAGCGAAAAATATTTTCTTTTAATCAATGGCAATATATTTTTTATATTTCTAGTATGCACACATACACTTATGACTGAGTGCAAGCATGGAGGGAGGTCTGGTATAGGCCGAATATAGGATTGTTACATTTCACACAAAGAAATTGACATAAAAAATTTCGTTCTGATATAAAACAACTAAGTACAGAACTATTTTCATGGAAGAATTTCCAATAAGCTGCAGTCCATTTATTAAAAATCATACATATTCAAAACAGCATAATTTTGTCTTCACTGCATACATTAGGTCGAGTTAATACTTTGAACGCCTATAAATAATATTCTAGTACACGCAACCATGTAATATATTACAAAATTAATACTGATGCATATCTGTTTTACGGTCGTTTAATTGGTGTTAATAAATTTGATATTGATTACGATTTATTACTTTTAAATTTTCGTTAAAAAGTTTTAGAAAGACCCGAAGATATTGCTTCAAGATATCTTATAATTTTCTATGTGACAACATTCAATATAATTCTACTTTTACCTCATTTTCACAGATATTTGTTCTTCTTCTTCTTCTTCTGTTTTATTAACTATTTTATTATTATGGCTTCTACCGAAATTTTAGTGATTCTGCAGTATCTATACAAGTTCATTAATCAGTCCACTTTAACTATTTCACAAATTGTTCTCGAACACGAGCATTTATAACACCAAACCTCACCAATTTCATATTATAAAGTCAACTAAAATCTATTTGCAAAATTGTCTAAGGCAAACTTCAACTGAACCCCTTGACTTCCCACCACAAACTCACAGATATTTGTTATGAGATCTAACTTTACCAAATGACAGCAGCTGGCCGTTAAACTTATGCCAAATCAGACAACAGCAGGGGTTTGTGGTAGGAAGTCAAGGGGTACAGTTGAAGTTTGCCTTAGACAATTTTGCAAATTGATTTTAGTGGACTTTATAATATGAAATTGGTGTATTTTGGTGTAATAAATGCTCGTGCTGATGAACAATTTGTGAAATAGTTCAAGTGGACTGATAAATGGACTCATATAGATTTGCCGCCCCAAGCTGCCACGAGGCGTCAAAGAACATACGCCATCTTTGATGCTACTTGGAAAAACTTTACCGTACAACACCGATACTTAGTATCTCATTATACTGGACATTGGCAGAATCACTGAAATTTCGGTGGAAGCCATAATATAAAACAGAAGAAGAAGAAGACAACAGCATTAATGCTGTTATAAAGGCACAGGCATAATAGAAAGCACTCACATACATAGGTTTGCAGCATAGATAAGTCGCCCTTAAAACGTATAACACACTAGAATAGGCACCTCACTAAAGTAATGTTTAATAAATGGTGAACCTATTTGTTAACGCATACATTTAAACATGTACAAATGTAAAGTTTCGGTTGTAGTAGTGTAAACAAGCAATCCTTTTAGACACTACATTTTTTTACTTAAACCTAACATTTTTTTTTTTAATTTGTGTGCCGGTGTTGTTTATATATTTTGGGATAAAAATTAAAAAAATCACGAGTGAAAATTATATTCACCCTTTTGGTACGGAACCCTTTTGAAAGACTACAATTTCTAAAAACAATCTTCGAAGCAAATACTACAACAGATCTACTGAAATAACTTGCATATCTGGCTGTCAATTTAATTTCAATCTTATCACATTTGCTAAAGAGTTTAATTTCAATTGCATGCTTATCGTCGAGTGTTGCTACAATTATTTAGTAGCAACGCAAGATAACTAACGAGGTATCAGAAGTTTCCAGTGGGCCCTTTGGAAATGTCCGCTTTTCTAAGGCTGCTGGGTAAGGCTTGCACGGACAAATTGTTCCTATTCAGTTTATACGTCTAAATGGAGGCAGCAATTATTGGAGCGACTGTTTGGCAAAGATTAAACAGTTTTAAGGTAGATGCGTTAATAGCTGCAGTTTGACAAATCTTACTTTAATGATTTAGAGTAATATTGAAAACATTAACTGCGTCTGTTTCAATTGGGAAAATTATGCAACATTATTTTTCTTTTACTTTTGGATGGGACAGCCCAAAAACGGAAATTATGTTTTTAGAATTAATAACTTTTTTTTAAAATGCCATAACAGATTTGCATATGTGTAAGATCACATGCGTTTTTGAAAGTCTTTTCGAATCTCAGCAGATGATGTTTAATCTTTAGGTATTTTTTGTAAACTTTCTTATACCTTTTTTTTAATAAATACGTTTTTTATTTTTTATAGATCTCCTTTAACAATATACTTATATCTTTTAGATTCTTGTTGAAATATTCTAGGTGCGTGATAATTATTTTAGTTTTACTATATTAAAATACAGACTAGCGAGGTCTGCAGCGCACAGAACCACTGGTATAGAATAAGTATGTAAAGTAGGGAACCAATCATGTTTAAAAAAAAAAAACAACGTTACTAATAATTTTTTTTTATAAAATTTGCAGCTTATTATTTACGAAAATTTTAGAACTGTGGATTCTTTTTGCATGTATTTGTTATGTTTTGTTAATTTTCGATTTTGATTTTATACTTGGTTAAATTTTTGCTTATTTTCTTAACATCCAAGTTAGCGCATCTACAAATTTTGCTCATCGTACGCCGTTCGGTATTCGTTTAATGAATATTGTTTTCTTAGTTTGCCTGCGTCTGAATGGGCCGAGATAATGTTGGTCACAATGATTTGTTGTTTGCTTGCAGCTGTAATGAGCTGAATAGTCTGCTTTGTCGGCGCATTTCATCTTGCAAATTGTTTCTAATTACTAGTTTAATAGAATAGAACTAGAATTAAAAAAGGTTTTAACTCAAATAACTACCTCCTTTTTCGTTGTATTTTCTGGATGATGATCAGCTAAGATGTAAAGTTCGATAAGCCACGGTCATTGCAATATATGTGGCAAGCAGTGACAGATGACATATTGTTGCCTTATAACAACTCAGCCACAGAAGTACGTAGTACATATATCTCTATGAACTCACCAGACCCGACGACTTTAAAACAGCCATTTTTTTAAAAGCTCTATTTGCTCATAGTAAAAGTTATGACTTACTTTTTGGTATAGAAAACAAAACTTTTCTTTTATTTACTTATTCAAAAATAAAACTACTGAACTTTAAATTAATTTCGCATACATCTGCCAATAAGATTAAAGTAATATTTCTCAGAAGTTACAAGGAGATTATTGCGTAAAGCGAAACAATGTTATCTGATAAAGTTGAAAAATTGGAACACATTACGTACTACTTGATACGGACCGTTGGATCACGAACAGTTGGAATTTAAGGATACATACATTTTAACTTTATACATACATACAATCACGTCTTTTTCCCTTGCGGGGTAGACAGAGCCTAGGTCTATAAAACCTAAGGGCCACGTTTTGCATGTTTGTGGGTTTGTAGGTGGAGAGTGGAATCAAAATAGTGATGGGTTGCTAGCTGCATCGCCTATTGACATGATTCCTCACGCCCATTCTCTTCATCAGCTTTTACGATCTGCGCGGGAAGAGAAGCAGCTGGTAGTACATTCTACGTTTTTTTTTCTTTCACACCAGCGTGGAAGGAAGGAGTTATGTAGCTTTATATATTATGAAATAAGTCATTTGCTGTGAACTTTTTGTTGGAAGGATGTCTCAAATAATGTTTAATAACTTATTTAAAATACAGGGCAGGACAAGGTTTTGATACATCATCAATATCATGATGCCTTTTTTAGTCTCCACTGCAGGAGCACCACCCTCTCTGTACTACCAGAGCCACATAATAGCCAGAAGCTCAGTTTTTGAACTAGTAGAATCGATCCGCCGATTGTTGTGACGTCAGCACTCGGTTCGTATTCACATATGAATAAAATCGCCGAGTGGTCCTGTTTTTACGTATTTTTGAACCGTGCGAATATACTTTTTAATTTTTCTTAGAATAGTACCTTTGGTAGTCTTGGTGTTCTTGGCTTGGTGGATGATACTACCAATGGTATCCATTGTGGCCCAATGGTACCCTTGGGACCCAATGGGACACTTGAGATCCTTAGGACCCAATGGGACCTTTGAGATCCTTGGGACCCAATGGGTCCCTTGGGATCCTTGGGACCCAATGGGTTCCTTGAGACCCTTGGGACTTAATGGGACCCTTCGGGCACCCTTGGGACCCAATGGAACCCAATGAGACCCTTGGGACCAATGGAACCAATGGGACCCTTGGGACCCCAATGGAACCCTTTGGGATCCTTGGGATCCAATGGGTTTGTTAAGACCCAATGGGTTCATTGGGACCCTTGGGACCTAATGGGACCCTTTGAGTACCCTTGGGACCCAACGGGACCCTTTGGTACACTTGGGACCCTTTGGGACCGATGGGATCTAATTGGACCCATTAGGAAATTTCATATTTTTGTGTACACGTTTTTGAATCCGAGTGCTCTCGTGCGACCGTTCGGAAAAACCATTCGAATAAAGATTCAAAAATAGAGCCAATTAAGATTCACCATGCGAAAGCTTAACAACGAGTGGTGGATCGATTCTACTGGTTCAAAAATTGAGCCCCAGCCCACTCTACTCTGCCGGGAACCACACGGCGACTGTTTGAACTTTTAAATGAACCTTTGTGATGTTTTGATACAAAAATTACATTTATTTCAAATCAGATAGACAATTTACGAATTATAAATGAGAAAAGAAATAAAAAGGTTGATAAAAACACTTAAAAATATTTATATTATGGAAAGAACGCTAGCTGCGTGCTTCCGTTGGCTATGCTATTACGTTGGTACCTTAGTAAGTACTTCAATTAATTCTGTGCTGTTGGAAGACAAAACAGCTAGCCTTTTTAGCACTGCAGAGGTAATAGGCCATTGGACAATCTTTTAAAAGAAGCCCCTCGCGCTAGAGCCCCCGGGGTCCTTAAGTATTTACGCCAAACGGTACAAATATACTAAAGCTCCGTGGTGCAGCGGTCAACACGCCTGCCTGCGACACGGAAGGTCCCGGGTTCGATCCCCGGTCAGATCGGGATGGAAAAAGATCTTTTTCAGATTGACCTGGGTCTTGGATGTTTATCTATATAAGTATCTATTATAAAATATAGTATCCCATAACACAAGTCTCGAACTTACTTTGGGGCTAGCTCAATCTGTGTGATTTGTCCGTATATATTTATATTTATTATTTATACAAATCACATAAATTGACTAGCCTAGTAGGATACTAACTCAACGATACTATCCTATTCTAATCCTAACTAATATTAAAAATGCGAAAGTGAGTTTGTTTTTTTATTTCTTTGATTCTTTGTTACGCTTTCACGCCCTATCTACTGAACCGATCATCATGAAATTATGCTTACACATAGGTTAGGGTACTGAAAAGAAAATGGGCTATATATCACGCGGGCGAAGGCATGGATAACGGCTAGTAATTTTTTAAATAGAAACTTATATACATAAGTCTAAGTATATTGCGAAATTATGAGTAAATAATTATAACTGAATATTCTTACAAGCAATCAGCCAGGTTACTCATACAAAATACTGATCTTAAATTCCTACCGAAACAACTTCAGTTACCACAAGATGCAATTAAAATCGTGAGATAATGTAAATTGAAAACATTTAAAATGACAGTTTATAACGGTGGTGGACTTACCGGTATATAAGGTAGGGTTAAACCTAGGGCGATGGGTTTTAGGCGGAGGTAAATTTGTGGACGGATATCGCTTTTTTGTCTGTACTTGAACCTAACATAATAAAGCTCTTTAGCATTGTAAAAATCATTTTTTTACCGTTAATAAAGTAATTTTGGTATATCTTGTTATTAAATTTTTAAAGAGGTTTTTGATTTTTGATAATTTTCTTTCTGCACTTGTCCAAGAAAACTATAGGTAGGTTCCCTAAATGAAACTCATGTAGTTATGCTTCCAACAGATATAAATAAAATTATTTTCTCCACTAATATCAATAATGCAAAGTTGAGAACATCAACTTATTACAATTTATTAAAAAAATATGCTTGCTAGTTTGAGTGCAATGGAGACTAAAAAATACCTGGTGTTGATGATGATGAGTTTGCCGTCCAACTAATGCTGTTCAATATATATTTTAGCCATCCCTTAATGTCCATTTAGTAGGTATGTAACTTTAATATTTTTTTTCTGTTTGTGAAAAAAGGGGCGGCAGAAACATTATTGCCTGTACTTAAAAAAATTGTAGACCCACCACTGTTATAATCACTGATTCTGACATCGAAAGAATTGAATTTCACGCCCAAATGTGATAATCACGACATGTTATTAAATGGGAGGTGTGGGTATAAATAATGTACAGGGGACAGAGAGAGAATCCGGCACAAAAATTATGGGTGTCATTGCAATGTCGTGAATGAAAAGTAAAATATATGTTTTAGTAATTTAAATGAAATTCTTTACAAAATTTGAGAAGGTAGATATCTCTTGGATAACAGTTTGGAGTAAACTCATCAAATCACCTAGGAAAGATAGTGGACCCCGGATTCTAGAGTGTTACCACTGAGAGTTTATTTTTTTCTATTTGATTGCAACCAGGAGTAATAAATAAATATGTAATTTATTTACAGTAGGTGGACTTAATGCTAAGAGCATTCTCTCCCAGTCAACCTCGAGAATAGTAAACAGATAAAAAAAATGGTGGCAAAAAGTAAATAAATACACAGATTGAGCTAGCGTCAAAGAAAGGACGAATCTTGTGTTCTAGGATACCTACTACCTCAACGACACTATATTCTACAACATATAAATATAAACATCCAAGACCGAGGCCAGACTGAAAACGATAATTTTTTATCACGACCTGACCGGGTATAAAACTATCCAAATCGTACAAAAGCATAATCCACTTCATTATATTTTTACTTATTTTCTTTTTTTTACATGTATTTAAATATTAAATATGTATATACGGACACATCACATAGATTGAGCTAGTCCCAAAGTAAGTTCGAGACTTGTGTTATGGGATACTAACTCAACTATAATATATTTTATAATAGATACTTATATATAAGTAGATAAACATCCAAGACCCAGGTCAATCTGAAAAAGATCATTTTCCGTCTCGACCTGACCGGGGATCGAACCTGGTACCATCCGTGTCGCAGGCAGGCGTGTTGACCACTACGTCACGGAGTCGGATGGCTTTCAATGATTTTTGTCCAGTTTAAAGAGATACAACGTATCGATGTTGTACGGTATACAATTAAGAAGTAGCATGAAGTAGCAATCAAAGATGGCGTAGGTCCTTTAATTCATTTATGGGAGCTTCTGATGACAAATCTATACGAGAACATAATAATATGACGGTCTATTTTAACCATAAATTAAAAAAAAAAACTCTCTTTTAAACTATTTCACAACACCAAACTATATCAATTTCATATTATAAAGTCCACTTAAGTAAATATGCAAAATCGCTTTGCAAATAAAAAAAGGCAAACCCCAATGTATTATTTCCTGAAATTGCGTGCATTTTTATCCACCCCGTCACAGTGTTGTTGGTGACACACCAACAAGACCCTTAGCTCTTAAATTGAAACAGACTAACCTAACACCTTGGTTCTTAGAACAGTTTTTCTATGATCCAAGGTCTTGTCTTCAACCTTGTCAGGTTTATCCAATCATAAACCTGACAAGGTTTATATCGAATAACTTTAAATTTCCAAATCTTTATACACTCCAGAAGTGGCTGCTAATGTTTGTTTACGTAAAAAGCACCGGTGCGTCGTATCTTGCCAAATCAAATAAACTATTCTCTTATACCCTTGCTCGGCTTTTATCAGGGCAATAATTTAGCCCGCAAGCAATTAATAACGCCGTGCTAGGCGGCCAATAATGCAGCTCATCGGAATTGAATCGACACTTCGCGCTGTTTAATTCAAACTGTTTCAGACCGCGTCGGTGGCGCAGGGCAAAAAGTCTTTGATATGTGACGGAGGGAGAAGAAACATGGCAGTTTTAATGCATTCTGTCAGCTATACGAGCCTTTTTATTATTCGCCTTTTGACAAATTTAACTAACTAGCTATTATTTGCGACTTTGTTTGCGTAATATATCCCCTGCTTAGGTTTGTGCTATTCTGACAAAAATTACGTTTTAAAATTGAGTAGTAGTTGCGTTAAAAAGTCACAAACATAATTAAATATATACGGACAAATCACACAGATTGAGCTGGCCACAAAGTACGTTCTTTAGTAAGACTTGTGTTATGGGATACTAACTCAATACTTTATTTTATAACAAACACAATAGATAAACATCCAAAACCCAGGTCAATCTAAAAAAGATAATTTTTCATCTTGCCTGACCGGGACCATCCGTGTCACAGGCCGGCGTGTTGACCGCTGCGCCACGAAGCTCGTATTTGCATCAATCCATACAAATTTTGACATTTATAATATTAGTAGGATTATTTAGTCGTTGAGATGATGGTCTGGAAATAGGCCTGTCATCCGGGAAAGAAAGTACTGTTCCCGTGGGATTAGCAATAAGCGACTTGGCAAAAAAAACTAGTTATATATAAAAGATATAATTATGACTGTTTTAGATATACGGATCTGTGTTTTAGACATCAATGTTTGCATGTTATATCAAGAAGATATGCTGACATAGCTATATGGCTTAGTGCGCGCGAGTCTTGATTTTCATTAAGGAAAACATCCGAATGAGGTGTAAGGCCCATACTAGGCACACTAGCGACGTCGATAATTTTATTCCTAATACTAAGGCTTATATGATTTACATTCTTGAATTTCTTTCTATTTGTAAAGTAATAGGAATAAAATTATTAGCGTCGCTAGTGTGCCTAGTGTGGGGCCTTAAACATGTCAGCTTATAAATAACTTTCTGTGATTCGCATATTAATGTCATAGCTATACAAAGTTATTTGCTCAACAATTTACAGCTTAAAATCAAATTTAAAGCAAATTGCATTTGTAGCGACGTAATGTAAAAGGTAGACACTAGATTAGTCTAGTCACTAGCCCGATGGTCCAGTGGGTGTGAGCTCTATGAGCGCTTACATATGTTAAGCAACCCCTGGTGCAGTCGCTACTTGGATGGGTGACCGCAAGTGGCATAAAAATATCTCGAGCTCCTCCGTGCTTCGGAACGCACGTTAATCCGTTGGTCCCGGCTGTCATCGTTGATGGCAGTCGTTAAGGGGGAACAGTAGGCACAGTAGCGACGCCAATCATTTTATTCCTAATACTTTACAAATAGAAAGAAATTCAAGAATATAAACAATACAAGCCTTAGTAAATAACCTGAAGTATTTTTTGAATCATGTTTTGATATTATGAGAATCAGTCATTGAGAGAAAAAGTGATAACCGCCAAAAACGGCCGTTTTTGGCGGTAATCAGATTCTCATAATTCTCACTGATTCTGATAGTAATAAACATGATTCAAAAAATACTTCAGGTTATTTACTAAGGCTTGTATTGTTTATATTCTTGAATTCCTTTCTATTTGTAAAGTATTAGGAATAAAATGATTGGCGTCGCTACTGTGCCTACTGTTCCCCCTTAAGCTATGTCAGATGCCTTAAGGCAGCTTGAAAAATCTGACACCAGTGTTGGCCACTTAGACATACGAAAAACAAACAAACAACTAGATTTATATGGGCCTCATGACACACACACGAGACTATGCGCGGATGCTCGTCGCTTGCATCAATCAGGGCTATTCAATCGTCACTCAAGAGTTACGTCCTATAAGATGCATTAGGATTAGCCCACATACTTCTTCCACTACTGTCGAGCTCCGTGGCGCAGCGGTCAACACGCTAGCCTGCGACACGGGGGTCCCGGGTTCGATCCCCGGTCAGGTCACTATGGAAAAAGATCTTTTTCATATTGACCTGGGTCTTGGATGTTTATCTATATAAGTATATATTATAAAATATAGTATCGTTGAGTTAGTATCCTGCGACACAAGTTCACAACTTACTGTGGGGCTAGCTCAATTTGTGTGATATGTCCCTATATATTTATATTTATATATTATATTCCACCTTAGGCTTGCACCGCATAAACCTAACCGCATTGGTATCGGTTTTGATTTACAAGGCAATGTAATAAAAATATAGTTTGTTGTTCTTCTCCTTGTAGTGTCATTTAGTTAAAATTGTATTTTTCTGTACCGTTGATCGCCACTACGATAGGGATATCCTATAAGTTGTCTAAGTTGAACAACTTTTAGAATAAATTGTCCAATTTATACTTTTGTAAAGTTGTCAAAGCGTTGAGCTAAGAACGTTTTTGCCATACTTGCAACCACCTCACAGGCAGTTGAGAGTGACACCTCTGACCATTATTTGCCAACTTGTATAAAGAAAAATAATGTACTTACAGGATTATGCACGACTTTTTCCTTTGTCAGAGTTTGATAGTAGTTGATGTAAATTACCGTTAATATATATAAAATTACATTATATCAATGGTTTCTAATCCATCCTAGTTCGTACGCCGCTAAACTATAGTTCTATTCAACCGGCGGCGATGGCTATCATCAATGGGCGATGTCTCGCAAACATTGTCCTATTGGGCATTGGGTAAAGATCGGAATGTGCGGACATGCGACGACGCGACAAGTTTATGTCGCGGCGATGCTGTCGTGTCGGATCGTATCATACGCTTTAAGAACGCCGACTTCCTGAAGTCGCGTTGATAATTCAGTATTTGAAACAAACAAATTGTTCAAACGTTAATAGACTATTTCTTCGAAAAAAATAATGATCGTCAAGTTACACATCTTATTTTGAGGAAGCTATTTTTTTTTTTTAATTACTAGCTGTTACTCACGGCTTCGCCCGCGTAATATATAACCTATGTCCTTCTCAGTACCCTAACCTATGTGTATGCAAAATTTCACGATGATCGGTTCAGTAGATACGGCGTGAAAGCGAAATAAACAAACAAACCCACTTTCGCATTTAAGATATTAGTTGGGATTGGGATACTCGAAGGTATAGACGAATTTGTAACACGGGATCTTTTTCTTTCTCTCTTCTTTTTAATTATGGCTTCCACCGAGATTTCAGTGATTCTGCCAATGTCCAGTATAATGAGATACTAAGTATCGGTGTTGTACGGTATGTGGCATCAAAGATGGCGTATGGTCTTTGGCAGCCTCGTGGGAGATTTTGGCGACAAATCTATACGAGTCCATTTAACAGTCTACTTAAACTATTTCACAAATTGTTCTCGAGCACGGGAATTTATAACACCAAACTACACCAATTTCATATTATAAAGTCCACTTAAATCAATTTGCAAAATTGTATAAGGCAAACGACAACTGAACCCCTTGACTTCCCACCAAAAACCTGGTATCTTTTGTATTTATATATTTTCTGTGATAACTTTGATGTCAAAATCTAGTCAAAGTAATAATCATAGCCTTGAAGTTTAGAGCTATATAAACTCACATTCGCTAATAAATATATACGGACAAATCACACTAGATTGAGCTAACCCCAAAGTAAGTTCGAAACTTGTGTTATGGGATTCTAACTCAACGATACTATATTTTATTACAACTACATATATAGATAAACATCCAAGACCACAAATATTCTGATATCTATGTCCAAGACCCAGGTCAACCTGAAACAGATCATTTTCCATCTTGACCTGACCGGGGATCGAACCCGGGACCATCCGTGTCGCAGACCGGCATGTTGACCGCTGCGCCACGGAGCTCGTCAAAATGGTTCACAATGGTATTCTATCACGTTATAAAGTAATGATGCGTTTATGAGGAAAAAAATATGGCGGGAAAAATCGACGTGTAATATCAAGCACAGTAGCTTGATTTGTAAAGCTGGTCTTACAAAGACCAAAGTCCCAGGTACAAAACTTGTTGGAGGGGTTTTTTTTTTCACCATATTTATTTTCTTTATTAAATAAAGACAATTGATATTTTAAGCTTTGTTTAGCTTGTTTTACCTAGGTCGCCTTCTACGACATCCACGGGAAGACTTGGAGTGGTCCTATTCTACTCTGCCGGGCACCACACGGCACAAAGATACCTCTCCAACCCGTCTGGCCAGCGTGGAGAGTGTAGGTCAAATCCTCTGGCTGCTCTGGCTAATACATGGCTATGGTAGAACAGAGAGGGTCGTGCTCCTGCAGTGGAGACTAAAAAAGACCTGGTGATGATGATGTGATGAAATAAAGACAAACCATTGTATTAATACAAAAATTCATAATGATATTTTTTTCTACGACCTGTGTGCTGAATTTTCAATAACATTAAATTCATAGTTTTTTGCAGCAATACCCAAAATCAATTAACCTGGACGATGAACTAGAATTTACATATATTTCCCTTTACCATAACGGCATGTAATTATGATACCATCTTTTTGACACTTCGATCGTTAAACGCCATAACAGAACATAAGCACCTACGAAACCATTGAGTGCTTTTTGGAAGAGCTTTTCTGAATTGAAATAATCTCATTAAGCATTATCGACGCCCAAAGTTTGCTTATCAAAGCAAAAATCTTGGTAAAGCATATATTATTAAGTTTATCAACAAAAATTTACGATTTCACGAAGCGTTTTAACGAGAAAATGGAAACAGTGATATGACTATTAAAAATAATGACGCTCTTGCAATAAATAACGAAATTGATAAGTTTAAAAAATAAAGTATTATTTACAACCTTTTCTTATATACATAAGACGTAAAACTGATGGCCGATGAGCTAGAAAGATAAATAGGTATTATTTGCGTTTATGACCACACTAGACTGCATCCACAGAGCAAAGACTGAAGGTCTTGTCACTCGCGCCGAGCTACATTAAAACTCCTTGCTCTGTGACCTCATTTTTGCTTTCCCTCAGCCAAGTTAGGGGTCAAAAAAAAGGGGGTCAAAGTTCATACGCACAAAATTGATTAAAAAAAAAATGATTTTCGAATGTTGGTAACCACGTATCAGCAATTGCAGCGTTGGACACCCACCGATAAGGTAGTCGGGTGACCTGACCAAGTTTGCAGAAAGGTGTTGGATGCAGACCGCTTCCAACCTAGTCATATTAGTCCAGGGTGTGCATGGTTGACTGACCGTGTCACTTACACGAAATGATGATGATAACCTAGTTATATTGGAAAACCCTGAGGGAGACCTATGTCTAGGACATGGGTCTAACAATAATGAGCATAGGCCCCTTAGAAATAAACCTGTTACAACACAAGTTCACTCACGCACACATCGACATAAAAAATGCATGCAATTTTTCCTGCACTTTCCGCAGTTCGAATTTCGAACTCTTCTAAATGGTTAAATTAGTACATAGATATGTTATGTACACATGTACCGTAAAACTAGGCGTCACTTGTGAATTCTCTGCGCCTGCTTCATATTATTCCTATGTCCACGGTCCAGGAGTGGATTTTTTGACTGAGATAATAAAGATGATGATTATGAGCATATTTAGCCTGAAACAAGATTTTCTAGACAAATGAAGCAAGTTTAGGTACAATGGGTTTGTCTAGTTTATTTAAGGAGCATCTAATGTTTTCCTAGATGTAAATTTACTATTGACATTCCCTTGAACCCCAACCCGTCTGCCAAACGAGGTTAGTATGGCAGAACCTCCATAATATGTAGATATCCAACTGGAGGCTTTTGTACGAGCAGTGAACTTCTTGCGGCTAAGATGATAATTTCAGGGGTGACTCAGCCCGACAAAAGAACAAATTTTCCGATGGGTCCAATACTGGGAGCTCAAAAAAATGTCATCTTCATACAAGTGTTTAACTGGAACGACATCAGGAAAATTAAAAAAAAAGTTTTCTCTGCATTCTTCCCTAAAAAAGTTGTTCATACTGATGGGTCGATTCACACCTTTAAGGGTAGATTAACAAGCTTTATACGCGTAAATATTAGGGATAAACTATTTACTTACTAAGTATAAATTCCCATGGTTCTCCATTCTATCGGGAGCGCAGATAGAATCTGATCAGACATACAGACGGACATGCAATGGAGCAGCGTCACTGCCTCATGGTGATTGGCAGTACGTGTTAATGGTCGTATTGTTTTGACCACATTCGCACGCGGGGAGCGTTTGCATGTATGGACATTGAAACAAAGTTGCTAGCCTTAGACAAAATATAAGGGAACATAAACTTTTGTGGAAAGAAGCAAATTATAATAAACAAAAAACAGCCGATTGCGAGTCAGCCACACCCAGCGAGCGTTACGTACATTTCTTTGAAGATTGTTGGTTTTTTTTTTGTTCTTAATATGCGTTATAAGACCTTATTTCATGTCCATTTCAAATCACATGATTCTAGGTCTGCGGGAAGTACCCTATAAGTTTTGAGTTTCTTGCGATTTAGAGCAAATCTGCAACAGTAAGAAGCGTAGAAGTTTGATTTTTTACAGATTCAAGAGACCAATATTTGATATCAATTTTGACTCGACGAAACGACGAAATGAGTAAATTAATGACAGACAGACGGGCAAACGAGTGATGCTATAAGAGTTTCTTTTTTTCACGTACGAAACCCTAAAATTCTGATTTGTAAGAAACTTATTGGCTCATCAGGTCTGACGTTCTAAAGAGGGAATATTTGATTGTTCGTTTCCATTGAAAAGGCTCCAAAACAATTAGACAAATTTTCAAAATTCTTTCACCTATATGGAAAGCTAATATGTCTGCGGATGACAAAGGCTATAGTTTTACCGAACAAACTTGCGGGAAAATTGCTTCACAGTTCAAAAGAGGCAGACCAGTCCGTGTTATAGAGATTTATCGAATCATTACTCGTTGACATCAACTTTTGCAACCCTTCTTATCCAAGCAACGGGCAAGTCTCGTACTGCAAGTTATATCGCTTTCTTGTGTATGAGTATTTATAATTTGTGTTAAAATTCTATCTCTATTCTACCTACTATTTTTGCAACGCTGCTTTGATGAAATGAGTGTTAACAATTCAACTGTTTTTCTTCATCATCAACCCCCTAAGCAAAAAATGGGTGTATAAGTTTAACCATTAATCGATTTAGTGGCGGGTTACCCATTTTTCATGAGATTTTTTTGTTTCTTTATTTAATGACACGATAATATATTTTTCTTAGACCTCGATGATGGTTTTTAGTCAGTTTTTATCAAATTCTGTTCAGTTGTTAACAAGACAGAAAGCTATTTGTGTTAGAGTCACTTAAAATTTTTAATTTTAAATAATTTGTCCATTTACATTATACATCTCTATGTGTAAATTTTGTGAAGTAATAGCAAGATTGCAAGAAACTATCTAGGTTCTTGGCTTGGTTGACTATTCCTACAATATCCAGCTCCTATTCAAACTTTATTTATTTAAATAAAAACTGAACTCACTCCGGAAAAAATAATTTAAATCCTCCTCGGTCCAAACCAACATATCTAAAGGGGCATATACACATATAAGGCGAGCCGTTTTGCGTAGAAGTGGACTTTTCGCTAATTGTTCCAAAGGCATTCCACGTAATTGCCTTAGCCGGACTAATGGGTCATTAGACCTAATGGGGGAGATGGGTGTACCGCCTGGGTATTTGGTAGTGACCAGTTTGTCACTTAGAGGTATTTGAATCGGTTTTTACGCGTCGTATGGCTGTATTAAGAAGACTGGTTCGTGATTTATTTGATTATCTGTGACGTCGTTTTAGGATTGGTACATTGCGGGAAATTCAAATGTATGAAAGCTTATATGTGTGTTCACGCTTACAGAAGTGGTTACTTAAGTGGTGTGGTAGGCAAAAGAAAGACGTTGTTTATAGAACTGTGTAAGCGCGCGTGGCTAGCTATATAAACTCTAACCGTCTTTTTATAAAAAGCGGACTAACTATTAAACCATCTCTAAGTCGGTTCTTAAGTCAAGTACAAAGGAAAATCGTTTTATAAAAAAAGGTTTATCGCTTAAGTCATATATGATCCTAGGTCAAAAGATAAACCAGCATTTCACTAGTTTAACTTCAATACTAACTCATTTTGTAACTAACAAATAGATTTTTTTACTACAAAAGTATATGTTGATGCTAGAATCTACGTGAAAACTCGATACTTATTTATTTTACAATGAGCGAATACTTAATAAATACAAAGAAAGTAGTAAAACTATCACAAACATCACGTAAAATTATTTAATGATTTGAGGATTTACATGTCGTAAATATATTATTTTATCACTTTCAACACTATTATTGTCATTTTTATTTCACAACAACTAAAAAACCATGCTTGGACACCTGGAACCATTGATTTATTAAACATTTCACCATCGTAAACAAACTTTGAGGTTAGTTTCAACATAATTATCGGCGATCCTTATCAGCATCTACAAAACAATACTTTTTGTACACACGACCACGGCTCCTTTAATTCAATAAATTTGAAAAATTTACTTTTTACTATCTAATATAAAACAATTTTCGAGGTTACTATTTGGTTTCTTTGGAAAAAATACAATTTGTTACGCGCGCTCAGATACGTTCCATTTCAGGGTTATAAGGTTACCGACAGTTACGTAAAAAAATATTTGCAGGAAAAAAGTATGATTTATGTAATCAAACCTTTGAATATCTAATACCCTGAACATCTTTCATAATTTTAATTTCTATTATTTTTAAGTTTTATTCTATTTCAATCAACAAATTTTATAAAATTATTACAATTATCACGAAGATTGGAACGATGTAGTGGAACGATTGAATGAATGAACGAATGAAATATGTTTTCGGGGGATCGTCTCAGATCTAAGTCGATCGTGACTTAGTTCACTTTTTATAATGAAGCAAAGTTTAATTTCCTAAACTATACTTGATTCATCACAAGTCCGAACTGAGGTAGAACAGGCTTAAACCTATTTTCGCCGTTTTTTTATAATAAGACGGTAAATATTTTTTATTTAGTTTTATGAGAGCTATATTAGAGTAATTTATTATTTTTTGTCATTTGATTCCACAAATTACGTTTTGACTAAGTAGACTAAGAGATAACTATAATATAATACTTCATAACTTCCACGCTGGTCTGGGAGAAAAGAAAAAACGTAGAATGAACCAGCTGCTTCTCTTCCCGCGCAGATCGCAAAAGCCGATCTAGGGAATGGGCGCCAGGAATCATGTCAAAAGGCGATGCGGCTAGCAACCCATCACTATATTGATTCCGTATTCACCTAAAAGCCCACCAACATGCTAAACGAGGCCTTAAGGTTCTTTACAGACCTGGGCTCTGTCTACCCCGCAAGGGAAAAAGACGTGATAGTATGTATGTATGTAATACTTCATAACTAACAGATCTCAGGATTTATATTTCCTGGATGGGCCTGCCGAATAGCAGTTTTTTAATTTTCGACTATTTTATACCAAAGTGTTCAAAAAAAAAAAAGTTAATCATATGTATGAGCTAAGTCATTTACTTACTTTAAAAGAATGTCAATAATAATATAAAGGCTATAATATGGCATTCATATTGACTTGATACTTTCACGCGTTCCCTAGTAAAATCTAAAAAATAAAAGGATCTAGAAATTTAAACCTGATAGACGGAATCCAGTGATTCTATTATATTTATTTTTACTTTTCAAGTAAGGAACTCTTAAATGACTTTTCAATACATTTGCTGATAATACGGTTCTTACGACATCGAAATCTGTATCGTAATGATGTATTTTACGGCTCTGAAATTTTTTATTTGCTGAACTTCAATTTTGTTTTAGTTTAATAATAATATATTTATTTCAGACTCAAAAATCCATAGATAGTTAGTACTTATGTTAGTAACAATTTTTACTTAATAGCTATGTTAGTACTGTTAATGTCATATTGATAATTATTATTATTTTTTTAGGCCAAAGGCTCTTTCAATCCAGTGCCTCTGTATGGGACAGTCTGGTCTAGCTGCAAACACTCTCAGGATGCTGTTGCCGCTACAACGTACGCGCTGTAGCAAGGAAGTCGCTTTTTTACGCATTATTGCATAAAAGTCATCTGCTCGTGCGTCGGCAAACATCCTTGAAGCACTACAACGTCGCGGCAGCCGCAACAACATCCTGAAGGCGTTGTTATATTGAACACGCAGGACATCGTAGGCCCGGCGCGAATATGTCACCCACAGTCCGCTGGAGTAGAATGACTGACAGAACGCTTTAAATAATGTAACTTTGATGTCTGCAGTACACCGTGCGAATCTGCGAGTTTAAGGTAATCGCAAATGTATTGAAAAACGTCGTATGATACTCGTACGGTAAGCTGTCTATTAAAGTCGTCGGTTTATTATAAGCACTCGGCTTCACCTCGTGCCTATAAACACCTCGACTATAATATCCAGTTTACCGTACTTGTATCATAATGTACATAATATACTATAAATCCTTCTAGAACACCCGCTTACGCATTGGGTGTAAGTTATTTTGTTCGAGATAAAAAATCTTGAAATGAATAATGCTTTTGTTTCATTAAGCTTAAAAGGTGATGCAGCTGATTTAATATGCCATCTTGCTGCAAATAAAAATGGTAACAGATGCAACACTACATAATTGCCAGACTAACCCTCTGCTCTACTTAAATATTTATATTCATTTTAACTATTATCGGTCTCAAAGCATATGCTGGCACTTTTATAACAATCACCCAGCGTGATAGTACAAGACCTAATCGTCATTATTTAAAATGCTTTTGAGTACTTATATGTTACTTACCCGTAATATTTACAGTACAGCAGCTCTAAGGCATACATCAATGAAAACGGTTTGGATTGAAAATTCTGTGGTTTTTAGTTTATCAATTACTAACTAAAACACAATAAAAGTTCTGTTTTTTATATTATTAGTAAATATTATGGATCACTTACTGACCTACGCTTAGTATTATATTGTCTTTGCCTACGCATAATTATGAGTGATTCTTCTCTTACCTGTTTTTATTTAATATACCATTCTCGTAAGAGGCGGCCTTTATTATTTAAGGGGAGGTTGGCATAAATGCTTCTGAATTTTGTGTAATAGGGTCTTTAATATTAAAAAGAAATATCAAGGATCCATTGAAAATGCAATCATCGGCAAATCTACCAGCAATCTCAAGGTTATGTCAGTTGTTGGAACAAAAGATCCAAATATATGTTTTATATTAGTTGGTATAGATTAAGAGCAAATAAAAAAAAATCTACGTTATCTAACGCTAAATTGGTAAGATAAATCTAGCGGTTTAGAAATTTAACGAGATTATTTGGAAACATACATAACTACACAACAAATAATAAAGAAACAACATACTATGTACGGAAGCAAAAGGTACACAAGAGATGGATTCAGATAAAAAAAACCATCACCAGAACACAACTCAAGACTCTAGAACTTAAACCTCCCCAAAGAATATACATTGTATGCCTACCATGAAACTGATGATATGACTTCCTTATGACGCTGTACTGAATAAATCAGCCCCAATATCTCTTCTTTTAATTGTGCAACAAAAAGTAAAATATTCTTAACATACAATAAATACGACGTAGAAGAATCACCTATGCCTAAAAAATTTCGATATTTTATAACACAAACTGTGAACGCTATGACGCTGACACATGAAGCTGATTTTACAAATATTTTATAGTAGCTACTTTTTTCATCATCTTTCAGCTACAGAATGTCCTCTGCTTGATAAAGAACACCTCTATTTCCGACTCGATCGATCCTATGGCTTTGGTCTGGTCGTCCAACCATCGGTGGGTATCTAACACTGCGCTTGCTGGATCGTGTTCGCCATTTAAGAACCTTACTGCTCCTCCCACTGCCATTTTACAAAGGATAATCGACTAGGTTATATCGGTGATCATTGTTTATCAAATAGAAGTTACAGTCGCATAGTTCTAAATCACATCAGCTCGAAAGATACGACGTTTCAAATCTAGACGGCTATTATTTAAGCAACGAATATAAAACGTACGACTTATTATTATTATTAATTTGGTAAAGTAGTATATTCAAATATTATTTTACCATTTGGCAAACCACAAAGTTTATCAGAGCTCAACTTTTCAACATTTTCATCCTGTGATTTGACAATTTCACGTTGCCAGTATTTATATTTGTCCTAAAATCTAAAATTTTCACAGATCTGTTTATTGTTGATGTGTGATGAGTTCATATTCCGATATTTTTTTATTTTGTTAACTCAGCCTATTTAGCCGATTTATCTTCGACATAAATTCGATTTAAGTGACAATTGTGCTGATATATTCAGTTAATAAGTTTCTTTTATTATCAGATGTTTAAATTAATACGAGGTGATTTCGGTTAACGAGGACAACGGACCACCCTGGCTTGTCATATTGCCGATTGCTGAACGAAATTTATATTAAGACAATTTTTGCCCGGGAACAATTCTTTTCTCCGGGATAAAAAGTAGCCTATGTGCTTTCCCGTACTCCAGACAACGTGAACGCAAAATTTTATTATAATCGGTTCAATAGATACGGCGTGAAAGCGTAACAAACAAAGTCACTTTAGCATTTATAATATTACTAGCTGTTACCCGCGGCTTCGCCCGCGTGATATATAGCCTATGTCCTTCCCAGCACCCTAACCTATGTGTATGCAAAATTTTATGGTCGTCGGTTCAGTAGATAGGACGTGAAAGTGTTACAAACAAACAAACTCACTTTCGCATTTATATTATTAGTTAGGATAAGATATAGTTAGGATACGAAATTGCAATTTTACCGCTACTTATGACCGTGTTAAATTTCATCCCCTATTTTTCCCTATTTCACTCCTCAGCGCTGCCATCTGGTGGTGAGCATTTCAAAAAACCCTCAATATTAAAATTTCCAACTAGCGTACCTGTGCATAAAGCATTTTTAATTTTCGCTAATGCTCAGTGGTCTTAAAACTCCTGTTCACTTTCCGCCCCAGTTAACACCACTTAACATAACTACTTACTTAGACCTTTTAACAATACAAACAATGGTTTAAATGGGAGTTCTAAATACAAGAAGGTAACGTTGAAAATGACTTGTTAGGTGTAAATTGAGCGTATAAGTGCATCCGGTTGGAAAACAAATTAAACAATGAAGAGATGGCGCTAAAATGTTTGCACAAGTACTGGCTTACAGAACGGAAGCATCACTCCATAAGTGAACCCCTAAGAAACGGAATCCCTTACTCGCGTCACTGGCATTTTCAAGGCAAGATTGCCTATTCACAGACATTATTTGGGTTTGCGTGTACTACCCCAGATCTCATCGTTGGTTCCGTCAGGCAAGACAGAGTGTTAAACGCAATGAATTGATTAAAAAATATTACTTTCTTTCTTTGGTTGGTATGTACAACATCTATACGAAGAGTGACTATATTAGCTGGAAACTCTATGTCAGATTGTCAATGTTTAAGTTGTTAGTCCTGCGCAGCCCGATGGCCCAGTGGAACCCTGGATGCAATCCCCTCTTAGATGGGTGACCGCAAGTGGCATAAAAATATATCGAGCTCCTCCGTGCGTCGAAAGGCACGTTAAGCTATTGGTCCCAGCCGTCATCATTGAGGGCATCGTTAAGCTATGTCAAATACCTTACGGTAGCTTGAAAAATCTAACACCAGTGTTAGCCACTAACGCACACGAGAAAACAACAAACACTTGTTAGTCCCAATAGTAGTATCATCATACAGATGGAGGTGCACAACCCTCTCTGTGCCACTACAATTATACATTAGCCAGTTGGGTTGAAGAGGTCTCTTTGATGTTTATAAGCTTTGTTTAGTTTGTGTTTCCTAAGTCGCCTTCTAAGACATCCAAGGGAAGACTTGGAGTAGATTCTCAAAATCTTCTTCACAGCTCTTTTTCATCATCTGACCTATCTGACACACTCCATCTCTGCCCTTGTTGGTAGGTTCATGTCTACAGAATTATTGTCAGTGTGAAAATTTAAATAATTACGTATATTTGTTTTGATAGAAGCAGAACATTCTTAAAAATGTGAAACAGTGAACACTAACTATATATAAGAGTTATTTTGTATGTCATCTGTGTTCTAATTTCTTCTATCTCTTTCTTCTTCTAATCTAGCTGGATGAGATAGGATGACATTTCTATATACTTAGGCTAGGAGTCCACAGTCCACAGGTAGTGCATAATATTATTCACCTCTATTATACTCACTGTAACTTATATTATTTAAAATGTTTGTACATATGTTATTATTCAAATAAAAAACAGTTAACTTATGTTATATAATTTTGTCTTAAAAATAAAGGCATTTGCATTCCAAACTAAGATTAATTTAATGACATATTAATAAATGAGACTGATGCTATCTGCAGTCAACGTTAAACTGACAATCGTATCTAGAAGACGTATCTTTTGCCAAAATTATAAGGGTGAGTCACATTGGTACCTATGGTAAGCAAGTTTGTTGAATTTGCCTAGTAGGTAACTAAAATTCAGAAAGGTTTTAGTCCATGAGAAAAACAATAAACCTTAACCCTTTAGGGTTTCGTTTCTCAAAAGGTAAAAAAAAGCCTTAAAATTCACTCGTTTATCTGTCAGTGTGTCTGTCAATTCTTTTTTATCAGGCACGCGTGGTCTCTTAAACCTGTTAAAATATAAGCGCCCGGGTTTTTTTTATTCCAAGGTCCATGAAAAGGATATGCTGGATGCACGATTAATAGAAGTTCACGCAAAGTCGATTAAATTTTATCGCATGACATATGTCCTCCGCGTGGAAAATGGAGTTTTACATACACAGTTTTTATTAAACTTACTGCGATTGATTACCTATTAATGCATAAGCATGCTAAGCAACCCCGGGCGTGGACTACAGTGGGATAAGTGACCACAATTAGTATAAAAATCTCCTCCAAGCTTCAGAAGAGATAGCGAACAGTGGACCATCAAGACAAACGTTAAACTATTTCAGACGCCATTGGGTAGCTTGACACTAGTATTGGCTACACACATGAAAAACAAACAATTTAACTTTGTTTCATCGCAATATAAACCTAAATACTTAATCAGTGTAAAACTTTGCCCAAAAAGTTATTTAATTTGAAGCCCCAACAATTTAAAAGACATGACGCACAATAAATGAGTACTAAAATCCCCAATGACGTTTTAAACGTCATAAAAAGAATGCAAATAATCGTAACGAGTGTGTAATCGTCCTTAGTAGCGGTAAAAGAGTACCAATAACATAATTATGACTGACGCCAGTGCAACCACAATCGAAAAAAAATCATAAAATTATTAACCGACATTTCTGTCAACGCCGATGACCAATCAGAATCTTTTATTTTTGGCACTACAAAATTACACATCAACATCCTAAACTTCAAAATGATTCTTAATACTTAGAACATACGATTGAAATTGACATAAATTTTAGATTTCGAATTGTGATTTTTAAAATTGTCAGATCGTTCGATGTTCAAAAAGCCCGCGTCATGCCCTTTTGTTTGAATTTTATGCGTACAGTTTTATCAAAGACAAGTGAACTGGAATGTGTCCGTATCTCGAATTTATTTTTGGAACACTTGGGTTCTTCTCGACTTTCAGACAAAGTAACCACACATATCTTTTATAACTGTAACATGTATAGTTGCTCAAAATATTAATTATTCACTATCAACAACAGCAGTAATATTATGTAGGCTTGAGATCTTTCTCTATTAGGACCTATGCTATGAGTAATAGACATATTTTAACAAAAAAGTTTCCCTCATTCATGCCGCCCGAAGCGTATTTGGTATTTTTTTTAGAAACACCCATCAACACGTTAATTGTGGCCTTTGAATCTTATAGTCCCAGGCCTTGGCTAGCCCGTAAGGAATAACGACGTGATAAGTATAAATGTAAGTATTTTGAGGTACGGGAAAAAACAGAAGTCAAAATCGAAGCGTTTAGTCAGAAAATAGGCCTTTGCAGGCTTTTAAGGCAATATATAATTGATATTAAAAGTAGTATCAAAAAACAAAGAGGGTCCTGCTCCTGCAGTAGAGAACAAAAAAGATCTGATAATGATGAAAAGGGCGAGCAGACCAGTCCGCCCAGAAGAATGAACGATTAGTTACTTGACCATCACTGCATCTTTTATTTCCACAAAAAATTGTTGAGAGTATATGAGGCATACAACAATATTTAATGTGGTTGCAAAGAATTACTTCGCACTACAGATCATTTGTTATGCGAACACCCAGGAACTTTATAGGGTCGATTCCTGATTTCGATAAACCTGTCTCGTTATCATTGATATTGCCAGCCTAAAAGATTACATCAATTTATGTATATAACCATTTTTCCTCAAGGTTCTCTTTATCCTATAGGTCAACCTGATTCCTTTAAAGAGAGGGCCAATAAAACACAGACATTAATATTTTTAACAGTTTATCCGCCTATCGCTGTACTTCAAACTCTTGATCCCGAAGGTTGAAAGGCAGAAAATGCTAGAGGCGCATTTCTCCATACAATCGGAAAAAGGAAATTGTGGCAATATTTGATAATCCCAACTAATATTATAAATGCGAAAGTGAGTTTGTTTGTTTGTTTGTTTGTTTGTTTGTTACGCTTTCACGCCGTATCTACTGACCCGATCATCATGAAATTTTGCATACACATAGGTTAGGGTACCGAGAAGGACATAGGCTATATATTACGCGGGCGAAGCCGCGGGTAACAGCTAGTTTTAGTATAAAATTAAGCGTTAAATATACATAAATATATAGGTACGGATAAATCACACAGATTGAGTTAGCCCCAAAGTAAGTTCAAGACTTGTGATATGGGATACTAACTCAACGATATTATATTTTATAATAGATACTTATATTGAGAAACATCGAAGACCCGGGTCACTCTGGAAAAGACCTGCTTGACCTTGAATCTTGACCTGACCGGGAATGGAACCAGAGATCATCCGTGTCGCAGGCAGGCGTGTTGTCAGTTGCGCCACGGAGCTCGTCGAAGGGACGGAGTCGTCAATTCAATTAAATAATCTCATTTTGATCTACGTTCGTTCCTAGTCTGTCCTATGGACCATAGTGGTGAACGAGGATTTTTTAATTTATAAATTAAAAAAACAATAAGAATTAAAATTTAATATAATAATAGTAATGAAACGTGAGAAAAGCCGGGTTTTTTTAATTCACATAAGTGCTACAGATCTCTGGTATTATACACATTATGCAGTATGCACATATAGATTCAACTACAACGGGTTTTAAGAAGTTACAATACAGGGATCATTAAGTCATCAAAAAATTCTCAAAGCGAATCCGTCATCATCGTAAATCAAAATAACTGAACTACATTCAATGGCACAATTTCTCGGTCCAAAAATTACATAATAATCACCATTAGGCCCAATTAGACCATTATGTTGACCCTAACCAACGACTTGTTAAATTTTATGATGGACTAGTTGGACTACTTATCCTAAACTTTTCCTATGCCGCTAGCAAAGAAATAATTCAGTTATCATCAAACTTTTACTAAAACTCAAGGGCGTTTGTCTAAGGCTGTCTAGATCATGTAAAATTTTCTAAACATGTTCCAGAAATCGCCACGTTCAGCTTCCTTGTAAAACTAAAGAAGAACATAAAGCCCCGTCTGTGTCGTTGTAATACTAAGTGAAATTTGTACGTAGTTCATTAAAAAGAGGGAACATGGTGAGAAAGCCTACTCTTCTATCCTATTTTTTAGTGTAAATAGTGCTATTTAATATTATTTTTTAGCACTTTATACATAAACCGGTGTGAATATAAATATAAACTCAAAATTTTGGAAATAATTAATGCAACATAACAAAAAATCAGAAAACGTATTAATCGGCGATTGAGGGTAGAGAGAATGTAGTGTCATTATATTGTAGCGAAAAAAATATTCAGTCCAGTACACCAAAAGTATTGATGCCCATGGTTAGTTCCGATCATAAATTCGCGCGCACGATGACAGCTGTCATTACGGACGCCATCTTGGTATCGGCAAATTTCACTTAGCTTCTTTATAATTTTGATGTGAATACGAAACGTGACTCCGACGCCTATAGCGGACGTGTTTTTGGATGGACCAAATTGTGGGTACATGGTGTTTGAGTTTTTATGATTTATGGTGTCTAAAATAAAATAAAAAAGGGGCTCGAGTTAATGTAAGGGCACTTTTACCATAGAATTAGATATAGGTTAAAGTAGAAATAAATAACTTCATTTAGCTTGTGGTTCCTGGTAGAGTATAATAGGATTACTCCAAGTCTTCCCGTGGATGTCGTAAAAGGCGACTTAGGAAACACAAGCTAAACAAAGCTTATAAACATCAAAGAGACCTCTCCAACCGGTCTGGCCAGCGTGGAGAGTGTAGGCCAAATCCTCAGACTGCTCCAGCTAATATATGATCTGGTAGTACAGAGAGGGTCGTGCTCCTGCAGTGGAGACTAAAAAGACCTGATAATGATGATGATGATGAGCTTGAAAGCAAAAAAACCAGTTCATTCCCTCTTCGACTCTGAGTAGGCAGAAAACAGCCCCGACCCCGTCGCACTCCCCACCGGAATAGAGTGCGTAGAATAGGATCTCCGATCATTGGTGACTGTTTGGCGGTCACGCTTGAATTGCACCCAGGATACGCCCTTCTGGCAACGTAACTTTCGGCCCATTCAGCAAAACTTGAGAGTCACTGCTTTACAAAGGCTTTGCAATAGTTTCTCAGTTAAACCATTTAAGCTATTATGAGAGTTTGCTTTCTCTACCTTACGCACTCAGACGACGCCCAAAGTCAAGGTCTTTCCAGCCTGGAGGCCCTTTGGTGATGTTCGCTTTACAGCTTGATGGATCTTTGACTTCACCTCAAAGGTCCGGTGAACGAGCAAAAATTATTCATGCTATGATTTGGCAAAGTTTTTATAGCCACACTACAGACAAACACCCGAGCAAATGAAGTTCAAGTGTTTGCCCGCGCTTGGAATTATATCCTGAGTAGGGGTAAAGAATTTTTCTTATTTTCTTTATTTAATAAATAGGGGTAAAGAAGTTACGAATGACAGAACGAAAGAGTTCGATAACCAGTTAGCGTGGATATTAACGCTTATGCAGATAAAGCAACCTCAAGGTCTCCACTTAGATGGGTAACCACAATACGGTAGTTGCCTAATGTTAAGATTATATAAAGTTTGTTTCTTATGAGACTAATTTCTATCTAAAAACACTATAAAGAACACTTTTAATTTGATATCGATTCGTTAAGTGATCTTAAAGCTTCTTTAAAGTTGGGTGAATAGGACCATTTTTTAAAGTATGAAAATCTTTAATTACAATTATACTGTATTTTAGTCTGCAAAATTTATTATGAAACCATTACCATAAACGAAATATTTCGTATAGCTACCAAACAAAGTTCTCACGCCACCCATACAAAATACAAGCTTGTGACGTCACAAATATGTAGGCATTTCAGTGGCGAATTTTCACGTCTAAAAATTTACGTCTAAAAACATGTGTCTTTAAAACATTTATAACTGAAAGAGTTTTTTGTTTAGAAATATATTTCTGTCACTATTGTGTTTATTTTAGGCAGGTCTTTACATAGCAACATGAAAAAATTTATAGTCAACATGCCCATTAGCAAAACATATTTCTCAAGCATCTCCGTGCTTTGGAAGACTCGTCGAGCCGTCGGTCCCGGCTATCATGACTAGACAGCGGTTGTCACAAATGACAAACAAATGAAAAGCAACAGAATTAAACAGAGATCATTGATATATTAAACATATCAATGAACAAAAAAAAAACATATAATATTATCTAAATCAATATTAAATATAGGTATATAACTAACATACTTAGCTTGTCGACGATGCAGGTGATGGTAGCTCTTACCTCGGACACAGGAATTCCATCGTCATCCAACGAGATATCCATTTGTATAAATAAGTAGTTATAATATATTTTTTTTACTTTTAAGTTTAGTTAGTTACTTATACTTAAAAAAAAACATTGAAGACGTCTTAAACTACGAATTTTATGACCAACTACGATTTACAACTCCTCAATACTGAAGAGCCCAGTCATAATCTTTTTCAATACCTATGAACTCAATACGGATGAAATTTTTTTCCAAAACTAATTTTATACTATGATGCCATCAGCCTATACCACTATAAATACCTAATTGAAAATAAAGAGTGTGCAGCGATCGTAATGAGCGGTACACTGTTGTTACAACAGGTCGTAATTTTGGCTGAATTATGTCGATACACTTTTCTGAAATTGAGTGGCAAAGGAATAAAAGGTGAGACGGTTAGTTCCACTTTGTACTGGAAAAGTTAGCATTAATTTGGATTTTTCAGCATTCTATGCCTTTAAGCCAATGGCAACTTCTTATTTTTATGTTATGTTTATAACTTTTTTCGTTTCTTTTTTTTAAGTTAAATATTTCAATACAAAAGTTTTCAAAAGTGTTAACTAGGGATGTCTTATGAGATGAATTATTGATTATGGTTCCAAAGGTTGGCTATATTATAGGTATAAAGAGATAATTACAACAGAATCTTGAATGAAACAAACCACGTTCGCAGTGGGATTATTATAAAGTTTGAGCAAAAATCGATAAAATCCGAGTGGAAGCTTTGTCATTTTTTTTTGTTGTGTGTACCGACACTTCTAATCATTTGTCATATATATACATATTGGCCCCTCTTTTCGCCTTGCGGGGTAGAGCTGAAGGCCCCGTTTAGCATGTTGGTGGGCTTTTAGGTGGAAAACTGAATGAAAATAGTGATGGGTTGCTAGCCGCATTGCCTATTTACATGATTCCTTTAATATTCTACCATTCCCTCTGAGCGGGAAAAAAGCAGCTGCTGGTACATTCTAAGTTTTTCTTTGCTCCCAGATCAGCGTGGAAGATGAAAATTGTAATATAAATAAATCACAATATCGAGAGATTCAAACGGTTGCCCTTATGACGGTCATCATAGTTTACTAAGGTTAATATTAAATTTTGTGGGAATATCAATCTAAATATATCGATGTAAGTTACGATTCAACTTTATCATCGTTTATTGTGTATATTTTGCTTTATTATTCACAAGAAATATTTATTTATGTATTATTAACACAACACACATTTATTATTTACTAGCTGTAACGGCTCTGCCCGCGTGTTATATAGAATATGTCCTTGTCAGTACCCTAACGTATGTGTACACAAAATTTCATGATGATCGGTTCAGTAGATACGGCGTGAAAGCGTAACAAACAAACAAACTCACTTTTGCATTTATAATATTAGTTAGGAAGTTAGGATAGGATTAGGATTAACTTGGTATTACAAAGGGATTAAAACAACAGTCTCAAGTGGAACAAACCAAACCCTGGTCGCCCGTAGGACGGTCATCATGGCTCATTAAGGTTAATATCAAATTTTGAGCGAATATCGATTTAAATGTATCGATGAAAGTTACGATTCCGAGCGATTATAATCGGGTCCTGCAGGCGTCAGGCCGGCATTTAGTTAATGATGCCCGTAAATGTGCTCTGAGAAATTATTGCTGATTTTATTTTGTTTTTGATAAAAATCTTAAACGGGGTAAAAAATTGCGACTGTCGCTTTTGAGTTAAGACGGTAAGAATAACTCATTAAGAGTCCCACGTAAAGCCGCAATCCCATACAAACGTAGTTTCGTTTTAGTTTTACAACAGTTAAGCCAATTTCAACCAAATTTCGGACAAATCACAATGATTGAGCTAGCCCCAAAGTAAGTTCGAGACTTGTGTTATGGGATACTAACTCAACGATACAATATTTTATAATAATAGAGACCTTGGTCTTGGATGTTTACCTATATAAAATAGATACTTATATAGGTAAACATCCAAGACCAAGGTCAATCTAAAAGAGATCATTTTTCATCTTGACCTGACCGGGGAACGAAGCCGGGACCATTCGTGTCGCCGCGCTGCGCCACCGACGGAGCTCGTCATTCATCAATTGGTTTCACAGCTTTTGTAATATATTTTTAGATTGTTTCAAACTAGAATGTTCCTAACAAACCATATTTAGGTTATATTATAGTAGTAATCTTTGTTTTATCTTAGAAAATATCCGTATGTATTTAACAAAGCTTTCAAAAGGTCGAATCATTAAAATACTTTCACTGTAACCTTAATTATTTTTACCGACCATTTCTCACCAAAATAATGTTCAACAGTTAATTACCCCATTTTCCCAGTAAACACAAATGTCAACATCGAACTCTACTCAACTTACAAGCATACACCACAATCTAATCTAAACCAATCTAATCTAACGTCACAGATTATGGAAAGTGCAGAAATTTCGCTGAATTTTAATCAAAAATCAAAATCAAAATCAAAACGTTTATTCAGAAAATAGGCCTTTGCAGGCACTTTTTCACGTCATATCATATTTAAAATTATCTTATTAGATAACATGTATTTATTAATTGTTCAAAAGCTACAGACTACTAGCGTTTCGGAACCGACCACTGCAGAGAAGAAACGCCGAAAGAAACTCTTATCAACAGTTTTGGTCGCCTACTCGCCTGAAGGGCTTTATATGATTACGAATATTTATTCCTTATTGTCTTTTTCTTTCTTTTCTTTTTTCTTTCTTTTTTTCTGTTTTCATGTTACAATTTCAATATACATAGATTTATTATTTTTGGAACATGTTTATGTTAACGATCGAGTGTGTAAAGATAATAAACAACATATGATACTTAAAGTAGTCTCAAAGAGGCCGAGCAGACCAGTCCCCCCTGACAGCACCCGTTCACGAGTTGACGTGTGGATCAGCCATCGCTGAACTCAACCATATTAGAGGGAACTCAACGACCCGACACACAACGCCGCCACCAGATTGAACATTTTTAGTGAGCATGACTAACTCTTAACTCTTAAGACATTGTCAACCAAATATTAAAATATTAGGTTATGGTCTACATTTGTTGCTCGCTCGCTAGCATTTACATGTTTTACAATCAATTAGTAGTTGATTCTATATAATTTAACATTGGGTGTGTTAAAAAAACCAATCACAATATAGCAGAAACAATAGATAAATAACGTTTTTGAGGTCTCCTGTATCTCACACGAGGTCAAGGCTCCATGCATTTTTATCCGCTAAATAATGATTAACGTTATAATAGGCTCTTTTTAATAATATACTTTTAGTCACTTCTTTAAATTTTGGATAGGGCAAAGATGTAAAATCTTCTGGTAGTTTATTGTAAAATTGAATACCAAGCCCTAAGAATGAATTACTAGTTTTCTGTAGTCTACAAGCTCTTGTCACAAGTTTATTCTTATTTCTTGTGTTGTAATTATGAATGTCACTATTTTTACTATATTTTTGAAAGTTTTTATGTACATGCAGTATGTTAGCGAAAATATATTGAGACGCAACAGTTAAAATTCCAATTTCTTTGAATAACTCTCTCAGCGAGTCCCTAGCCCCAAGTTTATAGATAGATCGAATAGCACGCACAATCAACCAACGAAGGGTTTCAAAGCTTTTTGAACGCCCTTGAGGCACAAAAGAATATTTGAGATATTTTCGGCATGATTTAATGTTGTCAAATGGGTTAAAACAATTAAGTGAAAACCATAATATTCATTATTAGTATGATTGTTGAGTAGATGACAGTGATACCTACCTCTTGTAACGTTTTCTCTTTATAGCATACCTATGTACGCGGCCCTAGTCCTTAACACCTCATACGTACACTTTTTTGCAAGTAATTTACTTGATTATTACACTGATTTTAAAGACGGTATATCATATAATTCAATACCTTAATTTCGTTGGAAAACGGGAACGCGAAAAGCCTAAAAAGAGATGAAAGGATGAGCTTCAATCCTACTGGAACGACTGGATTTTAGTAACCTTAGATCGTAATAGTTGAAATGATGAAAGGGAGGCTTTTGCCCTGCAGTAGGTTAAAAATAGAATAATTTAGTTGTAGCCACATCACCAGCATCTACAGTATTCATGAGAAGACAAGCTGCAAAGAGAAGAAGGAATGTGTATCTGCCTAGATATTTGGTAGACTAGTTAATAGAAATGAACAGTGTATTTCTTGGAGCGTTACTTCTGTACACACAATATTTTTTGCTAATATGATTTGATAATTAACAGTTTACTGCCCCAAATGAACGACTTCCGGTCACTTATCGTTCATCAAGCACATCTTTATTCTTAATTTAATTTTTAATGTTAAAGCGCGCTCATTTGATCGTATCTTTTAAAGCTTTTAGTGAAAAGAGCCGACAAGTTTTCAATCAAGCAACCATTTTTATTTCGAGTTACAACTTACTTCTTGATCGAATGAAGTTATACACTTACCTGTACGTACTTTTTTGTTTGATCTTTGAATGATGTATGAAAAAGAGTTAAAGATTCCCCATTCAAACTTCTTATTTAAATTGATGAAAACAATGTCATGTTAATGACAATATGATGCTAACGTATGTCTATACGTCACACAAACATAAAGGACGCTTAACTCATACAACTAAATAGAGAGTTCTGTTCCATTTGTCACTGGATGGCGTTCGTCCGCATACATCTATGCACTTGCTAAAACTAAGATATAATTCATGAATAATATGTCATAAATAGTTTTCAATTTTTGATAAAGTCTATTTCGGTAACAATGCTTTTTTATTTTCATAAATGGTGAAAACAAAGTTGTGAAGCACCCAGTAGCGCCATCTCTATGAGTCTATGAGAACAAATCGTATAAATAAGAGATTGGGACTACACTGCTATGTAGACATGAATATAAACAAGACCGTGAAATTAATTGTATAATCCAAAGTGTACTTCAATACCATTTTTAGGGTTCCGTACAAAAATTGAAAAACGGAACCCTTATAGGATCACTCGTGCGTCTGTCTGTCCGTCCGTCTGTCTGTCACAGCCGATTTTCTCCGAATTTTCTGAACCAAATTAGGTGAAATTTGGTAAGATGGTGTAATCCTATGACCCAAATACGGATGTGCAAAGTAAATAAATATATTTTTTTAAATAAGGGACATTTTCAGGGGCTCCATTACAATATTTTATTTAGGGCTCATTATGAGGATCTCAAAAATATTTTGTTTTTGTTCGGGTAATATCAATACTTTTGATTTTATTCACGAAAGAAGGCAAAAATTGACCATTCCCCCGCCCCCTGATCTCCGAAATTACGGTTTTTTATCTATTTATTGGTATAACAGAAGAGTTACGTCTACATTAATAATTACAATGTTCATGCAAAATTTAACTATGATCTGGTTTTTAGATAAAGTCATGTTAAGGGCTTACCTACACCGTTAAAAAGCTTAAGTTACGTATTGGGTAATAACAATATGAACCATCCATCCATCCATCCATCAGGTCATTTTTAGTCTCCACTGCAGGAGCACGACCCTCTCTGTACTACCACAGCAATATATTAGCCAGAGTAGTCAGAGGATTTGGCCTATACTCTCCACGCTGGCCAGATGGGTTGGAGAGGTCTTTTTGATGTTTGTTAGCTTTGTTTAGCTTGTGTTTCCTAAGTCGCCTTTTACGACACCCACGGGAAGACTTGGAGTGGTCCTATTCTACTCTGCCGGGAACCACACGGCTAACGGTAACAATATGAACAATCAAATATAACTATAACAACTCAGAAAGAAGCTAAACACGAAAGTATAGAAACTAAAATTCACTAGGTATATTTATTTTGTTCGGATTAAAGTACGGATTTTATTTTTAATATAAAACTTACGACTCGCAGATGCAAACATCATTAGATTATAATTGATGAGGATCATTACTAGTCTTTAATTCATACTTAATTTTATTGCTCATAAATAGTTTAAATTTTTCGTGTTTACCATTGTAAAACCCGTATAAAATATGATCTGATGTGGTATTTAGCAGTTTTTATTAAATATTTATGGGTATCATAAAATTTTTATATCAACGGTTAAAAAAGTTTATAGAATATCTTTAAAAAAATCCAAAGCGTTTTAATTTTATAAAATAAGGCCTTTGCAGGCACTTTTTACGTCAAATTACATTTAAAATTATCTTATTAAATAATATGTATTTCATTAATTGTTGTTCAAAAGCTATAGACTACTAGCGTCTTAGAACTGACCACTTTAGAGAAAAAAGTAACTCTTTTGAACAGTTTTGTTTTGTTCCGTGGAATGGATCCGCCCGCTATTAGCACGAAACCCTGGTTGCAATCGACAATGTCATAGAAAGGCAGACAAACAAGTGGGTCGCATGATGGTAAGTGATGAACGCTGCCCATGGACAACTGCAACACCAGATGCGCGACAAGAGCGTTGCTGGCCTCCAGCTCTCTCACTCACCCACCAAGCATAAAAGCAGTAAAGTTGCAAATCAATTCTCTGTGAGAGTGTGGTACTTCCCCGGACGAGCCGGCCCATTCAATATGTGTTCTATATGTGTGACAGGCAGTTAAGGATGACATGCCTGACTAACCTTGCTCATTCTATAAATCGGCTTTGATAGAGCACGGGATGAGAAGCAACCGGTACTATTGTACCGGTACATTATTATCATCATCATCATCATCAGGTCTTTCTTAATCTCCACTGCAGGAGCACGACCCTCTCTGTACCTACTATCAAAGCCATATATTAGCCAGAGCAGCCAGAGGATTTGGCCTTCACTCTCCACGCTGGCTAAACGGGTTGGAGAGGTCTCTTTATGTTTATAAGCTTTGTTTAGCTTGTGATTCCTAAGTCGCCTTGTACGACATTCACGGGAAGACTTGGAGTGGTCCTATTCTACTCTGCCGGGAGCCACCGGTACATTATAATATAGTATAATATTTTTTCTTTTTCCAAATTATCATCTCTGAACTTTTAAAACAAATTAATTGAAAATTAAGAATTAATGAGTCCATATCTAATTAAAAATCAGTCATGATGAATTACTCTGACACTAAGCTTCCGTGTTGCTCTACATAGTGATTGATGAGCTTTGGGCGAATTAGTGATAAATGATTATAGTGTGGAAGGCATTATCAGTGAACACGTTCACACTGCGATACTAGACTGGTACATAAGAAAGAAAACAACAACGAAATCCTGCTGCATTTTTTTTTCTTTAAATCTCTTTTCTTTTAGGGACTAGTCACACAGATTGAGCTAGCCCCACAGTAAGTTGTGAACACCTAAACTCAAGACATAAGTCTTAGGATACTATCTCAACGATACTATATTTTATAATAGATACTTATATATATATAAACATCTAAGACCCAGGCCAATCTGGATCTTTTTTCACTATTACCTGGCCGGGGATTGAACCTGGGCGACCACTGCGCCACGAAGGCAGTCCAAGATCAAGTTCCGTCTTACCACTGTCCCCTTTTGTCTAACGAGGATGGAAATACATGAGGCTGATGAGGAGGTTGTCAAATGGATCAACAGGCTTCCATTCTGATTACGATACTTCAAAGAATCTTAATATAAATAAATATACATATAGGGACAAATCACTAAAATTGAGCTAGCGCCACAGTAAGTTATGAACTTGTGTCGTAGGATACCAACTCAACGAAACTACTTATTTATTTCATAATAGACTAGCAGCCCTAACCGGCTAGGCTATATATATTATATCTAAAAACCTTCCACGTGAATCACTCTATCTATTGGTGAAAACTGCATGAAAATGCGTGCAGCAGTTTTTGAGTTTATCGCGAACAGACAGACAGATGCGGCGGAGGACTTTTTTTATAATATGATCTTAGATGTTTATCTTTATAAGTGTCACTAACATTTATAAAGATAAACATCTAAGATCTAGGCCAATCTGACAAAAAGATCAATTTCCATCATAACTTGACATACTCTCGGCTGGCGTATTCATGTGTCACCGAGGTCGTCATAATAACAATATATAATGTAAATAAATAATAAAATTATTTATGAACTTATATTTAGATTACTTAAAGTCTCATCAAAATTAAATAAATTAAATAACGCATTACTTTTGACCCTTTAATTGAATTGACAAGTGAATAAAAGCTCGCTTTAAGCTTAATCTTATCTTGTAAACACGCTGTCGCGCAGTCCGAACACGCAGTATTTAAAAGTTAATTACCTGTTACATTTGTTTTACCTTTTACTTCTTTGCATTGACTGCCTCAATTAATTATACGTTTTATTTGGTTCCGATATCAAGTCAAAGTTAAGGGTAGCCGTAAACGGTGCCATTATGAAGCTACAAGTAAATAAGTACATAAATGTTTATTGGGACTTATCACACTTCAATTGAGAAATCATGTCAATAGGCGATGCGGCTAGCAACCCATCACTATTTGGATTCCGTTCTCCACCTACAAGCCCACCAATATGCTAAACGTGGCCTTTAGGTTTTACAGACTCGAACTCTGTCTAACCCGCAAGGGAAAAAGACGTGATTGTATTTGTATATGTACACACACATTGCTAGCCTTCCAGTTTGTTGTGAATTTGTATCGCAGGATAATAACCCAATAATAATTTATATTAAATAAATACTTAGGTAAGATCCAAATCAGTCTGAAAAAGAACGTTTTTGCGACATGACCTGACCGGGGATCGAACCCGTGTCCACCCGAGTCGCAGAATCTACAGGAACTGGCTTGGTTTTATTTCTGTCAGTTATACATAATAAAGAATTTTATATAATTAAAACTAAAGTTTGAAAGAAGGAAAAACTTGTTTATTTTTTATAAATATTAACTAAAGTTAATTAAAATTAACCACATTTTAATTTTTTTGACACCAGTGATGGCCATTTGCAATACAAAACAGATAGGTACGTGTATTAGATACCATGTGTGGCGACAACTTTTTACCCAGTGCTCGGTCGCTCTTAATCCTATTTGTAACGGTAGATTAGTCCACAGAAAGGCCGATTCTCATTATATTAGATATTCTAAATTAAACGAACGTAATCTAATTAGAAATGCTATTAAATGGTGTCTAGATCAAGACATAAAATTATTATGTTTATTGAAGCATAAACTGCGTTATATTTGTATATGTAGGCCGTGTTATCTTGAATTAATTAAAATATTAGAAACCGACGTCCTAATTTTCACTTTATAGAGGTTTTCTTTAATATTATTTATTTGTACCGTGTAGTTCTGACATAATAGAATAGGACCACACCAAGACTTCTCGTGGATGTCTTCGAAGGCTTAGACTTAGGAAACACAAGCTAAACGAAGCTTATAAACCTCAAAGTGACCTCTCCAACCCGTTTGATCAGCGTGGAGACTGTAAACGACATTTTCTGACTGCTCTGGCTAATATATGTCTCTCGCAGTACAAGGACGGTCATGCTCTTGCAGTAAAGACTAAATAAAGACCTGATGATGCTGTAGATACATAAATAAAATTAAATTACGAAATCTTTTATACATAGAAGTTGACTGTAGAAATATTATGAATTTATTTATTCACTCTATAGACCACTGCTATCCTGTAAGTATTCTGTAGTTTAGATAAAAAATCCTTGTCACGACTATTCCCAGTTAGAATCGACACTAAAATGTCCGCGCACTAGTCACGGAACCGAAACGGTCGTGAATATCGAGCAGTTGGTCCGTGTCACGCGATTTGTCGCTAATATCAAATTGTCGACGTTTCTGTCTGTAAGTAAACGAACGAAGAAAATATGAAGAAAGAAAATAAACATAGTTAGCAGATACCACATGTGAGGTTTTTATTCAAATAAATTCTTTAATTTATGGCTTAAATAGAAAGTGAAGTCAAGTTTTTAATTCTTGAAATAATACTTCTCCATGTCGGATGGTTTCCGGCAGAGTAGAATAGGAGCACTCAAAGTCTTCCCGTGGATGTTGTAGGAGGTGACTTAGGAAAAACAATTTAAATAAAGCAAATAAACATCAAAGAGACCTCTCCAGCGTCGAGAATGTACACCAAATCTTCTGACTGCTCTGGCAAATACATGTGACTACTCGTTGTGTATAGTAGTCTAACGAAAAATTATGCAAGAAAAGCCACGAGATGAAGTAAGTACTGAATAAATCAGAGACGGCTCTATGATAATCGGCTAGATTTCCTATAGGCGCGATTCCTAAAATGCAGTGCGATTTGTTCTTTCAGCTCTTGTAAATACCCGAATCTCAAACTAAGGTCCCAAATACCCCAGAGTTCTTCGATAAGTGTTTAAAAATAGAAGTGTAGTCTAATTTTTAATTTTTTAAATAAAACTTTTGTTTTTTTTTTACAGTTAAATGGTAAATAATGCAAGAAAAGCCACGAGTTAAAGCAACTATTGAATAAATCAGAGACGACTCTATCATAACCGGCTAGATTTCCGATTGGCGCGATTCCTAAAATGGAGCGCGATTCGTTCTCACGGCTCTCGGAAATGATCTGGATCTATTTTGAAGTTAATAACAGACTTATTTGTGAATTATAATATCTTACCCTCTTATAATTATGTGTTTTTAGTTATATCATAAAACATTTTAACGTTTTTCTCGTGGAGAGTAAGATAACTGCAATTGTGCTTATATTTAGCCTAGACTTAGCCTGTAAGCACATTTCTATGCTAGGCCTATCAATATTAAGGCCATGCATTATTTTTTTATGGAGGGACAATTATTTTTTCAGATTGGCCTGGGTATTTTTAAAGTACCTATCCATTATTAAATTTAGTATCGTTGAGTTAGTATCTTACGACACAAGATCACCTTTTCAATCAAAATAGCTAGAAGACTCAGTGAATTTCTCGCTATTCTGATTTAAAATAGTTGATTTTAAACAAGTCTCAACTGGGCTTGCTACATTTCAGAGCTTCATAGGAAATTCCTATGGAACTGCATCAAAGGGACTACTTTATCTCAAGATAAATCACACTGGGAGGTCACATAACATAGTTGACAAATAGTGACAAGTCCTGCAATATAAAGAGACTTGTATGCGGCTACCGCGTGGGGGGTACTTTTTCATTGCTGTGCTCACTTTTACAACGACCTCATTTATTGAGAGACGCTGGACATAACGTTGCCTTTATTCAAATTTTATAAACCAAAAAGCCACAATGAATGGAACCAATGGTAATAATAAGTATATATTTATTTTATTTTTGTTGGATTCAAAATGGATTAAAAATAACACGGGATCAAACCCAGGACCACTCGTGTCGACGTGTCGTCAGTAACTTATAAAATAAAAACTTTTGCATTTGAAAAAGTCGATTTCGCTTTAATATGTAAATATGCTGTTTGTCTTTAAAGCTAGAGAAAAACGAAGATAGGTCCGAAATATTTTTTTTAATAGAGTTTTCTTTAATAGCCGTGATTATTGATTGACCACAAGTTCTTTTTTAGACTTTTGTATTGTAACAAATTATATCTCAACAATGTCCCTTCATTTAACTGTCAAATTTTCAGTTTTAATCATGCGGTACCTACGTATATAATAGATAAGAACTTATGTAAAATAATGTTGTTTTTCATTGTATTTTCCAACTGTTTTTTATCAACCTCAGGAGTTTATTGGTTGAAATATATCGTGCCTTCTCTATTGTGCAGTGCATAGAAGTCATTGGTTGTATACATTTTCATAAGACGAGCAGGCAGTGAGTTTGAATAGACATAGCGACGGTTTTTATCCTACCATGTGAAGATGTATCTCACGATATTCATAACGTTTTGTAGAAAGGTTTATTTCATTTTCATTCGAAGATCGAGTATTTTAAGAGTATATTTTGTAGGTACCTTTTTCATGCACTGCATTTCAGTTGTAATATTTGTTTGTTTTTATTATAAGTTCTCGATTTCTAGATACTTGAAGCGCAAAAAAATACGCTTTAAAAAGCCGGTCCGGTAAAAAAAAAATGTTAAATAAGAATATTTTTAGATTTCTTTTCTATATTTACGTAGGTACTATATAAAAAAATTAAAACTGTAGGAAAAAATCTAAATTTTAAAAAAAAAAAGGCAATGACAAAGATTTTCATTCAAAATTGGATAATTGTTTCTCTTTTTAAACATCATATTTATCTTCCATATTATTTTTAATTTTTATACATTTTGGTGCGCCTTTATATTTGAGCAGCTACCGTCCTTAAGAAAAAAAACATCAGATCCGATATGTTCCAATATTAAATATATTCCGCGAACCCATCTTTTGGCTTTGAAAACCAATAAATACTCACACCATACAATTTGCTTAACTTATCGTTCAATTTGGCGCCATAAAAAAACTGTTCCGTTTTAAACTGGGCCCCGTAAGGACCAGAGATTGGACGATAATGTTGAAATTAAGCAATAACACTTACTCTTTTTGAGACGGTCAATTCGATATCGATGCAACTTATAAAATTTTATATTTTTGTATCAGGGTGTTTTAAGGTAGAAGAAGAAGCGGTTTCTGAAATAACGCTATGCGCGCTAAGCTTCTGTCATAGCACTGCTAAATGCAAGGACTGGTAATGGTTTTGAAATAACAGTATAATTCAATCATAAGGAAATATGGACTGTACATCATGTACATGCCATATATTTCCAATAATGAAATTACTCAGTTTAACGACGTAATGACGCATAAACATATTACACAGCTGAGATTAATGCATTCAAATCATACCTAAGTCTTTTTAACATGTTATGGGACCACTATCACTTCGGTTTTAGTGGCTTTCCGTATTTTAGAATGTATAGTACTCGAAGACGGTGAAACCATAATTCTTTTCATTACTTTATTAATTAATCTTTATTGTTATTGCCTTCAATAGTTTCGGAGAAAAAAAATATTGTTACTAATCATTTTTTTCCAGCATTCATATGAGTGATAAGTATCCCTATACATTCATTCCGTGTCCAAATCCAATAATTTAATATCCATTCCCAGATTAAAAATGCTCCCTAGGGGCAGCAGCGTCAGAAGCACAAAAATCGCTCGCCAACCTGGAAACGTGGTGAGTACGGCAATATGCTTCCTCAGAGACATAAAAAAAAACTTCGCAAAGGGCTATGTCCAGCAGTGAATTTCTCATGGCTGAAATAATTATGAAGATATCACTTTCTAAACAAGTCAGCTTTCTAAGCAAATATTTCTAGTCAGTGCAACATGAAATTACATAGCGGTTACTTGTACTCAACGAGTAAAAACGCTAATGCTTTTCCCCTGCGCCACACTCCACGAAAGCCTAAAGCGTGTCGTTCCCGATTTTATTACTACGCTACTGCAACACGACGAAATTAACTATCATAAACGAACGTCGTAAGTTTTGATGCGTTCGAGTAAAGCAGATCACCACATATGGGAGCTGAGGTTGCAGAAACAATGCCTCCTGATTACATTGTAAAGAAAATGATCCAAATCTTGGAAAATTACCTTTAGACCTTACGCTACTTTCACCATAGAAATAATTTGTTCTTTACATCATTGTCAACCTTTGTATCAAATAAATACAAATACAAATATCTTTATTGTGGAACCACAGGTAGGTAAACGATGTACAATATTGAATAAGTATCACTGTGCCCTGCCCAGAAGGACGTACAATAGTTCTATGAAATTTATGTCAAGATTTTAAATTACATGCATTTTGATAATAACATGTATCCTGTTTGTCGTCATGCCAGACTGGCACACGGAAGGTCCGGGATTCTATCCTTGGTCAGGTCATGATAAAAATTGATCTTTGCAGATTGACCTGGGTCTTAGACTATCTACAGCTAGTTAATATCTCATATTACAAGTCTCGAACTTATTTTGTTTCTGTGTGATATTTATGTTCCTTTATATTAATTTTATTACTACGCTACTGCAACACGACGAAATTAACTATCATAAACGAACGTCGTAAGTTTTGATGCGTTCGAGTAAAGCAGATCATCACATATGGGAGCTGAGGTTGCGGAGACAATGCCCCCTGATTACATTATTAAGAAATGATCCAAATATTGGAAAATTACCTTACGCTACTTTCACTGAACAAATAATCAGTTATTTACGTCATTGATGACCTTGTGGCCTATTGGTCATCATGCCAGACTGCCACATGGGAGGTCCCGAGTTTTATCCCTGGTTAGGTCAAGATAAAAAAAATATTTTTAGATTGACCAGGGCCTTGAATTATCTATATAAAGAATATAGCTAGTAAATATATGCTATTACAAGTTTCGAACTTACGTTGTATTTGTGTAATATGTCCCTATATATTTATTTATGTTACTACGCTACTGCTACATGACGAAATTAACTATCATAAACGAACGTCGTAAGTTTTGATGCGTTCGAGTAAAGCAGATCACCACATATGGGAGCTGAGGTTGCAACATGTTACATTATTAAGAAAATGATCCAATTTTTTGAAAAATATTATTATTATATTTTCTGCTAACTTTTACTGAAGAAATAATTTTCATTCTTCTATGTTATTGACAACCTCTGAGGCCATGATTCATCATGTCAGGCTGGCACATGGGAGCTCCCGAGTTTAATCCCTGGTCAGATCAAGATGTGAAATGATGTTTTTATTATAGTATTAGCTAGTTAATATCTTATATAACACAAGTCTCGAACTTACTTTGTATCTGTATACTACTTCTAAACGACGAAATTAACTACTTATCATAAAAGAACGTCGTAAGTTTTGATGCGTTCGAATAAAGCAGATCACCACATATGGAAGTTAAGGTTGCAGAAACTATGCTTCCTAATACATAATTAATATAATGATCCAAATATTGGAAAAATGCCGTAAGGCTTATTTCTTTTACAAAAAGGTGTGAAGAAAATGTTGAAATTAATGTTTCTATGTGGCAATGCCAACTTGTTATATCATACATAGGTTGACCCAAATATTAGAAAAATATCTACACTATTTTTATTCGACTGACCCACCCACTAGGAGTGTAATATTTACATTATGTGTATGTCTGTGCCAGTGTTGCATCCTGTAGCGTAAACGGCTGGGCTAATTTTAAAGTGTGTCATTAGAATCGTATTCTCCCCGAGTGTCATAGACTATGTAAGCAAAACAAATATAGCGGACGTAATCTGTCAAAAAAGGCAGTCAGGGTTTTTATTTTTTAAATAATCGTCTTATTACGAGTGAAAAAAAATTCAAATCGATTACTACTCTATTTCGACTGGTTACCGACTTCAATTTGGGAGGGATTTGAAGGCTGAAATGATTTGAAAATACGGGGAACCTTTAGTGGTATACGCGGTTAATAACGGTATGGAAATCGACACAGCATCGTTACTAATTACGGCATATAATCCGCAAGGAAACTAACAATCTTTAAAGGTATTCACACCAATAACTTAGCAAACTCCGATAGAAACAAAATAACTTTATCAGCGTAAATATAATTTTCGACATTTCCAGTAGCCATTAAAAATAAAAGACTAAACAATCTTCTAAACCTCTTTTAAATAATCTTCTAAATTGTGATGGCACTGGCAATGATTATACCTACATTATTCAGTCAGTACCATCATTCAGTTAACGTTCCTGTTTATAAATCTTTTTCTGTCAAATACTTTTATGAAAAATAGGTATTTTTTTTTATTTCCGAAGAAAGGTTTTTTAACTAACTATACTTATAAATTATGACTATACTCGCGCAGTGTCCTCCGCTCCGCTCCGTCATCTGCTCCTGATCACATTTTTTATTAAATAAATTTTGATGATTATTTGACAAAATCATTGAAAGTAAGCACAATTAACAAATGACGCCATAAAACACGGCTTCAATCCATAATCAATTAAAATTTTATGGTCGTTGCGTTCATTATGTTACGACACAACTTTAAATAATTTTAACATGTCGCCCAACAATATTAAATCACAATTATGTTACGCATCGATATATGGGCGGACCCAGAGGGGCATTTCTGTTATGAAGGGGGAGGCCCTTCAAGAGAAAAATTAGGTCGCCCCTTACTGCAAAGTCATTTGAGAGAGTTTTTAAACCAGTTGACACATACTCTCAATCCAGGGTTTTGCTCACAAAATTTTGAATTATTATTATTTTGACGTATACAAATAAAATACTGTTACCTATCTCTTTTTCTTTTTGAATCATTACTACAAATAAGTTCAAGTTTGCCCTGACTATGCCGTGTGGTTCTCGGCAGAGTAGGATAGGACCACTCCATGTCTTCCTGTGGATGTTGTAGAAGGCGAGTTAGGAAACCTAAGCTAAACAAAGCTTGTGTCGACTCGTCTGGCCAGCGTGGAGAGTGTGTAAATTTTCTAACTACTCTGGCTAATATAGGGCTATTATGGTAGTACAGAGAGGATCACGATGTTGCAGTGAAGACTAAAAAAGATCTGATGATGATGATTGCCTTGACTAGACTTTGACTACAATGACTCCCCAGCTTACATATTGGATCCGCCCGTGCACCGAAATTTATCACTCGAATTCGGCTCGTAAATCGGACCGAATCGAATCCGATGCCAAAAGAATCGATTCAATCCATTCCTGATTGTAAAATGTTATTGTTCCGTCGGAAAATTACTTTCTCTGTAATATTTTTTATTTTCGATAACCATAAAGATGTTTTGGTGTAATTGTATTTATGGGGTATTTAATTCGATTTATTTGTGTAAAAATGAGCGTAAAAACGTCGGTTTAAAGTTTTTTATTAGTTTTCAGCTGGGACAGTGTGTTATGGGACCTAAATACAGAGAATCTTTATAGGGAAACAATAAATATAGATTAAACAAGAATTTACACTTTTGTGATAATTATGAGTCTCACTTATACTTTTGTTTGCAAGTATTAAGTACGAACAATACTGTTTTTTGAGGGGCTGGATAGCTCAGCAGGCATGCAAATTGCAAACACTATAATTGGGCAAGTGGCTCTCCGGTCTTCGAAAGGCACGGTAACCCGTTGGTCCGGCCTGTCATCAATAAAAGATGATATAGTGATATTTCGAGGTCCAGTGCTGTCCCTATTTAAAATAAATAATTTACAACAAAACAGCGGTATCTTTTAACAAATGTTTTGGAAGCCCCTTAGGCAAGGCCCTAGATACATTTTTAAAATATTTTACTAAGTAGTTCGATTTTGATAATTAGTTTCTTATTGAAAAGGATGTACCCTGAAATTGTTACCATATTAATTTTGGAAATAAATCACACCCTTAACGTAGAACATTGAACAGGATTTGATTTTTCGCTTTTTCGTGATATAATTTTGCGTTAAAACGTTTAAAAAAATCTGTAACAATGTTGAAGTCACTATTACCGCGTTATACACTGTTGTTGTTAAAAATTAGCAAACAGGCCTCCAGGTAATTTGATAATCCTGGTAACTGGAAAAAAAATAACAATATATTTTTCTGACGAACTTCGTATAAGTAATTTATTTTTAAGCGGACTTTTTCCTATTTTGTTTTAAAACGAAATAAATATTCAAGAAGCAATGACAGTCACGCCTGAGTCCTTAAAGCGCGTTCTTCCAGTAATGGACGCTAAAAAAGTGTGACCACAAGCGTCCAATGTTTTCCTAACACCTCGCTATAAAGGTATAAATCTGCACCACAAATAACAAATATACAGAAAAAGAAGCCAAAGGATCCTTGTTCCAAAACGTTACAAAAGTACAGACAAGGCTTAAATTATTATCTGCGTTATGCGAAACTAGTCGGCGGATCAGACGTAATAAAACATGAGTTAAGCCGTTTTCATAATAAATTTATCTCGCGTAAGTTTTAATATTAAATATTCTGATATCTATGATATTAATAATATGTAATGAAAGTTAACATTCACCATATGATATTAAAATATTTTACTTTACGTAAAATATTTGACAATTACTAATTCGACCAATAACAATAACATTTAAAATTAAATTTTCAAGATAAAATTTCTCAGACAACTGTAAAAATTTTATTAGTTCTTGCCAATCGCCCTGGAGATAGCTTTTCGAACAAATTATCGTTAAGGGAAGAAAGAAAGACAAATAGTTCATTATTTTGCTGAAAATTTAATAATAAGTCTTTTTAATTCCATCTTTCTGCATCCGTTTTATAAGGCGTCATTTCTGTACTTTGTTAGCTTTATTGTGACTAGTGACACTATCGCCATCTTGCTCACATTCTCTCACATTTTATTGACACTTCAAAGTGCTTCAAGCGTCGTAATGACCAATTAAATGATACTTTTTAATTTGTGAGAAATGTTCAGTTCTTGGTTTGTTTGGATATGCGAAAATACTAAATATTGGCGATGTGGCATTTTAAATATCTATCTATAGGACTTTGTGGAGATTACCATTTCCACAGCGTTAACCAGATTTTTTTATTTTAATGTAGCTTTTTGGAGCATAAAGGGTAGGTATATCACATGTACACACTAACAACAACACTACAAACACAACAACAATGTATAGCCGTGTGGTTCCCGGCTAGCCGTGTGGTTCCCGGCAGAGTAGAATAGGACCACTCCAAGTCATCCCGTGGATGTCGTAAAAGGCGACTAAGGAAACACAAGCTAAACAAAGCTTATAAACATCAAAGAGACCTCTCCAACCCGTCTGGCCAGCGTGGAGAGTGTAGGCCAAATCCTCTAACTACTCAAGCTAATATATGGCTCTGGTAGTACAAAGAGGGTCGTGCTCCTGCAGTGGAGACTAGTAAGACCTGATGATGATGATGATATCACATTTAAGGTAAGGGATGTCATCCTCAACTGCCTGTCTGGTGGTGGCAGTTATAGCACTGCGTACGCGCACCGAACTGCTACGTAGCAGTTCGGGAGACCGGGTGCGCGTACCCGGTTCTCATTCCCAATCCATCCGAGCCAGTAGCATCCCTAATACCCTTATCGCGTTCCCCCTAGTTCTACCAATTTTTACCTTTCCCTGTTTAAAAGAACGGTTTAGACGGTCAGCATCACCGGAACCGAGATAAGCCAAGCAAACTGCGCTCACCGACTCGTCTACCTGAAACCCCTCCACAATCGAAATCCTAAGGGGAGGCCTTGACCAGCATCGGGCTTCTTACAGCTGATATGATGATGATTATATCTGTCTAAGGTTTAGCATAAACTACAAATAAGAAACTATTCCTTGTATCATTAGATTGTTGATGATAGTTGTGGTAGAGCCTCGCTACCGGCGAAAATCACTTTTGCTAGTAGCATGACTGTGCCGGCTCGTCCGGGGAAGTACTACACTCTCACAAAAAATCGACGTTTGAGTAGTAGCTTTACCGCTGCTATGCTTCGTTCGGTGAGTGAGAGAGCCGGAGGCCCATCTCCCTCTTCCCTCTAGGGAGGGAACAATAAAAGGCCGGCAATGCCCCTGTGACACCCTGGTGTTGCAGTTGTCCATGGGCAGCGGTGATCACTTCCCATCAGGTGACCCGCTTGCTCGTTTGCCGTCCTATGACATAAAAAAATAAGAAATTTCGTGATCTCTAAGTTGACTGGCAGATATTTATTTTTATTGTATTTATTTAAAATAATTATTGATGAAAATAATATCAATTATTTTCTACATTCAAGTTCTTAGTTCTGCTTAAACGTTTGTAGAAAAATGTCGGTTCGTGCTTGTAGGTGAGAAATCTCCAGCAACTAATAAGAGCCGAGTTTTTCTCAGTAATTGCTTACTTGGCGTTTCCTTAAACAGGGCTATTTGTATGAATTAGAACTATGCCTTTTAATGTATAGAAATAGTTTATACATAGATACATATATATTATCACATCTTTATCTCTTGCGGGGTAGATAGAGCCCAAAGCCGTAAAACGTAAAGGCCACGTTAAGCGTGTTTGTGGGCATTAAGGTAGAAGGTGGAATCAAAATAGTGATGGCTTCTATGGTTTTATCTAATGGTTCTATGAGTTCAAAATCATCATCTCAGCCGCAAGAGGTCCACTGCTGGACATAGGCCTCCTCTAAGGATTTCAACTATCATTTAGGGGGGTTTTGCCATTCTCACCATGCTTGGCAGACGGGTTGGTGAGCGCAGTTCGTTTGGCTTATCTCGGTTCCGATGCTGCTGCCCATTGAAACCATTTTAAGCGAGGAAAGGGTAGGAATTTGCTGGGGGAGCGGGATAGGTTATATGGGATGCTACTTGCTCGGAAGGATTGGTATAAGAAAGTAGCAGCTCGGCGAGGCCGGGCGCGCGTACCCGATGCCATGCGTGCAACCACCGGACAGGCAGTTGAGTATGACACCCCTGGCCTGGTCTAATGGTTCTATGAGTTCAAAATAGAGATGGGTTAATCACTTGAGCGGCTTTTGCAATCTGCGTGGGAAAAAAAGCAACTGGTATATTCTATGTTTTTCCTTTTCTCCCAAACCAGCATGGAGGAAATACTCTATATATAATAAGGGTACTTTTATGAATCAATATTGAGTGTGATTGACTCTTCTTACCTGATGGGATCACCATCATCAGGTCTTTTTGAGTCACAGTAGGAGCATGACCCTCTCTGTACTACCAGAGGCATATATTAGTCAGAACAGTAAGAGGAATAGGCCTACACTCTCTAGCTGGCCTGACGGGTCGGAGAGGTCTCTTTGACGTTTATAACTGTTGTTTAGCCTGTGTTTCGCCATCCACGACATCCCCGTGAAAACTTGGAGTGGTCCTATTCTACTCTGCCGGGAACTACACGGCACTCTTGCCTTGAAAATACCAAAATTGTACGAGTGTAACAGTGACGCCAGGAGGGAATTCCATTCCTTAGCGGTTTGCATAGTAAGCAGAGCAAGCATATCGACCACATATGGATATGAAATAATTATCTCCAAAATAATTACATACGTGTTTGAAGTTTTTTCTTTCATTGTTCCAACTGATCAAGATCGAGGATGATACCATTCAATCAAAATCTATTATTAATGAAGGTATCAAGAAAAACTTGATACAATTCCGATCAAGACAAAAGAGAGTACTTACCATTGTCACGCCCACAGAGTATGAAATGACGGTTGCTCGCTAGAGACGAAAGTAAAAATGATACCACGTGTCAACACGCCCAGCTAGTAGGCGAAATTCGCATACAAAGCCTATCAGTTTGTTTTAAAAAATAAACAACGGGTTGCACTCCGGGAGTGCCAGCAGAAGTGAAAATTTGAATATTAACGTTGTTTTTCGATGAGATCACGTGTCCGTCTTACGAATTTTCAATCTGACGAATCTGTCGGTCACGTGACCTGTCGCGAGTTCGTTCCCTATCACAAAAGGTGCAAAGCGCGGCTAAAGAAATTTTCACTTCAAAAACTAAACATGCTCCTGTGTGCTATATCATATTTTTATGTATAAGAAATCAAAATTACAATAAAAAGTTTAAGGCGCTGTGAGTTCAGACGATACGACACACTAGCGCCACCCAGCAATTAATTCTATAAGTCCAAAATCGTATCAAATTTCAAAAATCTAATATGCCCTAGTAAATTACTTGTAGTATTCTTTTTATTACTTTTCATAGATATTATAATCTTAGTTTAAGAGAACGAATTATTACCGCCAAAAGTGGCCACTGTTGGCGGTAATAATATCTATGAAAAGTAATAAAAAGAATACTACAAGTAATTTACAAGGGCATTCAGCTATTACATTTTTAAAATTTGATATGATTTAGGACTTATAGAATTAGTTGCTGGGTGGCGCTAATGTGTCGTATCGTCTGAACTCACATTCTGATGTAACCTTATATCGTATGAAATATGTTGAAAAGGAGTCTCTAGTAGCGCGCGAGCGACAGTTACGATATATGCCTGCTCTGTGGTCATGCCGATTCTGTGCAGTCATCGTTCTTAACTGGTCCAGTTACAAGTATTGTGTTAAATATAACAATCAAAATGTAACATATACTTGTAAGTAGAGTATTGAACTTAGTTCTTTCTTTTATATGATGATGTGAATCCATCCACCTGCATTAATAAAAAATCTAGTATCACTTTAATCATCTATAAAAAGTAATATGAACATATAATAAAAAAATTCAAAGCCATGTGGTGCCTGGTAGAGTAAAATAGGGCCACTCCAAGTCTTCTCGTGGATGTCGGAGAAGGCACCTAAGGAAACACAAGCTAAACAAAATTTATAAACATCAAAGACGCCTCTCTTGGCTAAAGTCGAGAGCATAGGCCAAATCCTCTGACTGCTCTGGCTACTAATATGGCTCTGGTAGTACAGAGAGGGTCGTGCTACTGCAGTGGAGAGTAAAAAGGACCTGATGATGGTAATGCATGTTTTGATATGAATCCGTTTAGGCATGATTTAGTAATAAATATACAAACTTTGCGCCGTGTGGTTCCCGGCAGAGAAGAATAGGGCCACTCCAAGTCTTACCGTAGATGTCGTAAAAGGCGACTTAGACACAAGCTAAACAAAGCTTATAAACATCAAAGAAACCTCTCCAACCCGTCTGGCCAGCGTGGAGAGTGTAGGCCAAATCCTCTGATTGCTCTGGCTAATATATGGCTCTGGTAGTCAGAGAGGGTAGTGCGCCTGCAGTGGAGACTAAAAAGACCTGATGATGATCAAGAATGATGATGATGATGATACAAACTTTCACATTTGTAATATTAGTAAGGTTTGTTATAAGTCTACTGTAAATTAAATAATAGATACATGTACGATTATGAATAAATTGATTTAAAACACGTGTGATTTAAGGCTTCGTGTACAATTTGCGGCGACCGGTGGAAGCGCATGTATTTATGACCATTGACCATTCACACATTCCGAGAGAGTATGGAACGTACTAAGCTAGGAATACAATATTAAAATAAAGACATACTGAACATCAAATAAGTGGTAGAAAAATATATTCTCGAATTTCTTTTTACTCCTCCTTGTAATTGATTTTATAGATTCAATATTACATTGCGAAATGACATAAAAATTAGTTTAAAAAATAAAACTACCTACTTATCAATAAACTTAAAATTAAATACCCAAATTGTGTACAAATCATTCAGTCCCTCAAGCCCAAGAAGTAACATTCACGAGCAACGAATTACATGACAATCGTTGCTTGTCATTCGAACGAACGACCAACGTCTACATAGGTACCATTGCCTGCTAAACGCGTCATCTCGGCTAGGGTTGTATGCATCAACTATAGATGGCAGGTGAAACGACTAACAGTAGAGGGTGGGCGCTGGCAAAGGTCTCTTTGATGCTTATAAGCTTTTTTATGCTCGTATTCTAAGTCGCCTTCTGCGACATCTACGAGGAGACTTGGAGTGGTCCTATTCTGTTCTGCTAGGAACCATACGGCGGAAAGCTCTCATAGTGCTATTCAAATCATAATGCTAGTGTGTAGCCATCTTTACCGTTTGAAGAAGCGACCAGCACAGAACCATTCGCTCATTTGAAATATGCCCTTATTTACATGCGCTCGAGGTGCCGAGAGTTATGTGTTTGACCTGCTGCCTTTACTTATGACGATAAATAAAGTATAGATGTGTCACCTTAAGCTTGAACCCAAAAAAAGGGTTCGTATGAGGCTGAAAAAAAATCTGTAAATAAATGAACTAATGTTGCGTCACGTTTCCTAATTTTAATTACGTTTATTTATTTATTTTCATGTAAAATTATGATTGAATTTATATATGATTAAATACTTAGTGTGATACTGTTTGTAGACCCAAATAAAGGAAAAAATAATGTTCCAGGAATCACAGGTCAGGGTACAACAAGATTGAAGCTCAGATTAGACAATGGGTCACTTCCTGTAGTCTACCCCAGATGCGCAAGTTTTTTAGTCGATATTACCGCAAAACTAAAGCTTTAAGTTTAGAAGGCCACAATGGGCATGCTGACTAAAATTTTTTCATGTTGCTATGTAAAGACCTGCCTAAAATAAACACAATAGTGACAGAAATACATTTCTAAACAAAAAACTCTTTCAGTTATAAATGTTTTAAAGACATGTTTTTAGACGTGAAAATGCGCCACTGAAATGCCTACATATTTGTGACGTCACAAGCTTGTATTTTGTATGGGTGGCGTGAGAACTTTGTTTGGTAGCTATACGAAATATTTCGTTTATGGTAATGGTTTCATAATAAAAGATGCTATAAATTTTGCAGACTATTGTGGGAGTTATTTATGGAATTCGAATGAGACGACCGATATTTGTGAAATAAAGGGATAGTTTATTAACTAAAACATAAATTATATACAAAATTGTATGTAGTCACTAGTAGTACTTTTGAGTTTTTGGAAAGGACCAATCAGCGTCGAGAGGCTCCATCCGCGGCTCGCGGCCCCGGGTGTGCAGCCACATAAATAGTACGCGCTCGCCGCGACGCTCTCAGTGTTCGACAGGCCGGGCGTCGGTGCAGATATGTTGATGTATGCCACATATCTCCCCTTCAAGCGAAGCGTATGGTCTTCTTTACAGTTCTGCCTGAACGTGTGATGTAAATATCCGAAGGCGTTATCTTCTCAGCAGCATGTAGTAGATTGGAAGTGCCCAAATTAGCAGGAACATGTTCGAATTCCTTAAGAACATAGGCTGGCTTCAATCTGTCCAGTGACACGGTTGTTGTCCTCAGTGGCAATTGGATCTTGAAAAACTTGTCGTGCCGTTCAAGTACTTCATACGGGCCATCGTAGGGAGGTACAAGCGGCGCTCGGACGGTGTCATTTCGCAGAAATACGTGTGTGCACGTTGAAAGGTCCTTATGCACAAATGGTTTTTCAATATTATGACTGCGTTCTGTAGTAGGTCGAAGTGATGCCATTGTAGATGTTAGCTGACGAACGAACTCTGCGTCTTCTATGTCTGTCTTTATCGGCTCCACGAAGTCTGATGGTAAACGAAGTGTTGTGCCATACGTCATCATTGCTGGAGAGATATTGTTTTCACCCAATGCTGTGCGCAGTCCGAGCAGCACCGTGGGTAATTCCGCTGTCCATTGTGTCGACGCGCCTCTCGCCATCAGCGCTGCTTTAAGTACACGATGCTGTCGCTCCAAAAAGCCATTTGACTGGGGATGAAAAGACGTTGAACGTATCCTGGTTATCCCAAATCTTTTTAATAGGCACTTGAAAAGAGCAGACTCGAATTGCCTTCCTTGATCCGTCGTAATGCGAAGTGGGCATCCAAATCGGGCTATCCAAGTCTCGTAGAACGCTCTTGCTACCACTTCAGCAGTTATTTCACGTACTGGTACCACCTCCAACCATTTCGTGCAGCGGTCAATCATAGTGACGCAGTATCTGCAATCGTTTGAAATCTTCATTGGGCCAAGCAGATCCAGGTGCAAATGCCCGAAGCGCTCAGATTGCTTAATTTTGCCCAGTTGAGTAACGGTGTGTCGATTTATCTTCGCTCGTTGACAGCCAATACAAGATCTTGCCCATTTAGCGATATCTTTATTCATAGTTGGCCAGAAAAATTTCGATGCAATTAACTTTCTCGTCGCGCGAACGCCGGGGTGAGACAACTCATGTTGCGCTTTATAAGCGGCAAAACGATGTTCATTCGGCAGATATGGGCGCGCAGTCGACGTCGAGCTCTCGCAGGCGATAGGTCGTTTCACTCCGTTCAGTTGCACGTCGATAAACTTTAGATTCGATTGTTGTCTCAAGTTTGCAAGTTCTGTGTCCTGTTGCTGATCGATGGCTATTTGTTCGTAATCGAGTGTTGACGGACAGTCAATCTCTTCCAGGCGAGACAGTGAATCAGCGACGACATTTTTTTCTCCTTTTAGGTATTGTATGCTCGTGCAAAACTGGCTTATGTAATGTAACTGTCGTTCGCGTCGGGGCGTATCGCTGCTGCTAGCTGACTTAGTCAGCGCGTAAGCAAGCGGTTTGTGGTCTGTGAAAATAGTGACTTCGCATCCCTCGATAAGTGGTCGAAAGTGTTTTGTTGCGGCGTACATAGCTAGTAGCTCTCGATCATAGGTACTGTATCGGCGTTGTGTTTCGCTCATTGATCGTGAGAAGAAGGCTAGTGGAATCCATTCTTTTCCATTTTTTTGTTGCAAGACGGCTCCAAGGCTGTGATTAGATGCGTCTGACATGATGCTGAGTTGAGTTCCATGGATGGGATGACTCAAAGTCGTTGCTTCTAAAATGCTTTGGCGGCAGTTTTTAAAAGCTTGTTCGGCTTCGGGCGTCCATATTATTGGCGACTTGTCGTTTTTCTTTGTGTTATGTAGATATTTGTTAAGTTCGGCTTGCATTTCAGCTTGGTGAGGTAGGCAGCTCCGGTAAAAGTTCAACATGCCCAAAAATCTTCGTAGCTCCATGATATTTTTCGGCTGAGGGTAATCAGAAATAGCTTTTGTCCTTTCTGCTGTGGGTCTTATTCCTTCGCTAGATACTTCGTAGCCGAGGTAATTTATCTTCGTTTTGCCAAATTCGCATTTGTTGATGTTCAGTGTTACGCCGTATTTGTCCAGCCGTTCCAGAACTTCACTCAAAACTTTCTTGTGGCTTTCTTCTTCTTCTGAATATAGCAAAATGTCGTCAACAAAACAGAAGCAGTTTTCTTGGCCCCGCAGCACTTCATGCATGAATCTTTGAAAAGTTTGGCTTGAATTGCGTAACCCCATCGTCATGGAATTGAACTGGAACAGGCCAAAGGGCGTGATCACGCTAGTTTTCTGTGCATCTTCCTTTGCAATTGGTATGGAATAGAATGCTTTCTGCAAATCAAGTTTTGAGAAGATTTTCTTATTGTGCAGTTGATGTGAGAAGTCCTGGATTCGTGGAATTGGATATCTGTCTGGCAGAGTGACAGTATTGAGACGTCTATAGTCACCGCATATTCGTAGTCCTCCATCCTTTTTCTTAACGACGTGTAGCGGGCTGGCCCAGGGACTTGAAGATGGTTGGCAGATTCCATTCTCCATCAAGGCTTGAAATTCCTCCTTCGCTGCTTTGAATTTGTCGGGAGGTAGCGGTCGAGCACGACTATATATAGGTCGGCCGGTTGTTTCGATATGGTGTACGATGCCGTGTCTTGGAGGTGTCTTCAATGACAGAGGTCTTAGTACGTCGGGGAATTTCTTCAGGATATCGTAATACTCTTGGTCGCTGCTGATAATGTGAATTGTCTCAGGTGTAGCTTGGACTTGCATGGCGTTGACGTACAAATTGGTCACCGTGTCTATTAGCTTCTTTTGATGCAAGTCAACAAGCAACTTGTAGTGGCGTAAGAAGTCAGCTCCAATAATCGAAGAGTTAACGTCCGCGATTACGAATGTCCAACGTAAAGAACGACGTAAGCCCAAATTCAACTCGATAGTCTTCTGTCCATATGTAGCTATAGGGGTGTTGTTAGCCGCATATAGTTGAAAATCGTTCGCTGCAGGCCTTTTCTTATTTTTGGCGGCATACACGGAAATTTCGGCACCGGTGTCAATAAGAAACGATTCTCTGGTATCTCGGTCGAATACGCGTAGGCGGTTGCTTGTTTGTGGTACACCAACGTCCGCCAAAGTCGGTGTAGTTATTAGTTTTCCGACTTCTTTGTTCTCCGTGAACACGGCGATTCGCATCGTCGCGCCTTATCTCCAAATCGATAGTGATATTTGCATTCCCATGTTGCATCATCCGGTCTCCTTTTGTTCTCACGATGATTAGACTTCGATCTCGAACGGCCTCTGTAGTGAAAATTACGACGATATGGCTGTCCTCTTCTTTCACGTAACTCCGATATCTCCAGTGACAATTTCTCAAGTTGTTTTGATAGCACATCGAACTGGATCGAGCTTATAGTTGCGCCGTCACCGTGAGCCTGAGCGGTCGCATGCACGTGCGTCGAATGCGTCGATGCCGTAGTCGTAGGTATCGTAAGCGAAGCGATGTTTGACGACTGTGAATATTCTAACATCTTATCGGCCATTGCAGCTAGTGTGTCGAGTGACGATTCGGTGTTGACAGATAGAACGACTCGTACTTGTGAAGGCATTTGATTCATCTATTCAATTTTCAGACCTTCTTCGGTGATCATGTTTCCGCCGAGTTCTCGCATTCTTCGCAATAACTGAGTAGGTTTCTGATCGCCAAGTTCTAGACCGCTCACGAGTTTCTGGAAGTTCTTGATCTCGGATTGTTCGTAGACTGATAATAGACGCTGCTTCAGGATTTTGTACTTGTCCGTAGTAGGAGGATTGTACAGAATATCTGTCACTTGCTGCAGATCCGCGGGCTGAAGTTGTTGTAGCGCATATTTGTATTTCTGGTCGTCCGACGTCTTCAGGGGTTCCACGACGGCTTCAAACTGGATAAACCAGGCGCGAGGATATTCTCGCCAGAAAGGAAGTAGTCTGGATTGCACCGATACAGCTGCCAGGTCCACACTGCTTGTTCCCAATGCTTGTTCATGTTTTGCAGCTCCCCCGTGATTTCCGGCTCCACCACATTTATCTTCTTCCATTGTTACGACAGGTTAAAAGAAGGGTCACCATATGTGGGAGTTATTTATGGAATTCGAATGAGACGACCGATATTTGTGAAATAAAGGGATAGTTTATTAACTAAAACATAAATTATATACAAAATTGTATGTAGTCACTAGTAGTACTTTTGAGTTTTTGGAAAGGACCAATCAGCGTCGAGAGGCTCCATCCGCGGCTCGCGGCCCCGGGTGTGCAGCCACATAAATAGTACGCGCTCGCCGCGACGCTCTCAGTGTTCGACAGGCCGGGCGTCGGTGCAGATATGTTGATGTATGCCACACTATAATACAGTATAATTGTAATTAAAGATTTTCATACTTTAAAAAATGGTCCTATTCACCCAACTTTAAAAAAGCTTTAAGATCACTTAACGAATCGATATGAAATTAAAAGTGTTCTTTATAGTGTTTTTAGATAGTAATTAGTCTCATTAGAAACAAATTTTATATAATCTTAACATTAGGCAACTACCGTATTGAGACGTTTAGTCGTCGTAGAGTCGAATAATAAATTTAAAGACCTTTCCAGAGTTGCAAATTTTACAAGTTGTACTGTATATTATGTGATTTAGTTGTAGTTTTGTTAATCTGTTATTCAATGTGAATGCTGTAGGGCTAGCTCAATTCGTGTGACTAAAAAAATCAGCTGTCTGATTGACTTCAACCCTCTTTGGGAATGCAATGCATTTGAGCAATAAGTTGTCTCTTACAAGGATGCAATGACATGGAGCAATATTACCTATGTAATGTCAGAAATCACTTGCCATAGCATATTCTTTTGTCTTCTATATAATTTGTGATGCGCAAATATTTAGGTGCAAAATAAATACCAACGTTTGTCTTGCTTGTGGTTTTATACTATCATACTTATGTATATAACTGTTTATGGTTCACCAGTTCTATTACAAATGTGTTCACAAATAATATAGAGCGAATGTTGCTCTATATTAGTAGATATTTTTCTCGTGATGACACGATTAAATTACGTCACTTAAATTTTAAATCTTGAGAAAACGTTATAAATTTATGACGCTTATTTATTTCGTTTTCTCAAGATTTCTTCAATTGGGGTCAGATCTGTTGTTCATACCAGTATTTTTATTATGAAAATATGTCTCAACTTACTTCCACTGGGTTCAGTCACTAGATTTTATAAACCGCGAGAAAAGTGAAACATTTGGTACAATCTTCCATCAAATAAAGAAAACAACGTCACGGTAATATACAAAAATGACTGTTCACGCTGTCCAAAATTAATTTGACGTAGATATTGTTACGTTTTAACCTAAATCTATGCTCAAAAAATACAACCTTACTTGTATGCCATATAGTCAAATTTTGAAACCTGACTGTCACCTTTTGGAATTAAAAATTCAAATTAATACCGAAAGTATGCACCCAGGGTGTACTGTGTACTGTGTACATATGTATACGATTATGGCGCTTTTATATCGTGAATTGTGTATTTATTTTTAAACACTTGATCGAAGGTAACAATCTACAGTTCTTTCTTTTAATTTTTACCCCTTGACTATATAGGTACTCTCTAGACACCGTCATGTCTTTATTTCAATGATTAAAAAACAGGCCAATTTTTCAATGCTTGTGTGCGTGACAAATTTGTGTTATCACACGCGTCCTGGCAATTTATGCCCTCAAAATCCGTCAAATTGATAGCTGTGTGTGTGCGCGACCAACTACGAGTCGGTCGCTAAATTTTTTACCCTTTTAGGCTAAAAGAGTCTATCTAGGTTTTATATAATGTAAGTTTTTACCCTAGCATAGAACCAGAGAAAGATTATAATATAAAATATAATATCAGCGCTACTCTAGTTCACGTACAAAAAATCAATCACAGCATTCCACATATTGAATAACCTGAAGTAAAGCTGGTTTCACACGGGAACCTCAATTACGGTGATATTAACGCAAAAAGTGGGCAAATTGAATCAGCTCAACAAATTATAAGCAAATGACTGATACAGTTTGAGGGTGGCACAGTGCAATGCACAGTCATCAATCATATAAGTGAGTTATGAACCTGATAGACATGACAAGAGAACTTTATTTGTTTTTATATAAAAATAAATACTTAGCTTTTTATGAGTGGTAAGGCTAAAAGCGGGTTCATAAGCTGATAGACATGACAACAAAACTTTATTTGTTTTTATATTAAAAAACTTAGCTTCTTATCAATTATCATAATACGCAAAAAATTTATTTAGGTGAAAGGGGGAAAATCAAGCCATCAACTTAGCAAATTCTAATCAAATATTATAAGAGCAATGCACAGGTAGTCAATCATACAGGCACGTTAACAAACAAGTAGACACGACTGATATATTTATTTATGTAGCTTAATAATAACAGTTTGAGGGTGGCACAGTGCAATGCACAGTCATCAATCATACAAGCGGATTAAGAAGTGGACAGACATGGCAACACAATTGTATTTATTTCATTATTTAAAAAATACGTAGCTTCTTGTTAATGATGAAAGAGTGGTATTTAGGCAAAAAACGATAATATTAAACTATCAACTAAGCAAATTATAACCAATTATAAGAGCAATGCACAGTAGTCTATCGTACATAAGCGTTAAAAAACGAGTAGACACAACTGATGATGATTGTTGATGATTTATTTATGTAGTTTTTAAATAATTATCATTGTGATATTAACGCAAAAATCGGGCAAATTGAGTCAGCTCAACAAATTATAAGCAAAAGACCAATACAGTTTGAGGGTGGCACATAACACTGTAGTCAATCATGTTTTCTTTCTCTTTTTCAACTTAGCAACTTAAACGAAAGAATAGAAATCAGAAACGGTAAAAATAGAAATTAGCAAACGGTAAAAATGTAATTACCCGAGTAAGGATTATTTATATGCCATATTGTCCCGTCGTTAATTAATGTTGAATTTTCCTCCTCTACAACATTACTAAGTCTATGAAGATTTTCAATTACCTGTTACACTTTCGAATAATATTCAGAAAGGATCATAAAAGCTTTTACGACGCGCAGATGCTCATAATTCAATGGAATCATGTAAATTATTGAATGGAAATTCTTGTCTTTAATGTATGACTATTTTATGGTCTATTTCAGTTAATGAAGGGCTTTTGACGAGTTCCGTGGCGCAGCGGTCAACACGCCAGCCTGCGACACGGGGGTCCCGGGTTCGATCCCCGGTCAGGTCAAGATGGAAAACGATCTTTTTCATAATGACCTGGGTCTTGGATGTTTATCTATATAAGTATATGTTATAAAATATAGTATCGTTGAGTTAGTACCCTGCGACACAAGTTCACAACTTACTGTGGGGCTAGCTCAATTTGTGTGATATGTCCCTATATATTTATTTATTTGTGCTACTTTGGTAGTAGGCAAAAATTAAACATATGCTTACATAACTTTTTAAAGGTTTAACCTCCTTAACAATAATCTAATCTTCCAATAAACTATGAAAATATGTATTTAACGCATATCTAAATGTTTTACCATCCAGTGCTAGCCCTATAAAACGGATATATCATATAAAAACTTGTGAAGCAATATGGATCCCTTTAAACTATTTAATGAACTAAGTTTACAAATTAAGGAGAAGTAGGAATTTCCGGGGTTCTGTGCTGCCCCCATTTTAAATAAATCTTTTGAAAGAATGCAAAGAATTCATTCAAAATTTTGTTCTGTGCAGTTCTAGATAACAATGTTTTGATCTACTGCTTACAATTTTAAGTGAGGAAATGAATCTTATCATATTTTTATTTTTGTCAAAAACCGGCACTTTTGGCAAAAACGCTTCTTAAAACTTCACATAAAAACGTAAAACTTTTCTTTACATTTTGACAAAAGTGGCTGTTACGCGTTGGTTGGTCCATGTAGTGGAAAATGAATGCATGAATGTATTTATAAACATGTTAGGTATTTGTGTTTATTTATTAAGTATATTTTTCCAAAAGGTACATATGTATATATATAGTCTAACCCCCTATTCATAAAAATTAACAAACGCTTAATAAACCTATTTTAGTTAAAATATGTTTTGTCTTTATCCCACATTCTAATGCGGGACAAAACATATTTTAAGTAAAATAGGTTTAATAATAGATTGTTATTTTTTATGAATAAGGGGGCAAATGTGGACCGTTGTGTGTTGCCCATCATTATTATTATGCAATGACGTCAACGTACAACGTAAAGTAACCCTAATCCAGTTTTCAATAAATTGGATTATATGGCTCGACATAATAATGTTGAGCTTGATCGATGATAGGAGGTTATATTCATTCTAGTCTACAATGTAAGTTGGGTAGTTCATCTCACATGGATCTAAGAATAATCAGGATAAGGCCCTTAGAAACGAAAAAGTGACGCAAATACCAATGCATGCAAACATTTCGCAACACAAGCTTACTCGCTTAGTGATATTAGAAATTCATGCAATTTTTCCTACATTATCCCCTGTTCGAAATTCAAACTATCAAATGTTATATTAAATATATACGGACAAATAAAATAATATATGTACCTATACATTAGTACCTACTTGTGCTGCATACATGTAACGTAAAAAGTTGACATCACTTGTGACTTTTCCGCGCCCAGTCCATATTATTCTTAGGTCCATGCTGAGTATTGCTGAGACTCTGAGGCCTTAAATCACATAGTTTTTAGCAGTTGGTTCCCGGCAGAGTAGAATAAGATCACTCCAAGTCTTCCCGTGGATGTCTTAGAAGGCAACTTAGGGAACACAAGCTAACCAAAGCTTATAAATATCAAAGAGTCCTCTCCAGTCCGTCTGGCCACCGTTGAGAGTTTAGGCCAAGTCATCTGCCTACTTTGGCTAATATATGGCTCTTGTAGACGGAGAGGGTCATGCTCCTGCAGTAGAGACTAAAAGACCTGATGATCAATGTCAGTGCAAGAATGAGTTTGATTAAACTCGCAAGAGAGGTCGCAAGGAAGAGGTTTTATTAAGAGTGTGAGTGATTTGTCCCTATATAAGTGCTGTGGTTTTGTTAAAACACACGGTTTGTTCCTCGCGGCCAAATAAAAATGAATGTCATTTTTGTTTCCTAGTTCCCAGTATTGGTCTCATACGAAAAGTTGTTCATTTCAACGGGCTGATGGCTGATGTGATGGTTTGTTGGACAACCATATTTATCCTAAAATCCTGTATTTATTTGACAATGTGTGAACGTGTTGTGAACGTGATTATTGTGGATTGTACATTGGTGTGTGTCCGTGAATCTGACTCGCACTTGGCCAGTTTTTATTATATTATTTTAAAACTACTGTTAAACTGAAAAAGGTTACTCATTACTACCGATTTATCAATATGTAAACATTGTATTTTCCAAAATAACCTTTAATAATGATAACCCATCTTAAAATGACGCAATTTATTTAACACTAATTGGAACATAAAGTTTAAAAATGGGTCCACCGCCGTAAATGTCAATTATTATGATTGTTTTTATGATTTACAATATTGAATTAATGGTGTCATAAAATTTTAGTGCCTTTAAGTTGACACATCCAACCTCATCGTTTCAAAAGAAAGTCATGGCAAAACTTTGTTTTTGTCTCTTTGCGGTTTTTCAAAATATTATGATATATACAAAATTATTTTTGAAAACACTCTATTATTCTTTCATACAAAATAAATTTAATATTTTATTTCATTCGATTAATAACGAATTCGTACTTATAAAAAAAGTTTATGTTTTTAATAATGTGAACTCCATAAAATGGGTAGAACTACGAGTAAGATTGTATGTTGATTGCGGTTTTAATATATTCTTAAATAAGAACCAAGAATAACACTAAGCATTTTAAAAGTATGATTAGAATAAAAATAAAAATAAAAGTTTAACTATAATAATGCAACCCAAGACCTAACAGAATTATTATTAACAATATTCATCGATATACATATTAAAATTCCGTAAAAAATCTTTATTTTCTTCGACTTTAACAACAAGGTTACAATATTAAAATAATGAATGTAGGTACATATTTCTACCAAATCTTAACAAAAAAATAATCTTGTTAATTAATTTTCATTAATGCAGGAAAGAAAAGCACTTATAGCAAAATCACATCTTTTATTTGTGCAAAAAATCGTCCAGGAAGTCTATTTAGGGCGAAATGCCAGCTCGGTCTACATAAAAATAATTATCCCATACCAATCGCGCTCTTATTGATGTTGTCGACTTGCAACTTCCAACTGAAAGAAGATGAAGGTGATTTTACACTTCTTTCTGTCATTTGGATAGCACACCTCTTAATATTGCTTGAAGGAACGCCATTTTCGGGCCTATCGCATTATGCAACGTCAAAAAGCTTTGACCCAGCAAGTCTGCTGATCTTTAGCCTGATGGGCGGCTGCCAAAATCCAAATCCCAACTAATATTATAAGTATATAAATTCGAAACTCGTTTCAAAGTCAAACTCAAAGATTTTTATTCAAAATTGGATAATTGTATCTCTTTTTGAACGTCATATTTTTTACTTTATTATTTTTAATTTTAATTTAAAATATGCAAAATCGAAAAACTACTAGCGTTTCGTAATAACCACTGGTGAGAAGAATACGCTGAAAGAAACTCAATCCAGACTTGGTCTCTACGTGCCTGAAGGGCTTCGATTACAATATTTTACAAGTATTTATTTATTTCTAATGTTATTTATATTAATTACAATAAATTACAATCAATTAAAATACTGCCACGCATTTTTATCATTTAAATAATCATTAATACAATAATATGCCTTTTTTACTAATTGGTTTTTAACAGCAGTTTTAAACGTATGTAAAGAAGACCCGATATTTCTGCGGGAATTTTATTATAGAAGCGTGCTCCGAGACCCATAAATGAACGCTTAGTTTTCTGCAATCGCAAAGCTGGTGTAGCCAACTTATTTTTATTTCTTGTGTTTCGGTCATGAATGTCACTATTTTTCTCATAAAATGTAAATTATGGTGTACAAACATAATATTCGCAAATATGTACTGAGGAGGTAAGGTTAAAATATTGAAATCTTTAAACAATTCTCTAAGAGATTCTCTAGCACCAAGTTTATATATAGATCTAATAGCTCGTTTCTGCAGGAGAAATATTGTGTTCACTTCTGCAGCGTTACCCCATAGTAAAATTCCATAAGACATAACACTATGAAAGTAACTAAAATATACCAAACGCGCGGTTTCAACATCGGTCAGTTGTCTAATTTTCCTGACAGCATAAGTCGCAGAGCTAAGTTTTCTCGTGCAAAGAATGGCCATAGCGATCCAGCGTGGAAATGCTGCCAGCGTATTGGGTACCTTTGCACGGGAAGCGACCAGTGGTGGGCTATAATTGTTTTATGTGTATTTTTTTTTTATTGACCTGTGTTTATTTTATATTCTTGATATGTGACTTTGTTTTACGAATCCTTAAATACTGGAATAAAATTCGAAAGTGAGTTTGTATATTTGTTTGTTTGTTACCTCTTCAGACTTTATCTACTGAGCCAATCTCCTTTGAAATTTGACATACACACAGTTTAGAGTTTTAAGAAGGACACATTAAGGATCCCGTGGGATTTGCAATGACACAAAAAAAATATACGGCAAAAATATACGCCGATTCAAATATTATTTGTTTCTAAGCTACACAATTCTCAAATATACTAAATAATAAACACTTGGTCTGTTTGTGTATATTTTTCATATTTCAACTCTTGTTCATTGAGGAAAGTGGTTCAGTGTAATCAGTAGAGGTACATTGAAGAATATTGCAAGGTTACAATTTACACGGTAAATTAAAAACCTAACTCTTGATCGTATCACTGTATAGAAATCAGCAGTGATTATTTTTCTTACTAGTATATAAGGTCCTTTATATCAGATTTGGTATTCAAAGATTCACTGCGTTGTCCTTTGGGTAAAGGGTGAATCAAGTTATGGCCAGGGAAGCGTGTAATGAGAGGGTAATTAAAAAATGTCAACGGTCAAATGAATACTACTCGTAAATATTGTATTGAATGAGTGTAATTCACTCCTTTTTCCCTACTGACAAAAGTCAAAGACAAAGAGTTTTTTGTAAAAGTTATATTCTTCTTTCTTATTTTTTTTTCCGTATGTTATTAAGACCCTGTCCAATCTATAGAAGGATGACTCAGCTTGCCGAAATGAACAACTTTTCATATAGCACTAATACTGGAAATTCGAAAAAAAAATCTGTTTTACTAAACTGCTCAGCCGGCTAGACAATTTGTATGAAAATGTTTTTCGAATTTTCAGCAAAATAAATGAAAAAATTAAAAAAAACTATTTTTTGGATCTAACACTGGCGAGAAAATACACCACTGATGATATTCAATCTAAAGTGATGAGGCCTTATAAAAATGCTTTGGTCAATTTGATTTGCATATGATAACCACTTGTTGGGTCCCAACATCCGAAAGATGACCTGGCAAGCCGAGAATGCTATAGCAAGACCAAATTCAACAAAAAAGCTGGAAAATCCTAGAAAAGCCTTTAATGGACCATGGACTGTAATATGTGGTTATTTTTGATGATCATGATTTAACGTCTCAGTTATAGTAAATTTGACGAGTCGAGGAACAAACCAAAAAGCCAGTTTCTTATATGAGAGTCTTTGAGTATTTAATTTCATTTTGTTCTTTGTTTGTCGTCATAGCGTCAATAGATATAATAATTCTATAAAAAATTTCAAATCTCACATATTGTGGTCGAATAGATATAGCCCTGTGAGAGACAATCGGATATTTGAGCCTTAGTATCAGGGTCCCATTTTTACCCTTTACGTACAGATTTATAAAGAGTTTAGGTAAGTATAGTATTAAACTGCAATTTAGCTAGATAGCAAAAGGGATTGCCCATTTCCGGGCGTACCCTTTATATAATGTGTGAGCATGAAATAAAGATTAAATTTATATTGTTTTTAATAGGACATAAAATTCACGCGATAATTCTTTGTGGGCTTCTAATTTTACACTCGTCGGTAATATTATGATCGATTTATTCTGTTCAGTCACATTTGTCCATACTAACTCAATATTGAACTATTGTTTTTATTTATAATCAATTACCCCACAAAATATAAACTTACTATTTGTTTTTTATTGTATTGCAATGATGTACCAAGTGATGTTGTATAGTTTGGATAGTCATTTTTTTATTGGGAGACACATATTACACAGATCAGATAACAGTCTCCTTTCTAAAAGTAAATATTAAGTTTCTTCACAGGCCAATAACTAACATTTAGGCCAGCCTTCCCATGTCGACAAACTATATATATTTTGAAAGCTTTTGCGTTTACGATCCCTTGCTTACCACAAGCCTGGTAGCGGTGCTATTGTAAAGTGTCACAGTAATGTGGTTTATGTCACTGGAGACGACACTCGCTATTATTGGTTCAGGTTGAATGTCCCCAGAAGCGATAGTTATCTTATTCTAAATTATGAGAATTCGTTCATATAAGATGGAGAGGTATCCATCTTAAAATGTTTTTTTTTTTCTCTATTTTTATACATTTTATGTATCTGTTACTAGCAATTTCCCCCGACTTTATCATAATGAGCTTTCTATAGGTGGTATTTAGGAAATCGGTCCTGTTGTTTCGGAGCCTATTCAATGTAAACAATCCAATCTTTCCTATTTATAATCCCATCCTATCCCAATCCCAACTAATATTATAAATGCGAAAGTGAGTTTGTTTGTTTGTTTGTTACGCTTTCACGCCGTATCTACTGAACCGATCGACATGCATGCATGAATTTTGCATACTCATAGGTTACGGTACCGAAAAGGACATAGGCTATATATTGGTAACCTATTACAAACAAGAATTTTTCTCTTCGAATTTTAGTTGTTCGAAAACGGTACAACGACGTTTTAAATGCCAAATGGCTTCTTTGCCATATTTTCTCCTTCTATAACCTTGATAAACATATTTTTCGTCTTTTAGACAAACTGTCGACCGAAAATCGAATCGTGTAATTTTATTTTGATAAATGTTTTGGTATGAATAATTTCATTTTCTAGAAGTATTAAAGATAGAAGTATTTTTTTCCATAGTATTATTTACACAGATTTTCAATAACTCGGTACTTACAGTCGACAAATCGAGATTAGTAGTAAAGTAAATTCGGTTGGAGTGTAGCAAAGGCAGCGCAAGTATGTGGACTTAAAAAATTTTGAACGTAAATTTTTCAGGTTTACATAAGAGGTAAAGAGGCCTATTTTTTACTGTCATAACGGTTAAAACTTCTCAAAGAAGCCACTTTTGTTTTTTTTTTTCAATTTTGCTCTGTGACTCATGGTTTTAAGAAAACTCGTCTCTGGAGGTTAGGAATTATGGTGTTAGAAAGGAACTGGTTAACGAAAACTAGGGGTAGGTTGCGAGGAGCGAAGATGCCAGAAACGAAATTGCCGCGTTATTCTGAAGTGTTTTGTAGCCAAATCCAGCACCGTAGAGAGAAAATGTAAAGAAAAAAAGATGTTTTTTATTTCTTTTAAAAGGACTATATATAAAACAGGTAAGTATATTATACTTACTCTTATGGATTTCATTTATTTATCATTTGAAATGTTGTCTTTTAATAATATGGAAATATTTTTTTTGATAAATAAAACATAGAGCAATAGTGTCTGCGGATAAACGTTGGGTTGCAATACAAAGCATATAGCTTTAAAAAAATAACTATCAAAAATCGGAATTTCAACAATATAGCAATTGTATTTTCGGTAAAATGAAACTATAGAAAATAAAAAATGGCGAAACGTTTTCGGTGTTTTAAAATTCGTACAAAACCTATTCTTGTTTATGATAGGTAACCCTATATATTACGTGGGCGAAGCCGCGGGTAACAGCTAGTATTAATATAAATATTCAATGGTTTATTAGCATAAACAGCTGTTACCCGCGGCTTCACCCGCGTAATTTATATCCTATGTCCGTCTCGGTACCCTAACCTATGTGTATGCAAAATTTCATGATGATTGGTTCAGTGGATTCAGCGTGAAAGCATAACAAACAAACAAACTCACTTTCGCATTTATAATATTAGTTGGGATTGGGATTATAATAGATATCATTAATTTATAAGATTTCTGTGTTTGTTGCAAGCTCAAAAGTTTTAGCACCGATTTATTTATTTTTTCCTACAAAGAGCGAAATTATTAGCGTTTAACATTGGCTATATTTTATTTTCAGAATACTTAGAATCTACACGTGATACTAACAGTCCTTGGGTATAGTTTTCTCTTTCGACACAGACCTTCACTCGATCTTTCATATAACTAAGGTCTTTAATGTTGACAGTAGCACTAAGCGGCTAAGTAAGTTAAGTCGTTGGTCCCAGCAGCCATCTGGTAGTCGTTAAAGGAACCACTCAGAGGCCGAGAGGCGGTTCCGAAGAACTCTGACACCAGGGTGTGCATGGTCAACTGACCGTGTCACCTACTCGAAATGATGATGATGATGATTAGCACTCAGTCTATTAGACTCCATGCATTTGCTACATAAAATTTTGCCAAGAATATATAAGATATTTAATACTTCAGCTTGTATTCTACTTGTGTTTAGTCAGGTAAACATTATGCTCTAGGCACTTAAGGCAATTAAGACACTAGGCACAGTAGCGACGCCTATAATTTTATTCCTAATACTTTACAAATAGAAATAAAGTCAAGAATGTAAATCATATAAGCCTTAGTAAATAGCATGAAGTACTTTTAGAATCATGTTTTATTATTATGAGAATCAGTCATTAAGAGAAAACGTGATTACCGCCAAAAACGGCCGTTTTTGGCGGTAATCTGATTCTCATAATTCTCATTGATTCTGATAATATTAAACATGATTCCAAAAATACTTCAGGTTATTTACTAGTGCTTATATGATTAACATTCTTGAATTTTATTCTATTTGTAAAATATTAGGAATAAAATGATTGGCGTCGCTACTGTGCCTAGTGTGCCCCCTTAGTACTTATATAATAAGCATTAATGTTGATAGCGTTTGTTCGGATTCATAAAGTTTAATACATCTCGTTGGTTATTTTTGCAGTCTATTTATTAATATTTGGATACATGTTTAATTTAATAAATTATTTATTAGATTAAACATGTATCCAAATATCAACATTAAAATACAAATATAATAATAATTTATTAGATTAAACATGTATCCAAATATTAATAAATAGACTGCAAAAATAACCAACAAGATATTTAAACTTTATGAATCCAAACAAACGCTATCTACATAAAAATTCAAATGCATGTGGGAGCGATCAGACATCAATTGATAACGATCTTGATTGCATGATGTGCCTGCAATCTGTCATTTGTCTGCTTTGAGATACTGACTGTCTTGTCAGTATCCTTCATTTTATTTGACCTGGTATCATCAGATCTTTTTTAGTCTTTACTGCAGCAACACGACTCTCTTTGTTCTAAAAAAGCCATATAATATTAGCCAGGGCCGTCAGAGAATTCGGCCTACACTCTTCACGTTAGAGGTATATCTGATGTTTATATGCTTAGTGTATCATCATCATCATCATCAGGTCTTTCTAGTCTCCACTGCAGGAGCACGACCCTCTCTGTACTACCAGAGCCATATACTAGCCTGAGTAGTCAGAGGATTTGGCCTACACTCTCCACGCTGGCCAGACGGGTTGGAGAGGTCTCTTTGATGTTAATAAGCTTTGTTTAGCTTGTGTTTCCTAAGTCGCCTTTTACGACATCCACGGGATTCCTTGGAGTGGCTACTCTGCCGGGAACCACACGGCGTAGTGTAGCGTAGCTCATGCATACACACCAACGCTACACACTAGTGTAGCGTTAGTGTGTATGCATGAGACCAATTATTTATATTATGTTTTTCAAATTTGCCAACGCTAAACAGTAAATGACATGGTAACGTAGTTTAAAACTGTCATTTAATGATGAACGCAGGATCAACAACTTAACGTTAAGCACGAGATATTCTTATTCCCCTTGCGGTCACCTATTACATTGGGAACCTCGCCCAGGGTTGCTCAACATGTGAATTTGCTATCAATGTGGGTCATTAATCTGTGTGGCATTGTATGAGTAAATTTTTCTATTATTATTTATATATATTTCTACTCTTATGGGTCTGACCAAATGGAATGAAAACGCACAGAATTCGTTTTTTTTAACAGAAATAACGTAATCGTTTTTCAATTCCTTCTTCTTTAATACAAACACTTATACGACAATTCCAATTGTTATGAGTCCATACAAATACCAGCAATATTAAAATTCAAATGCATGTGGGAGCGATCAGACATCTGAATTGATAACGATCTCGCTAGATGCGCCTGCAATCTGTCATTTGTCCGCTCTGATCACTGTCCTGTCAATGCTAATGTGCTCTTGAAGTAAGCAATATAAATACATACTAATCTCGTCGTTTTCCTGTACGACAAGGACAGAGCTTATACACCTTTGGTCACGTTTGACGTGTAAGTGGAAAACGAAATCTAATAAAAATTGGCTGCTTGTCGCGTCGTCTTTTGACATAATTATTCACATTGCGCCCATTGCTTCGACTGGTTTTTACGGTCGCTGGAGGATAAGAAGCTAGTACATGCTACCTTTTTTTCTTAATTACCAATGCAGCCTTTATTAAAAAAAAATACGTCTGTAGGCAAGAATAATAATATCCCTAGCCGTTTTCGGCTACGGTGACTGGCAAAGTCCTAAATAAATATAAAATCAGGAACTAGGTTGTCGTGTCCTCATATGGCTTATGTACCCTATCTTCGCTACGAATGTATGTTCGCAATTTGGACACGTCAAAGAACCACCAACGTAGTCTGTAGGCAAGATTTTTACTGAAAGTACCGAGTGATGGAGTATTTATTTTAGAAATGTTTGGTTTTTTTTTTCAGTGCTACCTATCAACTTCGTTCTTTTTATTTCACACGTTGGCATTTTGAAAGACGCTAATTTAAACGCTGAATATTTGATCTTGTTGCTTCTCTTTCTGCCCTAGATAGTACAAGCCCATTGGAGATTAATGGTAAATTTTTAAAGTTATGGTGAGACACACAAACATACCAACATAAACTCGAAAATCAATCCACTCCTTTTTGACAGTCGTGAAAATCCATGAATACTGAAGCACAAAGCTGAGGGTGCATTATAGACTACATTTAGATAAAGACAGGAGGAAGATTTGAAAAGAGTTTTGGAAATACAAGGAAAATTATTTTTGGTCTGAAAACAACCAAGTTGTAAGGAAAAAGATACATATTTCCTAAAAATAAGCAGCCAATTCGTCATCTCATTTCCTGCGAACAGTAACTTTGGCTGTGCCGCTTTTTCTCCTAAATCATTACATTTCACAATCTTGGTATCAAGGTTATTTAGACCAGATTGTCGGCGTGATAGCCATGTACGTGATCCGTGGGTTCCTTCTTTACGTATGTAAAAATTATAAATGATTCTGATTCATGTTATCCAGTATTTAGTGTTAAGTTATCTTATGTTTTTCTGGTTTAGTTTACATAAATTTACTGACTTTTATAAAGAAAAAAATATATATTTCTGTAGAAATTTTCAAAAAACCATTACTTAGGGTCATTCCTGTAATAAACAAAAAAAAAAACTGTACGAAAAGGGTAAGTGCGACATTCTAAGAAAGTAATCTATCAAGAATAGTACTTGTTAGATTTTGTTTATTATTTGAAAGAAAAGTATTGAGAACCTCTTCCAATTAGATTACAAAAATCACATGCCCGCAAATCGTCAATCTTGATGATTCCCAATATTAATTATTCATCTGCACCTGCTAACTAAATTTGGCCGCCATCATCGCAAGTAATTTTTTATTCAATATTCATGAGCAAAAGTTACAACGGAATAATTTAAGGTGTTTTTAACAAAAGCAAAAGCCGACTTCAACCCAATCAAATTTTTTTATAAGCATAAAAGAAAAAACCGGCCAAGTGCGTGTCGGGCCACGCGTAGTGTAGGGTTCCGTAGTTGCGAATTACAACTTTGAGTTCACACTGTTTACACTCGCACCTCACAGTTTCACGACCAAAAACATCTATCAATGAAAATTGTATGAAATTTTACATTTTCCAGTACATTTTATAAGTTGGATGCCTATAACTTTTTAGTTTGCACTTGGTACTCAGCTCTGATAGTTTTCCTTTCAACTTCAGTATATATACTACTGCTGTAATTTTTTTCACGTATCCATATGTAACCGTTTAGCAGATAGAGGGGTGGGGGGACACTTACCTCTAACAAAAATTTTCACTTTAAAACCAAATATATCGGAAACGGATCCCTAAATCAAAAAATGGTGATCTCAACCTCACAATATTTTTAAAGACCTTTTTAACGATACCCCACACGATGGGTAAATAGAAAAAAAAATAATACTCCCCCTCTTTACTTGTATTGTTTAGCTACCCAAAAAAAATTTTTTTTCAAGATTTTTTTCTACCACTTTTTTGCCATGATTAATATACATACCCATACCAAATTACAGCTTTCTAGTACTTATAGTCTCTGAGTAAAACCGCGGACGGACAGACAGACAGACAGACATAGCGAAACTATAAGGGTTCCTAGTTTACTACGGAACCCTAAAAATGGAAATAAGTGTTATCCGAACGGCATACCTGTAAACATTTTTTTGGTTTTTGTGTATTTTTTCAAAAAGCACGTCACATATTTCGATAAAAATTTAATGGGACCATTTGTAAAGTATTACCTATCGAACAAAAAAAGAATTTCTTAAATCGGTCCAGGCGTCTTTGAGAAATCGGGGAACATACATAAAAAAAACCATTACGACGAATTGTAAACCTCCTCCTTTTTTTGAAGTCAGTTAAAAATACAAATGTGTTCTAGTCTCCATTCATAGCTTACACTTGTCAGCTCTTGGCACACACACCTACATGAGTAACTTTAGAACCGCAAACGGAAACGACGCATTTATCAAGCCTTCACACTTTGCTGTTTTTATCTGCGAGTTGACATGGATCTGATAATGATACTGGTAGAAGACAAGATAATACAAAAAGTGGCCAAGCGTGAGTCAGAAACGCCCATAAAGGGTTCCGTAGTAGCAAGTATAGATACCCTAATCCACTAAACATACCATCCAGCCAAAATAGCACTATTATTTTTCGCCAGAACAAACTACTTTGTTTTTCATAGTATTTGTAAAAATGATAAAATTATATTTACGGTATAAAAAAGAAAGATAATGTGACGTTCAAAAATAGATGTGCTAATAGAATTTTTGGCACGTGGCCATAATGGGAACTAAACGCTACAATCAACCAGCCGTCATCTTGTAAAACGTCACTTTTGGAAGATAGCTCGAATTGATGTTTGTTGCGAATATTTCGTGCTTTTAATTCTAATATAAAACAATATTTTGTTGGCTGCTAGTCATAATTACACACAATGCCACACAATTTTTATGTCATCCAAGTGCCAAATGATCCTTGTCGCACTTGTATCTAAATTTGATAAAAGACCGTGACTTTTGACTTTTTTTCGAACTTCGGTTTTGGCGTGTTATTACCTTCCTCTCACAAAATAGGAAGAAGATACTTTTTTTTTTTCAAATCAATATCAAAACGTTTATTCAGAAAATAGGCCTTTGCAGCAGCAGGACTTTTTTTGCGTCAAATAACATTTAAAATGATCTAATTAAATACTGTAAAATTAAACTAGAATAATATATAAAAATAACATTATAAATAATTATGAAAAAATTAACCTAAAACTAAAAACCAAAAAATATGATACAATATCTAATATATATTATTAAAAGGAGTCCCTTTAGGCAAGGTTCCGAAGATACTGGCAGCGTTCCCCCTTTGGATAGCAAGACTAATTCTTTGTCCGAGGTAGCTGCCAGCTCTTCGGTCTCCTGTGACGTCGACTAACCTTTTTGCTATTTCCTTAAAAAGGCTTGTAGCTAGGACCCCACGGACCAAGGGTCTCGACACCGAATGGGACAAAATCATATTCGGAGCCTAGACCCCTGTATTTGTAAGCTTTAGCTTTTTCAGCCGCTTCACAAGCCGCACCAGCTCTGTTGTTGGTTCCATGTAGATGGGAAGGGGCCAGTGTGTCTGAACAGGTTGCATCCCATACCAGCACCCGGCCCATCTTCCATGGAATAAAACTTATACCCTCCGGTCTCTTGCCATCACCTCTTGCAATGCCAGTCGGCTCAAGTAGACTTGGCAATTATAGAAGATACTATGACTAGTATACAACCGAGTAACTGAATGTTTGAATTTGTATTAGAGGCCACAAATTCAAACTCTGTTCTATGCCTAAATTTCCATAAAGGCAGATTTTCGGCAGTGCTTGTACCTACTAGTATATATGTATACTGTGCGTGTAGAGTGCGTGAGCGAGTATACTCGCCTACTTTACTCCTTATATTACCCTCTACGATAAATAAAAATGTACGTGACTCCGGGAACAATAAACATGAACTAGTTTATGTGTCTCCGAGAAGTGAGACAGGAAAAGGACGTCACCTTTGAGTGACTCATACTGACACACTGAGATCTTATTATTTTGTTTTATTACGTATATTTGCTGGTACATGTGTTTGGAATATCAATTTTATGACGGCCTCCATGATGCAGTGGTTAATAAGCCAGCCTGTGACACGGGTGGACCCGGGTTCGATCCCCGGCCATCTCATGATGGAAAACGATCTTTTCCAGATTCACCTGGGTCTTGGATATTTACCTATTTAAAAATCTAATCCTACCCTAATATTATTAATGCGAAAGTGAGTTTGTTCGTTTCTTTGTTACGCTTTCACGCCGAATCTACTGAACCAATCATCATAAAATTTTGCATACACATAAGTTAGGGTACTAAGAAGGACTTAGGCTATATATCACGTGGGCGAAGCCGCGGGTAACAGCTAGTTTTAAATATAGCATTATTGATATAGCACAAGTTCACAACTTACTGTAGCACAATCTGTGTGTATTATTTTATACTCGTACAAACAAGAAACTTCCATAATGAAGATAATCATACCAATAAACCACGGCAACGCCGAATACCAAAGTTAACTGTGAACAGTGATTAACTCGCTAATTACGACGTCAGGTTAACTGTTTAACTTGTTAACAGGCTGGTTAACAGCTGCATAAACAAAAAGTGGCGAGACAGTTTATTAAATGGTGAAATATATAAAATCACTTCCAATTGCTGACCGGGGTTAAGGAAGATTTGTTTTTTTGTTTGCTTGCTTTCGTGTTTCCCTTAACGCCCATTAACACGCTGAGTAATTCCATGACTCGTCCCACATACCTACGGCCCATTTGGGACGAATTGTAGAAAATTAAAATGTACAATATTTTCATTCTGAAACTCGTCCCATTATTTTTTGTATTGAGTTTTAAACCTTATTAATGCTTAGTACAGTTAGTAAGACAAGCCAAATAGCTTTTTTCTTAGGATTGTTAAATTTTGCTGCGGTTTTGTTCATAGATAAATTTAAAAACATTGTATAATCCCTTCAAACTATTGTTTACATTATTCAGTAGATGTAGAAAAAAATCTAAATTGTATTTAGGTTGACATTGAATTATCAATGTTTATTATTTCTACACTAACACTTTTTCAACTGAATGTACCATTTATAAACATGGGACGAATTGCAGAATGAAATTTTATTTAATTTCGATTTTCTGCTATTCGTCCCAAATGGGCCTTAGGCATGTGGGATGAGTTGTGGAATTACTCAACACGCTAAACGTGGGCTTTGGGTTTTATGACCTTGGGACAAAGACGTGATTATTTGTATATTATATTATTTGTCTAGGGTGGAAGTGGCTAACACTAGTATCAGATTTTGCAAGCTGCCTAAAGGTATCTGGACGCGCGGCTTTGTCTATGCTGTCGATATTAACGGTACATGCATCTGGCAACATCGCTTTCGCGCGACCGAGTCTAACTAGTCGCGCAATTAGTTAACTCATCGCTTCAAAGGGTACGCGCGCTGCCGCTCGAGGTTACGCCTAACTCACCGCTGGATTGAGAGCTCACGCTGTTCTCTCGACCAAATACTGACCCGCGCACGTAATTGTGCTAATTGTTCGCAAAACCAAAATATACAGGAAGCCTGCAGCATATTCGGCGTGCCTGTCTTCACCATCATCCCGCATCACCAGTATCTTACATAGCTCAACGACTGCCACCAACGATGACGGCCCGAACCAAAGTCTAGACGACCCTTGAGAAGCAAGGAGGAGCTAGTAGATCTTTTTATTCTATTTGTGGTCACCCATCTAATTCGAGACCGCGCCAGAGGTAGCTTTACATGCGTAAGCGCTTACAGTGATTACGCTACAGATCAGTGTATTCTTATGCCCACTGGGTCATCGAACTCGGAAAAGTATTAGACACATACAAATATACAAATCATGTGACTGCCTTTGACGTCCAGAGGTTGAGGCATGTGCCTAATAGCCAGAAGATCGTGGGTTCATACTTTGTAAAAGTCTAGGAGCATAATGTGTAAAAGGTTTTTTTCAGAATTACCCGATCCATGGCCAGCAGTGGACTTCGAGTGGCTAAAATGATAATGTTGAATTGCAACATGAATCATCAAATTTCTTTAAAAAGCTGCCTTTTTTTTAATACGTCCACAATTCAGCTCATTGGCTCAAAAAGTTTATGGATTCGTCGGTACTGCCTTGAAAGAGATTACACAGCATTCAGTTTATGTAATCCCATCACGGGAAGGAATTTAATATTTAATTTATATAAGTCAAAGTGGATACGTTTCGAAAGATATAGCTCATTTCATACAAGCTCATCAATTTTAATGACCCATACGTTAAACTTGAATGAATCGTCCGATACTGCAATGCAGTTTCCAAACTGTAGTCGATACACAGGCTCTGTGATGCAGTCGTTACCACGCTATCCTGCGACACGAGAGGTCCCTGGTTCAATCCCTGGTGAGGTCATGATGAGAAACGAAATTTTATTCATTGGCTTAGGTCTTGGATGTTTATGGTATGATGAGGATGACGATACGAGCTCCGTGGCGCAGCGGTCAACACGCCTGCCTGCGACACGGATGGTCCCGAGTTCGATCCCCGATCAGGTCAAGATGGAAACTGATCTTTTTCAGATTGACCTGAGTCTAGGATGTTTATCTATATATGTATTTGTTATAAAATATAGTATCGTTGAGTTAGTATTCCATAACACAAATCTTGCTTAAGAACTTATTTTGGGGCTAGCTCAATCTGTGTGATTTGTCCGTATATATTTATTTATTTATTATCTATTTAAGTATCTATTACAAAAAAAATATCGTTGAGTTAGTATCCCACAAGTTTACAACTTACTGTAGTTCCTGGCAGAGTAGAAAAAGCTCACAAATATCAAAGATTTATTTAGTAAGAGAGTGTAAGCAAAATTCTGTGACTGTTCTGGCTGCATGTCATGCTCCTGCAGTAGAGGCTAAAAAGACCTGATGATGATGATGAATAAAGAAGTATATATGAAGAAACTAAATTTGTATGGTTACAAAATTCTGATAACGTTGAGAACCACTGCTGCAATGGTATTGGATTCAGTTCCCAGATAAATAGCTCGATTTATTTTAAAACGGTTAATATAATGTCTGAGGGAGATATTAAGTAATGTATTAACCTTTGGCTGTAAGGTTTCGATTCCGTATTTCAAAGAGTTCAAAGGGACGAGTCAAAAGATCGAACGTGATTTACCCAAAATCCTTCAGTATATATTAGTTGACGGACTGAGTAGTAACTTTGGGCATAGAAAAAGACGAAAAATCTAACAACATATTTACATATTAGGGTTTCAAAGATTTATCTCTGTGAGAGTCGGACGGATACATAACGAAGGCTCAGCAATAGTCTCGTTAGCATTTGGATACGATATCCTAAAAACTGTAATGTAAAATAAAACCCACCGATTGCAGTAGGGTGCTGAGGCTCTTAGAGGTCGTCCCCACGAGCAAGAGAATCGCAGCGATTTATCGCTTTGCGATATGTATATTTCTCATAGAACATACGGCGATTTTGTCGCGGAGATCCGACGACTGGTTACATGCGAACGAACGTCATTATTGTTATTATTATTATTTTTTAGCTTTACTGAAATTGAAATATTATTTGACATTTTATATGAATGTAATAATTTTATATGATCATACTATTTTCTGAAATAATTTATTAGTTCTGTTCTATGTCCATGCAGGGCAGACCACAGTGATACTCTTATTGTTAAATTATAATATCATTTTACACCTGTGTCCGCAATAAGGATATTTTGTATTTGTATTTATTCATCAATCGTATCACCTTGCATACTGGGTATAAGATCTAACATCGTTGTCCCTCAAACCATCAAATCAGTTATTCAAAATGATCAAAAAGCTCAGAACTCGAAAAAAAAGCAACAAAAAAAGTTAAAGTATCGGCTGACTAGAAAATTCATATGGTCCCATTAGGAAAAGTTGTTCATTTTGACAGACTGATTCAGACCATTATCTCTCTTACCATCAGGTTAGAGAGATAATGGTTTTTACCCTAACAACCTGTATATTAATAAAATAAAGATAGAAGCACAGATTCCTCGCGATTCTCTCGCTCGTGGAGATTGTCCTTAAAAATGATACAATCTACTTATTTAAATTGCGGCGATGCTTATACGGATTTGGAGCAATAACTCAGCGTCGTATTAAAAAAATAAATATGTTAATCTGTTACTGCGAGACCATAAATAAGAGATCTTAATTTGGAAGCCAAGTATAAGATGATTTATTGGGAAAATAATGATTTATATCTCATGAGCGTTGCTGATGGATCAGTTTTTGTGTAATTGTACTTAAGATCAAAAGTTATAGGATTATCCAAATGATACGTTTAATCCTTTTTTTAACAATTAGCAAAAGAATAAATAGTTTATGGGATTGTTAGATATGATTTTTCTTTTCGATTTGTAAGCTGTTAATTAAACAATTCAATTATCAGTATTCTTAAACTGCTCTGCTTATTTTATTTGGTTATCATCCTTTAATTCAATTTCAACTTACATGGTTTTCTAAAAGATCCTACCTTTTTCAAAATATTCCCTGGCTAATTTTGTGTTGTCTCATATTGATCTATAAATATATTGTTTTTCTCAAAATATAGTCATTTTGACTCGATAAGAAATGCAACTGAAAAATAAAACGAACCTTAAAAAAAATATTATCAAATCAAAAAGAATCTCTAGTTTTGTTAATTATTGACGAAAAATAGCTTTAAGAATTCCATTTCTTAAATACCACGTACTACGTTTTTGAAATTTATTGACACCAGTTTTCTTGAAAAGGGCTTGAAAAGGGAAGCCGTTTAGTTGTCGCCCTATATGCGGTTTTAAATCGATTTTCGCAACACCTGCGACTGTTATTTACAACTCAACACGGTGTTAATTTTTAATAATTGCACTGTTGCTCTGCAAATCATTTGTTTTGGTGACCACTATGTGTGTGAACATAAACGTCTGGGTGTTTTACTTTTTATAAATATTTAGCACCAACTCTTTTGTTTATTTACTTACGGCTGAACACAGTCCTAATTTTCATTTGGTGACTAGCCGCGAAAAAGATTAATAATAAGAAATATGGGTCAATGTGTTTTTTTATTTACTATTTATAATTGTGTGTTGTGAACAGTTTTATCTAGCAAACCGTATTGGTCATCAAAAAAATAAATCCGTACAAATTGTTCGGTTGGCTTAAAACATTTGTAAAATAAATACAAATATTGTTTATTGCATATTTTTATTTATTACTTCTTAAATTCCCATACGGGATTGCTCCTTTTTCACGTCAGGAATTAGTCAAATAAACATGTATACTAGGCGGAAAAAAATATTCAAGTCAGTGAAACAGAAGTTTAAAAAAAAACTAATGATGCCGTTTTATGAGACGCAGTTATTTATCACGGTTGAAAATAACAAAAGAACTTGGAGTCCAAATGAAAACTAAAAACAAAGATATCAATTTTGTTGAAGAAGATGGTGTTGATCTAAGAATATACAATATTTCTTCACCTTTGAAATCTTTCTCTCTCTCTCTCTTTCTGTCTATTTTCTGCTATTTATGAGCTGGGCTCTTATATGTGTCATTTTGTAGAAAAGAATCACACACAATGTCATTTCTTCCTAAATTCAACAATGGTTTGCCATTCTTTCTCCATTTCATACTCTAGTAATTAATTGAATAGTGTGCAGGTTGTCTCTTCCTTCACAAGAACCATTGTTTGTCAGTATCCACTAACTTGGTTGTTGGAAATGATCATACTGGTGCTGTTAAAACATAAACTTATCAAAGAAAGTGTCGAAGTTCACAGTTATCGCCGTCCCCATTCCGAACAATGACTTTATCTTAATTCAAGGAAGCAGTTTTAAATCTCAAATAGACAGATTTATATTGACAATGTAATTATGCGACGAACATACGTGTACAGACAACAAAAACAAGTAAATTATCATTTTTACATTGTAGCTGTCGGAAGACGCTCTACATAAAACTTGTAGTAGTTGGAGCTTATTATGACCAATCAACTATAGAAATTATTACTTTAAGTTTATTTTGATTCAACCAAAGAAAAGGACCTGAATAGTATGTTCTCGTTATAGGGTTAAATTAAGTAAAATCAACATAAAACTATGAAATAAATAAAACGCGCCTTCATAATAAAGAAATGTGCGAAAATTGATGACTAAGAGTTAGCTAAAAATAGAGTCGAGTGCTGGTATTTGTCTGTATTGATATGGAACACAGTTTTTGTTTATGAAATAATTGAGTGCGTTTGATAACTAATATTGCGATCTTGGTTGGTGGAAAGCACTGATATACGCACATAATATCTATTCGCTATTGCTTTAGAAATCCCTACATTGTATGAGTCCGGAAACGGTGACGTGGCGAGGGAATTTCGTTTCTTAGCGGTTTGCAGAATATTTTTGAGGTATACTAAGAAGATTGCTTATTTTAATCGACTTTCTTGACTGAAAAAGTAAAATTTAAACCAACTACCTTATTTTACTATGAAATAAATATTCAAACGTTTTTAGAAACCTTTCATGTTCGGTCAAAACAAAGAAACGATAGGAACGATATTTAATAGATAAACGATAGGCGAAGATACTATATTGAATCACAAACTTTATCCCTATTGAGGCAGACAAAATGGCAACTCATCGTTTAATAATTTCTAGGTACATCAATTTCGTTCGCACTCTTGAAACAACATTGACATAATTAATGAAAGTTCGAAGTAGCATTAAATATTACTTGTCCAAACTCAACCGAACCCTTCATTGTCATAAGAATTAATGGGCGTAAATCGGGCAAAAAACGTTTTTATTACCCGATATCACCATCATTGACGTACGTAAAACAGCCCAAAGAAGGCGCGGTCGGCGTTTCAGACGCGACTGCAAAAAATTAGTGCGGCAATAAATATTAAACGCTTGATCTGGTTTAAACACTTCCCTGAAACGATTTTGAGTCAATACGTGGGATAGTGACGGGCAGAGTTTAATCGATGTCGATAAATCGATAAATAATGACGAAGAATTAGTCGATTTGTGCGTGGTTAGTTCTGAGAGATTCATTTCAAATTAGTTTGCCTGGTTTAAATAATTCCCGGAAAGATTTTAGTTTAAGCATCATCATCATCAGGTCTTTTTAGTCTCCACTGCAGGAGCTTTCTGCTACTAGAGACATTATTAGCCGGAGCAGTCAGAGGATTTGGCCTACACTCTCCACGCTGTTCAGATGGGTTGGAGAGGTATCTTTGATATGTATAAGTTTTGTTTAGCTTGTGTTCCCTAAGTTGCTTTGAACGACATCCACAGGAAGACTTGTAGTGGTCCTATTCTTTAGAACAAACACAAAATCTCCTAAATCTAAAGAAAGCAATATTATCCGTGGGAAACACAGGATATAATTATTGACGTGGAGGAAATAACAATAAAAACAGCAAATATTAAATAATATTACAGGATATTTCTCAGTATTTTATCGATATCGAGAAACCCCTTCCTAGTTACGAAGTAATCAATTTCCCAAAAAAGCGGTAGAATGAGAGTGCGCCTGTTTCGGTGGCGCGAGCCGCTGCAGCCACGATGCAAAGCATGTGAAAGACACACATAAGTAGTGATGAATAAAATGCTTTTCAAACTGGAAATGTAAATTACAGAAGTCTAGTTTTTTTCACTAAATAACTATTTATTTTGACAAGATTCATGACACATGAATTCAGAATGTAAAATACTCTCTCCATCCATCAGGTCTTTTTTAGTCTCCACTGCAGGAGCACGACCCTCTCTGTAGTACCACAGCAATATATTAGCCAGAGTAGTCAGAGGATTTGGCCTACACTCTCCACGCTGGCCAGACGGGTTGGAGAGCTCAAAATGCTCTCTAAGACAAATCAATTAGAGCACACACGAAAGGTTTGGAACGCCTTTATTTTGGAAGTTTCTATGCTTTCTGACTCCATTTCCAGCTATGTATATTATAAAACATTGTTGTCCAATTTACTTTACTATGTATGTAGGTGAGCCGGGTCGCAAAGGATGAAGCATTTCATTTTCCCGGGGTTATCTATGTCCGCAAAAGCATCACAAACAAATTTTTCTCAAACATGCTCGGAAATGTAGGCATTACTGTAGTAAAAAGAAGACCGGAAGTTTGTAATTCTTGGCTCATTCATCGCATTGCCGGCCTAGGCCAGGAAATAAGTATGAAAATTACTTCCCGGCCGCTGCTCAAAACTTTTTAATTAATCTATGTAACGTAAATTATGTCACTTGTCATACAGCCAGTTTACTACCACTGCATTTTTAAAAAATGCATATAATACGTGAATATAACTACAATTTCATTAAAATATCGATATGTGATCATACGAAAATATGCTTAATTTTCGTTGCGAGAGAAGAAAACAATAATCTATGATCTATTAAATTTTTTGTGAAAAATATGACTGGGCTCTATGGGCATTGTTTCCTTTGCTGGAATTGACAACTGAAAATAAAAAAATTAAAAACTCGGGAGATCTGTTATTTTCACTATACCCGTAGTGATTAACGCCACTGCCGAAAAACTGCCTTTACGGATTTTAGGGCATAGAACACACGTCAATTGACTTTGAATTTATGGCCCCCCATAGAAACTCAAAAGGAATTGTATGGCATTTTTTTCATTTTCACCCTCACTCCATTATTTGTCTATGATCCTTATTGCCTAGAGAAAACATATGGCAGTCGGTCGTCTGATACTAGTAATAGTATCTTCTTCGTAGTTTGTGATTAACGCTTTGCAGTAATTGATTGACATTGATTGTTTTCGGTAAATATGTGCAAAGTTGGTTATTTATTCGAAATGAAACGGTTCAAAATGAGTTTTAGTGATGAAAGCAACACTGCAATGGATTTTAAGTACCTACTTCGCCTAATTTGAAATTTGAAAGTGGAAAAATTACTACCGGCAAATACCTAGTAAGGGGAAATATTTAAGGCATGTAAGTTTATGTGTAACTTTAAGTTAAATTTCCGGCTTGGATTTAGAATCGTGCGCCCCGATTGCGACTGAGGGCAGAAAAGAAGTTAGGTTCAGGTTATTTTTTTTTTATGACCACCCAGAACGACTTAGGGCAGAAAAGAAGTTAGATTCAGGCTGGTTCAGGTTATTTTTTTATGACCACCCGGAACGACTGAGGGCAGAAAAGCACACGGGCGCACGATTCTAAATTTCAACCAAATTTCCTCACATTTATTGAGAAAATCTCTATACTTTCCTCGGCGGGAAAGGGATTGCCGGACTCGTAACTATTGTCAAGGCCTCGCTGACGCTCGGCCTTGAAAACTATACTCGTCCGGCAATCCCTTACTTCCCGGCCTCTGCAGTAATGTACTATAAAAAAACTAACCAAGTAGTAAGCTCACTTTTCCATTTTAGTTAGGATACATGCAGTTATATGTTTAGGCAATATATTAACAGCCCAGCCATCGACTTGACACATAGTCTTCTTGTAGATTCTATAACAAAATATAATATTACAGCTTTTAAAATTTATCTAAGTATCATCCAGATACTAAAATATTATTGTATTTAAATGAATACAAAAATAAACATCTACCGTTTTACTACAAAACGAGGACTAACTTTAATACCTGGTTTAAACCATTATCCGACCAAAATAGGTCACGACTTTTTAAATGAGGGGTTTTCAAAGTGACATTTAAGAAAAAACAATGATAACTATTTTCATCACTAGATGGCGTGAATGCAAGTCAAGTGTCAAATGAGGCCATAGTTAAAAAGAAAGTCACTATAAAATTTTGTCATCCATGGCACTGACACTTGCCTTTTTATCAACGCCATCTTGCGAACTCAAAGTTTTTTGTTTTTTAATTTCACTCTGAAAACTCCTCATTGACGTGCGGTCAAATGTTTGTTGTTCAATTTGTTTTGGGCGGATAATAGTTTAAAGCAGGTACTAAAGTTAATCCTCGTTTTATAATAAGTCGGATTGAGTTTAAATTATCAAAAGTATCATAAATCAAACAATGTGCTCTCACCAACCCGTCTACCAAGCGAAGCGAATTAGGCAAACAATGATGGAAATCCTTGGGGGATGCCAACGTCCATGTACTATCATCATCAAAAATTAAAATTGGATCTTTATCGCCTTAACTACCTGTGTACTAGTTTTTGACAAATCTTCTTTATCTATCTTGACATTTTAAAATCTTGTTTTAATGTCGTTTTTAAAAAATCAGCACTTATTTGATTAATATTTATTTTGCAAGAAAATAAATATTAAACAAATGCAAAATTGCAATACAACCTGCAGTAACGAAAATTGCCGAAATTCCCGCAAATATTTCGAGAAATTAATCGAATTTAATAATATACGAGTATTATGCCTTTTTCTTTTAAATATCGGAACTTTTATTGATTAATATTTATTTTGCAAGACTATACAATCCAACCTGCAGTAGCGAAAATTACCGAAATCCACGCAAATGTTCCGAGAAATTGATCGAATTCAATTTACGATCGCCTCGCTGTGATAATTGGCTTTTCGGAAACTTGGCGAAGAAAGACTCGGCCAAGTGTGAGTTGGACTCGCTTTTTAGATGGCTCCGTACCAACTCTAAAGGTTAATTTTGAAAAAAAAAGACTGTACCATTAATTGTTAGTCAAGGTTAAAACATTTTGTGAAAATCTCAATGTATATGACAGATTTTATACACACAGTTATCTATTTATTATTATCATTACTTAATAATTATAACTTGATATCATCACTATTTCTTATCATCATCACTAATTTGTAACATTTTTTCTTATAATTGTTTCATAAAAGTTTTTGGCCTTCCCGGTAACATTTTTCCGTCTATTTTTACTTCTATAAGGTTTTTAGCCAAGCCGTTCTTACTACTTATAGAGTAGTTAACTGAAGAGAAGAAGAGAGAATGTGCCGAAAGAAAGAAAGAAATGGAAAAAGCTTCACCGGCAAGAATCCCCAGCGCCTTAATGTTGATTTGTGTTTTTTCCACGTTCCATATTTTTTTCAAAATAACTTTCCATATTTTGACAAAATACTAGTTATTTTGACAGAATATGGAAAGTTATTTTTATAACTATGAATGAAAGGGAACAAAAGGTTTTTACTTCGATCTTCCTGGTGCAGAACCCTAAAAAAAAAGAAAAAAGAAAAACAGCAAATTGCCGGCCGTGTGTAATGCGACTTTATCAGCAATCTCCATTGAATTATTTGCCAGCCCTAAAATGTTAGCTTAATTATTATTGGTAGCTTCTACCTGTGGCTTCGCTTGCTGAGAGAAACAAAAAATTTTATTTTAAAAAATCACAGATCTTCTTTCAATAGGCAACTAGTACAACTACCCGCAATTACGGGTATGGTATTTGATATATCATGTGGAGGCTTTATTTGCGTGACGTATAACCATACTTACTTATTTATTTATTACCCGACTGCCACCGAGAAGGAGGGCTATCTTTTTCGCGCGGATGTTTGTATGTCTGTTCCACAGTTGCCTCCTGTAGCTTGAATTTGACTGATTTGATATGTGACATGTCATTAGGTTCGTACTCTTCCCCTGGGTGTCATCAGGAAAACAATATGACGGCCTACTGTATAAAGGCTTTTAAACCTGTTAGGTATACAGTGAAATAGTCGCTTTTAACTCGCTCAATAAGAAAATTGGGGTATGGTAGGAATATTTGAAGAATTATTCTCAAATTTAAGGAATTATGCCAATAGAATCACTCCAGCTGTTTTCGAGTTTTAAATCCTACTTTCTTTAATATTCCTATATATACTTAGTGGTATACTTAATAGCTTAACTGGTATTTGCTATATACTTTATATAGATATTTGCCGTCCACTTTACAGTCCAATTAGTGCATCGCAGGCACAAACGGGTAACTAGAAGAGCATATAATAAAGCTATAACCGTATACCTAGCAACACCAGTAGCGAGGCATTAATCACGATTACTGAGTGCAGCTCCTGGACCCCCGGTAGCTAGCAAAGACTATCAATTAAAATAGAAAACCTTACCACGTTTGTTAAGTACCTACACCTCTACTTCTCGTCGAGTCGTAATGACATCATCTAATTTTTGTCTTTACTAGTAATTTATTATTATTACTACACCATTAAAGTGTGACATTTGAGTACGTAACATTTTACATAACATGGTTTTGACACAAACCCTATATTTTTACTACGCTTTCTCAATCTCACATAACACTTTTGTATTGACCTAGTAAATTTTCTTTTGAAAGTCTTTCGGTCAATTTTGGTTGAAAAGTGAATTAGAAATGAGGAGTATTGTCCTGCCTCATTTATATTGTTAAAATCGATCAAGAGGGATAAGCCTTGTTATTTAAATGTACCTATCTGTTTTTGCTTTCGTCGAGAGAAAATCAGTTATAATAGATTTTTCTGCACCAGTGTTGCTTCCATTGCTGAAGAAAACAGTTAAAACATTATAGCTATATTTTCCTATATAGAAAACAATGCCATTAAATGTCTCTTCTGCGAGCGTCTCTTTTTATAATCTATGCGCATTATTACACTAATAATATATGAGACGATTCATCTCTCGAATAAATGCCGCGTAATATTTTACGACCATTGTATTGACTTCCGGTCGCGATCCTGCACTTTTGTCATTATTATGGTTAAGGTGCGGTTTCTTGGGGGTAATAATGAATAAACCGGCCAAGTGCGTGTCGGGCCACGCGCAGAGTAGGGTTCCGTAGTTGCGAATGACAACTTTGAGTTCACACTATTCACACTCGCACCTTACAGTTTAACGACCAAAAACATCTAACAATGAAAATAGTATGAAATTTTACAGTTTATAAGTTGGTTGCCTATAACTTTTTAGTTTGTACTTACTACTCAGCTCTGATAGTTTTCCTTTCAACTTCAGTATATATGCTACTGCTGTAATTTTTTTTCACGTATCTATATATAACCGTTTAGCAGATAAAGGGGGGGGACACTTACCTCTAACAAAAATTCGCACTTTAAAACCAAATATTTCGGAAACGGAGCTCTTAATCAAAAAATGGTGTTCACAACCTCACAATATTTTTGAAAGACCTATTTAACGATACCCCACACAATAGGTAAATAGAGAAAAAAAAATTACTCCCTCACTTTACTTGTATGGGAGCTACCCTAAAAAAAAATTTTTTTCAAGATTTTATTCTACCACTTTTTTGCCATGATTAATATACATACCCATACCAAATTACAGCTTTCTAGTACTTATAGTCTCTGCGTAAAACCGCGGACGGACAGACGGACAGACAGACAGACAGACAGACAGACAGACAGACATGGCGAAACTATAAGGGTTCCTTGTTTACTACGGAACCCTAAAAAGGGTTAAAATTACAGCAGTAATATTTTAAACAAAATTGAAATTACGAATTACCTAATGAAATCAAAAATTCTTTTAAGACAGCTTAAAAGATTTTGGCTTCCATTAGGTATGTTGATAGTATGAAAATGGCGATGATGAATTCTACAACAGCAGATCGAAAACTGGAGTAATACTATTCTCAATATTGGAATGAAGGATGTACTTAACGAATGATAAAAACAAACAAATTAAAACAGTAGAAGAATGTATTATACAGAAGTTGAAAACCAGAAGAAGTAACGATACCAAACAGTGCAATTGGAGAGAATACAAAATAAGTTTACCTGGTACCTTTACATGAGACTATATGGAGTTTATCCTTTTTATCCTCTGATGTATCCTACCTTATTCGTATTGGGTATGGTAGGATACATGGAGTTAAATGTGCGCCGAGACTTTGCATTGTACATATTAAGTTGATACGCGGAAGAAGTCACAATCCGAATTGTCTCAGTTTGGTGACGCTGTGTGTTCCGGACGGTTACACGGGCCGCCAGCGCCGCCGTCCGCCGCTGCTGGCCGTGCCATTCGCCCGCACCGAGCTGCAGCGCCAGGCACCTCTGACGCGAACACTGCGCCATCTTAATAAAGTATCGGAGAGAATAGATCTATTCTCTTGTTCTCTGAGTGATTTCACAATAACGTCTTTAAATGTTTTATGTTATAATAAATAGATCATAGAAATGCTACCCTATTGAATTGGAAGTTCTGTAATGATAGGCTAAGCTTTTGAATAAATAAATAAATAAAAATTTTATTGTCATACAAGCGTAAAGTCAAAAATAATTCGTGAAGTCACAGTTCCATTAAGAAAAAAAAATATAACATTTACAAGAAGATCATTCTGTTTATTTCGTACATTTTGCTTATTTTCATGCGAACCCAACTTCAACCACTTGCTGCATCTGCCGCTTGCATTTGCATCTGTCGCCCCATTCGGCACAGCACCTTTACTTTATCATAACCAGATGAGATATGGGCGTTGTATGTTATGAATTTTGTATAATTTAGCTGTGGGAACGTCAGTTTCTAGATTTAGTGCACTTTCCATTTACCTACACCACTTATGATTTACACCTACTTGCATAAACCCTAATTTATGGACTGATTATAATTTTATGGTACGATTTCAATAGGTTAGATCTAGTGTAATTCTAATTTAAGTAAAGGTAGCCTTTATTGGCAGAGCCATTGTTGGTTTAGAATATTGGATTCTGCTTAACTTAAGTAATTGCTGAAATGAAATTTTATTCATATTTGGATACCTTTTTGAAGGCATTATTTTTTTTTATTTGCGAAATTAACAAACCATAGCGTTTCATATAATAAATATATACTTATATACGGACAAATTACACAGATTGAGTTAGCCCCAAAGTAAGTTCGAGACTTGTGTTATAGAATACCAACTCAACGATACTATTTTTCATTACAAATACATAACATTATAGGCAATCATTCAAGACCCAATCTCAAAAGATCTGTAAAAGATCATTTTTCACATTGGCATGACCAGAGATTGTACCCGGGACCAACCGTGTCGCAGACTGGCGAGTTGATCGCTGCGCCACGGAGTTCGTCAATTCACTAATGAGAAAACGTCGAAAGAAACACTAGATTCTCACTCTAGATTTTATAAACAGCAAACTGATCAAACTTTTAGGTCATCATCCTTACAGTCCTGATTTATCACCGCAAAAAGTTTACATTCACAAAAAAAAGAAAATCGTTCAAGGAACTGTTTTCATCAGCAGAAGATATACATCTTCTGGTGATGGCTGCATTTGAGAAGGCGGTCAAAGAATCTGATACGGACTGAAAATGTGTTTAGAAAATCGGTTTAGATGTATGAAATTTATGATCACAATCACTGTTATGTTCACTACGGGACTTACCGCGATTATTTTTGAGTTCCATCTGATATTTCAAAATATCCCTTAAATGTCCCGTAGTGAACATAATTTGTATAAAATTGTTTAAAGACATTAATAGAGAGTTTTTTGATGAGATATAAATAATAACCTTTATGAGTGCCCCAAGCAAATATTGCAATAGCCGCTTACAAACTGCAGTAAATATTTCGTAAATAATGTTGATACATACACATAAAACTGAACAAATACATGGACCTATACACAAATACCTATCACACTCACTTACTTACCTGCACAAAATTGAAATGTAATGAAAAAATGAGAGGTTTTAATTTTGCGCGATGCACCAAGCAAAATAAGCAATAATCCTACGATGAACATATTTATCAAACTATCGTTAGCTTATCAGTAAACACCTTTAAACCAAGTATATACCCAAGTACAATATACTCACACTTTAGTAAAAAAAAATTATGTTTATACGTTTCTATATACATATGTATGGAATTGTATTGTTTTAACTATGCAGTCTAAAATAAACAATTTCATTTCATTTTCATTTATAAGTAATAATAAATAAAATAATTAAACTTTCACGTTTGAACATGTGATTGAAAACGCATAGGATTGGCTGAAGCAAAAGTGACGTCACCTGTTTGTAAATAGTAAATGTTAGTCAAAGTTGGATTTGACAGTTACAACAGGAGATGTCATATCAACACGTGCTGGCGTGTAGCGTTTTGCCGGTTTTATTATTTATTCAAACTTTATTGCTGATTCGCAAGGAAAGTACTTAAACTATGTAACTTACAAAGAATCGACCAGATTGCTAATGTATTATGCTATTATGAACAATAATGCAAACCTGACTCAGTGACATAATCAATCAAAAAAACGTAATCAATCAAAAATCTCACGTAACGTAGTCGAAACTACTCTGTATCTAATTCCTTTCATAATATCAGTTAGCATTAGTACAAGATTTTAAGAAATTAAACCCCTAAGGGGTTGAAACAGGGGGTGAAGTGAAGAAAAGAAAAAATTGCTAGTTTGACTTTTTTTTCAAAAACGTGTTAAGCACTTAATTGTTTTTGCATCACATGTTACTGGAAATTCATTAATTGGTTTAATGAATCTACATTCCAACAAATCCATAACTCACAGAACTAGACCAACAATATAGATCATAACGGGTCTATCCAAAGCTACAATTAACTGCTAATTAATAACCACGGATCTATGATTAACCGAGAACAGTTCTCACGTTAAATACATAATTGATATAATTAATTTGTATACGAACTGTTTTGTGTTATCAAGATCTGTGTTCGCTGAAGTATGGTGAAGGCATTACTATTATAAACTACTAGCTGTTACCCGTGGCTTCGCCCGCGTAATATATAGCCTATGTCCTTCTCGGTACCCTTACCTATGTGTATGCAAAATTTCATGATGATCTGTTCAGTAGATTCGGCGTGAAAGCGTAACAAACAAACAAATAAACAAACAAACTCACATTCGCATTTATAATATTAGTTGGGATGGGATAGGCAACGAGCTCCGAGGCGCAGCGGTCATCACGCCTGCCTGCGACACGGATGGTCCCGGGTTCGATTCCCGGTCAGGTCAAGATGGAAAACGATCTTTTTCAGATTGACCTGGGTCTTAGATGTTTATCTATATATGTATTTGTTATAAAATATTCTATCGTTGAGTTAGTATCCCATAACACAAGTCTTTCATAAGAACTTACTTTGTGGCTAGCTCAATCTGTGTGATTTTTCCGTATATATTTATAGGCAACGGTGTTAAATAATTAAGATAACCTATCCCAGGGATTTCATACTCAACTGCCTGTCCGGTGGTTGCACGCATGGCATCAGGTACGCGCGCTCGGCCTCCCCGAGCTGCTACTTTCTTACCCCAATCCTTCCGAGCAAGTAGCATCCCATATACCCTATCCCGCTCCCCCAGTCCAACAAATTCCTACCCTTTCCCCGCTTAAAAAACCGTTTCAATGGGCAGCAGCATCGGAACCGAGATAAGCCAAGCAAACTGCGCTCACCAACCCGTCTGCCAAGCGTGGTGAGTATGGCAAAAACCCCCTATGAAATCCTTAGGGGAGGCCTATGTCCAGCAGTGGACTTCTTGTGGCTGAGATGATGATGATGATGAACCTATCCCATCATCATTAGGTACTATTATAAAATAGTCAACGGTGTTAATTAATTTAGATAGAAAACCTATTAAGAAGAAGTGCCTACACTGCTAGAATTAGGCCTCCTCCAAGGATTTCCATCTTTGAGGAGTTTTGCCATTCCTACTCACCATGCTTGGCAGACGCATTGGTGAGCACGGTTTAATTAGCTTATTTATAGCCAGGAAAGGGTAGGGTTTTAATATACTAGGGGAACGACGTCAAGGTATTTGGGATGTTACTTACTCGGATGGATTGAGAATGAGAAAGTAGCTGCTCGGGAAGCCGGGTGCACGTATACCCGAGACCATAACTGCAATCACCGGACGAGTTGAGGAAGATACTGCTAGCCCTAACCTATCCTCGATTTATCCATATGTTTCTCTGCGTACGAGTACCAATCTTACTACCAGTAATGCGTACGTTTTAAGTAGCATCAAAAACTCTACGCTAAAAATCTCATTTAATTATTTGTTCTTTTTTAAACTTTCGCGCTTTAAACGTGCTTTTAATACAACATTATACTAATTATGTATATATAATTATGATGCAAATGTTGGTGGCATTGAAGCGTATTTAATGCGTCGTCAGCTTCGGTGGTGTGGTCACGTAGCACGAATGGCAAAGGAGAGAGTGGCGAAGCGCATCTTCTACTCTAAACTGGAGGAGGGCAAGCGAAAGCATGGCGGACAACTCCTCCGTTACAAAGATGTCCAAAAGCGACACATGAAGAGATGCAATATAGAGCCCTCGCAATGGGAAGGTTTGGCCAGATTGGCGCAGGATGGTGAATATAGCCAAGTACGCGAGTTCGAGGATCAGCGTAAAGCTGACCACGATTCTAAACGCAACCAAGTAAAGGCCCGCCTACCTGCTACCATAACCTATAATTATGAAGACGGTGTACTTACGTGCCCACAATATGCACGAGGTTTCGCCGCAAAAATAGGCTTTATAAGCCATTTGCGAGCGCACGATCGCCAAAACACCGGCTAGGAGTCGAAGAGGTCGCCATGGCCGAAATCGGTCGGACAGATCAATATAATTATGATGGAAGGCGTCCCAGAGGAAAGCCAAGGATTAGATGGAAGGATGACTTATGTGCGTTTGACAAGGAGTGGCGGGTTACGGCGCTGGATAGGACAAGGTGGAAAACGGAGGGGGAGGCTTTTGCCCAGCAGTGGGACATAAATAGCTAATAAAAATGTATATAAACAGGACAAAACAGGCGGAAACAATTAAATAGAAAGTTCGTGTTAACTCCTGTTTATATACCTACGTAATCATCGTTTTATTTATGTTCAAAAAGTATGTATTTTCAATTCCAAATATTACAATCCTACAGGCAAAGAACATCCTCGTGATAGTAAATAACGGCCGTTTTAAAATCCCACGGAGTGATTGGATATTTCGCATGTGAAGAGTTTTAACATGTTAAAACTTTTAGTGTGGTACGATTACGATTTCTCGATAATCGTAAAGATTTACTATCCGACTACAGAGAGAGGTAGCCACGACGAGTAAAAACATAATGTTTTTATTTTTATTAATGTGATCAGTTTAATATTATACTTACTAGCTTTTGCCCGCGACTTCGTCCGCGTTGATTTCGGTTATATTTCACCCGTTTTCGACCTTTTAGGGGTTGAATTCTGAAAGAGCCTGAAACACTTTGTTACTCATTAATTGATAGGAGTACCTACTTTAGTCTACTAGTAATGACTAGTCGCGACACATACTTATTTTGTAAATATGAAAAACAGGCAACACTCTAAATGTCAATTTACTCCGTGGGATTTTAAAACGAACTTTCTATTCCAGATATTGTAGGGGAGCCTGGGATGCTAAATTTGCAGTTACTAAAGAACATTAGGTGGTAGGAATAAAAAAAAAGCTTATACCTATAAAGCTTTTGAGTCAAATAGCGTTTTTAGATTTGAAACAAAAATATTACTCACTATATTGGTCTACATGTCAAAACCAAAATCAGTTATCTCATATAGGCAAAATCTCAAGAAGTTTTTAGTTAATGAACAAAGTAGTACAAGCAGCTGAACTGTGCTATTTAAAATTACTTACCAAACACTATAATAAGTAAAAAAAATTGTGTCTAAAACTGAAGAAGGATTGTGTGTGTGTATAGCATAAAATTTTTGATCTCTTAACTATAAATGTTCATGTGACGCAGTGTCAAATCTCTCGCCCAACTGGCATCCCTGAAAACCAGCGTCATGGTGGCATACCTGCCATGGCATCACAGCTGAGGGAAACCATTTTGGTGACATATTCCGTCAAGCTGTCGTTGTTTTAATTGTTTTGTATTTTTATATGCACCAAATAAACATTTTCTATTCTATTCTATTCTATTTTCTAATAGGAGACGTATGAAATGATATGTGATATTTTGAAAATTCAGCGCACTCTGATTACGTTAACGGATTGTAAGAGCATGAAACAGCTAAAATATTAACACGAAATGTACTATAACAAAACAATACTCTATATTTGAAGGCGGCGCAGGTAAAATAAATCAATGAGCAAGCGTAGGTGGTCAACAGTGAGTTCAAAACCAAATAGATTATTTAGTCCTTAAAAAATTCCTACTAGAAAAAGCTTTAAGAGATGGTAGGTACCTAATGACAAAGGGCATTGGGTAAAAGTGGCCTGATTTTCAAAATTTGCGACCACCGTTCAAAGTTTACTCATTCGAAAGATCATATTAAGATGTTTATTTTCATCTATGGCCGTTTCTGTCTACAGTGTATCGGAGCCGAGATATCGGCATTCATAATTAAAAAATAAATTACAATAATGTCGTCTAGATAGACAAAACAGGATCTTTATTTTATTATTTTTTCGTGTAAATATTACTTGATTCTATGATTTATATTATTTATATATAAAATAAAAACAGTTACAGTGGGGTATGCGACATTCATAATTAATACAACAAACATTAATATCACAGAACTATATCAAGATAGAAGAAAAATGCTCGTCGATTTGTATCGACACCGAGCGTGTAACATTTTGCGTAGGTATTTTGACGTCACGAGTTAAATTTAGTGATGGGAAATATAAGCCGCGTGAAAACGATTTTAAGCCATCGATTAAAAAACGAAATACCGATAATACCTTAGAATATCGCCCTCGTCCCGCCCCACCCGCGGTACCAACAAAATATGGAAGCGGGAGGTTGTGTATGCGCTGCGCAGCGAAGTCTAAAATATCGATCCACATATTTGTAGTGAAAAGAATTAAGTACACTTTACTTTATTCGTGTTACCCAAACAATTTCTTCGAATCTAATTAATTACGATATCGACGACCTCTGTGGCGCAGTGGTACCTAAAGCACATTTAAACCGCCCGGGTTCGATTCCCCGTCAAGTTAATAAGGAAAACATAAAATTTTGTTAACTTTGAATTGATGTTAATCTATATAAGTAGGTAAGTTTGGAATCAGCTATCAATAACTTTTTTTCTTTAGTACTACATATATAGTACATATCTATTTCTAACAGTTTATGTAGTAGTAGATTTTCCCCTTTATACCTATTTATTTTTACCTGATTGTCACTCAATTATTTACGCAAATTATTCCAGGTTAATTTATTAATCGATTAAAAATATCGATAAGCAAACTTTATTTCACCAACAGACAAACTGATAATTACTTAATCTAATCGGTAACCTATCACAAACAAGATTTTTTCTCTTCGAATTGTAGATGGCCGAAAACGGTACGACGTAGTTTTAAATTCCAAATGGCTTCCTTACCATATTTTCTACTTCTATAAACTTAATAAACATATTTTTCATCTTTTAGAACAATCTTTTTCAACAACCTCCGTGGTCCAGTGGTTAAGGTGTTTGCCTTGTTGACCCGGGGATCGTGGTTCGATACCTACGGGAAGCATACTTTGTTAAGTTGTTTCCAGTTTGGTTAGGTAGGACATTGCAGGCATGAATCACCTGATTGTCTGATAAGAGATGATTCCGGTGCTGAAGGCACGATAAGCCGTTGGTCCCGGCAGCCATCTGGTAGTCGTTAAAGGAACCATGTCAGAGGCCGAGAGGCGGTTCCGAAGAACTCTGACACCAGGATGTGCATGGTCGACTGACCGTGTCACCTACACGGAATAATGATGATCTTTTAGAAAAACTGTCGACCGGAAATCAAAACATTTAATTTTATTTTGATATATGTTTTGGTAAGAATAATTTCCTTTTCTAGAAATATTAAAGATAGAAGTAACTTTCTCCATATTATTATTCACACCGATTTTCAATAACTACTTACAGTCGACAAATCGAGATTAGTAGTAAAAGAAATATTATTGGAGTGTAGCAAAGGCTACACAAATTTTGTAATATTAACATAGGGTTGCAATACAAAGCATAAAGCTTCCAAAAAATAACTATTAAAAACCGGAATTTCAACAATATAGCAATTGGATTTTCGGTCAAATGGAACTATAGAAAATAAAAAAATTACAAAACATTTTCGGTGCTTTAAAATTCGTACATAACCTACTCTTGTTTGTGATAGGTAACCATCAAAACATCTGTTTATCTGTCGGCAGACTAACTGATAATTACCTAAACTAATTATCAGATTAGCTGAAGGAAGTATCTTAAACTAATTCAGCTGAAATTCCAATCACCTAATGCCAGGAGTATCATCTTATGAGGGAACTAGGTTATTTAGGTAAAGGAGTGGAGTGGAATAGGGTAAAGCAGAGTTCGATACTTTGCATAGTTAATTAAAGAGGGAAAGGGAGTGGAGTGTGCGACAATTAAGAAACAAAATAAATAATAAGAATAAATTAAAACCATTTTTAAAAACAAGCTTTTATTAGAAAACCATAAAAAGAAAAAAAATTACCTAGATTTATGTATTTTTACCTTTACGTATTTGTACCTTTTCATCATTTGACATTATCACTACATCAATAGTCGGATAAGCTGTGCTAATTATTCGTCGTTTCTTTGATGGGGCAGTATAAGCGTCTTCGTGGAAATGTTTAGAACAAATCCGGCTGTTTTTTGTAGGAAACCATATTTTACGGCCTGTTGCTTCAATCCACTTATTTTAGTCATTTAGATATGAGGAAAACTGAAAAAGTTAAATTATATAACCTATAAAATCAGTGTTTAGTGTCGAGTAAGAAAATTGCAGTGCACATCACTATTCTTGTTTTTGACAGACAAACTGATAAATTGACCTTGGACGCAACTCAACAATTTGAATAGCTTACTTTTACATTGCTGGTTTTCAATAGATCTCAAGTCTGGCTCATAAATTAAACGCGCAATGGAAAACTAGCATTCGATATATAATCGCTCTTTTTTATTTTGGTAAAAGTAATACGGAGCAACAAAATAAACGTTTTTTTAAATATTTACGGATATTTTAGAATAAATAGTACTAACCAATGAAAGGAAATACCTTGATCTCCAGCTCCACCTTTATTGGTGTTGTTTGTACAGTTAATTACCGAACTACGAGTCATTTTGTTTCTAGAACTTGACGACGCACGCGGACTGCGGTCGCTCACCGACTGAGCTTCGCGCCGAACATTTGAGCCATTGAGGCTTATTTTTTCCACGCGAGGTACATACACTTCTTCCTTCTATCTTGATATAGTTCTGTGATTAATATATTATTTTTATTACGCAGAATTTGATGATATCCTACTTCAGGCACTCATGCATGTGTACTTATATATTTTTACGAAAAAATTGTTTCATATGGCATAAAATGACACGGAAGACATGATAAGTCTCACACACAGATTTTTTAAGCCATTCGAAGGTAACTGATATGTCAGATGTGGATTAGAGAATTTTCTATAACAAAAGACCGAGGGTGAATGTGATTCATAACTTTTAGTGCGTTAAGTAAACAAACAATGGGAAGTTCCTAGAAAGTTGAAAGGCCCGCTACCGGTCGCGTTCATCCAATCACAGCGCAGGGTTCATTTACCTGACTCGGTTAGGCTTTGAAAATCGAGCAGGGTGGAGTGGAGGGGTGAAGGAAAGAGGTGCAGGCGCAGGCAGGATTCACTTCCCGTTTAACCTTTGTGTTGAGTGTGTGCAAGTGCGTTATATACTTTTGATTACCACGACCTTTGCTTTGTTTTTGGACTCTCTCTTTATTATCTTATTTTGTGACCTGGCATTACTAACTGGACTAAGAGTTTGCTGTAGTGATTTGGACTTTAAAACAATATGGATGCAGATAGAGCATCGTGTGTTGGCTGCCATCGAAGTTTGAACCGCATTGGCGGCACTCGCAGGAGATCTATGGTGTTAACGGCTCAACTGATGGAGCAAAACCCATGTTTAATGGCATACTGCATTGAAGTTATTAACATTCTTGAGGTAAGTGATGACATTTCTTATATAATTATTAATTGTTTAACTTTCTTATTTACACTAATATTAAAAAACAGTTGGTTTGTTAAAACGTGATAAACTCAGGGACTGTTGTGTCAAACATTATTTCATGTAGGTACAATATCCCAGTGTCAATTATATTTTGTTTGAAGTACATATCTTAAAGCGATCTCACTCGTCACAAAGCCATTCCTAACTTATTGAAAACTGGCCACTGGTTATATTTTCCCCTTTACCTTGATTATCTTTTGAGTGTCAAAGAAGATTAGTACTTGTGTTTCTTCCGCTTGCTCCCAAACCGGCATAAATGCAATAAGATGCAGTACGTGCCACTTTTTTTAGTGATTACTATATGTTTGTGACTTGCTATATGTTCGTAAGTCAAGTAAAAGAGGAAATGATTTCATATTTACTAAAAAATAAATAATTAAATCAATTTACCCAGTTAGATTTATCTAGGTACTACGATGTGTTTTAATTATTTTTTACCTATATATGGAGCTAATACGTATACAAATATATTGATTAAGCCTATATTTTGTATTTCACAGTTTGGTGGCGATGAACGGATATGTCGACCATGCTTTTTTCGAGCTCAGCGCTATGTCTCAAGAGATCAACAAGCAGAAGTTGCACCAGACCTACTTGAACAACATGCAGATGATCAAGTATTAGAGCATGATTCATCGCAAGGAGGCAATACAGAGGAATCTGAATCAGATCTTATTATTAATGAAAATATGCGAGACCAACAAGTGCAAGTTAGTAGACCGCAAACGATTGAAGTTCCTGGATATTCCAGAGCACCACTTAATACACAGTTATGTATTTTTGCTGATTGCACCAACACCAATCTTCAACGAATTCATGTTGACATAAGAACCACAATTCTTCAAAATAAAGGATTTTACCTTCCACGGGGTACACGTGTATGTAGAGAGCATTCAGATTCAGGGTTTCAAGATATTGAAACAAGAACACGTCGTGTAATTGCAAGTTTCTCGTCGAAGCAAGTGAAAGACATGATGGATATTTTAAGAAATCGTAGTAATTTTTTAGATTTTGAGAGACTTTCTTCCATTAATAATGGAGTCTTTCATTATTACATTGGTTTCTCTAAGGAAAACTTTATGCGAATTCTTGAAGCAACCCCAAGTATCACACAACATCACAAAAAGGCTAAAACAGCCCTTGCAACAGTTCTTGCAAAACTTCACACCGGTGAATCAAATCAACGACTTTCTAGCGTATTCAAAATGACAAGAAAAACTTTTGAAAAAATAATGCGAGAAGTGAGACAAGAATTAATGACAGAGTTTGTGCCACAGAATTTAGGCTATGATCATATTACAAGAGAAGAAGTCATATCACGTTGTCTGACTATCCCAAATGTATTATTTGGAAATCCAAATGCTCCTCTGAGTGAACGTAGAGCCATAATTATATTAGACGGGACTTATATATATTTACAAAAAAGCAGCAACTATTACTTTCAAAGAAAATCCTATAGTCTGCACAAGTTTCGTCATTTACTAAAACCCTTTTTAGTAGTATGCCCTGATGGTCATATAGTTGATATTTATGGTTTATATGAAGCTACTACTTCAGATGCTCGTATTTTGTCTGAGATTATGAGTAGTGAAACTGATACATTTCATTGGTATTTTCGTGAAAATGATGTACTCATTTTAGATAGAGGCTTCAGAGATTGCATTGATGAAGTGGAGTCATATGGATACAAAACGTACATGCCAGCCTCCAAAGACGTAAATGAAAGTCAGTTAAGTGTGCGACAAGCAAATGATTCTAGGAAAGTTACTATTTGCCGTTGGGTTGTAGAAACAGTAAATGGCAGATTAAAAAATCAGTTTCGCCAATTACGTCACCAATACTTTAATGTAGCTGCAAGGCATCTTTTCGACGAGATAAAAATTGCTGCGGCATTATTAAATGCTTTTGGCAAACCCCTAACCGACCACCGCTTGGTGAACGAAATCGTAAACAAAATAATTCAATGTGATGGTGACAGAAACAGGTTAAGTGAATATGTTATAGAAAATAATCTCAATCGTAGATGGGCTCGTTTTCAGTCTATTGATGCGGCTTTATTAGATTTTAATGATTTCCCAATATTAAGTATGGACGAGCTTATTATATATGCGTTGGGAACGTATCAAATTGTCCAAGCCCGCAGTTATTACGGGGAGCATGTAAAAAATGGTTCGTATATAATTGAAATATATAAGGAGCCCCACATAGAAGATTTTAGAGAGCAGAATTTGGATTGTCGGAATCCATGGCTACTTAGAGGAAAAATTCAATCAAGACACGTGACAAGCAGAATTTATTATGTTTATATTTTATTAGAAAGGGAACTAGAAGGAAGCAGCGCAATATTGGGCCATTATTGCTCATGTGTTGTCGGAAAACGGACTCTAGGCTGTTGCTCGCATGTAATGTCCATTATATGGTATTTGGGATGGGGTAGATACCAAGATAATCTATCTCCCCCAGCTCAGTTTTTAGACACAATAATACGACATGATCAAGAAAATGAAGTTTACGATGAACCGGAAAATAACTAAATTGTATAAATCGGAAAATAACTAATCTTGTAAACTAATAATAATGTAATATATTCATATTGATATTGTATGTGCCTATAATAAATGATTTGTTTGTGTGTATCTGTTGCATTTTATTTATCACTAGCAGTCCGCCCCGGCTTCGCTCGTGGTACCTACATAGCCTATTTCACTCCGGGATAATGTAGCTTTCGAATGGTGAAAGAATTTTTTAAATCAGTTCAGTCGTTTCTGAGATTACCCATTACAAACAAACAAACAAATCTTTCCTCTTTATAATATTAGTCTAGATTCCTATCCATAACGACATACTATACGCTTTAATCAAATCATTTTTGTTAAAAAATATTACATCTATATAGACGACTTACTTATTATTTGTCTTATTTTGATATTTGATATTTCGGCTCCGATATAGTTTACATCAATAATGTTTTGTATATTGTTATTCTCAACTATAAGGCTAATTAAAAATACTAGTTATATTAGTGGTCGCTGAAAAAAAAAATCATGCCAAGGCTCATACAAAATTACCCAAATAGTTAAGGTAATCTAATCTATATTAAGAGTATTTAATTCATCAATGGGTCGTAGTAACAAAAATCATTTGAAAATAGTAACTCTCCGTAGTAATAAAGTTAATTTCGAGTCAACAAACAAGTTCTACTATATACATTGTGTTTCTGCATTTAAAAGAGTTACAATAACAATCTCCAATAAACTGTTAAAAATATATAGTTTTCAGTCTAGTACTATAAACGTACTGGATCTAAAAGTCATAAAAATTATGCTTGATACGCTCACCATACTCCTATCACTCAAATCTAACTCAACAGATTCACTTGAAATTCTTTTCGAATGGGACCAATTTTGGGAAATAAAAATAATTGTAATTCATACAAATTTTTTGATGATATGAACGCATTTGTACACATTACATTACAAATGAAACACGTCAAACTCTATTTGATTCTGACCTTCCTGTTGCAGACCCAACCAGCAATTACCAATTAACTGCCTATATCCATGTTCGAAATTCAAAATTCAAATTCATTCGGACACCGCCCGTCGAACGGGTCACACGTCTAAAAAGGGCTGTGAAATTGATCCATTTAAATAATTAATTCCTCGAAATTTAACACGCTAAGACAAAAAGAAAGGAAAAAATGACAATTTTACGCCCAGAATGAATTTGCACAACACAATATGTGTAGTAGTGTTTTACACGACTGCCAAAAGGCAGTACCTATACCTATGTATTGATAGGTTTGAATGTATCGTTAAAATTCTTACACCCTCGCGAGTGATAAAGGCTTGAGACAAAAATTTTTTGCCAAGGCACAGTTATTTTTTAATTATTTATTTTGTTGATAAAAAAGGGCTTTTTATATATAAAAGGTGATTCTGTGCTCCCTAGCTATATTTTCAAGGGAAGAATCAGTATTCCTTAAATAATATAGCCCCGTAAAAACAAAAAGATAAAAAACCGGCCAAGTGCGTGTCGGGCCACGCGCAGTGTAGGGTTCAATAGTTGCGAATGACAACTTTGAGTTCACACTGTTCACACTCGCACCTCACTCACAGTTTACCGACCAAAAACTTCTAATAATGAAAATTGTATAAAATTTCACATTTTTGAGTACATTTTATAAGTTTGTTTCTATAACCTTTCAATTTCAGTATATATACTACTGCTGTAATTTTTTTCACGTATCCATATATAACCGTTCAGCAGATAGAGGGAAGGGGGGGGGGGGGAACACTTACCTCTAACAAAAATTTGCACTGTAAAACCAAATATTTATGAAACGGATCCCTAAATCGAAAAATGATGTTCTCAACCTCACAATATTTTTAAAAGACCTATTTAACAATACCCAACACGATGGGTTTGTATAGAAAAAAAAAATATTACTCCCTCCTTACTTGTATGGGAGCTACCCGAAACAAAATTTTTTTTTGAAGATTTTTTTCTACCACTTTTTTGGCATGATTTGATTAATATACATACTCATACCAAATTACAGCTTTCTAGTACTTATAGTCTGTGAGTAAAACCGCGGACGGACAGACAGACAGACAGACAGCCATGGCGAAACTATAAGGGTTCCTTGTTTTCTACGGAACCCTAAAAATGGATCACCAGCTATTAAAACTCACCAAACAACTTTTTTTGAGGTGTACTTTTAATTTTTTACCTTTTTCTTGCGGATTTATATCTATTAGGTATTCTGATACCGTTTCTTAAATATTGCCAGGGAGTTAAAATTCACCGAGTATAATTGATGAACTTATTGAAATGATGTCTGTAAATTTAGCAAATGGTTACACTAAAGGTTTCAGTTGAATAAAATAAAGTCAATATCCAACAAAATATTTATTTTATTTTAAAATAGAAAATAAAATCTTTATAGACCTTTTAGGTGTGATGATTATTATACAACTAAAACTTAAAACATTGTCTACTCATTTATTAGTTATACGTATCTTAATAAAATTGTTCTACTCATCATGATCATCATCATCATGATAATGTTCTACTGAATATATTATTTAAGAAACAAATGAGCACATTTATTTATCTAGAATAACTTATTAGGCATTAATTCTGTTATACTATTGGAAACATGGTAAGAGGTATCTATATTTAAAATCGATTAAATATGTTTACAATATTTTGCAAAATAAGACTTCAGTCGTTTAGAAGAAGTTAATAAGAACTTAGCACCATACCATTACTTAAATATAAAGTAAAACATGAATGACTATGGAATACATCATCATCATCATTGATAGCCTTCTGTATCCCATAGCTGTTCTCCTTCCTCAATGCATGCCATCCATTGCGGTTTTGTCCTGCGATTTTTTTATCATCGATCCACAGCATAAAATATAATTATTATAGCTGCAAAATATATTTAATAATGCAGAACAAGAGATACTTCATATTATACAAAAAATATAATTTATTAATTTGTACTAAAAATGGCAAGAAAACACCAGAAATAAATATCTAAACTTCGTATTAAAAAAATCAATGAACAAAGCTATATTTTTGTTATGAAATTAGTTTAATAAAACTTGTGATGTATAACTTATGTATGACTATATTATCTAGTTATTAAATGCAAATTATAACTAACAGGACTTGTCATGTTCAAAAATAAATCTCATATTTATCACCAACTCTAATAATAATAAAACCAACATTTATTTACATTTTATACACTTATTTAAATTGCACGCTTCTATTTATTATATTATAGTATCTATACTAAACCTACAATACGTTAAACTATAAAAAAAAGAAATGTTTATTTTTTTGCATACAGAAAACATCTATGTACAATTAACTTTGGCAATCATAAATTATACGCTTAAATATTTATTAAATTATTATAAATTGTAAAAGAGTATGGAAAGGAACTATGTAATATAAACATTAATAGTTTGCCTCTACAGTATAAGATTCATCTATTTATAATGATTAGGTATATTGATAATGATATTATTTGATTGATTGTAAGTTTATGATATTATGATATGACATTAATAAAATTTATAAATTCATATTCATTTTATCAAAAAATATTTTTTAGTCTTCTTAACTTAAAAAGAGGAGGTAAAACATATCTATAATTCTAATGATATTGAGATTCACTTGATTATTAAAATAATTTTAGGCCTTTTGCTAAGATATTTCATAAAAAAATACAATATTTCAAAAATTGCCTTAGATTATTATTAGATTACATTTTTATAAATTAAGTTTGTAAGAAAAAAATATTGTATATATGTATGCAATATTCTATTTAGTTACATTTTACTGGCAACTTCGAAAATAATGCTAAAAAAATTGGGCCAAAATAGCTCCGTACGATTGTTGTATTCTAGCCATTTTAATTTTTGTGGGTGAAACTGATTTATCAATGAAAACCGGTGACCTTAAATTTTCAAAAAATCAAAAGAAAATGTAGGCAAATTATTTGGAACATTATTTTCCTAAGCTACGGTTGGCCCAATTTTCCTACCTGCCATTTTTTTTTGTTAAATCTTTGTATTTATGAAGTCTTATTTTTTATAGCGATTAGTAAATTAATATTTAACCAATATTAGGTGTTTTCACAAAATACGTGATCAAATTTCCTTTTCCCTTGACGTAAGTAGTGCCTCGGCACTCACAAGTGTAGCCAGCACTCATTAGTACCCTGAAAAAGAAAGAAACTAGTTATAACACAAGCATGAAAGTCAACGAGGATTTTATATATAATAAAAATATTTTTTTTCTGATTTTGTACTCCTCTTTTTTGACATATTAAATACTTAATAAACCCTGCCAAATTACAGCTTCCTGATACTCAAAGTCTCGTGAGAAGCGGAATCAAAATAGTGATAGGTTGCCTCATCGCCTATCGACATGATTCCTTAAATTTTTGCCCAATCCTTTGATCAACTTTTACAGTCTGCGCGGGAAGAAAAGCAATTGCTTTATTTTATAATTTTTCTTTTCTTTAAAACAGTATGAAAGTAGTCTAACCGCCTAGATTTATACTATTGATTTATTTTATTTCTTAATGCAGTCTATTCGTTGAGGAGTATCTGCATCATTTTGTTCATGTATTCAAAGGTCATCATATAAAACTAATCTGTGGTTTAAACGCCCAAGGCTCCTGGACAAAACGAAGAGCAAAAATGTTTACGCACGTGTTAACTTCATGACCCTTTCCATTTGGTATCAGCAATTTTACAGGACCTCAAAACTGCATACCTAATACCAGATGCTTTTTCACCACATACTAGCAACCCTCCCCGGCTGCGCCCGAGCATGATTTATACTTATGAAACCTTATAAGACCACTCCAAATCTTCCCGTGGATGTCGTAAAAGGCGACTTAGGAAACTTAAGCTAAACAAAGCTTATAAACATCAAAGAGACCTCTCCAACCCGTCTGGCCAGCGTGGAGAGAGTAGGCCAAATCCTCTGACTACTCAGGCTAGTATATGGCTTTGGTAGTACAGAGAGGGTCGTGCTCCTGCAGTGGAGACTAGAAAGACCTGATGATGATCTATTAATACTATGGTGATGCCCTTCTGAATGGTTATTTTTAATTTATCGTATGAATGTGACTAACAGTCTTATTAGCTTTTTCAAGCTTGCTACAGTTGAGAACATAAGTTGTAAACTTGTGTCGGAGCAAACTAACTTAACGATATTAGGTAGGTATATCTCATAAAATAGGTACACTTCTAAGACCCAGGTCAATCTGAAAAAGATCATTTTTCATCTTGACCAGACCGGGGATGAAACCCGAGACCATCCGTGTAACAGGCCGGCGTGTTGACCGCTGCGCCACGGAGCTCGTCAAAAAGGTTAGAAGGTGGTAAGTTTAATATGCTCCTGCATATGAATTTTTGTTGCTGTTGTTCATAAAACTTACTTAGCCGTGTCTTCGGTGACCTGTATCTTGCCCATGATGCCCGTGGAGTCCATCCTTGAGGCCACATTCACCGTGTTGCCCCAGATGTCGTATTGAGGCTTCTGGGCACCCACCACTCCGGCTATGACGGGGCCGTGGCTTAAACCTGAAAAAATAATAACTTCTGAAGAGAATGTTTCAGCTTGCGAAACCAGGTCTTTGCATCGGTTTTACCTATCAACTCCGTAAGCTATCAAGACCATAATGTTTTCGCTATTGTTACACATTTAAATAAAATAATTTAATAGGTTTTAATCGCGTATATTATATTATTTTACTGACCCTGACAATAGCATTAGTCATACTGTGTACAGAAAGCCTACCCACACGGACAAATATCTCAATGGCAAATCCCATCATCATCCATGTCAGTCGGCTATCGTTGGTAAATTTTTCAGAGAGCACACGGTATCTGTGACACCTACCACCTCAAGGAGGAGCTTCAACGAGTAAAATCGGTTTTAAGAAGCAACGACCTCAACCTCCTAAAAACACATCACAGATGCCGCCCAAAGCCTCACACAGTTGATCGCTTTCCTGCCATCTTACCATATTTAAAAGAAGTCACAGACAAAATTGATAATATACTTAAGCGTGCTTCAATCAAGACCTACTACAAGCCGCACAAGAAAATAAACCAACTTTTAAGACCTGTCAAAATCTAATATCGCGTCACAACTTGCTGGAGTTTATAAAATTTACTGTGAGTGTGATTTATCATACATTGGGCAAATAAAGAGAAGAATTGAACATATTGCTGACATGAAGAATAGGCGCTCCACAAAGTCTGCAGTCTGTGAACATGCCCTGGACAAACGCAATCATTATAATTATGCATTTTGACAATCCTCAAGTCCTTGCAAAAGAAAACAGATACATTCCAAGAATGCTTCGTGAGGCTATTGAAATTTAAAAAAACATCCTAATTTCAATAGAGAGGATGGTTTGCTGTTACCACAAGCTTGGGATCCAGTCATCAATTTAATCAAATCTCAAGCTAAGCAGAAGACTGCAAGACCTTCAGACACCGTGAGCCAAATACTGCGTACATCCGGAACGTTATCAATAAATATTTTAGGTGGTAGAATTTGCAGTTCTTATAAAATACTAGACAAATGTCAACTTAGTCTACCTGCGACCACGAACACTGTAAAGTATTCGAAACGTTAGGTGTACAAATAATGTGATAAACGCGATACAATTTATTTAAATATCAAGACCAGTTGCTGTATCTTACCTATCCTCAGTTTGAACCTCTGGAATGACTCCCTGTTGATCTGATCAAGAATCGTCATCAGAGCGACTGCAAACTCTACTAGAATCGCCACAGTGTGCTCTTCTTTCCTATTAGCATCCTAAAAAGAAAATTAATAATATAACAGTTCAAGATAAAATACAGGAACCAAATTTATAGGCAATCTGATTTCAATTTTAATTATAATCATAATCAATAATTTTCATCGTTAAATTAAGTATAATTAATCAGCACCACAAATATAATTTGCCCGATTCGACACACTCAGAAGAAGGAGAAGCATTAAATTAATACTTCGCCGGTCACTCCCGCTAGTAGACGTAATTTTTTTAAATTGTCTTTTTCTTCTTTTTTTCTTATGACATAGGACGGCAAACGAGCTAGAGGGTCACCTGATGGTAAGTGATCACCGCTGCCCATGGACAACTGTAACACCAGGGGTATGACAATATCGTTGGCGGCCTTTTATACTTCCCTCCCAGAGGGGAGAGGGGATGGGCCTCCGGCTCTCTCACTCACCGAACGAAGCATAGCAGCGATATAGCAATTACTCATACGTCGATTTTCTGTGAGAGTGTGGTACTTCCCCGGACGAGCCGGCCCATTCATGCTACTAGCAAAAGTGAATTTCGCCGGTAGCGTGGCACTACCACAATTAAACTCATGAAGAATGTTCCATTACTTAGGCAACTCGGCTTATTATACTAACAATAAATAACTTTTTGCTATCAGATGCTTTGGAAACGTTGTTCTACAAAAAGTAACAGTGGTGTAGATGTAAGTATCTTAAGAAGATACTTACAGTTTGGTCTTCTTTTCCAGGCCTCAAGCCTGATGCAATCATGTATGTGCTTCCAATTGTCTTGATCTTTTCAATGCAGCTGAACTTCGGCTTCAGGAGAAGCTGTAATGAATAAAACTCATGTGAAAAATCAAAATTAATTCCACTAGATGTTATGTAATCATTTTAAGCATAAGATAAATAGTTTATCTAGTGACACGCACGATTATCGTATCCATACTAAAATGAGCTAAAAAAAGGAGTGAAGCATGCAGCAGCAGCTGTCTCATTTTTCTGTCAGGGTTGGTTGTATTTTTACCCGACAAAAAATGAAGTTCTTAACTCAACTGTATTTTTATTTTCTTATATGTTTGTTCATCATCATCATCATCATCGTCATTATCATCATCTTTTTCTACCTCATCATTAACTATGTTGCTTTAAAAAGACCCAAAAAAGTTCACCGACACAGTTCAGTGGAATAGCTCTCTAAAGTGGCGTGGGGGCACATAGCGCTTGGAGTAGCACAACACTGATGGCCGATGGATCAGAAAGATTTACCATCAATTACGCAAGCGCAGCGTTGGACTGGAAGGTCCTCTAAACGGACGACTTGACCAAGGTCGCAGGAAAGTGCTGGATACAGACCGCAAGCCACTACAATAGGATATTCTTTGGCGGCCAATGTTAATTTAGAAGCCAACAGTTAATTTCTTACGTCTGAGATGATAAAGATTTCTTAGACAAATAACCTTATCTTTGGGTTTTTCGACCTTTGGGCTCTGTCTACAATGCAGGGCATAAAGACGTGACAATATGTATGTATGTAAGTTACCTTGTCAAAATCACAGATTATCTCGTTGAGCAACCGGAGACACTCCAGTCCTTGCTTGTTGACGTCTGTTTCGTCGTAGAACTCCTTGTAGTTCGGTATTGACGCAAACATCACTGCTATACTCGAATACCGTTCGTGGTACAGGTCCTCCTGAAATTTTATCATAACATTCGAATCTCATTACATATAACAATGAACTCTGCCTGTAAGGAATTCATGTATTGTTTACTATTAAGTGGTGGTGCAATAAAGCATTCATTCATTTAACTACTATCAGTATAAATATTTCCATGAAAAACGCCAACAGGACTGGCCCACCCAGAAGGAAGGTAATGTTTTTCCCACCTTGTATGTATCTATGTATGCATGTAAGTATTTCTGTTCCATCTTTGACTATAGACTCCTATAATCTAAACGGGTTGACCGAGATTTCATTAGATTTGTATCATATCCAGACTATATAACGTCAAATAAAACAATACGGCGGACAAAAAAACTGTCAAAAACGGCATTTCTAAAACTTGAAAAAAAAAAACCGGCCAAGTGCGTGTCGGGCCACGCGCAGTATAGGGTTCCGTAGTTGCGAATGACAACTTTGAGTACACACTGTTTACACTCGCACCTCACAGTTTAACGACCAAAAACATCTAACAATAAAGATTGTATGAAATTTTACATTTTCCAGTACATTTTATAAGTTGGTTGCCTATAACTTTTTAGTTTGTACTTAGTACTTAGCTCTGATAGTTTTCCTTTCAACTTCAGTATATATACTACTGCTGTAATTTTTTTCACGTATCTATATGTAACCGTTTAGGAGATAGAGGGGGGGGACACGTACCTCTAACAAAAATTTGCACTTTAAAACCAAATATTTCGGAAACGGATCCCTAAATCGAAAAATGGTGTTCTCAACCTCACAATATTTTTCAAAGACCTTTTTAACGATACCCCACAAGATGGGTAAGTAGAGAAAAAAAAATGACTCCCCCACTTTACTTGTATGGGAGCTACCCAAAAAAAAATTTTTTTTCAAGATTTTTTTCTACGACTTTTTTGCCATGATTAATATACATACTCATACCAAATTACAGCTTTCTAGTACTTATGGTCTCTGAGTAAAACCGCGGACGGACAGACAGACAGACAGACAGACAGACAGACAGACAGACAGACATGGCGAAACTATAAGGGTTCCTAGTTTACTACGGAACCCTAAAAATGATTGTATGATATTCACTGAAAGAAATCGAGGCTTCAAAAATATATAATATTTTTTTATTACCTCTGAAGCTACAGACGTCAAAAAATGCTGCGCCACGTGAGCTGGTAAAATATTCTCCAGAAGAATCTGAAATACAAAAAGTATAAAATTAAGGGAATCCTCGAATGAGTAGCTATTTTTAACCGAGGATGAAACAGAGGATGTTGTCAATGCGGCAAGTATTGCAAATAAATAAATATATACGGACAAATCACACAGATTGAGCTAGCCCCAAATTAAGTTCTTAAGTAAAACTTGTGTTATGGGATACTAACTCAACGATACTATATTTTATAACAAATACATATATAGATAAACATCCAAGACCCAGGTCAATCTGAAAAAGATCGTTTTCCATCATGACCTGACCGGGGATCGAACCCGGGACCCCCGTGTCGCAGTCTGGCGTGGTAACCTCTGCGCCACGGAGCTCGACAAATTATAATAGGTATTTTTTTACTGGAAAGGGTTTATCCCATATAACCCCGAAGTTGATCGAATAAAAACTTGCAAAAAAATCAACCAATTGATTGATTTTTGCTTTTTTGCGGCGGTGGTATAAGTTTTGCGTGATTGAAATACCGAGGTTTATTAGCTTATGTACTGAGTATCAAGTTTTATCCCGAACTACTCTGCAAAATGCAAGAATGGGTTTGATATTTTGTTACGCTTTTAAGCCTTTATAACTGAACCGATCATCATGCAATTTTGTATAGACGTAACGAAATATCATGGTTACGGAAAAGGCCGTTGGGTATTTTTCACCTAGAAATAATTCATTTTCCCTCGATTACTAACCTTGTTGATACCCCTCATGGTCTCCACTTCCTCCTGTTCGGACTTCAGCTTGTCCTTCCACAGGAAGTCAGTCCGGGATGTGAACTCGATCTGCCTGTCCAGGATGTGTAGAAGTGCTGCTACAAACGCCAATGCTACTCCAGCTTTGGCGGCGTAGGGCAGCATTGAGAATCTGAAAAGCAAATCATCCGTTTGATAAGTAACATAGTTTTTTTGAAGAGAAAACTTTTTAGCGGCGCTGTGCACTTTTTGTGATGGGGAAAAAATGTAGAACTTGCGACAGGTCACGTGACCGCCAGATTCGTTACGCGGAAAATTCGTAAAATGACGCAGGGCGCTTGCGCGAATGTGCGTGTGTGTTTGTATTACAGCATCCATGGATGGTGAGTGCTGATAGGAAAGGTATTAAATTATGAGTTATAGTTATAGTATTTAAATTTTCATGTCTACCGGTACACCCGGAGTTCAACCCGTTGTTTTTTTTTTAATTTACGATTGCCCGATCAGTCATTATATATATCCGCTAATTTGAGCCGTATACTATGCTTTTTTGCAGAAAACTTAGCTACTATACTAAATGCAGCACGGAAAATCTATAAATGATGTGACTGATGGTAAGGAGACGTTATCGAAATAGGAATTCGTGGACGAACTTACAGGAAAGTGTAACCGTCGTGTCGTTATCCCTATTATTCGCCCCGATGATGGTCCAAACCGAACCGAATGTGCAGCACGTACAATCCACTTAACCGCGATTTTGAGAAGTTAGATATATTTGGTGATAGTTTGAGTTCACCACACTAATGTGAACCACAGTTAGTTTATAAGTACTTACGATTATATTGTTATTCTAGTTGTTATGTTGTTTTTACTCAATGTCGTGTACACCTGTTATTGGTCTTTACATTAGAACTTAGTTTTAAGTAAACATTGTATTTTTGAATGTAACATGTAAATACTGTTGGTGTACTTGAATAAATAAATAAACATAAAAAATGGTCATAATAGATCGAAACTAGTAGGCGAATCCGAATTTATATCGCTTAAGTTTTAATATAGAAGGCCTATAACATGTTTAAAAATTGTTAAAATATATATGCAACAGTAAAATTCCTCATTCTAAAATAATAATGGTGACAACTGCAGTTACTCACTCCATCTCCATTCCTTGGACATCATACAGATCAAAGAAGTCCGTGGAAGCGAATAGTGATATGTGTGTGATGAGGGTGAGCAGCATCAGAGCCAGTTTGAAGACGAAACCCACGTGGAGAAACACCGATATGGAAGCCAGCGTTAGTACGGAGCTGTAGATGTAGCTCTGGAAATATTGAAAAATATAGGTAAAAAACAGGGACTTTTTTATGACATAAGACGGCAGACGACCAAGCGGGTCACCTCGTGATTACCGCTGCCCGTAGATTAACGCAACGTCAGAGTACTGACAAGATCGTTGTCAGCCTTTTGTTTTTTCCTCCCAGAGAGGAGGAGGGGATGGGCCTCCGGCTTTCCAACTCACCGAACAAAGCATAGAAGCGGTATAGTTACTACTAAAACGTCGATTATGAGAGTGTACGACTTCCCTGGGCGAGCCGGCCCATTCGTGTCACTAGCAAAAGTGATTTTCTAAAAGTGACTCTACCACAACTTCTTCTTCTTCTTTTCGTGTCGGTGGCAAACCAATTATTTTTAATTTATATTTTTTGCTCCCAAAATGCAGCCACTTGGATGGCGTTAGTATTAGCTATCAGATCGTCCAATGTACAGGAGCAGGAGCACAAAGAGCAAGACAACAAGTAGGACATTGTTTGGGGGAGTCCACATTCGCACAACTCATCAAAGTTGTTAGTAAACCCCCATCTAGACAGGTTTTCCTTACACCGGCCGACCTGAGTCTGAAGTCTGTTTAAGGACTTTCAGGTCTGCCATGGCAATTCATGTCCAGGTGGGAGCTCTTCAACAAGTGGTACAAATGGGAAAGGAACATTCCACTTGCTGCGCCAAAGAGTGCACCTCTCCTGTTGGACATTGGACGACATTGGTTCAACACACTTTTTAAAACTTCTTCGACTCCTAAGTCTCCTTGGAGCATCAGAGTAGTTGTGCAAGGGGTGGCGAGCGTCGTTAAGCACTCTACCACAACTAAAAGAACTTAAGAATAATATGGACCGCGCAGGGTAGTTACAAATGACCTCAGCTTTTTACGAAACATGTGTGCAGTGTGCAGCGTACAGCATTAAGTGGGTACTAATTATTTAACATTTGAAAGAGTTTGCATTTCGAATACGTGTCAATTTAGGTAAAATTGCATGAACTTCATCTCTTCGATCCATAGTTACGTTGACAAGGCACAATTGGGTTACATGTACTAATAAATATGAACTTACAGGTGCCGAATCTAATTGAGAGTATAGGATAGGCCTGATATTCGTGTCATCGGTGGTGTTCATAGTAGCGTTTCTCATGTCGATGAAGTACTCTTGAGACGGGACGATGGATCTCTGAAACTAAAAGAAATCTTATTATAGACACCGCTACTATCGCTAATAAAATTGAGCGTTGACATTTATTGAAATTCACCTAGCTAGATTAAAAACTTGTGCTTCAAGTTTCACTTTGTCGTAAATTTTCGTTAAGTACTTTAATTTTTTCGATGTTTCTTAACGAGGTCGAATCAACGAAACGAGAAATTCTGTAGAAGAACAAAGGCCATTGTGATGGGTCAACAAATTGGCTCTTTGAAGTGGCAGTGGGCGAGGCTAATAGTGCACACCGTTGGGCGATGGGAAATAAGGTTCTCGAATGGCAACCACGTACCGGCAACCTAACTTAGGTTACATGAAGGCGTTGGATACACGCCACCTCCAATTGGAGGTCGTATTGGAAATCCATGGGGAGGACTATGTCCAGCAGTGGAATTCCTGCCGCTGAGATGATGGTGATGATTTTTTCGAAATCAAAATGCATTAATATTTTTTTTTACCATATTTAAATATTTACAAATTTATAAGCTGTGACTTGCACACTATGCGTTGCCTGTCTCGTAATCACATATCAAAAACAGAAAGAAATAAATAAAAGTGAATGATAAAATTGAATGATTTTTGTTTTATCATCTCAGCTGCAAGAAGTCCACTGCTGGACATAGGCCTCCAAGGATTTCCAATAAGGATCGGTTGGGAGCAGTCTGCATCCAGTGTCTTCGTGCGACCTTGGAACAACACCAAAATGTTTATTCTGATACTCACCAAATTGATAACAGCACAAGCGCCTATAAGCAGTACGGTGACGAGGAACATCGAAATCCGTATGAACCGGTTGCTGGCAACAACCTGGAAGTAAAAATATAACAGGCAATAATTTGACATGTTTCTTGTTTACATATATGCATTATTATTTCAATAATATGACATATTTTTTTTATTTAATTTTAAACATAACATATAATTAATCATAATAATTTATTTGCCAACTAAGTGTATACAAAAAGGTCTTATATCAATTTAGAACAATGAATACTCTGTCTACTTAACTAAATAGTTTCTAAAGTTAACTAACTGATCTAGGGGATGGGCGAAGTTCTATGAAATCATGGCAATAGGCGATATGGCTAGCAACTAATAACTATTTTGTTTTCGTTTCCGTCTACACGCCAACCACTATGCTAAACATGACTTAAGTATCTTATACGCCTTGGTTCTCTTTACTCTGCAAGGGAGACGTGACAGTGTACATCATCATCATCATTTACTTTCCACTGCAGGAGCACGACCCTCTCTTTACTACCAGAGCCATAATAAACCAGAGCAGGCAGACGATTTGGCCTACACTCTCCACGCTGACCAGACGGGAGAAGTCTCTTTGATGTTTATAAGCTTTGTTAGCTTGTGTTTCCTAAGTCGCCTTCTACGACGTCCACAGGAAGACTTATGAGTGGTCTTTACTCTACCGTGAACCACTTAGCTATACACGGTGACAGTGTACGATGGTTATGAAATACCTCTATTTTAGTCTCACTTTTTACTGAAATTAAATACGAAGAAAGATACATTCTAATACATTTGAATAACCTTTACCTGGCCAGGCTTAGTACAGTTATCAGCATACAAATCATCAACCGGCACGTCGGAGAGCGGGCGCATACCGCGACGAAGCATACGGCCGTCATACCAGCACAGGTACACGAACACCAGCAGGGCGAGTAACGTGGGCCCGAAGGATGCGTAGAGTACTATTGATCTGAAACAAGCAGTTTTGTTTTCATATTACCTATCTATAAGAAGAGCGCCATATCGTTAAGTTATCGCTAAGTTTGGAAAACAATCCTATACAGCGTATTAATTGACCCTTGAGATTCCCTTTAAGCGGTGACTTGAAGAACTTTCCCTATGGGACCAATGCTGGGAACTCGAATTTTTTTTAATTATTTTTTCGATGTTACTGCCCGACTGTACACTTTCGTATGAAAATATCGATAATGCTGCGAATTCAAAAAAGAGTTCTGCGCATTGATCCTATAGGAAAAGTTGTTCAGTTTGACGGGCTGAATCACCTCTTTATGGGAATTTCTAGGGTCAACGTAAAAGCTGTTTATTGAGGCCGAATAGCTACCTGACCTTAAGTTGGATGTCGATCTGACGACATTTAGCGTTAGGACCATTGATATTACGCGAGTATTAAATGATCATACAGATCTTCTTTTACTAGAAAATTATTTTCAATCCAGAAAAACATCACAAGGAAATATGCAAAGATGATATTTTTAACCCTTAAAGGCTATAATGGATCTTTGTACTATTATGACTACAACGGGTGTGAAAACACCCGGTTTCTTAAAATTGGTAAATAATGACATTATTAAAATGAAAGTATGCTATGTATGGCTTCAAATCAAAATGTTATTCTGACCTTAGTAAACCTTACAACAAATGCAAAAAATTACATATTAATAAGGAAAAAAGCTTGTACCATGTCACTGAAACTGAATCCCGATAATTGAAACAAAATTGCTACTGGCATTTTAAAACCCGTTCTATTGAAACCAAAGTGTTTTAATTTTTTGATCAGCCATTTTATTATTATAATAATAGTATAGACAATCATTAGGCGCACATTTATATTAATAAACTTAAAAAAAATATACTTACCTACTTTTTGTGTTCGAATATTTAATAGAATTTTAACAGTTAAAATTTGGTATGTCATCACGAAAACTATCCCTAACCTAAAAAATACAACTAGCTCTTATTATATGAACTAAATCGAAATCTCATTATCTAAATGACAGGAATACAACAAATAGATACCATCATAGGTAAACATAATAGGAACTATTAGTAAAAATATCACTTCTTCCACGTGTTCTCATCGTCAGATGGATCTGAGGCTATCTCCGCTTCAATCACTGGTTTTTGAGATAGCTAATGATCTAAACTGAAATATAAGAATGAATTTCTAAATTGGGAGTCAATAATAAAAGTAAGAAACAAAACAGAAATTTTTCTTACGGCAAATTTTAGTAGCCCACTCGGGTGTACCCGGTACAGCGAAATCCGGGTGCGCAAACTACTGCTTTCCCTGCGCGTTCTGGGGCTATCGACGTATTGGGAGAAAACACGGAGCCATGGAGTGATCAGTTTGCGCATCAAAAAGAAGCCAAAATATTTAGGGACCCGGGTGTAAAAACACCGTAGTAGCCTTAAGGCTTAAACTAATACGTAAACTGAATATGGCAATGGCAAATAGAATACGGGAGTTGTAAAATTTGTTTCTAATGAGACTAATTTCTATCTAAAAACACTATAAAGAACACTTTTAATTTGATATTGATTCGTTAAGTGATCTTAAAGCTTCTTTAAAGTTGGGTGAATAGGACCATTTTTTAAAGTATGAAAATCTTTAATTACAATTATACTGTATTTTAGTCTGCAAAATTTATAGCAACTTTTATTATAAAACCATTACCATAAACGCAATATTTCGTATAGCTACCAAACAAAGTGCTCACGCCACCCATACAAAATACAAGCTTGTGACGTCACAAATATGTAGGCATTTCAGCGGCGCGTTTTCACGTCTAAAAATTTACGTCTGAAAAAAATGTGTATTCAAAACTTTTATAACTGAAAGAGTTTTTTGTTTAGAAATGTATTTCTGTCACTATTGTGTTTATTTTTGGCAGGTCTTTACATAGCAACATGAAAAAAAATTTAGTCAACATGCCCATTGTTACAGCACAAAAGTGTGTGTGAATGATATGGCCGTAGCCGCGTGGTTCTCGGCAGAGTAGAATAAAACCACTCCAAGTCCTCTCGTAGATGTCGTAGAAGACGACTTAGGGAACATAAGCTTGGTACGTAGTTTATAAACATCTAAGAGACCTCTCCAACCCAGCCAGCGTGAGAGTATAGTTCAAATCCTACTCTGACAAGAGGGTCGAGCTCCTGAAGTGGAGACAAAAAAAGACTTAATGATTATAATGATGAGTTTAGCTCGTGCTCAGTCTATTCGGATAATTATTAAAATAGATTTAAATTAATGATTTAAAAACATAACTTACGATTGTACTGTAAGCAGTTGTATGAAAGCTAACAAACAGAACAGCGGAGTGACACAGGCTACGTTGTATTTGAACTGGGCGTTAAGCTAGTTTAACTAAGCTAGTTTAAATTGATGATTGAAAAAGAACTTACGATTGTACTGTGAGCAGTTGTACAAAGCCAACAAACCAACAAACAGAATAGTAGAGTGGCACAGGCTACAATTTATTTGAACTGGGCGTCTGGCTGGTTTAAATAAAAATTGTTAATTGAGAAAAAACTTACGATTGTACTGTGAGCAGTTGTATGAAAGCTATCAGGCAGAACAGCAGAGTGGCACAGGCCACGTTGTATTTGAACTGGGCGGACATCAGGCTGGTTTAAATAAAAATTGATGATTAAAAAAATAACTTACGATTGTACTGTAAGCAGTTGTATGAAAGCCAACAAGCAGAACAGCAAAGTGGCACAGGCCACGTTGTATTTAAACTGAGCGTCGGGCTGGTTCCGGTACTGGCGTTCTTGGGCGTTCTGTTTGAACCAGAGGGTGACGCGGTTCATCCCTTCACATTTGTTGCTGAAACATAGAATTTAGTTAACCGAATGGAGTAAGGACTTCTTGTAAATCTATATAAAAACTAACTTTTTTTTCATAGGGTGGCAAACAAGTACGCTCGTCACCTGATGGTAAGGGATTGCCCCAATTCCCATGGCTTAATGTGACCAGCAGGCCTATTTGCTAACTTTTGACAGCTGCGGTGTACATCATTTTCATGGTAACTTTAATATTCATTACGGCTTCTGTATGAATGCCAGTTTTATTTAAGATGTGAAAACCGTAATGGATGCTAAAGTGACAATCAAATCGTTGTACACCAAGTTAGCAAATAGGCCTGCAGGGGTGTGACAAGAGCGTTGCGGGTATTTTGTTTTTCCCTTCCAGCGGGGAGAGGGGATGGGCCTCCGGCTCTCTCACTCAATCATCATCATCATCATCATCAGGTCTTTCCAGTCTCCACTGCAGGAGCACGACCACTACCAGATCCATTTATTAGCTTGAGTAGTCAGAGGACTTGGCCTACACTCTCCACGCTGGCCAGACGGGTTGGAGAGGTCTCTTTGATGTTTATAAGCTTTGTTTAGCTGTGTTTCCTTAGTCGCCTTTTACGACATCCACAAGATGACTTGGAGTGGTCCTATTCTACTCTGCCGGGAACCACACGGCGATCACTCTCACTCAATGCTACTACTCAAACGTCAGTTTTCTGTGAGAGTGTGGTACTTTCCCGGACGAGCCGGCCCTTTAATCGTCTTCTTCTTTGCCATAGTTAAGGAAGAGCGGTGTCTCCTAACACAGACTATGTTAAGTCTAAAAGGAGGCTCCTGCCACTAATATGAGAAATAAAACATTTTCATTTTTTTTCCCACGTCAAGCAGTGTCAGCCCTCCTAATTTTTCTGCGCTATGACATTCTGTCTAGGGTTGTCGGGTCGGGTAGATCCTCTTTTTGTGCGAGACTAGTCATACTGACTTAACTAAAATAATTAATACCAACTCTTTTTGACAGGCCTTCGTGGCACAGTGGTTAACACGCCAGCCTACAACACGCGGGGCCCGGCCAAGTCTCAATGAAAAACGATATCCTTCAGATTGGCCAAGGTCTTGGATGTTTATCTGTAAATGTATCTGTTATAAAATAAAGTATCGTTGAGTTAGTATCTTATATTATTTAAATTGAAGAAAAGAAAAATACAGTACCTGCAATCACAGCAATTTGTCCTTTGTGGCAGTAAGTTTTGCTCAATCATTGCTAAACTCTGAAATAGAAAAATATTCCATAATTAGCAATAGCATTTTGACATTATTCTATTTGTTGTTTGTTTTAAATTGCTTTGCAATTTGATTCTAGTGGACTTTATAATGTAAATAAGTATAAATGCCCATGTTTATTAACAATTTATGTGACTACTTTATAAACAACTGTTTACAGTCTAAAGTGTGAACCTTACTCAGCGTTTTCGCCAATAGTAGCCGTTTTTGACCAGCTGCTTCTCTTCCCGCGCAGACCGTAAAAGCTGGTCAAGGGAATAGGCGAAACCTTAGAAATAATTTCAATAGGCGATGCGGCTAGCAACCCATCACTATTAAGATTCCGTTTGTTCACCTACTCGCCCATCAACAAGCTAAATGTGGCCTTTCGGTCTTATGGCCTTTGGCTCTGTCTACCTCGTTAGGGGAACAGACGTGATAATATGTATGTTAAATCTATTTGAAAGGTATACTTACAGAGATCCCAATATTTTTGGCCAATGTTGAATCCGTAATATTGGCGAACGGTTTGTCTGCTCCCCAACATTCAACGTATTTGGTCATCTTGCTCGAGGGTCGAGATCTCGAAGGTACACCCGGTGTTGCTGGAATGATAAAATATAATGTCACACTCAATTATTAAGAAAAACCAACGTATTCGATCGTAATTTTTAGGATTGGTGTTCTTTTATAACCGAATTCATAAAAGGAAATCCTCAATTCGACTAAACTTTCTTTTGTACCTTTTTACGCCTCAACTCCGTGAATTATGAACAGATTTTTTTTTATTTGGAACGGTTTGCTTTCTAATTAGTTCATCTTTATCAAAATAAGTTCAGTAGTTAAGTCAAAGTCTATTTTTTATCTGCAAGATTATCTCTTGCGATTTTCTTTGCACTCAAAAGTTACACACACCACTATCTTTTAGAAAGATACACCTAGTACGTGTATTCTGATATGTCAAACGTAATAAAAATTGTATTATGTAATTAATTAAATCCTTATCTGTCTTTTTATTTTGCAATTACAAAGAGTATTGTTTTTCTATCTCTTTAATATTTCTTTTATATCTTTATAACATATCTTTTCCCTTCGATCACAAACATGCAATCAGAGGCTTTTCCTTAAATTTATTTTACCTGTATCATGCAATTATCACAATCACAAAACAGATAATTTATATTCAGAAACATGGTACACAGTACAATGAATCGAGAAACATTTAATAAAATTCTGATTTTCGAGATATTGGTGCAAACATCAACAAAATAATCTTATAAAATGAACGTGCATGTACGTTTATATTTGTAAGATTTTTACGTCTAAAGACATGCTTTGAAATGGGGTATCTCTATTTTTTTATAGAGACTTCTTTGTAGAAGATTTTTCAGAAAATATTTCATGTTTCTGACGTTTAAATGACATGCTTAAGGATATCTTGTATTACAATGTATTTTAGATCTAAAATAACTATTGAGGAATGGAGAAACTTTCAAACACGGTCAATCACATGGACTTGGAACTAACTTAGTGATTCCGTTGATATTGTACTTAGCATCCTAAAGAACAGAGTCGGCGGCATCACATCTGTCGGGGTTGGTGTGGATTCACCAGAAATCGAGCGCTCTTCTAGAGAAAAATAGGATAATATTATGTCTTTTTTTATGTCATAGGACGGCAAACGAGCAAGCGGGTCACCTGATGGTAAGTGACCACCGCTGCCCATGGACAACTGCAACACCAGGGGTGTCACAGGAGTGTTGCCGGCCTTTTAATTTTTCCCTCTCCAGAGGGGAGAGGGAGATGCGCTTTTTTATGTGTAAAAAGTTAAAACTGAACTGCCAGAGACTAACTAAGCTCCAAAAATATTTTCTATTTTCCTATCTGGCGTAGAAGTAAACAAGTTGCATTACTTAAAAAATAAAAATCCCGATCGTCTTTTTTGGCAGTTTATCGTCAGCCAATTGGTTTTTTTTTTATTGACATTACAATGTAATGTCAGTAAAAAAAACAAATGTTATACTATAATACAGTGCGACAAGGATCGTTTGGGGTTTTTGGTGTGCAGTCAAGGGGTACAGTTGTCGTTTGCCTTAGACGACTTTGCAAATTGATTTAAGTGGACTCTATAATATGAAATTGGTGAAGTTTGGTGTTCTAAATGCTCGTGTTTGAGAACAATTTGTGAAATAGTTAAAGTAGACTGTTGAATGGACTCGTATTGATTTGTTATCAGAAGCTCCCACGAGGCTACCAAAGAACTTACGCCATCTTTGATGCCACATACCGTACAACACCGATACTTAGTATCTCATTATACTGGACATTGGCAGAATCACTGAAATCTCGGTGGAAGCCATAATTTAAAAGAAGAAAGAAAGAAAAAGGATCATTTGGCACTTGGATGATTGAAATGGGGCGCTGTGTGTAATTACGAGTGTAATTAGGACTATCACCTAACAAAATATTCTTAGTTTTATAAATAGTACTAAAAGCTAAATATACAAACATTTATTCGAGCTATGTTCTAAAAGTTACGCCTTACAAGATAACGGCATTTGCAGCGTTTAGTTCCAATTATGGCCACGTTACAAAAGATCCTTGTATCACTGTAAGTATAAGTATGTAGTGAAAATAATAGAAACAGTAAATTACCTGTTCCCATTATAGGACTAATAGCTCCAATAATGCTGCCGCTGCGGCTCTTAGGCTTGACGGTGACCACACTGCCGTTGCCAAGCCCCTCGCCAGGGCTGGTCGCCGTGGTGCTGTCGAAGGCCACTGTCTTCGGCTCTACTCGTACTGACGCTCGTCTGCTGAGATCTGAAATGTTTTAAAACATTATTATTATTACGAGCCATTACATGATCTCCCATAGGTCATCATGATGATGAGCCATTTTTGGCAAAAATATCATAGGAAGCGATAGGGAACATTTTCGGAAAATTTCAACTATTGTGATACCCTTATATATAACTTCTTCATTTTGAGTCATTATTGTTATATTTATTCAAGCTACACTTTTTTAACCAATAGATGGCTACAATGTCGTTCACCTCATTCAGGTCTTTAATAGTGCAGGAAAAGGGACAGATAGGGCACGTCAATTTGGTGAGCCATATACTTAATGGCGCCTTAGTCAATTAGGGGGTTCCGTACAAAAATTGAAAAACGGAACCCTTATAGGATCACTCGTGCGTCTGTCTGTCCGTCCGTCCGTCTGTCACAGCCGATTTTCTCCGAATCTACTGAACCAAATTAGGTGAAATTTGGTAAGATGGTGTAATCATATGATCCAAACACGGATGTGCAAAGTAAATAAAGATTTTTTTGAAAAAAGGGTCATTTTCAGGGGACCAATTACAAACTTTAACACAAAATTTTTGGAAACCCTACTGTGTCATATATCAAATGAAAGGGCTCATTATGAGGATCTCAAAAATATTTTTTTGTTTGAGCAAAATCAATACTTTTGATTTTATTCACGAAAGAAGGCAAAAATTGACCATCCCCCCCTGATCTCTGAAACTACTAGGACGAAAATTTTGAAAAAATTACAAAATGTTGATCATTCCTTGAAGATTATAGGAAAAATAATGATAATTCTATCACTTGAAAATAAATGGTAAACTCACTATAATAAGTTCATCTAGGGAAATAGTTCACTAAAACTACTAGATAGCGCTAGTCAATTGAATAAAACATATTTGTGCATGTGTGTGTACACGAAGCATATTGTACGGAACTCTCATTGCGCGAGTTTGACTCACACTTGGCCGGTTTTTTGTTTAAGAAACCCCATCTTTCTTGGTGCGCTCCGAGGAATAATCTAGTTGCGCTTCAAAATGGTTGTGCTAAGAGGAATATCTCTTGGTTTTTTTCGCATCTCACTACACCAGCCTGAAGTCTGTTGAGGGACTTCCGAACTGCCGGGGGGAGACATTTTTAAATTATAAGAACAATTAAGTTCTTATATGTTTTACTTATTATATTACTATTAAATTCTATGTTTTACTATAAGCATAAAAAGCTATTATATTACTACTATCAATATCACCAACGATCTAATAGGACTGTTTCACCCAAGTCTTGTTTGCCTCTACATAATTACATCATTCAATATTCCAAGTCACTTAAACGAATTTCTACCATCTAATCTAAATCTCAAAAGGAAATTTACTAAGAATCTACGTACAACTTACAATTACCTTATTCCTTATTTTATTTATCTGCAGTTAATACTTTGTGTGGAAAAGTTTCACTTCAACTCCAATACCTACTTGTCTAATTCAATATAGAAGCATTCGCAACATTTATATCTTAGGAATTTTACCTTTAATTATAATATTAAAACTTGAGATTGATGATGAGAAGATAATGATGATTAAAACTTACGAAAGGTTACTCATTACAGAAACCTTTTTATTTTGTCAGAATTCACCGACTAGTTTCAACAAAGAGTACAGTTACGCTTCCCTAAAACAGTGCTTTGAGGGAAGCGTAACCGTCGTGCCGCCATTCCCAACACTCGCCCTGATGGTCTTCGTGTCAGATCGAAACTAGTCGGCAAATCTGACGAAATAAAACGTGAGTAACGCCGGGTTTCTATAATAACTTGAACGTAAATCAAACTCTATTAACGTGATAAGTACGAAAACTATTTATACCGACTAAACTCAGTGGTATGTCAAATTCAATTAAGATCCTTTGCAAATAAAATTGACTCGGAAGAGCTTTTCACAGCCAATAGTCGCAATTTATAAAGACTGGATTACCGAATTTGAGCTTTTGTATTCTTTGAGTTCTAGATTATATAATCTATCTATCTTACATAATGTAGGAATTGTATTTTTGTCGGTGAAGTACTCTCCATGTCTCTCGGTTCTTAGCCATTCTCTCGAACTCTATAAATGCCATTTTGATGCCTTTTCCTTTATATCATAGTTCTGGATAATGTAAATAATTAATTAAATTACTTCTTAAATGATCGTATAAAATTCTTCTTCCTCTTATCGAGTCAAAATGGTTTTATTCTATTATATATCTTTCGACCAGAATTTGACCACGCTGATTGCCCTGTCGGTGGCCACATTAAGGTCCTGTACGGTGCAAGTAATGGGGCAGTGTGGGCACGACAGAAGGCGAGACATGGTCTGATCGGCACCGCAATCACACAAATTGTTGCTAGAGATCGTGTAAAATGACGAAGTTTCAAATAAAATACTCATTCTTCATGAAAATTAATAACATAAGTATATTTATAATTAAATAATCCAAATATATTCACAAATAAATACAATCAAGTTACATAAATGATATCCTAGTTGCCTTACTGCTACAAGCTACCATCACTAAAAATCTTAGAGCATTAATGCTCTAAGCTAAAAATGCACTGTACATTTGCTCACGTGAAAAAGAGGGAAATAATGCTTTTTCTCAGCAGCGAAACACACATAATATATCTTACCTCCTCCAGGTCCAGTAGTCCTCATAGACTCGGTCCGCAGTACTCTTGGTGGTTCCTGTTCAACAAAGCTGTGCTGCGACGGGGCTGGGCTGATGTTGTCTCTTGTCCTAGTCGGAGACACATCTTGGTACATCGAGGACACGATGCTGGCTTTTCTATCCACCGTGCAGACGGAGAGACGACCGTTCTCGCAGAAGCCTGAAGGTTTCTGTGGAAGAAATGTTTAAGTATTTTAGATTTCAATCAACATCAGGTCTTTTTTAGTCTCCACTGCAAGACCCTGTCACTCTCTATACTACCAGACCCGTATATTAGCTAGAGCAGTCAGAAGTTACGGCTTATGGCCTACACCATCTACGCTAACCAGGATTGATGATTATTAGCTTCGTTTAACTTGTGTTCCCTAAATTGCCTTCTCTACGGGAAGACTTTGAGTGGTCCTACACTAACAGGAACCATATGGCCAAGATTAGAAGACGATATATACTCGCTTTCTACATTCATAAGAATCAGTACTGTTAAATCTAATACCGCACTTGTAAAAGTGAGGTAGTTATGTTAGATGACGCAAACAATAATGCGTCTTTAAGGAATGGAATATGGTAAGGGTAAGGCATTAAATAAATGTACGTAAAAGTCTAAAGACAGCCGGTTAAAATTCGCTCCGCTTACAACATTTTCCCACATCTTGTTTCTTTATTCTATTAAGAGTTTATTTATTAGGTATTCTATTTGTACCTAATCGCTCATCAACACGATCAAAAACTGCCTGCGTGGTCCAGTGGTTAAGGCGTTTGCTTTGTTGACCCGGGCGTCGTGGGTTCGATTCCCACGGGAAGCATACTTTGTTAAGTTGTTTCCAGTTTGGTTAGGACATTGCAGGCATGAACCTGATTGTCTGATAAGAAAGATGATTCCGTGCTTCGGAAGGCACGCTAAGCCGGTGGTCCCGGCTGCCATCTGGTAGTCGATAAAGGAACCACGTCAGAGGCCGAGAGGCGGTTCCGAAGAACTTCTGACACCATGGTGTGCATGATCGACTAACCGTGTCACCTACACGAAATGATGATGTTGCTCATCAACACGGTAAACGTGGGTTTAAGGTTTTATACCAAAGGCTCTATCTAACCCGTTAGGGTTAAAGACGTGAGCATTTTGTGTGTATAAGGGTTTAGCACCAGTTTGTACTAGTTCAATTTATGATAGCTATTCAACTATAGTGTTCCTAGTTAAATCACTTCGAAGACCCACAGCCAAACTTATGCCATTACGAAACTATAGTCCTAGTGTTGATTAAATTACGGTATCGAACAATTTATCTCGAGGGTCACGGATATCCTAATTATAATGTAATTGAATAGGTTTTGGAAACAAACGGGGATGGTTTAGGTTTAAGGGAGGAAATAACTAAGTTTTCAAGTTTGTCACTTTCATTACAATGAATTAGTCAATTTGTTCTGTCAAGGCAGTCATCCTCAAGTGCTTGTCCGGAACATTGAAGATGTGAAAAACGATTTCAAAAGCCAAACAAACTGTGCTCACTAACCCGTGTTGAGCATGGTAAAACCCTGTGTTAAAAATCCTTCAAAGAGATGATCCTTGAAAGAAACTAAGTACTATTCCAACGTAGAATTATAATATCTACGATAATACTAACGTGTAAGACGAAAACTCTCAGCGTTCCTCGATAATTGGCATTGCAACCTCTACCCGTGCTAAGGATTTATTATGGGTTGGTTGCTACTGTTCTTAGTCGCACGTTAAGCGGTCTCATATACGTTCGTTAGTTGTTAAAAACATTTATAATATGCGGCAAAAGCATGTGGACGGTTGTAACTGACTGTCTAAGAAAAACTTTCAAATTAACTTAAAATGGATAATTGAACACGCGATATATTATGTACGTAAATTTTATATATCGTCAAGGGAGCAAATTGGTACCCAATTTAGATAGTGGGTATATCGCTGACAATGTTTCATTACACACAGTGAGTCGAGCTCCGTGGCGCAGCGGTCAACACGCTAGCCTGCGACACAGGGGTCCCGGGTTCGATCCCCGGTCAGGTCAAGATGGAAAAAGATCTTTTTCATATTGACCTGGGTCTTGGATGTTTATCTATATAAGTATATATTATAAAATATAGTATCGTTGAGTTAGTATCCTGCGACACAAGTTCACAACTTACTGTGGGGCTAGCTCAATTTGTGTGACATGTCCCTATATATTTATTTATTTATTTACACATTAGACGCTCTCTGGAGACAATACTGCACGGCCATCGCGTAGTTTGACAACTTGACATATAGGCATTATAAGTAGCCTTTTCCCTCGATTAAGGACCTAGCTATCTACACATTACAATTTATCTAAATATGTTAAGTGCTTAAGGCGAGAAGAGATAACAGATAGATAGACAAATAGAATTATACTTATTTTATTAAGAAATAAGAAACAGGTTCTGTCTACCCCGCAAGGGATAAAGACGTGATAGTATGTATGTATAAGAAACAGGAAATAATCCACGAAGGCTGGATTTGAACCAATTTTCTTTATTCTTTGTTGACCAATGCCTTACCAATTAAGCCATGTCATGCCATTGTCACTACTATTTACAATTTAAAGTGTAAACATGAACCTTCACATCTCCTTAAGGCGATAGAGACAGAAAGAGAATCCTTAGACAGATAGAATTACTTTTGCATTTATACAAGTAAAATTAAGAATAGATGTATTATTGTGAACTACCGGGCGGGTGATTCTGAACCCACTGGCAATATTTAAAAGAAGATTCAATAGTTTATTTAATATAGGTTTCATTGAACACTTATTTATTGTCATACCTGTGTTTACAATATTTACAGCAAAAAAAATTGTTGACATCAATAATTACTTATGGCTAAGTTTAGGTTGCTTCCAAAGCGGAGTGCAGAAGAAGCGGCAACAGTTTTTTATCATTCCTATTTACCGAAATATCTGTCTCTTTGTAACGCAGAAATCCTCCCACAGAAACCTACTCAAGAACCTTCAAGTTCTAAGCATTCACTCTAAAACGCCTTACCTATTTTCTGACCGGAGCGCTCAAACACTAGTTTCATTTTAAAATCGACTTTCTTGCTTTCCAGTCCTCTTCTTTCTATTTTTGTTTATTGTTTGCACCCTGAACTATTCAATCAAAATTGCTACTGACACGTACATATATAACATGTGTCGAGCTCCGTGGCACAGTGGTCAATACGCCAGCCTGCAACACGGAGGTCCCGGGTTCGAACCCCGGTCAGGTCAAGATGGAAAATGATATTTTTCAGATTGACCTGGGTCTTGGATGTTTATCTATGTTAGTATATATTATAAAATATAGTATCTCGTTGAGTTAGTATCCCACGACACAAGTTCACAACTTACTGTGGGGCTAGCTCAATTTGTGTGATATGGCCCTATATATTTATTTATTATTTATTATGTTTACAACGTATTTACGTCAATTAGACATATTGTCAAGGGATTAAATATCAAATTTATGTAGGTTGTATGTGTCAAGCTGACTATATATCATTTCACGCCAGACGATCCCTAGAGGCAATACAGTACGGGCCAACGCGTAACTTGATCACGTGACATATTGGCATTAAAAGTAGCCATTTCACGCTTTGTCTGCATAAATTAAAATTCTAAGTCCTGTTGTGAGTTATAGAGAGTGTTTTCTTATGTTTTCGCGATTGTTACACATTTAAATAAAATTATTTTTAATACGTTATAATAACGTTAGGTGTATAAATAATGTAATAAACGCGATAAAAACCGTATTAAAATAATTTTATTTAAATTATAGAGAGTGTTTCACAATTGCTTGCTAATAATAATAATAAAAAAAGTATATTTTCTTCAGTGAATGACAAAATCCGTCAAGTCGTAAATTTCTTAAAACTCCAGCCCATTCTATAGAATCATCATTCATTACACGCCAGACAATCCCTAGAGGCAATACAGTACGAACCAACGTGTAGCTTGATCACTTGTCATATTTGTACTATAAGTAGCCTTTTTCCACGACTTTGTCTGCATAATTTATAGTGTATATTCTGTCACACATGATTAAACACTTTTTTCATTAAAAAATATTATTAAATTACACTTTATTGCTTCCCAGTCCTCTCCGCTCTATTTTTGTTCATTGTTTTCAGCATTTCAATAGAAATTGCTATTTGCAATATGCTACTTAAGTAACACTTTACGTAAATTTTATGTATTCTAAAGGATTTAATTTATGCAGACAGCGGTTGTGTCGAGCTGGCTATATTTCATTACATGCCAGACGATCCCTAGAGACAATACTGTACGGGCCAACGCGTAGCTTGATCACTTGACATATTGGCATTGTAATAGAAATAACATGATAGTAGAAGATATCAAACATTATTGTCATTTAAATAAAATAGATTCTGCTTTATACTTTTCTCAGGGAGTCAGTATGGTATTATATATATGGTATATGGTAGTATATTTAATTTCATTCGGTTTTTAAGACGCGAAACACTCATTTTTGCTGCAAGCGTAATGTCACTTCAACAAAGTAAGAACAGTCAATAACTATTTTCATCGTAAGATATTTCAATATCATTTAGTGCACGTCAATTTTCATTACAACTTGTTTACAATATTATTGTTGACGTCAATAATTTACTTACAACTAAGTTGACACCTAGCATATCTACTGGACTAATCTTAACGGTCTAATCCTATGTCAATGCAGATCCAGCGCTGGTAGAACCCAGTCATACTGGATCCAGTACCTGGATCAATGTAAATCAGTCTTTACCCTGGACGTTACCCGGAATTTTGACGATGTCGGTGGCGCAGCGTTTAACACGCCTGCCTGCGACACGGATGGTTCCAGGTTCGATCCCCGGTCATGTCAAGATGGAAAATGATCTTTTGCAGATTGACTTGGGTCTTGGATGTTTATCTATTTAAGTATCTATTATAAAACATAGGGTAAAACACGGATAGTTGCCTCACTTTTCAAAAAGTTTAAATTATAAAAAAATGGGTGGTTATTCATAATACCTGATAATGTATAAGAAAACATAGGTTCTTGGTCTTTTATAGAAGACCAATTTCGTGAACATAATTGATACTGGTTTTGAGTATAATCCGTTTTATTTGACCTCCTAAAATACAGATAGTCGCCTACTGCAGCGGATAGTTGCCAAGTGTTAAAAAGAGTTAGGAGGATACTTGCCGCATAGTCATACATAACACTTAGTTTTCGCTTATACTTGCGAGGCATTCTATTTACCTAGAATTGGTACGTGAAACCGGTTAATATTGTTTTACATTTAAAACAAGTAAGTATAGCATAATTTTAAGTTTGAAAAAGTCTTCCTTGATTAAGGAATAAATGGAAAAATCCATAACTAGCCACAATAAATAAGGCAACTATCCTTTTTGATACGGATAGTTGCCTTTTCGATTTAAGAAATAAAAAAAATCTTTTCAACAATAAAACGCAATCAATAGGGCAATTAAAGGTCTAATGTAAGCAGAGAAACAAAATGTTCTCTGAAACCACAATCAATTATAAAGATATCCAACAAAAACTACTTTCCAATATAATTTCGACGTTCGTTAATGTTTCGCTGCGGAAGATTTTTGCTTACACGGACGAAACGCGTGCACCCTCTCCAACGGTTTACGTGGCAGTGAGGCCAGCGGGGGGAGCGCTTCCAACTATTATCAAGCGCTAATGCCACAAATGTACCTAACACAGAGAATTCGAAACCGACGCAAGTATCCCCCGACGCAACTATCCGTGTTTTACCCTAGTATCTTTGAGTTAGTATCCCATAACACAAGTTTCGAACTTACTTTGGGGCTAGCTCAATCTGTGTGATTTGTCCGTATATATTTATTTATTTAACTTTGTCTACGTAATTTATCATCATCATTGAGGCATAGTACTTTTTCCAGGTTGATACCTTTTCTGAGATGGGAGGTAACTATATCTTTCTTTCAAACTCATTAAATATTCAAATCTGAATAATAAGCAGTACATGTAATTTTCAAAATAATTAATTTTAGTTCTTCCTCCAAAAAAAAATATGGTGTTACACGCGAATTAAAGAGTTACTCACATAAAAGATAGCTAAACTGACTTGGCCGGATGAGGTGGAAACATGTCGGCTTTATCTGGCTTTCTGACCCGTAATTCGCTTATTTATTAGTATTTTGTTAATATTTATCAAAAAATATGCAAATATATACCTAGAACATTACGAAGTCACGCTACCTTACAATTCCAGTCATATGTACATATAGGGTACATTTATGAACCCCAAAAACATCACACTAATTTTTTGCTCCACTCTATAATATCAGGGCGCTAGGTTATCGACTTAAAACTTTTCCTTTTCACCAAACAATCATTATTCGAGGCAATGGGAACTCGATCAATTGAGTCGTATGACGCGTGCTCGATTTGATCCGATTCGATACATTCGCAAATTGGCAATACTCGCCCTCAATGTCATATCGAGCGCAGGATTGAGAGAGATCTTAAGGGAATACATGAATTTTATGGGTCTTGTGTTGCCCCCATTTGAAGTCAACCATTTAAATTAAAACGAAATGATCATTCAAAATGTTTTATCTACTCACACACTATATGTATAAAGTCTTTAACGATATCAGAAATTATCTATTAATAAGTATCATTACGCCAATCACATTTATAACAACAATTATAATATTGTTTCTGGCCGTAGGTAACATTGTACGTATTTTCATTACGACATCATTTTTCGATTAAGTAATGACTTTAAAATTTCGAATACCTTTATTTGAAAAGGAGTCTTGGTAAAATTAGTTGTTCACTACACGCGTCCTTGACTTGAGTTTGATTTGCCACCATTGTGAAATAGATTGATTTATTTGTAATAAATTATTGTAATAGTGAATCAAAAAGTGATGAAGAAGCAGCTATGTACATTCCCAAAATTCTCTACGGGGCAGCGAACAAAATCAACATTTTGTTGCCAGATAAGTCAAGAATTATGCAAGCAGAAGTTTTCAGAACTGAGTCTGAAACATTATTAACACTTTATCGGAGTTTCATTAAAAACACTTTGTTGGCCCGTATCATAATCCCACATTCGTTTTTAAGGACCCTTATTACTTAACAGTTACCTTAAGTACTATTTCTGCAAAGCCCTAGATATTTTATGTCTTATTGTATGAACTACCAAAGAAAGAACGTGAAGTTTTGTTAGCGCTTTTGTCAAAAACCAAATTTAACCACTAAAAAGGAAAAAACATACTCTTTAAATCTCTATGATCCGTAAAACTACAACATGGACTCCATGTTGTAGTTTTTCGGGAAATCCATGGCATCCCTGCCATGGCTTTCCCGCTCGTTCCACAACTTTAGCGTACGAAGAAGTAATAAATTTTATGTCACTTAATTATCTGTATCAATTTAATCACATACCTAACTTTGAAAACAAACTTCTAGACCTTGTATTAAGTAATATTGAAAATATATCTATCTCTAAACCTTTGGATCTTTTAAGCAAATTAGATGAGTATCACCCACATATACTAGTAACTGTCCCACTTAATCATTGTGAACCCGATTTACTTCGTCCTAATGTACGAACAGATTATAACTTCTTTAAAGCTGATTATGATTCTATCATCACTGCCTTGAAACATGTTGATTGGCAGGATATTTTTAAGAATAAAGACAATGTTAACGATATGGTTTCAGCATTTTATGATGAAATAAAAAAAGTAGTTGACTTGTATGTCCCTAAACGCCGTCCTAAGTCATGCAAATATCCAGTGTGGTTTAATAAAAGTTTAATAAAACTTCTGAAAGAAAAGGAAAAGGTTAGAATTAAATATCGTAAGTATAAAAATCCACGAGATAAAATCGAATTGAATTACTCAGAGAACGATGTCATAAACTTATAAATATTTGTAATAATAATTATAAGAGATATATGGAAAATAATATTTGTAAAAATCCTAAATTGTTCTGGCACTACGTAAAAGATAAACGCAAAGGCCTTTCGTCATTGCCTGCTGAGATGAAGTTAAACGACGCCGTTGCGGCTACTGGCCCAGATATTGCCAATCTATTTGTAGAACAGTTCTCTTCAGTTTATACACCCTGTCCCTATTCTTCTTCTACCCCATCTTCGACTTCTCCTATCACAGCTCGAACCTTTCCTACCCATGAAGCATCCCCTACAAATGACTATATTTCATTCATAAAAATATCTGAAGCTCAAGTATCAAAATCTATTAAAAAACTCGACATAAATAAAGGCCCTGGTCCGGATAACCTACCCCCACTATTCATAAAACGCTGTAACTCTGTTTTATCTTTACCTTTAACAATTCTATATAATCGATCCTTGGCTGTAGGTGTTTTTCCAGACGAATGGAAACAGGCTAGAATTCTTCCCATTTTTAAAAAAGGCGATAGTTCCTCTGTGAAAAATTACAGACCAATTTCCATCTTGTCTTGTTTTTCTAAATTATTTGAATCAATTCTTTATCCATATATCAACCGACACATAGAGAGAGGGTTATCCGAATATCAACATGGTTTTCGCAAGGGAAGATCGGAAACTAATTTAGTATCTATGATAACAGACATATCACGGACGGTCGATGCTGGTGAACAAGTAGACACTATTTATACAGACTTCAGTAATGCCTTTGACAGAGTCCAACACGAGTTACTAATCGACAAACTCAAGTTGAGCGGTATAGGTGGCCCATTGTTAAATTGGTTCAAATCATACCTGTATAAAAGGCCTCAAGTGGTTGTCATTAATGGTTACCAATCAAAACAATTCTTCGCTGAATCAGGAGTTCCACAGGGATCCCATTTGGGCCCTGTCCTTTTCTTATTATTTATTAACGATCTCACAAAAAATATTAATAATAGTAGTGTATCTTTATTCGCCGATGACCTTAAAATTTACCGTACTGTAAAAAATCCACATGACATTGAACTTCTTCAAGAAGACTTAAATAATATAAACAGATGGTGCAACTTTAATGGAATGATATTAAATCCTAGTAAATGTTCGTTTATTCGTTTTACAAAAAAGTCAAATATTCTTGAAAGTTCCTACTCGTTGAATGGTGAAAAATTAAAAAATGAAACAGAAACTAGAGATCTCGGTGTAATATTAGATAACAAACTTAAATTCAGTTCACATATTAACAACATAGTCAAACAGAGTGCAAAAATGCTAGGTTTCCTTAAACGCACACTTAAAGGTTTCAAATCAAAACAATCACGTACAATCCTCTACAATAGTTTGGTCCGCAGCCGCTTAGAATTCGCATCTGTCGCCTGGAACCCAGTCTACGCAGTCTCCTCGCAAAGAATTGAAAGTATCCAACGTGCATTTACTAGATACCTTGCCAATGTAACTAGCGATATTGCTCCTAGTCAACCCTATATCCAACGTTTGTCTGTATTTAATATGACCAGTCTCAAAACCCGCCGTACCATTTTTGACCTCACTTTTTTTCATAAGCTTCTCCATAATAAAATCAACTGTATGGATCTTTTGGGCTCTGCCTATTTCACTGTCCCGTACAATAATCCTCGAAAACCACTATCTAAAACATTTAGCCTACCAAATTACAGAACCAACCTCGGCCTTCATCAACCTCTTGCCAGAATATGTACTTCATATAATGAATTAAATAAGCAAATTCCTGAACTGGACATATTGCATGACAGTTATAAAATTTTCAAATCTAAAGTGCTGAAACACTTTAAATATAAGGAATAACCAATATGTCATACTCATTATGTATTGCAACAAACGTTTATCTACTGACTGTTAAGCTGTTATATAAGTTACGTTTATATAATTTTATATATAATCCTTTATTTTTGAATCCTACTTGTATAAGTGTAATTGTAATTATAATTACGGTAGCGAATTTATTAACATAGCGAATGTTGTGTACGCTACTAATTGGCATGTACATACGCACAGTACATTGTGTACTTATCTAATAATTATGTCAAAACTGTTTATGTATGTAACTGCTGTAAGCGTGCCTATATTAAATAAATAAATAAATAAAAAATAAATAAATATATACGGACAAATTACACAGTTTAAGCTCTCCCCATAGTAAGTTTGAGACTTGTGTTATGGGATAGTAACTCAACGATACTATATTTTATAACAAATACATATATCGATAAACATCCAAGACCCAGGTCAATCTGAAAAAAGATCGTTTTTTATCTTCGGGGATCGAACTCGAGACCATCCGTGTCGCAGCCTGGCATGTGTGTGACGGAGCTCGTCAAAAGATCTTTTCAAAACGTACTGTGCGTAACAATTTACGACCTAAGAAGTTAGAATGAACTCTTTGTCAACGGCGTGAGGGGCGATAATAGAAAGTGGCCGTAGGCATCATCTCAAACAATTTCTCGAAGCACAGTTAACTGTACAACGGTAAACACACAGAGAGAAGCAAAATTTTTCCTTAGACTTAGTGACTCGATACTGATTATAATTAACACTAGCACCCCTCCCCGGCTGCGCCCAGGCATGTTTTATACCTATAAACCTTCCTCATGAATCACTCTATCTATTGGTGAAAACCACATGACAATGAGCGCAGTAGTTTTTGAGTTTATCACGAACAGACAGGCAGTGATAGAAGGAAACCAAACAGAACGTTGAAAATGGATCGGTCAACTAACAGCTTATTGAATAATGAAGCTTTCCTTTTCTAAGCCCCAATCATTATTCAAAACAATGAAAAACCGATACCCACTCAATCGAGTCGTTTGACATGTGCTCGATTCGATACGATTCGATACATCGGAAATTGGCAATACTCGCGTCCGACGCGACGTCATGTCGAGTGAGGGATTGAGATGAATCATAATGCTAATTTGTTAAGGCATTTTTGTTTTTTGAGTGGCCATCATTGGTATTAAATTTTGCTAGTTATTTTTGACATCTTATATACTACAAGTTACTTTAGTGTTTAAATGTATTATATCATTTTAAAACCCTGTACTCTAGTCGATATTAAGATATTACTACAGTTGATCGATCTCTAATGAAGAGGAGAGAGTTTGGAATAAAATATTTAGAAAAACAAGGAACGATCATTAAAAATGTTGTTTTGCGATGCCTTATATGATGAAACTGTTCTATAAACTACTGTTTAGGATTTAAGTAAGAATTTAAGAAAAAACTTATTGTCAATAACGGCCACTTTTGGCGAAATGCTGGGACGCTTTTTTATAGATATTGTGATTCTGACATTAAAATATTACCAGTTTGTTCGTTATCACCTATATGTCATAATCTGTTTCGTACGTTAATATATAAAATCAAAAGAAACTTCTTAAGTTTTTCAAACTTTTATAAGTATCTGGGCTTTCGGGAACCTCATAAGCAATTTACGAAAACGATGAAAACTCAATATCAACTCAAATTGAGTCGTATGACTTGTACTCGATTTGATTCGATCAGATACAATGTCACACATAAATTGGCAATATACATCTCAGATATCATTATGTAGCGCGAGATTGGCCAGGCTACTCATCATTTTTTTTTATCTGTGTGATTTGTCCGTATATATTTATTTATTTTATTAATACAAATAACAAATAAATAAGTATATATTTATTTATTTTATTAATACAAAAAACAAATAAATAAAAATAAATTTATTTTATTTATTTTGTGTCACAAAAACGGTTTACACCAATCACACATTATATTATTCATATCTTATTATAGATCACTATGATTTGTATTGCTGAAATAAAGATTGACGATAGCAATGTTCTTATTTATTTAGTACCTACTTATAAATATAAGTAGGTACCACGGGGGGCGCGGGGGTGAGCTGTCCTGCGTCTCTTTACTTCGGGACAAAGCCTGCCGACCGCATCATAGGCCGTGTTCCCATCTGCCGGCGGTCACAAAGAGACCTGCAATAAGGGATGACAAATGGACCCCTTGGTATCCTTGGGGCCCTATAGGATCCTTGGGTGGGACCCAATAGAACCCATGGGACCCAATGGAACATATGGGACCCATTGACGAGCTCCGTGGCGCAGCGGTCATCACGCCTGCCTGCGACACGGATGGTCCCGGGTTCGATCCCCGGTCAGGTCAAGATGGAAAATGATCTTTTTCAGATTGACCTGGGTCTTGGATGTTTATCTATATATGTATTTGTTATAAAATATAGTATCGTTGAGTTAGTATCCCATAACACAAGTCTTTCATTAGAACTTACTTTGGGGCTAGCTCAATCTGTGTGATTTGTCCGTATATATTTATTTATTTATTATTTATTGAGACCTTTGGTATGATGGTACGCTTTGGTACCATACGGAGTCAAGTCTAATTTAATATTTTGTATGCGTCTTTAAGAATCTTTAAATAAATTAAACGCCGCGTCGGTCATCGGTGACCGGCAAACAATGGAAATATATTTCGAACTAGCAATTTTTCCGCGATTTCATCTGCGTAAATTATAGCCTATGTCGCCCGCAGAAAAATTAGCTTTCTATAGATGAATTTTGGAAATTTTTCTTGCCTTTTTGGAACCTATTCAATGCAAACAAGCAAATAATCAAATCTTGTCGAGCTCCGTGGCGCAGCGGTCAACACGCTAGCCTGCGACATGGGGGTCCCGAGCTCGATCCCCGGTCAGGTCAAGATGGAAAAAGATCTTTTACATATTGACCTGGTTCTTGGATGTTTATCTATATAAGTATATATTATAAAATATAGTATCGTTGAGTTAGTATACTGCGACACAAGTTCACAACTAACTGTGGGGCTAGCTCAATTTGTGTGATATGTCCCTATATATTTATTTTATTATTTATTTATTTATTTCCACTTTTTAACATTAGTAAGGATCTTCTTCTTCTATCGAATCGTAGAATGGCAATATATGTTAATACCAGCGCTTTGCAACTATGGTTGCCCGTTCGTTAGCCTACTTAAGACCCTGCATAATGCAAGAAGTTTGGTTTTCTGGGCACACCAAAAGGTGAGCCATAGACTGGATAGCACCGCAGTCGCACTAAGTATTGCTGGAGAAACCCCATTTTACTCTATTTTCGTTGCATTTACCAACACCAGCCCGCAGTCTATTTAAAGACTTTCGGACTGGCCAGGGCAGGCTGCCACCCGGTGGTAGTTTCTCAGTAGGCGGTAACTGGTTTGGTAATGGCTGGTTTTTGCCAGCCCGCAGTCTATTTAAAGACTTCCGGACTGGCCAGGGCAGGCTGCCACCCGGTGGTAGTTTCTAAGCAGGCGGTAACTGGTTTGGTAATGGCTGGTTTTTGTTTAGCAATTTTTCCACTCTGGCCTTAGGAGCGATTAGTAAGGATTAAGATAATATAAGTTAGTATTTGGCGACAGTTTTTACGGCTTGCTGCCTGTTGTGGTGGTGATGGTTCTCGGGAGAGTAGAATAGGACTACTCCAAATCTTCCCGTGGATGTCGCAGAAGGTGACTTAGGAAACACAAGCTAAACAAAGCTTATAAATATCAAATAGACCTCTAAAACCCATCTGGCCAGCGTGGAGGGTGTAGGCCAAATCCTTTAACTGCTCTGTGGCTATGGTAGTACAGAGAGGGTCATGCTCGTGCAGTGGAGACTAAAAAGACCTAATGACAAGACGATAATATTCATTATTATAGTACTCTATGTGGAGTGATATTTTCTTTGCACTGTTGTGACGTCACATCAGCTAAGAGCGTCATTGTTCACACAACAAAGAGTGATGCAGCTGGCAAAAGATTAATGGACGTGCCAGATTGCGAGTGACGTGGTTTTGTGTCTGAAATGCCCTTGTATAGTACTTTTTAGTGGATTTTACGGGTCATAATTACAATCAACTTGTCCTTAGTATATTAATTTACCGTAAGTTTACATAGTTCAGAGAAAATTGACATTACTTCTATTTTAAGTCCAAGGCAGGCCGTTTCTTCTCTTTTTCTTTCACCATCATAATATTCATTATCTTGTGGATCCCGACAGAGTAGAATAGGACTACTTCAAGTCTTCCCGTGGATGTCGTAGAAGGCGACTTAGGAAACACAAGCTAAACAAAGCTTATAAACATCAAAGAGTATTGGCCCAATCCTCTGACTGCTCTGTCTTATAATATGGCTCTGGTAGTACAGAGATGGTCATGCTCCTAGAGGAAAGACTAAAAAGACCTGATGACTATGACGATAATATTCATTATTATAGTACTGTATATATGAGTGATATTTTCTTTGCACTGTGTGACGTCACATCAGCTAAGAGCGTCATTGTTCACACAACAAAGAGTGATGCAGCTGGCAAAAGATTAATGGACGTGCCAGATTGCGAGCGACGTGGATTTGTGTCTAGAATGTTCCCTGTATAAGGACTTTTTAGTGGATTTTTCAGCCCATGATTTCAATTAATTCTTGAGTATATTATACCACATGAGATTCGTATATTAATTACGTGGTAAAAAACAATACACAAACTCTTTTAAAAATAAAAGATACGTCTACCTTTCCTACAATTATATGGCCAGTATAAGAGCGGTTAGTCACCGCGGCCGATCAGAAGCCGAGAAATTATAGATGTTGAAAAGTTAGACCAAATTAAGAAGGGCTTTTTAGGCTATCTATTTCCGATTAAAATCCGTGATCATGGAATTGCCTGCAGAGTCTCGTCAACCCCCGACCTATCCCACTCGCCCCGCTACCTCTCTGCTACTACGCAGCTCAGACTAGGCGTGAGAGAAGTATATCTCTTTCTTTCTCTTGCCTGGTACTGGATGAAAATCCAAGAAATCATGTCAATAGGTGATGCAGCTAGCAACCTATTACTATTTTGATTTCATTTTATTTACCTATACGCCTACTAACATGCTAAACGTGGTCTTTAGGCCTTATAACCTCAGACTCTATCTATTTCGTCAAATAAAGACATGGTAATAGGTATATATATGCCGTATGGTTCCCGGCAGAGTAGAATAGGACCACTCCAAGTATTCCCGTAGATGTCGAAAAAGGCGACTCAGGAAACACAAGCTAAACAAAACATAGCAAAGGATATAGACTTTTCCAAATCGACTGGCCAGATATGGAGCATGTAGGCCAATTTTTATGACTGCTCTGGCTAATGTATGGCTCTGGTAGTAAAGCAGTGGAGATTAAAAAAGAACCTGATAATGATGATGTATGTATGTATATCCAGTAGACTACGTGGAAGAAGAAAATTAGAGATCTTACCTTAGGCGGGATGATGAGGTAAGTTTCAACTTTATGATCTGCCAGGTAGCTCTCTCTGGAGGCACCGTCTCCTGGCTCCACGTCAAACCTCCCTCCGAGCTGGTCCCGAGTCGCTCTTGTTATGTGGACTCGACTGAAAAAACAAGTATTATCTTTCTAATGACTTAGAACCAGCATTTCCTGTATATAAGGATGCGCTATATAAGGACCATTTAAATATTTTAAGAACTAGCACCCTTAAGCTAGAAAATTACTTATGGTGAAGTGAGTTCACACACTAGCGCCACCCAGCAATTAATTCTGCCATAATTCATATCAAATTTAAACAAACTAATAGCTGAATGCCCTAGTAAATTGCTTGTAGTATTATTGGTACAAGTTTTTACTATTTTTCATTTCATGGATTAAGAGAACGAATTATTTAAAGGTAAAAATTCGTTCTCTTAAACTTAGATTGTAATATTTATGAAAAGTAACAAATAGAATACTAAATTTGATTTAGGAGTAAATGAATTAATTGCTGAGTGGCGCTAGTGTGTGAACTCACTTTGCCTTAAGCATATATTTTTTTTACCGAAAAATCTCACAAATTAAGAACCCCATAGTAAGTTGTGAACTTGTGTCGTAGAGTACTAACTCAGCGATACTACATCGGAGGTCGTCAAATCAAATAAGCAAAAAAAAAAAGAATAGACCTTATAATAATGAAACTTTAACAAGCTCTACAATATAAACCAATTTTCTTAAAGGACTAAAGCTAGAAATAAAAAAAACACAAATTGCGCGACCACCTGAACATTTATGTATGGAAATGTCAGAAATCAAGGTTAAACATTTTTTATATTTTGCTGAACACCAATGCAAAAAAATACTTTTAATAAACTCTATTTTTACACAGAAAGTACCTATTACACTCATACATCATCGCGGACCATTGAACTCTTTGAGTAACACTATCGCCATGACAGGACAATCTTTCAAAAGACACGTCACGTATCCAAAAAATTACTTTATCACGAATACCCATATATTTTCTTTTCCGTGGGGTTTGTTGAATAGGAGAAACCTATATGTGTCAACATATGTATATATCTATCATCTATTTCTTATAGAGAAGGTATCTTACCTGTCATTTTCAAAGCGTGTGTAATCTGTATTATTCTCTACCAGTATTATAAAAAGGTTAGATTTGTTTGTTTGTTAGTTACAAAGAATAGATTCCGAAACTACACGAACGATTTTTATAAGTTCTTTCACCTAAAGAAAGCTCATTTATTTTATTTCACACAAAATGTGTAAGCCTCATACATCATCGCGGACCATTGAACTCTTTGAGTAACACTATCGCCATGACAGGGTGATCTTTCAAAAGACACGTCACGTATCCCAAAAATTACTTTATCACGAATACCCATATATTTTCTTTTCCGTGGGTTTTTTTGAATAGGAGAAACCTATATGTGTCAACATCTGTATATATCTATCATCTATTTTTCATAGAGTAGGTATCTTACCTGTCATTTTCAAAGCGTGTGTAATCTGTATTATTCTCTACCAGTATTATAAAAAGGTTAGATTTGTTTGTTTGTTAGTTGCAAAGAATAGATTCCGAAACTACACGAACGATTTTTATAAGTTCTTTCACCTAAAGAAAGCTTATTTATTTTATTTCACACAAAATGTATTAGCCTCATACATCATCGCGGACCATTAAACTCTTTGAATAACACTATCGCCATGAACGGACGATCTTTCAAAAGACACGTCACGTATCCAAAAAATTACTTTATCACGAATACCCATATATTTTCTTTTCCGTGGGGTTTTCTTGAATAGCAGAAAGCTATGTACGTGTCAAAGTATATATCTATTATTTATTTCTTATAGAGCAGGTATCTTACCGTTCAGTCATTGCAATACTAATTACCGTGGTTCAGTTTCAGAGTATGTGTGATCTATATGTCGCAGTCATCTGGTTGAATCTGCTATTTGATTGAATGACTAGCGCGTTCATTGAATGACTCCATTTAATTGAATGACTAAAGGACAACTCGTCAAGTCGTTGCATGTAACGTTCAACGTCTTGACTGAATGTCATTTAGCGAAGTCGTTGAATGGGATATAGCTGACTTTGTAATGTTTGGTTGTAGCATGATTTCCTAAGGTTTACTTAATCTCATACTTTTGCAAACTTTTCTTAGTTTAAAAGTTGCCGGCGGCAGCGTTATAATAGGTAAATTCATGCCGTCATACTAGTTAATTACAAATAATGCAATTTAAAGTATATATAATCGAAAAAAATATTAACACTGTGCTATCTATGCCAGCTGTTTGACGCCATATTTGTTTTTGTGACTTCTAGCGCCGCAGTGGAAAAATATATTAAATTTGAGTCACCTGACTGATTTATGGCTGTTCAAAGGGCTATGTTACAATCCACCAACTAGTTTGACGTTGAGTGACGCTTGTCCAATCAACGTTCGGCCTAATCATTCAATCAAATGGCAGATTCAACCAGATGACTGCGACATATATAAGTCTATACTAATAATCTATAGTAATATTATAAAGAGGAAAGATTTGTTTCTTTGCATAGAATATTAGACCGATTTTCAAAATTCTGTCATCTATTAACACTTACTTTATCTGTGGGTGACATAGGCTATAATTTTCGGGGACAAAGGCACGGTAATACTGCTTGTCAAAGAACATCCTCGAAACATTCCTCAATTTGACCTACCAGCACACAGTATTTTCTTGTAATTAACATAATTTATGAAATATATGTAGTATAAAAGAAAATATTATATTAGTCATCATCATTTCGTGTAGGTGACACGGTCAATCGACCATGCACACCCTGGTATCAGAGTTCTCCGGAACCGCCTCTCGGCTTCTGACGTGTTTCCGTTATGACTACCAGATGGCAGCCGGGACCAACGGCTTAACGTACCTTACGAAGCACGGAATCATCTTACTTATTAGACAATCAGGTGATTTATGCCTGCAATGTCCTAACCAAACTGGAAACAACTTAACAAAGTATGCTTCCCGCGGGAATCGAACCACGACCCCCGGGTCAACAAGGCGAACGCCTTATCCACTGGACCACGGAGGCTGTTTATATTAGTAATTATAAGTGAATATATGGTTCAACCTTTTTTATTCAGTGTTTATCTATGCTAAAATATATTAATGACGTCTCGAAAACATAAACGCCTTATTGTGCTTTTAGAAGCACTAGAGTCTAATAATCCCCACTGGAACTTCAACTTTCAATCAACTGTAATCGTTTTGATCACTCTTTACTTGTACCGATCTGTCGATTTTCGAGGAAATTCGATCACAAATACTTGCAGAATTTTAACAACTTTGTTTCAATTTCTTTCGGCATCAATTAACAAAATTCCAATCACTTATCGATATCAACTGAATTGGAATAAAAAGATAACGAATATAAATGACGGTTATTAATTTCTTTTCTTTTGCTCCAGCTGAGACGAATAGAACAACTCAATATTAGCATTTGATTTCATCGCAGAAATCACTCTTATATTTTGTACTTCAATTTATTTAGGTTTTGAGGCTGCTTTTTATGACGTAGATTATAAAAGCCAATAGTTTGAGTGAGTGTAAATCCCTTGCATTTGCCCATCGATACCTAAATGTGACCCAGGTCTATATTCCACATAAAGGATAATTGATAAGTGCCGTGTGGTTCGCGGCAGAGAAGAATAGGACCACTCCAAATCTTCCCGTGGATGTCGTAAAAGGCGACTTAGGAAACTCAAGCTAAACAAAGCTTTTAAACATCAAAGAGACCACTCCAACCCGTCTGGCCAGCGTGGAGAGTGTAGGCTAAATCCTCTGACTGCTCTGGCAGTACAGAGAGGGTCGTGCTCCTGCAGTGGAGACTAATAAAGACCTGATGATGATGATGATGATGATAATTGATAAGTGCCTACGTATGTGACAACCTGCAATGGTTGACACCCCAGCTTGCGATATGAAAAGTCCCCGGCCGGGTCATGATGGAATATGTTCTAATGTTAACGTTATGCATAATAGGATTCATTAAAATGAGGTTCCAATTTGCCATCCAATTGTACACATATTTTGTGAAAGAAATTAAATATTTTGATTTTGAATAGGTACAAAACGGTATTATCGATAGTTTTCGACCGTAAAGAAAACTTTTGAAATAGTTTTCCTGAAAAAACTTCAGTTACTAGTAAGTTATCAAAAAAGAAATATTATAAACCTATCTGTTTTTATTTTTCGAGTTTCCAGCATCTAGTCCCATAGAAAAGTTAATCGTGTTAACGGGCTGAGTCACCCCTTAATATCTATGTCGATGGTAAATTAACATCCGATGTATACATCATCATCATCATCAGTCCTTGTTTATTCTCCACTGCAGGAGCACGACCCTCTCTGACTACCAGAGCCATAATTATTACCCAGAACCATAGATATCAGAATGCCAGAGCCATATATTACCCAGAACAGTCAGAGGATTTGGCCTACACATGTATGTATACAAGCTTTGAAAATTTCTAAATGCACTACCCATATTGATTGGCGAAAGCTTTTACAGTAAACAAGTTCCACTGTAAAAGCTTCTATCGGACGCCAGTTGGCCGATAAAATAAATTATTCCACTATTGCACATGCAAAGGTTTTAATTAACTCTTTTAGCTAAAGTGGAGTCAATCTTGCTCTTGTTGAAATATTTCAAAAGAAAACCTTTTTAAACTCTTCGAGTATTTGAACACAGTTTTATTTTTAACTAGCTGTTACCCGCGGCTTCGCCCGCGTGATATATAGCCTATGTCCTTCTCGGTACCCTAACCTATGTGTATGCAAAATTTCTTGACGATCCGTTCAGTAGGTTGGGCGTGAAAGCGTCACAAACAAACAAATAAACAAACTCACTTTCGCATTTATAATATTAAGTTAGGATAGGATTAGGATTACAATGCGTTTGCAATAATTATATTTAAATAATAAAATATACAGGAACAAAGTAGCTAACCCACAGTATGTGAGTTATGAACTAGTGTCGTAGAATTACTCAACAATGCTTTATTTTATAACAGATACTTATATAAATAAACTTCCAAGTCCCAAACCAATCTGTAAAATTATCTTTTTCCATCATAATTTGGCCAACCCGTATCGGGTATGGTCCTTGGCAAGCCACTCATGTCGCAAGCTCGCGTGTTGACCGCTGCACCATGGAGATCGTCAATTAAGAGTATTAAGTACCGATATCCCTTATTACTGAAGAGATATTAGAATATGAGCCGTTAAGCTGGGTTCAATCATCCATCAGGTCATAATGGAAAATGATTTTTCTCAGATTGTTCTGTGAATTGGATTTTTATCTAATAAATAATTTAACGATTTTTTTTATAATTTATACGTATATAATAATAATAATTAAAACTACTTAAAATTAATAAAAATATTTACAAATTATATAGTCCCTGCAAACCATTATCTATTTGTATAAAAATATATCACCGTAGAGTTAGTATACCACCACTGAATTCTCGAACTTACTTTTGGCGTCAACAGCATTTTATTAACTTTTTCATAACACTTACCCTGCAATACCACCAGATTCCATGTGGTTGGCCAATGTGACGTCATCACTCCATACGTCGTACTGCCACTTCCTGAGACCAAGAACTCCGCATAATACGTTCCCGGTGTGGATGCCTATCCGCATATCCACGTCGAAGCCCGTTGCGTCGCGGACGAACCTAAAAAATAAAAAACATATTTACCTACCCTTAAACCCTACCTGTTACTCTGATCGAAAATATTATTAACTCGATGTAACCGCGACTTCATCCACGAGGACTGGTGTGTACCCTTTTTTCGAATTCAAAAAAAGCTTATGTCCTTTCTCAGGCTCTAGAAATCGGTTCCGTAGTTTTTGCATGTAAGCAAGACGAACAAAATTACGTTTATAATATTCGTATAAAAGTATGGATAGTACTCATGAAGTTTGAAGCCATGGAATAAGACTGTCACAAAATGGTTCTAAACAAAACGGTTTTATTTAAAGTCGAGCTCCGTGGCGCAGTGGTCGACACCCCAGCCTGCGACACGGAGGTCCCGGGTTCGATCCCCGGCCAGGTCAAGATGGAAAACGATCTTTTTCAGATTGGCCTGGGTCTTGGATGTTTATCTATATAAGTATATGGTATAAAATATAGTATCGTTGAGTTACGAGTAGTATCCCACGACACAAGTTCACAACTTACTGTGAGGCTATCTCAATTTGTGTGATATGTCCCTATATATTTATTTATTTATTTATTTTTGGTCGGAAAATGTCACAGTTTCAGCTTATTCAGTAGATCAAAGTCAGGATGAGTTTCTAGGTCGTCCGTGAATGGCCGTCTCAGATGGCATTTTCCGACTAAAAATATGTGAGAACGAATCTAATAAAATGGCGACGCAAATCATTTCCCCTTACTCGCAAATAATATCTTTACTCACACTTGTTGTAACAGCGAGCAAAAAAAAGCAAAAAAATATACAATAATATAATAATTTATAATATATATATATATATATATATATATATATATATATATATATATATATATATATATATATATATGGACATATCACACAAATTGAGCTAGCCCCACAGTAAGTTGTGAACTTGTATCGCAGGATACTAACTCAACGATACTATATTTGTATAATACCTATATGTACATATATAGATAAACATCCAAGACCCATGGCAATATGAAAAACATCGTTTTCCATCTTCACCTGACCGGGGATCGAACCCGGGACCTCCGTGTCGCAAGCTAGCGTGTTGACCGCTGCGCCACGGAGCTCGATAAAAACATAGTCTGGATTTTTCATTTTTACTAGTGTTACTTCATTTGCGTTTATCCGTCTGTGTTAGTATTTTTTACGAAAATAAATAAAGTATAATAAATATCATAGATACCAATTCCGATTTTATTAAACCGAACTGATCTTATTTAAGAAAAGTCACAACATTGAAAAAAAAATACTGCCTACTCATCCCATCCCAATCCCAACTAATATTATAAATGCGAAAGTTTGTTTGTTTGTTACGCTTTCACGCCGTATCTACTGAACCGATCATCATGAAATTTTGCAAACACATAGGTTAGGGTACCGGGAAGGACATAGGCTATAAATCACACGGGCGAAGCCGCGGGTAGCAGCTAGTTAAAATATATATAAGAGAACTCTCCAACCCGTCTGGCGTAGAGAGTGTAGGTCTAATCCTCTGACTGCTCTATCTAATATACGGCTCTGGTAGTACAGAGAGAGTTGTGCTCCTGCAGCGGAGACTAAAAGGACCTGATGTTGTTGTTGATTTACGCATGCTTACTTATGATCCTTAGATTTTTTAGTATCATACTATGTTGTCTCTGTGGATAATAGATATAGACCTATATAAAAACTCTTCGATCCTGGTAACGGATATATCATGCATTGATACTGCTAGTCTTGAGAAGTAGCAGTTCTTTTCTTATCATGGAATATTATTCACAAACTTACCTAATAGCATCAATCATCTGCAGACCCATGTTGACACAGTTGTACGCGTGGTTCGGCCTGGACACCGGCAGACCCGACACGCAGTAGTAGCAGTCGCCCAGGATCTTGATACGCATGCACTGGTTCTCCTGATTAAAAAGATTAAAAAAAAGCTTTTTAATTTGAGAAAATCATCAACACGTATTATCTAAAAAAAAACTACTGCCGATTTTGACGGTTCACGTCCGCCATATTGATTTTTTAGTGCCACTGGATAACCAATGACACTCTATCGCTCTATTCACTTCTACAATGACAATCTATAATGACTCTTTTCACTTTAAAATCTGTAAAGTTATTTAGGCTAGAGGAGGCAACAATTGAGCAGATATACTGTCAAACATAAATTGTTTGTTTTTTGTGTGTGTAAGTGGCCAACACTGGTGTAAAAATTTTCAAGCTGCCTGAAAGCATCTGACATAGCCTAACGACTGCCATCAATGATGCCAGTCAGGACCAACGCCCAACGTGCCTTCCACAGGGTTTGTTTTGTTTTTCGTATGTGTAAGTGGCCAACACTGGTGTCAGATTTTTCAAGCTGCCTTAAGGCATCTGACATAGCTTAACGACTGCCATCAACGATGACAGCCGGGACCAACGGCTTAACGTGCCTTCCGAAGCACGGAGGAGCTTGAGATATTTTTATGCCACTTGCGGTCACCCATCCAAGTAGGGACTGTACCAGGGGTTGCTTAACATACGTAAGGGCTCATAGAGCTCACACCCATTGGACCATCGGGCTCTTCCACAGGGTGAAAATTGTTATTCCTCACGCCCACAATTACACGACATGGCCTTCATGCCGTGTGGCGTCAGACTCAGTCTAGCACGTAAGAGGGAAAGACGTGAATATGTATATGGTATGATTTTTTCTGTGGTTTTGGGTATCGGTGATGTTTAAAAATATAAGTATTTGTTTCCTTTAAAATTGCTATTTGAGTAAAGCTTAATGCAATATTCGTAAGTTTTATAACAGATTGTCTGTTATGAATTTCAGAGGTGAATTAATATTTAGTTAATGAGATACAAACTTAAGGAACAGTACCTAACTAAATCTGGGAGCGCATGGAAAACACGCTAAGGAATTACTTTGTCTACAAAGGATGAGGGAGTTAGGTTCATTAACTCAATAACTACCGCAATTCACCTAAAATGATTTACATGATGTACATTTTAACAGAGAAAGACAGAATGTAAAGACGTACAACTTAAAGGTATCGGTAAAATAACATTAAAAAAACCGGCCAAGTGCGTGTCGGGCCACGCGCAGTATAGGGTTCCGTAGTTGCGAATGACAACTTTGAGTACACACTGACACTTGCACCTCACAGTTTAACGACCAAAAACATCTTACAATAAAGATTGTATGAAATTTTACATTTTCCTGTACATTTTATAAGTTATATTATGTATAGCCTATAACTTTTTAGTTTGTACTTAGTACCCAGCTCTGATAGTTTTCCTTTCAACTTCAGTATATATACTGTTGCTGTAATTTTTTTCACGTATCAATATATAACCGTTTAGGAGATAGAGGGGGGGGACACGTACCTCTAACAAAAATTTGCACTTTAAAACCAAATATTTCGGAAACGGATCCCTGAATCGAAAAATGGTGTTCTCAACCTGACAATATTTTTTAAAGACCTTTTTAACGATACCCCACACGATGGGTAAATAAAGAAAAAAAAATTACTCCCCCACTTTACTTGTATGGGAGCTACCAAAAAAAAAATTTTTTTTCAAGATTTTTTTCTACGACTTTCTTGCCATGATTAATATACATACTCATACCAAATTACAGCTTTCTAGTACTTATAGTCTCTGAGTAAAACCGCGGACGGACAGACAGACAGACAGACAGACATGGCGAAACTATAAGGGTTCCTAGTTTACTACGGAACCCTAAAAAAGGGTTGCACTCCGGGAGTACCGGCAGAAGAGAAAACTTGAATATTAACGTTGTTTCTCTATCAGGTCACGTGTCAGTCTTACGAATTTTCAATCTGACGAATCGGTCACGTGACCTTTCGCAAGTTAAACCTTTTTTGACTCATCACAAAAAGTGCACAGAGCCGGTTTATAAGTTTTCACTTAAAAAAAAACTAAACAATCGATCAACAAATTATAGCCAATGTCACTCGGAATAAAAGAAGGATTTTAACGAAACTTCACACGTCTAAATCTGTTTAGGTATTTAAAAGTTCTGGTCGAATAAAAAACTCACAAACAACGTCATACATATGGGAACTGTTTCAACGTATTCGTATATAGAAATAAAAACAAGAGTATTGTATACAATTTAATTAAATTATATTATTCCATTCAAACTGCGTTGTTTTAAACCCTTCCGCGGGCAATACATTCGTTTGTTTGTATTGTGTTTTAATTTGGCTTTGTCGAACATAGCTCACTCGATATTTGGGTTATTGTGATACACACCAACATTAATTTCCGATGAGTGAAATTGAATTGGTGGTTTTATCATAAAACAACGAAAATCACGCAGATGCCCGTGACTTCATTTGCATTGACTTTATTACTCAGGCGTATTAATATAAATACGAAATAATGCAGATACATCAAAATTATTTGTAACTACACATGTTATGCGAATAAATTTTACTTGATTCTGCATCAGGTGTTCCAAACCAATTTTTATATCTCAACAAAAAACTAAGGCGTCAATTTTATGTTTCTTATAGTTTATTTGGAGCATTATCGTTTTGCATCAGGTGCGCCATTTTCCAAATTATTCGTTTGAGTGAAAAATCTAACAAAAAATATTTCCGTACATTTTTTTTTCTTGTCTTGAAGTATGAGTAAATATTCGCCGTTCGTACCCTTTGTTTCCCTGGCTCTAGGTCCATTTTGTGGCAGCATATCTACGCTTCGACAAAAAGGAACCTCAATTTAAACTAGTTCCATTGATTTTGATTTCCAAGCCGTGTAGTTCCCGGCAGAGTAGAATAGGACCACTCCAAGTCATCCCGTGGATGTCGTAAAAGGCGACTAAGGAAACATAAGCTAAACAAAGCTTATTAACATCAAAGATACCTCTCCAACCCGTCTGGCCAGCGTGGAGAGAGTAGGCCAAATCCTTTGACTACTCAGGCTAGTATACGGCTCTGGTAGTACAGAGAGGGTCGTGCTCCTGCAGTGGAGACTAGAAAGACCTGATAATGATGATGATGATTTTAAAATCCAATCTGTTTCTCCACTCTCAACTTTAACTGAACTCATGATGATGAAAGCAATCTTTGGACCTCTATATCACATTTCTTTCTGACGGCATTGATCTAACCACAAGCAATGCCAATCTCATCTATTTCCTTTGAAAAATGGCTGGCGCGTTTCTTTGTACTGCATTTAAAAAGTGCCGATACAACAAAGGGCGTCATGTGCAAGCCTGCAAAGAGCTGTCATAAAATAAAACTATTATAGGAGTATACGTATACGGCATACTATCGCTTTATGCATTAGATTTATATAACGGTTTACCCACTTATTTACCTCTTTTTCATATATGTACAACTGTGCCATACAGAGGAGTGCCGTATTTTTCAATTTCATGTAGGTAAAGTAAGTTTTTTATTCCACCATAACGTTTAAACGCCGCAACAAATTTGAACATAAGTGTAAGTAACACAACACAAAAAACAAATAATAGAGTTAGGTAGAGACAACGGTTTATTTCGCAAATTTGTTACCAAAATAAAGGTATATAATTCGGTATTTGCCTAATGTTAAGATTATATAAAAAAAAATTCCAATGATACTAATTTATATCTAAAACACTATAAAAACACTTTTAATTTGATATCGATTCGTTAAGTGTTCTTATAGCTTCTTTAAAGTTGGGTGAATAGGACCATTTTTAAAAGTATGAAAATCTTAAATTACAATTATACTGTATTGTAGTCCGCTAAATTTATAGTAACTTTTATTATGAAACCATTACCACAAACGTAATATTTCGTATAGCTACCAAAAAATATATTTCGGTCACTATTGTGTTTATTTTTGGCAGGTCTTTGTATAGCGACACGAAAATTTTTTTTGTCAAGTAGCCAATTATATACATATGTTCCTCAAGTCTGGTAATAACCAAATTCTGTCTTCAAAAGCGCACAAATTATAATTGAAATTATTTAAAATTTAATGAAATCCTGCGGTTTCAACTTACATTACAGTCAATCAAGACTATTGAGTATTTGAACATTAGACGAGCAAGCACGCTTTTAAAGTGAAAATTTTGTGTATTCTTTATTTTGTACAGCTATTGTCCTGGAAGATCGATGGATGTTCGAACTAATACATAACACTTTGTAGTATATACTATAGGTACTATGTTAGGCTACAACGATAGAATCTAATGTACCGTGAAGCAAATGAACTATAAAAAATACTTTGTAATTTGTAGATCGCTTAATGCAAATAACATATAATGTTATAAGCTAAACAGGAGTGAAACTATTCATCAATGCAAATAACAAAATATTGAATATTTACTAAACTCAATTATTTTTATTATAATTATGTAATAATATTATTAAAATAACTTTACATATTTTTACTGTTTATAAGCGATTTCTGTGAAATACAAAAATTACTTAAATTAATAAGGTTGCATATGAAATGAGACTCTATGTACCAAGATTTTAGAATGTAGAATCTACATCAATCACTCTTTGCAAAGCAAATACACACACCATTTATCTTGTGCACGCAAACCCCTTTTTGCTGAAACTTGCTGTCATGTGGTTTGATCACATTCTTGTATTTTGTAGAATCTATTCCATTAAGTCTAGACCACATTGTTTAGTGGAATTCATTACATCCATTAATTTGAATATGTGGTGTTTTAAGTTACTGAAAGTTGTATTAAATTAAAAAAAATAGCAACTTTCGAAACGAAAATCTCTTCTATCTTGTTAACGGGTTAACCAATTTTGACAAAACATTTTTAAGAACTGTTTGAAAATTGTTTATTTGTACAGGGTAAGTCACCAATATACAGATCTGTAGAGTTACCCTTTTACAAGCTCTGCATGTTGGACAAACTTCACACGCGCGTAGTGTGGAGTTTGTCCATCGCTGAGAAGAGCTAAATCAACATCAGACCAAGATTCAATTTAGAACTTGGTCTCGGAAACATTTGAGTGTGAGATTTTCTTAACATAGATTTTTCTTGAAAATGGTTACTTGATTTTATACTGTTTAAATGAAATAATTTTGTGGTGTTTTTGGAAATTAAGTCCTGTTTTAATTTTCGGTTTTTATATAAAGTTCTCTAAAGCCTTAAAAGTTTGGTTTTTATCTAAAGCCTCTTTTAAAGCGTTCGAGGTAGTTATTGAGTTTTTCTTAAATTTGAAAAATGTGAAGTTTTAATTTACTTGAAATTAGTCTTAAATTACTTTCGATCATGGGATAAATATTTAAAAGGATACCAAAGAATTAAAACACACCCTGTATAAATGACATATTGCTTCAATATATTGAAATTCCATTTTCAAGGTGATAATTTTACCTAAAAGGTAGGTCGAGTAACTTATATTGAAATTAAGCAGAAGTGGATGATGAAGTTACTTGCCTATTTAAATAACACACAATGTTTCAAGAAGACAAAGCTATTGACTTGTATTTTTGAGTTAGCTGTCATTTAAAAGGAGATATTTTTAGGTATAATGTAACAGATTATTTAAACATTTGTCACTCTTACGTTGTTGTCTTGTAAAACAATACCTATACAAAATTACAGCGAGTACAAGTTTTCGATACGAAACTTCAACTCGTTGTAATTTTGTATAGGTATTGTTATTAAAATTGAAATCTGATTATAAACATCAATATGCCTTATCCGGTCGTATGTACGAAATTTGGTTGAGATTGGCTTAACTGTTGTAAAACTAAAACGAAACTACGTTTGTATGGGATTGCGCCTTTACGTGGGACTCTTAAGGCAATTTGATCAGTAAGGTCTGACCACGCGCAAGCAGACAGCGGGCAACATTAGAGCTGGCAACCCCAGCGATGTCAAATGGACAGCTGTCACTGGATCAGCGAACTGACAGCCGGCCGGCACATTTAACTTCTTCTTAAATTTATACACCTCTGGAACATGGCCTCCGGGCTTGATGAGGTAAGGGATTATGTGCAGTCGCTTTGCCCTAACAGCAAATGTACAGTTATAGAGCTCACGGCTAAAGGTGACTATAAATCTTATAAGATCGGTGTCCCAACCTTACACTACGATGCCGTTTATTCCACCAGCGTGTGGCCTGAGAATGCAAAAATCAAGGCATGGGTAAATTATAAAGGACAAACTAAACAGTCACGACCTTACGACAAGCAGGGCCATTCTTCCCTCAGCCAATCGCCCTTTCATGCGGGGCCCTCCGGCAGGGCCTCCCCAACAAAATAAAATGAGATACGAACATATAAATATTTTTTACCAAAATGTTAGAGGCCTTAAGACAAAGCTGAGTTTGTGGAATGCAAGCATTTTGCTCTCGGACCACTTGATGGTAACAGCGACGGAAACATTCCTCGACGCCTCGGTGGAAGATGCCGAGCTGATTCCAGACGGCTGGACGCTGCTGCGACGAGATCGTGCCACGGCCTGCGGAGGAGTGCTACTAGCTGCGAGGCCCGGAGTAACTGCCAGACGCCGGCACGACCTAGAGTCTGAACTGGGGGAGGACCTTTGGGTTTCCGTCACTTACCATGATACCACATTCATAGCGTGTGTAATTTATATTAAGCCATCGGCAACAGATGCAGTTTACATGAACATTTTTTGAAATATTGAATCGTTTATGTCGTGTAAATCCACCGATAGTTTTTAATTCTCGGAGACTTGAATATGAACAGTGCATCCGACAACATTAAGAATTATTATTGTTATTTTTTGACTTATTGTAATTTAATTGACCATAATATAATAATTAATGACCACGGAAGTAAACTAGACGTAGTGTTGGCGCTCGAGTGTAGTGAGTCACGGTTGCGTCAAGTAAGTGTAATAGAAGCCAGCTCAGGTTTCGTTCCCCCTGACGTGCTGTATCATCCTCCACTAGAGATAACTGTAAGTATCCAAAATTGCCGTTCCTATAACAACAATAAACAACAGCCAAGTAACATTGACCAAATGCATGATTGGAATTTCAACAAAATAAACATGGATCTCTTCAAGTTATTATTAAGCTAAGTTTCCTGGGAGCCAGTCCTAGAAGCCAGTGATGTATTAACTGCCACTACAACTTTCTATGATATTATTTATAAGTTATTTAATGCGACAGTGCCTAAAAAGATAAGACATACAGGTCCATGTGATAGGTATCCCGTATGGTTTGACGCAGAGATTATAAAAGACATTAAAAAGAAATCTCGCTTACATAAGGCTTGGTTAAAATCAAAAAATGACATATCATATAAAATATTTTCACAATTTCGGGCTTACTTAAAAGTGAAAATATCACTAAAATACAAAAGTTACTTGGCGAATTTAGAAAATAACCTTAAACAAGGGCCACAAAATTTTTGGAATCACGTTCACAAGCTCAAGTCTAAGGGAGGATTTGAACAATGTGTTTCGTATAACGGCAGTTTGCATGAGGGTGTAGAGGCGGCAAATGCATTCGCAACTTATTTTTCTAGCGTATTTTTGAATAAATTGCCACAGCTTAATAGTGACACATGTAGAGCAGTTGGTGTCTCGGGTGGTTACGTTGATATTCAGACCCTGTCAGCCCCTGATGTGGAGCGTGGTATCGATAAATTACGAACGAGCAACTCACCAGGCCCTGATAATATACCTAGTTTTATCCTCAAAGCCTGTAAAGAACAGTTAACTTTTCCGCTTCTACACATTTTTAATTTATTCTTACAAAATGGTAGTTATCCTTTACAGTGGAAGGTATCTAGAGTGACACCAATACCAAAGAGTAGTAACAGGAGCCTGGTGGAGGAACATCGGGCAGTAGCAATTTTATGTCCCCCTGCCAAAGTTTTTGAGTATGTTCTCCACAACGAGATATACAGACAGGTGAACCAGTTACTAGGCGATAAGCAACACGGTTTCAGACCTGGGCGGTCTGTAGACACAAATCTTTTATGTTTAGTCGATTATATCTCTAATGCTATGGAGAGGGGGCTCCAGGTCGATGTCATATATTTTGACTATCAAAAAGCTTTTGACCAGATCCATAATGACATACTTCTTAAGAAACTCTATCTCATTGGTTTTACCCCTAAACTTGTAAATTTCTTTGCAGACTATTTGAGAGACCGCTGTCAATACGTGAAACATGGTACTCACATCTCCGAACCATATCATACTAGATCTGGAGTGAGTCAGGGTTCAGTTCTCGGCCCACTTCTCTTCCTTATTATGATTCATGATCTTCCACAAGTATTGACAACGGCTAAATGTTTACTTTATGCCGATGACCTTAAACTTTTTTTTGAAATAGCCTCATCTGACGATTGTATGAAACTACAAACTGACATTAATGTCAGTTTGTAGTTTCATACAATAAGACAAGTACAGTTATATTATAGTTTCATACAGTAAGATTAATCTTATACATGACTGGAGTGTGACTAATAAAATTAAATTCAATTTAAATAAATGTTATACAATGACCTTTGACCGTAAAAGAAATCCAATTAGATTCACCTATTATTTAGCTAGCACAGAAATAAAAAGAGTGAACAATATTAAGGATCTGGGTGTGGTTTTTGATCGGGGTTTGACTTTCAACGAGCACGTGCTTACACTAACAAAAGACGCTTATCGTCGTCTGGGCTTTGTTCTGAGAAATGCCAAGGAGTTCCAAAACCCACAAGTCGTGAAAACGTTGTATAATGCTCTAGTAAGAAGTAAGCTGGAATCTAGTGCATGCATATGGAACCCCTATCAGGTCAAATACACACGGATGCTGGAGAAAGTTCAAAAGGCCTTCTTGAGATCTTTGTATTACAAGACATTTGGTTACTACCCATACTTATACCCAACTAAGTTCTTGCTGGGTCACTTGAAATATAATTCCCTAGAAGTGCGGAGAATGCTACAGCAACTCACCACCTGCCTTAAGGTACTACGGGGTAAGTTTGACTGCCTTCTCTTACACAATTTATTATGTGTGTTGTTCGTCCCGGATGAACATACTATCCCGGTGGATAGACGCGGCCGCAGTAAACCACATGCCACCTTCCATGCAGACAGAGGGCAAACAGTATCGCGCGCTATGTCTCCATTGGTACGACCGTTGAGCCACCTCAATGCACTACGTAGCGCCAACATAGAATTTGATTGACTTACTGTGAAAATTTGCCCGATCAGTGGTTTAATACTAATAATATAAGTGACGATTGTGAGTAACTAATGTGCACATGTTGATTTTTGACTTATTTTTATTGTTTTTATTATGTCTGTAAATCTTATTTTTGACTGTCTTTGTTTTTAAATTTATTGTTTTTTGTGAATGTGTGTGATAATTGTAATTGTTTATAATCGTTTTATCACAATAAATATATAATTAAAAATAAATAAAATAAAAATTCTTCTTTTTCCTCACCTTATCCCACTTATGTGGGGTCGGGACAGCATGTAAGCCTTTTCCATTTCGCTCTATCACGAGCCATCTCCTTCGCCTAACGCCTAACTAAATTACTATTGTATTTGCTTGCTTTATCTACATTATTATAAGTTTACCTTACAGTCCACGATTTACCTTTTATTTAAATCTCACCTAAGGTCCAAACCTGGTCCAAACAGGTCTATTCAGCCAATTATTGACAAAGGAAATTTAAAAGCGTTAATTTGAATCTGTCACAAAGGGGTGACTCAACCCGTTTGTTTGTGTTTCGTGTGTGTAAGTGGCCAATACTGATGTAAGATTTAATATGCCTAAAGGCATCTGATATAGCTTAACGACTGCCATCAATGATGATAGCCGGGACTCAACCCGTGAACATAAACGACTCACGAACAACTTCTTTTATGGGATCAATACTGGGACTTCTAAAACAATTCGACATTTTCATACAAGTGTTCAAGCGCCCGGGCAATTAGTATAGGAATGTCAAAAAAAATCGAGAACCCAGCGTTGGTCCCATAGGAAAAGTTGTTCATATTGAGGGGCTGAGTCACTTCTTCAATGTGATGTCGAGAGTTAATTAACACCTGATATACGCCAAATTTCAAAGTCATAATTTAAAAAAATGTTTACAAACACAACAAACCATTTTCCTCAATAGTAGATAAATTTTTGAAAGATTTTGAAAATGTACGGCTGTACTTCTCGTTATTACTGCACAAAAGAGCGGGCTAACAAAGCAGCGCCGCTAATGAGGTAGTGGAGAAAAAAAGAACTAGGAATTACGTAGGCGATGCAAAGGTTTATTTTTTAACCGACTTCAAAAAAGGAGGTTATTAATTTGACAATGGGCATGTTGACTAAATTTTTTTTCATGTTGCTATGTAAAGACCTGCCAAAAATAAACACAATAGTGACAGAAATACATTTCTAAACAAAAAACTCTTTCAGTTATAAAAGTTTTAAAGACACATGTTTTTAGACGTAAATTTTTAGACGTGAAAATACGCCGCTGAAATGCCTACATATTTGTGACGTCACAAGCTTGTATTTTGTATGGGTGGCGTGAGAACTTTGTTTGGTAGCTATACGAAATATTTCGTTTATGGTAATGGTTTCATAATAAAAGTTGCAATAAATAAATTTTCCTATTCACCCAATTTTAAAGAAGCTTTAAAATCACTTAACGAATCGATATCAAATTAAAAGTGTTTTTTATAGTGTTTTTAGATAGACATTAGTCTCATTAGAAATTTTTTTTATATAATCTTAACATTAGGCAACTACCGTATTATGAATGTATTATATTTAATATGTATGTATTATTATTAAGAGCCGTAAAAGAATATCCTAATGTTGGCAAAAGCCTCTTTTTATCCATTGTATGTAATATTGTCAAAATAGCGGGGTTTTTATATACGTTAGTGTATAAAATCAATTCTAAACATGTATGCTAAATTTAACAACAACAATAACAGACAAATCTCACAGATTGAGCTAGCCTCAAAGTAAGTTCGAGGTTCGAGACTTGTGATATGGGATACTAACTCAACGATAATATATTTTATAATAAATACTTATACAGATAAACATCCGAGACCCAGGTCAATCTGAAAAAGATAATGTTTTGTTTTTCGTATGTGTAAGTGGCCAACACTGGTGTCAGATTTATCAAGCTGCCTTAAGGCATCTGACATAGCTTAACGACAGCCATCAACGATGACAGCCGGGACCAACGGCTTTACGTGCCTTCCGAAGCACGGAGGAGCTCGAGATATTATTATGCCACTTGCGGTCGCCCATCCAAGTAGGGACTGCACCAGGGGTTGCTTAACATACGTAAGCGCTCATAGAGCTCACACCCACTGGACCATCGGGCTCCTCAAAAAGATAATTTTCCATCTTGACATGACCGGGGATCGAACCCGGGACCATCCATATCGCAGGCAGGTGTGTTGACCGCTGCGCCACGGAGCTCGTCTTAATAAGTAATGTTACGTTTGTTTATTTGTAAATTTAACTGCGTTTATCCCAGAATCTATAAATCAGACTTCATTTTTTCTTGAACAAATATTATTCAAAATAGTGTAAGTATCTATAATTTTTGAGAGAGAAAGTTTTCTTCCGAAAGGTTGTCGATGCTCTTGACTAAAAGTTGTTTATTCTATTCTTAGCTAGAAAAGAGTATCAACCTAAATAACTCGCGCCTATAACATCATTCTACGGTGATCCTGGCAAATTGAATCCGCTCGCTTTACTGCAAAACGGTGACTCCCACCGGCGCCATTTTACCATTATTACGGCCAGACTCCACCAAAGCGGAGATATGTGCGGTGTGCTGTGCGAGAAGAGATGCTTTTCAGCTCGGGTGAATCCACCGAAGCTGTGCGGAAATGTTTACTGTGTAGCAGAGATATGTGCTGGCTAGCCTTGCGAGTGTGCAAGGCGTTGAGTGTTCAGTACGCATTCTGACACGAAAGGTAGACGATGTCGCTATTATTACAAAAAAAGAATCTTCTTTTACTTAAAGTAGAAGAACTACAGTCCGAAGAAGCATCGCTCACTGCACGCCGCTCACATCTCTTGTCTCCGCTTCGCGTCGTCTGCGCACAGCCCACTTCTCCGCTTCTATCGCGCCATACAAATATTACACATCTCCGTACAACGATCTCCACTGAAGCTGAGCGGAGAGGAGATATGTCAATAACGCAATTCTATTGGTTGTTTTAAAAACATCTCCTCTTTGCTCGTCTCGTCTCCGCTTTGGTGGAGTATGGCCCTTAGAGCGGATCTTACGATCTCTTAAGCAACACCAGCAGCTGACGTAAAGTGTAGTAATGTAGATTTTTTCCAAACTTAAGCTGTTTATATTAATATATACGTAATTCAAATTCAAATTGATTTATTTCGTGAACAGAGGTACATAAGTAACATAAGTACAGTACAGATGGATAGTATACAAAAGCGGGTTTCTCTATATTCCGCCGTTTTTAATGTTGTGTTTTCTTAACTTAAGCTAAATAGATGCTTCTTAGTTTTTTGGGCTGTAACATCTTCCAGATTCTTCTTCTTCTTCTTCATCAGGTCTTTTATAGTCTCCACTGCAGGAGCACGACCCTCTCTGTACTATCAAAGTCATATATAAGTATTAGCCTGAGCAGTCAGAGGATTTGGCTTTCACTCTCCACGCTGGCCAGACGGGTTGGAGAGGTCTTTTCGATGTTTGTAAGCTTTGTTAAGCTTGTGTTTCCTAAGTCGCCTTTTACGACATCCACGGCAAGACTTGGAGTGGTCCTACTCTACTTTGCTGGGAACCACACGGCTTCCAGATTCCTTTGGTACTATTATTAATTCTGTGCCGTCTGACCCACCTATAAGGAGTGTTATGTTTTATGCGCGTATGTATGTATTTATGTCTGTTCCATGCTAGCCTCCTGTAGCCTAAATGGCTTAACCGATTTTAATGTATAAGGTGTCATTACATTTCTATTCTTTCCCGAAATATCATAGGCTATTCAACGTCACATAAAAATAATATGGCGGAAGTTAACTGTCAAATATTTTATTTTTTAAATAATGCAACTTGTTTGTAAGTTTTTATGAGCGAGATAGATTTCTGAAAGAGTGTCAACCTAAATAACCCGCGCTTATAACATCATTCTACGGTGATCCTGGCAAATTGAATCAGCTCGCTTTACTGCAAAACGGTTACTCCCGCCGGCGCCATTTTAACATTATTAGAGCGGATTTTACGATCTCTTAAGCAAAGTTTGCTCTAAAAAGTCTTTTATGATGTAGTTTTCCTCAAAAATGTATTTTTCTTAGAAAGTATTATATAATGTAGTGTTTTCTCAACTTAAACTAAATAGATGCTTACTAGTTTTTTGGGCTGTAACATCATCTAGATTCTTTTAGTACTTGCTATTATTAATGGCTATGGAAAGATCAATGATAGAAGCTAGAAGAAAAGATAGAGTCAGAAATACACAACTCAGATCAATGACAGGAGTGGATGACACTATAAAAGTAGCGAAGAGGCTTAAGTGGAACTGGGCAGGACATATTGGAAGAATGCCAAATTATAGATGGGCAAAAATAACCACAGAATGGATCCCTAGAGACAAGACACGTAGAGTGGGTAGACCAAGAACGAGATGGAAAGATGACATCTCGAAATATACGAGCCAATGGTGGAGAAAAACTTGGGATAGGAAAATGTGAGAAAAATTGGGGGAGGCCTTTTGCAATAAGCAGCATGCAGAAAATTATGTTTAGATTTTTGTTTTTTATTATATTATTTCATATTTAATTTTATCAGAACCACTAATTATTTTATTTAAGTGTTTAAAAATATGTACTTACTTACTGCATGAAATAAAGGCTATATTATATTATTATATATTATTATTATTAATTAAGTGCTAGAGATGCCATAAGATTGTATTCTTCTCATAAGTGTCAAGGTTGCGTAATGTCAGCAAAAAATCAAAATGGCGGACGAAGACTGTCAATACAGCAGTCGTTTTTATTTTTGTAAATAATGCTACTTGTTTACGAAATTTTTTGTGAGCGAGATAAACTTCTGAAAGAGCATCAACCTAAATAACCTGCGCCATCATTCTACGGTGACCCTGGCAAATTGAATCGCTTTACTGCAAAACGGTTACTCCCGCCGGCGCCATTATAACATTATTAGAGCGGATCTTACGATCTCTTAAGAAAAGTTTGCCCTAAGAAGTCTTTTATTATGTAGTTTTCCTAATCATCATCAGGCCTTTTTTAGCATAAAAATAATACGGCGGTCGTTAACTAACAAAAATAGCAATATTTTTTTAATAATGCAACTTGTTTATGTAAGTTTTTGTGATTGAGATAAACTTCTGAAATTGAATCAGCTCGCTTTACTGCAAAACGGTGCCATTTTAACATTATTAGAGCAGATTTTACGATCTCTTAAGCAACCGTCCTAAAAAGTGTTTTATTATGTTGTTTTCCTTAAAAAAGTATTTTCCTTATAAGTATTTTATAATGTAGTGATTTCCTAACTTAAGCTAAATAGATGCTTACTAGTTTTTTGGGCTGTAACATCTTCTAGATTCCTTTAGTACTATTATTATTTCTGTACCTTTAGACCCACTTACAAGGAGTGTGATGCTTTATGCGCGTATTAATGTATGTAATTATGTCTGTTATATTGTAACCTCCTGTGATCTAAATGGCTTGACCGATTTTGAAGTGTAAGATTTCATTAGATTTGTATTTTCTCTAAAATATCCTAGGCTATGTAACTTTAGCAAAAAAATAATATGTCGGACGTTAACTCAAAAATAATAGTCGGGGTTTTTTTATAATGTAATTGTTTATGTAAGTTTTTGTAAGCAAGATAACCTTCTGAAAGAGTATCAACCTAAATAATTTGCGCCTGTAACGTCATTCTACGGTGCTCCTGGCAAATTGAATCAGCTCGCTTTACTGCAAAACTGTTACTCCCGCCGGCGCCATCTTAACATTATTAGAGCGGATTTTACGATCTCTTAAGCAAAGCCTGTTCTAAAAAGTATTTTGTTATGTAGTGTTTTCTCATCATCATCAGATCTTTTTAGTCTCCACTGCAGGAGCACAACGCTCTCTACTGGTCTACCAGAGCCATATATCAGCCAGAGCAGTCAGAGGATTCGCCCTATACTCTCCACGCTGGCCAGCTAAACAAAGCTTATGAACATCAAAAAGACCTCTCAAACCCGTCTGGCCAGCTTGGAGAATGTAGGCCAAGTCCTCATACTGCTCTAGCTATTATATAGCTCTGGTAGTACAGAAAGAGTTATGCTCCTGCAGTGGAGACTAAAAAAGACTTTATGATTATGTAGATAAAACTATTAACGTTGGCCGAAGACTCCGTTCAGCATGAATTTTCAGCTGTCTTTGTCAATATTAGTACTCTGCCTTTGTCAATGAACGTCTCATATAAAGTTTCTCATACTGGAATATCGCGTACGTAAAACTTGAGTCTGAAATCGTAACATTGTTTGCAAGTTGCTCATACTCGTAAGCTCCGAAATCCAATGAACCAACTTCACACGTAACTTTTGTGAAGCTCATTTTGAACGTGCATCGAAGTAGCAATTAGATTTTGAGACGTATATGCCTTTTGAAATATATTTAGAATAAGGACGAATATTTAAGAAATAATATTGAGAGATGAAAACAATATTTTTTTCTTCTTTTATTTCAAAGCGAATGAAATCCTTTAAAAATATATTATCACTTTTTAAACAGACAATATCAAAAGAGTATAAGGACCTTTAAGGAGGATTTTAAAATGTGAAAGAACAAATCAAAACGCTTTTATTAAATAAAAAATTATACGACTGCATGGCCAATAACTTTTTAGCCAAGAGGTAATAAAAGGTTCAATTCATCAAAATCTGTTAAGTCTATTTTTTGGATGGTAAAAAAGGTATATAGGTATATGTGTATAAAGTACCTTTTTTACCATCCAAAAAATAGACTTCAACGGACTCTAAACTCCTTAACCTGCCTCTGCTCATCAGACAAAATGATAACTTAACATCTACTTAAAGCTTTTTTAAAATAATCACAAAAGTCGCTATCTGATACAAACATTAATATTTTCATAACGAAGTCTGCGATCAGTGAGTGGAAGTAACAGACATTAGGATACAGCGAGCAGACTCGATATCAAATAATGAAAACTATCTTCATTTACTGTGACTTAAAGCTGTCTTTAAGCTTAGTGGAACTAGTAGAATGAAAGTTTATTTTTTTATATTTAATATTGCAATCCAACTAGAATTTCATTATTAATAAACATAAAAAATATATTATTTGATAGATATTTAAAATTGAGACATATTATATTATAGTCTTCCACGCTGGTCTGGGAGAAAACAAAAAACGTAGAATTAACCAGCTGCTTCTCTTCCCGCACAGATCGTTAAAGACGATCGAGGGAATGGGCGTCAGGAATCATGTCAATAGGCGATGCGGCTAGCAACCCATAACTATTTTGATTCCGTTCTCAAAGCCCACCAACATCTAAACGTGACTTTAAGGTACAGACCTGGGCTCTGTCTACCCCGCAGGGGAAAAAGACGCGATAGTATGTATGTATTGAAAGATTTTTACTTACTTAATGTTCAGTTAAAATGATCACAAAAGTATAACGCTATCTGATACCTACTAAAAGTTATATTTTCATAACGAAGTCTGCGCTCAGTGAGTGGAAGTAACAGACATTAAGATACAGCGAGCAGACTCGATATCAGATAATGAAAACTATCTTCATTTACTGTGACTTTAAGCTGTATTTAAACTTAGTGGAACTTGAAGAAGCATTTATTTTTATGTATAACTATCAATTTTCGCGAGATTCGTCCACGTTTGTTTTTTCCTCTCCAGAGGGAAGAGGGGAATGGACCTCCGGCGCTCTCATTCACCAAACGAAGCACAAAAGCAGTAAAGTACTACTCAAACATTTTTGTGAGAGTGTGGTTCTATCCCCGGATGAGCCGGCTCATTCATGCTACTAGCAAAAGTAAATTTCGCCGGAAAATAAGATTTTGTGCGAAATTTTAATATTTTTTTATCGAATATCCTTTTTCAATGATTAGAAGCGGTAAATTTCTTTCAATAAAGCCCAACATATAACAATTACGGAACTCTGCAAATGGACAATGGCGTGCAATTCACTATATCCTCATACAAAATGCTGATGTTATTATGCACTTGGACATGCATGTTACCCGTAGACCTTATATTAATCACCATCATCATCATGTTTGCTTCAAGATGTCCTCTGCTTGGGTTTTAATAGGCCTTCTATAATTCACCAAGTCTGACGCGCTTAGTTTCTCTGACAATGGCGTGAAATTCACTAATCTGCATTCAATATGCTGACATTATTAGCCGTATTTAGTGACTGAAAGTGGCGAAATGCCGCTTCCAATCAAGCCAAACAAATAATTACACCTAAAACCTATATTACCTGAGCAATCTGATCGAATCTCCCAAACAGCTTGTTCAAAGTCTTCACCTAATCTGACGCGCTAACTCTTTCTGACAATAATGGCGTGAAATTCACTATTTATGCATACAATATGCGGACGGTATTATACCTTCGGACGTGGACGCTACTTATACTACTACTTATGGATGATAATTACCATCATCATCATCATATTCGCTCCGAGTTGTCCACTGCTGAGCCTTTAATAGGCCTTCTTCAATGATTGGAAGCGAAGAAAGTGAAATGCCACTTCCAACCAAGCCAAACAAATAACATTTACGGAACTCTGCAAAAGAAAATGAACCTAAATTACCTGAGCAATCTGATCGAATCTTCCAAACAGCTCGTTTAGGGTCTTCACCAAGTCTGAAGCGCTTAGTCTTTCTGACAATGGCGTGAAATTCACTATATCTGCATACAGTATGCTGACATTATTATGTCTTTGGACGTGCATCTCGTGGAATCTTGTCTGTTTTGAGCTGTCTGCGCAGGCGTCCGCCATTTTGAGCATGATGGAGCGTTTCACCTGGAACAAGAGAGAATTGTTGGTTATATTGATAGGATTTAGGTACAGTTGGGTAACATGAGTGCCGTGTGGTTTCCGGCTGAGTCGAATAGGACTACTCCAAGCCTTCCCTTGGATGTCGTAGATGGCGACTTTGGAAACACGAGCTAAACAAAGCTTATAAACATCATAGAGAGCTCTCCAACTCGTCTGGCCAGCGTGGAGTGTGTAGGCCAAATCCTCTGACTGTTCTGGCTAATTTAAGTCTCTGGTAGTACAAAGAAGGTCGTGCTTCTGCAGTGTAGTCTAAAAAAGACTTGATGATGATGATGTATACTATACACATACATACATGAGCACGGAAAACAATACACTCTTTCTTTGGCAGCAGAAAACCACAAAATAGAGACCTGTGTTTTTTGTGTACAAAACAGAAAATATAGCGAAACTTTTTTAAGACTTTTCGCAAACATGATTATGCACTCGGTTAACTTTTTTAATTTGTGAGACACCGGCACTCTTATGTTTACGTATCATCCATCATGTTTTCCAAACTTTTTTCGTTTACCTGTTTTGTATGCCTTTTTTATATTATTGGTGATTTGTTGGTTTTTGTACACACACGAAAAGCCGCAATGAAATTGGCGGTGTAAGATTTTCGGCATAAAAGATACTATAATAGCTTGACGATACAAATTTGTAGAAAAAATTGATTTGGGAATAAACATTAACAAAAATTACAGAAAAATAACTATAACGAAGCTTTATTACGCTTCCAGGCTGGTCTGGAAGAAAAAAATAACGTAGAATGTGCCAACTGCTTCTATTTCCGCGCAGATCGTAAAAGCTGGTCGAAGGAATGGACGATGCGGCTAGCAACCCGTCACTATTTTGTTTTCCATTCCGTTTTCCACCTACAAGCCCACCAACATGCTAAACCACACCATACTAAAGGCCACCCTTTAGATTTTATAGACCTGTGCTCTGTCTACACGGCAAGGGAAAAGACGTGAGAGCTTTATTACGAAGATAATGTAGACGACTAGTGAATAGACGCTAGGTTTAGTAACTAACACCGAAAATACAGCATTTTAGAGATTCCTTCAATAACGAATACAAGACAAAAAATAACTGTGTAATGTACGCTTGGTAAATGTCTAGAAAATTAATTTAGCTTACTGTCGCCTTGTAAAATAATGTTATGTCTCCAATAACTGACATAAATCCAGTTAAGTGTGTCTCGAGGCATTTCTAATTAACGTGATTGAAATATACCTATAATAAGATAAATTAATGAAGAGATTTATTAAAAATACATTTATTTTCACCAAATGGTTGTAAAGTGCTGCACTTACACTCTGTTCTTTTGATGTCAAATTAAACAAATACTTAGGACAAATAAAAATTTATTATGCCAATGAAGTAGGTCGTCCGAGAGCTAGGTGGATTGATGATGTTAGGAAAATCGCAGGTCAAAACTGGCTACGTAAGGCACAAGATCGAAATGGATGGCATGCATTGAGAGAGGCCTATACCCAGCAGTGGGATGCAGAAGGCTGTTGGTGATGATGATGATGATGCCAATGAAATATAATTGAGTGATAGAACTAATATGGTTAAAACTACTCGACAGTGAAAAGATCAGTAACAAAATTTTCTTATTTCTATAGGCATGAATTTGAAATACAGAAAGAAAACTATTTTATTTGGAGCCGTACATAAATTTCAACGTGCACTTCTAATTTCCTATAGGGTGAGACACCAAAAAGGGGCCACTCTGCATAATGCAGTGATGCAACTGACATCATTCCAGGTGACTTCCGTGATCCTTCAAAAACACTGCTTAGAACACAGGTGGTAGGAATCAAGGTTCAATATAATTCATAATATGTTTGTTAATTTGCTTGTCATAAAAATATGATAAAAGAAAAATCCTGGAATGGAAAATTTTAGGATTTATGCAATCCGAAAATATATCGTTCCTTCATTTTAATAAGAAACATCACATTTTTCTCCCGGAATTAAGGTTCGATTGCTTCAAAACTTTGTGATTAGGAAATGAAGTCGTAAAATTGTCGCAATAGGCTAATCTTATAATAAAAGTTCCTACAGAGTTTCAATATAAAATAATGTAGTTACAGGGACGAACATTTTGACGGCATCCGCGCCGCAGTTATTTTTTTAATTATTTATTACTATTATTGCATGGTCGATTGACCGTGTCACCTACACGAAATCATCATCATCATCAGGTCTTTATTAGTCTTCACTGCAGGAGCACGACCCTCTCTGTGCTACCAGAGCCATATTATTAGCCTAAGCAGTCAGAGGATTTGGCCTACATTCTCCACGCTGGCCAGGCGGGTTGGAGAGGCCTCTTTGATGATTACAAGCTTTGTTTAGCTTGTGTTTCTTAAGTCGCCTTCTACGACATCCACGGGAAGACTTGGAGTGGTCCTATTCTACTCTGCCGGGAACCACACGGCATGATGATGACTATTATTCAACATCATAATTTCAAATTAAGAAAGTACTTTCTTTTGTTATCAATTCTCTTATTTTACCAAATGGAAAATAATAAAAATTAAATTTACTTATTAATAAAAGGCACTGGCTATGATGACAAGACGATGATGATGATTTTGACTAGTACCATTTGTATGACTTATTTGAAAATAATCACTCTGAATCATCAAGAACACATATCGCACAATTTAATAAAACCCTGAATTAACAACCTGGACAATACTATGATTGTCCTTCTGTGCCCTCGATATTTCAGGGATCAGAGCTTCCTAAAAATTAATTAAAAGATATCTCCAATCTTCTTACAAAAATATGGCTTCGATTTGCAAAAGTCGAGAACAGATGTACTCGAATATAATGGAAATGGAGTCTCGAAAATGTACTGATATTTTGGTGTGAAAGTCATTTGAAAATGAGTTGGAAATATTTACTATTTTATATATTATTTCTTTACTATATAGGTACTGTTATTGTATTTTTTAATAAGAACAAACTATGATATGTAAGGAAATGTTACATTAGGTATAATTAAAAAAAAGATCCGTGAGGTATATTTTTTTTACAGAATTTTTACCTACATTTTTTTTGTTACTGATGGCACCACATATTATTTTTTTAAGTTACATTATTAATTTTTAAACAAGTATTAATCAAAATGGGACAAGCTTCGACGATACACTCGTATGTAGATGATATAGCTTATTCGTTTCTCTATATTCACTGTATTTTTTTTTCAGGGTTTTTGGGGTTCTCAATTGGTTGTGAAAACATTGTGAAAGATTTAATAAAACTGAACCCCTTTAGACACGAGTAATATTTTACCCGATTTTATTCCCCAAGTTTTAATTAGAATGCAAAATAATTAGTAGTTCGCAGGAAATTACAGTTCAAAGCTCAAATAACACTAACTTGGAGCTTTTAATTAAATAATTAACAAAACTTCTACCGTCTTCAAGTTCAATTTACAACCTTTATTATTATTTTTTTAGGTAAGAACATATTTACAAACTGTGGTAAATAAAAACTTTTTACCTAACTGACCAACTCAAAAGAATGGTATGTTTTTCGTGCGTATGAATGTATGTATGTAAGTATGTCTCTCATATCCGTCCTTAAAGTGTCAAAGGCTATGTGACGTCAGCAAAAAATCAATATGGCGAGTGTAAATTGTTAAATAGGGCAGAAAGTTTTATATACATACATACTATCACGTATTATTTCCTTGCGGGGTAGACAGAGCCCAGGTCTATGAAACCTAAAGGCCAAATTTAGCATGTTGGTGGGCGTGTAGGTGGAAAACGGAAACAAAATAGTGATGGGTTGTTAGCTGCATCGCCTCCTTGGTTCAGTGGTTAAGGCCTTGTTGACCCGGGGGTCGTGGGTTCGATTCCCACGGGAAGCATACTTTGTTAAGTGGTTTCCAGTTTGGTTAGGACATTGCAGGCATGCATCACCTGATTGTCTGATAAGAAAGATGATTCCGTGCTTCGGAAGGCATGTTAATCCGGTGGTCCCGGCTGCCACCTGGTAGTCGTTAAAGGAACCACGTCAGAGGCCGAGAGGCGGTTCCGAAGAACTCTGACACCAGGGTGTGCATGGTCGACTGACCGTGGTACCTACACGAACTGATGATGAGCTGCATTGCCTATTCACATGATTCGTTACTCCCATTCCCTCGATCGGCTGTTACAATCTGTACGGGAAAGAGAAGCAGCTGGTACATTTTACGTTTTAAGGGGAACAATAGGCACAGTAGTGACGCCAATCATTTTATTCCTAATACTTTACAAATAGAAAGGAATTCAAGAATATAAACAATACAAGCCGTAGTAAATAACCTGAAGTATTTTTTGAATCATGTTTATTACTATCGGAATCAGTGAGAATTATGAGAATCTGATTACCGCCAAAAACGGCCGTTTTTGGCGGTTATCACTTTTTCTCTTAATGACTGATTCTCATAATATCAAAACATGATTCCAAAAATACTTCAGGTTATTTACTAAGGCTTGTATTGTTTATATTCTTGAATTTCTTTCTATTTGTAAAGTATTAGGAATAAAATGATTGGCGTCGCTACTGTGCCTAGTGTTCCCCCGCAGGTTTATAAAGGGTTTTATTTTTTTAGGGTTCCGTACAAAAGTTGAAAAACGGAACTCTTATAGGATCACTCGAGCGTCTGTCTGTCCGTCCGTCCGTCTGTCACAGCCGATTTTCTCCGAATCTACTGAACCAAATTAGATGAAATTTGGTAAGATAGTGTAATCCTATGACCCAAACACGGATGTGCAAAGTAAATAAAGATTTTTTTGAAATAAGGGTCATTTTGAGGGGCCCAATTACAAAATTAAAAAAAAAAGTTTTGTAAACCTTACTGTGTCATATATCAAATGAAAGGGCTCATTATGACGATCTCAAAAATATTTTTTTTTGTTCGGGTAAAATCAATACTTTTGATTTTATTCACGAAAGAAGGCAAAAATTGACCATTCCCCCCCCCCCTGATCTCCGAAACTACTGAGCTGAAAATTTTGAAAAAATTACAAAATATAGTTCATTCCTTGAAGATTACAGGAAAAATAATAAGAATTCTATCACTTGAAAATTAAGTGGTAAACTCACAATAATAAGTTCATCTAGGGAAATAGTTCACTAAAACACAACTAGATGGCGCTAGTCAATTGAATAAAACATTTTTTGCACATTGTGTGTGTGTTCACGAAGCATATTGTACGGAACCCTCATTGCGCGAGTTTGACTCACACTTGGCCGGTTTTTTATAAATAAAACAACTTGTTTTCTTGTCATTTATGCATAAAATAACGCCTGCGCAAAACTGCAGGCAATATTTTAAACTGTGTTTGTGCTTTTAAGAGGCGCATATTCTGTTACCTACTACAGGGATAATCTATGTATATTTACCTACTTTACTAAATATTATTCAAATTAGGTAACATATTTAAAATTCACGTGAAAAGAAATATATTTCAAGCTGCGTGCCTTAACTTAATTTTATTCTTTTTTTTCTTACAAGTTATTATTTAACTTGCCCTGTTATTTTGTCTGTGAGGGTCAAAACTTTCAACTTAATTTTGAGACACTTATCCTTAACCGATTATGCTGATATTTTGTATACTTATGTAAGTCTAATGACAATGCACTATATACCAGCCAGTATATAGTACCATGAAGTCAGGAGGTATATTCCTAAACTGTGGAAAATAATCCCATCGTATTTGGACTCATTAGATTTTGTCTAACAAGCAGTTTACAGTGTACATCGCTCAAATAAAACTTCTTAAAAAAAAATCTGACAAACTTAGTTATTTATTTCAGTTTTACACATGCATGACGCATTAATACAGCTTCTGTGCAAATAATAACAGATGGGTGACTTATGGTGCGCGACGACCCAGATCCACTTACACAAATAAGAATTCACACATTTTCTAGAGCAGAGAAAGCAAGGACATGAAGATCCAGATTTTTGAAGAAAATCATTCCTTGGAACGGAGCCTCTACATTTCTGATAGCGTGCGTTATGTGTACTTTATATTTTTTGAAAATGAAAGCATATTGACAAAAATAATTAAAACAATTTTTTAAGCCTCACATTTATAAATCAAATTTAAGTTTAAGCAAGTTTAGGCTAATGCGGATTAACGCCATCTATTGACGAGTGAAAATAAACTCTGTAGCATCGTCCGTCTATCTATGGCCGCCTACCTCGTAGCAAGGCCTTAATTTGGTCGAATATTCTTGTATCAGCCCCCGTAGCATGGCTCCCGCGACGCCGTTTATATCGCGCGATAAACTATCTACTTCTCGCTCTTCAGTATTGCGAAAAACAAGATGGCGATAGTCGATAAACGTTGTCGCGCATGCCATCCTACGTTTGGTTGGCAGATACGATAGTATTATACAGGCTGGTTTTGAACCTATGAACTATATTGTGATCTCGGGATCAGAATCCTTAATAGAATACAAAATTCTAAGAAAAATAAGGAACAAAACGTAAAAATTTTTAGACCTCCCATACAAAGTTGCTAATCAGCTGGGTGAATTTCTATGGGAAGTCTGATTTTATTTTTGGATTTCCACCTTTATTTCTTCCGATTCTGTATTCCATTAGAGATTATGATTCCGACATTTTAATATAGTTTATGGGTACAAAATGTTATATTAATTTAATATAGTTCTGTGACCATAGATATTATAGTTCTACGGAAAAAAGATACTTATAACATCTGGCACCTCGCTCTCTGACTAAGGCTAGGGCAATCGTTGTTCCAAAGTCATCGTTAGATGTCAGTGAATGCACTGCTAGTCAACTCAAAGATCGTTCTATAAATGATACAAAATACTTGAATTTCGACGCTCTCCTTTTTTTAAGTCGTTTAAAAATATATTTTTTTTACCTATTCGAATCTTCTAATAAATATGATAACCGATAAAAAATATTTTTAACCTATTAGTTAAAAATCGACAACCCAACGAAGAATTATTATTAGGTATGATAATAAATTCTTCGTAGGGTAGCTACGTTACAATGAGCAATCTAAACCTACCCTTTCAAAGATAGCTAATCAAATTTTTAATCAATTTATCCCTCTTTGAATTTTTATGTTTTGAATACTTTATATTTGTTAACATTAACCTCACCTTACAATAAAGCGGCAGAGAATTGAGACCTACAAATTACCTTTTTTAGGACAGTCGACACAAACAAACAGTTCGACATTTCACACATTTTTCTAGAGCAGAGAAAGTAAGGACTGTAAATTCGGACCACGCTTTGTTGAATTACTGAAATAAACATGAAAATGAGTGACAAATACTTTTGGTTTTCCGGTACTGAAGTATTTAAAAACATATTCAGCTGTTCAAAAGAGAAAGATGAAAAAGGACTGGCGATTTTTCATTTACGTGATATTTTTTCTTTCTCGCTGGTTAGAGAGAAAACAAAAAAAAAACATTTAACACAACCTGACGATAATATTGTCAAGATACCCTCTTTCTCCTACATCGGTGCTCGATAAACATTTATAGTTTTCATATAAATAAATCTACAGGCAAAACCATTACATACTAAATACATAGTGTACCAACTGTACCAATAAGCATAACAACCACATACATATACATAGAGTAACAATAACCGATTACATAATAAATTTACATAGTGGTTACCCAAATATGATTATGTTACACCCACTAAATAACAACGAAGTCTCATGTTAACCTTTGCATTATACAGCATAATTTTTGAACTAAGAGCTGTATTGAATTGAATACAGAATGAGCAGAAGAAAAGTAAAAAATTAAAACAAAATATTTGACCTCCTGTACTAAGTCACCGAAAAATTTGGTGAATATGTATGGGAAGTGTAATTGTTATCGTATTCTACCTTTTTTTCTTGCAATACTGTATATCAAGCTATGACGGTATACTCTCTAGACACCGTCATGCCTTTATTTCAATGACTAGTTGTTACCCGCGGCTTCGCCCGCGTGATATATAGCCTTTGTCCTTCTCAGTACCCTAACCTATGTGTATGCCAAATTTCATGATGATCGGTTCAGTAGGTAGAGCGTGAAAGCGTAACAAACAAATAAACAAACAAACTCACTTTCGCATTTATAATATTAGTTGGGATTAAAAACTGACCAATTTTTCAATGCGTGTGCGTGACAAATTTGTGTTGCACATGCGTAATGCCAACTTTTGTCATCAACTCGGTAGCTATGTGTTTGCATGTGTCTATGAGTTGGACGATGTGGTTTTCTACGGTTTAGGAAAATACAGTCTATTTACATACATACATACATATTATTCGCCGTGTGGTTCCCGGCAAAGTAGAATAGGACCACTCCAAGTCATCCCGTGGATGTCGTAAAAGGCGACTTAGGAAACACAAGCTAAACAAAGCTTATTAACATCAAAGAGACCTCTCCAACCCGTCTGGCCAGCGTGGAGAGTGTAGGCCAAATCATCTGACTACTCGGCTAGTATATGGCTCTAGTAGTACAGAGAGGGTCGTGCTCCTGCAGTGGAGACTAGAAAGACCTGATGATGATGATGATGATGATACATATTATTACGTCTTCATCCCTTGCAGGGTAGACAGAGCCTAAGGTCAGAAGACTCAAAGTTCGTTAAGATGGAAAGTGAAATTCAAATAGTGATAGGTTGCTAGTAGCATCGCCTATAACGTGTATCTTTTGATTTTCGCCCAATTCCTTACCCGGCTTTTACAGTCTGCGCGGAAAAAAAGCAGATGGTATATTCTGTTTTCTCTTTTCTTCCAAACCAGCATCGAAGTGGCAATCAAGTCTTTATATAATAAAAAACTAGCTGTTCCCCGCGGCTTCGCCCGCGTGATTTATAGTCTGTGTCCTTCTCAGTATCCTAACCTATGTGTGTGCAAAATTTCATGATGATCGGTTAAGTAGATAGGGCGTGAAAGCGTAACAAACAAACAAACAAACTCACTTTCGCATTTATAATATTAGTTTGGATATTCCAAAATTGCAACAAAGCTCAGAGGTTCAAAAACTCGCTGTATTGCAAGTAGGTCATTGACATAACATAATTCGCAGCATCATGACGCAGATCTTCATCAGCGCTGACGTCACCATCACCTTGCATATGGCAACCCACGCATTTTATGCAAGTTATTTTGAATACCGCGTGAATGTGAATAACCGGCCACACTGGTTTGGGCGGAAATCCGGTAAAGCTGAGATAAAGTAAAGCTCCTGAATACGTAGGTACTAATTATATTTATACTTGTTGTATCCTGCGATTGCATCCGCGAGGGTTTCTGCTTCATCACATGATTGAAGATTACCGTCATACAGTATACAGCGAGTTAAAAAAAATTGTTCCTATACATTGCTCAGTCTGTCAATGTGAAGAACTTTTCAAGGAACTATTGCTGGGAACTCGAAAATGTTTTTGTTTGTTATGTTTTTTATGTGTGTAAGTGGCCAAACATTAGTGTCATTATCAAGCTGCTTTGAGGTATCCGCCATACCTTAATGACTGCCGTCAATGATAACAGTCAGGACCAACGGCATAACCTGCGTACTTCCGGCGCACGGAAGAGCTCGAGAAATTTTTATGCTACTTGTGTTCATCCATCTAAGTGGGGACTGTGCCCGGGGTTGCTTGGCATGCGCAAGTACTAACAATGCTCCCACCTACTGGGCCACCGGGCTCCTCACCAATTATATTCAAACTAGTTGTACGCCACGACTTCAGCTGCGTAGGTTTCTGATTTAACACATAGATGAAGTTTACCATCGCTTAGTATACAGCGGGAAAATTGACCTTCGGCATTCCCTTAAATTGGTGATTCAAACCGTCAATATGATCAACTTTTACTATATAACTATTGCTAGGAAGAGAACTTGATTTTCTTTTTACTTCCCTTACTTATTTGTCTGGGCGACAAAAAACGTTTGTATGAAAATTTTGATTTTATTTTGAGATCTCAGCATTGATAAATTAGATATATACGGACAAATCACACAGATTGAGCTAGCCCCAAAGTAAGTTCAAGACTTGTGTTTTGTTGTTTTTCGTATGTGTAAGTGGCCAACACTGGTGTCAGATTTTTCAAGCTGCCTTAAGGCATCTGACATAGCTTAACGACTGCCATCAACGATGACAGCCGGGACCAACGGCTTTGTGTTATGGGATACTAACTCAACGATATTATATTTTATTACAAATACATATATAGATAAACATCCAAGACTCAGGTCAATGTGAAAAAGGCAAGTTTTTCATCTTGACCTGACCGGGGATCGGGGACCAAAGACAAGCCGGCGTGTTGACCGCTGCGCCACGGAGCATTAGATCCCTTATGAAAAGTTTTTTTTATATCGACGGGCTGAGTCACCCCTTAAAGAATATGTCAAGAGTCGATTTACAAGCGTTACACGCTGTATGTGTGCTGTTAGGCATAAATATTACATGTTGGTAATCCTTCAATTGGAAGGTCTAATTCGTCATGTGGGCAAATATTTGAACTTGTGAAGTATGTGTCTTTAATCAATATCCGTCTACAAATAATGGTTTATTTGTGTATTTTCCTTTATTTCCGGCTATTTTCTAAATTTGTCTCAAGAGTTCCTGGCTCTGGTATGGTTTCACGCGTTATCCCATGCTATAATAAGGTAATTTTTTTTTTTAGGTCAGGTCAGGGGTGTCATTCTCAACTGCCTATCCGTTGGTTGCGGGCATGGCATCGGCTACGCTTGCCCGGCTTCCCAAGCTGCTACTTGCTTATCCCAAATCCATCCGAGTTCTTATTTTTAGATAGATATTAGTAACTTTTGACACCAATACTATATATCCTTAACATCAGTCCACCGTACCAGAAAAATATTTTTGGGTCTCTTTAAGAACCCTGAAGGTTGAATGAAAAAAAAAAAACTTTTGAAAGTCAGATTTATCAGAGTCAGAGTCAGGTTACAATTGAAATAAAATTTAGAGAGTCGTGGGTTGCAAATACCGACGTGATGATAAATAAAGATCCGCCGAAAAAAGCCTTTGGTCTTTTTTAAAATCAAAAAGGGTTTTGCTTCGCAGGAGTAACAAGTAAGTAAAGAAACGGTTCAAAATCAAAATCAAAACGTTTATTCAGAAAATAGGCTTTTGCAGGCACTTTTTCACGTCATATCATATTTAAAATTATCTTATTAGATAATAAGTAATTATTAATTGTTCAAAAGCTACAGACTACTAGCGTTTCGGAACCGACCACTGCAGAGAAGAAACGCCGAAAGAAACTCTTATCAACAGTTTTGGTCGCCTACTCGCCTACTCGCCTGAAGGGCTTTATATGATTACGAATATTTATTCCTTAATGTCTTTTTCTTTCTTTTCTTTTTTCTTTCTTTTTTCTGTTTTCATGTTACAATTTCAATGTACATAGATTTATTATTTTTGGAACATGTTTAAGTTAACGATCGAGTGTGCAAAGATAATAAACAACATATGATACTTAAAGTAGTCTCAAAGAGGCCGACCAGACTCTCTCCCCCCTGACAGCACCCGTTCACAAGTTGACGTGTGGATCAGACTGTTGCTTTAATTTATACGAATGAGATGATTTTGCGAAATCAGCGGTCTTCCTTCGTACATCCGCTGCTTTTTCCCGACTAATCCACCCAGAAGGAGGGCTATGTTTTTCGTAGGTATGTATGTAAGTATGTCTGTTCCATTTTTGCTTCCTGTAGGTTATACGGCTTGACCAATGTTGAAGTTTGAAGTGTCATTAGACTCGTTTTCCTCCTCGGAGGATCATAGGCTATGTTAAGCCGTTGGATCCTGCTGTCATCATTGATGGCAGTCGTTAAGCTATGTCGGATGCCTTCAGGCAGCTTCAAATATTTGACACCAGTGTTGGCCAATTATACATTTAAAAAAATAGGCTTTATACTTCGTCAGCAAAAAAACAATATGGCGGACGTAAACTGTCAAATACGGCAGTATTTTTTTTTAAATTTTATTGTAAAGAAAATTAAAAGCATTATTTTATTTTATCATTACTCAAGCAAGCGTAATGTATCACACTAACATTGTTATCAGAACAGCCTTCAGTCATCACGTTTTTTGTTTTAATATTGAGGTCAGTCGTGACTCCCTCATTTGCTGAAATCGGTACTGAAAGACAGTTTGAATAACGGTCTAAGAGATATAAGAAATAGGCGAAGATACAGTTACTTTGCTGTTAGCCTTAGATCATAAAGAGGAAAGATTTGAATACATTTTTCAATGATTTAGTCATTGCATACATAGATACAATACGTGTGGTTCCCTGCAAAATAAAATAGGACCACTCTAAGTCTTCCCGTGGATGTCGTACAAGGCGACTTAGGAAACACAAGCTATACAAAGTTCATAAACATCAAAGAGACCTCTCCAACCCGTCTGGCCAGCGTGGAGAGTGTAGGCCAAATCCTCTTACTGCTCTGGCTAATACCTATGGTTCTGGTAGTACAGAGAGGGTCGTGCTCCTGCAGTGGAGACTATCAAAGACCTGATGATGATGAAGATACAAATCTCTCCGTATAGGCAATATGTATTGACAATATGTCAGTTTGGTCACGCACTGCAGTTTAGCTTAAACATTTTAAGTACTAGAAAGCTGTAATTTGGAATGGATATACCTATATATATTAATTACGGCGACAAGGGGTCAAATAAAATTGAAAAAAAAAAATGGTTCATAAAGAAATCCGCATATACTTTAAAGTACCTATATAGGGATTTTTCCAGTCAATCTCTTATTGTGGGGTTTGGTATTATAGGTCTTTAAATTATTGTCAGTGTCGGAACACAATTTTTCGATTTAGGGATCCGTTTAGCTAGATAGTGGCCTGTGTGCGGCAACACCCAATATTACAAAGAGATAACAAGTTAATATTCTAGAATTAATAACGAGTTGTACTCAAACACTTCCGGTTTTCCACAAGAATTTCATATAATTACCCTAGACTGGAATACAATTATAAATCGTTCAGACGAGACCTAAGTCACGTAGAGCGTCGTTAGTGCATCATTACACCCATTTGCATTCATTTTAGGAACCTGTTTCAAGCCATTCATTGTAAAAGAGTTCCTTTAATGTCAGCGGCTTTTTATTATGTGTTCCGATTTGTATGTAGACTGATGAATGCCGCTTTTGTTGTGAGCATTAATTTATTGTTTTATTAACGTCATTACTTTAAACAAGAACACTGTTCAAAATTGGTCAAGCCATTGAGGCTACAACAGGCAATAGTATAACATGTAAGCATTATTCTCAGAAGCGGCAACGGATTGACTAAGCTATCCTTAGGATTATTAAAATACGTAACAACGGGTTACTCACGTAAATAGTCAGCTACTGGCCGACATGTTTCAACCTCATCCGGAGGTCTTCCTCAGGGCGAATGTGAATTGAGACCCGCGCACGGTCGTATTTTAATAATGTCTTTATCTCACGTTCGTTTTAATCAAAAATATCCCTAGGATGGCTGATTTAGTATCAACAGCGTTTAAAGCACTTATTTGAACGGGATACCTGTTGCCGTTATTAATATAAAAAAGGGAAAATAATCTTGTTTGTTGTATTGGAGCCTCCTTAAATGTTTATTTCAATCTGATTTTAATATTTTTTGTTAAAGCAGCAATAAGAAACATGTACAAAATCTGTAAAAATTTTAACTGTCTAGCTATCATAGCAATTATAACATTTGTATACGTTTAGAAACAAAAGATCAACGTTATCATCAATTTGTCTTAATTCGAGGAAGAATCAAATATAAATAAATTTTAAACCAACGCGCCAGTGTTAAATTTTTTTTTAATTTTTGTTGATTTATTCAAGTACATCTCGATAAAAAATTTAAGGCACCAGCTTTGACGTAGCCTATTGAACAAGAAAAGAGTCTTTTTAAATTGATTTATAACTGACTAAGTAATCACGTAACAGTCTATATATAAAAATACGAACGATTTGGGAATCTCCTCCTTTTTTGATGACGTCTAGTCAAACATTTTCAGTATCAGGAATCTCTCGTTAAATTGCATATTTCTTTTGTATCATATTTGCAATATCAAATTAAAAATAGTTTGATTTTATTTCAGTTGAGAGTTATAGTAATTCTACTAATTTTCATCGACCTTATAACCTTCTTTCTGTGAAGCAAAACATCGTGAGGCAACCTCTGGATTATTTATTTTACGATACTTTTAAATGTAAACTATTGGAGTAAATACCAATAAATAACAGAGTTCCTTGCAACAAAATTTCTCGGAAATAATTTAAACATTTGCATTTATTTTAATAGGAACCTGTTTAGTGCCATTTATTTTAATAGAGTTTCTTTGAAGCCAGCTATTTTTTATTCGGTGTTGCAATTGATGGCATCGTGTTAAATAAATAAATATAAATATATACGGACAACTCACACAGATTGAGCTAGCCCCAAAGTAAATTCTTATGTAAGACTTGTGTTATGGGATACTAACTCAACGATACTACATTTTATAACAAATACATATATAGATAAACATCCAAGACCCAGGTCAATCTGAAAAAGATCATTTTTCATCTTGACCTGACCGGGGATCGAACCCGGGACCATCCGTGTCACAGACCGGCGTGTTGACCGCTGCGCCACGGAGCTCGTTGTCGTGTTGTTATTTCTTTTACGATATTGATACATTATTATCATCATCAGCAGGCCTATTTGCTAACTTTTGACAGCTACGGTGTACATTGTTTTCATGGTAACTTCAATATTCATTACGGCTTCGGTATGAATGACTATTTTTATTTAAGATATGAAAACCGCAATGGATGCTAAAGTGACAATCAAATCGTTGTACACCGAGTTAGCAAATCGGCCTGCAGGTCTTTGTTAATCTCCACTCCACTGCAGGAGCACGACCCTTTCTGTACAACTGGAGCCATTTATTAGCCAGAACAGTCAGAGAATTTCGCCTACACTCTCTTCAGACGGGTTAGAGAGGTCTCTTTGATGTGTACAAGCATTTTTTAAATTTCTTGCATAGACTTGGAGTGGTCCTATTCTACTCTGCCGAGAACCACACGGCCTCGGAACCTGTTTAGAGCCATTTATTTAATAGTTCCTTAGAAACCTGCGATTTTTATTAGGTTTTCCGATTGATGCCGTTATTATTAACCTTTAATAAATGTTTTTTAATCTTATTCTCAAAAAAGAAGTGGTTTAAAAACACAGAATTCACTTGCCTTATAGAATCTCTATCATTTCAGCACTACGCAAAACGACAGCTCTTGATAATTTGACAATAACTTAAAACTGACTTAAGTACATTGAATACTCATGGCACGAGTAATATAAATCATTAGACTCGTGAAATGGGCAACCCAGCGTGACAATATAAACAATTTTACCTATGGGTCTGGAAATTCAAAAATATATTGACATTCCCATATAAGTGCCAAACGGCCGAACAATTTGTTTTTATTTTTTATTTTATGGCATTAGTCTCATAGTGAAAGTTGTTCATATTGAAGGGCTGAGGGATCGAACATGGTTTTACTTTTATTAACTTATTGTATAGTGTAAAACTTCCTACCCCTATCTTAATTTTCCTACCACCCTATACCCCACTAAACCTCATGGAAAACTAAGTTTCAAAACATAATCGTCCGCATGGCCAGAAAATGTGATCGTCTATTTATCTAAAAGGACCCGTACGTTGTGAAACGTATATAAAAGTTACAGAAGAGTTAATTGATAGTTCAATACAATAAATTGAGCATAAAATATAAGGCTTGATTAAAACTATCACTTAGCTTAGAACTGCTGTTGATGTCGTCGCTCCACGATGCTAATTCGCGTTTCTCAGAATATTCGCCCGATGATTTGACGCCGCGTTTATTGTCGCCTCGCCTACGCCGCCGTCGTCACGGGGACGTCCCGATTCACGTTCACGCATGAAACAGGTTTATACCGCAAGTTTATATTCATATAATAGTAGTATTTTAGGTTTTAACAGGTCATAGAAAAAGAAAGTGAAAGTAAAGAAAATAAAATATATAATATCTTAACTTAAAGTTAGACATAACGACCAATCGAGCTGCTGGACTCCGCCTTAGAGAATTTATTGAGGGCAGGCCATAAGACCTGTAGAATTCCTATAAAAAATGAATACATCCGGGTCTCCCATCCAACCTAGCAACCCGTCCTCACTATAGTCAGTTCCAAGGCAGAATTGGAGGGTGCAGATGTTCCACGCGCACCTGACTATCAGTGTCCTTACGACCTTTTAGAGCCGACCGTAGAACCTAAGCCCTAGACCCTATAACCTATCCTTCTTCGTCTGCAGACGACTTTATTTTACTATGCCTGAGTCTGACGCTGGTGACCTTTCTAGATCATCTTACTATCTATTAAAGTAACTATTTACCAGTTACCATTTTCCATGATGCCATCAACATGAATTTCCCTAGGATGGCGTCTTCCATCTGATTCCCACGGCGCGGGCGAACCCGATATTATAAGACTGTGTCAATGCATCATAGAGAATTTAAACTGTTAATGATTACTGCTATCATACTAAAACTCAATACCACATTCCTCCGACAAAATTTCCCTAAAGTATAGTATGGTGTGGGTTATACCCAAGCTAGACGCAGGATGTGGCGTTGAGTTGTTTATCACAAAGCAAAAATGCCTCAATTCACTGTAGAATAGAGACGGTATTAATTACCGTACAGGTCTACAAAAATCACCAGACGCTCTAAAGTAATGAGGATATTATTCAGATTTTAGGTAGGTCCAGTCTATCAGTTTTACATTAGTATTAATTACTAAAATAAAAGAAAACATTGACTAATTAATTTACAAGTGTTAGAGTAACAGATTGGTGAATGTACGTCCCTATCGAACTCCTTTATAAATCCTAGTATCTCATCGGCATTTTCACTACCAAAATACCAAAACATTATTAGGAACTACAAACATATTAGATAAATACATTCAGCGACACATAAATCCCACTATACAACGTCGACTGGACTTACAACCTCGCCTTTAAATGTCTCCTGTATTATTAAATTGTCATGCAAGTATATATATAAAATAAGTTATAGTAGTACAAATAGAATATACAAGAAATAATAAAGAAAATGTTTATACGACCTTTGTATGTAGTTGTTATAATTATGGATTACCGAATCTTCACAGCGCAGTGATGATAGTTCGCCCCTGTCTCACGAGACACTTTATTTATAGTGAATTTTACGCAAGGATTAATTTAAATACCGAATATAGTACTTGCGACTGGTCTTATCCGTATATTTTTCTAATAATAATTTGTCAACGTCAACAACCGTGCGCGCGCGCTGCCTAATCTCGTCTCCCGAGCCTTCTTTAATGCCTGCATTTGCCGATTTTCAAACCACACCCCTAATACCCAAATTTTGTAAAAGAAACCACTCCGATTGGTTATTATGTCTGATGCGTACTCGCAGACATAACTGTTCTTTATTTTTACTAGTAAACGCCCCTTCCTAGAAAAGGTACAAGTAGTTTAATAATTTTTAAGCATGGTATTTAATAAAAATATTTGAAAGAAAATTCTGTATAAGACGACGTCTGTTACAATAGGATATTCCCTGTGTCACTGCCTTTCCTTTGAAGCCTGTGATCTTTTTAAAAAGTATTCCGATAGATATCTCGAGGAATTTAACTTTTATTTTAATATTTTATCAACGTCAAAGATTATTTTAAGGAAAATAGAAAATCACTTTGAATTACTTCCTTTTCCTTGAAGTGATAAATAAATAAATATATACGGACAAATCACACAGATTGAGCTAGCCCCAAAGTAAGTTCGAGACTTGTGTTATGGGACACTAACTCAACGATACTATATTTTATAATAGATACTATATACTCGTAGATAAACATCCAAGACCCAGGTCAATCTGAAAAAGATCATTTTCCATCTTGACCTGACCGGGGATCGAACCCGGGACCATCCGTGTCGCAGGCAGGCGTGTTGACCGCTGCGCCACGGAGCTCGTCTAAAAAGTAAACTAAAGTGTAAAGAGTTACATTCCACTTTAATTCATTTTTTATTTCCCTTTTATTTTTCTTATTAGATTTTCGTTTCATCAATGTAATCTATTTAAATTTCGTATCTACTTTATATTAGTTCAATCCACGCTACTGACGAATGTAAACAAGCATTTTTAAATGTCACTTCTATGTAAAATTTTGTTTGGACTCTTTGTATTACTCTTTGAAGTTCGATAAAACTCTATTATGATATAGCAAAAACATTAGAATAGCACTTAAATAAAGAAGTAGTACAAATTTTTAACTTTCAAATTTTTTCAAGTGCATAATATTTTTTCATTATGAAACGTTATTCATTTTAACAGGCTGTGAAATAAGGGAATTTTGGAAGTATATTTACACCCGATATACCAGGACAAAGCTGTGGGCAAAAGCTGTAATCGTAATATATCTATAATTTATTGATAAAATCCTATCCAATCTTTAAAGGAGCGACTCAGCCCTGTAATATGAACTTTTTTTCCTATTGGACTAAAACTAGAAATAGGAACCAACATTTTCAGCATTCTCACACAGTTTTTAGCCAGCCGAGCAATATGTATGAAAAAAAATATGTTTTTTTCAATATATATGACAAACAAAATCCAATTTTATCTTTAGTTCTTTAGAAAGAAAATGATATGATGTATACTGACGAGCTGAGTTGCATTTTCAAGGATCCGTCAGGGTTTTAATAACAAATTGTATAGGTCTAAAACCGGGTTGCCTTATGTCCCTAGGATTGTGTCATCATTTACAGTTTATTTTTTTTTATTCAATAGTAAAATACAGTGAGAGTAATATACACATCACTCAATAGTAAAATACACATCACTCAACTAGTTAGCAGAATTTACTGGTGTAATTCTCCGACGTGATAAGAACATGAATCGTTGTGAGACGCGTGTCACTGTTATAACGTTAAGCGTTAAGCCTAATGTTATTTCACATTGTTCGAGTTGACTGGTAGGTCTACAACGCTGTAATGTATACCTATTATATATATATATATATATATTATATATATATTGTAGGTTATAGACCTTTATACTACCTATGGTATACATACCATATTATATAGGTTATATAACAGAATACTATGGTAAATATTACAGCGTTTGCGATCCTAAGACGATCAATTTATGTAATCTAAATAGGTCTTTCTTAGTCTCCACAGCAGGAACCATAACCCCCTCTGTGTAGTACAGAGAGGGTTATGCTCAATTACCTTCAAGAAGGTAGGTTCCTAAGTATATTGCCTTTTTAGGGTTCCGTAGTAAACTAAGAACCCTTATAGTTTCGCCATGTCTGTCTGTCTGTCTGTCTGTCCGTCCGCGGTTTTACTCAGAGACTATAAGTACTAGAAAGCTGTAATTTAGTGTGAGTATGTATATTAATCATGGCAAAAAAGTCGTAGAAAAAAAATCATGAAAAAAATTTTTTTTTTTTTGGTAGCTCCCATACAAGTAAAATGGGGGAGTAATTTTTTTTCTCTATTTACCCATTGTGTGGGGTATCGTTAAAAAGGTCTTTAAAAAATATTGTGAGGTTGAGAACACCATTTTTCGATTTAGGGATCCGTCTCCAAAATATTTGGTTTTAAAATGTTAATTGCAAATTTTTGTTAGAGGTACGTGTCCCCCCCCTCTATCTGCTAAACGGTTATATATGGATACGTGAAAAAAATTACAGCAGTAGTATATATACTGAAGTTGAAAGGAAAACTATCAGAGCTGGGTACTCAGTGCAAACTAAAAAGTTATAGGCAACCAACTTATAAAATGTACTGGAAAATGTAAAATTTCATACAATCTTTATTGTTAGATGTTTTTGGTCGTTAAGCTGTGAGGTGCGAGTGTAAACAGTGTGAACTCAAAGTTGTCATTCGCAACTACGGAACCCTATACTGCGCGTGGCCCGACACGCACTTGGCCGGTTTTATTAACTTACTGATACAGGAACTAAAGAATATTCATCATATAGTACTTTATGATGAATATTCATATTTCTACTTCATTATAATACTTTGATGATTATGACTTTAATGTCATAATCATCAAAGTATTACCATAAACCTTAAAAAAAAAAACACCCGCTCAACTAGAGCACCTATAAAATAGGTACTTAACCTATTTTATAAGTGCTCTAGTTGAGCGGGTGAAATTGAAAACATGTATGCTATACGTACATATTAAGATGACTTTTAACCTCTTGGTTGCTTAAGCACTGATCAGTGCTCTATGGAAATCGCCTAATTGTCAGGCGAGCGAATTTTCAAAGTTTTCTTTAAAATATTATGTCACTAGGTAAAAAGTTTTGAATATCGAATTTTCCGCAAGTTCAAATTTTCGCTGTTTTTCCGCAAGAGTTAAGCGTGTGAAAAAAAAAACTCACAAAAAGTCGGCTTTCTACTCATCCATTATACTCGCCCACCGTGAGCTATGTCACAGCCACATAATAAGGAAAACTTAGATAAATTATTGCTTGTATGACAATAAGAAGTTCCATGCGCCCGCAGCTACGTCTCCTAAATTAGGGATTCATGTTATATGTTTCTTGTTTCGTTATTTCTCCGAAACATACCCAATAACTTTAGGCATGAACGGAAAAAGATATAATACCTGATTACCTGAACATGATATCTACAAACTGATTCTCAAGCCCCGAGCAATATTTTATTCCAAATATAATAAAAAAATGTATATTGTATAATAATAAGAAAGGAAAACAAAACATCGGACTTGCTATTCAATTTCAACGTTCAATTTAATTGCCGTGTGGTGCCCGGCAGATGCCGTGTGATGCCCGGCAGAGTAGAATAGGACCACTCCAAGTCATCTCGTGGATGTCGTAAAAGGCGACTAAGGAAATGCAAGCTAAACAAAGCTTATTAACATCAAAGAGACCTCTCCAACCCGTCTGGCCAGCGTGGAGAGTGTAGGACAAATCCTCTGACTACTTAGGCTAGTATATGGCTCTGGTAGTACAGAGAGGGTCGTGCTCCTGCAGTGGAGACTAGAAAGACCTGATGATGATGATGATGTTCAATTTAATTGATATCATTTCTGTGAAAAATTACATTTTATTTTTTATCTTTTTTCATACGATTCTATATTTTATTAGCGATTCTTATTCCTTGTGTACCATATTTGTCTGTATTTAATTTATTGTTTACTTTTAAGTGTTGGTGCACTAAAACATTCATTCATTCAGTCCGAATAGAACTATGGCTGCTCGGAACAACCGCGAGTGGATGCGCAGTACACAATACAGGCTGATTTTGAACCTATGAACTATATTGTTATCTCGGGATCAGAATCCCTTTTAGAATACAGAATTGTAAAAAAAAAGAATAAAACGTAAAAATTTCTAGACCTCCCATACAAAGTCACCGATCAGGTGGGCGAATTTCTATGGGAAGTCAGATTTTATTTTTTGATTTTCACCATTTTTCTTTCGATTCTGTATTCCATTAGGTGTTCTGATACCGAGATTTTAATATAGTTCATAGGTTCAAAATCAGTCTGTATTAGGTTCAGCGGGGCGCGCGCGGGGAGGCGGGGCGCGTACTGCGCAGCTCGCAGCTAATGTCCGAGCTTAGTTTGGCTTATCTCGGTTCCGCCTCTACTGCGCATCAAAACCATTTTTAAGCGATGGAAAGATTGGAGTTTATTAGTCTGGAGGAACGGGATGAAGGTATTTAAGATGCTTCTTGCTTGAATGAATTGGGGATGAGAAAGTAGCAGAACATATGCCCGACTTGCATTCTCCAGACCGGCATTTTTTTTTAGGGTTCCGCAGTAAACAAGGAACCCTTATAGTTTCGCCATGTCTGTCTATCTGTCTGTCTGTCCGCTGTATTACGCAGAGACTATAAGTACTAGAAAGCTGTAATTTGGTATGCGTATGTATATTAATCATGCCAAAAAAGTGGTAGAAAAAAATCTTGTAAATAAATTGATTTTAGGGTAGCAAGTAAAGTAGGGGAGTAATTTTTTTTTCTTTACTTACCCATCGTGTGGGGATCGTCAAATAGGTCTTTAAAAAATATTGTGAGGTTGAGAATACCACTTTTCGATTTAGGGATCCGTTTCCGAAACATTTGTTAGACGTAAGTTTTCCCCTCTCTCTATCTGCTAAACGGTTATATATAGAACGTACGTGAAAAAAATTACAGTAGTAGTATATGTACTGAAATTGAAAGGAAAACTATCAGAGCTGAGTACTAAGTACAAACTCAAAAGTTATAGGCAACCAACATATAAAATGTACTCGAAAATGTAAAATTTCATACAATTTGATGTTTTTGGTCGGTAAACTGTGAGGTGCGAGTGTGAACAGTGTGAACTCAAAGTTGTCATTCGCAACTACGGAACCCTACACTGCGCGTGGCCCGACACGCACTTGGCTGGTTTTTTTTAATATGAAATTGCTTAGCTCTTGACGATCATCTACATATGATGACACCTCTGACTATCCCAACTAATATTATAAATGCAAAAGTGAGTTTGTTTGATTGTAACGCTTTCACGCCGTATCTACTGAACCGATCATCATGAAATTTTGCATACACATATGGTACCGAGAAGGACATAGGCTATATATCACGTGGGCGAAGCCACGGGTAACAGCTAGTTAAGTATAAATTATACGTTTAATCCGCAAAAACTAAACACTTAGTCAGTGTCAATGTAGGACACCTATAATGATAAAGAAGAAATTGGAACATTACATAAACGAAAATTGATAGTAACACTTTTATTGTAAGACAAACGCGAAATTATCTCAGATAAGATATTAGTGACCCGGTTACGATATTTTGGGCTTAGCTGTCAGTGTGTTTGTCACCTCTTTTATCCTTAATGATGGCACTTAGCTTGTAGAGCTATTTAAATTTGACAAATTAAAGCGCCCTTGAGTTAGTAATTACTTAAAGGTACTATTAATATATAGGACCACTCCAAGTCCACGTGGATGTCTTAAAAGGCGACTAAGGGAACACAAGCTAAACAAAGCTTTAAAACGTCAAAGAAACCTCTCCAACCCGTCTGGCCAGCGTGGAGAGTGTAGGCCAAATCCTCTGACTGCTCTGGCTAATATATGGCTCTGGTAGTCAGAGAGAGTCGTGTTCCTGCAGTGGAGACTAAAGAAGACCTGATGACGATGACTAATAATATGCTATGACTTACTTTGTCTTCAAAAAATATTTTAGATCGTACCTGGATGATTGTTCTGAATCTAGATAGAGATATAAAGCATATTATGTGTTGCAAGAGTTGAACCTAACAGACACACAAATCAAACAGGAAAGTAAAATAAAACCTTGTGAAAACCTATTGGAATTCAAATAAAATTACTTTAATTAAGGTTTTACCGCGTAAATTACATTATTTATACTCCAAACGTTTCGAATGTTTACAGTTTTCATATTCGCAAGTAAACTAATAGTGTAATAATAGCGATAAAACCTTCATCATCATCAGGGTCTTTTTAGTCTTCACTGCAGGAGCACGAGTCACGACCCTCTCCGTACTACAAGAACCATGTATTAGCCAGAGCAGTCAGAGGATTTGGCCTTCAAGTACGCCGTGTGGTTCCCGGCAGAGTAGATGCCGTGTGGGTCCCAGCAGAGTAGAATAGGACCACTCCAAATCTTTCCGTGGATGTCGTAAAAGGCGACTTAGGGAATTGAAGCTAAACAAAGCTTTTAGACATCAAAGGGACCTCTCCAGCCTGGCCAGCGTGGAGAGTGAAGGCCAAATCCTCTGACTGCTCTGGCTAATATATGGCTCTGGTGGTCAGAGAGGGTTGTGCTCCTGCAGTGGAGACTAAAGAAGAACGGATGACGATGGCTATTAATATGCTATGACTTACTTTGTCTTCAAAAAATATTTTAGATCGCACCTGGATGATTGTTCTGAATCTAGATAGAGATATAAAGCATATTATGTGTTGCAAGAACCTAACAGACACACAAATCAAACAGGAGAGTAAAATAAAACCTTGTGAAAATTCAAATAAAAGAGCGTATTCTAGCAGTATTTTTTCAATATGGTTTCCATGCAAATGTATTTCTCTATTTTCTCGCTGAAAACTGATTCTAGAGCCACAATTCTTTTTTCATTAAATCTAGTGCTAAAATAGGAATGCCGCTATTGTTTATATTTTCCAAAAAAACTGTTTTTGTACAATTTTTTTTCTTTTAAAAAACTTTTTATAAAAAAACAAAACATAGGGACATACCTATTTTAGTAATAGATTGTATGTAAAAAGAATTGTGCCTCTAGTAGCAGTTTTCAGCAAGAAAGTAGAGAAATACATTTGTATGGAAAACGCACTGCTAGTATACCCTCTTAAGGTTTTACCGCGTAAATTACATTATTTATACTCCAAACGTTTCGTATGTTTACAGTTTTCATATTCGCAAGTAAACTAATAGTGTATTAATAGCGATAAAACCATCATCATCATCAGGGTCTTTTAGTCTTCACTGCAGGAGCACGAGTCACAACCCTGTCCGTACTACAAGAACCATGTATTAGCCAGAGCAGTCAGAGGATTTGGCCTTCAAGTATGCCGTGTGGTTCCCGGCAAAGTAGATGCCGTGTGGTTCCCAGCAGAGTACAATAGGACCACTCCAGATCTTTCCGTGGATGTCGTAAAAGGCGACTTAGGGAATTGAAGCTAAACAAAGCTTTTAGACATCAAAGAGACCTCTCCAGCCTGGCAGCGTGGAGAGTGAAGGCCAAATCCTCTGACTGCTCTGGCTAATATATGGCTCTGGTGGTCAGAGAGGGTTGTGTTCCTGCAGTGGAGACTTAAAATTATCACATGACAATGTAAGCTCACGTCCACATATTAGTTCTAAGTAGGTACTTGTTTGTCGTAGATTGTAAGTTGACGTCATTTGGAGAAAATGCGTTGTGCAGTTTGTTCCCGCTTCTTCTGCACTCCGCCTTGGAAGCGGTGTAAACTTAGCTTTAAGTAATTTATTGACGTCAACAATAACATAACATTGTAAATGTAAAGTGACGTTCACCAAATGATATTTAAAATATCTTAAGATGAATAAAATTTTTGACTATTGACTATTAAAAAGACCTGATAATGATGATGATGATGATATAGTATACCAGACTAAAACCGCATAAAATTTTGTTTAAATGTGTAACAATTGCAAAACATTATAAAAAGAATTTGTTTAAGTTCATTAAAATAAGTAAACATTTTGCGTATATGCACGTTCCGCGTTTATACAATACTAGCTGTTACCCGCGGCTTCGCCCGCGTAATACATAGCCTATGTCCTTCTCAATACCCTGACCTATGTGTTTGCAAAATTTCATAATGATCGGTTCAAAAGATACGACGTGAAAGCGTAACAAACAAACAAACAAATATACAAACAAACAAACTCACTTTCGCATTTATAATATTAGTTAGGATGTACTTCACAGATGTCACTACGTGTAACAACCAAGGTCATCTGTAAATGACATTATGTAACACCATAAACGTATGTACAACAAGAGATATGCGGAAAATGTTGTGCTGAGTTTACCTACTCTATTGCTTATTCGTCGCCATGATTTTATTACAATATTACAATGTATATCACATTGTTTAAATATACTAATGCGTCTATTAGTTCAGTTAAAGATATAGCTATTAGTTCAATCCACTGAAATATGATAATTAAGTAAGCAGATACAAATAGGTACATCAAAGAGACCTCTCCAACCCGTCTGGCCAGCGTGGAGAGTGTAGGCCAAATCCTCTGACTACTCAGGCTAGTATAAGGCTCTGGTAGTACAGAGAGGGTCGTGCTCCTGCAGTGGAGACTAGAAAGACCTGATGATGATGATACAAATACAACATGTGAGTTTTACGGCATGCTGAAATTTCCAATTACTATTAATTACTCCCATGCTGGTTTGGGAGGAAAGAAAAAACATAGAATATACCAGCTGCTTTTCTTCCAACGCAGACCGTAAAAGCCGGTCAAGGGATTGGGCTAAAATCAAAGGAATCACATTAATAGGCGATGCGGCTAGCAACCCATCACTATTTGATTCCGCTTTCCACCTTTACGCCCACTACGATGCTAAACTTGGCCTGTAGGTTTTATGACCTTGGGCTCTGTCTACCCCGCAAGGGATAAGACGTTATAGTATGTATGTATGAATGTATGAAATTTTCAAGTCCCAAATGTCAAACTTAATAACAAAAATTTCAAATAATGTTTTCTTATGTTTTCGCGATTGTTACATATTTAAATAAAATTATTTTAATACGGTTTTTATCGCGTTTATATTTAATGTAATAAGCGCAATAAAAACCGTATTAAAATAATTTTATTTAAAAATTTCAAATCCCGATTTAGTAAACACAAATCTTTTTTCCTACATTAGCAGGTTTTGTAAGTATTAACATTAATATTAGCCAACTAAATCACTGAAATGTTCTTCTTTTTCTGTTTTATATTATGGCTTCCACCGAAATTTCAGTGATTCTGCCAATGTCCAGTATAATGAGATACTAAGTATCGGTGTTGTACGGTAAAGTTTTTCCAAGTAGCATCAAAGATGGCGTATGTTCTTTGATGCCTCGTGGCAGCTTGGGGCGGCAAATCTATACGAGTCCATTTATTAGTTCACTTTAACTATTTCACAAATTGTTCATGAGCACGAGCATTTATAACACCAAACTACACCAATTTCATATTATAAAGTCCACTAAAATCAATTTGCAAAATTGTCTAAGGCAAACTTCAACTGTACCCCTTGACTTCCCACCACAAACTCCACTGAAATGTTATTTTTTATGCAATGTGCATCTCTGCAAATTGCAACAATAATAACAAACATTGATGACATTTTGAATGTAACGTCTGTATAAGTAGACTTTTTTGTCTCTATGAAAATAAATAAATAAATGTTTTTGGTGAGTCAGTTTCTCAGATTAATAGGTCAGTTTACAGCACAAATATTTCTTTTTTCGTACCTGTGGCTCGTACTTATAAATAATCTTCTATTTCAGTGGTCGAACAAAAACTGATAAATTACTTTTTTCGGTTCTTCTTACTAAAAGTCAAACCAAGACACTAGTCGTTTTGACATAAATAAATATGAATGAAAATTTTAAATTTTAGTAAACAATGCAAGTATTTCGATGGTAATTAGGCGTGAAAAGATGTTAGATCATCCTTCACACAAAACACACACACACACAAACACAAAAACTTCATCAAAGCAAACCTGGGAAGATCGTAATTAGGAGAGGATAGGGAAGGCTAAGGAATAACACAGACAAAATAAAAGAGAAGCCTAAAATCGTTTAAAGACATAGCGGAGGATAGGGAAAGATGAAAAATACTCCACTAATAACTACATAATTCTTAAGTTAATAATTATGAGTATGTAATGCATGACTTGGCAGTTAAAATACAGTGTTTCTCATAACATCTTCCAAGGATATTCAAAATGAAATTATGTTACAGCAGTTGTGGTAGAGCCACGCTACGGGCAAAATTCACTTTTGCTAGTAGAATGAATGGGCCGGCTCGTCCGGGGAAGTACCACACTCTCACTGACATTCGACGTTTACCGCTTCTATGCTTCGTTCAGTGAGTGAGAGAGCCGGCGGCCCATCCCCCCCCCCCCCCCCCCCCCCCCCCCCCAAGCCCGGCAACGCTCTTGTAACACCTCTGGAGTTGCAGTTGTCCATGGGCAGCGGTGATCACTTACCATCAGGTGACCCGCTTGCTCGTTTGCCGTCCTATGACATTAAAAAGCATAAGAAACGTCACTAAAGAACTATGCTGTTAACGCAGTTTTTATTTTACTAACTCTGTAAAGACATACGTTGAAGTAATTAGGTAATTACCACTACAATGTGGTGGTAATGAACTAATGACATAGAGCAGTAAAAAGACACTACGCATAAGGAAAATGACGGAAATAGAAACGAGCGACTGTTGTAAAAGAGAGGCACGCCTATATCTAATAACTGTATTTTCAGGCGTTGAAAAGGTATTGTCATCATTATGCATTAAAACTATCCTCCTATTAACATCATTATTCATTAAAAGTGTCCTCCACCTCTCAGATGAGCATCATATATATCTATTTAGTCGTATCCTCGTTTTGTCATTTTATTATTCCCTACTTATATTGGTTATTTACTGTTATTTATATATTGTTTTTATTTGCTTAAGATTATGTTTATTGTATTATAGAGTGTTATTTACAAGTATATATTTTGAAACGCTTTCAGTGCGTTTCAAAAGCAAATATTTTGTATGTGGTAGATTTTGAAAAAAAAACCGTTGGTTGACGTAGTCGTCTCCGTATCTTGTACGAAGACGCACATGTATAATTATACTAGTTTTGAAGAAGTAAAAGGATAGCAATTGATTTACTGTTTTTATTTGCTTTAGATTATGTTCATTGTATTATAGAGTGTTATTTATAAGTATATATTTTGAAACGCTTTCAGTGCGTTTCAAAAGCAAATATTTTGTATGTGGTAGATTTTGAAAAAAACCGTTGGTTGACGTAGTCGTCTCCGTATCTTGTACGAAGACGCACATGTATAATTATACTAGTTTTGAAGAAGTAAAAGGATAGCAATTGAAATATTGTTTTTATTTGCTTTAGATTATGTTCATTGTATTATAGAGTGTTATTTACAAGTATATATTTTGAAACGCTTTCAGTGCGTTTCAAAAGCAAATATTTTGTATGTGGTAGATTTTGAAAAAAACCGTTGGTTGACGTAGTCGTCTCCGTATCTTGTACGAAGACGCACATGTATAATTATACTAGTTTTGAAGAAGTAAAAGGATAGCAATTGAAATATTGTTTTTATTTGCTTTAGATTATGTTCATTGTATTATAGAGTGTTATTTACAAGTATATATTTTGAAACGCTTTCAGTGCGTTTCAAAAGCAAATATTTTGTATGTGGTAGATTTTGAAAAAAAACCGTTGGTTGACGTAGTCGTCTCCGTATCTTGTACGAAGACGCACATGTATAATTATACTAGTTTTGAAGAAGTAAAAGGATAGCAATTGAAAAGCAATGATACTTTCATTTCAGCATACATGTCACACATGAATAAATGAATGGTATGAAGTCTTTGTCTTTGTTGGATTTCTCATAATTTTTTGTTTTGCTTATATTGTTTACTCTCACTTTGGGTTTAAGGTAGTTTTTGTACGGTTACATCGATTGTTAAGATGTAGACGTATCTTGGGGGCCATAAGTTCCCTGTATGATTTGCGGTTTTTGTTGGAACTCTCCAAGAGTGTTTCTGGGATTTAAATCAGGGTAGATGATGTTATATTAAGATGGTGGATTCCAATTTGTCATGAATGGAATCGAACAGTTAAAGAAATGACCTTGGGGTGGTGATTTTTAAGGCAGGTTTTTTCATCACTCACTTGAAATTTCCTCTTTTTAGGAAGACACCAATCGGGAGGGATGAATTTTCCCTTGTGGTAGCTCTCTCTCTGTTTTCTAGGTCATTCTCTGAACATAATAGACATTAAGTAGGGATCCTACCCATAGGGAGGTTTAGGTTTTGTTAAGAAAAAATAAGTGTCTCCCTCAGGAACGAAATTTATTTTGTAATAGGAGGGAGAATAAAATAAATAGCGGTTCTTCCCAATATATATCTTTATTATTATTATTTATTTATATATATCTTTCATTCTTGTTCTGGGAAAGTTTGGTAATGTTTAATATCAAAAGCAATTCTAACAAAAACCGAAAGAAGGAGCCACCTTCCGATCACTTCATCACAATTCATCACATCATGGTCGATTGCTGATTCATTCAAGAACAAGATATTTTTGTATAGGATAGCTATCTTGGAAAGATAGCTATCCTATACAAAAAGTAACTATAACAAAAAGAGTCTATAGGAACTAACCATTACGTGAATTATGATTCACTAATATTAACACGTGATAATTCATGAAAGGGTTTTGACGAATAACAGTGATCTCACATTCTTTGTTTTATGACACACATTTTAAGAATTTCATATTATTTTACATGCGTGACCAAACAATTGTGAGGTAATTGATTAACACACCTAAACTATGTATCAATGTTGAATAACGGTAATTTTTCAGTTCAGTCACACGTCCCAAGATATCCATAATCTGTATATTAATAAATAGCAGATCTGGAATTTAGGTAATATATTTTATATTTATATTTAATAAACAAAACAACAATAAGTAAACACAAACAGTCATTAGCATAAGGTCTTTTAAGTCCCTCTCTGTACTATCAAAGCCATATATTAGCCAGAGAGCACACAGAGGATTCGGCCTACACTCGCCACGCTAGCCAGTCGGGTGGCAGTTAAGGGCGGCCAACCCGTCTATCTTTTCATACAAACGCTCGTACGCGATTATGGCGGTGTAACAAATCTTTCTTTGAAGATTTTCTACTAATAGGTATCTTATGCACTATATCTAGGTTTCTATCAAAACGAAAAATCAAAATTTGGAGAAACAACTTCAGTATTAGCCTCCAAAAATCCGCTTTTTTGCACAAATTTTATGTGAACTTTGGGCGTTTATAATGTACTCATTAAATGTAGCAGTAAAGAAAATATTTATTTAGAAACCTTGCAAATGTAATAGAGAGTCTAGATATACAAGGTTTCTTTCATAAACTTGTAAGGCTTACCAATAAACACGTATTTCTTGAAACAAGTTTAATGAAATTTCCGCACACTATTTTTCGTTCAATGTCTTCACGTACTGACTAGGTTGTTTCCATGAGGCAGTAAGAGGTGTGCGGGAGACGAGGGCAAGGGGTTCTTTTCACTTCGCCTCTTTATCTGACATTGCGCTGGACGGAACAAGCTTTTCGACCATGCTCGCGTTGACGATAGTCGATCGGGGAAGGGCCACCTTAAACGCAAGCCACAACGGTTTCTTTTTTTATTGACTGTCAGCAGCTAGGGTGTCGTCACCTCAACTAATGATCAAACTCAATTCTTAGCCAAAATGTTCACCAGCCTATCGGTCACAGACAAATTCTTCTATATAGTATTTACCTTGGGTATTTCCTGACCTTCAGTGAGGGTCAACGGTTTTGACGGATTTAAATGAATTGTAAACAAAGTAAGGACTTTATATGAAGATGTAGAGATGTTAGTAAAATAATAAAAGCATTGATTTTCTTTGTTTAGTTATGAACTGTGAAGCTATACCCATTCTTGAATTTTTTTTATTGATTCTTGGGCTTAAAGACTACTTAATCGTGTGACAAAAAAACTTACAAAATCATTCTTACTTATAATAAAAAAGTGCATATTCAAAATTAGCTAACAAATTTTATATTTTGGGAACCTTTTTTTTTTAAAAAGAGCATTGTTATATGTGCCATATTGATAATATACATTGAATAAATATTTATTCCACTAGATGGGTTAACGAACCATAATGTCACGTGAGAAAAATAAGTAAGACAATGATCATAAACATCAAGGATGATTAAGATTAAATGTGATAGACTGATTTTATCAATACTAGTATAAAAAACAAGGATTTTTAAAAGAAAATATCTACTTTCCTGATGTTGAATACATACTATAAACCAGTTACATCCTTAAAGACAACTCTAGATAAAAGTGATAAAGGTTATAAAGAATACTTTAAACAATTGTAAAATAATCTATCTGCAATTAGCTTTCAATTATCTTACGTTGAAATTCTGAGAACATGAATCTTATCTTCTGCAGCCAAAACAAAACAATCGATACAACAATAAACAATATATAATCCAAGTAACAGATAACCCCCACTTTCCTGTAACTAATACCTAGAAAGACGATAATCCAAATCTAAAAACACGATTTCAAACAAAAGATAACACGGACGAGCCTCCAGCGAGTGAATCACATCCACTATACGCTATACGGGACCGTCAGACGCATTCGATACGTTCACTCGTGCGCACGTACAGTGCCTTGCGGTACTCCCGTAGTGTTGTGTTGTGATAACAGGTTATTGTGCTTGTGGAACTGTTGTTTTAAGTGTTGTGAACATGTTTCCGAGGATACAAGGATTGGTGAGTTTAATTTTTCATATTTGACATCGAAGGTCGAAGGAAAATGAAGATGTTTATCATCGATAGCGCTAGATATATCGAATGTTTTTGTTTTTGCAAATGTTCAGTATGCATAATAGTACACGTTTTAGTATTGATCGTTAATATTTTATAGTTATTAGGTACTGGAAATGACGACATGAATACTACAAAACCTACATTTATGATCCATAACTTTAATAGCAGCTATTAAACGACCTACATCAACAATCACGCCTAAACTATCCATATCGGATAACTTGGCCTACATAGTTTATATTCGATCGATTAATTTGCGTCTAAGCATTGTAGTCACGTCCACTTCTCGATTTCACCTCACTCGTGCGTGTTTAAAATACCACGTGGTCACTCTCACGTACGTTGAGCTATCCCGAAGGAATTGGTAGTTCATACTTCACCTTGATTAAGGATTTCATGTTTGGAATACTAATACTTGACCGATTTCAGTTATACAGTTTTAGACTTCTAAAGAGTACTTACTTATGTTTTCATAGCTTTGAAGTTATATTTTCAAGGTGAAGTAAGATTGTAATGCAACTCGTCTTATATCTATATCAATATTTTAGTTGTATACTAAGAAAATGATAAAAAATCAGATCATGTAGAGTAAATTGTTGTTAAGTAAAAACAAGGAACAACATTAAAAATAAATAATTTTATTTAAATGTGTAACAATCGTGAAAACATAAGAAAACATTAAATAAGTTTCAATTGAAATGCAGCATAAGGCAATGAAATAATGACAGCCCACACAAAAAGACCACAAACCCATATAAGTGCAGGAATCATTGAGAATTCCCAGAAACTTCGTCATTCCAAACATTGAGCATTCTATTGACTGACTCACGGTCTAATGGGGAATGAGTAACTTTTGAAGTTATGCGTCAATTTGTCATTAAACCAGTCTAAGAACCACATGGTTTTTGTGATAAAATTGTTGCAGCTGCATCGCATAAGAACTAAGTAACGTTGTTAAATTAGCCACAAGGAATTTTTGAATATATTATTAATATTGAGACTCTCATCAGATAACAAATGTGAATAATCAATTAGATTCGAGTAATAGAAACAACAATATAATAGAAATACGAAATCAATGTTCAAAGTCGTGGGAAGGTTTGAAACATTATTTGAAGAAATAGCACTTTCAAATGAAAGATGCTGTCTTTATCTTATCTTTAATCTTTAAAGTCTTCTTCTAAGGAACTATTAAGTTAAATAGTAATACTACAAAATATGCCATTTAGTCAATTATCTAAAGACCCAAAATGACCCGAATTCCAAAGATAGCGAATTAGTTCTGAGACTTGTTTTGAATACGAGCTCAATAACAGGAACTCAATAATAGCTGGCTCTTGTTTATGTTTGAGCAAGTTAAAGGATTTAAGAATAAGGCTAACAGTTTTTGTCCAAGGAAAGGATAAGTATATAGGTAGGTACTATAAAGTTGTACCATACCATGTATTGTGAGCAAATATCTAAATAATTCTCATTTTTGATTCCTTGATCCCCTAATAAATAAATGATTCTGATTTCTTTATCCCTTGTCTTGTAAAAATAGATATAGATTGACTTTGATTCGTTTTCTAGATCTAAAATACATTCTCCACAGATATATGTATCAATTTAATTTGGTTCTGTGAAATACGTGCTCAAATCATTCGTTAAATACATTTTTTTTTTACTACGATAAATTCCTATTTTTAAGTTTTTATTATTACCAGTTGTTTTAAAACATAAGACATTTCAAGGTTTACTGATTAGCTGCGATGACTTCTTGGTTTGTTTTTGTTTTTTCGAATGTGTAAGTGCTCATGACTATTTGGTACGTCTCTATTAGGACATTCAACATAAATGGCCTAGACATTAGTATGAAAGAAGGACACTACAGCCATTTTAGGTCAGCACAAACCATTTACGTCTATGACCTGCATATTTTTAAATCCATGACATAAGGTATCACAAAGTAAGCATTAATAAAAATAATTTAATCGCACTTAAACAAAAAGTCAAATGATAACGAATTTGTAATGTTCTACGGTAATATTATAGAAAAGACAAGTGAATTTAAAAACAATCTAACTGCCTTTATAAAAGATTACGTCGACACATTTATTCTTTGGTGACGTCATGTAGCCTATGACACTCCATGTCTCGACGCCTCGTTGGTCGTCTATACTAGTCCTTGTGAAGTTAAAGTAATATAAGCGTACCCTGCGAATGACAACTTACCTTTTTTTAGGTGGGTCAGTCGAGTAAAAAATGCCTCCTATGTCTTCTTCTTCATAAGTTTTAAAACGGAACCAATATAGTTAGAGAATCCATCCTTTAACGAGTTCAACTTCTTATTTTGTGGTCTAGCGATGTTGCTTATATTCTCGTAAATAAGGCTCTGGCTTTAGCATCAAAGTCAAAGTCAAAGATTTTTATTCAAAATTAGATAATTGTATCTCTTTTTGATCGTCATTTTTTTCTTTCTTATTATTTTTAATATTTTTTTCATCGTTCATTTAGTTCAAACCAATAAATATAAAACTAAAAACAAAACAACTTCTTTTGTCTTCTAAATATTGATATTTCTTCACGATTCTCTATTGTATCCTCCTTCTTTTTATGACATCACTAAATTTCAGTACGTTATGCACGTTAGATCTTACATAAAGCGGTTACATCAAATGCTAATACCCAAGAATCAAATCGCAGGTTTTTATTCGCCTCCATACTGTTTTCCTTTGTGTGGTAAAACAAAGGTGCTGATAAAGAGTCACAACATGCTTTGTTAACGAGCCTTGAGTGTCGGAAATAATTGGCACTACCTTAGCTAACTATGCTGAAGGAATATTAAAATAACTCTACAATAAACTTGGTCCTTTCGGCTAATGGCTACAGCTATTATTAACGATGGTGGGGTCTTTGTTGATAATTTTTTGGAGTTACCAATTCTAAAACTGGAAAAACGTAGATAAGATGATGAAACTTCTGGAAGAGGTGAAGATACAAAATGCGGTGTAGTGCTTAAGAAGGGAGTGAGATAGTCCGGATCTTTCAGGCCTTACCAATAATAACTCGATGGACTTGTAAGTGTATATATTGTAAGTAATTGCATGTGTTAAGCAACAACCAGGTGAGTCCCACGATGGATGACAAGTAGCATTATAACTCAGTGCATTGGAAGGGTCGTTTAGTCGATGGTTTTTGTAAATGAGATTCCCTAGACCCTAGAGCTCATTGTTGCTTCCCATCATATGAATGACATGAATGCAATTGACATAAATTTTTTCATGACAATGAATTCAATTTTTATCATGACATTTAATTAAAACAATGCACACTCAGTCTACATATATATAAGTAGTTTATAAGGTCTAGCTAGAATTGTGAGTTGACGTCGCTTGGAGAAAATGCGCTGTGCAGTTTGTTGCCGCTTCTTCTGCACTCCGCTTTGGAAGCGGCCTAAACTTAGCCATAAGTAATTATTGACGTCAACAAAATTTTTTTGTTGTAAAAATTGTAAACACAAATATGACAATTAATAAGTGTTCAAAGAAACCTATATTAAATAAACGATTGAATCTTGAATCATCAGGCAAGAGGGGTCAAACGCACTAAATAAAACTTGTATAGTGAAACAAAAGGATTGATAAAATAATTTCAGCATGCCTTATTAACAAACCTAGTCAGAAGTCAGAAGTTATCGTGGCCAATCAGTTCTAGCTCTAAAGTATGCCAAAGGAATACCAAATAATTCTAATTTTTCCATACAGTTTAATATACGAATAGTAAATAAATATAAATAAATATATATACGGGCAAATCACACAGATTGAGCTAGCCCCAAAGTAAGTTCGAGACTTGTGTTATGGGATACTAACTCAACGATACTATAGTTTATTACAAATACATATATAGATAAACATCCAAGACCCAGGTCAATTTGAAAAAGATCATTTTCCATCTTGACCTGACCGGGGATCGAACCCGGGACCATCCGTATCGCAGGCAGGCGTGTTGACCGCTGCGCTACGGAGCTTGTCATTCTTGTGCTACATTGGAAGGTAGGAAGTTATTAACGTTTGGGGTACAGATTTCAGGGTTTATATCTTATCGACTATCCAGGGAGTGAGGCAGTGACGGATCAGGTAGATATTGGGCATATGATACCTACTATAGTGATGTGCCAAAGGGAAATTCTCTATTTTCATTTATTTCTTCGCTCCGAATTTGCAGAAATTTTTCTGTTTTCCTCGAGAATTTCTCAATAATTCTCACTTAATAAAGGAAGAAAGAAATTCATGGAAAAGGTGGAAACAAAATTTCACACGTTCTCGAAAGTTTTAAGAACAATTCATCACTAGCTTATACATACGTCAATTCACGTAGTTTGTTGACTTTCCAAAAAGTACTCACATTTTGGAAAATACAGGATGAATATATCGAAAAACAAAAATTTGACCCTCAACTTTTCACAGCAACAATTTACCAAACTACATTGGTAATAATATAATGATAACCCGATTTTTCTTCATTAAAATCGACTCTTTTGCCTTTGATCCTTCCATTTATATATTACCTATTCGTACCTATCTCTATATACCTATATTTACCACTAGGAAGGCGAACCTTGGAGAGAATGTGGTGAAAAACCAGTTAGACCAGTGCATCATCATAGTACTATCTAGGAATTTGAGCATGTATTCACTAACGTATAAAAAATCGTTATTATCTCAGCTGCAAAAAGTCCACTGTTGGACACAGGCTTCCTCTGCAGATTTACCACACGACCAGTTAGAAGACAACTGCACGCACACAGCGTCTTCCTGCTCGTCCGACCACCTGGTTGGTGGGTGTCCGACGATGCGCTTGCCGGTAGGTGGTCGCCATACAAGAATATTTTCTGCCTCATCAGCTATCGGTTTAACGTAATATGTTCCCCGCCCTCTGCTACTTCAGAGAGCTAACTTATACCTTTCCTATACCTCCTCGTTTTCAAGCTATAATTTAATTTTTATTCAGTGTTCAAAATTTCAATATTCTGAAATTTTGAATATTTATGGCCATCAGATGTCAATGGAAAAATGGTCTGATGATAGAGTCATTACGTGGCCATTTGGCCATATCAACTTCTAAACTTAAGGATGGAAACGAACAAACGCGTAAAAAAGATGCACTTTTACGATTTTTTTTTTATTAAAAGTAGTGGTTAGAATTTTAATATATTTTCTGAAGTTATATACTTATATATATATGCACAAATTAATGGTCATTTTATTACATAATAATATTCCATCTCTACTACAAATGACAAGCTTATATAATTACAGGCGCATTTTATGCCTCACTGGTGCAAGTATTCTTCGTCATGGTATTAAAGAAAAAACTTGTTTATTTTGCAATATTATGCAGAAGTGATTACTAGAACTTAACGAGTTATGGTGATTAAAAACGCCATTAAAATAATGTTTTTCTACTCAGGAAAAAGTATTTATTGGTAACCTTCGCAAAAAATATGTTATTATAAGTGATCATAAATACGCATCTGAGTTATGATGTCACCTCAAATATAATAAAGTCATTCGTCATCAGATTGTTAAAAATCTCCTAATTTTAATTTTATTACATGCATATCATACCAGGAAACGTCAATATTTCAAATAAATTTACATTCTGTTGAATTTACTAAATTTTATGATGATATGACTATTCAACTCTTGAACTAAAAAATTGCAACATAATCAATGTTAAATTAATTAATAAATAAATATATAGGGACATATCACACAAATTGAGCTAGCCCCACAGTAAGTTGTGTACTTGTGTCGCAGGATACTAACTCAACGATACTATATTTTGTAATATATATATATATGACCCAGGCCAATCTGAAAAAGATCGTTTTCCATCTTGACCTGGCCGGGGATCGAACCCGGGACCTCCGTGTCGCAGGCTGGCGTGTTGACCATTGCGCCACGGAGCTCGACTATGCTCGAATGTTATATATAACAACGGGTCACTCACGTGCTATTTTTCGGGATTGCCAACTAATAGTTTTGGACTCGTCAGGAGCCCATGATAGAATAAGAAATTTTAAACATTGTTTACTAATGAGTCAATTTGCCATAAGTAATACATAATTATATACATTGGTATGAGTCACTTCCTTCCTTCCTAAATAAACGTGAAAGTAAATCACTTTCACTCCCTAATTTGTTTATGAGTCCTGACTTTCATCATACTAATATATTTCAATGTTGTTTAATACAAACTCAAACCCTCTACAGACAAAAATAGAACAATTTTTCTTTGAAAAAATAGAAGCCAATTTCTCGCAACTTTGTCCGTGTAAATTTTAGTTTATGTCACCTAATAAATTAACGTTCTATAGCGGAAAGATTTTTGAAAATTTGTCTAATAATTTCGGAACCCATTCAACGCAAATAAACAATGAAGTCTTTCCTCTTTAAAATATAACCAGCAAGTTCCACGCGACTTCATCGGCGTAAATTATAGCCTTGTAAGACACACAGTTAAATTAGCTTTCGAGAGGTAAAAGAATTTTGAAAATCGGTTCAGTAGTGTCGGAGCCTATTCAAACCAAACAAACAAACAGTCAAACTTTCCTCTGTATAATATTAGTATAGATTACGAAAATTGTTCAAAAGTAGAAGACATATTACGTCTTTATTCCTAACGGGGTAGACGCCGTTTGACATGATTCTCTTTATATGTTCACCCATTCTCTAGACCAGTATCTATAGACAGAAATACTTCTCTATTGTAGAGGGAGACTTCAATTTATTGATTGCCCTTCACATCCTGTAGTGTCAGCTGCTATCTATTGATTGCACTATCTTTAGTAATTACTATCAGAAGTGTGGACTTAGTGAGGTAAGTGCATACTGTGACGTCACATTCTAAAAATATACTGTTGCATAATGTTTTTGTGGATAAAATATTAAATTTACCTATTTCTTGCAGGGTAAACTGTCAAAGCAGAACGAAATGTCGAACGTGGTAATCAAAATACATAATGAAGAAAATACCAAAATACTACAAAAAAAATACTAGATTAAACTATTCGATTTTTACTTTTTTTTTTAGATTTAATTGCTGGCTGGCGCTAGTTTCGCATTTCACATGAGTTTTAAGGAGTTCATTGCTGCCATTTAAAATAAATTATGTGAAAGAAAACATTTTGTTCTACGCGGCCCTTCATAAACCAAACCCTTCGAAGTATTTTATGAACTACTGTTTACAATTTAAAGTAAACGTTAAGCTTTTTTTAGGGTTTTTGCCAAAACCGGCGACTTTTGGAAAATACTCTAGTGACTTAACATTAAAATAATCAGATTACGGTAGCAAAAAATGGGAGAAATGTGTTTTTACATGTGTGTTTTATCCCGAAAACACTGCCTTATGGCTACAAATGCTAGGATAAGGTATTGAAAAAGATACAAAAAGTTTTTTTTATATAACGTGAAATGAACAATTCATTTGTATAAACCTGCGTGGTAGTGTATTCGAGGCAGCTAATAACCAAACCGGTTCTGTTGTTTATATAGGTGAGCTGTTGCAATCGGCAAAATGCGTAGTTAACAATATTCTTAACCGACTTCTTAAAAGCAGGATTATCGGTATCGGTCGTATGTACTTTTTAGGGTTCCGTAGTAAACTAGGAACCCTTATAATTTCGCCATGTCTGTCTGTCTGTCCGTCCGCGGTTTTACTCAGAGACTATAAGTACTAGAAAGCTGTAATTTGATATGAGTATGTATATTAATCATGGCAAAAAAGTCGTAGAAAAAGATCTTGAAAAAAAATTTTGTTTTTGGGTAGCTCCCATACAAGTAAAGTGGGGGAGTAATCTTTTTTTCTACTTACCCATCTTGTGGGGTATCGTTAAATAGGTATTTGAAAAATATTGTGAGGTTGAGAACACCATTTTTTGATTTAGGGATCCGTTTCCGAAATATTTGGTTTTAAAGTGCAAATTTTTGTTAGAGGTACGTGTCCCCCCCTATCTGCTAAACGGTTATATTATGGATACGTGAAAAAAATTACAGCAGTAGTATATATACTGAAGTTGAAAGGAAAACTATCAGAGCTGGGTACTAAGTGCAAACTAAAAAGTTATAGGCAACCAACTTATAAAATGTACTGGAAAATTTAAAATTTTATACAATCTTTATGTTAGATGTTTTTGGTCGTTAAACTGTGAGGTGCGAGTGTAAACAGTGTGAACTCAAAGTGTCATTCGCCACTATACACAGTGACACGCACTTGGCCGGTTTTTTTTTATGTCTTTAACGCACATCTACGTTAATGGTAATAAATGTTAATGAATTAAGTTAGTTGACTCAAAAAGGAAAAGAGATAATAACTCTCTAATCAAAAACCCATGTAAAAGGGGGGAAAATAATCGAAACCTAAAAAATGAAACTTTGCGTTTTATCTATTCAAATATTTTTTTACCACATCACGTTTTACCTATTGAAATAAAAAATCTTTCCCACATCGAGGTAGCTCATAGCCACACGAAACAGGAACTAAGGGAAGGAAGGATGTCTAACCACTTCCGGGATACGAGGTAAAGTAGGTACTAGTTTATTCAAATTACTTTTGATACTGTTTTACATACATACTATCACTTATTTTTCCCTTGCGGGGTACACAGAACCCAGGTCTATAAAACCTAAAGGCCACGTTTAGCATGTTGGTGGGCTTGTAGGTGGAGAACGGAATCAAAATAGTGATGGGTTGCCAGCCGCATCGCCTATTGACATTATTCCTCACGCCCATTCCCTGAATCGGCTTTTACGATCTGCGCGGGAGGAGAAGCAGCTGGCACATTCTCCATTTTTCTTTACTTCCAGACCAGCGCTGAAGTAATTGATAATGATACTGTTTTTTCGCGTTGTCCTTCTCGACGACGACCTCGACGACCAATCTTCTTACTGATCGTCATGAAATTTTGCATACACGCATTAAGATGTATGCAAAATTTCATGATGATCGGTCCAGTAGATGGCGTGTGAAAGCGTAACAACCAAAAACAAACTCACGTTACACACATTTATAACATTAAATTTGAGATTTATTCACCTAATGTTTCGATCACTTTACAGTGTTAAGAGTCGCCTGGAAGCGCATGTCTTCATACAAACGGAAAAAGGGAATTGTGGCAATATTTGATAATTTTAGGGCAAAATTAAGCATCCAATCAATTAATCTCATTATAATCTACGTACGTTCCTATACAGTTTGGTTAAATTATCAAATGTTTGAGAATTATACGCCTCTCAAGATTTCCATACAAATTTGAAAAGGCTTGTAATTCTCAAACCATTGATATTTTAACCAAGCTGTATAGGAATGTACGTAGATTATAATGAGATTAATTGATTAAATGCTTAAGTTTGCTCCAAAATTATCAAATATTGCCTCAATTCCCTTTTTCCGTTTGTATGGAGACATGCGCTTCCAGGCGACTCTTAATGTTTACGACTAAGTTCACATTTATCTATTATTTTATAGGAATTATGCACAAACTACTACCCTAAATTTGAGCAGTTATTAAAATAACAGACAAATGTCAACTTAGTCTACCTTTGAACATTAACACTGTAAAGTGTGTTCGGAACGTTAGGTGTGTAATAATGTAACAAACGCGATGAAACCATATTAAAAGTTTTTTTTTAATCTGTTACATTCACGAAAATATTAGAAATCATTAGCTTACACAAATTATAAATTAGTAAGAAAGCATCCTTCTAATAATTATATTCAATATTCTGAAATTTGAATAAAACCGCGTAGTTCTTGGTCATTGACTGTATTATTAACATATTTAGTAATTTATTTTGAAAGTCATGCTATTGTTATTATATTTATAAATTTTAATATGTCATTAACATTTCTTTTGACCTGCAATTTTGTTAACTTATAAATATTTTTTCAATACTTAAATTAAATTTTATATATATTCAAACTACTGTTAAATTCCGAAGAACTCTGACACCAGGGTGTGCATAGTCGACTGACCGTGTCACCTACACGAAATGATGATGATGACTGTTAAATTAATTGAAGTGCAGTAAAATAGTTAAAAGTAAAAGAAATAAAAACTGACTAGTACTACTATAACTAACTGTATATTAATTACCAACTAATTGTATATGAAGAAGAGTTTGGTTTTTTGTTTGTATGTAATGGATAAACTCAAAACTACTCGTACTATGTCATCTTCATCATGTTTTACATAACATACCTATATTACAATAAAAGACGCGGGGAAGAAAAGTTAACATTAACACAGAAAAAGAGCAGTAGCTAGAATCTTAAGATTGTTTGCCTCTGACTTTGACAAGAAGTGGTACTGCACTTGTAAACACCCATTTGTGTTCATAATTCATATGGAGTTGTCTACACATCATGAAGGTATACTATAAAATAACTGCCTTCATTTTTCTATTGAATTACATAAAAGGCATACAATAAAACGATAACGTAATAAAATATATCTTTAAATTATTCTCGATAACTCTATTTAACTGTTTCTTTGAAATAATTAATACTAGCACCAAATACGGTTTAATAAATGCAAAAGCAGAAGGAAAATAAACATAGCCATAAAATATTTCATCATACGTATTTTAAGGTATAAATTATGTAGTATACTGCGTATCAAATAATCAAATCGCATACGCAATTGCAAAATATTATCATCATACTGCAGGAGTACGAACCTTACTCTATTACCAGAGCCATATATTAGCAAGAGCAGTGAGAGGATTTGGCCTACACTCTCCTCGCTGAACAGACGGGTTGGAAAAGTCTCTTTGGTGCTTATAAGCTTTGTTTAGCTTGTGTTCCCTAAGTCGCCTTCTACGACATCCACGGAAAGAGTTGCAAATAATATAAGAATGGATTTGGGGAGAAAGACACCCAAACTCGAATGAGACTGGCGGACTTGGCGGGCCATACCTGTATAGGTTGCAACTAGATAGATGTACATAAAGATACATAAGCAAAACTACAGAATAGGTTCTTATGGACGTGAAGTTTCCTCGGAAACGGGAAGCCCGAGAACTAAACGAAAACTATCGCCAAGTACTAAAAGCTATGGTGGATTGTAGGCCAGGCTTTTGCCCTATAATGGGATACCAACAGCTAGTTAAAAAAATATGATCGATAGTACACCTTTATTGTTATAATAAAAGATCAACGACTTCACATTTATTATTAAATTCCCAACATGTTTCGTCAACAAAGTTACATAAACGGATCCCCTAAAGGCTTCGTATTTTTTTTTTTTTTATAAATATGCATCTGCAATATGCTTCGTCAAGATACTGTCATATTTCCCTCAGCCACAAATATTTACGCGTCGAATATAGGTACGTTTGTATGATTGATTGTGACGTACGAATATTTTGATGACGTCAAGGATCTGAAATCCTGTTACATAGCTTGATTTCCTCTTACATATTGTCAATGCTAAATTATGTCGGAAAAACCGAGCAAGTGCCACGGCCACGATCAGTTAAAGGTTCCGTAGTTGCACGTCATTTTATAATTTGGTCGAATAACATTTTGATTTGTCACCTATAATAATGGACGTAGTTTAGCAGAAAGGACTCAATCCACATTCACCTTGTTTCGAGATACGATTTTTTGAAGTTTAAATGAAATTTACTCATAAATTTTCTAGGTAAACATTTTCAAATTTTTCATGAATATATGTGTAAATTAGGTAGGTATTAAATGTAGTATATATAATTTTGATACACTCTTAAATAATCAAGATATTTAGAAATATATGAGTCTGGATCCTTTCTGAGAAATTGTTTTTTCCTTGGAAGTGTGTTTGATTTTATTCAGCAGTAAAGACCCACGTAGAAATAAATGAAGAAAATATATGTTTTATTCAAATAAACTACTAGTAAATCAATCATATTGGATTTTATTTTGTACAAAGAATAGGATAAATAAAGAAAGATAAACTTAAGTGCCCATTAAATCTTAAAACTAGAGGTCATTGAGACATAAAATAAACATAATTAAAAACGTATATTTTTTAATCAAAGTTTACTCATGTATGCTCCAATTTAAAACTTTTATTCATTTTGTGATTGGATTGGTAAATTTAATTTGTAATATATGTATGTTATAAAATTTCTATACATTCTTATTTACTGAAGTTATTTAGTAAAATATAGATTTGGATCCTTTCTGTTAAAATCATTATGTTAGATAGTGTATTTGATATAATTTAGCAAAACAGACCTGTTTATAAAACTTTATCATGATAAGGTTTATCTGAATAGAACTACTAGTTTAATTGTAATATTTTATTTGTACTATATTTTCTCTAAAGTACGTGACCAAAAAAATAAATGGCAACCAAAAACGAACAAAAAAGAACAGTCTTTTTTAAAAACTCTAAACAAAAAAAGAATACAAAAACAGTGAAAACTTAATTAAACTTAAACATTTTCAGTATTGTGATGTGATATATATATATATATATTGTGTGTGCGCTTATGAAGATTAATGTTGCAATATTATATTTATAAGTATCTACCATAAATGGTGATAAAGTTGCCATTTTATATTTAGAGCAATAATATGTTTAGTGGCCAAATATTAATAATAGGCAGTTGGATAACTTTAATTTGTAAAAAATAAAACATTCATATTAATTTCCTTAAATAATTGTTTTTAATAAATTAGAATTTAGACAGTTTGAGTCCTTTCAGCTGAATGTATGGAGCAATATTTTTGTAAAAGTGTTTTCGCAGAAATGACTCAGGTCATTTGGGTCATTTCAGTTATTTTTATTGCAGTTGTCTTTCATGTATATTGTATTTATCAGTAAGGCACCAAGAAGATTAGGTCCTTTCAGCTAAAAAGAAAAATAATATGCCTGAACATGTGGTTTGGTACCTAGTACCAAAAAAATACTTATAGTGTTTTTTTTTCACAATTTTTTTTTCTGTGGATGAAAGATCTAACATTATAGAGCACTTCGGTGCCACTAACTCATTTTCGACCATTTTGTGGATTGAGTCCTTTCTGCTTAACTACGTCCTTAGCTGTGATAGTTTACCTTTTGACTTCGTTACATATGGTACTGCTTTAAATTTTTTCACGTATCCATAATCTACCATTTAGCTTGCACTTGACTCAAACAAAAATTTGTAGGTACTCTTAGGCTTTATCACAAATAGATTCCTCAATCGAAAAATGGTGTTCATACACCGACAATGTTTTTGAAAGACCGATTCCAACAATATCACTGGACAATGAACGGACAAGAAAAAAATTCCTTCATTTGCCATTATACACCCTTCATAAATGATATACTCACTCATTCCAAATTATAGCTTTCTAGTTCTAATAGTGTTGAGCTAAGCCGTGGACAGACAGAAACACAGACACGCCGAAACTCTATTAGTTTCTGGATTTAATATTGAATATAGAAGAGCGGGGATTCGCATTAATTTTTTTAGCTAAATATTCAAGAATTTTCTTTATAAGATTATTATTTGTTTTAAGTTTTAAGCGTCTTGTTTACTATGAAACACATAATATATAGATAAACTGAAAATCATTTTTCCAAAACTGCTCATAAAATAAGCATTATTTGAATTCACAGTTTATGTGTTTAGTTATTTATTGATATCGTGTAGTTGTCCAATGTCCAGTAATGCATCAAAATATACATATTATCTGTAAATAAATAAAAGGCGAACTACTTAACGTGTAAGGCAAGGGCACTTGTTAAATATACATATTATATCCATCCATCCATCCATCAGGTCTTCTTTAGTCTCCGCTGCAGGAGCACGACCCTCTCTGTACCACCAGAGCTATGTAATTAGCCAGCAGTCAGAGGATTTGGCATACACTCTCCCCGCTGGCCAGACGGGTTGGAGAGGTCTATTTGATGTTTATAAGCTTTGTTTAGCTTGTTTTTCCTAAGTCGCCTTTTATGACATCTACGGGAAGACTTGGAGTGGTCCTATTCTACTCTACCGGGAACCACACGGCTAATATACATACTATATATACTTCATTAAAAAATTAAGAGCAACTTGCCAGCTTCCAACATCTCCTAAGTGAGTACAAAATATTCGCATCTGTCAAACCAGTAGAGTTTTTTACTTAATCGACTCTTTTTAACAAGAAACTGGTCATATGTGAAGCGGACGCGACGACTCGGAGATAATTAATGGTATCCTGTGGGATAGGGCAGCTGGCGAACGATAGCACAAAGTAAAGTGTGTGCAGAAATAGCGCTGATGCACTCTGGCTGTGAACAATGGGAATTTACTGAGTGATAAACTTGTGGACACTGAAGTTGATGTTAATACTAACTTGTATGTAAATAAGAACTTTTCATACAAGTTTGTATCAACTTTGGTGTCACAATTATCGTGCCCAGAAAGCATAGATAGTAATGTCTGGAATATCAATAGGTACGAGCTAAACCGCTCATCAGAACATTACTAGCTTGTTAACTTTGTGCCTTATTCTTTAAGTAACTAAAATAGGGTGCAAAAACGTTGAAAGAATATCTATTTGAAATTAATGATGCTTGATAGACTTCAGTTAAAGATCTGTCTATTTAGAGAAGGTATATCAATTTACTTTAGTAATAATTAATTTAATACCATCTTTAAGTGTCCATAAATAAACTAGATTAGTCTTTCTTTATTATTTCTTTATTAACATTGAACAGCGTTACAGTAAATACTAATGCGCTGCATAACTTATAATACGGACAACTAATACATTATTCCCTTTCCAAAAAATTCAATATAATCCTGTAATACTATTACAATTTTTTCTTATACATATGACTTACGCTCAAGAATTAAAATGCTAAGTTTCATTTCTACAATCTCCTTATTTTGTGATATAGATGTGCATAAAATACAGTTATTGACCCCATATCGCATGAATCTCCACTGCATTAAACAGATCTGATAACGTTGGTTTCCTGCCTTAGGTACCTACCTGTGGATAGTCCATGGCTGCTTAGAGTCCCTAATAATACCGTAGTGACACATCACACATTCTAGTTTAACATTTTTCCGTATTTTTCTGCTCATACGTAACTGCATTAACTAAAGAAAGTTTTATTGACTTTTTACCCGACTCACCCACCTATAAGGAGGGTAATTTTTTCACGCGCATGTTTCTATGTATGTAAGTATGTGTGTTCCATTGTTAACTCCTGTACCTTAAACGGTTTGACCGATTTTGAAGTGCGGGGTGTCATTAATGTCGCATTCCTTCCCGGCATATCATAAGCTACGTAACGTAAACAGTAAAAAATGGCAGTCAAGTTATTTATTTTTGTCAAATAATGCAATTTTTTGTCATTGATTAAACTTAAATATGTCTCGTATTTAATTCAAATACTTTCGGGTAGAAGCCCAAAGCTCTTTTTTTTGTTTCAAAGATGATTCACAATTCATGAGATGTAGGCGACAAAAACGCTGTAATTAAACAAATCCTGTAGGATGTGGCAGCTGCTTATTCTGCCAAATTATACTCATTCTATACATGGAATAGTGACATACTTAGTAGAGGCTTAGATCAGCGAAACAGCCTACGTGGTCCAGGGGTTGAGGCATTTGCCTTGTTGACCCGGTCGTGGGTTCAATTCCCACGGGAAGCATACTTTGTTAAGTTGTTTCCATTTTGGCATGAATCGCCTGATTGTCTGATAAGAAAGATGATTCCGTGCTTCGGAAGGCACGTTAAGCCGGTAGTCTCGGCTGCCATCTGGTAGCCGTTAAAGGAACCACGTCAGAGGTCGAGAGGCGGTTCCGCAGAATTTTGACACCAGGGTGTGCATGGTCGACTGACCGTGTCACTTACACGAAATGATGATGATTTTTAAATCCTTTACTTTTTACTTTTGCTTGAAAGATCAATAACACAAAGTAATACATAAAATACTTTATTTTTAAAGTGACTTATAATCTTGATTGAGGAGGCGTCGCGCCGCTAATGCGTAAATTCAGTATTTATGTTAATTAATTAATATTAATTAATTATCAGTTGCAATGCTAAGGAGATGGACATAATGAACGGATACACAAGGGTAGGGATTGTATTATGTTATAAATAGGGGTTTCACTATGGCATTAGGTTTACACCTATAATCAGATATTAAAAGTTTAAAATAAATTAATTTAAAGAATAAGATTCAATGTGACATTTCAGTATTTTAAAACAAGAGATAAATTATTTTAATAAATTAAAATTTAAACAATTTATCTCTAAATTCCTCCTCTCTCCTCTAAATTTTTTTTTCATACTACCTTTCATAAATAAAATTCACATATATCAATAAATTAAAAAGATAATTATTTAAATGAATGTTATTTCCTTAATCAACGATCTTGCACTTTTATTTTATGTAGAAATATTTTAAAATGTCAAATAGATAACACGTTGATACTAATAAAGAACTCATTTAATTTGGTCAGTTCCAGTTTTCTTGGTGCATTTAATACAGACGTAATTATGAGCATATAAAATCTAGCCAGACTCTTCTTTATTGCCCGGGCATGAATTATTCTTATAAACCTTCCTCATGAATTACTCTATCTATTGGTGAAAACATTATGAAAATCCGTGAAGTAGTTTTTTAGGTTTATCGCGTACAGGCAGACAGACACGTTTTATAATATGTAGTGATAAATGTTAGACATCTGTCTATGAATATTTGCATATGCGTCTACTGATAAGTGACAATGAAGGATTTATCTTTGTTATGATAAAAAAAAAACAAATTGACCTACATAACAAAAATGTCCTTGTCTCCCATTTCTTATAGTTACTACATATTATAAAACAAAGTCCTCCGCCGCGTCCGTCTGTCTATTCGCAATAAACTCAAGAACTCTAATTTTCATGTGGTTTTCACCAATAGATAGAGCAATGCAGAACTTGCACACAATTTTTTTTATTGTCCTTTGAAAAAAGCTCTCAAAAATAGAATTAACAGTGAAAAAATTATCTTGATAACCCGAAAACTCTTTGAGATATAAGGGTTTGAAAATTAAAATTTTTCGTCTCGGCCTAAACGTCCCTAAGAAAAAACAACTGACTAGTGACGTCACTCCTTTAGCACTTTGTATGCGTGTTGTGAGGACTTTGTTTGTCAGCTATGTTAAATATTGCGTTTAGGCAAATGGCTTCATAACAAAAATTGCTATAAATTTAAAGAGCTATTTCATAGTAATATAGGGTGTGAATGGTCGAATGATCGTGTCACCTACACGAAATGATGATGATAGTAATATAAGATTTTTGAAAATTTCATATTTTTGAAACGGACTTTTCTAACCAATCTTAACCAAAGTTAATGTATCGATATCGGACTGAAAGTGTCTTTAACAGATTTTTCCAGCTAGATGCTTATATAATCAGAAATAGTTTTCAAAATGTACTCTTCATGCAAGTTCCCCATTCATGAGAAAGGTTAACAGTTACAATACATGGCCGGGCGCAGCCGGGCAGGGCTGCTAGTTTCTTAGAAGAATACTTAGAAGGGGTCTGACAATAAAAAATAAAACACATGTAAATATAGTGAAATACACACGTCATTGGTCATAAATTTCCATTTGTACATGTTTAGAAAGCGAATAGGAGATTTGCAGTTTGAAAGTTCAAATGAAAATAAAACAAAATCGTTTTAAAAATGAACAGTTCTTTTGAGCAGTAAGAACAAATTTCTGTGATTGTTTTAAGACCTCTTGCCCACTTGATACCAGTTGACATTTTTCGTCATATCAGTATCAGAACTTTATCATCATCATCATCATCAGGTCTTTCTAGTCTCCCCTGCAGGAACACGACCCTCTCTGTACTACCAGAGCCATATACTAGCCTGAGTAGTCAGAGGATTTGGCCTACACTTAGAAGAACTTTATCAGAACTTAGTACAGTCTAATTCACAATTTATGTCCGCGCGGATATTAGCTGCGCAGTACGCGCCCCACCTCCCCGCGCTCGCCCCGCTGAACCTAATATTGTGAAGTGCGCATCGACTCGCGTGATGTTTCGAGCCCGCATAAAGTTTGATTCGGACTGTACACCAGTTGAAATTATTCGTCATACATACCTCGTACCTACTTATCAGTTGTTTGTACATCCCTGTTCAGTTCGAGAAAAAATATAGTTGACCATGATACGAGGAGCCCGATGGCCTAGTGGGCGTGAGCGTTATAAGCGCTTCCGCTTGTTAAGCAACCCCGGGCGCAGTCCCCACTTGGATGGGTGACCGCAAGTGGCATAAAAATATCTCGAGCTCCTCCGTGCTTCGGAAGGCACGTTAAGCCATTGGTCTCGGCTGTCATCATTGATGGCAGTCGTTAAGCTTTGTCAGATGCCTTTAGGCAGCTTGAAAAATCTGACTCCAGTGTTGGCAACTTACACACACGAAAAACAAACAAACCATGATACGTATTGTTTTTGTTATTTATTTTGTTTCTACAAATTCGTTTTATACAAAGGCCCAAATCCTGTTTCCATCTTACGTATGTATTTATGAAAAGGACATTTTAATGTCGGTATAAAGCATAAACATTCAAAACATCCGATTGTGACGTGACTTGCATTGATCTTAAACACAAGATTTGAAACTCTTCATTGTTATTCTAAACAGAAAAGAAGATAAAAACTGATTGGTACTAGACGGTTTTTATATGTATTCTATACGACCTCTGTGGTAAAGTGATAACCATGGCAAGCTATCATGCATGCCTGCACGTAGGAGCTCCCGGGTTCAAGTCCCGGTCAGATCAAGATTTTCCATTTAAGATCATGAGGATAGAACCCGGATGATCCTTTTCAAATGGATCTGGGTCTGGGTACATCTGTATGTTATATTTTTTATAAAATATAATATCGTAAGTTAGTATCTTTTTTTTTACTAAAAAATAATTAGTTTTTTTGTCAGTATATATTTATATTTATTATTTATACTGAGTATATAGGCCAAATCCTCCGACTGCTCTAGCTAATATTGGGCTCTAGTGGTAAAGAGAGGGTCGTGCTTCTGCAGTGGAGAATTACAAAGACCTGATGATGATGATTTATACTGAGTGAAGAGAACTGTTATCACATTATCAATGCTCTAAGTTACTACAAACGGAGCCATAGACAGACACACATATACAGATAGACGTAAAATAACGGCTTCTTTTGTCTCTCTTTTTATACGACTTGGCCAAGTCATCCCGTGGATGTCGTAAAAGGCGACTAAGGAAAGACAAGCTAAACAAAGCTTATTAACATCAACGAGACCTCTCCAACCCGCCTGGCCAGCGTGGAGAGTGTAGGCCAAATCCTCTGACTACTCAGGCTAGTATATTTTTTTTGTAGAGCAGACGTTTTTTTTTTCGTCTATGTTAAAATTTTATTCGATCAGAAATAAAACTATATACAAAATTCATACACGCAGTCACACATCAAAGCTGACATTGAAGATGCATTGGCATGCAAACAGACGAGCAAACGAACATCGCCTTGAGAGTATGGTCGAGCTCCGTGGCGCAGCGGTCAACACGCTAGCTTGCGACACGGGGGTCCCGGGTTCGATCCCCGGTCAGGTCAGGATGGAAAAAGATCTTTTTCATATTGACCTGGGTCTTGGATGTTTATCTATATAAGTATATATTATAAAATATAGTATCGTTGAGTTAGTATCCTGCGACACAAGTTCACAACTTACTGTGGGGCTAGCTCAATTTGTGTGATATGTCCCTATATAAAAAAAAAAAAAAAAAGTATTGAACCGACAACGAGGAAACCGAAACATGGCCTCGGAGACAACTGATATTTGCATATTATTTAACGTGAGATAACATACATACATACACACTTAGACTATACATATACTCTCTATACACTGTCATGCTTTTATTTCAATGATTAAAAAACTGGCTAATTTTTAAATGCTTGTGTGTGTGACAGCTTTGTGTTATCGCACGCTTCCTGTCAATTTATACCCTCAAAATCCGTCAAATTGGGAGATGTGTGTGAGCGCGACCGACTCTGGGTTGAACACTAGTTTTTTCGGGTCCAGCCGTTAAACCCACAGTCAGTCAAGCACCCGGCGGGGCGGCAGCCGAATTTTAAAATTTGTTTGTCCGCGAAGCCCCCGATTGGAAGAAAAATAGTTTTTTGCACAAATATTTGAGCAGGTACTGTTCACAATAAAAGTGTTTGATTTTGTTTTTTTTTTTATGAAGTCTTAAACAAAATACTAAATAACAAGGATGGTCGGATTAAAGATCTCTGATAGCCAAGAAATAAAGTATTTTAAAAACACAACATTTTGAATCTTCTCGGTCCAGTTCACTAGTATTTATCTACCTAAGACGGCCGACCTAAGGTTGTAATAAGTTTTTACTGATGTATTAAAATACTTAGGTACCTACCCTATCAGCTTTGTTGAAAAACACATACAATATGTTTAGACAAGAATAAACAAGATTTAAACAACTATGTTATATTTAGCCTCGATTTCTTTTTTGTTCAAAACCAACAAAAGACGCGATTTTTACGCAAACTTTAAATATAGGAACTCCTATTATGACAGCGCAAAAAAATCACATTATAAGAACTCCTATAGTTAAAAGGTAGATTCAAACATTTTAAAAATATTAGTAATAATATTATCTTTAAGTATCGATTATTAATTATCCTCTTTCTCAATCCATTTCTTTCGCTACATTCCAATATTTTTGAATACCAAAACAAAAATAGTACCTATAGCTTCACTAAAGATAGATTCATAATTTCATCAACATGATCAGGACTTTTTTAGTCTCTATTGCAGGCACACGAACTATTGTGTACAACCAGAGCCAAATATAAAACCCGCTCCACACTCTCGGCAAAACTACACGAGAATAGGCGAATACGAGAGTGTGGAGGCAGTATTCGACAAGTCTCGGCTATATTCGTCAAGCTTTCCTTTGGTGGCGGATTTTGTCGAGAACTGAGAACGAAACCTCTCGACGAGAGTATGGAGCGGGCTTTAGCCAGAGACCAGAGAAGTAAGAGAAAGAATTTTAGCCTATATTCTTCACGCTGGCCAGACGGATAGGAGAGATGTCTTTCATGCCTATGAGTTTTGTTTAACTTGTATTTTCTAAGTCGCTTTCTTTAACAATTAATGGGGAGAATAGGACCAAACCATTCTACTCTGTCGGTCACGACACGGTATGGATTCATATACTTTTATAATAAAAATACTCCTAATAATCGAAATTATACATCATATTCGAACAATAACAAGGGACAAAAGGTTTTATACGACCTCGTACCATTTTACAATTTTTGTATCATTTCAAATTGGAAGATTCTTTTTTATTATTTCACTGCCCTAGATACGAGTCTATTAGAGCCTTTCTTGACTTATTTCACCAGTTGGCAAGTCTTGTTTATGAACGAAAAGGTGGTGTCATCTACTTGAAAATTCTTCGCGAATCCACTGGTTTGATCATAGACGACCCAGCAAGGCCGACAAGCATCAAGCCCGCTAAGTAATTACTACCTATTTTAGTTATTCCACACATAGTTTATAAAGATGGAAATTTATAACACCAAATTAAACCGAATTCACATTACAAATTCCAGTAAAATAAATATGCAAAACACTCTAAACAAACAACGTGTAGTCCGCTAAAATTCCCGCGAAGTACTCCGGAGGAATATTTTCCTTAAACATCATGTGAATGCTTAGGTGAATGTGACAGGAAAATAACTGAGTGAGTTGACCATAAAAAATCTAAATAAATAAATAAATATATAGGGACATATCACACAAATTGAGCTAGCCCCACAGTAAGTTGTGAACTTGTGTCGCAGGATACTAACTCAACGATACTATATTTTATAATATATACTTATATAGATAAACATCCAAGACCCAGGTCAATATGAAAAAGATCTTTTTCCATCTTGACCTGACCGGGGATCGAACCCGGGACCCCCGTGTCGCAGGCTAGCGTGTTGACCGCTGCGCCACGGAGCTCGACAAGATGAGTTATACCTTTACTATGGACAAAATTTAATATTAGATTTTAATTTTATTTTGTATAATTAAGTAGGTATAGTTATAATATTTTACTATATTTTTTTTAAATTTTTAGTTTTGTTAGTAATTTATGTTATAAAAATAATTAGTAGATAGTTAGAATAATATTTATCATATGTATTTTCATATTATAAGTCAATTTAGTTAAATAAATAGTAACTTAAAATTTTCAGATAAAAAAAAATTGTCAAAGTAATGTTTTTGTGTATTAGTTGCCAACTCTGGTAGTGCAAAGAGGATCGTGCTTCTGCAGTGTAAACTAAAAAGACCTGATGATGATGATGCTGACGATGAATACATGAAATTATAATACATTACCATTATTTTACCTTAATTTTGTAAAAATATGGCGTAGAGCTCAAATAACTGTATTTAGCAACTAATATTTTCATAAGCAGTTACCGCAAACGGTTTTAGGTAAACACACAGGAATTTCATTAGACGTCCCGGATGACACAGCCGGTTAGTCAGCAATCCAGGAATACCCCGTCTGTCTGTGTGTATGGTATTTGTGTATTTAGTGTAGTTTTTTTAATTGTGGATCCTTTGTAATTTCAATGCAGATTAGTCAGTTAACAATCAGTTATTCAGTTATCTTTAAAACAAGAATCAAGAATCACCATGATTATTGTTTTAAAGATAACTGAATAACGTAACAAATAATAGTTTTCTGGATTGAATTAGACGTTATGTTATACCATATGCAAGATGTCTTTTAATAGGTCGTAGAATAAATAAATGATTTCTTTAAACACGATACTAATAAAGTATCGTGTTTAAGGAAATCATTTATTTATTTATACCAAGAAATAATATCACATTTTTATTTAAATTCATCTGCTATATGCTATATCGGTTAACACTAATTAACTGATTTCTCGATATTTTTTAATAATTTAAAATTACTGCAAAAGTCGTTACAAAATTTTTAAATCAATATATAGAAGTTTCGTATTTGCAGGTATAGTATTATAAATGTAAAAGTTTTTATGTATACAAAGATGTTTGTCACTCCTTCACTCAAGAACTATACTGGAATAGCACATAGGCTATAAATTACGCAGATCGAGTCGCGAGGAAAAGCAAGTAACTCATGAATTCATAAAATATACTACAATAACTTGTCTGCTGATCGTGTTTACACGTGTCAGATAGATGCATTATAATCCTATTTTTATTAAGATTATATGGCACATTGTATATAAGATATAAGACGAGAGTAAATATGCTCAGCCTATTTCCCACGTATATCTTATCAAAAGACATATATATACATTATCAATCATGAGAATCTAGTTCAAATATTTCTGATGCGCATTATCTGAAAGTGCGATTGTGATAACCTATATTTTGATTTACGTATACAATGGGCATGTTGACTAAATTTTTTTTTATGTTGCCATGTAAAGACCTGCCAAAAATAAACACAATAGTGACAGTAATACATTTTTAAGCAAAAAAACTCTTTCTGATATAAAAGTTTTAAAGACACATGTTTTTAGACGTTAATTTTTAGACGTGAAAACGCGCTGCAGATTTGCCTACATATTTGTGACGTCACAACTTTGTATTTTGTATGGGTGGCGTGAGAACTTTGTTTGGTAGCTATACGAAATATTTCGTTTATGGTAATGGTTTCATAATAAAAGTTGCTATAAACTTTGCGGACTACATTACAGTATAATTGTAACGAAAGCTTTTCATACTTTTAAAAATGGTCCTATTCACCCAACTTTAAAGAAGCTTTAACATCACTTAACGAATCGATATCAAATAAAAAGTGTTCTTTATGGTGTTTTTAGATAGAAATTAGTATAATTGGAAACAAATTTTACATAATCTTAACATTAGGCAACTACCGAATTATACGTTACGTACTTAGCGTTAGGTACGGAGATAATCATAGATATCGGAAATTACTAAGATAATGATGAGTCACTTTTAGTTGAGAGAAAATTACAAGACCAAAATTGATTCTCCGGGTTCAAACACGAATCACGTCTTTTTTCCTTGCGGGGTAGACAGAATCCAGGTCTATAAAACCTAAAGCACCACGTTTAGCATGTTAGTGGGCTAGTAAGTGGATAACGGAATCAAAATAGTGACTGCTAGCAACCAGCATCGCAAATTGACATGATTCCTAACGCCCATTCCCTCGATCGGCTTATGATTTGCGCAAGAAAAGAAGCGGCTGGTATATTCTACGTTTTTTAGGGTTCCGTACAAAAATTGAAAAACGGAACCCTTATAGGATCACTCATGCGTCTGTCTGTCCGTCCGTCCGTCTGTCACAGCCGATTTTCTCCGAATCTACTGAACCAAATTAGGTGAAATTTGGTAAGATGGTGTAATCCTATGACCCAAACACGGATGTGCAATGTAAATAAAGATTTTTTTGAAATAAGGGTCATTTTCAGGGGCCAAATTACAAAATTTTAAAACAAAGTTTTGCAAACCTTACTGTGATATATATCAAATGAAAGGGCTCATTATAAGGATCTCAAAAATATTTTTTTTTGTTCGGGTAAAATCAATACTTTTGATATTATTCACGAAATTCACGATTCAAATTTTTTTTTTGAGTATTTAGCTTCTTGTTGAAAGACTGTTAAAATGATATGGGTCCCTCTCATAAACATTCAATTTAAATTGAAAATTGGTCAAGTTCGTTTCAAAAGTAAGAAAAATACTAATATTAGCATAAGATAGGTTATAAAATTTAAAGCAACTTTTGATCAATCCATTTCCAATAATTTTGTTATAAAAACAGTTTAAAAATAATTCAAAAACTATATTTCAATAAAATCACCAACAAATAAAAAACATAGGCAGCATTCTGTGTCAAAAAAAAATGAAAATTAATGTTGTTGGCCTGTGTATTTTTTTTATTTTAAAAGTTCAGTGTTTCTTCTAGTAAAAGACAAGTTCAATGTCCTTCCGAAGGTAAAGTTCGGTTCAACTTTTAATCTTTATCGTTTCCAGAAGTTAACTCGTCTGATAAGGAACGACCCAGTTCCTTTTATCGTTTTGGGTTCCGCGATAAACAACGCTGTTATGTCGAAATTGCACTTAAAATAATTATAAGAGTTAAGGAACATTACATTACTTTTATGTTTTATAGTAGCGTTATAAAACTTTAAATAATATATCCCACTAATATTAAAAATCTTTGGATTGACTATTAAGTTTTTTTAGGATTCTGCACCCAATAGAAATCGGGAAAAAAAAAAAAAATAGGTAATTTATTAATTTTATTAAATGGAAACTAGAATGTACTTAGACTTTATTTCTTTTCTTAATACAACAGAAAAATGTTTGGTGTGTTTCTTGCATTTTCACAGTTCTATAAAGTTGTTTTAATTTCAATTTCTATTCATTTTTTACTCTTTCTATGTTACTTTTATTTTCTTTAAAAAAGTAGTTTAAGTAACATAACAGTAAATTACAAACCATTAATTTTCAAGCTGTTGTGTAAAGGAGTTATGTTTACATTAACAAATATTAATTGCGACTTAAATTAATTTCAACTTCAACAATGTTTTCGCTTCAAGTGTTTCTTCATCCGTGATAACAAGTATTTTATTTATCATCCTTTGTTATCGGTGAAGGTCAGCGACCCCTCTATCAGTCTGCACATATGTGCCAATGTGTCGTCTAAATACGCATTTCTAGGTTATCTTTAGATTTTTATGATTGGGCTTAGTAGAAAAACATGGCATGTTATTTTACTCATATAGTATACCTATATTTTTATTTACAATTTAAAGTAACGTAACATATAAGTAGAGACATTATTAAAATATATCACGACCTCTGGTAGACTTGTGATTGTCATGCAAGGCTGCTAGCCGGAAGGTTCTGGGTTCAACCTCCGGCCAGGTCAAGATTTTTTAAGATGGACCTGGGTCTTGGATGTTTATCTCTACAGCATATTAATTGACCTCGATATTCCCCTAAAGGAGTGACACAGACAGTCAATATGATCATCTGTTCTTATGGGCCCAACGCTGGTAGCTAAACCACACTTTTGAAAACTTTCTTGAATCTAAATCGACTGTGTAAATGTATTGAATTTGTTTACAAAATTTGGGAAATGCTACCCGTGGAGAACAGCCTGACAGACTGTCTATATGTCCGTCTTTCCTAACTGTCCCTCGACAGCCCAACGAATTTTTGTCCAAGCTGAAACTGAGATGCTTTGAGCTTGCTTAGTCAATGACTTCTTAAGTTAATATAAATCGTCGATCTCTAGCAACGCGTCCAAAACGCTGGCAACATTACTGATCACCACACCATATTATAAAGCAATGCGGAACCTCTGAGCTATGTCACCAGCCTTTTGGTCACGGGTTAGCTATGATCAGTATCTATAATAATATAACAAGGAGGAAAAAGTCTTTTCTTAATTGTTTAATGTTTCTCTTTATCCACTAATGTTTGTCACTGGATTTGATCGGTTGTAAATTAAAATAAGTTCTCGTTGTAGTAAACTGTACATAAAAGGAAATTGTTATTAACCGACTGATCTATCTACACATAGATCAAACCATTTAACGGATTGCGATTTAGATTTTCCAAAATTCATCCGCTAACGTTAAAACAAGGGTCCAAAAATGTGTATTTAACGCGAAAAATTCCCGAATCCGCGGGCAAAACCTATACGACGAGCGACGAGCTTCGTGGCGCAGCGGTCAACACGCCGGCCTGTGACACGGATGGTCCCGGGATCGATCCCCGGTCAGGTCAAGATGGAAAATGATCTTTTCAGATTGACCTGGGTCTTGGATGTTTATCTATATGTGTATTTGTTATAAAATATAGTATTGTTGAGTTCGTATCCCATAATACAAGTCTTACTTAAGAACTTACTTTGGGGCTAGCTCAATCTGTGTGATTTGTCCGTATATATTTATTTATATATTTATTTATTTACATATATATTAAATGAAATAGATATTTCTATAATAAATAAATTTTATGATTAAACGGAGTAAAAGAGAAAAATCTATTATAAATAATCGATTAGTGATTCGACTCCACTTGATAGATTCCGATACCAGTTATGCAAACGTTACGTCTGTGTTAACGTGTATAATTGTTTAGTTGCGTGTTTTGACGAGCTCCGTGGCACAGCGGTCAATACGCCTGCCTGCGACACGGATGGTCCCGGGTTCGATCCCCGGTCAGGTCAAGATGGAAAATGATCTTTTTCAGATTGACGTGGGTCTTGGATGTTTATCTATATAAGTATCTATTACAAAATATAGTGCCGTTGAGTTAGTATCCCATAACACAAGTCTCGAACTTACTTTGGGGCTAGCTCAATCTGTGTGATTTGTCCGTATATATTTATATTTATATGTTCTTCCAAACAATATGAGTGCTTGATTCTACTGGATCCCGGACTTTCGGTGTGACAGCCTGACATGATGAGCACTAGGCCACTGAGATCATCAAAATTCAATCGTAATCATCTTATATACCCATCTTTTCATTATCATCTCTGCTGCAAGCAGTCCACTGATGGACATAGGCCTCCCCCAAGGACTTCCCAAAACGACCGGTTGGAAGTGGCCTGCATCAATCTTCTCAAAATACTATTCAGATATTCAATAATGCGCTATAATGCGCCGTGTGGTTCCCAGCAGAGTAGAATAGGACCACTCCAAGTCATCCCGTGGATGTCGTAAAAAGCGACTAAGAAAAAACAAGCTAAACAAAGCTTATAAATATCAAAGAACCCGTCTGGCCAGCGTGGAGAGTGTAGGCCAAATCCTCTGACTACTCAAGCTAATATATGGCTCTGGTAGTACAGAGAGGGTCGTGCTCCTGCAGTGGAGACAAGAAAGACCTGATGATGATGATTCAATAATGGCAGTTATAAACAATTTAAGGCCACATCTAAACAAAATACCATTTATATTAGCAGTAAAATATTTAACTGAAAAATATTAAACTGCCTTCGACTAAAGTATCTTACAAAACGAATAACAATAAACTTGGCCCGTCAAGTTTTAAGCGACAAATAAATATTATTTTATTTTAAAACCGAGAGAACGACCTTCGCTTGAAGTTTGTTTTTATTTATTTTCACTCATTTAAATTGCATGTTTACTCGTATTAAATATATTGACAGACAAGAAATATGTTCGGATGCTTAAGAGTCCCACGTAAAGCCGCAATCCCAGTCCCGCGAGTACAAGTTTTCGATACAAAACTTCAACTCGCTGTAATTTTGTATAGGTATTGTTTTTAAAATTGAAATCTGATTATAAACATCAATATGCCTTATCCGGTCGTATGTACGAAATATGGTTGAGATTGGCTTAACTGTTGTAAAACTAAAACGAAACTACGTTTGTATGGGATTGCGCCTTTACGTGAGACTCTTAAGATAATGTAAGATTAACAAAATCTTTTTATTTTCTACTTTTAGCGAAGTTACTGAGTTTTGCCTGTGAATTGCAGCATGATGGTATTGTATGAGTACCGTAAAGTTACCGCGCATCTGGAGGAAAGTAAAAATAATAGCCCTGCTTAAACCTGGAAAAATCTCCACAGACACCAAAAGTTACCGCCCGATTTCCCTGTTGTGTCATACTCATAAGCTATTTGAAAGGCTTCTCTTAAATCGTTTAAGCCCAATTATCGACCCAAGTCTCATACCAGAGCAAGCTGGCTTCCGACCAGGGAAATCGTGTACTAGTCAGATTCTGCGCCTCACACAACATATAGAGGATGGATACGAAGCAGGAAAAGTCACAGGTTTAGTGTTGGTCGATCTTTCAGCAGCTTATGATACTGTTAACATAAAACGGCTTCTATATAAAGTGTACACAATTACACGCGATAAAAGCCTGGTCTGCTTATTAGGTGAGATGCTGAAGGATCGGCGATTTCGGGTGCATTTGAATGGAGTAGTGAGCCGTTGGAGAGACCAAAAAAATGGTTTACCACAAGGCAGCGTCTTAGCTCCTGTTCTTTTCAACATGTACACGAACGACCAGCCTAGCACCCCATGCACAGAGAGGTTCCTGTACGCAGATGATTTGGCCCTTACGTCTCAAACAAGGACCTTTGAAAGTGCCGAGGAAAATTTGTCAAGAGCTCTGCAGGACTTAACAGCATACTACACTGAAAATGCTTTGCGCCCTAACCCCTCCAAGATGCAGTGTTGTGTATTCCACCTCCGTAACCACCAAGCTAATAGAAAGCTTAACGTAACATGGCAAGGAGTAAATATAGAGCACTGTGTCAATCCTTTATACTTAGGTGTTTCACTAGACAGAGCCTTAACATACAGAAGTCACTGCCTAAAGACTAAATTAAAAGTTGGAACACGAAACAACTTGCTTCAGAGGCTGATTTCAACAACCTGGGGCGCAACTCCGCATGTTCTCCGGACAACTGGCCTTGCACTCTGCTTCTCTGCTGGTGAATATTCATGTCCAGTTTGGCACCGATCAGCCCATGCCAGAGAAGTAGACGTTGCCTTAAATAACACCTGCCGAATTATAACGGGGTGCCTCAAACCTGCACCATTAAATTTAGTTTATCCCCTTGCGGGCATTGCTCCACCTACAATCAGGAGAAGCATTGCATGTCAGGTCGAAAAGAAAAAACAAGAAGCTGACCCCAGACATCCGTTGCATTGTACACGGCAACCTACCAGTCGATTAAAGAGCCGGAACAGTTTTATGAAAATAACGGAACCTCTAGTCGGCGACCCAAAATCCTCCCGCATAGAACTCTGGCGCAAAAAGTTTCCCACTCCTCCAAATTACATCTCTCCATCCGAGGGGCTGCCACCGGGTAATAACCTCCCGTGGTCCATATGGAGGAGCCTTAATCGCCTCCGGACTGAGGTGGGCCGATGCAGGCATAATTTGGCTCGGTGGGGCTATATTGACCAGGCGGAGGTGCGATGCCAGTGTGGTCATGACGACCAGACAATGTCACACCTCCTTTCGTGCCCCTCTTGTCCAACTAGCTGCACGAAGGAAGATCTTTTTACCGCCTCAGAAAGTGGAATTAGAGTTGCCACATACTGGAGGGACAAAATCTAATTGCCTTAAGCCATCGACACGAAAAGAAGAAGAAGCATGATCTTAGCACAGTTTGTATAAAACGATTCTTTTTTACGATTATCGATTCAGTTATTACAAAAATATGTTTTTAAAGGTAATACTGAAATTTTTATTTCGTGCATTCATATTGCTTATTACATGACCAATTTCGTTTTGCCAACCAATTTCGTTGCCCTGCACTGTTTTCTTATACATATATATTACTGACCAATACTGCAAACGCGATCCAATGATATTACAAATAGGATCAACGACTTGGCAAATAAAATGACGTGTGCAGTGAGTTGATATGCCCTAGCAGGCTTCTATGAGTCTCTACACTTACTAACGTAGAGCGAGTGGCTCTACTTATACCATACACCATACTTATCATTCATCATCATCATCATTTCAGCCGCAAGAAGTCCACTGCTGGACATAGGCCTCCCCCAAGGATTTCCAATATGACCGGTTGGAAGCTGTCTGCACCATACTTATAGAGTACCTACATGATTTATAGTTGCATTATGATGATAAATTATAACAATGACTTGACGTATTTAAAAATTACGTATGTAGTAAGTAGAAATGCTTCCGCGCATCTCTGAGTCTCAACACTTACTAGAGTTACTCCCATACACCTACTTGTTCTAATACCTGAATTATACGGATGTCCTTAAAAACAGATTTACAAACACTACGCCTACGGAAGCCTGTGTGTAATCACTTTCCAATCTCGTAAACATTTCATACTACTGGTTCAACAAGAAAAAACTATTTGGAAATACTATTGTCTGCCTCAATGGCGTTCGCACTCATTGTGAAACTTTTTGCCCAAAGATATTAGATTGGTTAGTTGCCAACAATCTGTTGGGTAGAAAGGTTCACTGGTCTAAAGTAGTGCAAAATATTGAACCAAAGTTTGGACTTTGGGCAGAAATAGTTTAGGTTAAGTTTGGACCAAAGAAATTTTTAAATAAAGTCATGGGTACATTGAGACTCCAATAAAATATAAATATTAGTGTAAGCCAGTTGAAGGTTGTTTGTTGCTAGAATCCGTGAAAAAATTTCTTTATTGAAAATTCTGAACTTTTAAAAATACCAACAATCTCTTAGGCAGAAAGGTTCACTGGTCTGCAGTTGTGCAAATAATCGATACCAAAGTTTGGTAAATTGGACTTTTGACAAAACAGTTAAGGATTTAAAAGACCAAAGTGATGGGTATATTTTGACTCCGAAAAATAAAAATATAAGTGCAAGCTAGTTAAAGGTATTTTGTAGCCAGAATCCTGTGAAAAAACTTTAATTTGATCATTAAAAACTTTTTAACAATGAGGCGAAATATTATTTTTTATTACAACGCGCCGTATTCGGACGAAGAGGAAGATTGTTATTATGGTGTCAGGGACTACCACAGTTTGAGACGTGAATCCAAAATGGCTATTTTTGGTCGATCTGTAAGTACTTTATTTATTTTTAATAGGTACAAATCACACAATTTGAGCTAGCCCCACAGTTAGTTGTGAACTTGTGACGTAGAGCCTACATAAGTCCATAACTCTTGAAAAACACCCTTTTAAGCACATTAATATCGCGCACTTTTATACTTTTTGGTCGAGCTCCGTGGCGCAGCGGTCAACACGCTAGCCTGCGACACGGGGGTCCCGGGTTCGATCCCCGGTCAGGTCAAGATGGAAAAAGATGTTTTTCATATTGACCTGGGTCTTGGATGTTGATCTATATAAGTATATATTATAAAATATAGTATCGTTGAGTTAGTATCCTGCGACACAAGTTTACAACTTACTGTGGTGCTAGCTCAATTTGTGTGATATGTCACTATATATTTTTTTTTCTCATTACTAGGCACCTAATTAGAAACAATTGAAACCTTGTTATAGCTGCTTTAGATGCTCACGTTTACTTCTCCTTTCCAGTATTGAGTTGAATCTTCATTAAACTCAAACTTTGGAACAATTTATTTGTATGTTTTATTTACAATGCATTTTTCACTTCGATCTTCTTTAAGTTTAACTATAATAATATAAGTATTTTTTATTATAACTTAATAAGAAAAATTTAACCACAAATCAGAGGTTTATTAAAAATGATCTTCGACTAAGTAAACTTCTCCCTAAAACCATTTTTCTTTTTCATAAAAAAATATGATGAAATGCGCCAACATTGCAATTTTTTTTCTCAATATACCAACAAAATAACCAACATTTCACTGTTCCATTTATCTTTATTCCACAAAAATGCTTTGAAGGTTTTTGAATGACACCTGCGGGAGTAGGAAGGCGACGCATTTTCAATATTCCCCCCATGGGCTTACGTAAACATATTTCCTTATAACTCTTTTAACCTGACTTGCATGAAATATGCTATAAATTTAACATAAATAAGAAATCAAGCCTTTGTTTTAACCACTTTTTCTTTGAACGCATTTTTTTTTTTGAAGATGATTTTCGTCCAAAAATTTCGTCAAAAAATCTCTATTGAACATATTGTTATTGATATACAATATGAAATAAATATATTTTTATAGACAAATTAAGTTTATGATACAGCATTCAAAACACAAAGATATGCCAGTCAGCTGATACTGGTATGTTTTCAAAATATCACTGTTATAAAAATCACGATAATTTAGGTTCGACTCGGTAATGTAAGTTCTTATTCTCCGATACTCATTCATTGTGAAATAGTTACAACGACTTAGATGCTTTTTAGATGGTATTGAAATTCAAAACGAAAAGACTATAATTTAGACTTCAAGTTAGGTTTGAGTACTCAAATGCCATCGCTGTTGCTAAAGCATTTGCATAGATAACGATAATGAGTTTGGGTCGTAAAATGTCATCGGAAGATTTCTTGCGATGCTCTAGCTGCGTGGAGCATATAAGAAAATTATATAAGAATTATACAGCGTGTTTATTGACCCTCGCTCAGCTCAGTTAAAATGAACAACTTTTTTAATAACTCTGTTGGTCTCATTTTGCTCCCTCGTAACCGCATGCTTTCCCGCGCCTCAGACTATTTTTTCTTCTTCTTCAGGCCTTTTCCCATGTCCATTTGGGGTCCGCTCTCCTAATCGCCCTTCGCCAGGTATTTCTTGTCTGGGTCGTCATCGGATCTAATGCGCCTCAGACTATATCAATACAAAAATTTATCTAAATCGATTCAATAGTTGAAGCGTAAAGAAAAAGTTTTCGTATCGGTGGCCAAACTCAAAGGTACTAATAACACACTAGGACCATGCGTAAAGGCTCCAAATTAACATGACCACTGCCAAACAGTATAACTGCCATACAACTTCTTCGGCGGTATTCCCGAACCGATACGACATTGGAACCTTCATAAAACGAGATTCTCCTAGGATTGCAGTTGTTCATGGGCAGCAGCGATGACTAACCATAAGTCCCATATTTTAAAAAAATACAGCCTGCCTTATGCCAACTCATACCGGACTGTAAAGCATATACCATTTAGCATCCCCATCATGCACAAACTTAGTGACATTAATTTCAACTAGTTTAACTATTTATCGATTTAATTATCGAGTACACGAGAACTCGTGTGAAAATCGAATCAAACCAAATCGTTATACATTTGCTTCACGAGTGACCACTATTGTAAATACTAAGTCACGAACGCTTTGTGATATGAATGGAATTGTACTAAATTTAATATTTATGGTATCGTCACTATCTGCTCAGATTTTGGATATAACCAGTTATATTTGTTATATCTAGAAGGTTTTTATACATATACGTATGTGTCAAATTATCAGTAGTGAAAAAGTGACTGGACGAGTTGGAGCTCCTTGGTATAGATTTCTCGAGAGATTTAAATATGGGAATTTTTCAAATGGAGGTGAAGAGTTTTGAGGAGGTGGAAGATTCACAGGTTAGTAAAACTCACATGGTAGCTCTGACACACTGCCCAAAAACTGTCATTATGCATATGAGGTCGTAGAACACGCGTCAATTGAGTTTAAATTTGTGGCCCCCAATATAAATTCAAACTTTCTTGTATTAGGTACAATTAATAATTTTTACCCCAAACTTAGATATTTGTCATTGGTATCCGTTCAACCAACCGAAGAGCTTTTTGGATGACATTTTTAATGATTCAACTCATTGTGTTTGAAAACGGGTCACTCACATACTATTTAGTCAGTATTGCCCACTATATGAATTGGATTCATATTCTTTCATTTTCCCATATACATTATAATATGAAAAAAAAAATACTTTATTAATTTAGATTGATATCATAGCCATTATTTATTATTTTAATCTTCGTAATATGGAACCAAAAACACTAATACACTGCAATGAATAAATAAGAGAAAAAAATAGTCTTTACAAAGTAACAATCGTAGTAATAGAGCAGTTTTTCCTTTTATCAGTTTTTTTTTGCGTTTTCACCTTTTTAAGTGAGTCGGTTGAACAGATTACGGTTAAAGTAATATGTTTAAACCGTTTTTCTGTGACCGTCGTCGGATTTCCGTCGCCGATGGAATAAGCGACATATCCATAATAATTTCCCTTCATTTGTAGCATACTGCTAAAATGTTCTCACAGAAGCTTAATAAAAAGCTACTTAGAGCTTTAATTTCCTTACCGACATACCGTCCGATATGTGTGTTAATGTCCCTTTTTGACTGACGTACGTTTTTAGTGCCCAAAAAACCTAAATAACGCGTGTAAATATTATACCACCGACATTCACTTAAAGGGGTGCCTCAGCCCGTAAGTCTTAGTCAATAACTTATCCTATGGGACCAATGCTGGGACCCACAAAAAAAACTATATTTTTCTACAACAGGGCCGGCAATTGGATAAATATGTGGGATGAAATCGAGTTATACGCATTCCGGTAGACTGAAAAAGCTTGGTCCTGGTTATAATCTGTAGATATGAGAATTTTTTAATGTTTTTTTGGGACAAATTTACCGAAATTTACTTTTTTTGTTGGGTTAAAAAAACGGTAATTTTGTTATATCAGTACTTTTCTTTTCTTGTGATTCTGTAATCTATAATCCTATCCGAAGTTCAAATATTTCCATATTCATCATCAACCCGTGTCTATGTAATTTTGATAATCTCTGTTATCAACCCCAAAGCTAATGTCTACGTCGCAAGATATAAAACGCAATATTGTATGCATCAAAGAAAACCACAACAAACCTTCCAAATAATTAATTAAATCATAACAAATAAATCTTATTAGATACAACTGATAGCTTAATGTGCGGTTAACCTCGTTCATTTTGAATTTTATTATGGTCTTTTATAAGGCCGTTTTCTTAGTTATCAAATGGTACTTTAAAGTGCTTTACCAAAATTATTTGTAATATTTTTAAAAGAATCCAGTGCCACTCCATTAGATGTAGCGAAAACATTTTATTGTTATCTTCCACACCAATAAATATAAAAAAAGTTGAAAATACAAAAAATCTTTGTTGTAGGTAGTATCTAGATTCAATATTTTGTTTACAACGTTAAAAAATCTTTTAACGTTAGTAAGCGGCTGGTCGAAGTATCTGGTGACCAAAAGGCTGGTAATTATTTTGCACAACAAATAAGCATTGCCATCCAACGTAGCAATGCAGCCAGCCTTTTGGGGACCCTGCCGCAAGGCAATGATCTACGCGATATTTTTTATTTATAGGTTATCTTTATTTAGTAATTTTACTTATGTTTAGTTTTTAGGTACTCTTAATTGTTATTATTTTTAGTTTTTAGTAAATTAGTTTTAGTTTAAAATCTTAGTTTATACTGTTAGTTTTAGTTAATTGATGAATAAAATATATTTGTATATTCACTTTAAAAATAAATAATTAATTTATCAAAACATCTTTTAAAATCGCATCCTAATAAATATTTTGTTATTTTTTAGTGTTTAAAATGCAATTTTAGAAACAAAGCTCTAATTAATAACTGACAAGAGATTAAATTCAGAGATTTCTTCTTATTTTAGCGCGTTGGCTACGAGATACTACTATATCTTTACTAATATTATAAAGAGAAAAGATTTGATTATTTCTTTATTTGCATTGATTAGTCTCCGAAACTACAAGACCAATTTTAAAAATTCTTTCACCCATAGCAAGCTTATTTATGTGTGACATACACTTTAATTTACGCGGAGGAAGCCGCAGGAAACAAGTATTTAATAAAGGTTATAAAATAATAATAACAGTTACTGACATCAATTTAATGTACACTATAACCTCAATTAATTTTGATCTTCAAAAAGGCCGTTTCCTTGTGTAAGGCCGATAAGTCAAAACGGCAACCTAATATAAAACGGAGCACGGAACCGGTTCAACAAGTCTTATTTCACAAATTATATATAATTACAGATGCACAACCTATTCGTCAATCTTGATTTTCTTTGTCCTAACGAGAGCGAGCTACTTGAGAGTTCCCATAGTAGGCACAACATGGCTTTGTTCCATACAAGGTTCTGAAAAGTGACAGACTCAAAGAATATGTTGTAAGTATTTGGGACTAAGAACAAAATTTATTTGACTGATTACTAATACATTGCAATATATATTTTATGATAAACAAAAAAATACATTTTCTTTGTTTCATTTTCATAGCTTTCATGAATGATTCTAAACAACCTGCACAGTTCTTCACATGAGCCAAGATTAGTTATTGATTTAAACATATATTATTGATACTATGCATTTTAAAACATCACAGAGGTTTGTTAGTTACTAATGCAAGATTCTACATAAGGTTTTATACCACGTCTTATTACAATATCTACAAATCTAATTTTAAAAACACGCGAATAATAATCCTTAAAAACAAACATTTCAATATATTCTTCTCCCATATCTTCATCTCCATCTCCAGGTCTTTTTTGTCTCCACTGAAGGAACACGACCCTCTCTGTACTGCCAAAGCAACACATTAGCCAGAGCAGTCCGAGGATTAGGCCTACACTCTCCTGGCTGGCCAGACTGGTTGGAGAGGTCTCTGTGATGTTTATAAGCTTTGTTTAGCTTGAGTTTCCTTAGTCGCCTTCTACGACATCCACGGGAAGACTTGGAGTGGTCATATTCTACTCTGCCGGGAACCACACGGCGTATATTGCGTACTAAACCCGAGTTATTCTTCCGTAACATTTTTATGTTCTGTGCTTATTGGCAGTGCAGTGAACTGGAATATGCAATGGATTGCAAGAAACCTTTGTTCTGACATGATTTTTTAGCAATATGTTGCAATCTCATTGTTGTAGGACTTGTGGAAACGATAATTACTATCTGTCAGTTACTTTTTGTAATGTCATTATCCATTGAAATAAATATTTAATAAAAACAGCGTTGGCATCAAATAAAAATAATTCTAAAATGATTATTGCGAAGTTTTTTTATTTTTTTATTTACGCTGTCACGCCTTAAATATACTGAGCCAACTAAACCGTCCGGTAACACTAAAAGTTCCAATAAATATTTAAAAATGCTTACATCATATATAATGAATCCTTTTCTCCTTTGATTTTACTACTGCCTACTTAGTTTTGGTGTCTTTTTTTAATTACTTTTACCAACCAGCAAATAAGTAATTTATAATAATGTATTCATTTCAAATTACGCGGATTCATTTTGTATTGAAAATACAAAAGTCTTAAAAACTATTGGAAATGTTTTTACTTTATTATTATATTTAATCACTCAAGGACCTAGTACAAATAGTCATGGACTTAGTAATAAGAGATAAGAAATAATAATATCTTTATTTTCTCTCCAATCTTACAACAAACTTACTTAAAAGTATCATGGCAGAAGAAATATATCTTAAGATTGCGAGAGACTGGTGTCTGAACTAAGCAGAGCTTGTATCTCAGTACACCAGCCTCCCCCCACTTAGAGCTAATCAACTCAGATACAAATTAATAGTTGAAAAATTTACGTACATACCAGTATAACTAGGAAATATTCCAGCCTTTCCTTTGAACTTTATAATAGCTGATTACCACAACCCTGCATTCAGTAAGTAAGCAAGTAGGTACGGTACTGCAGCTTTGCGTAACAGGTGGTTTAACCGGTTTATCGGTTCGGTGGAACTCACAAGATCTTTAAATATTCTACATATCATCATCATCATCAAGTCTTTCTAGTCTCCACTGCAGGAGCACGACCCTACATTCTACATATACATGAATCTATTCAGATTATAAAATATTGTAAATGCGTAAGTGACTTTGTTTTTTATGCTTTCACGCCCTATCTACTGAATTGATCATCATTAAATTTTGCATACATACAAGTTAGGGTATTGAGACAGACATAGGCTATATATCACGCGGACGAAGCCGCGGGTAACAGCTTGTCTATTATAAAATATAGTATCGTGATTAACAATCCTACGACACAAGTTCACAAAGCACTGTGAGACTAGCTCATTCTGCGTGATTTGTTTCTGTATATTTATTTTATTTAAAAACATTGTTTGTTAATACATTTTCATCATCATTGAAAAATACATAGAGCTTTTAAGGTTCAGTGAAAGAAGAGACTAACAATTCTTATACCAATTATCGTATAGTATTTGTGAACTCTGTAGCTTTTCTTACTACATGGCAGCTGCATATTGGATGCTTTTAGGTACCTATTTAAAAAAAATACAATATTGTTGTGTTCGCTTGTAATTATTGAAGAGTAGTAAATATAAGAGGGACCTTGACCAACACGTTTTGTTAAATTTACCATGAAATCAAAAATGAGAGACGAATCTTACAGAAAAAAGTTTGTCATTAACATTGTCATTTTTTCTTTCAATTACAAATGAGAAAAGACTGAAATTTTTAAGTATTTAAATACTGGCGTACCATATTTGAAATTACAATATCATTAGAATTCACGCTTAATAAATTTTACGTAATATATAGAACATATAGGTCACTCAGATAAATGGTTCGTCTGAGTTACCCCTAAAAGCTCACGTTTGAGTCACGTGTCGCCACAGCCGCAGCTTTGCTTGCGTCGAACTTTTGGTGTCAAGTTTATCCACTGCTCAGTACTGCACGATTCAAATGTCATTCTTTAGGCAATTCGCAAAAGAAAATTTTATCTTCCAAACGGCTATTATCTTAATTTTAAAACTTTTCTGTTTAAAAAAAGACATCATCTGTGAAAATTTCAAAACGACTAGCTATTACGGTTTCGACTTACAGCCTGGTGACAGACGAACATCGAAGTCTCATGAATAGATTCCCGTTTTCAATCTTTGGGTACGGAGCCCTAAAATTATAGTTAGTATACTACAATATTTTCTTCTGTAGATTTTAAGTGGTAGAAATGAAATCACACTTTAACTTGTGTTTAAAATTTAGATCGAAAAAACCGCACCTTACTTTATAACCCGACTTAACCATCTTTATATGGAAGATTTGTACTGTGTTTACGTATCAGATCCTATCACTTACGAGGTAGATAGAGCCAAACGAAGCCAAAACTAAAGGCAAGCAAAAGATACTTTTTTTCTTAGCTATTTGTGTCCCACTGCTGGGCAAAAGCCTCACCCTCTGTTTTCCACCTTGAAAGATACTTAAAATATGAAAATCATGAATAATATTTATGAGTTAGTATCAAAAAACATTAAAACTGTTGCGATTTTGTCACATTGTCAATGACTTACTGTGCAAAACGCGCAAATTGCAATCAAAACGTACTAAGTCACAGTTGGCTTCATAAACAATTTTAGAACTTAACGCTATGTGTATTACCAGATCAACAATCAACTCTTCACCTTTCTAACAAAACAAGGTCGGCATGTGAAGGTCGGTTACTTGAACTTTACTCTCACCGTAAATCGTTTTTATTGAGCAGTAAACAAAAACAATATTGCACAAACAAAAGTGCATATTAAAGTTTCATTTGATTGTTAATTTGTGAATTAAAACACCAAAAGGTGATGAAATATACACTAAAAACCTAATATATTTTACTGATGTTTGCAAAACTGAATAGATCGTTTCTGTTTCTTGAAAAAGTAACAATTTATTTTATGTTATCTCAATTTCATTTTTAAGTAAATGCTTTAGAATAACGATACTAATATACCAGTTTCGTTATTCTAAAACTAAGCTTTGTTAAAAGTATTTTTAAACCATTTAATAATGGATGATTCTCAAAACTGGGAGACTGGGAGAGAATGCCTGAAAAATTAAAATAGCTTCATTTTCTCATTCTTGTAAAACGTCAACTTTTTTGCATTGTAAAAAAACCCACTTACCACCAGGTGGCTTTGTTACCCAACTAGTTTCATAAACATAGCACAGTAACTGGCCAGTACCTACAAGTACTTAAACAAAAAAATCAAACCTGACACCGCTAAACCGGTGATTCGAGTTTTGTGTGGCTTCTCGGCCCTTTTTTGTGAATGGCCCTTTTTAATTACCTGTACAGGAAACTGTATCATTCTGGTTTAACTGTTTGGTTTTAATAAATGATAAAGAGTTGTTAAAAGTTTCTTGTGTCGCAAGGTCTTAAATGACTTTGAATAAGGAGATTTTTAGTCGCGATTACTAAACTAATTGAAGTTTATCTTACAAATCTTAGAAGTATCGGGCTGTGGCTATTTATTCTCTGTGAAAATTGTCATTTATTTTATTTTTACTTCTGAGCTTAGATTATTATAATAACATCTTTTGAATGAATAGAAACGATAAGAACAAGAAGTTATTCATAAAAGTAAAAACTATAAATATATAGGGACATATCACACAAATTGAGCTAGCCCCACAGTAAGTTGTGAACTTGTGTCGCAGGATACTAACTCAACGATACTATATTTTATAATATACTAGCAGCCCTACCCGGCTGCGCCCGGGCATTATACCTTAAAACCTTCCTCGTGAATCACTCTATCTATTGGTGAAAACCGCATGAAAATCCGTGGAGTAGTTTTTGAGTTTATTGCGAACAGACAGACAGACAGACGCGGCGGACGACTTTGTTTTATAATATGTAGTGATACTTATATAGATAAACATCCAAGACCCAGGTCAATATGAAAAAGATCTTTCTTCATATTGACCTGACCGGGGATCAAACCCGGGACCCCCGTGTCGTAGGCTAGCGTGTTGACCGCTGCGCCACGGAACTCGACAAAAAACTATATGTATAAACAAAATGTACATATTCACGTGCCGTGTCGTTCCCGGCAGAGCAGAATAGGACCACTCCAAGTGTTCCCGACATGTCCAACAGTGGACGAGTATAGGCTGATGATGATGAAGGGTTCCCGTGAATGTCGTAAAAGGCGACTAAGGAATACAAGCTAAACAAAGCTTTTAAACGTCTGGCCAGTGTGGAAAGTGTAGGCCAAATCCTCTAACTGCTCTGGCTAATCTAAGGCTTTGGTAGTCAGAGAGGGTCTTGCTCCTGCAGTGGAGACTAGAAAAGATGTGATGATGGCGTTTTCAAGATAATACTAAAAGATATAGTTAATGATGATATCCATCACTGACTTCAGGATGGATGTCGTTTTACTTTGTAAAGATAAAATATGGATATTTTACAAAGTATTTTTTACTAAAATAATAAATAATTAATCGGGGTAATGTGTTATCAGTTATCACAGGTCATTGACGCATTATGTTCACTAAACAGTTGCAATAATTAATTTTAATGCGTGTTAAGATGACATCTTATCTTAATTAATCATCATTAGGTCCTTTGAGTCTCCACTGTACGAGCACGACCCTCTCTACACTGCCAAAGCCATATATATCTAAGCCACAGCAGTCAGAGGACTTGGCCTACACTCTCCATGCTGGTCAGACGGGTTAAATACATACATACATACATATTATCACGCCTTTTTCCAATAGGGGTAGGCAGAGACTATGGATCTCCACTTGCTGCGATCCTGAAAAATCCCTCTAGCTTCATCTAAACTCATCACTTTCCCCATGTATGCTCTTCGTTTTATGTATGCATTATGTAAATATGTATGAAAATATTATGTACTACGATAATTACAAAAGGGAACCTTTGTAATATTTTGTAGGGTACTTCTTTAACCAAACTATTTTATATTTAAAAGCAGAGAAATAAGTTATACTATTTTTTTCAACAGTGGTAAATCGAATAGAAATTCTACAATATGGGCTCAGGATCGATTATTCATCATCACCGCTGATGAATTTTATTTAACCCATTTAGACTTCTGAATATTTTAAATTTAATATCATGTTTCACTGAGAAGAAAAGTCCTCCTTCTCAGCCTGATAAATCTCTATATTTTTACGCTTTTCAATATTGTAGTGGTATGTTTTTTACGTAGTTTCGTTTCATAACACGACTTAAAGTATCAATAAATTATAAAGTTTACTTATCAGATAGAGCTATAAAGATATATGATTTACTTCATCCTTTTGGAAGTCAGTAATTACGATGTAGAATGTTGTTTTGTAGTCATAAAAAAATTACTTATTTACACCAGAAAAATTAAAGAAATATAACCTTTTTAGGGCAAATACTGTTCATAAATAAAAAAATAGTGTCTGTGACGTGTATTATAAATATGCTAGCATTATTCACCAGCTGCGCCTGGCCTGGACATGTATTATATATAACCTTCTTCGTGATTCACCAATATTTAGTAAAATCCGCATATTAATCCGTACCGTAGTTTTTGGGTTTTTCGAAAAAAGACTGACAGACGAACGGAAGGACTTTGTCTTATAAAATGTAGTTACTGCTTTTTTGTGTATTTCCCTTTTAATGTCTTACTAGCTTTTGTGTTTATTTAGATAATAAACTATCTGTGTGCAAAATCTTACCTAAATCCCCTGAGCCGTTTGGGGATGATTCAGTACTTAAACTTTTGTGTTTTTAATATTAATAATAGTAGGAAAGGATTGCAGTTTTATAGTGTGACGCTACAATAAACACAGAATCATACGACTCATACCAGTTTTGAGTCGAACAAATGTATAACCAGTTTGATTTATGTTTATGACACATGGGTGTGTCAGTCCTGCCTTCTTCAATGACAAAGGGGTATATATGTTACGAAATAGCTCCATAACTACTTAGCATTTATTTAAAGATTCCTTGGAAAGATGAGTTATTGTTCTAAGAAACAATCCGTTCTAGCAAATATAAAAATTAACTCGCCAATCAACTATAAGCAGCATAAAAATTAGCGATCTAGAAAAAAAAAAACGGAAATTTTAACCTTTATCGGCCACTTCGGGAGAGGGCAGTTTTGCTTCAGGATATAGGTATATTTCTATTTCCATTGAGGGGGTTTTGCCAAGGGGGAAGACGCTGGATGCAGGCCGCTTCCAACCGGTCATATTGGAAATCCTTGGGGGAGGCCTATGTCCAGCAGTGGACTTCTTGCGGCTGAAATGATGATGATGATGATATAGGTATAAAGTATATAGTATGATTATAATATTATATACTCTCTACAATATATAGCCCAATGTTCTAGTGGGTGTGTCCATCATATTGTAGGTATTTTTTATGCATTCACAATGTTATGACTTATGATGATTTTACTCTTATAAAAATTAGAAAAAACATAAGAAATAATTTATTCCCATCTTATTTTTTAATTTAATAAGAGGGTGTGGCCATTGTTAACGATTAGGAATGTTAAGCAATAACGGGCGTGGTCCTAGCTGAGATACGATTGCAAGTCGCATAAATTTAGTAACGATGTAAGACATAACCCGACCACCGAAATAAATATAACTGTATTAATAGGAACACTATCGCAAATTGATATCAATTATCACTCACACCACAAACTATAAATATTCCTAATAAAGATACAATAATAATTTTATGACACTACCAGAAGGAAAAACATTATAATAATTATTCGTTACGTAAACTTCACAACTTCACACGTTTTAATTCATACATAGGGTTTATTGTGGGAGGAAAATGTAGGTAGGTTTATAATGACATCAATTCTTAGTATAGATATGTCACTGTAAAATTGTAAATTCCCTCAGTTTATAACGCGTGAGAATATAAAACGAGGTGTTGATTATTACGGTGACAGATAGGTACTCGATTATATATACGTAAAGCTATCGGATATCTAAGTTACTTTCAATAGGCAGTTAAACAGTAACTTACCTCAAAATTGGGAGAAAAGGAAAAATGTAGAATGCGCTAGCTATTTCTCTTCTTAAAAAGTGAAAATCTAAGTTATAATTTTTATAGACGATGTAACCAGCAATCTATTACTTTTTGATTACGTTTTCCACTTGCCCGCTACACGGGCTTTGATTCTAATGACTTGAATCTCTGTTTAACCCTCAAGGTATAATGACGTGACATTATGTATCATCATCATCATCATCAGGTCTTTATTAGTCTCCACTGCAGGAGCACGACCCTCTCTGTACTGCCAGAGCAGTCAGAAGATTTGGCCTACACTCTCCACGCTGGCCAGACGGGTTGGAGAGGTTATTATGTATACTTCTTAGCAACTTGAGAACCTTACATGGGCTGTATTGTTCGAAATCTCTGAGCAGATTTTTTTTTTCATATCAATACTAGCAGTTTCTCCACGACTTCTACGAGAAATAATTTCTAAAATCTGACCAGTAGCTGCGGAGCCTAACAAACAAACAAACACATATAATCAAATCTTTCCTTTAAAAAATATTAGTATATTAAATATGATACAATCATGGTAGAATGTAGATTTTGTAACTAATTTTAAAATGCGTTGTTTACTCACTGTCCCAATTTAATTCTCTAAAGTTGTGTAAACCTGCCTCAGCCTCTGACCCTGTAATAACCGTATTGTATTTTGAATCTTGTAGTTAAACTAATAAGGTTTATTTTGTCCTCAGTTCCACTCGGTGACGGATAAAAGATCCCACCACAATGAATGCGGGGAGAACAGTCTGACAATCGTATCAGATAAGAAGATAGAAGATGACTCGTCAGACTCTTCTAGCGGAGAAAATGTTGAGATTGAAGGTGTGTATAAAGTTAATTATAATAAAAGCAAGCCGCTTCCAAGCGGTCATATTGGAAATCCTTGGGGGAGGCACATGTCCAGCAGTAAACTTCATGTGGTTGAGATAATGATGATTATAAAGTTAAATACTATACGAAACGTGGTCCCTCACTATGGGCCTCATAAGACAACTCATGGTCGCTCAAAGAGCTATGGAGAGGGTTATGCGTGGTGTTTCTCTTCGAATCAGAAACGAGGAGATCGGTAGAACAAAGGTCACCGACATAGCTCTTTTTTATGATATGGGACGGAAAACGAGCAAGCGGGTTACCTGATGGTAAGTGATCACCGCTGTCCTTGGACGAGCTCCGTGGGTCGTTTTCAGATTGACCTGGGTCTTAGATGTTTATCTATATATATGTATTTGTTATAAAATATAGTATCGTTGAGTTAGTATCCCATAACACAAGTCTTTCTTAAAAACTTACTTTGGGGCTAGCTCAATCTTTGTGATTTGTCCGTATATATTTATTTATTAATAAAAAAAAAACTGCATCACCAGGAGCGGAACTCAGCGGATGAGCTCTTCAAAGTGGCAATAGGCATATAATTAATAAACAACGGGAATAAAATTATTTTTTCTGGAAAATTAATGTAATTGTTTTGAACTTTCACAGTAATTAACATTACAGTTACATTGACCATGAAACTAGATCGAAATATCGAAAACCCAAAGAAACCACAATAATCACGGTAAATATCCCGATATGTCTAATTCTAATATCAATGTAGTTAATTGTTCTTCATTAAAGATTCAAGATTCAATCGTTTATTTAATATAGGTTTCTTTGAACACTTATTAATTTTCATATTTGTGTTAACAATTTTTACAACAAATTTTTTTTATTGACTTCAATAATTACTTATGGCTAAGTTTAGGCCATATGAATCTTATATCAAAATCTGGCAAATACGTTCAATCAGTCTTATTCGAAACTAGCTTTTGCCCGCGGCTTCGCTCGCGTTAAGAATATCATCCCCTATTTTATCCTCTTGGGGATAGAATTGATCAAAATCCTTTCTTAGCGGATGCCTACGTCATAACATCTACCTGCATGCCAAATTTCAGCCCGATCCGTCCAGTGGTTTGGGCTGTGCGTTGATAGATCACATGTCAGTCATTCAGTCACCTTTGAGTTTTATATATTTAGATTCTCGTGATGGCTCGTATAATGACTTTCATATATTTACTAGTACTATATATCAATTGTTTATTGTAGATACAGATAATTCTACAATAAACAATTGATATATTATGATTAACGTGAGATAAGTTGGCCATTATAATAAGAACAGTATTGAGAACCGAGCGAAGACAGCGAGGTGAATAAAATCAATGAGTTAATATTACTGTTAATTCGAAAAAAATAGGGCAGTTTTCAAGTTTGCTAGAACAACATAAAAGACAATCAATGGTACGTACAAATTGAGTCTAATAATTAAAAGCACTTGAATAAAAAAAAAGAAATGTACAAACAAATGAACCATTGGTTGCTATAAGTTTAGTGTTTTTTATTAATTCTATTAGAACTCTGGCTGAGTTACTACAGAATACTCGAATTTGATTACAGAATATTGTAGGTTATTTTACAGTTTTTATATTAAAGTCATCAAACATTTCTGGCACATATTTTTTCAACTTCCATTGATGAAAATTCGTGAAAAAACGCCTTAAATTAAAGTTTCAACATAACTCTCGCTTTTGGCAAAAAATCGAATCAATGTATCCAAATCTAGAGCGATTGTACAAAAAGCGGGCAAAAAACTAACAGATTGAAGTTGGGGAAATATTTTTTATTGGTTACTATAAGAATCTGATACAAAATGTCACGTTATTTTACAAAACACAATGTCAAGAGCATTTTGAAACGGGTTTCGTTTTTTTTAAAAACGGTTAATAAAACTGAACTTACTTCGCTTGTTTCTTTTGTACGTTTTAAAATACATATTTAGCTTCTATAGAGAACATTGCCCAGAGGATAAGCACGGGTCTAATAACCAGAAAAGTAGTTGAAAACCTTTTATTAAAAGAAATTAATGATAGGGACATGTCGGTAGAATGCATCCCGAGAGATTGGCCAAGATAGCAACAGAGTGGCTACCTACAGATGGTCGCCGTCACCGAGGTAGGCCAAGATAACGTTGGAGAGACGAATTAGATGTTTTTGGAAAGGATTGGTTGAAGTCAACACGAGAAAGAGATAAATGGAAAGAGACGATAGAGACCTTTGCCCAGCAGTGGGACAATATAGGTTAAATAAAAAAATTAAAAAAAATGATAGGGACATATGACACAGAGATAGCTAGACCAATAGAAGTTGTAAACTTGTGCTGTAAGATAGATAAATATCCAAGACCCAAGCTAATCAGAAAAAGACCTTTATTTACAAAACATATCTTATTAAACATTTTAACAATATATTTGGCTTAAAATTTATAAATTTTATCTCAGATTTTACAAGTTTAGGCTAACGCAGATTACCGCCATCTAGTGACGAGTGGAAAAAACTCTACAGCGCCGTCGTCAAACTATGCGGCCTACCTTATAGCAAGCCTTAATTTTGTCCAATATTTTTGTATGAGGTTGGCAGTCTATACGTTGGTATGCCCTCATTGACCGTCACTACCTGTTATAAAATGCAAAACACGAAAGTGGTCATGTCAGTTATATAACAAAATTATATAATGTTCAAACTAGCTCTACCTCCATCTATGTCAAGGCGATACCAAAACCTAGTATCATCTTATTACCGAGACCTTGTGCGACGTCAATGTCAGCTGATGTATGTGCGCTTGGCTTGTCGGATTTTATTATGAAACATGAATCTCATCAACATCCGAATGTGTTCCTGGTTGCATTTTTTTATTAATCAATTATCGTCAGAGGCCGAGAGGCGGTTTCGAAGAACTCTGACACCAGGGTGTGCATGGTCGTTTGACCGTGTCACCTACACGAAATGAAATAGAAATATAGAAATATTTTTATTTGCCACAAAAAAACACGTACACAGATACATGTATGAGAAAAAGTATACATGATATGAAAAAAAGGGTATAATGGTAGCATTGCAAAAAGAACCTACAAGTATTAAATATTTCGGTAGTTATGATTTCATGAATATGTACCTATTACGTTTACTAGCGATCCCCACACTAGGTCAGGCCTGTCTCGTGGGGACCTTAAGAGGTTGGAATAACAGAACACGTGCTTAGTTTGAAAAAAAAAAGATATGGTAAGGTAAATAAAGGTAAGTATATATCAAGCAAGTGTTACAATTTTGTGAGAAATTACATTAATTAGGGTTCCGTACAAAAGTTGAAAAACGGAACCCTTATAGGATCACTCGAGCGTCTGTCTGTCCGTCCGTCCGTCTGTCACAGTCGATTTTCTCCGAATCTACTGAACCAAATTAGATGAAATTTGGTAAGATAGTGTAATCCTATGACCCAAACACGGATGTGCAAAGTAAATAAAGATTTTTTTGAAATAAGGGTCATTTTGAGGGGACCAATTACAAAATTAAAAAAAAAAGTTTTGCAAACCTTACTGTGTCATATATCAAATGAAAGGGCTCATTATGAGGATCTCAAAAATATTTTTTTTTGTTCGGGTAAAATCAACACTTTTGATTTTATTCACGAAAGAAGGCAAAAATTGACCATTCCCCCCCCTGATCTCCGAAACTACTGAGCCGAAAATTTTGAAAAAATTACAAAACATAGTTCATTCCTTGAAGATTACAGGAAAAATAATAAGAATTCTATCACTTGAAAATTAAGTGGTAAACTCATAATAATAAGTTCATCTAGGGAAATAGTTCACTAAAACACCACTAGATGGCGCTAGTCAATTGAATAAAACATTTTTTGCACATTGTGTGTGTTCACGAAGCATATTGTACGGAACCCTCATTGCGCGAGTTTGACTCACACTTGGCCGGTTTTTATTATAATTATAAATTTGTCTTTTTCCTTAACCATAGTAACTTATTAACGTATTAACCAAAATGATGATGATGATTAATCAATTGAGTGCGCTATCTTGTCTGACTGGAAACAACGATGAGGTACACGCAAACGCAAATAATGTCTATTTACTCTTGCTTTGAAAATCCCTTAAATCAACAAGTTGGGGAACAGCAACGCGGAGAGAAAATTCCGTTGCTTGGCAGCTCGCTTAATGAGGGAAGAGGAGAATCTAGAGGTGCGATGAGTAGTAATATCGAATAATAATTCCTGGCCACGCCGTTTGCTGTCCGATGGTGAAATGGTACAGGGTGAATCAAATCATGCAATTGCTGTGCACACTCTCCGAAATGCAGAACATACTTGCTGCTAATCAGCGGTCAAACTGCCTCCGTGATCCAGTGGTTAAGGCGTTTGCCTTGTTGACGCCCGTCGTAGGTTCGATTCCCACGGGAAGCATACTTTGTTAAGTTGTTTCCAGTTTGGTTAGGACATTGCAGGCATGAATCACCTGATTGTCTTATAAGAAAGATGATTCCGTGCTTCGGAAGGCACGTTAAGCCGGTGGTCCCGGCTGCCATCTGGTAGTCGTAAAAAGGAACCACGTCAGAGGCCGAGAGGTGGTTCCGAAGAACTCTGGCACCAGGGTGTGCATGGTCGATTGACCGTGTCACCTACACGAAATGATGATGATGAGCGGTGTTCGAGGCTCTGAAGCCATCCATACCAGCAATCTTCTCGCACGTCGATAGCGTCTAGGGCTTCAAACTGATCGCGGGCGGATCCATCCCACAGATGGGAACAATTCTCCATGTAGGAGCGGACTTGAGCTGTTTTAAGGCTCAATAGCTGGCCTTGAGTAAAATACCGCTGGACCTTGGGTCGGATTCTCAGCTTTTCTTCAGCGGTGACGCTTTAAAGCCCAGGTGCACTACTCTCTTAGGTTATTTGACGAGGAAGAATGACTGCCGTCTGACCTCCACAATGCATATTTTGTGAATACTGCTTCTATTTTCTCATTAAATGTTGGACACATAAAGAACAAACCTATGACGTCACCTATGTCATAAGATTGAAACAAATCTTACGCGGTACGTGATAGGAGTCGAGACCACGCGACATGAGTCAATGAGACTACCTGCAAAAATATTAAGAAAAGTGAAATGATGCGTAATGTTTGTAATAAAAATACCAGAATGCTACGTCATTTCTGTGAATTATTCGGCGTCACGCAAAATGGAGTGCAGATAACGGAACCAGATCTTTTACGTGAGTCACTGGTGAGACCTCGCGTGATTGCTGGGTGCTTATAAGGCATGATAGAAATAAATTCTAAGACAATTCTGAACATAATTAGAATATAGCCATGAATTTAAATTCTTGTCGAATATTAAAGCCATTTAAAAAATAAACATTTGAACGTGAGCTTTCGGCCAAATGGAGTCACTAACGGAGTTTACATAATCGGTCTTAGTACTAACACTATGGGGCAGTAAGGAAACCTGATAAAATTATGTACCTCGTAGTACATAAATATACCTATGTGTACCTCATTCAATGTCAGCCAGACCATAGAGGTCACTATGCTGACGTTGTAAGTCTATGGGCCAAAAAGTTAAGATCTGTTGCTGACCATAAATATTAAATAGATTTGCACCCTGTTACTACTGTTGTCATTTGAATGATCTTCTTTACTCTCCTCTTAAATTCCTTGAAGAGAAACCATTCTCTTTTGCTTGGTTAATAAGTACTATTATTGTCGCGGTATTATGAAACATAATTATATGCAACTCCGCTGAGTTCAAATTCATCATGATGATAAAACTCGCAATAAAATCAAAATCCATGTATATGAATTTGCGGGAAACAACTTGTAGTTGATAAAAAATAACATGATGTGATGTAATGTGAACTGTGGTCTTTTTCAAAGACTCAGGATTCCATCAGACACACTCGGATGATGAGCCAAGAAATTTCATTTGAATGGAATAACTATTAACTGACTAGTTAAAAGTTTTGTAACCATGCAGGGTCAGACAGTTCAGGGTCATATGACCAAGCTTTGGCGTAAAATAGAAATTCAAGATTTACTAGTGACTTTTACTTACTACCATGACGATTTTTATTTAAATGATTCGAGAAGTTTGTGATCAAAATATTTGATGACTTCGTGATTTTGTGTTCACTCCCAATTTTAGTACTACACCAATCACTGAAATGAATTATCATTTTTGTAGTTTTTAGGGTTCCATACCACAAGGGTAAAAACGAGAGCCTATTTATGAGATTTCAATGTCCATCCATCCGTCTGTCCATGATAACTAGACTGTTGAAGTTTTCACAGATGATGTATTTTACGTAGACGATGACAATAAGTAAACAGATGATAATAAAACAAAGACTGATAAATTTCACAATGTTGGTTCTACACAATGAGGATAACTAAATATTTGCTGACGTATCACTGTTAATGTTGAGCTGTGATTAATATCAGTCATCGTCATTATATCATTTCGGATAAGGATGACGTATTGAGTACACTTTGACGAACGGTGAATAATTTTAGTGAGAAGCCAGAATGTTAGGGCGTTAAGGAAATTTCAGGTTTCTTTTAATATTATTATTATTTTATAAATAACAATTTTAATTATTTTAGCAATAAATTAATTATACTGCGATGAATATAATCATCAGTAAGCGTGAGCTTAGTAACGTAAAATGTCAATCAATGTTTGATTTGATAGCTACAACTGGAGTCTGCATGTGACATGTGACGGAGTCTTTTAATTCTTAAATATTGTTTGCTGTATTAAAGTGCACGAGTCGGCATATTTCATACATAGGAAGAAATGTTTTATAATCTTCTTTAAATATTTCATTTCTATATCCGTCAGGGCCACATCTGTCACTGGATTGTACTTAGTATGGCCCGCGCTAACTCTTGGCTTATATTTCCTCTATAGTACTTACATTAACTATTTTTGCATTGAGTCAAGTATTTCTGGGTCTGCATTAGCATGATGGTATCACCCTTGATTAGTCCACGAAGTTGTATCCAAATTAGAGTTGCACTCTTACTATATACAGATGGCGCTACACGCTAAATATAAGAAAGTAATAAGAACTATTCAAAACATTTTCGCTAGCAATTGTTCTAGTATTCTAGACATAATGACTTTAAGGGTTAAAATTTTATCTGTCTCATATTTTTTGAAACTAAGCTTGCTAGAGTGCTCCGTAGAATTATAAAATTTATGGCATTAGTAAGAACAGTTCTCATTAATCGTTATGTCATCAATTATGTTTACGTTATTCATAGCATTTCTGTTATTGTTGACTTCACCTCTTGAAGAAAATTATACAGACTACTCACCATGTTTATTAAATTATCAATAATATTCTCACAGATGATAATTTATTTATATTTTATTTCAATATTATTTAAACTTTAGTTTAATAAAGCATCTATAATATTCTCATAGATGAGAATATTACTGATACTTTATTGATGATCTGGGAAAAAAAGATTAACTTACTGTCTGCGTCTATTCCGCGCAGATCGCAAAAGTCGATCTAATGTACAAATATCATAGACACTATGACATAAGCTAGATAAATATCACTATTATGATTCCCTTTTTCTCCACTCTGTTATGCTAAACGTGGTCTTATGGCACTAGGCTCTGTCTACCCCAAAAGGGTGAAATGACGTGAAGTGTAGTGTAGTGAAGTTATTAGTATGGATTCATGACGAAAATAATGTTGTTATTAGATATTACCTTCTTCTTATTTAAGAGCTTTATAGCTCTTGTCGATGGAGTATGCGCCAAACTTCTCTATCTTCTGCTTTAGACTTTAGTATACCAACATACATATTATCACGCGTTCACACCTTAAAGGGTAGACAGAGCCTCAGGCCATAGGACCCGAATGTATCAGATTTACTGTTTAACATATTAAGCATATATATCGTCATACCATGCGTAGTATATATTTTGTTGATATCAAAATTTCTTCTCAGCCGTCTGGAATAAGATTTTTCTGTTTAAAAAGGGAGCCTTAAAAACACCAAGTTGTTGTATACCAAATCCTTTTTCAGAATGTACAAAAATACTTTTTAAAACCGCTTCGAAATTGGTTCAGCAAAACGCGAAATAATCGCTGACAAACATACATGCAAACATACGGGTCAAGCTGAGAATCTTCTTAGTTTGGTAACTCCTGGTAATTCTTTAAACCTTATACATCTCATTATAACAAGTAGACTATCGTAAACTTAATCTATTTATCTATATATTATATTTTATATTAAGTATATTATATTGTGATATATATCAAAAGATTCCATTACTGACTGAGTGACTGACAGACAACGCACAGCTAATTTGCAAAGCATGAAATTTTGCACAAATATAATTTAAGTGATATAAGTAAGCACTAAGAAAGGATTTTTGGAAATTCAACCCCTAAAAGGGGTTAAAAATCATCACTAGGTCTTTTTTAGTCTCCACCGCAGGAGCACGACCCTCTCTGACTATCATAACCATTTTTAGCCAGAACAGTCAAGAGGATTTGGCCTACACTCTCCACGCTGGCCAGACGGGTTGAAGAGGTCTCTTTGATGTTTAAAAAAGCTTTGTTTAGCTTGTGTTTCCTAAGTCGCCTTTTACGACATCCACGGGAAGACTTGGAGTGGTCCTATTCTACTCTGCCGGGAACCACACGGCCAAGAGCTAGTCTAGAAATAATAAAATTGTAATGTAGTTTTGTTCCTCTATTCCTCCACATGAATATCTTGATAATGGCATTAATATGTTAAAATCATATATTTATAAAGGTATAACTGTTGTATCCATATAAATAATTTTTCTTTCTTCTTCTTCACTTCACGAAGTGTAAAATTCTTTTAGAAATAAACTTATTTTTTTAAGTTGATTAAAAACATCTGTCGCTAGTAAAGTTGTAACTCGACACATTATTCAAAACTGGTGATGTAACTAACCTTGACAGTAAAATGTGTTTTTAAGTCTGTCGTAAAACGCGTACATAGTAGATAAACATCAGGAAATGTTAAATGTACCATTACTCCTTGGAAATCTTATTACCTGAAACAAAGAAAAATAACTAAATTATTTATGTTTTGGAACGGGTCACTCTCGTGCTATTTTGTCGCGTTTGCCGACTACCTATAGTTTTATTTATGGTAGAGCCACGGTACCAGCGAAAACCACTTTTGCTAGTAGCATGAATGGGCCGACTCGTCCGGGGAATTTCCACACTCATACAGAAAATCGACGTGTGAGTAGTGCTTTACCGCTTCTGTGCTTCGTTCGGTGAGTGAGAGCCGGAGGCCCATTATGTCCCCCTCTGGGAGGAAAAAATAAAAACCCAGGAAATCTTTTGTCAAACTCCAGGTGTTGCATTTTGTCCATGGGCAGCGGTTATCACTTACCATCAGGTGACCCGTTTGGTCGTTTGCCGTCCTATGTCATAGAAAAACTCATCATGAATCCATTTTTAAGGCGAGTTCGGGATGCGCGACGCCGAAGTATCCCCGGCCCTTGCTACTAAATTATTTATAACTATAAATGTAATAACCGGGACTAAACGCGATAGGCATTTCGTAGTATTACTACCACTTACTTCCTTGACGTTTCGACTACGAAATGCCTATCGCGTTTAGTCCCGGTTATTACATTTATAGTTATAATGCAACGCGAAAGTTTAAAATCTTATAAATTATTTATGTTATTAAGATCCTTATTACAAATGTTACTTGTAGTTTACCGCCATTATCATCATCATCATCTTCACCGTGAGAAGGACATAAGCGTCCCCTAAAGATTTCAATCATTGGGAGGTAAACGGGTTTGTAAGGGCAGTTTAACGCTGTGTTTAAATCGGTTGTAACGCTGCTGCCATTTGAAACCGTTTACATATAGTTATTGACATATATTTAGACGTTTTTAGACGCCTGAGGGTGATGGAGCGATGTGGAAAGCGTTCAATACGACCAGCCCTTGATAGATATTCAATAATACTGTGCGGGCTACGCTGTGGGTTTCCGTTATGTGCTCGGTCCTAATATTATTCAGTGCCATGGGCTTTGGTGTGCCAATAAAATGCTTGTGCATCTTGCGCCTTGGAGCGCGTTGGTCTCGCTGTGCGCGTACTTGCGCCCTGCCTCAGGTCGTAACTGAAAATCAGTGTTTTGCTCCTCGAGTAATTCATGCACTGAGTTACTACCTATTTGTATCACTGCGTCACACACTTATAGTCTAAACTGCATGCATGTCATATCATCTCATCTTATCTCATCATATATTTGTGATTTGTATATATTGTAATGTGTGTGACTTATTTTGGTACAAATAAATCTAATTCTATTCTATTCTATTCAATAATGTACGCCTCTTGAGCCCAGATTTAACGGGACTGTTCTCGTTAAGGCTCCTTTCACTTTCGTATATACGACATTTGTTAAGTAATCCGTATTACGTTGGTTGCGGTATTGCACGCAATCTCTATTTTCCGATACCTTTTATTTATTACCAGGCATATGACATAAACTAAACAAAGAATGAAATCATCTTCATCATCAGGTCTTTTTAAGTCTCCACTCATCATCATCATTTCGTGTAGGTGACACGGTCAGTCGACCATGCACACCCTGGTGTAAGAGTTCTGCGGAACCGCCTCTCGGCCTCTGGCGTGGATCCTTTAACGACTACCAGATGGCAGCCGGGACCACCGGCTTAACGTGCCTTCCGAAGCACGGAATCATCTTTCTTATCAGACAATCAGGTGATTCATGCCTGCAATGTCCTAACCAAACTGGAAACAACAAAGTATGCTTCCCGTGGGAAACCTGAACGAGTACGTTCCTCTTTGTACTACCTGCCCCCGTAGCATGGCACGCGTGACAAGGTTTATCGACTATCGCCATCTTGTTTTTCGCAATACTTTATCGCGCGATATAAATGGCGTCGCGGGAGCCATGCTACGGGGGCTGAGCCATATATTAACCAAAGTAGTCAAAGGATCTGGCCTACTCTCTCCACGCTGGCCAGCCGGGTAGTAGAAAATTAATAAATTAAATAAAGCTGCGGCAAACAGTATAAACAACTTATTTTTAAGGGTTTCTAAATGACGCCTGTTAATTTTTTTTAATATAAAAGTACCTATTGTCGGAATAAATATATCCCAGTATAAACAAATTAGAGACAGCGCATAACGATTTTGGCTTTTGAATATAGACTGTAGTGAAATAACACACAATATAAATTATAAGGTGACTTGATAAAATACTTATTTTTTATTTATTTAGATTTATATATAGCATCAAAATACTACAAATTTTATAAAATCCAAGCGAAATTCCTGTCATGAAGCTTCTGAGCCAAGGTTCCGCATTCCGACTTTTAAAAACTCCTACTAGCATAAAAATCCATATTTATTACAGCAGCCTCTCATTACATGAAAACTTTACAAATCATTGCCAATATTGCCACAAAAATAAAATAATAATTGCATCAAATGTAACGACAAATACAGATCTTGAAAACACAAGAGTCACGATGATAAAACTATAATCGCAGACCGTCTGCAAACATTCAAAGTGAAATTAAATTTTCCATCGTCCAGTAATCCTGTTTGCGGTTCTGATAAAGAGATAATAGAATAATAATAGAAATGATAAGACGAAATACAACATTATGTTTATAGCAAAATGGCCTTCACTTTGCATTCGCGTAGGAACAAAAACTTACTTTGCATAACTAATATATTTCCACAAAACATGTAAGATGGTATTTACATGTTTTGTGGAAATATATTAATTGGCTGTGTATTAGTGAGAAGATTCAAATATCTTAATATGTGATGGTATCACATATTAAGATATTTGAATCTTCTCACCAGTGGTCATTACGAAACGCTAGAAGTTTTTCGATTTTGCATATTAAAAATTAAAAATAATAAGAAAGTAATAAATATGACGTTCAAAAAGAGATACAATTATTCAATTTTGAATAAAAATCTTTGACTTTGACTTTGAATGAGAGCCTTAATAGCTTATTTTTACAGTTCTGTACCGTGCAAACGGAAACCTATTACTAAGCCTCGCTGTCCGTCCCTTTGCAACAGGGCTCTACCGTTTGATACCTTAGTAGAGTCATAATTTTTTTTCCGAATCTGTACCGCTGCATCAACAAATTAAAAAGTATATGTAATACATATTTTACAAAACTAGCTTCGGCCAGCGGCTTTGGTCGCGTTTATATATAGCTTATGTGGTAATTTGGGTAATAAACTAACCGTGTGAAAATTTTCATATTATTCCCTTGAGCCGTTTGGTAGCCTGGTTGTGAAACAAACATACAAAGTTTAGCATTTATGACATTAGTGAGATATGATAAGATTAAAAGGGGGACAAGACCTTTTCATGGTTTTTTGGCTGTTTTCCTCTGTAGTTCGCATTTTTCATTTAATTTTTATGAAATTATGTAAACAAGTTCGAAAATTACCAAGATATATTTTCTTATTCTTGGTTTTATTAATCAATATTCATAAAAAAATTATAAACATAAATTTCAAATTAGCGTCAGAATCTTGAGTCTTGAGGTCCATAGCTCAGAGTCATTTTATTTGTTCTCTTTCAAAACGCAAGTGCGTAAAGTAATTATTGCAAACCAGCATTTTTCCCGCGACTTCGTCCGTGTAAATTATAGCCTATGTCACCTGTAAATAAATTAGCTTTCTAAAGGTGAGAGATTTTTGAAAACTAGTCCTGTAGATTCGGTGTCTATTCAATGCCAACAAACAATCAAACAATCATATCTTCCCTCTTTATTAGATAATGTGTAGCTAGTACAGATCCGGTACGGTAAGTATTTGCACAAATATAATTCTGCAAACAACATGTACATAGATATCCTGTTCAAACCGGCTTTAATTATTCTGTCAAGAGGTTTATGTTATGTGACTAATAACTATAATCATCAACAAACTTTCCATTTTAAAGGATACTCGTGTTAGTAGAAGCTAAACGCTTTTTAACCTCCGGGATTTCCCATTTGTTGATTAATTTATAGAACTTTAAATATTATCGTACTTAATTAGTGTTAAAGAATTTAAAACTTATGAAATACGAGATAGAAAATGACAAAAATATAGCAATAAAGCCTATATGATTTCATCCATTTGTTCTACCAAAATTGGATTTTTTTAGATAAATGAATAAAATAAATATAAAGTGTTGGCTGTTTATTATTCACTGCGCCACGGAGCCTGTCATCAGGTTTAGGAGGTATGGGGTTAAAATAAAATACTTAATGTACTGTTAAGCAAATATTGTAATATTTATTTTAAATTTTTTCACTTGGAAGCAATACGTCCGTCTTACAAGATCCCGTGACGCGGAGTGAGGAGAGTCAAATAAACAATAAGTTGAACAGGTTGATATATTTTATACGAATATATATTTTGTGATCTTGTGTTTGTTGCAAATTAAAAAGTCTATGGTAATGACGCGTGATCTAGGGCGACGTTGCCATTTCGCCGCATGATAGATTAAAAACGGCATAATTATATTTATTTGGTTAAAATGTAACCCCTTATTTTCATTTGTGGAATCGATTTTACCCTCGACTCCGTACATCCTTCAGGTTTTGCGTTTTATTATTAACACGTTATATACTCGTCGACTAGATAATCTCCTCCATTTCTTCATGGATTTAAAAGGTAGATTGCATTGCATTGAAATACTGTCATCATCATCAGGTCTGTTTTAGTCTCCACTGCAGGAGCACGACCCTCTCTGTACTACCACAGCTACTTTTTTTTTTTTTTTTTTTTATCACACAGATTGAGCTAGCCCCAAAGTAAGTTCTTTAGAAAGACTTGTGTTATGGGATACTAACTCAACGATTCTATATTTTATAACAAATACATATATAGATAAACATCCAAGACCCAGGTCAATCTGAAAAAGATAGTTTTCCATCATGACCTGACCGGGGATCGAACCCGGGACCCCCGTGTCGCAGGCTGGCGTGGTAGCCGCTACGCCACGGAGCTCGACAAAGCTACTACAGCCATATATTAGCCAGAGCAGTCAGAGGAATTGGCCTACACTCTCCACGCTGGCCAGACGGGTTATAGAGGTCTCTTTGATGTTTATAAGCTTTATTTAGCTTGAGTTTCCTAAGTCGCCTTCTACGACATCCATGGTAAGACTTGTAGTTATCATCATCATCGGGTCTATTTTAGTCTCCACTGCAGGAGCACGACCCTCTCTGTACTACCACAGCCATATATTAGCCAGAGCAGTCACAGTATTTGGCCTACACTCTCCACGCTGGCCAGACGAGTTGGAAAGGTCTCTTTGACGTTTATAAGCTTTGTTTAGCTTGTGTTTCCTAAGTCGCCTCCTACGACATCCATGGTAAGACTTGTAGTCATCATCATCATCATCATGAGGTCTGTTTTAGTATCCACTGCAGGAGCATGACCCTCTCTGTACTACCAGAGCCATAATTAGCCAGGGCAGTTAGAGGATATGGCCTACACTCTCCACGCTGGCCAGACAGGTTGGATGGCCAGACTTGTAGTTGTTTGTTTGTTTGTTTTTCGTATGTGTAAGTGGCCAACACTGGTGTCAGATTTTTCAAGCTGCCTTAAAGCATCTGACATAGCTTAACGACTGCCATCAACGATGACAGCCGGGACCAACGGCTTAACGTGCCTTCCGAAGCACGGAAGAGCTCGAGATATTTTTATGCCACTTGCAGTCACCCATCCAAGTAGGGACTGCACCAGGGGTTGCTTAACATACGTAAGAGCTCATAGAGCTCACACCCACTGGACCATCGGGCTCCTCACTTGTAGTGGTCCTACTTTACTCTGCGTGGAATCACACGGCACCTACGGAATATTTAGGTATATGCTATATGTTTGTCATTCTCCTTTCCAGATAAATCCATGCCGATAGTGGAGACGTCACTGGTGCCTTCAGATGAGGGTCACGCGGCGCAGTGCACCTGCCCCAACTGTGACGAGGTCCTGTCTAGATTCTCAGAATGCAGTATTTGCTTGGAACCTCTACAGGTAAGGGAGCTCTTAACTTTCAAATGTGGCGAGTTATTTTTCATCGTATATTTTCAATTGGTTTTAAATAGCATTACATTGCTCGGTATTGGATCTTCAGGCACCTTCAATTTATATAAATAAATATATAGAGAGAAATTCCACAAATCGACCTGGCCCTACAGTAAATTGTGTACTTGTGTCGTTTATTTCTATTATACATCTTCTTCTATTGACATTTTTTTTAGATACTTATATAAAGATAAACATCCAAGATCCAGGCCAATCCGAAAAAGATCATATTCCATCACGACCTCACCGGGGATAGAACTCGGGATCACAACACCCAGGCTGGCGTGTTAACCGCTAACCGCAGAGGCCAATATTTTAGGCCCAGAAACTTCTATGATTATTAAAACTAAATAAATAAATAAATATATACGGACAAATCACACAGATTGAGCTAGCCCCAAAGTAAGTTCTTAAGCAAGACTTGTGTTATGGGATACTAACTCAACGATACTATATTTTTATAACAAATACATATATAGATAAACATCCAAGACCCAGGTCAATCTGAAAAAGATCATTTTCCATCTTGACCTGACCGGGGATCGAACCCGGGACCATCCGTGTCGCAGGCAGGCGTGTTGACCGCTGCGCCACGGCTCAAGCCATAACAAACACTGGTGTCCCTTTAACAATAATTCTCACATTATAGTTCTACATTATAGCACGTTCACACCATCCTAGCTTACGCAAATACGACACGTTTTTCGTAATGACGTAGTTAACGCTATCTAAGGTAATAACAGTTTCGGAAATCTAATCTAATGGTATAAAGCATTTCGTAATCTTTCTCATGTGATTTTCGTCTCGTAATTAGTATTTGTACGTACATAATGGGACGAAGATTCACAGATTTCGCAGAAGTAATGATAGATTAACTTGCTATACAATGAGGAAATCCTGCCAGTATTATGGGTAATGACTTGATGTGGTTCTTGTCTATACCACAATATTTGTTTTACGCTTCAATGCGAAACATTTACAAGTTTAGGTTTGAGTTAAGGTTTTATTTTCCTATTTCATGTATGTACCCAAAACATTTGCATACCTACCTGCAGGTTTGTATACATGTGCAAACTCTAGAATAATATCTTTAGTTTACTGTACTTGCAAATAAATGATTATGATTAAACATAGTAATTTCAATTCTTACCTAGATGTATCGTCTATCATAAAAAGGACTAATACACAATTTATAAAAAAATAAACATTGTATTGATTACAAATTTATTGAATCACTAACGCTATAATCGGTAAAAAAATATATTCTTAATAGAAAACTTCGCGAGCCCTTGTAAAACACCGCTTTTTGCAAGTTAAACTAATTTTGTATTTTTTACATGTTGCAATAAAAAATATATTTTAAAGTATTTATATCATTAATAAAAAATGTGGGAAATTCATAAAAGATCTTTCGTATAAGTTATAATATAAGAGTACATAATAGCCATTTAATCGATGTTGGTAGCTAATATAATTACAACTCAAATGTTAAATTTTGATTTAAAATTTTAATTTTGATTAAAAACTGCATTGGACGTGTAATTTTTAATAGGTAGGTATATTTTGACTAAACCTGCACGTTTTAGTCAAAATGTTTTTCTGCTGTGGTCATGTTAGTCGATTAATTCAAACGAGGAACCTTTTGGTTATTTATCACATATCAATTGAACTATTCGAGGGTTCAGATCTTGAACCAATTGATGGATATGAAATATTATTTTTTTCATTTATCTATCGATAAACTATTTCAGTTCGGCCGTGTGGTTCCCGGCAGAGAAGAATAGGACCACTCCAAATCTTCCCGTGGATGTCGTAAAAGGCAATTTAGGAAACTCAAGCAAAACAAAGCTTATAAACATCAAAGAGACCTCTCCAACCCGTCTGGCCAGCGTGGAGAGTGTAGGCCAAATCCTCTGACTGCTCTGGCAGTACAGAGAGGGTCGTGCTCCTGCAGTGGAGACTAATAGACTTGATGATGATAAAGCTATTTAGGTTACCATGGCAGTTTGAAAAATCTGTCACCAGAGTTACTTACACACAAGAAAATCAAACAGTCATCTATCTATTTAAAGTCATAATATTATAATATTAATTTAACAATACAAAGGAATCAACTGGATTTCATTTGATCTTTAACTTCAAAGATAAATATAGGAGACATTTAATGACATATAATATACGACTTTACCTACTGCATAAATGATGATGAACCTATATTTGCTTAGTCATTATGAGAGTCTATCACGCAGTTATATAACTTTGATAATACAATATTATGTTTAAATAAATATTCTTGTAAATTCTAGAACGGCATATAGCTAACTTAATACGAGAGCAACCCATATTTTGCATAATGTTTCCAGTTTTTCCTTGTGTCCAATTCTCACTCTGGGTAGCCTTACACCTTAGTGCAGCTAGACTCAAAATCATCATGTTATCCTATAAAAATAAATGTGTAAAATTAGCCATACTCACCAATTCATAGGTTTCAGTATTTACCATATTGTAAAGTAAAAGAGGGTTAAGAGATTGATAAAAACTATTATCATAAATGAATAAATTCGATGGGTCAAAAAACTAAGCAATCGAAACGATGATTACTGTTTTCGGTATAAAAGTGCTCAAAACGCGTTACTAGCTAGACACAATCTAGAGAGAGAGAGAGAGAGGGAGAAAGAGCAGTCTCCAGTCTTTTACCCTGTGATTGGCGATCCTATCCTAAGCTAACAATGCTGGAAACTCAATTTTTTTCGGCATTTTCATACTAATGGCGGGATGACGCCTGACGTTTTTAATATGTACTGGTATAAAGGCCACGTCGGTCGGTTACATAAACATTTTTTTTCATTTCCAGTGTTGTGGCCCCTGCGTGTGTCCATGGTGTGGAGGAGTGTGGTGCGCGCGTTGCTCTCGCCGCATGTCCCGGTGTGCCTGGTGTAGAGGGACTCTCCGTGCGCCGGCCGCGCCCTGCCTCGCTCTGCAGAGACTAATCAACGATCTCCTGCTACCTTGTCGAAACTATAGGTAATTATCTTTACTTATATACTAATATTATTAAGAGGAAAGATATTATTGTTTGCATTAAATAGGCTCCAAAACTACTGAATTGATTTTTTAAAATTATTTCACCTAGCTAATTTGTCTGTGGGTGACATAGGCTATAATTCATGCGAATGAAGTCTTGAAAAAATTGCTAGTTCATATGACAAAATAATAAGGATACGTTCTATGCAGCGAACGCGTATTTGTAGAATAAGAGCCATGTTTTTTAATTATTATTTAAAGTAAACAAAAACTATAATTCTGACGTATGGGCCTGTATGGCATCGTAGCATATGTAAGTTTAAAAAAACAATGGTGACACGACTTGAAAACCTTTAGGAATGATGATGATGACAGTTACAGGTAGAAATATAATCTCCTAAAAAGAACATCAAACAGTTAATCTTTTTCATACTTTATGTATATTTCCAGTTGCATATTCATATGTGTTTAATAAGACTGAGCATTGCGCACTTTTTATCCGAATTCAAAAATGAGGTGGATGTTCTAAATCCAGTTATATATTTTTATTTTGTTACGTATTAACTCCGTCCTTTATTGACGATTTTGAAAACTTAAAAATAAAGGCCTTTTATTGAATTTAATTGAAATTGGACTAGTAGCTTGATATAATTTTTACTTGAAAGATTATTTCTTGTAAACACTTGTAAAACGCTTAAAAACCACCACAGAACTATAATTGCTCCAGAATTTAATCTCCTATCCCTCCACAAACGTCGTAAATCTCACATAAAACAAGTTTATGTATCGTAACACTTAATTCTGCGCCTTTTTTGTTTGGCCTATAAATTTAGACACCACTTACAGATGAGCTATGGAGCCCTAAGATAAATAAACCTTAAAACAACCATTGGTGGGCAAACTTTTGTTCCTATTTGATCCCAATTATATTTCAGAATACAATATATTTTCCCCAAAATAGAATCCCATTCAATAATATCAAAAAATTCAGTTATACGCCGCATATTTCAAAATAATCTTCAAATAATCATTACTTTTTTTCATTATTATATTATAGCCATATAATTGCAAATATTGGTGTCATAATCATATTCATAACCAATAAATATGTATGTAACAGGCCTTCAAGTTGATTGCTCGTGAAAAAAAGAATTACAATCTGTATGAGAACACTCTACGTTTATATCTTTAAGGCACAGTAGCGACGCCAATCATTTTATTCCTAATACTTTACAAATAGAAAGAAATTCAAGAATGTAAATCATATAAGCACTAGTAAATAACCTGAACTATTTCTGGAATCATGTTTAATATTATCAGAATCAGTGAGAATTATGAGAATCAGATTTAGCAGTAATCACGTTTTCTCTTAACGAATGATTCTCATAATATTAAAACATGATTTCAAAAATACTTTAAGTTATTTACTAGTGCTTATATGATTTACATTCTTGAATTTCTTTCTATTTGTAAAGTATTAGGAATAAAATTATTAGCGTCGCTACTGTGCCTAGGGTGCGGCCTTAAAGGCCAAACCGGCCTTTTGGCTTAGATATCAAGAGCAATACTTTTTTACATTTCATTTAAATGGGGAAATATCATACATTTATTTCGTTGTGGTAAGGAAATAATTACATATACTGAAAAGCTATTAAATAGGCATAACAGTAAAAAAATCGCAAACCTTGGTTACAAAGTCACATATTTTTCATCGTCGCTTTGGAAAGACCACAGACTAGTGGCGCCAATTGTTTAGTATTATGTGCGTGTGATGTAATCCTTAACATTTTTCAAAATATACCATATATGAATATAAATATAAATAAATATATACGGACAAATCACACAGATTGAGCTAACCCCAAAGTAAGTTCTTAAGTAAGACTTGTGTTATGGGATACTAACTCAACGATACTATATTTTATAACAAATACATATATAGAGAAACATCCAAGACTAAGGACAATCTGAAAAAAATCATTTTTATCTTGACCTGACCGGGGATCGAACCCGGGACCTTCCGTGTCACAGGCCGGCGTGTTGACCGCTGCGCCACGGAGCTCGTCAAATATGAAAATTCTTAAAACTTGTTTAGAGTTTGACGATTACTCTAGGATACAAAATAATGGGTTTACCTACTTTTCTAACATATTTAATTCAAAGTTTATATAGGTATTAAAACAATTCATAATAAATATAATATCTACAATAAAATGTAATTACTTACTTAATTCTCCGTACAAAAATATAATGTGTTAATTTAACAATACTGAATCGATACCCTATCGAGAGTGAACGTGAGATCCAACAGGAATGAATGAGGTCTTTATAAAGTGGTTTTAGGGTTACTGCGGTGTTTAAGCTTAGGGTATTTACTTTAAGGGTCTTATTATGGTTTTGAGGGTTCAAAGTTAAAAGGTTTCAAAGGATGTGTTGAGATGAAAACTCAAACGTGAAATTTATCTAGCGGTTTATATTACATACGTATTAGTCGTAAAAGAAACATGTTATTCAAAGGATGATCGCCTGAGGGTGTCGGTCCTCAACGGTTACAAAAAGATAATGGAAAAGTTAATTTTGGTTACTCTCACTTAGGCCAAAATAAAGGACGAAGTAAATACTGTAAAAATATGCTAAGGTTAAATTTGTATACCTTTTGCACGCGGATCTGCTCGAATTAGTATCGATCCCTCGGGAATTTTTCTCTGGGATGAAAGATAGCCTGTGTCCTTCTCCGTACTCCAGGCAGCGTATGCAAAATTTCATTATAATCGGTTCAGTAAATAGGACCCTAAAGCATTAAAAAACAACCTAATCATGCACTCACTCATTTTCGCATTTTAAATATTTGTTGTAATTCCTAAAAAAATAGTAACCTCCGACACGAAACCTCAATATTGTTAACGGCTACATCGATTTCGATCAAGTAGACTCGTACGTATTTAAGAACACTTTTTATTGAATTATCTTTTGACCAATAAAATCTTTATCAATATCGGATCAGTCGTTTGGGAGCTCAGATGTCACAGGCAGACACACAAAGAGACGCTTCAAACTTCTAAATTCCCTCTTCTAGCACGCGTAGGTTGAATAAACGAGTTTGTTTATCATTCGTAGTTTTGGACCTACATATTAAAAGTTTTCATAAGATATGAAACGGTATTTGAGGATAAAAAAAAAAAGTTATATGGCTTGTTTTCCACAACTGTGTTTATCATGAAATTACCTTTTTGTTTATCCACAATTTCAATTTCAAAATCAAGCAAAAACAAGACTAAAATATAACATAAATACAAAAGGAAAAATTAAATATAAACAGACAATACGCTCACTTAGCATTTGAATTATTTCACCGTATATTTATGAAAAGTTGAATGGACAGACGGACCCAACATCTTTATTCAAAGAAAACAAAATTTAGGCTTCACAAACTGCCTTCACAATTAACAAGCTTATAGTATTAAAAATACGAGTAAGCTCTTATAAATAAGGACGATGTAATATTTTGAAAGCATTTTAATTGAACATTTTTATTTCGTATTTTTCGCATGAATTATTTTTAATCTTTCTTCAGACTTTAGTAATAAATACCTTATTAGTGTTATTAGAAAACACCGAGACAAGATATTCTTTTAAATTAAAATTGGCGTCGTATACATTAAAGTAAGAGTTTTCATTAGTTTTATTTTCAATTGCTAACTTGTATTTAAAAATATTAACATTTAAAAGATGCATATTTAGTATGTTTAAACAAGGCACAGTAGCGACGCCAATCATTTTATTCCTAATACTTTACAAATATAAAGGAATTCAAGAATATAAACAATACAAGCCTTAGTAAATAACCTGAAGTATTTTTTGAATCATGTTTATTACTATCGGAATCAGTGAGAATTATGAGAATCTGATTACCGCCAAAAACGGCCGTTTTTGGCGGTTATCACTTTTTCTCTCAATGACTGATTCTCATAATATCAAAACATGATTCCAAAAATACTTCAGGTTATTTACTAAGACTTGTATTGTTTATATTCTTGAATTTCTTTCTATTTGTAAAGTATTAGGAATAAAATGATTGGCGTCGCTACTGTGCCTACTGTTCCCCCTTAATTTCGCATTTAAAGTTATGGAGAATTTCATCGACAAAATTTGAACTCCTACCTACACTTAATTTTTTGTACAGTCAAGCTCAACTTTGGGTCATAAGAAACATAATGTCAAATTTACATATAATTGATTTTACATAACATATACACTCCAAAAAAACCTCTACAGATTTAGATGGGTTAAATGTCATAATGCAAAAATCTTTTTCATAAATGATTTGAGCTCGTTTAACCTCTATCTTACCTAGTAGGAAGCAAGGATGAGCTCTGGTACACGCAAACTCAAATATTGTCTATTTACTCTTCCCTTGAAATTCCCTTAATTTGGCGATTGGATAACAGCGATGCGTGGCAGGAGTTCCATTCCTACGCGGTTCACATTTCATTTATTTTATAAGAATAATAGTGGCATAGTTTCCCATTCGTATTCTCTTAATCTTCTATCTGATTATATTTAGATTTCGAAAAGTATGCACTAAAAATATTTTTTTGTATTTAAAGTAACTGTTTTAAAGTAAACTTTATTATTGTCCACAGACGAGGCTGCACAGAGCTCCTAACAGCCAACACGAGGTCAAAACACGAGGAAGACTGCAAATTCGACACCATGATGTGCCCCGTCACTGCCAACTGTTGCTCCCTCCCCTTCGAGGAACTCTCTGCCCATCTCCAGTCCTCACACAACATCATCGCCGTCTACTCACAAAAAATCAAAATCCTCATCGAAAACTTCCAGACCAAACTCAAGAAAACCGCCTGCTGTAGAACTAAGTACAAGATTATTCTGCTGCATCAAAAAAGCGCCTTTATCATCAAGGTCTGCATATATAATTACCATGTCCGAGTCGAAGTAATGAGAAGGAAGCTAGGATACATCGCGGATATAAAATCTGAAACGAAGAAGAGCGAATACTGCGCGCTTATAGAATTCCAAAGTAAGGCTTTATGTACTAAATCTGCGATCCTCATAGAAAATGAGGCTTATGGTAAAAAGGCTGAAGTGCAGTGGAATGACGTCATCATGAAATCTGATAATGATGAAGCCATAACTATTCATGTTAATATCGGAAAATCTGATTCAGAGACAAGGAAGGATTATCCTGAATCGTAATAGTGTGAGATTTTTGAAAATGGAATTGTGATCTTCAGTAAGGCTGAATTTCCAAAGACAATTGACGGGGACACATATCAATAACACCGACCTTATTTGCTTTTAAATAGGGTCTTTTTTCAAACTGTAGTGTTATGATTGATGTGTATTTGGTTGTACAATGAGAATCCGAATGATAGACTGTCTCGTCTGTGCAGTTGTGAAATGTTGCGAAAAGTTAATGGATTTAGCCATGTTGTAAATTGGCAATGATTGTGGCCAAACGTGACTGATGTAGCCTTAAGTTAGACTAAGTTTTATTTAAGATTAATGATGATAAATGAAATAAACCGTAGTATTTTTATAATTTGCAGTTTTATTATATGGACTAAACTCATTAAGATGGCAATAAATAAAAAGCTTGAATCTTTTATGGTTTCGATTGGAACCGCATGAATATAAATTGATTTTAGCAACATATTACTTAAATTAATTTTAAGTCACAAATTACTCCAGCCCCACCAATACATACATACTTACGTTTTAATCTTTATACGATGTAGACAGAGCGTAGGGTCTCAGACCTTTAGGCCAAATTGATCTTGTTTAATCGTGTAGATGGAAAATGTAATAAAAATTTTTGGTTGTTTGCTGAATGAGGTTTTACGAAGACTTCTATTTTCTATTTTCTTATTATTTCTATATTCTATTATTATCTTCATTCTCCACCCGCTTCAGATATAAATCAGAAACCCATCAAAATCAATTAAATATATTTAATAAAAATACCTTAAGTTATCAATTTAGGCATTGCGCAGGTCGAATGAAGCAAATATAGTTCTAATTTAATTTAGATATATATCGTAATGCAAAAGCTACCCAACTAAAGCTATAAACATGATTAATTAGTCAACATTACTATGACAAAAATACTTTAAAATAACAAACTGTCTCAAGTAATAACGTGGACTTCATATTTCACAGAAAATTCCTGTTTATCCTCCGAAGAGCAATCTTTTTAGAAGTCAGTCACAAAAGTAAAGGATGAGCAAATTCTTTTACGTCGTGTCCCACAAAATACAATTTGTTGGTATTGTCGTGTCCCACCACATTTATTTTAATATGAAATATTATAAAGAATCTTAGACTAGTATACGGAATGATTTCTTTCAAAGACATATATGCTCTAAAATTTTATTCGAGTAACACATGTGCTATGGAGTTGTTAAAGAGAAACGAAGGAACACCTGCGATAGTTTTTTTTTTGTGTCTGCCTTATTTATTTAATAGGAACTAATTAAGGTGATGAATTTCAGTTAGTGTAAGTTACAAACAAAAACATTTGAAATGAAATTTTGGATCCCATGTATCACTTTATGGACGTCATTAAAGACACTTTGTACCATTATATTTAATATCTAGTGTAATCAGTTAGATAGATGGCTAGTTCAGGTCGAAGTCGGAAAATGTATATATTTATTTTAAAAATTTTTGTCTTACTAGAAAGAGTCATATGACTTGTGTATGTGAATAAACTAACTTGGTAATTAATCTCTTTTGGATTTCCTCAAATCTTCTTTAAAGACAAAATAAAAATAACCATACAACTGGTAAGAATTTTCGTCACCAAATGAAATAAAATAATTTTTATTTCAGATAATGCCAATCTATACAATTTCATAACATTAATAATTGAATCCAATTTGAAATAGAATAAAATTTTATACAATAACTAATTAAATTGCTCTTCTCTTTAAGCTAGAAATACCTGTATAATGATATACATAATATATTGTGAGAAGAGTCAGTAGAGTGGAGAGGTCCAATTTTCAGCCACTATTTTTAGAATGCTGTTGTGACTTGGTTGTGACTTACTCACTCTGTTAATCCGAGATTCGGTTTTTTTGTAACCATCAGTGTGGTTGTATTATAAATCGATGCTATACAGAAGCAAGATAGCCCCAACAGTATTAATTAAATATTCGATACAATATCAGGCCACGTCGTAAACAGCTATAAAAAGCAACTTATTTTTATTTTAATCCCTTAATAATTCTTTAGCTACTGTGACAGCGTAATTAGGTAACTTTAGAGTTTCAAAGGGTTTAAAATAATCATCTCTGAAAAGGACACAAGAGTAAACGAACTCAAATGTCAACCGTGTTTTGCAATAAGACGGAATCAGAAACTCATTTTGTTTTTTATTAATATTGAATGAGTTTGTTAAGTAAGTTCTTATAAAATTTTATTTATTTATAACATAACGATAGCTTATGGGGCAGTGCCGAGCAAGGGCAGAGCAGCACGGAGCATTTTTTCAAAGATACTCAAAAATAAACTTTAAAACTATTGATATAAATTGGATACATGGACACGACAATAATGCTCATAAAGGTCTTGAGGCCATGCGAGCTCAAACATGCATGCACTTTTTTGCAATAGTTTAAAGGTTTATTTTCGAGTGTCTTAATAATATGCTCTCTGCTGCTCTGCTATCGGGCTGCACTGACCCTTTTTAGTTTAGTTTTTAAAATTCTTAGCGACACACATAATAATCGTTTATTGGCCGAACAAGAGCGGAGCAGCTCTGTTTGAAGAACTTCGCAGCTTCGGCAAAAATCGCATGACTGTCTGTCCGGTGCTCTTCTCTTACACTATGGATTCTCTACAAGTCGTATTTCTAATGAAATTTTGTGAACAGGTTCGATTATGTATGACATAGAATTAACAGTGTCAATTCAATTACATATTGAATTTTTCAAAACGGCAAAACTGGCACAGAGGTCTATGAGCGCCATCATGTCATCTACAGCTCACGGAGTTTATGTCATGTAATTTTATATTTTATCTTGCCAAGTTTTCTTTAAAAATATGATATTAATGTCGGTGATTCTCATTAAAAGTTGTTTTAAGCCTCTTATCCACTAGGCAACATTTGGCGCGCAGCACGTGACGCTCAAAATGTTCAGCAACGTTGTACAACAGCGCGCGACGTTGCCGGCTGGTGCGCAACATGACGCGCGACTTGTTGTTTGTTTCCGTGTAACATGCAGTTCAGCGTTATACGAGTACATATGTTGTCTAGTGGAGACGTGCGTGACGCGCAACAATGTCCGTAGTGTGATCTAACGAATGTGTGTTGCAATTAATAGAATTGTACAAAAACTTTGAATGTTTGTAGGACACTGCTTACCAAAAATATAAAAATAAACTAAAAAAACAGGAAATTAACACTAGTTCCTCTGGCGACATGTTGCCGAAGACTGGTCATGCATGGACAGACAACGTTGCTACACAAAGTTCTGCGTTGCTTTTCAACAATGAAGAGCAACATGTTGTGCGACATGACGCGCGCCAAATGTTGCCTAGTGGATACGAGGCTTCTACTAACAAAGCATATTATTCCAATATTTGTTTTCCACAATGTCAAGCCATTTAACTTTAATACAAGATTGTTGTAAACGTCTGATGACATTATTATGAATGGTATTTCGTTTCTTATAGAGGTTTAATTTATTTATTTATTTTATTTTATTTAATCAAACTTTACAATTAAGTTACAGAAAATCTTAACTACTACAGTGTAACAAAAACCTTATATTAGATTTGAACGTACACTGGCATTCAACATCGAGCATCCAAAATAATAATTGTCTATATACAACAATCATAAAACTAAACGCAGGTATTTAGTGCTGCGGCTATGGTGCCACGCTCTTAGAATAATATTCAAAGAAATGAGATCAATTCATATCTGTTTATATTTTTCATGAAAACTATGATTTGCTCTTTTTACTATAGACATACAAAACATTCAATTAAAACAATGCACACTCAGTCCACATATATATTAAGTAGTTTATAAGGTCTAACTAGAATTGTGAGTTGACGTCGCTTGGAGAAAATGCGCTGTGCACTTTGTTGCCGCTTCTTCTGCACTCCGCTTTGAAAGCGGCCTAAACTTACCCATAAGTAATTATTGACGTCAACAAAATTTTTTTGTTGTCAAAATTGTAAACCCAAATATGATAATTAATAAGTGTTCAAAGAAACCTATATTAAATAAACGATTGAATCTTGAATCTTGGATAGGAGATGAGAAAGTAGCAGCTCGGAGCCTACCCGATGCCATTCTTCCAACCACCAGAAAGGCATTTGAAGATGACACCCCTGATATTCTGATTGTTGCGTACAAAAGCTAGATCTACATTATAAATTACTCATCATCATCATCTGAGTGCTATTATGGATTACTTTTATCATTCATCCTTCCTTGGTTAGGCAACCACAGACAAATACCTGTGAAAGTGAAGTTCAAATATTTGCCCGCGCCGGTAATGAACCCAGTACCTATAGCAGTCTGGCGTGTTAATCACTGCGCTACGGAAGCCGTTATCTATTATATCGATTACTATCAACTGTAAATCAAAGTGAAGTGTCTCTAAAGCCAATTTCAGTTTATTTACTTCAGTAGAAACTCATACAAAAATACGTCACGAGTTATATAAAGTTCCCAAAAACTTTTGATTATATCAGGACGACTTGATTGAAACTCAACTTTGTCAAAATACTCGTGATAGGAATATTCAAGTAGATTTGCTAGCGTGGGGAATATTAATGTCATATCAAAATGTGTTTTTAGTTTTAGTTGATATATATTAGTATATACTATATTTTGAAAATTCGAAGCAAGCTGGTCTTGGCGAGTTTTTTTCTAATTTGATCTGATTAAGGAGTGAAAGAATTGGTAGAAAAATTGAATAAAACGAAATGGACAACATTGCAAACTGCAACTTAGTAAAGCCTTGCTAACATGTCCCTATTTGTATAAACGTCATGTGGATGTTTATTTGTATATGTATATGTATAATAATAGTATTAAACATAGTATCGTTGAATAAGTGCCTACGACACAAGTTAACAACTTACAGTGGGGTTAGCTAATTTGTATGGTTTGGCCCTATATATTTTTTAATTTTTTGAATAATTATACTACCGTACAGAACAGAAACTCGTACCCCGCACTTTTCTTCGGTTGTCGAGTGAGTTAAATAGCTTTTTTTTTTATAAAGGTTAGCTGCTACAGTTTTTTTTTTTTCATATATGTAGTCAGTGTTTGCTAGTTACATGTAACGCAAAGTCTGTTATACGCACGTATAAACTCATTCTGCGATGGCGACCCTGAGTGTCAACTTTATAATGGGACGAATCGCACACAGAATTCTAAATACTTTTTTGTATGCGTTTCGTCCCATTGCCATTGGGACGAAAATTTAATGGGACGAAACCCTCACCTACTCAATATTGACGTGTACATGGATGTAAAGTTTTGTTAGTAGTAGAATTAGGCATAAATATTCGCTCCACTTGTAAAATAATCGTCTCTCGACGGTCACACGCTTAGGCAACTGGTAAATCAAGTCCTTTAAGGCTTGTACATGCGCTAATGACCTTCAGGATATGGGCCGAGTTTTGAACCTTAGTTCCCCGTCAGAAAGTCAGCGGTTGACTGCCACCCGTCGCCCGCGCGCATTCAAAATATTAAATAACATAAATTTAATATCAAAAAGAAGAATAATCTGTAAAATAAAAATTCCTTGGGAGCGTTTGTAGGTAATCAACCTACAAACGCTCCAGAGGAATTTTTATTTTGGTATTGTATTGAACATAAAAATTGCGTGACTCTAAGACAAAGAGTTACGTAGTTTATGAATATTTGCAATAAAAGTCGATATAAATAATAAATATATACGGACAAATCACACAGATTGAGCTAGCCCCAAAGTAAGTTCGAGACTTGTGTTATGGGATACTAACTCAACGATAGAATATTTTATAACAAATACACATATAGATAAACATCCAAGACCCAGGTCAATCTGAAAAAGATCGTTTTTTTCATTTTGACCTGACCGGGGATCGAACCTGGGACCATCCGTGTCGCAGCCTGGCGTGTTGACCGCTGCGCCACGGAGCTCGTCCATGTATCGATGTAGGTACGCGGTCCTTTTTTTTTCTAAAAAGTTATGAACTTTAGAAAAAAGTCCTCCTCAGCAAGTAAAGATTAAAAATTAAAAAAAATCATTCTACAATATATATATATATATATATATTTGGGTATTGTATGATACAAACATAAAGATGTTTGACCATTTTTATAGAGGTTAAACATAGTCGAAATGCCAAGCAATAATGGAATTACCGCCGTTTTTGTGTTCCTTCTGATATTTCGGCAACATTGCAGCTGCAATGTTCACTGACTGTGCAACAAAAGGACAAAATAATAACAGTACTATTTAGATTTTAGATATTCATCTCAAATTTTGTAACATATCATTGTGTTTAATCTAGTTGTGTCGTGAATGTAGACATGAGTGACAAAATGCTAATTATTATAAAAACTAAACTGAGTTTGTTTTTGGATTGCTTGTTTATTTAATTACCTCCGGCCTCCATGGTGCCAGCCTACGGCACGAGTGGTCCCGGGTTCGAGCCTCGGTCAGGATATAATGGAAAATTATATTTTTTATGGGCTGGGGGCGTGAATGTTTATCAATATCAGAATCTATTAAAAAATATCCTACGACACATGTTCACAATCAACTGTAGGACTAGCTCACTTTGTGTGATTTGTCCCTAAATATTCCTTTATTTATTTATTACCCTTAAGGATGCGCTAGTCCGGAACTCGAACTCGTCGGCGCACGTGGCTAATTTGCGTGCTATTTCGCTGAGAAAGGGATAGACTCAGTTTTGAACAGTGCGGAACTATTAACACCGATGTATAAGCACATCGGAACTACAGTCTAGTGTGTACAAACACAAATATTGTTGAAAATCTAAATTTTCGTCGTCTAAAAATTCTCGAGTATGCGTTTGGGAGAAGTGCTCTTGTGATAAAACAGCTAAATGTTTTAATTAAAAGTAAAGTTATTTAATTTTTTCAATATCCAAACTATGCTTGTATGAAATTTTTTTTAGAGATTTTATACTCTTTCTGGTATTTAATTGTCCCCCAAAGATGCGTTAAAATTACGTGTTGAAACGGAATGTTTTGAGACTCATAACTTTTAAAGTACTTATAATTTTACAATTATGACTCCATACAAGCATAGATAACGACAAGACAAATCGATAGAATTAAAAACAGACGATACCGAACAACGGAGTCATCGCCCTACAGAATTTGTATGGCGAAACACCTGACTAGCGTACCCTTAAGGGTCCACACTGGGCACACTAGCGACGCCAATCATTTTATTCCTAATACTTCACAAATAGAATGAAATTCAAGAATGTTAATTAGTAGTAAGTACTAATTACCGCAAAAAACGGCCGTTTTTGGCGGTAATCAGTAGTTCTCTAAATGACTGATTCTAATTAGATTAAAACATGATTCCAAAAATACTTCAAGTTATTTACTAAGGCTTATATGATTTATGACCCTCTCTGTACTACCACAGCAATATATTAGCCGGAGTAGTCAGAGGATTTGGCCTACACTCTCCACGCTGGTCATGCTCCTGCAGTGGAGACTAAAAAAAATCTGATGGATGGATGGATGGATCGATGGATATGATTTATATTCTTTAATTTAAGTAAGTAAGTAAAGTAAAAAAAATTATTTGAGGAGCACAAAACGATAAAATATTCACATATACAAACACAATTTTATAAAAAATAAGCAAAAAATTATATCTTGCTTGTGTTCTCAAAATGGGTCCAATTCAGCATATGCTGGCCGTACGGAACTGCCAGCGCTGGTTCCATTGGATCCATTGTGACGTCACGGAACAGATTGAACTAACAAAAAACATTTACATTTACAACCAGGGTGCCACTCTTGAACAGGCGATCGCTCAAAAAGAACGATTAAGTCGCCTATTCAAGAATAGCACACTCAACAACAAAAACAATACCAACCATCATAACACAAAAATTGAAAAAAAAAAAACAAATTGTAATTATAACAAACAAACAAAAGAGTGACAATTTGTAAAGTATTAGAAATAAAATGATTGGCATCGCTAGTGTGCCTAGTGTGGGTCCTTAAACCAACCTTTTGCTGTACTTACAAGAACATTAGCTGAGTATTAATCCCACAAAAAGGTACTGTTCCCAACGAATCGTTACGTGAGCGAAGCCGCAGGCGATAGTTTTCTACCCAAGCAGCATAATTTTAAATCATAAAATACCCCGTCTGCCTTTTTTGACAGTTAACGTCCACAATATTGGATTTTTGCTGACGTTACATAGCCTATGACACTCCGGGGAAAAATAAAAATCGAATGTCCTCACACTTCAAAATAAGTCTAGGCTACAGGAAGAAACAATTGAACAGATATACTTACTTATTTACATAAATAGTAAATTTACATACATATTATTACATCTTAAAAAACTTGCCGGGTAGACAGAGCCTAAAATCACGTGTCAGTGGACGTAAAGGTGGAAAACGGATTTATAATATTAATGGATTGCTAGCCGTATCGCCTATTTACGTGATTCCTTAGATTTTCATCCAATCCCTTGACCGGCTTTTTCGACCTGCGCAAGAAGAAAAGCACCTGGTATATTCTATGTTTTTTCCCAAACCAGCACGGAAACATACGTGGAAAAACATAACCCTTCTCTTACGTGTTTCAGTTGGACAAAGACGAGGAGCCCGATGGTCAAGTGGGTGTGAGCTCTATGAGCGCTTACGTATGTTAAGCAACCCCTGGTGCAGTCCCTACTTGGATGGATGACCGCAAGTAGCATAAAAATATCTCGAGCTTCTCCGTGCTTCGGCAGGCACGTTAAGCCGTTGGTCCCGGCTGTCATCGTTGATGGCAGTCGTTAAACTATGTCAGATGCTTTAAGGCAGCTTGAAAAATCTGACACCAGTGTTGGCCACTTACACATACGAAAAACAAACAAAGTTGGACAAAACAGAGACGAAACACATGAATCCTTGAAAGTAAGTGAGCTAATTTGGAGCAGGCCTAAGCGCTTACGCTACAGACGGCCCGATACAGACATCTGGGTTAAATTAACGGTCGTCTGCTTGCCATGCGGCACACAGCCTTCGATACGGTTCCATTGTAACACGACTTGATATTTTTATATCATATAACGTATCGTATTAAACATTTATTAGGAAAGTCTCTGGAAAACTTTAGAAAACAGATCAACAATAAGAATTCTTGGTGCAAAAATTTAGGTTTCATTAACGGTTGGTATGCTTGCCATGCCAACCTTTGTCATGGCTCCATTCTTGCACGGCACGTCAAATACTTTTTAACACCGCGTGAAACTTGAAGGAATATCTCAATATAATCTAACACAAACATTTAAATTAACGCACTTGACAGTATGACCCGTCATAATGCTTTGTTTTATCATCAAAATGTATCGAGTAACGATTGTGGAACACGTCAAATAAGCCGATGTCCGTTTGAATACGTTTTTATTTTATTTTTATAGCATGCAGGCATTTATCAGTTCAAAAGAGTTTCTTTTGGCGTTTCTGCTCTGCAATGGTTGATTCCAAAATGCTATCAGTCTGTAACCTTTGAAATATGTTTGCAATTATTTTTGCTTATGTTAATGCTTACCATTGTACCGAAATTTGAATTCTTTAGAATGTGCTAGTGTGTACCAGTCTTTAATTAATTTATTTAGTTCATCGCACCAGCGAATAAGACAGAGGCATTTTCCCAACATTAGGATAGCGATGGCTATTTAATAAAATAAATAAATTATTATTTTTTTCAAATTTTAATTGACTTGAAGAAGTGCTTGATTTGGCCTATTTTCTAAATTAATCTTAAAGTCTTTCAAATAGTGTAATTTTTATTTTTTATTTTATCAAAACCCAATACTCCACATAATAAATTGTAGAATTAAAGTGGGTATCAGATCCAAATTAGGAATAATAAATGATTATGACGATGACCTGCAAAAAAAAATATCAAGTTTAAGCACAACCAGATCATAAGTTTTTTACAATACATACTTTTTTAGTATCGCGTTGTACTGTATCGTACACTTCGAGCAACACGGCTTCCGTCGAACGGCCTCCGTACTGTATCGTACATAATCATGGAAACAGACTTAGATCTATTGTGATTCATAAAGAATACCAGCCATTATATTCGTCTTTCAGATAATTATATCTCGAAGGCAATTATTATGTTTGGTAAGACAAGGACTTTCCTTCTAAGCCGAACCGAAAATAACATGGGCCGTTAGTGGCTGTGACTTATTTATCGGCAACCTTTTTATTTTCATCTTTTTTGTGAAAAATATTTTTAGTTGAGATAAACTGACACTTCCACGCTGGTCTGGGAGTAAAGTAAAAAATTTGAATGTACCAGTTGCTTTTCTTCCCGCGCAGATCGTAAAAGTCGATAGAGGGATCGGGCGAAAATCTAAGGCAATAGGCGATGCAGCTAGCAACCCATCACTACTTTGATTCCGTTTTAAATCTATCCACCACCATGCTAAACGTGACTTTAGGTATTATAGACCAAGGCTGTCTACCCCGCTTGTGAAATAGACGTGGCAGCATGTATCACTACATATTATAAAACAAAGTCCTCCGCCGCGTCTTTCTGTCTGTCTGTTCGCGGTAAACTCAAAAACTACTCCACGGATTTTCATACGGTTTTCACCAATAGATAGAGTGATTCACGAGGAAGGTTTTAAGGTATAAAACCTGCCCGGGCGCAGCCGGGTAGAGGGTCCACGTAAATTATAGCCTATGTCACCCGCAGATACATTGGCTTTCCATAGATAAAAGAATTTTGAAAATCGGTCCAGTAGTTTCGGAGCCCATTCATGCAAACAAACAAACAATCACATTATTCCTTTCTGTACAATATTAGTTGATAACATACTTTTTCCGTATCGTAAGTTAGTAAATTGTAAACTTTGTCATCATCAGCCTATACTCGTCCACTGTTGGACATAGGCCTCCCCAATTGCACGCCATCGAGATCTATCTTCGGCTGCTCGCATCGAGTTTCTACCAGCCATCTTGCGCAAATCATCACTCCACCGTGCCTGAGGACGTCCTACACTACGTTTGCCGAGACGTGGTCTCCAATCAAGAACTCGTTTGCCCCAACGGTTATCGGTTCTGCGGCTAATATGGCCAGCCCACTGCCTTCAGCTTGCTAATCCGGTGGGCTATGTCGATGACCTTGGTTCTCTGCCGGATCACCTCATTTCTGATTTGATCCCGCAGAGAAATGCCGAGCATAGCCCTTTCCATAGCCCGCTGAGCGACCTTGAACTTGTGGACCAGCCGTGCCGTTAGTGTCCACGTTTCGGCTCCGTATGTCATGACAGGTAGGGCGCACTGAACTTTGTACTGTAATGTATAAATAACACCAAGTGGTAATGTATAAATAACATATTTGTCATTTTCACGACGTTTAATACAAACTAAATAGACGTGCTGTATTTAACAGAGATTCATTCTACAACTAATAGTAAAAATATTTATTGAAATTATAATTTTATCTTTTAAATAAATAAGTGGAAGGAAATGGGAGAGACCTTTGCCCAGTGGGACAGAAAGGGTTAATTAAAAAAAAGTGCGTTATATCTTTTTAACGCTATCATCTCAGCTGAAATAAGCCCCTATGATTTACACCATGGAGAGGTTTAACCACACTTTTGTTTTGTTTTTCGTGTGTGTCAGTGGCCAACACTGTTGTCAGATTTTTCAAGCTGCCTAAAGGCATCTGACATAGCTTAACAACTGCCATCAATGATGACAGCCGGGACCAACGGCTTAACGTGCCTTCCTAAGCACGGAGGAGCTCGAGATATTTTTATGCCACTTGCGGTCACCCATCCAAGTGGGGACTGCGGCCGGGGTTGCTTAACATGCGGAGGCGCTTATAACGCTCACCGGCCTTCGGCCTTCGGGCTCCTACAAACCACACTAAAAACATAAGATAAAAAATTTCATCGCACAACGATGAACGTGTTAGGGAATATATATAAAAGATGTTAATTATACCTAGTTTATAAAATATAAATACGTTGTTCAATAAGAATAAGTCACTTGCTGACTATATTAATTACATTTTCATGTTTAATACTACTAAATGTATTATTTCTAATTGTACACAAATATGTTACTTAAAGCATTAAGATAATTCCATCAAACATTAATTGATAATTTACATTTATACTCTTAGAAGTATTATAAACTTGAAATCAATATAGTGGTTGTCATGAGATATTTTCCGTTATGACGTAACAGACGAAGGTAGGGCGAGTGGCAAATGTATGGCTCACTTTCTCAGTGTGACTCGAACAAGACAGACGTTCAGATAAGTATTATTGTATAATTTTAAACAATAATAAATGGTGCTATGATTAAGTAGATTTCAATTGTGTTTTTATAAAGTTAATAAAATATTGTTAAATATTATAGTGTAAATAATTTCGCAGTTCTGAAGTTCTTTATAATAAATAGCTGTGATATGTTTAAAGTTGTTTCTTTATTCTTCTGATACTATCTTTATTTTAGTAATTAGAATCATATTTTCATAAATTTGTAGTTAACTTAACAAAACTCAAGTAGTTTCATTATAAATAACCAATATGAGAAGTCTGACATTCACATAATCTAACAAACGCATCGATTGTTTGAACGAAGCATTGTCAATTAGGATGATAACTAGTTTTAAACTTTCGCGTTGCATATTTATTACAACAATAACCCGGATGAAACGTCTGGAGAAAAACAGTATGTTTGCGTAAATTCCCGATTTTGCATTTAAGAGGGCCCTTCCCCGACCGACTTATTAATAGTTAAAGCAGATTAGCCCGTTAATTAAAAATTATTTAATATGACTTCGCTCGCCAAACTAATACCTCTTTACACTTTAACTAATGAACCAATCTCGAATTAAATTTAGTGTAGAAGGAACGACTTTTCATCCCAGGAAAATGGTCAAATTCCTAGGATTTTGAAGAACATTCATGCAAGCTACGAGGCGGGTGAAAGGTAATAGATAAATAAAAGGACATTGTTATAATAGGTCAACTACAAGTCGACATGTTTCAACTTCATCCGGATGTTTTCCTCAAGGCGAACATCGCATCTGTCTAAATTACAGAGCACAAAATGTCGCTCGCGCTCTGCGAGCGACTGAACTAAAAATAATAATACCGCGTGTCAGCCCTGTGCTCGGCTCGGCTCTACAAATAAATAAAAAAAACCGGCCAAGTGCGTGTCCGGCCACGCGAAGTGTAGGGTTCCGTAGTTGCGAATGACAACTTTGAGTTCACACTATTCACACTCGCACCTTACAGTTTAACGACCCAAAACATCTAACAATGAAAATAGTATGAAATTTTACAGTTTATAAGTTGGTTGCCTATAACTTTTTAGTTTGTACTTTTTTTTTTTTTTTTTTTTTTTTTTTTTTTTACTTTATTACCATTTTTAAAGAAACATATACAAATAAACATATTATGCATTACAAAAGAAAACCACGGAGGTTTGTCTTAGAACTCAGCTCTGATAGTTTTCCTTTAAACTTCAGTATATATACTACTGTTGTATTTTTTTTTACGTATCTATATATAACCGTTTAGCATATAGAGGGGGGGGACACTTACCTCTAACAAAAATTCGCACTTTAAAACCAAATATTTCGGAAACGGATCCCTAAATCGAAAAATGGTGTTCTCAACCTCACAATATTTTTGAAAGACCTATTTAACGATACTACACACGATGTGTAAATAGAGAAAAAAAAATTACTCTCCCACTTTACTAGTATGGGAGCTACCCTAAAAAAAAATTTTTTCAACGTTTTATTCTACCACTTTTTTGCCATGATTAATATACATACCCATACCAAATTACAGCTTTCTAGTACTTATAGTCTCTGCGTAAAACCGCGGTCGGACAGACAGACAGACAGACATGGCGAAACTATAAGGGTTCCTTGTTTACTACGGAACCCTAAAAAGTGCTCGGCTGACACGTTGAGTATGCGACTTTTACCTATAAAAGTCGCATACTCAACGTGTCAGTTCGTTGCAAACAATACGTAAAAATGCCCCAATGAGTTGTGATATGATATCATACTTACAGTAAAAAGGTTAATAAACAAATTTCCGACGTAACCTATCCCTATCACAAGTAAAAAATAGTAGATTTTTACATATCTACATTAACCTTGAAACCTAAACCCTCAATAAACGGTACAATCCATACAATCGATACAATCGTGTTGCAATTTTAACATCCTACGTGATTTGATCAAATCCCTAAGGGAATTTACAAATCCCTGGTTTTGTCATTTCTCTGCGACACATAGACCTGAATAAATTTTGGATGCCTGCGACAGAGGCAAATAGTATGTATATAGTATATACTTATCTGTCGATCATACCCTGTCGCACTAGTTTTGTATGACATGTGTTATAAATAAATAAATACATACGGACAAATCACACAGACTGAGCTAGCCCCAAAGTAAGTTCTTAAGTAAGACTTGTGTAATGGGATACTAACTCAACGATACTATATTTTAAACATCCAAGACCCAGGTCAATCTGGAAAAGATCATTTTTCATCTTGACCTAACCGGGCATCGAACCCGGGACCATCCGTGTCACAGGCCGGCGTGTTGACCGCTGCGCCACGGAGCTCGTCAAAAGCTGTTGAAAAGACGTTTTTAGTAGCGCACGAGCGACAGTCGAAATTAATTAATACACCAGCGACAGCTATATTCCCTGCTCTGTGATCTAAATACAACACAGTTTGCTGAAAATATGATTTAATCCTCCGAGATTTGATCCCTGACTTTCTAAATCCTACTCCTCTATCGTATTATTTTTCCATTACTAAGCTATTGACAAGTGAGGGGATTTGTGCGAGAAAATGAAATATTTTTATCTGCTTGTTATATTTGCTTTAGAAATAGCTTATCCACTATTACGGGATTCTACTCTAATGTTTTATTTTTATATACAAAGTCAGGGCTTATCTACTATTTTGGGATCTTCTGATATTAATTTATTTTGTCATCATTATCAGCTCTTTGTTGTCTCCACTGCAGGAATTCGACCCTCTTGATACTACCAGAGCCTTACATTAGCCAAAGTAGACAGAAGATTTGGCTTTCACTCTCTACACCGGCCAGACGGGTTGTAGAGGTGTCGTTAATATTTCTAAGCTTTGTTTAGCGTGTGTATCCTAAGTCGCCTTCGACAGCATCCACGGGAAGACTTGGAGTGGTCCTATTCTACTTTTACGGAAACCACATGTCGAATAATTTACATACCTACATAGTATCACGTATTTATCACTTATGGGGTAGACAGAACCTAAGGCTATAAGACCTTAAAGATGCGCTAGTCGGGAACTCGAACTCGTCAGCGCACGTGGCTAATTTGCGTGGTATTTCGCTGAGAAAGGGATAGACTCGGTTTTGAACAGTGCGGAACTATTTACACATATGTATAAGCACATCGGAACTACAGTCTAGTGTGTGCAAACACAAATATTGTTGAAAATCTAAATCTTTGTTGTCTAAAACTTCGCGAGTATGCGTTTGGGAGAGGTGTTCTTGTGATAAAAAAGCTGAATGTTTTAATTCAAAGTAAAGTTATTTATTTTTTTAAATAACCAAACTATGCTTGTATGAATTTAGTTTTAGAGATTTTATACTCCTTCTGGTATTTAATTGTGCCCAAAGTTGCGTTAAAATTACGTGTTGAAACGGAATGTTCTGAGACTCATAACTTTTAAAGTACTTATAATTTTACAATAATGAGTACAAGCATAGATAACGACAATACAAATTGATAGAATTAAAAACTTTAAACAGACGATACCGTACAACGGAGTCATCACCCTACAGAATTTTTATGGCGAAACACCTGACTAGCGTACCCTTAAGGCCACGTTAGGCATTTTTATGGGTTAAATATAAAATACGGAATTAAAATAGTGGTGGGTTCCTAACCGCACCGCCTATTTATATGATTCCTTAGATTTGGGTCCATTCCCTTGACTGGTTTCTACGGCCTACGCGGAAAGAGAAGCAGCTGGTACATTATACGTCTTTTTCTTTTCTCAGACCAGCATAGATTTAATTTAGCTGACAAATTGAAAAAGTTTTACCTCAGCCGCGATATAAGCCGGTATGACCGACAACAGCAATCTCTCCTGCTGCTCCTTCTCACACTCCAGCTTCACTCTCTGCTCCAGACAAGTCCTGGTGCCAGCGAAGGTGTTCCTGTGGGCTCGCTCTGTGAGCACCCTGTAGTATAGGCCGATGCCGTTGGCAGATAGGAGCAGTAAGATTTCGCAGATCAGCTGTGGACAAACAGATAGTATTTTTATTTTCATTTATTTATTAAGAAAAGGCCTCTCTTACACTCTTCCAAGATTGTGTGTGTGAAGTGTGCGCCAGTTCTTATTAAATTTGTTCAATGTTTCGCACCAGCGGGTCCGGAGCCGACAAGGCAGTCGCTTACCGTTCTGAATCCAATCAGTTACTCTTTTGGCCCACAGATCTTGGGACATCCTGGTCACATGCTCGGCCCAGTCCCGTTTTCACCATCATCATTATCATCATCAGCTCTCGTAGCACACGTGACAACGTTTATCGACTATCGCCATCTTGTTTTGCATCATATCATAGAACGGGATGGAGATAGTTTATCGAGCGATAAAAATGGCGTCGCGGGCGCCATATGCTACGAGTGCAGGTCTTTTTTAGTCTCCGGTGCAGAATCCCGACCCTCTCTGTACTACCAGAGCCATATATTAGGCAGGGCAGTCGGAAGATTTGGCTTACACTCTCAACACCAGACGGTTTGGATAGCTGTCCTTAATTTTTTGCTTTGTTTAGCTTGTATTTCTTAATTCGCTTTCTACACCATCCACGGGAAGACTTGGAGTGGTCCTATTCTACTCTGCCGGGAACCACACGGCGCACGGTTTATTTTCACTAAGGACAAAATGCAATAGGTTTCGTGTTTCCAGATATTTTAGGAACGTTTCGAATGAGACAAGTGCCAGTGGGACTGCCTCTGTGGTCCCGTGGTTAAGGCGTTTACCTAATGAGCCAGAAGTTGTGTTTGAACTCCCACTAAGAATACAGCATACTTTGTGAAAATTGTTTCCAGTCTGGTTAGGATATTGCAGGCTTGAATCACCTGATTATCCGAAAAGAAAGATTAGCCTATGCTTCGGAAAGCACGTTAAGTTCTAGGTAGGCTGGAAGGTTACTGGTATTATACGAGTAAGCCTGTATATAAATCGGGATATACAGGCTTACTCGTATAATACCAGTAACCTTTCAGGACTGACATCATAAATGCTCAGCTAATGCGTACACCCAGCTTCGTGTTGTCTTTTCGTACGAACGAAATAGACTTATAACAGGACAATTTAATTAGAAATATTTTTTCTTAATGTATGCAGTTATTTTAAAACTCGTAGAACAAACGTTGTTTATAAAGCTATAAACAACGCTATCTCTATGCTAGGTTACTGGGCTACAAAGGTAACCCTGTATAATTCATAGAGCTAAAATAATATTTATTACATATTTATGAGGCTTACATCTAGTTTATTGCTGTATGAAAATATAAAGAGCAAAGGAGAAAATTGTAAAGCTTTAATTGCAAATATTTGAAATAAAATTAACATTTTGATGAAAATTCTATAAGATGTCGTTAAACGTGTAAGGAATTTTATCACCAAGAATTTCGTAGCAAAATTCTTTGACGACATTTTCAACTTTCCCATTAAGATTTTCTTATAATATGACACAATGCGCAGGCTGAAAGTCCTTCTCTAGCAAGTACTAAACTATACATAAAGTCTAGGTAGACTTCGTTATTCTAAAAGCGTAGAAAAAAATTGTATCGCGCTCATAGACTATGATGCAAACACATTACTACCGGTTTTTTGGCATAAATTAGACATGTCGCATATGCAAAAACAAAGCTGTCACGCACACAAGCATTAAAAAATTGGCCAGTTTTTTAAATAATTGGATGCATGACATGACGACGGAGTCTAGAGAGTATTATATATACCTATAAAGACAACAAGTACCTCATCATCATCATCAGCCTATACTCGTCCACTGCTGGACATAGGCCTCCCCAATTGCACGCCATCGAGATCTATCTTCGGCTGCTCGCATCCAGCTCCTACCAGCCATCCTGCGCAAATCGTCACTCCACCGCGCCTGAGGACGTCCTACACTACGTTTGCCGAGACGCGGTCTCCACTCAAGAACTCGTTTGCCCCAACGGTTATCGGTTCTTCGGCTAATATGGCCAGCCCACTGCCACTTCAGCTTGCTAATCCGGTGGGCTATGTCGATGACCTTAGTTCTCTGCCGGATCACCTCATTTCTGATTTGATCCCGCAGAGAAATGCCGAGCATAGCCCTTTCCATAGCCCGCTGAGCGACCTTGAACTTGTGGACCAGCCGTGCCGTAAGTGTCCACGTTTCGGCTCCGTATGTCATGACGGGTAGGACGCACTGATCGAAGACCTTTGTCTTTAGGCACTGTGGGATCGACGATGTGAAGACCTGACGTAGTTTCCCAAACGCAGCCCAACCTAGCTGAATTCTTCTATTCACCTCGCTCTCGAAGTTGTTTCTACCTAACTGCAATGTTTGCCCGAGGTATACATATTTTTGAACAACTTCGAGAACGGCACCGTGAACTGCAATCGGTTCCGGTAGTACATGTTCGTTGAACATGACCTTGGTTTTATCCAAGTTCATCCGTAGGCCGATGCGTATAGAAGAGTCAGCCAGGTCATTCAGCATCTGTTGTAGGTCCTGCAGCGTTTCTGCCACGATAACGATGTCGTCAGCAAATCGCAAGTGAGAGATGTACTCGCCATTGATGTTGATGCCACGTCCTTTCCAGTTCAGCGTCTTAAACATATCCTCCATTGCATTAGTGAACAATTTAGGAGATATTACGTCTCCTTGTCTCACTCCTCGATGCAACGGTATGGGACTTGTCTGCTGATTCTGTACTTGGACGGACATGGTGGCGGCCTCGTACATACATCTCATCACTTGGATGTATCGCCAATCTACTTGGCATCGCTGCAGGGACTCCAGAACGGACCAGATTTCAATGGAGTCAACAAGTACCTAACACATGCAAATGATCCCGGGTCAGCTTTCGCTACGTCTACAAAAGTACTCTATGTCTGGCTTGAAATGAAATGAAATGAAATTTTATTCAAATATAGTTAACATGTACCGCTTTTTAAAAGTCATATTTTTTTTAAATTTGCAAAGTCGAAAAACTACTAGCTTACTGGCTTAATGCTGGCTAGGAACACACGTTCATACGAAACAAGGCCATGTACGGGGCACGGCAGAGGGCGCCACAGGTAGCCGTATAAATTTAAATCGTCATCTATCCACGCTGGTCTGGAAGAAAATAAAAAAAATTTAGAATGTTTCCGATCGAGGGAATGGGCGTCAGGAATCATGTCATAGGCGATACGGCTAGCACCCTTTTGATTCCGTTCTCACCAATAAACCCACCAGCGTGCTAAATGTGGCCTTGGGGTTTTGCAGACCTGGGCTCTGTCTACCCCGCAAGGGAAAAAGACGTGATAGTATAGCTTATTGCCCTGGCCTAGCTTGAGCCAGTGCTGAGGATTGACTAGCCTGGTTCAGTGTTGTCGTATCACGAACCTAATCGATTGGGTTATTGGTACTGGATAATTGGCCTGGTTCAGCTACTGGCATTGTGTACTATGTAGCGATGACATTGTGACTACTGTGTGAAGAAACCATTTCACAACAAAACATCACAATTCGCGATAAACCGTAGCTTTGACCTTGTACTGTCAGTATGAAGCGAATAAATTTTGAGCTTATTACAGTTTGACATGGAAAGCTTAGGTACCTATGGGATGGGCGTCGTCCGCATACTATTACAATTGTACTTTTCAGCACTACTAAGAATTTTTCGTAACTAATATCTCATCTTTTACGGATTTGATTATTTATGTATGTTGAATTAAACACCAAAAGAACGCTACATTATATATATTTGAGCCCTTTCATTTGATATTTAACACGGTAAGGTTTGCAAATCTTTTTTTTAATATTTTCTATTTGGACCCCCTAAACTGACCCTTATTTAAAAAAATATATATTTACTTTGCGCATCCGTGTTTGGGTCATAGGTTTACACCATCTTACCAAATTTCATTTAATGTGGTTCAGTAGATTCGGAGAAAATCGACTGTGACAGACGGACGGACGGACAGACAGACGCACGAGTGATCCTATAAGGGTTCCGTTTTTCATCTTTTGTACGGAACCCTAAAAATCAAATTCAATACTTCATATTATTATTTTTTTTAATACTGAATTCCAATGCCACCTCTAGTCTTCCTGTGGATATTGTAGAAAGCGACTTAGAAATCACAAGCAAAACAAAGCTTATGAATATCAAAGAGACCGCTCCAACCCGTCTGGCCAGCGTGGAGAGGGTAATCCAAATCCTCGGACTGCTCTAGCTCTGGTAGTACAGAGAGGGTTATATCATTAAAACTAACGTGAGATAAAGACATTATATATATATATATATATATATCAACGGGTCACTCACGTGCTAAATGTTCCGAAACTATAGTCGGCAATCCCGACCTGATGTTGATATTTGGTATAACTATTCATAAGAAAGAGCCACAAACAAATACTCAAAAATGATTTTCAACGAAATCTCGTTCACAGTACCTACTAATTCTAATTGGATATTTTTAACATCATCCAATATTGAGATTGAAATAGGTTTGAGTCCCGAGAGAAGTACATTGAAAAATGAGGTTGTTTTATTTCGAAAATATTGTTATTAATTCTCTACTTGTTCATTGAAAGAAATGTGTTATTAAAAAAGTTTAATTTCAAGGTATTTAATGGTTTTATGGGAGTTTTGCTGCAATTCATTATTATTGCTAATATAAAATAAAAGTTTTAAAGTTTTATTTTTTAGCTAATTAATTTTTGTTAGAAAGATATCGAGCTCCGTGGCGCAGCGGTCATCACGCCTGCCTGCGACACGGATGGTCCCGGGTTCGATTCCCGGTCAGGACAAGATGGAAAACGATCTTTTTCAGATTGACCTGGCTCTTGGATGTTTATCTATATATGTATTTGTTATAAAATATTCTATCGTTGAGTTAGTATCCCATAACACAAGTCTTTCATAAGAACTTACTTTGGGGCTAGCTAGATATATTTATTATATTTATATTTTATATCTTATCACCATCAGAATTTAAAAACAATGCTCTTGTCCGTAGAGCTCCCTCTATTCCGGCCAACTTATTGACTTCTTGATACAAAACCACTACCACGTTTTCCGTTATATTATGTAGCTATGCTTGGGTTTTTCTATTCCCTTTTTCTTCTATTTTGCCTTCTATAATCGTATTCATAGATATATAACTAAATAATAAACTAAGTGGCCACATTCCGTGAAAATTTTAATTCTAGAAGTATTGGTTCATAACATTCTAGCTGAGGCTTTATACCAAATGTACTTAAACAATGAAGAAGTACCAAAGCCATAATATAACTTATTTCAATCAGGCAATCTTTCATCCCCCTGAGTTTCCAAAGACTAAAATTATTTGCAATGAAATATCTTTTTCTAAAAGATCGTTCCAAACAGTAATATAAACTCTAATTTGATATTTTGTAACATCACCAATATTAAGATTGAAATAGGTTTAACTCCCGAGAGGAATACAACAAAAGATAAGGTTGTGTTATTTTTAAAATATTATTATGTATTCTCCAAACAAAACCCTTGTTCATTGTAAGAAATGTATTTTCAAATATAAAGGGATTTTAAAAGTTATTTTGGAATTTTACCAGTTATTATTGTTGTCGTCAAATATTTCAAATATTACAATATTTTCAAGCTTCGAAGTGAGAAAGGGATATAACTTTAAATATGTAGCGCGTAAATTGACCTACGTAATAAAGTACGTTGTATAGCCTAAAGTGTTTCATACCAGGGTATTAAGAGATTGGCAGAGGATAGAGACAGATGGACGGAGCTCCACCGACAAGAGCTTAGCTCTTAAATTTTCATGATAATGAAATTGACCTACGTCATTTTTTAAGGGGGTAACATGGACTGTCGTTCTAATGGGCATCATGGTTCATTTTAATGGGCTAAGTCACCCCTTTGAGAATATACCGAGGGTCGACTAACACGCGGTATCATCATCATCATCAGGTCTTTCTAGTCTCTTCTGCAGGAGCACGTCCCTCTCTGTACTACCAGAGCCATGTACTTGCCTGAGCAGTCAGAGGATTTGGCCTACACTCTCCAAGCTGGCCAGACGGGTTGGAGAGGTCTCTTTGATGTTAATAAGCTTTGTTTAGCTTGTGTTTCCTTAGTCCCCTTTTACGACATCCACGGGAAGACTTGAAGTGGTCCTATTCTACTCTGCCGGGAACCACACGGCACTATACACGCGGTATTAATTTATTTTATTTTAATTTATTAATATTCATCATTGTATAACTGAAGCAATTATTCTAGTACACTTTTTAAAAGGCTGTATAAGTAGATTGAGATGAAAGAGCTATAGTTCGTTCCTTGATAAAGTTTTATTTTTGTCGAGACAGCATATTATTTTTATTTAATAAACTTGACGTAAATGACTTCGAAGACGTTTTTTTTTCGCACAAAATTTATACGTTTTCAAGAGCAGTTATCCCATTCAAAAATCGTACAACTATATATAATTCTTCATTTATCTATGCTCATATCAAAACATTTGTCCTTGTAAGTTTATAAATCTAACTTTGAGTGACTACACAAAGATTAATGAATTCAAACTTTGGATAAGTTTGATAAGTTTATCTCCTACGTAGGTACTGTGTAATGTAATAAGTTGCTTACCTCGAATGAGGAGCCCGATGGTCCAGTGGGTGTAGGCTCTATGAGCGCTTACGTATGTTAAGCAACCCTTGGTGCAGTCCCTACTTGGATGGGTGACCGCAAGTGGCATAAAAATATCTCGAGCTCCTCCGTGCTTCGGAAGGCACGTTAAGCCGTTGGTCCCGGCTGTCATCGTTGATGCCAATCGTTAAGCTATTTCAGATGCCTTAAGGCAGCTTGAAAAATCTGACAATAGTGTTGGCCACTTACACATACGAAAAACAAAACAAACACCTCGAATACATTCAACATTTGGGAGCTATCTCCCTCTCAACTAAAACAATCATATAACAATTCCAATCACATCCCATCATTATCATCAACAGCAGGCCTATTTACTAACTTTTGACAGCTACGGTGCACATCATTTTCATGGTAACTTCAATATTCATTACGGCTTCGGTATGAATTACTATTTTTATTTAAGATATGAAAACCGTAATGGATGCTAAAGTGACAATCAAATCGTTGTGCACCGAGTTAGCCAATCAGCCTGCAGGTCTTTGTTAGTATCCACTGCAAAAGCCCTCTTCTTCTCTGAACAACCAGAGCCATTTATTAGCCAAGAGAGTCAGAGGATTTGGCCTGCACTATCCACGCTGGCCAGACGGGTTGAAGAGGTCTCCTTGATGTTGAGCTTATTAACCATCAAAGAGACCTGTCCTCACCTGAGACCCGTCTCGCCAGCGTGGAGGGTAAAGGCCAAATCTTCTGACTGCTTTATACACTAAGCTATATTATAGCTCAGGCTCTTTGATTTACAGGCTATGGATGTGAATGATATGAAATAAAGCCTCAATCCATTTGATATCTACATAAACGAATAGGAAATGAAAACACTTTTGTTTTATTTTCCTTTTATTTTGAAATAATCCCACCCAATTATGAGGCGGAAATTATTTTTTCAAACGAGCCGGCTGAGTGGCACTACTCAGGGTGGCGAACTCACTTTTATTTCACGAAAATTTTACTATTTATTTAAACTTCTATTAATTAAGTGTGATTATACGAGTTATGTCTCCGTGGCGCAGCGGTCTACACGCCAGGCTGCGACACGGATGGTCACGGGTTCGATCCCCGGTCAGGTCAAGATGAAAAATGATCTTTTTCAGATTAACCTGGGTCTTGGATGTTTATCTATATATGTATTTGTTATAAAATATAATATCGTTGAGTTATTATCCCATAACACAAGTCTCGAACTTACTTTGGGGCTAGCTCAATCTGTGTGATTTGTTCGTATATATTTATTTATTTTTTATTTATTTATGTCTAAAAGAACATTTTTTGGAGTATAACGATGGTAGAATTGCGTATCTAATAATTCATTTATACTAATCTGGGGGCACGGGAGTGCCCCGTCAAGTCGAGCGAAAAAGCGGCACGGCCGTACCATACTTATTTCGAAGCACTTCAGGCCATTTTTGACGCCCTATAAGTTCGTTGTGGATAAAACCAGAAGTCTGATATTATCAAGAGTAAAGATTTGATTGTTTGTTTGCATTGAATAATGCTCCGAAACTTTTGGACCAATTTCATAAAATCTTTTTACATGGGCTTTAATTTATGCGAAGTCGCTAGAAAATTGCTAGTAGCATAGAAATACGAAAAAAAATGACATAAAAGTCGATCAGCTGATTAACAGTTTTTTATACGAGGAACCCATTTTGAGCTTTCTTATCCTCAATTCTTCCAAGCAAGTAGCATCCCATTCATTCATTCATGTTCAGTCCACTACAGCCTACTGCTGGGAATAGGCCTCCATTTTTAGGGTTCCATACCCAAAGCGTAAACGGGACCCACTTACTGAGATTCGAAGTCTGTCTTTCTGTCACCAGGCTGTATAATATCATTAACCGTAAAAGCTAGACAGTTGAAATCACACATGATGTATTATGTTGTTGTTGTAACAACAAAAACTAAAAACAGATTATAATAAATATTTAAGAGGGGCTCCCATACAACAAACGTGATTTTTGTCGTTTTTACTCGATAGTCTAATGTTGTATAGATTATGGTACAGAACCCTTTGGGCGCAAGTTCGACTCGTACTTGGCCGATTTTTATAGGCCATCCAGCCCACTTTGCTTGTATTTAATGACACTGTTTAAGAGTTAGTGTAATTAAAAATAGTTATTTTCCTCTTCTAAAATATTTTTAACTAAATTCGCACTACGAAAGTACCTAAATCCAATATTATCAAGGGAATTACCGAGACTTAATCATTTTAAACACTGTTTTAAGCAAAATACTTTAAAGGGTATCTCTTAAAAATATTTTTCATAGTATCAAAGAGGGATTTGGTAAATCTCTTCGTTACACATGCCAGGGGAATCACTTAATGGTTATTATTTTTCCGCCGGCGGCGCAAAGGGATTTGTTATCATTACCGGGCTGAATCTGAGCCCTGTGACATTTAAATTGACATTTCATTGATGAGGGTCATGCTTTTTTAATTTCCGATTTACTTTAATTAAAAGGAGTTTTTCAATGGACGTCAAAAGTCTTTAGAACTGCCGAAAAAATGAAACGAAGTGTAGAAAAAAGTTGAGTCAAACCGAAAGTCTATGATGCAAACACATTGCTGCCAATTTGACAGATTTTGATGGCTATAATGGGCTTTAATTAACAGATCACGTATGCTTACACCTAAGAATATGGAGATTCATAGAAGGAGTACGATTTTCAGCAACATATTCATCTCTTTATTTTTAAAGTTTATCAGAAAGAGACAAATATAGGTTTCACTTATTGATAAACTGTTTCAAACAAAATACTTTAAAGTATGTACTTATATCTCTTAAAAATATTTTTTCATAGTATCAAAGAGGGATTTGGTAAATCTCTTCGTTAAACATGCCAGGGGAATCACTTAATGGTTATTATTTTTCCGCCGGCGGCGCAAAGGGATTAGTTATTATTACCAGGCTGAATCTGAGCCCTGTGACATTTAAATTGACATTTCATTGATGAGGGTCATGCTTTTTTAATTTCCGATTCACTTTAATTAAAAGGAATTTTTCACTTACAATGGCCGTCAAAAGTTGTTAGCACTGACTAAAAACTGCCTGTTAGCAAAAAATATTTCTCTATTGCCGCCAGAAGCTCCCACGAGTCATCAAAGAACATACGCCATCTTTGATGCTGCTTGAAATAACTTTACCGTACAACACCGATACTTAGTCTCATTATACTGGACATTAGCAGAATCACTGAAATTTCGGTGGAAGCCATAATATAAAACAGAAGAAGAAGAAGAAAGAAAACATATTAAGGTAGTCGATCATCTGAAAATAGTAAGTACCTATATCTTTTTCATTGTTTGTGGTTTTAGTTGCATTTAAGGGGGCACACTAGGCACAATAGCGACGCCAATCATTTTATTCCTAATACTTTACAAATAGAAAGAAATTCAAGAATGTATTTTTGGAATCATGTTTAATATTATCAGAATCAGTGAGAATTATGAGAATCAGTTTACCGCCAAAAAACGGCCGTTTTTGGCGGTAATCACTATTTCTCTTAATGACTGATTCTCCTAATATTAAAACATGATTCCAAAATACTTCAGGTTATTTATTAAGGCTTATATGATTTACATTCTTGAATTTCTTTCTATTTGTAAAGTACTAGGAATAAAATGATTGGCGTCGCCAAAGTGAGTTCACACACTAGCGCCACCCAGCAATTAATTCTATAAGTCCTAAATCATATCAAATTTAAAAAATCTAATAGCAATAATAAAGAGAACGAATTATTACCGCCAGAAGTGGCCACTTTTGGCGGTAATAATTACTACAAGTAATTTACTAGGGCATAGGACTTAGGTTTAGAATTAATTGCTGGGTGGCGCTTGTGTGTGAACTCACTTCGCCTTAAAAGTTAAGATGTACATCGCAGGCTAAGGATTCGAACATACGTCGAAATATTGCATTTTGAGGCATTTAGAAGTTACAGTGCAATATAGAAACTCATTTATTACATATCGACTTACATACATAGGTACATTAGCTCTCGAACAATAACACACAACTTTTGTGTATCTGTATAAGAACTTAATCCATGCCATAATTATAAAATAAAGTACCTACCTAATGCAAGTTTAGGGAATATGTGAAATTCCCAAAATATGACCCTCTAAAAGCAAAAGTAAATAAGTACATTTAGATACAATATGAATAAAAAATACTTTTGACTCTCTTTGATATGATCCAAAGATAAAAAGGTGAAATTCACCCAGTAACTGTGTGTGTACTATGAAATTACGCTGACTTTATGAGTTTGAGTTGGTTGGTGCACCACGTGCAGTCTTTTTTATGCACTCTTATAATAACTGACCATTTTCCGTAAGCAAAACTTAAACTTTCAAATCATATTCATTTATGGAAGCAAAGTTAAATGCACAAAAGCGGCTGCAATGTCTGAAAATTTCTTGAAGCGCCTTGTGAATTTGAATAGCAAGAATCACAATTAGCACACTGCTTATCTAAAAACGTCAGGCATTCGCGAAGCGCTTTGTCTTCACTTGAATACCAATGGAAATAGTGTGAGGAGGTCGACGTCAATGACGTGATGAAGAACACTTCAGCTAAGGGAATTTTATTATTGGCTCTTTCGGATAAATAAACGTAAGAGTGATGTATATTGTCTTTCGAAAGAATGTTACCTATGGGAAATAACATATTCCATGCTGTTATTAGGTATACGCTTGCCTTATAACAAGTCCCATCAGTGCCATGTTTCTTTTTAACTTATTAGCTTGAAAATCTTGTAAATAAATAAAATTTAAGTGACAGCTTTTGTTGAATAAAAAATTAGACTAGGTACTCTACAATATACTACATACATACATACATACTTGATACCCCTTGCGGGGTATACAGAGCCTAGGTCTGCAAAATCCTTAAGGCCACGTTTAGCATGTTTGTGGACTTGTAGACGAGAACGGAATCAAAATAGTGATGGGTTGCTAGCCGCATCGCCTATTGACATTATTCCTGACACCCATTCCCTCGATCGGCTTTTACGATCTGCATGGGAAGAGAAGCAGCTGGTACATTCTACGTGTTTTCTTTTCATCCAGACCAGCGTGGAAGTACAAATACTAGTTAAGTATTCTGGTATAGGCTTGGCAAAGTAACATCCTAATCCTAATCCTAACTAATATTATAAATGAGAAAGTGAGTTTGTTTATTTATTTGTTTGTTTGTTTGTTTGTTACGCCGTATCTACTGAACCGATCATCATGAAATTTTGCATACATATGGGTTAGGGTACTAAGAAGGACATAGGCTATATATTACGCGGGCGGAGCCGCGGGTAACAGCTAGTATTTACATAATTATGTAAACCTTAAGAGGGTATACTAGCAGTGCGTTTTCCATACAAATGTATTTCTCTATTTTCTCGCTGAAAACTGCTTCTAGAGGTACAATTCTTTTTACATACAATCTATTACTAAAATAATTATGTCCCTATGTTTTATTTTTTTCTAAAAATCTGTTTAAAAGAAAAAAAATTGTACAAAAACAGTTTTTTTTTTTCGATAATAAGGGGCATTCCTATTTTAGTACTGGCTTTTATGAAAAAAGCATTGTGGCACTAGAATCAGTTTTCAGCGAGAAAATAGAGAAATATATTTGTATTGAAACCATATTGAAAAAATACTGCTAGTATACACTCTTAATAACATTACACTACTTTTTGGCTAGTCGCGTAATAAGAACTTTACTATCATCTACTTAGACACATTCCAAAATTATCTATCGTAAGTCTTACCGGTACTTACTCCTTAACTATACAGTAATGTATTTTCATAAAATTATTTTCTTTTACAAAGAAAGTCACAAAATACTTATCATATTACAAAATATAAATCTTTTCAAGCTATCTTTAAGTACCTACATACATTTCAGATTCCCAGTAAATCACTTAATTTTTTTATCCATAAGAGTATCACACCCTTGAATGAGCTTATTTACAAAGTTTAAATCCTCCCTAGGCACACTTTTAAGTCCCAACTTCAGAGGTCGTCCGGGCAATTTTTGTCTCAATTTATATTGTAAATCCAAACATGCAACAGACAACAATTACCTATTTTTCACATCGTGTCCCGCTACACTTCTTCTGCACTTGACTCCTCTTTGGAAGCGGCCCAAACTTAGCCATAAGTAAATTAATGACGTCAACAATTTTTCTTCTTCTTCTTCTGTTTTATTAAATGGCTTCCACCGAGATTTCAGTGATTGTGCCAATGTCTAGTAAATTGAGATACTAAGTATCGGTGTTGTACGGTAAAGTTGTAACAAGTAGCATCAAAGATGGCGTCTGTTCTTTGATGCCTCGTGGTCGGGAGGTTATGGTGACAAGTCTATACGAGTCCATATAACAGTCCACTTTAACTATTTCACAAATTGTTCCATGAGCACGAGCATTTATAACACCAAACTACACCAATTTCATATTATAAAGTCCACCAAAATGGACATGTATTATACCTATAAACCATAAACCTTCCTCATGAATTACTTTGTCTATTGGTGAAAACCACATGAAAATCACACAGTGGTTTTAAGTTTATGGCGAACAGACAGACAGACGCGGCGAAGGACTTTGTTTTATAATATGTTGTACTGATGATTAAATAATCGATAGCTAAATGTCGAAGTAGCTCATAATTTTCGGGCCACGGACTAAATATCCCAAAACAATGGGTTATTATTATTTGCATACTTGCATTATCTTTGTTAAAGCTTCAAGGTGATAAGGGTTTTAGATTTGTGTCTGGTATTTTAGGAGGTAATATTAATTAACAGCGCACAACTAACCCTTGATGTTTTAATTAACTAGTGGTTGTTTGTGGTTTACTCCCCGTTATTCAAGGTGCTTCCGTAAATATGAAATAATGAAGAGATTATTTTGCTAAGTTAGTTCATGATAAATTTTGGAAATATAAAGGAAATAAATTGTTAAAATATTACACTAATATTTAATACATATTATTAATCGTTCTTCTAATGCTGATCATGCAAAAATTAAAAACTCGATCAAGGGAATGGACAAAAATCTGTGAAATCATGTCAATAGACGATGCAGCTAGCAATCTGCACACAAGGCACACACACACCAAAATGCTAATCGTGGCTTAGGTTTGATAGACCTGGGGTGCTATTTTTGAACGCGTGACTCACTAAACGAGTGATTGACGCGAGTGTTTCTAAAAGGCCGCATTTTTTAATCATGCGTTGACGAGTGATTGCAACGAGCGGTTGAGACCGCTCGTTTACGCAGGCGACGAACGCTTTTATGTCAAAGTCACTTTCTGTCATTCGAAGTTCATCTGTCATCATTTTACGTTCCATTTGACGCTACACTTTTTAAACATTTTAAAAATCCTTACTAACCTTAAAAAAGTTTTAAAAAAATTCTGCGTGAAATAAGAAGAAATGAAATATTTTCTTTGAAGGTAGGCAGCACTACAGTTCAAACGATGGTTTCAAAAATATGGCAAAATGGCATTTCATGACTTGGGAAGACGAGTGTGACTTGTAGTCGTGCACGACTTGCGCCTTAGTGAGTCACGCGTTCAAAAATAGCACTCCTGCGCTCTGTCTACCTTGTTAGACCAAAAGACGTGATAATATGTCTACAATCTAATATCATTATTTGCCATAAATAAACGCAAGAAAATGAAAATTCTGATTCAAAGTGGCAAGAACGAGCGAAATTTTAATTTTCTTACTTAAGTGAATTCCTCGTGATATTTTACCGGGCCCTGAGGCAGGTGGTTTATCACAGATGATATGAATATCATGCTGCTTTCAAAAATGAGCCATGTTATTACATTTTTCGGTAGGAGACGTAAAGACTTGATTTAAGGTAAGTAAGATATAAGTTAAAGAAAAAGAAAAAAAAAGAAAATATACAAAGAGACCTCTCCAACCCGTTTGGCCAGCGTGGAGAGTGTAGGCCAAATCCTCTGACTGCCCTGGCTAATATATGGCTCTGGTAGTACAGAGAGGGTCGTGCTCCTGCAGTGGACACTTACAAAGACCTGTTGATGATGATGAAGATATAATTAAGTAATTGTACCTATTCGCAACATATTTCTCAAAAAGGTTATTAAAAGTCATCCGCCACATGCTTCGTCAAGAATGTTATTCTATCAAAATTGTAATTCAAAAAATAGCAATATTTCATCAAATAATAAACTAGTCTGCCTTTTTGACAAATGCCTGCAGAGAAATCTGACCCCCCTACGCCCAGATTTTTAATTGTAAGGGCCTCCCCGACTCCCCGGCTGACCTCGGGAATATATTAAGCTTATGAATCTGCTTCATGAATCACTCTATCTATTGCTGAAAACTGTATTTTTTAAATATATATATATATATAGGACATATCACACAAATTGAGCTAGCCCCACAGTAAGTTGTGAACTTGTGTCGCAGGATACTAACTCAACGATACTATATTTTATAATATATACTTATATAGATAAACATCTAAGACCCAGGTCACTCTAAAAAAGACTGTTTTCCATCATGACCTGACCGGGGATCGAACCCGGGACCCCAGTGTCGCAGGCTGGCGTGGTAACCACTGCGCCACGGAGCTCGTATTTTAAAAGATCTAAGCGAACTGACAGCGGAATAATATAAATAAATAAACGGACAAATCACACAGATCGAGCTAGCTAGCCCCAAAGTAAGTTCGAGACTTGTGTTATGGGATACTAACTCAACGATACTATATTTTTTAATAGATACATATATAGATAAACATCCAAGACCTAGGTCGATCTGAAAAAGATCATTTTCCATCTTGACCTGACCAGGGATCGAACCCAGGACCATCCGTGTCGCAGGCAGGCGTGATGACCGCTGCGCCTCGTCAGGACTCGGAAGCGACTTCATTTTATACTATGTAAGGATAAGAAAGGATAAGTAATAAATAAACAACGCTAGTTATAATATACTGAACGACAGGAATCTGAATCACAGAGCACGAAATGTCGTTCGCGCTCTACTAGAGAAAAAAATAGAACGACGTGTCAACCCACGCCTGGCTAGTTACCAAAAGTCACACATACTAGTTGACCTGTCAGTTCGTTAAAAAAAAACGTAAAATTACTCCAATGTGCAATGTGATATGGTATCATAATTACAGAAGAAAGGTAAATAAAAAAAAATCTAATGTAACCTTTATCATAAGTAAGTGAAAAATAGCAGATTATTGCATTTTTACAATAGGGTAGTTTCCTGGGGAACTGTCCTTCTGATCCAAACCCAAAATAATAATAAAATTAGACCGTCAGTTAGACGATCAAAAAATATAGGAAACGTGTTTTTTCTTTCGTTAAATTAAACAATAAATGTCAAAGATAAAGCGCGTCAAAGTTTATGAGTCGGGGCATGTGACATCAGAGTTCACTAAAAAGTGTGCCAGTGACGTCACACGAAATTTTAACGGACTATCGAATCGATCGTTGTATTATTTTTTTAGAAAGCTACCCCGAAACTCAGAAGCTCAATAAACTGTACCCCTGACACGCTTCTTTCATATGAAATGTGGTGGAAAGGCGTGTCTAGTTGCGCGAGGGACAGTCACATTCCCTACTCTATGGTATGAATAAATCTCTGTTAGCTTACTTCGTCTTTGCTAGGAAGTGTTTATGTCCCGGCTTATAAGGATACCAGCTATTATCCCTTCCTGGCCCGTCCCGACAGGATCTGAGCAATTTTTCGGGATAAAATATCGTTTCAGTTTCAATTTACATCAAAGCCAAGCGAAAACTCAAAAGATCATTGGACCCATAGAATTATATCCTTATTCATACATACATACATAATTATTATCGCGTCTTTTGTCCCTGTTATGGTAATCAAAGTCTAAGTAAGACCATGACACTAAAGGCTACATTTAACGTGTTCCTATACGCCTAGTATAGGTGTGAACGGACTCTAAATAGTGATAGGGCGAGCTACATCGTCTTTAGTAATGATTCCTTAATTCCTTATTGATACTGGATGCATTAATGAAACGAGTTATTCGTCAACGCGCGAGTAGGCAGCTTCCAATTTTACCCTTTTTCTACCCTATTCGCGAGACTTCGATGTCTGTCTGTCTGTCTGTCTAGTCGGAGAAAGAATAATTTCAATGCTGGAAACTTGACTTTTTTTTGTTATTCCCATACAAAAATGTTTGCGGCCAGGCACCTTGTAATTATCGAGTGTTCTTTTGCAAGTTCTTGGTATTGATCCCATAGGAAAAGTTGTACATTTTGACAGGCTAAATTGATGTTTTGAGGGATAACAGTGTTTACCCTAACATCTTGTATAATCTTCTCAAATAGTTCACTAAGTTTTTCGTAATGACCACTGGCGTATTCTTCTCACCAGTGGTCATTACGAAACGCTAGTAGTTTTTCGATTTTGCATATTAAAAAATTAAAAATAATAAGAAAGTAAAAAATATGACGTTCAAAAAGAGATACAATTATCCAATTTTGAATAAAAATCTTTGACTTTGAAAATCTTTGACTTTGACTTTGACTTTGGTCATATTTACCTACGAGAGGCTTCAAACTTGAGAAAACAATGGTTTGTAAAGCACTAAAATTAATTGAGCCAATGAATTGTAAGCAAATTGGGAGCTTTCGTGGGGTAATAGAGTTAGTAGGCCCTTCAAGACACCTGAAATAATTGCTTTTATACTTCAGACATTTGCTTGAAATTTTAATGATAAAATTAATTATGGAGATACATGAATTTTTTTCAGTGCTACCCCCATTTAAAATACATCACTAGAGAAAAGAGATATCTTTAAAAAGAATTGTTCTACAAGGCCCTAAATAACCCTTCAAACCGTTTTATGAACTGCTGTTAACAATCTCAAGTGAGTAAATGAAGCTTTTCATAGTTGTTTGATATAAACTATCAAAAACTTGCATTTTGGGTGGAAGTGCTAGGTAAAGCTTCATATTCTCACTTCAAACATTTAACGCCATATTCTGAGAGACACTGCTAGTTTCTGCTCTGCAGGTCGGAACACCTATGGTGTGTATAATATACCTATTATCGATTCTCATGTGTTCACTGCTAATCGATAGTTGCTGTAGGTATTTAATACCTTTCTTAATTCTTCAAGCAGATAGAGAGGGGGGGGGGGGGGACACTAACCTCTAACAAAAATTTTTACTTTAAAACCAAATATTTCGGAAACGGATCCCTAAATCGAAAAATGGTGTTATCAACCTCACAATATTTTTAAGACCTTTTTAGCGATACCCCACACGATGGGTATGTAGAGAAAAAGAAAATACTCCCCCACTTTACTTGTATGGGGTGGGGGCTACCATAAAAAAAAAAATCAAGATTTTTTTCTACCACTTTTTTGGCATGTTTGATATACATACCCATACCAAATTACAGCTTTCTAGTACTTATAATCTCTGATTAAAACTTCGGACGGACACACAGACAGACAGACATGGCGAAACTATAAGGGTTCCTAGTTTACTACGGAACCCTAAAAATAAGGTATGGAAAAAACATCCACGCAATCCCTAATCTTACCTGCTGATAAAACTGCCCCTCCTCCCTGTCGGGGCGCAGCCCCAACGCCAGTCCAGCATATGTCAGGGTAAGTGCCGCAGACATGCCCAAAGCTATGGTGCGGGCTATGGGCATCATTGTGTGCACCATCTGTGGACAAAATAGTAGACATACATTATAAATTTTAAATTCATCGATAACGAAAAATACGTTTCAATTACCACAGTTGAATTAATTAAGTATAGCCCGCATTCAAATGTATGGTGGCTTCGATATTAGCTAGGAGCTGCGTAGTACACTCCCGCCTCCCCGCGCGCGCCCCGCTGAACCTTATATTGTGTACTGCGCATCGACTCGCACGATGTTCTGAATCACCATAAAATTTGATTTGATCTCGATCTTGACCTTAGCCGCAAGAAGCTGGGCAAAGACCTCCCCAAGGAATTCCATAATGGAGAGTTTTGCCATAATCACCACGCTTGGCAAACGGGTTGGTGAGTGCAGTTTGTTTGGCTTATATCGGATCCCAACTCTACTGCCCATCGAAGCCGTTTTTTAAGCGAGGGTAGGGTAAGAGTTTTTTGAATTCGGGGAACAGGATAAAGGTATTTGGGATGCCACTTGCTTGAATGGATTGGGGATGAGAAAATAGCAGCTCGGGAGGCCGAGCGCGCGTATTCGCCATATCTGCATCCGCCGGACAGGCGGTTGAGGATGGCACCCCTGAACTTCATCATCATCAGGTCTTTTTTTTTAGTCTCCACTGCAGGAGGACGACCCTTTCTATACTACTAGATCCATATATTAGCTAGAGCAGTCAGAGGATTTGGCCTACACTCTCCACAACGGCCAGACGGGTTGGAGAGGTCTTGTAGGTGTTTATAAGCTTTGTTCAGCTTGTGTTTCCTAAATCGCCTTCTACGACATTCATGGGAAGATTTGGAATGGTCCAATTTTACTCTGCTGGGAACCACACCCCTGAACTAGTTATTTACTTTTAACTTATTAATGACATGATAAACTTTATGTTTAACTTATTAATTAGTGTAAAAAAGCTGACGAAGTTATCTTTTAATTAAATAATCGTGAGCTAAGCGCAGTTCACCATGAGTAGAATATGTCAGGGTTTGTCACAAGATCTGTATTGAGGTCAGAAATGTCCACATATTAGCGAGTTAGGTGATACACTTACGTAGATAAGTATTGATTGATTTAATGCCTATGATAGATTGCTTTGAAAGCCCTTAGCAAGGCATTAGAATAATTCATGAGCTGAGTTACTGCCTATTAGTTTATTAACAACATTGCGTCAAATAATCTTCTAGAATTTACTTAGAATTTAACATCATAACACATTACATTTCCTACGAGTGGTATTTTTCGATCGATTAGTTTCGACATATTATCCCGCATTGGATAACTACAGCTATCCCACGATTTCTTTCATGGAATTTATAACATACTCTGATGAAGAATTTAAAACTAATAAAAACTACTAAAAATATTCAGAAGTTTTTGCGATTGGGGTATCAAACATCCTAACATCCTTTCTTATATCGTCACTAACATTCATATAGCCGTTTTAAAAATAAATGGTGAATTATATATAGATAATGAGATATATAAAACAACAAAGTCGGGTAAGTTACACCATACCAAGAAAGGCTAAATATATTTGATTTGCTGCGTTTGTCTCAATCTTGAAGAGCAGAATAATTAATATATCTAGGTAATTATTGTTAATAAAAAAAATCCTGTAAAAGAAAATCAAAATATGTTATTTATGACGGATAGCCTAAGATGATGTAATTAAAATAAAAATATTTTCTTTAAAAATCAACAATCATTACATTTTGCGAAAAAAGCATTTTTCTGAATGAATTTCAGTAGAAGAGCGCCTTCATGTATTCTATTTAGAGAAATTGTTATTCTGTCAATCGGTTGCTAGTTTTCGCATACTAGGTAGTAGTTAAATTTTCATTAATGTACACTACTGCAAGAAATGTCAACAGCCATCATAAAATGCATGGACTGTACAAAACAAACCACAAAGAAATAGTCGGAGAGCTCGCGTTGACATTCAATTTCGAACTCGTCGTTTTTCTTGTCGCGCCGCGCTAGTAATTGGCGGCCACTCGGCACGTGCATATGGCGCTCTTTTGCCCTGTGATTGGATTTAGTTTCTTGTTTATTTATTACTGTTGTTTCTGAATACAAAGAACTAAACTAACACAATATAAACGAGAACTAAGATTAAAACTAAAACTAATCCTTAATAGATGAAATCGTATTAATAAATCTGCTATGAGACGAGCTCCGTGACGCAGTGGTTACCACGCCAGCCTGCGACACGGGGGTCCCGGGTTCGATCCTCGGTCAGGTCATGATGGAAAACGATCTTTTTCAGAGTGACCTGGGTGCAAAACAAAAGCAAATCATTGGTATAGCCGTCACTTTGGCGTTAATATCAAAATCGTATACTTTCTGCGTTGTTTTTTTGAGAAAAAGTTACTTTTAATCAGTGTTTACTTTTCACCTCAGTTCACGCATGCTAGGTTACATTCTTATTTACGACTGCAATAAATGAGATGTCAGCAGCCATTATAAAATGCATGGACTGTACAAAACAAACCACACAGATATAGTCGGAGAGCTCGCGTTGAAATTCCATTCCGAACTCGTAGTTTTTCTAGTCGCGGCGCGCTAGTGATTGGAGGCCACTCGGCACGTCCATATTGCGCTCTTTACCCTGTGATTGGATTTATTGCATTTGGTTTCTTGTTTATTTATTTCTGTTGTTACTGACTGGATTAAGTTGTATTAATAAATCGGTAATTGAAATCGGATTTTTCAGATGGCAGAAAGAGGCGTTAGCAATTACGTTACACTTCTAAGAAGTTTGGCAATATGACAAGGCCGTTTTCAAATTAGAAGTACTTAACTTTTATATTTTACATGCAAAATGACAAAAAAATATAAGTTGGTCATAATATATTAGGATAGGATAGTATAGACATAGATTAGGTTTGTTAGGTTTCCTTGTGACCAAAACAGAGCGAGCAAGCGAAGCTAGCAAGCGTCCTCAACTTAAAGCAAATCCCCAACTTTTTTGTGACTTAAAAAAATTAAAGTGCTTTTTTGTATGATTTTTTTTTTATATCACTGCGCTTTAAAAAGCATATTGTTGAGAAGAGCAAGGCAATTTGTATTAAATCCAATTTTCAGAAGTAACAAATTCGTGCTAAGTTATTCTAAAACGTATAGGTATAATAAATTTAGGGTCGCAGGAAGGCGCTGGATGCAGGCCGCTTCTAACCGGTCGTATTGGAAATCCTTGGTGGAGGCCTATGTCCAGCAGTAGACTTCTTTCGGCTGAAACTCACCCCTTTACTACTCCAAAAGTCCAGATGTGTATGTGTAATAGGATAAGTGTAGTATTCTGTTATCAATCACATGAAGCCGTACAATCTATCTGTCTCAGTGACAAATTGCGGGAGCCGAAACCAGCAAATTCATTCCGAAACAAATTAATTGTGTCACTTGTTAGCAGGCAATTTACTGGCTTGTGAAGCACCAATCTGAGTAGAAGGTAGTAAGATTTGCTTAGAAAAGCTCGTAATATTAATCACATGCTTGCCATGTGGTTTCCAGTTGAGTAGAGTAGGACCACTCCAAGTCTTCCCGTGGATGTCGTAGAAGGCGACTTTCATTCGGTTAATAAATTATTTGATGACAATTTTACTAAATGACATGCATTTAATCCAATTTGAGTTTGTTCTTTAACCTTTTAATTTTTTTTGTATTGATTTTCTATTTAATTTAATTTTGATTTGTATTATGATAATTTTATTACTATCTAGACTATAATCTCAAATTGACTCTTTTATATTTGCATGCCAGTATTGGTATGCCAGGACTGTATTTATTTATTTTAACACCATATTGTGTACCATATTTTACGCAAAAAAAATATTCTGATTCTGAAGCTAAACAAAGCTTATAAACATCAAAGAGATCTCTCCGACCCTCTGTCTGGCATGTTCTGGCTAATATGTGGCTCTGGTGGTACAGGGAGGGTCGTGTTCCTGCAGAGGAGACTGAGAAAGACCTGATGATGATGATGAATCATCCCACACGTCACGATAAAGTTTAAATCAGTGCGGATTGGGACGACACCGTGCGCGCGTCTCGATTCACATTCGCCCTGAAGAAGACCTTCGGATGAGGTCGAAACATGTCGGCCAGTAACGACTATTTACATGAGTAATCCATTGTTACGAATTTTGTTTAAGTTTAAATTACGTAACATAACATTTAAATTGCTCTACAACTTAACATATACTAGGCGATCGCTTTATAATTAGGTACGTACCCAAAATTAATAATTAAAAAGCGAATGAAGCTTTCATAAATAATAAAAGCCTTAATCGCGAAGATATAGGTAACGAACCAAGAAAGGAAATGTCATTCTAAACTGATAATCATTCGGATAAAAACTTGAAACTACTGAATCATTTTCGATAAAATTTAACTGAAACCAATCGGTTAGTACTCACACAATCAAAAATATTCTTTAAATCAGTTCATACAGAGTTATGTATGAGGTAGTTAATCCATTAAATTGAAAACCTTATATTTTTGGGTTCATTGAAAGTAAACCAAGCTTTTTTATAAACTACTTGCTTTCGCCTGTGGATCCGCTTGCATCAATCCCTCGGGAACAATACGTTTTTTTCGGGATAAGAGGTAGATTATGTCTTCGCCCATAGTCCAGAGAACGTGTGTGTAAAATTTCATGATGATCGGTTGAGTAGTTACACAAACAAACAAACTCACTTTAGCATTAATAATATTAGTCCTGGACGGGACATGTCTGTCGCATGCGAGAGGACAGGTAAACTGGCCACTATGTGGAAACCGGATGGCCGCCGAAAACGTGGCAGACCTACAAGGAGATGCCGTGATGACATGGATTCATATATGAGTGGTTGGCAAACTACCGCTCTTGATAGGGATGTCTGGAGACGAAAAGGGGAGGCCTTTGCCCAGCAGTGGGACACTCAAATAGGCTAATGAAAAAAATAATATTAGTCGGAACAAAAGCCGTAATCGTAAATAGACAGCAAACCCACAAAGAGAATGGCATTGAAACAACAGTGTCCAATGAAGCGCACTAATTTCCACCTGGGCACTTTATTTTTGCTGGACACCCACGGGACTAGTTTGATACAATGTTTTAATTTAATTTTACAATTCCCAATGAACGACATTACTATGACCACTGTGACTCAGTATAATGTATTTTGTTTTATGTGAGAAATTCATGTATCATGAAGAATGCTCCTAGGAATTGTTTAACCTGATACCCGCCGGTAAATTTGTTCCATCCCTGTCTGTTGAAAAACTGGCAGTCAAGTACGTTTTAAAAGAAACTTCCTGCCGTGACTTAGTACCACGAAAATCTGTTGAGAAATGTGACCTGTATAGTACGATAACTGGACAACGGGACAGACAGCCATACCATAGAATTAGTTATATAATACGAGCTGTTATCCGCGGCTCGGCCCGCATGATCTGTAGCCTTTGTCCTTCGCAGTACTCTAACCTGTATGTATGCAAAATTTTATGATGATTGGTTCAGCAGATACGGCATGGAAGCGTAACAAACAAACTCACTTTTGCATTTATAATATTAGTTCGGATTAGGATTTTAGTACTAACGTTCTGAACGGATACTCGCTGCGTCTCCCCGTAATATGACGTCCCCGCTCTCCCCCGTGCTTAAGGGTTTCAGTCATGTATGGAATATAGTGATGTAGGTACTTGCTTACTTTGTTATAAGATAAAGTGAAGTATAGTGGAGGTAGGTAAAATATTATTGTGACAAGCGTCATCTTGTTTCGCTTCGAGCTCGTTTGATATTCTTCTTTTTGTTTATATGTGTAGTGTTAGTGGCCAACACTGGTGACATAGCTAACGACTACCATGTTATTATACTTGAACGGACCGTGGAAATATTTAAAATGTTGTTTTTAAACAGTGTGATTTCTGTTTTGTTTTAAAAATTTGTGGAACAAAGTTTATTTGATAGAAAATGAATATGTTTTGAAAAAAAAATTTTTTTTTCAACTTTGCTTGGACCCTTCCAGGCAAAGTTGAAAATCCCGGACTCGCCAGGCAAAGTTGATAATAAAACGAGATAAATAATTAAAAAAGGCCTGATTTTCTTGGTGAAAATTACCAGCTATTAGTACGTCTACGTCGTCACGGTAATCTATCAGATAATTGCTTTGTTTATTCGGAAAGGTGATTTAAAACGCATTACGTTTAAAAAACAAAATAAATATTGATGGATAATAATGTTACCACCCACATTCTAGACATTAGTGGTTTATTTTTATTACCGAGATATACATTTTTATGTGAATATAAATAAATTTTAAACATGTATTTTAAGAAAATTGCCTTTTTCACAGAGTTGGTGGAACTAACTGGTACTTACTCATTAATTTACACTTTTCCTCTCTCTCTCATCTCAGTGTTTGACCGGTTGCATCTTCAGCTGCGACATGTTGGAATCCCGGGGTCGGCTATTGTGACAGCATTCATGAATTTGGAAAATTTGATTTTTATTGCGATTTTTGGATTTCTTTTTAATGCGATATAATTTATACAACTAGGTCGTTCAAATCACGCAACGTTAATATTTTCCAAACTAAAACAATATTTACTAGTAAAATTGTGAATGAAATTTGAAAATTTGAACTACTTTTGAATTATCTTATTCATAAGAATGGAGTCCCTAATCTTGATTTTTATCAGTGTTCTCCAATGTCGAAGCTAATCCGACCCTTCGTATTTTATTTGAATTGCTCAAGTTCAAATATTTCAGTAAAACTAAGTTTCTGTCGCCCCGAGCAGAAACTCGAAATGCCAGTGGCGTAGCCAGGCTTTAGTTACGGAAAGGTTAAAGTTAAATATAACTGTTAAAAATGCATGAATAACTGTTATATTTGTAAGAGCTAAGCCGTTCAGTCTGTATGCGATCAGATATTCGACAGTTGCCGTGGGGGCAATTCTAAAAGACATATAAAGTAATAAACCCTCACCTCTCCTTATTTTATTATTATTAAGAGCGTATCCTAGCAGTATGTTTTCCATACAAATGTATATCTCTGTTTTCTCGCTTTAAACTGCTTTTAGAGGCACAACTCTTTTTTCATGCAATCTATTACTAAAATAGGTATGTCCCTGTGTTTTATTTTTTTTCTTAAAAAACTTTTTAAAAGTAAGTTTTGTTACGACAAACATTTTTTTAGAAAAAAATAGAAAAATTTTAGGACTAGATTTTATAAAACGAGAATTGTGGCTCTAGAAGCAGTTTTCAGGGAGAAAATAGAGAAATAAATTCTTATGTAGACCATACTGAAAAAATACTGCTAGGATACGCTCTTAATTTTAATATCCTTAATTTTCAGGAGAGGGGGTGGGATCTTAGCCTCCAAACTGACTTCGCCTGTGCTAAATGCAACAGTTTAAAACTTTGATATAAGCCGGATTTGTTTTACATAAAAGCCTCTTAGAAGACCCTTTTGCTTTGCATTTAAAAAAAAAACATACGGTTCTACATAGATTTCAAGGATCGCAGTAGTTAATTATTTTTATTATAACGACATTTAGCGGCTAAGTGGTACTGCAAGTGTCTCAGATGCTATCTATGTATCATCATCATCATCATCGTATCTATGTATATAGGAATCTTATAGTAAAATATTGTATCGTTGAGTTACTGACCTACGACGCAAGTTCAGAACTTACTGTAAGGCTAGCTCAATTTGTGTGATTTATCATCATCATCATCATCATCATCATCAGGTCTTTAATAGTCTTCACTGCAGGAGCAGCACAGAGAGCACATGTTTATGAGCTTTGTATAGCTTGTGTTTCCTAAGTATGATTTATCACTGTGTGTATATTATAATGTAATATTAAGAAATTGAGATTTGGATGGATGGAGACATTTTGGAAATAGGGAATAGGTACTGTTAGTGACGGCCGCGCTGCCGACCTGCCTTAGGAGAATTTTTTTAATTATGGTTTTTTTGACGATAGAAAAAGTGTATTGACATAACAGGAAAAAAATTGAAGACTGTTCTTTCGTTTCGTGATATACTTATGTATTACAATTTATTTTAAATAAATAGTTATTAATAAAGGTGTACCTTCATTCACATCCAATCCTCCGGCCTCACCAGTGCCTACATCTGTTACATTTATGGTCCTTCGAGCCGGATTTGAACCAGCGACCTATGGATCTACAGATGATCAAGATGCCTATTCACAGATTAAAACAGATTGATATATTTTTTTTTAATTCGGGAAAAACAAGCATATAAAATTCATCATTGCAATAAAGGTCGTCTTTCATTGAGAAATGTTTGATGTTCTGCTGAACCAGTGTAAAGTCAACTTTGCCCGTTGTATATACCCTTTCTTGAACGTCAAAATTCCCGCAACCTTGATTAAAACCCGCGGGTGGCACCTGTTTTATTAAACTGGACCTGAGGTATGCTAATGTGGCCTGATTTACTTGATTATGCGCAGGCAGGCGTAACCTGGCGGTGTTTTACGATTTGTGACTTTTGAACGGCTTCTGCCGTGTGATTCCCTACAGAATTGAATAGGACCACTCGGAGTCTTCCCGTGGTATTCATAGAAGGCGGCTTAGGAAACATATCTGCAGTGGTCGGTTCCGAAATGTTAGTAGTCTGTAGCGTTTGAACAATAATTAGTAAATGCATAATACTTAATAAGATAATTTTAAATGTGATTTGACGTGAAAAAGTGCCTGCAAGGGCCTATTTTTTGAATAAACGTTTTGAATCTTTGAATATTATTATAAATAAAACTAGAAATAAATAAATAATTGTAAAATATTGTAATCAGAGCCCTTCAAGCACGTAGGGACCAAGTCTTGATTGAGTTTCTATCGGCGTATTCTTCTCACCAGAGGTCAATACAAAACGCTAATAGTTTTTCGATTTTGTACATTAAAAATTAAAAATAATAAGGAAGAAAAATATGATGTTCAAAAAGAGATACAGTTATCCATTTTTGAATGCAAAATCTTTGACTTTGATAAGCTAAACAAAGATTATAACATCAAGAGACCTCTTCGACAAAAGCCAAGCCCAATCTGAGGGATTGCTCTGGCTCTAGTAGTACAGAGGGGGTCGTGTTCCTGCGATGGAGACTACAAAGACCTGATGATGATGATTATAAATGCGAAAGTAACTCTTTCTGTCTATCTCGCTTTCACGTCAAAACTGCTGAACCGATATAAATGAAATTTGGTACACAAATAGTTTGGAGCCTAAGAAAGTACTTGGGCTACTTTTTATCACACGGACGTAGTCGCGGGGACTACTAGCTAATTCTTAATATATCAACAGAGTTAAGAGTCGCCTGGAAGCGCATGTCCCCATACAAACGGCAAAAGGGAATTGTGGCAATATTTGATAATTTTAGGGCAAAATTAAGCATCCAAACAATTAATCTCATTATAATCTACGTACGTTCCTATACAGTTTGATTAAATTATCAAATGTTTAAGAATTATACGCCTCCCAAGATTTCCATACAAATTTGAAAACGCTTGTAATTCTCAAACTATTGGTATTTTAACCAAACTGTATAGGAACGTACGTAACGTGCCTTCCGAAGCACGGAGGAGCTCGAGATATTGTTATGCCACTAGCACCAACCCATCCAAGTGAAGACAGCGCCCAGGGTTGCTTAACATGCGTAAGCGCTAATAATGTTCACGCCCACTCGGCTATCGGGCTCCTCGACCGAGGTCGAGGGTAGTACATGCAAACTCAAAGTGTGCTGAAGATCTTAATCCTAATCCTTACTAATATTATAAATGCGAAAGTGAGTATTGTTTGTTACGCTTTAACGCCGTATCTACTGAATCGATCATCATGAAATTTTGCATGCACATAGGTTAGGCTACTGAGAAGATATCACGCGGACGAAGCTGCGGGTAACAGTTAGTTATAAATAATGCCTATTCAACTCCCTCTTGCATTGCAGACATGAATCACCTGATTGTCTAATAAGAAAGATGATTCCGTGCTTCGGAAGGCACGTTAAGCCGGTGGTCCCGGCTGCCATTTGGTAATCGTTAAAGGAACCACGTCAGAGGCCGAGAGGTGGTTCCGAAGAACTCTAACACCAGGGTGTGCAATAGTGTGCATGGTCGACTGATCGTGTCACCTACACGAAATGATGATGAACCCTCTACTCATATTTAATGCAAATGCAGTCTAAATGCCTGTCTCAGGTACACAGTCATTAGGGTTCAGCACACTAATCGTAGGGTAATTCATCTTCATCAGCTGATACCTACTTATCATCCAGCGTGACGCAGCATAATTAGCCATTTTAATGGATTTTGAGATGAATGGGACGCAGAACAATTGGCCGTCGTTGAAGTAGAAAATGTTGAGTAAGACTTTCTTTTCTTTTAAAAATGCTGAATTATACTTAATAGGTGGTACTCGACTTGAATGGACAAGAAGTCAATGACCAGATGTGTAAAGACTTTTAAAATAAAATACATAATAGCTAGTTTTCTATATATAACTAGCAATTGGCAGTGGCTTCACCTGCTTTGAGAAGGTCTCTAGGCAGAGCTCTAGGTTATTTTTCTGGAATAAATATACCTACTTGATTACCAAACTGTTTTAAGGCGATAACTTGGTATGTATAGCATGTATTTTGGTGCAATTAAGTTTTTTGCTTACTTAATTGGTTTATACTTAAAATTTATCAATCAACCTCTATATTTAGACCCCGCTAGGGAATTAATTTCTGAAACATCCATTCAAGTAATCATCATCATCATTTCATGTAGGTGACACGGTCAGTTAACCATGCACGACCTGTTGTCAGAGTTCTTCGGAACCGCCTCTCGGCCTCTGACGTGGTTCCTTTAACGACTACCAGATGGCAGCTGGGACCAACAGCTTCTTAACGTGCCTTCCAAAGCACGGAATCATCTTTCTTATCAGACAATCAGGTGATCATTCAAGTAGATTTTAATATTAACCAAATTTATATCCATGTAACTTTAATTACCTCTATTATGTGTGCTGTTCACTGTCTTGTTTATCTGTTAATCTTACAACTTTATTCAGCAGTAATATTGCTTAGATTCAAAATGAAACCGTTCCCTCATTAATCTTTATTAAAATTTACGCCGAACCGCAGTATTTGATAACGTGACGTAAATATATCTTGACGACGTAAAATCTGCGTGGAAGCCTTAAATTTTACTTCATTTCGGGATTTATTACCACATAACTCATATGCAAACGTGTGTGGTAAATTTTAATATCATGATGCGTACTTTGTTGGTGATTGGGCGTATGTGTGGTTTTCACTCATGTTTTATATATTACAAAAAATGATATGTAGGAGTAAATCAAAAAGAAAAACATAATCTTAAAGTACTTATAGATGTAGTCATTGACATATCATTGTCTTTCACAATCATTATCAATATTATAAAAAGAAAAATTATTTGTGTGTTTTTTGTAATGGATCAAGAACTACTAAAGTGATTTTGATAATACTTTTTAAATCATCTATATCCTAATTTGTGTTAAAATTTTCTTAATAACACGCTAAACATGGCCTTTTTGACTTAGGGCCTTTGGCTATGTCTACCCCGTAAAGTTTGAAGACGTAATAATATGTATGTATGTGAATGTGGGTATAAAAAATTTTTTTTGTCCCGCGGCAACACAGTCGACCAGTTCGGCCACTACGGACTCTCCTGTTCTAGGAGTGCGGGACGCATAGCCGTCATGCTAGCCTTTACATCATCCACCGTGCTCTTGTCTCCATACAGATGCCAGCCATTTTGGAACCAATTGGCTTGGCCCGGGAGGATGGCAAGAGACCGGATGGTATGACACTGGTGCCTTGGAGATTGGGAAGGCCGCTGGTGTGGGACGCAACTGCGTCGACACTCTCGCGCATTCCCATCTCCACGGCACAAGTTGTAAGGCTGGCATAGCTGCAGCTACCGCAGAGTCCTTCAAACGGCGCAAATATATATGCCTGGGTGACGCATATATTTTTGAGCCGTTTGGGGTCGAGACACTGGGTCCGAGGGGTCCCTCAGCTCACAAACTATTCAAATTTGTGAGCAAAAGGCTGGTCGAGGTGTCGAATGACCAGAGGGCTGGTCACGATCTTGCCCAAAGAATAAGCATTGCCATTCAACGTGGCAATGCTTCCAGTCTTCTGGGCATATTACCGCAGGGTATAGCTAGGTTTTATTTATAAGTCATTTTATTTCTTAGGTAGGTTTAATTGTTAGTTTTTAGTTCATATAAGTTAGTTTTATTGTTTAATGTTTTGAATAATAAATAATCTATAAAACAAAAAAAAAACATTATGATTATGCAATCCTAATCCTAACTATAATATTATAAATGCGAAAGAGAGTTTGCTTGTGTGTACGCTTTCACGCCCTATCTACTGAACCGATCATCATAAAATTTGGCATTCACATAGGTTAGGGTACTGAGAAGGACATAGGCTATATATCACGCGGGAGATCCGTGGGTGATAGCTAGTTTTTTTAATATTTTTATAAAACTGTCTCAGACTAAGTTCCAAGAAGGTAACGCCTACATCCATGTTCAACCGACCTTTGAACATGTTCATGAACATAAGGAATGCCTCGACTTTAAAAGCTGCTGTACCCCAAGACTTGGATCTAAGCAATCTTGCATGAAACTTGTTTACGACACAAAGGCACAAAATAAAAAGAATTCAGATGTGACGCTGTGCAAGATACATCATGGAGAAAGATCAATGGAGACGTTTGATTTACTTAAGAGTTATACTGACACAGGAAACATGATACAATGTTTTGAGAAAATTGCATTCAATGATTATCGACCTCCAGCGTGAAGTACTTAGATTTAATAAAAATAGATTATTATTTGTAGGTTATCTATTTATATTACTAAGCAGTATTGAGAAATTAATGTTTCTATGCACAATATAATTTAATGCAAAAATATTATGATGGTTTGGTTCAGAGATTAGTCGCCATCCATCCTCGGGCCTCGCAGAAAAAAAATATAATGTTATCATCGTTTTACGCTACAGTCAGGGTTATGTGCATATGCAAAATTTAAGTTTATTTGCCAAAGGGAAGTCGGACAAATTTAATTTGCAAGATATGATTAAGTACCAGCAGACTATATATAGACCCCATTTTTATTTAAGTGAAAAGTTTCTGATGTTATAATACATCCAAATATAAGCTCTCTCCTTCTCTTTCTCACTAAACATATTCCTGATTGCATTTAGCTGTACTGTAATGCTTTACATCTCCCGGGATTCTGTTAGTTCGAGGTCGTTGAGGCATTTAAGAGTTGGTAGAATAAAAAACTCAATATAATATGTAACTCTACGACACATATAAAGATATGAACTTTAAAAGCAATGCACACCTCTTAGTGAAGTAGTAAAATAGTTTTTAATGCTGAACTAGATTCTCTTCTGTAAACTCCTCTAATTTGTGTGCTGGCTCTCACACGCTGCGTCCACTTAATATCATAGCTTCGGACGTAAATCGAAGAGCCTTTATCTCCACTCCTCGGCTTTCAACTTTACGAGCCAGAGCTTTAAAGCTGTGAAAATGTATGATGAAAAATATGTACCTATTGTATGCATAAAGTACTTATGCATTAAAAAGTTTGGGAGATCGAGAGGCCTTTTTATCTTGTGGCTTCAGGGCCAGACTACCCCGTAAGGCATTAAGATGTAATTTGAGTATTATTATATTGTATAATATTATACAAGAACTAAAGTCTAAAGCAGAGAATAGAGAAGTTTGGTGCGTCCTCCATCGACATGAGCTACAAAGTTCTTAAATAAGAAGAAAAAGATACATTGTATTCTCTTAAAACGATGTAAATTGATGTTAAAAAGGTAATTCAGACGATATGAACAATATTTCCTACGGGACCAACGCTGATATTTTTTTTCGACTTTTTTCATACAAATTGTCAATTGAACACTTTTGTAGGAGAATCTCAAGTTATTTCCCAGCATTGGTCCCATAGGAAAAGTTGTTCATAATGACGGGCTGAATCGCTCTTTTAACGCAATATCCAGGGTCAAGTTACATGTATGTTGTTGTTGATGTTAGTTTGTAGTTAGATAGAAATAAGTGTCTTCGCACTAGTTACTTTTCGCATCTGCAACGGTGGTCTGGAAAGAAAATAGCGTCCTATTTTGTTAAGTAATAAAATTTAATTACGAGTGGTAAAAAAGTATTTTATATTCTAACTTACGATGATGTTTTGTAAAAGTTTATACACGCACCATGTCTATATACAAAAAGACAATATGTACAAGAAATTTGCCGATACAGAAAATATTTTTCATTTGGACTCTATTTTCCGCGTTCATCATAACTTTTACTTAACCCCATGCTCTCAAAATCCTTGCGCATAAGAGACCCCCGTCCTCACTAAAGTGGACGTATAGTGGACGTTTTATCGGCTTAGAGACCCATATTTTTATAGATTATTTCATAAATACTTCCCCGTCGTGGATGTAAAAATATTGACGTTCTGTACCTAATTTTATTAAGTAATATTTTCAGTGAAAATTCTATTTAAAGAATGGTTTCAGTGCCTTTTTGACAGCACTGCGGCGAAATTCACTCTCGAGAAAGTTCCACACTCTCACAGAAAATCGAGGTTTGAGTAGTAGCTTTACCGCTTCTATGTTTCGATGAGTGAGAGAGATGGAGGCCCATCTCCCCCTCCCCTCGAGAGTGGAAAAAGTTAAAGGCTAGCAACGCTCTTGTCACACCCGTGGTGTTGCAGTTGTCCATGGGCAGCTGTGATCACTAACCATCAGGTGACCCGCTTGCTCGTTTGCTAAGGATCTGGCAGTACAGAGAGAGTCGTGTTCCTGCAGTGGAGATTTAAAAGACCTGATGATGATGATGATATATATATAGTAAATGCATAAGTCATAACAAACTTACCAAAATGAGTGCAAAAAGTGGCAGCGGTGCATGATACGTGGCCATCAGCGTGCCGGCTCCTATACTGACGGTCACCAGCACTGACCCAGCCAACGCAAAAGGCTCCCATTCTGCAGCAGCAGGCAGGAGGGCCAGGGCCAGGACAATGGAGAGCACGAAGGTGATGACTGTGAGGGACGCAATGGTCTTTGTTTGGTAGGCTAGTTCCTGGAACAAGAGAGAAAGAGGTTTAGGTATTTGTTTCCATGATTGGATTTAAAGTCGCATGCCGAACTGGCAGGATATATTTAATTTTTAGGTGTTTTATTCATCCTTGTTTTTATTCATTTTCTATGAAAATATGTTAATAATTTTAACCCCATTTTAACCTATGATAAATAACCTCTTAAATCCGGATGCACTATCAAATCAGCATTAGTTTAGGTAACTTTAGCTGTTTTTACTAGCGGCGTGCTTCGCAAGTCTAATCAAAATTCAAAATTCAAAACGTTTATTCAGAAAATAGGCCCTTGCAGGCACTTTTTCACGTCAAATCACATTTAAAATTATCTTATTAAGTATTATGCATTTACTCATTATTGTTCAAAAGCTACAGACTACTAGCATTTTGGAACCGACCACTGCAGAGAAGAAATGCCGAAAGAAACTCTTTTCAACAGAATAGGTCGCCTACTCGCCTGAAGGGCTTTGTATGATTAATGATTATATTATATTTCTTTCTTTTTTACTTTTTTTTATCTGTTTTCATTTTACAATATCATTATACATTCATTATTTTTGGAACATGTTTATGTTTACGATCGAGTGAGCAAATCACAAAAATAACAGAACATGAAGTAGTCTCAAAGAGGCCGACCAGACCAGTCCCCATGATGAATCACAGCGAACCACAATGTTCTCAAGCATGGGGTCTATGATCCTGTATGCCATCTCATCCCAACTTATCTCAACTAATATTATAAATGCAAAAGTGGGTTTGCATATTTGTTTGTTTGTTAACTTTTCACGCGTTATCTAAAGATGTTAAACCAATGTTCTTTGGCATACGCGTTGATAACGCTACGCAGAAGAACATGGGTAATAGTATGGGATTTTTTAAAATCTATGGGTACTAGAACGAAGCTGCGGGCAACAGCTAGTATCCACTATTTTGAAACCTGCGTTTCGGTTTCAGTCCAAATATATCACAATTTCCCCATGGTTTTGTAGAACACAAAAAACACAATTTATCTCATTTTTGATCCCGTATTATTCATAGTTACGACTCCCTTGCCACTCGTACAAACACGCCTGTCACACACAAAATAGACTTGCACTTCTTTTGGGAATAATAAAACACTCAAATGAATTATTGTGAAAAAAATATCAAGCAAGCTCTTTCGAGGGCTATGATGCTACAGACAGACAAACGGACAGACTTCTGCGTCAAACGTTTAATACCTATTGTTCAGTACTGTTCTTTCATAGACCTTACGACATGTGCGTGAAGAAAACGTCGCGCCATCACAAGCTGTCACTGTCATCTGTTGGTGCCCACCAAAAATCTAAGTCATCTTGTCTCAGAGCCACTCGCGCGTTGCGTGCGCTACCTTAAATCTATCTTAAATCGATTTTCGTCGTTAAATCCCAATGCGTATCGGAGACCATCAGCATCTACTATCCTTGGATTTCCAGCTAAGCCAGAAGACTCCGCAAACCGTACCAGGTCAGTGTCTTTCACACCACCCATCTTTTTATATCGGGGGTTAAAATTTACTTAATAATACATAGACATAACGGCTTTCATTTGGCACATGCCTACTATAAATGTAGCGACATCCGCACAGAAATCGTCATGTTAACGCGTTCTTACCACAGACAAATAAATGGTGTTTGCATTGAATTAGACGGTCTAATTACTCGCATTGTGCCCTCAGGCCTGCAGAATACTACACGTGCGACCCAACGAATGGTTGTACAGTTCAACTAAATTTTCACATTTTTTTTTTATAAAAACGTCTTGAAATTATGAGCCAAAAGATAAATTAAATTACAATTATCTGTCTCATCTGAGCGTGATTCTGGTTGCCACCACCTATCTTTTTGTATCGGGGGTTAAAAATTACTTATGAATACTTACCTAGAGAGGCTGTCATTTCGTATATGTATGCCTATTCTAATTGTAGCGACATCCGTACTGAAATAGTCATGTTAACGCGTCCTTGCCACAGACAAATGGTGTTTGCATTGAATTAGACGGTCTAATTACTCGTGTTGTGCCCTTAGGCCTGCAGAATACTACACGTGCCACCCGACAAATGGTTGTACAGTTCTACTAAGTTTTCACATTTTTTATGAAATGAGATTCTAAAATGCTTTAAAATTATGACCCAAAAAAAGTCTGCAACAACAATCAAAAACTGACTTCAAACTAATTGATAAGTGTACAACCTGGAACTAAAAAGTAGAATATTTAATTAATAGAAATCAAGGGCATTATACATGATTATTGATTCTTTATACCTATTTACACTTTATAATATTTTTTTATTTGGAGTTGGTGCCAGCCAATATACTTACAAGGATAACTTTACAATAAACTTTTGGGGCAGCACGTTGAGGTAGGTAGCTTTAAGTTTATTTATTTTGGCTGGCACCGACTCCTGTTACTATTCCCGAGGGATCGACATTAACGCGACTGCTAGCAAGTATTTAATAATGAAATTGTATTAATAATAAAAAACACAGTGTATATGTCGCAGGGAAATGAGGATATTAGGGATTTCACGAAATCCCGGTAGATGTCAAATATTCTTGTTTTTTACGACTTTTTACTAAAAATATCTAGTGATATGTCAAAATACCAAGTAACCATCAGTGATACGTCGTTTCACTAAACTAAATCTAGTGAAATAACGAATACTGTTAAATAAAATAATAAAACAACGTTACAAATTAACTGGTGCGTTTTTCAACATTATAATCTGACAATGATATCACGTATTATACTTGGTGTAACTAATCATTTAATATACCAGCTGATGACCCAACTTTGTAAAAAAATTTGATGCAATTGCATGAAAAAAGCAGTCTTGTGTTCAAAATATCGTACAGATACTATGGGACATGGCACAGATGTGTACCATATTTTTAAGTATCTTTAAGATTATACTCTTATCTAAATAGAGGAATAAGATATGGGAAAATAATTCAAGCGGGCAAGATTTCAGGTAGACGTATACCTGCGACCACGAACACTGTAAAGTGCTCGAAACGTTAGGTGTATAAATAATGTAATAAACGCGATAAAAACCGTATTAGAATAATTTTTTTTAAATGTGTAACAATCGCGAAAACATAAGAAAACATTAAGATTTTTTTATATCTTTTTTCTCTAAATTTGGATTATGCGTCCAACTGTACAAACGTCTCTACTTATGTATTTGATGACATTTGCGTTTTAGCTCAATTGGCGGGTCTCATTGTCAGCCGTGAAATTGCGGTTAGTTTCAGACCACTGTCAGTCCTGAATAGACTCGAGGGTTTAAAGGGTTATACGCTTGTCTGGTGGAAATGAGCTTTTGTACTTCTCAAGATCCTTAATGGGCATGTTGAATAAAATTTTTTTCATGTTGCTATATAAAGACCTGCCAAAAATAAACACAATAGTGACAGAAATACACTTCTAAACAAAAAACTCTTTCAGTTATAAAAGTTTTAAAGACACATGTTTTTAGACGTAAAATTTTAGACGTAAAAAAGCGCCGCTGAAATGCCTACATATTTGTGACGTCACAAGCTTGTATTTTGTATGGGTGGCGTGAGAACTTTGTTTGGTAGCTATATGAAATATTTCGTTTATGGTAATGGTTTCATAATAAAAGTTGCTATAAATTTTGCAGACTAAAATACAGTATACTAGTAATTAAAGATTTTCATACTTTAAAAAATGGTCCTATTCACCCAACTTTAAAGAAGCTTTAAGATCACTTAACGAATCGATATCAAATTAAAAGTGTTTTTTATAGTGTTTTTAGATAGAAATGAGTCTCATTAGAAACAAATTTTATATAATCTCAACATTAGGCAACTACCGTATTATGGCACTCTAGAATGCCATGTGGATATCTTGAGAAGATATTTTTTTTATTAGAGGATATTTGAGGTCCCACAGGAAAGTTGTTCATAAAAGCTGCTGCGGGATGAATCACCCTTTTAAGGCTCAAAAGCGATCAAAATTTTTAAAGGACTAATAGGGTTATGCTGCTTTTATGGAAGGCTCTCTGGTGGAAATATGCTTTTGTACCTCTCAAGACCCACATGGCACTCTAGAAAGCCATGTGATGATAGGATATATCTTTTTTTTTGAGGATATTTGAGTTTTTAGCATTGGTTTCACAAGAAAATTATTAATACTGACGGGCTGAATAACCCTTCGGATCCAACATACATATATAACGTATTTTTCCCTTGAGGGGTAGACAAAGACCAGCGCCCCTATTTACTAACTCGGATGACAGGTGTCGATGCCTATCAATCTAAAATTTACTGTTACAATGCGGGTTTTGTTTGCTCGAACTTTTTATTTAGAAAACAAAAACCGCATTGTAACAGCAAATCCTAGATTGATAGGCATCGACACCTGTCATCCGAGTTAGTAAATAGGCCGGCAGGTCTGTACAACCTTAAGGCCACGTTTAGCATGATGGTGGGCTTGTAAGTGAGAACGGAATCAAAATAGTGATGGGTTGCTAGCCGCATCGCCTATTTACATGATTCCTGATGCCCATTCCCTCGATCGGCTTTTACGATCTGCGAGGGAAGAAGGAAGAAGCAGCTGGTACATTATACGTTATTTTCTTTTCTCCCAGTCCAGCGTAGCGTGGTCAAAGCGATCAGAATTTCGCCATGTAAACCATTACCTTCCTTTTAGGTAGGTCATTACCTTCCTTTTAGGTAGGTCAGTCGGGTATTAAGGAATAATAAACCCAACTCCGTACATGACAACAAACTACAAACAATCCCTAATTCTTTAAGGACTTCTGCGAGGTTCCTGTGGGAATTTGTCACCGTGTGCGGGACAAACTTGACCCAAATTCGTCTTAATGGAAACAATAAATAAAGATATTGTGACCTTCTTCAGACTTTGAGACTAACTTTGGCACAATTAAATTATTAAATGTTACGCGAGAAATAATAATTATTATTAAAAACGGTTGAATTCACGTTATATTTAGTCGGTATTGCCGACCGGGACACGGCCGATCCTTGAGCTCAAGGAAAGGCCGTGTCGCGACGACCTTGATACTCGCCCTGAAGATGGCCATCTGAATTGGCCGAAACCCGGTCGGCAATACTGACTAAATATAACGTGAGTGCAACCGTTTTTGATAATAACTTTGGCACATCTTATAAGAAGCTTTTTTTATCATTTCTTGGAAGCTTCTTTAACGTTTTGTGTTTCAGTGGTTGTAGCTAATCCCTTGAATCGCAAGTTCCCGTGTTCGATCCCCGGTCAGATCAAAAATCATAATGCAAAACAATATTTTTTTCAGATTGGCCTAGGTTTTGGATATTTACGTATCTACATATAACTCAGTGACTATTATAGTATGTATTAGATTTATAGACCTGGGCTCTGTCTACCCTGCAAGGGAAAAAGGCGTGATAGTATGTATGATAACAACTTTCGTAGATTTACTTCACCGAAAGCAGATAGTGTATTATAAAAAACCGGTCAAGTGCGTGTCGGGCCACGCGCAGTGTAGGGTTCCGTAGTTGCGAATGACAACTTTGAGTTCACACTGTTCACACTCGCACCTCATAGTTTAACGACCAAAAACATCTAACTAGTGCTAACTAATGAAAATTGTAAGAAATTTTACATTTTCGAGTACATTTTATAAGTTGGTTGCCTATAACTTTTTTTTAGTTTGTGCTTAGTACTCAGCTCTGGTAGTTTTCCTTTCAACTTCAGTATATGTACTACTGCTGTAATTTTTTTCACATATCCATATATAACCGTTTAACAGATAGAGCCCCGTTACACTTACCTCTAACAAAAATTTGCACTTTAAAACCTAATATTTCGATACCTCACTATATTTTTAAAGACCTATTTAACGATACCATACACGATGGGTTTGTTTAGAAAAAAAATATTTCCCCCCCCCCCCTTTACATGTATGGGAGATAACCTAAAAAAAAATTTTTTTTCAATGTTTTTATCTATCACTTTTTGAGCATGATTAATATACATACCCATACCAAATGACAGCTTTCTAGTACTTATAGTCTCTGAGTACAACCGCGGACGGACAGACAGACAGACATGTATGTAATGTAGACAGACATGGCGAAACTATAAGGGTTCCTTGTTTACTACGGAACCCTAAAAATGACCGTACTCGACTCAAATTGGTTTTGAACCAGGACGGATCATTCGCTGTTCGGTCGCTCTCTTAGACCACTGAGCCTTACCCCTTTTGCCTACTCCTATAATAAGTATTAAACTTATCTGCGATATAAAATTACATAAAAGTTTGAAATCTAAGATTTATAAACCAGTGTCAGCTTGCTCGTGGCAGCCGAACGCTAAGTGAATTTTGTAATTCAATAACATGTGACTTGCAGAGCCAGAGAGATTCATTTATCGAAAGACTGTGTTTCGGAATGTTTTCATCTTTGTTCATCCCTCAGAACTAGACACCCCACACGGTTGAATGCTAGGTTTCTATTCTTATATTTTGAACAACAACTCAATAAAGCCTTACAACATTTTTTTAACACTGTAAACTTAAAAGTGTAGGCCTGTTTAAAAGGTAAGGAGTTTTATTATTGAGATATTTTCCTTTCCTAAAATTTCACGACTACTCAACAGTTGAGATATTCAACCTATAGGGGGGAACAGCCGGACAGACATTCAACATTTTACATTTCAAATTGTGGTACATGGTCCAGAAAGATTTTGCCCAAGCTAAAACAGAGACGTTACGCTCGCTCTTCCACTCGAAACTTTTAAACACACAACGAAACTTTTAAACTACACAGTGGTGCGTGGTGTAACAAATGTACATATTGTACTAACGGCTAGTTTAGAAATGCATAAGTCAGGCTCCAAACTATAACAATAAAGTACCAACTAACCTCCCTTTATTTTGAATGTTGTTTGACTTTCAACAGGCGTATATTACAAGCGGTTTAGAAGTTCAGAAGTCAGGCTCAGAGCTATAATAATCAAGTAGGAAGGTGCCAACTAACCACTTCTTAGTTTGAATACACTTATCTAACAATCTAAAACTTTTAAGCTGCACATATTTGTGGGACAGATGTATTTCACAAGCGGCTAGTTAAGAAGTACAGGGGTCAGGCTACAAACTATGATAATAAATAAAGTACCGACGTCGCTACATTGTGAATAGACTTCTCTAACAGTCTTAAATTTTGAGAATACCCAGTGGCGTGGGAGATGTATTTTACAAGTGGCTAGTATTTGCAAGTACAGGGGGCAGACTCTAAACTATGATAAGAAATAATCAACCTCTCTTCGTTTTGAATTCGATATGCTTGATTTTTATTTAACTGGCTGAATCTAAAACCATTTCGAGAAAAACTGCTCAAATAACAATATTTTCGATGTTACAGATTTTAAAAACAAAAAATTCGTGAGATCAAGAAAAAATAAAATTATGACCTTCATAAAAGTTAGCATGCCCAATTCACTTTTCTAACAAATAATAAAGTACCAACATCTCTTAATTTTCAGTACACTTTTCTTACAATCGTAAACTTTTAAATTACACAGTGGTGTGACAGATGTATTTTACAAGCGGCTAGTTTAGAACCACAGGGTACAAACTATGATAATAAAGTACCTACCTGTACTATTTTAATACTTTTGTAACATCTTAAACCTTTAAATTAAACAGTGGTGTGTATTTTAAAAGCGGCAAGTTTAGAATTACAGGGGGTCAGATTTCAAATTGAATAGACTTAACTTAAAATCACTTTCAAACTACCCAGTGGCGTGGCCGATATATTTTAGAAGCGGCAAAATATAAGTGCAGAGGTAGAGCCCTAAACTTTGATGATAAATCACCAACTCCCAGCATTTTGAATTATCTAACAATATGACTGTAAACTAAGGTAGTTTACACTTTGAGGTCGTTAAGAGGGTAATCAATTAATGTGACAAGAAATGGTTGCCTATATATTTTAGCAAGCGATACATTAAGACCATTACTGGGAGGAACTGGCTCGCGATAGCAAGGGACAAAAAGGACAGACAACGGCAGGCTTATGTCCAGCAGTGGACCGCGAAAAGCTGACGATGATGATGATGATAAATAAATTCAATACGAAAAACCCGGATTTCGTCACGTTTTAGCAGCAGCAGTCACAGTTTTAGCACTGACGACTGTCACTGACGACGACTGCCGACATCGTCACGTTTTAGCACTGGACTCATATATTTTCTCCCTTAATGAATTCATAACAAAATTATTTTAGGTAACACATTCGCGACATACATTTAAAGATAATTAATCTCTTGATTAAAACTAACGTAAGATATAGACATTATTGAAATACGTAACAACGGGTTACTCACGTAAATACTCAGCTACTGGCCGATATATTTACGTGGGTAACCCGTTGTTACGTATTTTAATAATTAATCTCAACTTCCAACTAATATTATAAATGTGAAAGTGAGTTTGTTTGTGACGCTTTCACGCCATATTTACTGAACCGATTATCATGTAATTGCATTATACGTTGTCTGGAGTACGAAGAAGAACATAGGCTACATTTCATTCTGGAGAAAAGAACTGTTCCCGAGGGATCGACATAAACGCGGGCGGAGCCGCAGTCGAAATCTAGTTTGATTTAATATCTGTTTTTTTTTAATTACCGTAGACATTTTATTAATACCTATATTTTGCTAGTACATTTATGATCTAATATTATCACAAAACAATTAATTGTACTTAAACTATTCTAACAATAAAACTACCTAACCTAGAAATAAAATTAAAAACCTTAAAATACAAATCATATAGTCCCTCCAGCTGCTCACCCCTGGGCATCGTGCCCAAAAGGCTGGCAGCATTGCCGAATTGAATGGCAATACGTATACGCTGAGCTAGGAAGCTTCCAGCCCTTTGGTCACGGGATACCTCAATAAGCTTTTTAGCCAAGAAACTAAAAAGCAATATGAGCTAATGGACCCCACGGACCCAATTTTTCTACCCCAAGGTTGTTGTTAAGGGTTTGTTTGTTTTCTGTTTGTTTTTAAGGGTTTCTGCTCCTGCCGCAGCTGTACCCGCCTTTGACTTAGTGCTATGAAGATGGGATGGCGCCAGTTATCTGTTTAGATTCTCTACTATAAATATGTATTGAATACCCATTAATTATCTCATTAATTGAGCTTGTACACCTTCTTACTGCCAAAACATCATTTGGAATCATCTTACACGTGGCAGTTTACGGGCTTTATTTAATTAACAGTTGTTTAGAGATTTAACAACACGAGCTTTTTGAGCTTAGAAGATGGCGTACACAGCTGGGACACCTATTATATAAGCAAAGTAACACACTTTTGGTTACTCATCATCATCATCATCACAGGTCTTTCTAGTCTCCACTGCAGGAGCACGACCCTCTCTGTACTACCAGAGCCATATACTAGCCTGAGTAGTCACGAGGATTTGGCCTACACTCTCCACGCTGGCCAGACGGGTTGGAGAGGTATCTTTGATGTTAATAAGCTTTGTTTAGCTTGTGTTTCCTTATTCGCCTTTTACGACATCCACGGGATGACTTGGAGTGGTCCTATTCTACTCTGCCGGGAACTACACGGCTAACTTGGTTACTCGGCGATATAGTAAACCCCACACTATGAGGCGACTCAGCCCGTTAAAATGAGCAAATTTTCCTGAGTGACTGAAAACTCGAAAATAAAAAACATTTACATTTCCTGCAAATTTGTAAAGCATTGGTCCCATAGGAAAAGGTAACCATTCAAACGGCCTTAGTCGCCCCTTAGCGCTCCCATGCTTAGGCAACCTGGATGGCTGCATCAGCCCGGCTGCGGGAGCCAGACTGCCTAGTGCATAGGAGCGCTTAAAGTGTTCACGCAGAAGAAAGTGTTAAAAACAAGACTTAATCACTAAGCATTCGTTGTCCGTTAATCTGTCTGAATAAAAAAACAAATATACACATTCTTTCGAAATTTTTAGATCTCTTCCTTTAACGGTTTAATAGATACAGCCCTATCGGACAGACAGATGGACGGATAACGGAGGCTTAGTAATAGGATCCCGTTTTACCCCATACTGAATCCTAAATATGAAGTCCAGATATGAAAGATACAGATTGAGGAGATCGATGGCTCAGTTGACGTGCGCATTATTAGCGCTGTCGCATGTAAAGCAACTCCGGGCGTGTGGTCCCCACTGGGACGGGTGACCATAAGTGGCACAAATTTTTTTTAACCTTCTCCCTGCTTTAATTCGTTGGTCCCGGCTATCATCATTGATGGCAGTCGTAAAGCCATATCAGATGCCTTTAGGCAGCTTGATAAATCAGACACCATTGTTGGCCACTTACACTCACGAAAACCGAGCAAGCAAGAAGATAGACTAAGACTATCACAAAGCAACGTGTAGAATCTAGCAGGCTTAACAGGGTGTTGCGAAATATTCACGTCGCTCGTGGTTAATTAACGTATCAAAGTGAGATACAGGTGTAACGCAATTTCACGGGTTGATAAGCAGGCAAACATCAACACCGTATTTACTTGTAGATGATGTTTTGCGCTGTCCAGATAATCAGATGAGTATATGAACAATTTATTTCTTTCTTTCTGGAAAAAGATAACCAGTCCAGTATTTCAAATATTAATAAACTTATTACGTTAAATGTTGCTTTTGGAACATCAGATTTACTATGTTACCCTCTTCATTTTCTTGAAATTGCGACTCAGTCCGTCAATATGAACAAATTTTCTTTTAGACTCCGTTGGCTTAGTGGTTAATACAGCAGCTTACAATAAGATCCCGGTATCGATTACCAGACAGGTCATGATGCAAAATGATTTTTCATTTTCGCCTGAGTCTTAGATGATTATCTATATAGATAAGAATGTCGGGGGCCAAGTTGAATACTTGACCCACAATATTCCCTTAAAGTGGTGACGCAGATCGAGAATATAAACAACTTTTCCTCTGGGATCACCTGGAACCTATTTTTTTTCTACTTCCCCGTACTAATTGCCCTATGAAGCATAATTATTTGTTGTTAAGGGGGCAAGTTACAAGCTGTATAAGTATCATCCTGTATATCCCAAGCGATCACAGCAGCCAGCCTAAGGGCCCTGGTAATCATGTTAGGTACAATGCACCGACACACGTAACTAATGCAATTCCGATGCTGCATATACATCGTTGTATGAGATCAGATTAACCTCAATATAGTCAGGGGCAGATAAACCATGACCTTTAATTTAAAATCTGTTTGTAAGGGTCCAGGTTTTTATGCCCCAGCTTAGAGTATAAATAGTTATATTGATACTTTAAGTGCCCCAGACTGTATATCGTTTTTAATATAATGAGTATTTTTAAAGAGAAGTACGAATGCTCTGGTAAGGTAAAAATCCGCATACATGACAAGCTATACATATTATATACATATTGTCACGTCTTTGTACCCTGCAGGGTAGACGAAGTATACCAGGCCAGGTAGGCCCAGGTCTAGAAGACCTAAAGGCTATATTTAGCTTGATAAAAATTATACCGCAATAATTCGCTACGACAGGCTATGCCCGCCGCGCCGACCGACTGTTGTCAACTTCCTGAATTCATTCTTACACATACCCAATTGCACGTGAAACAATGTATGACAACTTTTTCATTATAACAAGTTCTCCCAAATCAGCGTCGGATCTTCCAAATCCGCAAAGGTAACGAACTGAACCGTAATAATTCGCCACGACAAGCTATCTTCGCGCTGACCAACTGGTGCCGAGTTGCCAACTTCCTGAATTCATTATTACACATATAATGCACGTATAACAATGTACGGCAACTTTTTCATTACAACAAGTTTCCCAACTTAGCGTTAGAGCTGCCAAATCTTCAAAGATAACGAACTAAGTTGCAATAATTCGTACAGACAGGTTATATTTGCGCTAACTGGTGACAAGTTGTAAACTTCTTAATTTTTTTTATACAACGACCATTTCTCCAGCCCCACAGTAGGTAGTGAACTTGGGTCTTAGGATTCTAACTCAATGATACTGCACTTTATAAAAGATACTTAACTAGATAAACAACCAAGTCCCCAGCTAATCCGAAAAAGGATCTTTTTCATCTTGACCTGAGCTGGGATGAAACTAGACTCACTTGTGTAGCGTGTTACGCCTGCGACATGGACGTCGTCACCATGGATCTATGGTCGTCACATACATCTTCTATGGGATAAATCTGAAGTTGTATGTTCTCTATTCTTGAAGATAATGTATGACGAAATATTTGCTACGCAAGTAAAACAAAGATGACAAACTAACTCTCAATAAGTCGCGCGGATAGGTTATCTCCGCGTTGACCAACTGTTAACAAGTAAACAACTTTGTGAATTAATTATTGGAGAAGCTCAGTTATCTTACTCGACTATCTAATGCCATTGACTATATTATTTAGGCTGTATGCTGCCTTATAGAAAGTAAATGAAGTTAGTAATAATTACAGTTTTGGCTGTAATTATTACTAGAAGAAAGAAAGAAAGAAATATATTTATTTGGTGCAAAAAATCAACAAACATATACTTAATTATATGAACACAAACAAACACAAAAACAAATTATGTACCTACTAAGCTTAATTTTACTACGTTTCTTCTAATTTAAATAACCAAAAATACTATAATTTACGACCCAAATACTGGATTATTTACCTATACATACCTATGCTAGTTTTTGTATTCCAATATTTTTGTTCAATTTAACCAATCAAACGTGAGTGGTGTCCAAACATCGCCTACAGCAAACAAAGAATCAAGCAAACTACAAATATTTACCGTGTTCAAAACGTGACTATGTCCAACTCCACCAGACGTGTTTTTATTCTTTTTGATATCAAACTATATTATCAGCATCAATGACAATGAGCTAATGTTAAATAGTAACCATGTCATCATCAGGCCTTTTTAGTCTCCATTGCAGGAGCATGACCCTCTCTGTATTACCAGAGCCATATATTAGCCAGAACAGTCAGAGGATTTGGCCTTCTCCACGCTGGCTAGACGGGTTGGAGTGGTCTCTTTGATGTTTTTAAGCTTTGTTTAGCTTGAGTTTCCTAAGTCGCCTTCTACGACGTCCGCGGAAAGACTTGAAGTGATCCTATTGTACTTTGCCGGGAACCACACGGCCGCTAAATTGTACTTACTACGTTACGTAATATTATTGTTGACGTCAATACTAAATTTACTTTTAGCTAAGCTTCCGAAGCGGAGTGCAGAAGAAGCGGGTAGTAGTAGCGGAAGCGGTTAGTGGAGATAACTGCCATGGCCTGCCGGCATGCTTGTCGACTACATTGTACGTGCCTGCTATCTTAAGAGTTATTTGAGCTAATATTTCTTTATGACGATGGAAATTTTTACCTTCGTTTGGTTAAATCGATAAAAACCGATGGAAATTTTCTTTAACTGCTTTCCTGAATGGTATTTGTTGAAGGGACTCTGTTGTGTAACCAGCTCCAAGGGAGCTTTTGCTACTTCACCGTACTTTTGAGGTGAGGTCAGAGTGTAAAGAGCCTCCATGAGGGAACGGACCTCGGCTTTGGACGTTGCCTGTGTATGCAAGTTATGGAGACTTCAAACTCTCATATGCTTGATAGGCCGCGATTTGCATGCATAGTCTGAAAGGCCGTGAATAGTCTTAATGGTTCATCAGCTATTTTATGTATAAGCTACAAAAATATTAGAATTATACTCACATGTTAATGGAGAAAGCATACGACACACAGTAGCACCACGCTACAGACTAACGTGACGCACAGAGCCGACACGAGGAGAGCATGTTTAACGACATCAGAACGCAGTAACTATCATAAATGGTCGTATAGAATGTTTGTAGCTGTGTATCAGTTATTACTTATTATTGACGCCTCAATGTGACCACGACTCTGTCAAGAGCGAAACGACAAAGAAGAAGATCAGTTATTACTATATAAGGGTTGAACCTAAAATATTAATATATACTTACATGTGAATGGAGAAAGCATACGACACACAGCAACACCACGCTACAGACTAACGTGACGCACAGAGCCGACACGAAGAGAGCATGTTTTAACCGCACGCAGTACCGACGGTATAGAGCCTCTAACTCTAATTCTGTGCCCTCTTCCTCTGTGGACAAAAGAAAATATTATTAAGTATAGCTAATTTTTGATACAGTACATTTTTATAGCTTTGAACTAGCTTTTACCCGCGGCGTGATTTAACCCCCCTAACCTATGTGTATGCAAAGTTTCATGATGATCGGTTCAGTAGATACGGCGTGAAAGCGTAACAAACAAACAAACAAATAAACAAACAAACAAACTCACTTTCACATTTATAATATTAGTTTATTTATTTATATAGCCTATGTCCTTCTCAGTACCCTAACCTATGTGTATGCAAAGTTTCATGATGATCGGTTCAGTAGATACGGCGTGAAAGCGTAAAAAACAAATAAACAAACAAACTCACTTTCACATTTATAATATTAGTTGGGATAGTTGGGATTTAATACTAACATAATCTTTTGAAAACGTTTAAATATAGACTAGTCATCATCATCAGGTCTTTTTAAATCTCCACTATCCTGCAGTGGAGAGTTAAAAAGTACTAGCAGAGCCATATATAAGACGCTGGTCAGACTAGGATAGTATTATTAACATTTTCATTACCAACTGAGTCATTTTCTACACAGACCGTAACTGCTGGTGGAAGAAATCAGCTCGAAATACGGAACCATGCGAAGTGGAAAGAAAAGCTGGGATGCAGACCCCGGACCCGTAAGCATTCCAAGCTGAGGATCTACTGGGAATAAACACGAGAGAGATAATGGACGAGAGAGAAAATCGACGTACCTATGAGTAGTAGCTATATCGCTGCCATGCTTTGTTCAGTGAGTGAGAGAGGCCCATCCCCTCTCCCCTCTGGGAGGGAAAAAAAAGCCGGCAACGCTATTGTCACAACCCTGGTGTTACAGTTATCCATGGGCAGCGGCGATTACTTACCATCAGGTGATCCGCTTGCTCGATTGCCGTCCTAAGTCATAAAAAAACCTAAGGAAACATGTCCATTGGCTATGCGGTTAGCATCCAACCCACACGCTTAACAGGATATATACCTAACTAGTATTATTATAACTTGTTCGCAGCATTTTATTTCGTTTATGTTGTAACTCCCTTATATTTAATCCAGCTAAAAAAACTAGCCAATATAAATAATCAGCCGTTGTTTGTTGTTTTTCGTATGTGTAAGTGGCCAACACTGGTGACAGATTTTTCAAGCTGCCTTAAGGCATCTGACATAGCTTAACGACTGCCATCAACGATGACAGCCGGGACCAATGGCTTAACGTGCCTTCCGAAGCACGGAGGAGCTCGAGATATTTTTATGCCACTTGCGGTCACCCATCCAAGTAGGGACTGCACCAGGGGTTGCTTAACATACGTAAGCGCTCATAGAGCTCACACCCACTGGACCATCGGGCATCAGCCGTATGTAGCGATTTGGTAATTATATAAAGTTCTGTCGGTATCAAGTTACACACGATATTAAGTAATTGAATTTTTAGTAAATACACTGTATAGTTAACATAGCATAGATACGACGAAGGATAAATATATTGCAGTCACGCAACATAAGGACTTTCGGATCGATAATAAGCAATGATACAAATGAGGAGCCCGACGCATTCTTAGCGCTTAAACATGTTAAACAACACCACACGTGGTACTTGAATGGGTTACCACAAATGGCATAAAAAATCTCGAGCTAAGGAAAAAGAAGCATGGAACTGAGGGCTGTCATTCTGAACTGTAAGGTTTTTGGCAAGATATTTGTAATGTTTGTCTGGGTAATTAAAAGAAAAGTAACTTCTCGTGAATAAAGCAATACTATAAGACAGACAAAGTAACAATTTTGTAGTGTTACAGCAGTTTTTAGAAACTAAGATGATCTCTTTAATGGAACACAGGTCTGTATAACTTTCTGTTGTTACAAAGAAGCCTAATCGTTTGTATAAGATTGTAGTCACACAACACAGGTTAGGACATTCGTTTAACAATCTCAACGAGCTCCGTGGCGCAGCAGTTACCACGCCAGCCTGCGACACGGGGGTCCCGGGTTCGATCCCCGGTCAGGTCATGATGGAAAACGATCTTTTTCAGATTGACCTGGGTCTTGGATGTTTATCTATATATGTATTTGTTATAAAATATAGTATCGTTGAGTTAGTATCCCATAACACAAGTCTTTCATAAGAACTTACTTTGGGGCTAGCTCAATCTGTGTGATTTGTCCGTATATATTTATTATTTATTTATTATTTAATAAGGCAAATTAGACGGAGTGTCGTCAAATGGACAATATGGGCAACATGCGTTACAACTACATCACTAGTGTCTTCCGCATTATGTGTGTGGTTTATAGCAAGGCAAGTTCATAAGCAAAAGGCTGGTCGAGGTGTCCAATGACTAGAGGGCTGGTAGCTATTTTGCACAAAGAATAAGTATTGCTATTCAGCGCGGCAAAGCTACCCGTCTACTGGGTCAATGACCTGCGGGACATTTTGTATTTACAGGTAGGATTTTTTTTAGGTAAGTTTTGTTTTAGATAGGAATAATTATTAATTTAGTTTTAATTAATTAAATTAAAATGTTCATACGAATAATAATGTTGACTTCATACAGAGGTTAAAGGTAAACTTTGAAATATAGCAAGGCAACCAGGGTAAAATTATAGAAGAAAGCATACTTCTTTCATACGTCTTACAGATCGAATTACAATTCTGTAGGGTTACATATTACTGTGAAACTGGTATGTTCTCTATCTTAACGGAACAAAGACAATATAATTTTCAGTGTTGTTGCTAAGGAGCCTAATAGATTGAATAACATTGAAGTCATACGACATAAGGACATTCGATCGATAAACAATTAGGCAAATTAACTAGAGTGTCGGCGTGGAAATCGCTTGACGACTGTTTGTAGCAACCCTTTTAACAGGTTCAGTGGTGTTCAAAAGGGGTATGTCCATTGCCACATTTTTCAATTTAGGGATAGGGTCTTCGGGATATATTCCCGATTGCATTTTCAACTGTAGAATTTAATACTTTTTTTTTCAAAATCTTTTTTTTTTATTTACCGACAATCCTTCATGCAAGGCGCATCAGACAAATTAGATTGAATGTTGGCGTGGAAGTCACTTGACAACTGTCTGTTTATGCAACCCTTTCAACAGGCTAGAAGCTCTTCAAAAGGGGTATGTGCGACGTATCCTTCTTTATTCACCTCCTCACTTGCGCATGTTTTTAGTTGCTTATTAACGGTGGTGTTTCATAGCTTATAAGAACCATAGGCTGGCAGAAAACATATATGGGTATTTGATGCTGTAAAATGATTTGACAAACTATTTATGATAAGCAATCCCCCATTCTCTTTAGGGTAATTAATATACCTATATTTAATTTATATTTATTTAGTTGCCTAGTGTGTCGAGGATGGGTAGAGATAAAGTGGTACTTGTTGTAAAATGATTTGACAAACTATTTATGATTAGCAGACCCCAACTTCCCTTAGGATATTATAGGTACTTTTGTACGAGATATTAATAAATTGGTTCTTGGGATGCCTAGTGTGTCATCGATAGATAGAGATAAAGTGGTACTTGCTGTAAAAAGATTTGACAAACTATTTATGACTAGCAAACCCCAATTCTCTTATACTTTCGTTGAGTAACCTAGGGGGGTCGTCGATAGATAAAAATAAAGGTGTACTATTTTAAGCTAAAAACACGGCGCAAAGGACATTTAAATGGATAAACAATTAGACAAATTAGTAGGAGAGTCGACGCGGAAGTCGCTTTACGACTGTTTGTTTACGGAACTCTTTCAGAAGTTTCAAGGTGTTCAAACTGTTCAAAAGAGCTTTGGACCTTAAAAGTATAAAAGATCAATAAGTAAATACCTCTGAAGCCATTTTAAACAGATACCGCTAATGACAGTTATTTTTGGTTAGGAAGCACCAAGTTCATTACAAAAACATATACTGCCTCCGTGGTCCAGTGGTTAAGGCGTTTGCCTTGTTGACCCGGGGGTCGTGGGTTCGATTCCCACGGGAAGCATACTTTGTTATGTTGTTTCCAGTTTGGTTAGGACATTGCAGGCATGAATCACCTGATTGCATGGTCGATTGACCGTGTCACCTACACGAAATAATGATGATGATTAAAAAAAATGGATTGGAGGTTGTCAAAATTTTAAATATTAAAAACTTATTTTAACGTGCAGTAAATATGTCGCTTTAAACATTACGACCTAAGATCGCGAAGACAAAGAACCGATGGCCGATGGGGCAGAAAGGAAAGGCGGCCACGTACCGGCAATGGACGACCTGATAAAGGTTGCTTCCAACCTGTTGTATATGAAATCCTTGGAGGCCAGATTTGGAACTTATTAAGTACCTCTAAGAAAATGAACAGTTTTCAATAATTGTATTCATTAATTTTTTTTGTAAAATTCAAATTTAAAATGTAGGGATCTGTTTAAATAAATGAGAGAGTGGCTCATTTTTTTAATAAAAGTGGATGATTAGTATATCCGTTACCGTGATACTAGGTCAATTGCTAGGATCATTTACATGCCTGAACCGTATCATGAAGTACAGTATATTAAAGAGCATTTTATATAAAAGAGATAATGGATTAAATAAGAATAAAAACTAAAAATACCGTGTAATTAATGTGTAATGAGAAACGTCAAATGTGGTTATTGTTATTTAAAAATCACATACGAAAATGTAGTTTTTCAGGCTCCACCCTTATTAATATAACTCCTTGGGGACGATACATTATTATCGACGAAAAAGATACACTAAGTGCTTTTCAGTGCCTCTGGAAATGTGTTTGTCAACTTCTTGTACGTCAGTTTCTTGTGAATTAGTAAACAACAAACAAAGAAAATCGGCTGCAACAAAAGTGTTCCGTAACATTATCTATAGGTACACTATTTAGGCTACACATAGCAAAAAAAAAAATATTTTGTTGTATGGGAGCCCTAATCAAATATTTTTTTATTTAATTATTTATTTTTTAAATGAATAAACAATCGATATTCTGTGAATATTTCAAGCGTCAACTTGCCGTTATTAATATGGAGCCAAAATCGGCAAAGAAATCGTTTAATGGAATCCCTAAAGAAAAAGTCAGAGAATTTGGCCTACGCTCTCTAGGCTGGCCAGGCGGGTTGGAGAGGTTTTGCTGTTTAAAAGCTTTGTTTTGCTTGAGTTTCCTAAGTCACCTTCTACGACATCCAAGAGAAGACTAGGAGTCATTACATTCTACTCAGCCGGGAACCACACGGCAAAATATTATATCTACACCCAACCCAATACATCACTCGAGTGAACTTATCTCTGAGGTCAACGGTGAACGATCGATGCGGTATCATGTAAACGATTTTTTGCATATTTTATGAAGCACCTTACCCTTAGTTTTGCTTGTCTTTTGACGAAATTTACAGAATATTCATGAATATTAATGTTGTTTAATTTCCCTTTGTGCATGTGACGTCACTGGACTTCCCGCCTATTGCCAATGGCAATGCCTATCTAGGATGTGATAATACAATGCGGTTTTTGTATTCCAAATAAAAAGTTTGAGCAAGCAAAATCCGCAATTTAACGGTAACTCCTAGATTGATAGGCATCGACACCTGTCATCCGAGTTAGGAAATACCCTTCCCTTACCGTCAAATTAATTTTATTTAGGTAAAGTGGAAGTTTATGGTGGGAAGTCAAGGGGTGCAGTTGGGGTCTACCTTGGACGATTTTGCAAATTGATTTTGGTGGACTTAATAATATGAAATTGGTGTAGTTTGGTGTTATAAATGCTCGTGCTCATGGAACAATTTGTGAAATAGTTAAAGTGGACTGTTATACGGACTCGTATAGACTTGTCACCATAACCTCCCGACCACGAGGCATCAAAGAACATACGCCATCTTTGATGCTACTTGTTACAACTTTACCGTACAACACCGATACTTAGTACAATTTACTGGACATTGGCAGAATCACTGAAATCTCGGTGGAAGCCATTTTATAAAACAGAAGAAGAAGAAGGTAAAGTGGCATCTATGTAGTTGCCCCCTTGTTTTCATAATTATTATAATTTATAACTAACGTTTTCCCAGAAAAACCTTTGAGCCTAATATCGCTTTGTGCTTTAATTCTTCGCGCCTTTCTTTGCATCTGCATTCTTAAATACCTCAGTTCTTTGCGCTTTGGTTTTTAGGGTTCCGTAGTAAACAAGGAACCCTTATAGTTTCGCCATGTCTGTCTGTCTGTCCGTCCGCGGTTTTACGCAGAGACTATAAGTACTAGAAAGCTGTAATTTGGTATGGGTATGTATATTAATCATGGCAAAAAAGTGGTAGAATAAAATCTTGAAAAAAAAATTTTTTTTAGGGTAGCTCCCATACAAGTAAAGAGAGGGAGTAATTTTTTTTTCTCTATTTACCTATTGTGTGGGGTATCGTTAAATAGGTCTTTCAAAAATATTGTGAGGTTGAGAACACTATTTTTTGATTAAGGGCTCCGTTTCCGAAATATTTGGTTTTAAAGTGCGAATTTTTGTTAGAGGTAAGTGTCCCCCCCCTCTATCTGCTAAACGGTTATATATAGATACGTGAAAAAAATTACAGCAGTAGCATATATACTGAAGTTGAAAGGAAAACTATCAGAGCTGAGTAGTAAGTACAAACTAAAAAGTTATAGGCAACCAACTTATAAACTGTAAAATTTCATACTATTTTCATTGTTAGATGTTTTTGGTCGTTAAACTGTAAGGTGCGAGTGTGAATAGTGTGAACTCAAAGTTGTCATTCGCAACTACGGAACCCTACACTGCGCGTGGCCCGACACGCACTTGGCCGGTTTTTTGCATCCAGGTTACGCCCATCATTATTCAACTTTACGGTACCATGGAAAGGTAGGTAACAAAGGCAAATGTACTTCATGGCTCATTTGCTCATCTATCCCACAAAAATCTCACCGATACCATCAAATAAAGTTCCCGCACCCTCAAGCTTTAAGTAACAGTTCCTTGTAGAACGCAAAATGTTACCGAATACTCAAAAAATTTCTTCCGTATTATCTGCGAGAATTGACACCCGTTAGATCGACAAATCGAAATGGCCCCCAGGGTTTTTTAACAAATGTACGGGAAATGCGTCTCAAAGAATATTATATCAGGAAAATGTTTTATATATTTAACGATATTTTGGGTTGGAAATGATTGACTTTTTATAAAATTAATGTTGATAAGCTATTTAAGGGCGAATTTATATTGGAATATAATTTATAAATAACGTTTTCCCAGAAAAACCTTTGAGCCTAAGGACTTTCGCTTTGCGTCTTAATTCTTCGTGCCTCCGTTCATTCGCGTCTCAAACCTTCGCAGCTACATTCTTTGGTACATAAGCTCTTTAGGTTACATCTTCTAAGCCTTATATCATTCAATATATTATGGAAATAAGGTATCAAAGGCAAATGTACCTTATGGCTCGTTTGCTCATTTATCCCACAAAAATCGCACCGCTACCATCAAATGAAATTCCCGAACCCTCAAGCTTTAAGTAAAACGACCCTTCCTTGTAGAACGCAAAATGTTACCGAATACTCAAAAAATGTCTTCCGCATTATCTGCGAAAATTGACACCCGTTAGATCGACAAATCGAAATGGCCCCAGGGTTTTCATAACGAATGTACGGGAAATTCTTCTCGAATACATATTATTGGGAATTTTGGATTAGAAATGATTTTTTGTCGATTCATTTTCGAAGAAGATTTATTTGCTATAGATCTCAAGATTCAGTTATAAAAACAGAGCTAAAGTTCCATCTACCCTGTAAGAGATTTAGACGTGAATAGTATGTCAGTAGGTATGTTTATTTGTAATATCATACTAGCACAGAATTTTGTAAGCATTTATCTTTTTGTGGTTTGTTATGTTACGATGAACACAAAACATATCAAAACACCATTTATTACTTGTTGTGTGATTAATGACGGAAAGTAATAACGCATATAACATCATTTATCAATCGACACGTATACGTATCTAGTTTATTCGGATCATATCATAACGAAGAAATGTGCTTGTTTATACGATGTGCTTATTATACTACTAGGAAGCTCTTTCGTCGTTATTGCTGACTAAAGTAGGAAATCGCAACGAAATAGCTCGTGAGAGACCCGCTTTTATGTATAATTTTAAATAAATAAAAACACATCCTTTAACGCTATTTTCATGATTAAACAACTGGAAACAAAGTTCACGTCGATCATTTTTAAGTATTCTTTCTTTTCGTTCTTACTTAATTTCAGAGAATTTAACAAGATTAAAAGAATCATACTCGTAAAAATAAAATATAAATCCTCTTGTTTTCATAACAAGTTAAATGAATATAACTCCTTTACAATTTTTAAGTACGTAAGTTTCAACATCTGTTTTCCTTCATCGAGTCTCAAAACGCGTAACAACACTTAACACCTTCAAGGATGGATCCAGGTTGACAGTTTATTGAGGGCCCGCATCCCCCTTGTTCTATATACTATTGTTAATCTTCATTCAGGACCACTAAGTTGGATTTGCAATATGTTGGATTCTTACTTAGGATTCTTATGATGTTGAATTCACAAAATGTTGATTCCCAAAATATTGATTCCCAAAATGTTGAATTCATAAAAAAATGAATGATTATTTCCCAAAACGTTGAATTTTCAATATGTTTTATCCCAAAATGTTGAGTTAGTAAAAAGTTGAATTTTACAAAATAAAACCCCTTTAGGACCAGGAAGTTGAATTACCACCATTGTTCGAGCCCTAAAGGCCCGAAAAATTGAATTTGCATGGATGATAAAGGGACCAGTTTCAGTCATTTGGGGTAATCCAAGTGAAGGATGGTTTGCGAGAAAAGGAAAAACATAGAAAATACCAGTTCTTTTCTACCCGCACAGACCGTAAAGCAAACATTTGTTTGCCCTCTGGCGGAAGAACATTGCAGTATCATCTCCTATTAAAATTGGAAGATATGTATGACTAGAACTAGCAAGAAACATTAAAAATTAAATAAAATATGCCAATTTCCATCAATGATCTTGTTGTGGCTGATATGATGATAAGATATTAATCACGTTACCCAGCCAGCACTTAAGCAATCTTGGGCGTGATTCACAACTTAATATATGTGGCATAAATATCTTGGACAAACTCGTGCATCGTAAAGCAATCATCACCAGATGGTAGTTGCCGATCTTTGTACCTTTTGGTATAGTAGTACTTAGTCAAAACCAATTGTGGTCGGCAATCAAATTGAATATTATGAACTTACAACGATATAGAGGGGGAATGCTTTTAAGATTTCTTTTTTCGTAATGCGTTTTTCTAAAAATTTCCTGTTGTTTCCCAATGCGGCTGTCGCCGTCGGTAGTACGACCAAGACAGACCTACGTTAAAAAACATGAGTTAAGTCAGGTTTTCTAAATGAATATATCGAGTACGTTTTATTTTTATTCTTTTATGTTAATGACTACTTTTCATAGACTAACATTACGTGGTAAAAGCTTGATCTTTTGCTTTAGACACCCCCTCCGTATTGGAAAGCTGGATACGCCCTTAAACAGTAAAACAACTCGAAGGAAAAAGAAGGCGTCATTTCTAAACGCCAACTAAGTTGAACAACTTTGTTCAGTTGAACAAGCTTTTGTTATAACTTTGCAAGTTAGAGACGTGTTAGGAATAAATTATTAGTATTTAGTATGGACGAACGTCCCTCTGAGTTAAAGTAAGCTCAAAATAAAGCAATAACTTAGTTTTAGCCAGGACAATTGCGTTCGTTTTCAAAAGATTACTACCTTCTACTACTGATCAATACGATCTACCTACTTATATACATAGTATCACGTCTTTACCCCTTACGGGATAGACAGAGCCTAGGGTCATAATGTCCAAAAGCCTCGTTTAGCATGTTGAAGGGCGTATAGGTGAAAAATATTTGCTCCAAAAAACGGTTGTTACAAAAAACCCTCCAGAAGCTCCTGAAATAACCTTCATTATTATTAGTAAAGTTCAAACATTCCAGGGGTCGAATGGACCCCAAAAACGCTAAAAATGTCCGGATTCATCCCCAATCAGTCGCACCCCTCGAAAGGGATTCGGTAATGGAACGCGTTTCCCGAAAATCCCGGGAATTTACTACGTAATATAGCAGTAACTATTCCCTAATACCGGTAAGAGAATGTTTGTGCATTTTCCTTTCTTCTTAAAATGTAACAAGTTGCAATATTAAAGAAAAAATAATAAACCCGATTGCTGTTTTTGGCACTTTACATCCGCCATATTTATTTTTTACTGACGGCACATTAACATCGGTCAAGTCTTTTAGGTAGACGCAAGAATAGAACATACTTATTTACATAAATGAACAAAGATATTTACATATAGTGCGAAAATCTTTACCCTCTTTCTGGGAGGGTCGGTCAAAATAATCAAACTTGTAAGTCATCGCAATCAAAAGATAAGCGCAAAAGTTTAAAATAGAACATAATATGCTAGTCATTGAGTAAAAACAATTTGAAGTATAGGTTACTTACTTACAACTGTAATTTTATTGCGTCATCAAAACCTCAAGTTTTGATCCGTTACTGATTATTAGGTATTTCAAGAAGAAAACCAATGATTCATAAGCAGCATGGCATGGAGATGATAATCACAAACAAGAAGATACTATAATTAATATCAGACGACCGGTTCCTCAAAGCGGTTCCTAATGTTTTCTCTAGGCAATAGACACCATAGACAAATATTGGAGTGACGGTAAAGACGATTAAATATAATACAATACGGTAGTTGCCTAATGTTAAGATTATATAAAATTTGTTTCCAATGAGACTAATTTCTATCTAAAAACACTATAAAGAACACTTTTAATTTGATATCGATTCGTTAAGTGATCTTAAAGCTTCTTTACAGTTGCGTGAATAGGAGCATTTTTTAAAGTATGAAAATCTTAAATTACAATTATACTGTATTTTAGTCTGCAAAATTTATGGCAACTTTTATTATGAAACCATTACCATAAACGAAATATTTCGTATAGCTACCAAACAAAGTTCTCACGCCACCCATACAAAATACAAGCTTGTGACGTCACAAATATATAGGCATTTTAGCCGCGCGTTTTCACGTCTAAAAATTTACGTCTAAAAACATGTGACTTTAAAACTTTTATAACTGAAAGAGATTTTTGTTTAGAAATGTATTTCTGTCACTATTGTGTTTATTTTTGGCAGGTCTTTACATAGCAACATGAAAAAAATTTTAGTCAACATGCCCATTAAGCAAACTCAATATTATATAGCTGAAAAGTTCGTTTGTTTGGTTGAACGCACTATCTCAGGAAAACTGAACTGATTTTAAAACTTTCACCGTTATATGGATATATGGATAGGTGCGTTATCTTTGAGTGCCATAGGCTAAGCGTCAAACCACGGGCAAAGCCGGAGCGGACTGCTAGTGCCGAAATATAATATCCATAAAACCATTGAGCTATAACTATAGAGAAGACACCGCAAATCCTTACTTTGTCCCGTTCAACTGTGGCCGTCGCGCCACAACTCACTCAGTCGGTTGTTAGCTCTTTCGCTTGTGGTACTTCCCACGAATAAACAAAAACTTGGTAAAAATCATAAAAAAATGCCTTGGTGTGTATTAAGTTATTGCAGTAATAATTTATCGAACACTGCACGGCACAGTGCAAAGGAACATGTTTTTATCAGCAAATACAATTTTTTTTTACAAAAAAAAGTCAATATAATTACCTCCTGCCATTTTGCATTATAAATAAATAAAAAATATATACGGACAAATCACACGTATTGAGCTAGCCCCAAAATAAGTTCGAGTCTTGTGTTATGGGATACTAACTCAACGATACTATATTTTATAATAGATACTTAAATAGATAAACATCCAAGACCCAGGTCAATCTGAAAAAGTTCATTTTCCATCTTGACCTGACCGGGAATCGAACCCGGGACCATCCGGGCCGCAGGCAGGCGTGTTGACCGCTGCGCCACGGAGCTCGACATGTTGATGTTGACATGTTGCTATGGAAACGCGTAAGAGTAGCAAATATAGCGCTGAGGTATTGAGTTATGTATGATTGGACGCTTCGTTATTGTTTTAGCGCTGCAGCGCTTAAATTTTAAATTACGAGGAATAGAACAATGCCAATATATTAAGGTAGCTCCTCTAGTACTATTCTCAATGCATAAAACAGATTTTCAATAGTGATGATAATTATTTTAAGGCTGACAGAGTAATGTCACAATTATGACACGTAATGTCAAAACGTACACACTTATGTTGACATTGCCCGTATTGAAAGTCTATTTGTATCCAAGGTTATTGGCTTTTGAGCTATCATCGGCAATAGCTCTTCAATAATGTGAACTCTATGAAATTTAATAGGGTTGCTGCTTGACAAATTATTTTTATTTTTTCTTTAGGGTTATTCGTCTTTTTATGATGTTGCATATATGATAGATTATTTATGTTATGTAGGAGATCGAGTTATTTAAACGGTGTTCTTATTTTAACAAGCGTGTAAAATAACTATGACGAGCTCCGTGGCACAGCAATCAACACGCCTGCCTGCGACACGGATGGTCCCGGGTTCGATCCCTGGTCAGGTCAAGTTGGAAAATGATCTTTTTCAGATTGGCCTGGGTCTTGGATGTTTATCTATTAAAGTATCTATTATAAAATATAGTAGTATCCCATAACACAAGTCTTGAACTTACTTTGGGGCTAGCTCAATCTGTGTGATTTGTCCGTATATATTTATTTATTATATTATTTAATATCTACTTACTGCTCGTCTCTTAAATCAATTTTAATAGGTCCTGAAAATTTTACATCCTTAAAATGTACTTACACGAAAGTCTTTGTATTAATTAACAGTTAAGTTGAAATGATCAGACTTCGCCTTATTCATTTTATATTCGGATAGAAAAAAGTAATCATAAGATAGCTACAAAATTAAAAAAATTACTTATTTTTCTTATAGTTTTCTGGCCAAACAATCGAAGAATACGATCGATTAATTCAATTCAATTCTTTATTTGCATAATGTGGTTTACAATTAGTTGTTACATTATGAATAGGACCAACACATTAGCCATATTATTAGGCATGCAATATTTCTGTCACTAAAAATATAGATAGAACAAAATTGGTCACATTACAATAAATCTAATGAACGAATAAACATTAAAAATTACATACTTTGTTTGTCAATAGGTCTATTGAAATATTCTTTCACTGAGTAAAAGCACTCATTCAATAGCCACAGTTTAGTTTTTTTGAAAATTGACGTTTAGGTTATAATTTAGTATCCTTAGGTAAATCGTTTATACTTTTCCACACATTGCGTAACAATTATTTTGATACAAAGATGTTTTAGGTGCTATAGGTAGAACAATTCTATCCAGATCACGCGTTCCTCTAGGGAAAATATCTCGTGCATGGTAACAAAACGTACTTATGACCACGTCTTTATCCCTAACGGCTTAGCTGTATTCTGTGGGTTAGAAAGAGAATAAGGCCATCAGATGTAACGTTGACAAACCGTATTTTATACAAACAACAGATGGCGGAACGAAACAAAGCCAGAACAAAGCATGCGGTATCGGGACAATCATTACTGTTTACTGCGCCCTTTGATTCCAAAGCCTCACAATTACAGTACAATAAGACGGAACCAAATCCGCGAATTACGTGGATTTGAATCCGGATCCGGTATTACCGAGCACGACTACCACAGATTTGCATAAAGGCTAGATAGATCTTGTTGCTTATCTAGAACGATTCGAGTTTTACTAGCACCATAAATATTACAGGTAAGCAAAACCTTAAATTGATAGTGGAATGTAATTTAACGCAACAAAGCTAGAAAGCATGTGGTATTGGGACTGGGACAATAATCATTATTATTTACTGCGCCCTTTGATTCCAAAATCTCATAATGACATTACAATAATACGGGCTGAATTCGCGCATTACGCGAATTTGAATACAGATCCGGTATAATCGAACGCGACAACCACAGATTTTTATAAAGACTAGACGCGCTGACAACAGAGAAACCTGAAGAAAACTCCATTGATAAAACACAGGTCTAAAATTATAAATATAGATAGATATATAGACGCGGGTACAGTTTATTCTTAAGTATTTCACTTTGAGTTTCTACTTCGATAATGTAGTAGTTTGAGTTCTTATACCTGAAAACCAATGAACTAAAGAAACTGTGACCTCACAATGGATAAAAAAATATAACTAGGTATGATTTTAAATTTTTAATGGAATTTGTTAAATAATAATCTAACTAAGAAGAAGCTCGAAAATCATAACAGGCTGTTAAATTATAAACGTAATTTAGCGTAACAAAGCAAAAACCGAAGATGACATACAGAAAATGAGTGTAAGTATTATCAAGATAGGCGCTTGAATGTAAGCGAAAATATCAAATTATGAAAACGTGACACGACAGAACCACACGTACATATCGGGACAGAGAATGATACAATTTTACCCATCCGAAATGGGAAACTCATCCAAATATCAAATTAGTATAAATCTACTTAAGCTACACATGTAACGTACTGAGTTTGCGTCACTATTGATGTCTCCATGCGTAGTCCATATTATTTTTAGGTCCCATACCATACATAAGTATGTAATTTATAATAATTACGTAAAGACCAGATAACAGAATATTTACTGTAGTTGTCACCCTGTCAAGCGCGCTTTGAGTTTCGAATCTTTCTCTTCTTTGAGCTCTTACTTCAGCTTACCAAAACTACACACACTTTACATATCTTCTTTATATTTGACATCTCAGGGAAAACGCACAGAATATAAGTGTCACAATTTCTTTAAATTGTTTAATAATTTTGTTTTTTCCAGACTTGTCAAAAACCGTATACAGTATCTAGCCTAAAATAGTGATCTGTGGTGACAGCCCTTAGTTCAATTAATCTAGTATTCATTGTGTTTGTGAATAAACCCGGATGTTATCACAGTGTATTGGGATATATCAAAACATATTGCAAGTTTACATCGAAGTTTACGGTTTGCTAATAATCCCCTTTATTAATTTACTTTAATTGTGTTTTATTAGCTGCTTCCCAGCAACTTTGTTATGTAAGTTAATGTTAACAGGTAATAATGCAGCTTTCTACCTATACGTATACAATATGTTAATTGAACCCTAAAACAACGTATACAGCATCATCATCATCAAGTCTTCTTGTCTCCACTGCAGGAGCATGACCCTCCCGCGTACTTCCAGAGCCATTAATTAGCCAGAGCAGTTAAATAGAGTTTTTTCGTACGTATACAATTTGGAAAAAAAATTGACATTCACATACTAAAGTGTTTAGCAAGCCGGGTAATTTATAGGAAAATTTTGACTACTTTTTCCAACATAAATCACATTGAAAAAGTTGTTCATATTGACGAACCGAGTCGCTCCTTTAAGAATCGGACAGGGTTTTATTAATATAATAGCTGTTACACGCGGCTAACCTATGTGTATGCACAATTTCATGATGATCGGTTCAGTAGATACGGCGTGAAAGCGTAACAAACAAACAAACTCACTTTCGCTAATATAATAATATTAGTTAGGATTGTACAAGTTTAAATTACGATTATGACTTATCTGATAAGTATTACTCGTATTATTTACACATAAATTAAACTATCAATATTATTAAGTGTCATGAGTCATGAAAGAGAAAAGTCGATCAAGGAAATGGGAGATCTCTTCCACCGTATGTACGCTTTTATTCTTAACTGCAGCCCTTCCCGGCTATGCCTGGACATGTAATAAACTTACAAATCTTTCTCATGAATCACTCTAGATATATATTGTCGACTGACGAGCTCCGTGGCGCAGTGGTCAACACGCCTGCCTGTGACACGGTTGGTCCCGGGTTAAATCCCCGGTCAGGTCAAGATGGAAAATGATCTTTTTCAGATTGACCTGAGTCTTGGATGTTTATCTTTTTAGGGTTCCGTTTCCGTAGTAAACTAGGATCCCTTATAGTTTCGCCATGTCTGTCTGTCTGTCTGTCTGTCCGTCCGCGGTTTTACTCAGAGACTATAAGTACTAGAAAGCTGTAATTTGGTATGGGTATGTATATTAATCATGGCAAAAAAGTGGTAGAAAAAAATCTTGAATATTTTTTTTTTTTTGTTAGCTTCCATACACGTATTTTTTTTCTCTATTTACCCATCGTGTGGAGTATCGTTAAAAAGGTCTTTGGATCTGTTTCCGAAATATTTGGTTTTAAAGTGCAAATTTTTGTTAGAGGTACGTGTCCCCCCTTTCTATCTGCTAAACGGTTATATATGGATACGTGAAAAAAATTACAGCAGTAGTATATATACGAAAGTTGAAAGGGAAACTATCAGAGCTGGGTACTAAGTGCAAACTAAAAAGTTATAGGCAACCAACTTATAAAATGTAATGGAAAATGTAAAATTTCATACAATCTTTATTGTTAGATGTTTTTGGTCGTTAAACTGTGAGGTGTGAGTGTAAACAGTGTGAACTCAAAGTTGTCATTCGCAACTACGGAACCCTACACTGCGCGTGGCCCGACACGCACTTGGCCGGTTTTTTTTAATTTATTTATGTTATAAAAAAATTACTACAAGATAACAATTTAATGACATCCTAAACCACGAGGGTTTGTCTGGATGAGGGTTTGTTTGATCTATATAAGTATCTATTATAAAATATAGTATCGTTGAGTTAGTATCCCATGACACAAGTCTCGAACTTACTTTGGGGCTAGCTCAATCTGTGTGATATGTAAAAAATATTGGTGAAAACCGCATGAAAATCCATGTAGAACTTTTTGATTAATCGCGTCTTGTAATATGTAGTGAATGTTTAAAGAAAATGGAGATTAATTAAACTTTAAGATTAAATTCTCCATATCAATGATCCATCAACAATCAAGTTTCCAGATGCACTCACCTCTTCCTCAAAGCTTGTGATGGATTTCTAATAAACATAGACAAGCGTCAAATGGCCGATATAGAGTTTCAAAGGTTCTACTCCGTATCTCCGTATCACGAATAGAATTTAACCGTTTGAAGTGGTCCACTGGATACGTCCTGTAGACTTGTATTGGCCAAGTGAGTAAAATATTAAAACAATGGGGAACTTACATACAGAGTAGATTTTGAAATCTTTTATTCAAAGCTTGTGATAGACTTGTGATAAAGATAGACAACCTCAAATGGCCGATATAGAGTTTCAAAGGTTCTACTCCGTATCTCCATATCACAAATAGAATTTAACCGTTTCAAGTGTTCCATTGGATACGTCCTGTAGACTTGTATTGGCCAAGTGAGTAAAATATTAAAACAATGGGGAACTTACATAAAGAGTAGATTTTGAAATCTTTTATTCAAAGCTTGTGATAGACTTTTGATAAACATAGACAACCTCAAATGGCCGATATAGAGTTTCAAAGGTTCTACTCCGTATCTTCGTATCACAAATAGAATTTAACCGTTTGAAGTGGTCCATTGGATACGTCCTGTAGACTTATATTGGCCAAGTGAGTAAAATATTAAAACAATGGGGAACTTACATACAGAGTAGATTTTGAAATCTTTTATACAAAGCTTGTGATGGACTTGTGATAAACATAGACAAGCGTCAAATGGCCGATATAAAGTTTCAAAGGTTCTACTCCGTATCACAAATAGAATTTAACCGTTTGAAGTGGTCCACTGGATACGTCCTGTAGACTTGTATTGGCCAAGTCGGTGAAATATTGAAACAATGGGAAACTTGCATGAAGATTTGAGTTTGAAACTGATGACTATGTAAGTATCCAGCTGAAAAAGATAGTTGAGGACTCTTTTATCCGAAATCGATAGGTACATTAAGTTTGATTTTAAGCTTTCGCAGTCACAATCACTATTATGTTCACTACGGGACTTACTGCGATTATTTTTGAGTTTCGTCTGATATTTCGATAACATTACAGCTGCCATTTTCAAAGACTGACTCAACTTACTGACTTACTTTGGGGCTAGCTCAATCTGTGTGATGTGTCCGTATATATTTATTAAGTTTAAATGTCAGATGAAACTCAAAAATAATCGCAGTAAGTCCCGTTGTGAACATAATATTGGTTTCAATTGGTTTAAAAAGTCAAAAGAGAAATAAAAGATGAGAAAGTCAAATTTAAAAGTATGATATTTTAATAATCTTTATATAACCGTAAGAAACCCCCTCAGCCGCGTGGTTCCCGGCAGAGTAGAATAGCACCACTCCAAGTCTTCCCGTGGATGTTGTAGAAGGCGACTTAGGAAACACAAGCTAAACAAAGCTTAAAACATCAAAGAGACCTCTCCAACCCGTCTGACCAGCGTGGAGAGTGTAGGCTAAATACTCTAACTGCTCTGGCTAATATTTGGCTCTGGTAGTACAGGGTCGTGCTCTAGCAGTGGAGACTTACAAAGACCTGATGATAAGAAACCCCTAAAAAAATGAATTAACTTTTGTTATTCCTGTAAACAGAATATTTAACATAGCTGCTAAACAAAGTTCTCATATAATTCATACGAACTGCTAAAGAAGTGACGTCACTTGTCTTTTATTGTTAGCGTAGTTTCGTAGCTAAAGGAGTAGTGGATTTCTATGTATAGTTACAATACATATACGGAAAGCATGTGGTTGGTAGCGTGTAGAATGTGTGACGTTGCCGTGGATGTCAGTGTGGGGTTGGTTTTAGTAAATTTTAACCTATTTAATGCTTTTAAAAGACTATCATTATTTATAAGTACGAACGTAAGTGGTAGTCACACGGACGAAAAACAAATAATGGAAAAAAATATATAATTTAAAATTCTCTGAAACAAGCATGTGAGTTCTGTTGAGAAATTAATTAATTTACTTGCCCATTAGTTTAAAAATTAATGAAATTTATTACTAATTATTGTTAAAAATTAAGATCATGTGCCATCCCTATTTACAGAATGCATCTAGCGATCTCAGTTGGTGCCAAAAACTCTGAGAATCGGGAACTAGTCACTATCAGATACTATCACATTAAATTTGAGATAGATTTACACAGAGAATAAAATATTACATGGCATTCAGATCTTATAGCCCTAGGCTCTGTTAACCTTGACAGTGGTAAAGACGTTCTATAGTCATTGAATAGCTACAATATTTATTACATTTAATATCGACATTGTTTATAAACATAATAGGCTCTATAAAACTAAACCTACACCTAACTTAAAATAAAAAAAACCGGCCAAGTGCGTGTCGGGCCATGCGCAGTGTAGGGTTCCATAGTTGCGAATGACAACTTTGAGTTCACACTGTTCACACTCGCACCTCACAGTTTAACGACCAAAAACATCTAAAAATCAAAGATCCCTAAATAAAAAAATGGTGCTCTCAACCTCACTATATTTTTCAAAGACCTATTCAACGATATCCAACGCGATGGGTTTGTATAGAAAAAAAAATACTCTCTCTTTACTTGTATGGGAGCTACCTTAAAAAAAATTGTTTTCAATATTTTTATATACTAACCACTTTTTTGGCATGATTAATATACATACCCATACCAAATTACAGCTTTCTAGAACTTATAGTCTCTGAGTAAAACCGCGGATGGACAGACAGACAGACAGACATGGCGAAACTATAAGGGTTCCTAGTTTACTACGGAACCCTAAAAAGGTAATAATTAAAGCTATTATTAAAAATTTAACTCAACTAATTAAGTGTTATAGTAGATATATTTTGTATTGCAAGTCATTGACCTGCGGAAGTATGCCTAGAAGGCTGGCAATATTGCAAAGTTGTTAAGCAATGCTTATTCTAAGTTGTGCAAAGAAATTGCCAGCACTCACACAACACAGCCGTTGGCTCACAAACTTGATAAATTGTTTGTTTTCATCATCAGGTCATTTTTCCGTCGCTTTTGTAGGAGCACAAACTTTTCGGTACTACCAGCGAGCCATATATTAGCCTGAGCAGTCAGAGAATTTGCTTACTCTCTCCACGTTGGCCGGACGGGTTTGAAAAGTCACTTTGATGTTTAGCTTGTGTTTCCTAAGTCGCCTTCTACGACATCTACGGGAAGACTTGGAGCGGTCCTAAATTACTCGGCCAGGAACCACACAGCGGTTTTTTGTTTTTCATTATTGTAAATTGCAAAACAAAATTCGAACTTTGACAACCCTACACTAATGTATCTGTCGATAACGTGCCAAAATGTCCGATAAACACGCATGGCAGTTTTGTTTAGGATGCCTCAAAGATAATTATCTTCCTGATTCTTAGTACAAGATAGAGGAGACGGAGGAGCCCGATGGCCTAGTGGGCGTGAGCGTTGTAAACGCTTCCGCATGTTAAGCAACACCGGGCGCAGTCTCCACTTGGACGGGTGACCGCAAGTGGCATAAAAATATCTCGAGCTCCTCCGTGCTTCGGAAAGCCGTTAAGCCGTTGGTCCCAGCTATCATCATTGATGGCAGTCGTTAAGCTATGTCAGATGCCTTTAGGCAGCTTGAAAAATCTGACACCAGAGTGTTGGCCACTTACACACAGGAAAAACAAACAAGTACAAGATGTTTTATACAGCTGGGACCTGCTTCCCTTGGTCGTCTATGAATTTGTTGTTTAAATGTTGTAACTTTAGTTAAATGCTCTTTGATATATCACCTATGTAACAAGAGCATTTAAGAGTCGCCTGGACGCGCATGTCTCCATACAAACGGAAAAAGGGAATTGTGGCAATATTTGATCATTTTAGGCCAAAATTAAGCATCCAATCAATTAATCACATTATAATCTACGTACGTTCCTATACAGTTTGGTTAAATTATCAAATGTTTGAGAATTATACACGCCTCTCAAGATTTCCATACAAATTTGAAAAGGCTTGTAATTCTCAAACCATTGGTATTTTAACCAAGCTGTATAGGAACGTACGTAGATTATAATCAGATTAATTGATTAAACGCTTAATTTTATTCCAAAATTATCAAATATTGCCACAATTCCCTTTTTCCGTTTGTATGGAGACATGCGCTTCCAGGCGACTCTTAAGTTAAGCTAAAGACTCATCGAAATTGTGAATATAAATTAAAGATTTGTCTACCCCGCAAAAAACTTATATGGGATACTATACTTTCTAGTTAATACTCGTAGCTAGATGTATTAGGTACAATCTACGACGAAAGATATGGATGGCCAAATTAGATTAGTACAGTGTAGTATTGGTTGTTAACGCCTACTGTTTTGCTGATAAGATAATCAAATACAAGAGCACAATTTGAGCGTTTCATTAGACTGGGGGAACGGGATGAAGGGTTTTTTATATATATAAAAAACCCTTCATCCCGTTCCCCCAGTCCAACAAACTCCTACCTTTCCCTCGCTTTCGATGGGCGGCACCATCTAGATTAAGATAAGCATATTTGTCTAGGAAAGTTTCTTTGTATAAAACATATCCCGGTCACAACCGGCGTGGGCCGATAATGGTAGATAGACAAGTACCATCTCACTTATTTATCGTTAGCCATAAATTATGAGGCATTACTCAGCGGAACTAGCGACTCGTTATTTAAGTCTTATACTACAAAGAAAGAGTGAATTGAAAAAATCTACGTCAGCACTTTGGTTGTTAATTACCTTGTAGTATTTTTAGTAACTTTTCATCAATATGGTAATATTGATTTCAGATTGAGAAATCTACTCATTACCGCTAAAAGTAGCCGCTTTGGACGGTAATGACTGGTTCTCTTGATCTACCAAATGCAAAATAATGAAAAGTAATACTTACTTACTACTACAAGTCATTTACTACCGAAGTACTTGTAGGTTTTTTCAATTTGATCTTAGACATAGACATAGACATTTATTTGCTAAAAATATGGTTACAGAGATGTTACAGGTGCACAAACAGGAGGACACATATTTTTCAGGCGTTAGGCCTAAATACCTAGGACTAGGATGGCCACAGGGCCATCACACCAGGCTGGCACACTGGTAGTCCTGAATTCGATCCCTGGTCAAGTCAAATGGAAATCGCAAATTTAATGGTCGTGCTCCAGCGGTGGAGACTAAAAAAAGACCTGATAATGATGATGAGAATTTCACTCTAAGGTGGGACGCATGGCATTTCAAGAAAAGTAAATAAGTTCATTAGAAGCCTTCTAATTTTTCTGTGGCTTTAATTTATTTTCATTTACCAAAAAAAATATAAATCCTATCCTACGTGTTTTGTTGCTCCAATGCCTATTTTATGCTCATCAACAATACAAATACACACAAAATTACCAGGATGAAAAATTAGAAATTAATTTGACATCATAAATAATTCATATTGGGGTAAAATAAGATATTTGTTATTTATTTTATTATATATTAGACCGTGTTAATTCAATGTGAATGAAATATAATACTTTTTAGAGATTTTTTTTCAATTATCTTTGACGAATAATACCTCAAATATAATATAGGAATAAATGATTCTTGATTCCTCCTTGGTGAATAATGTTGATGAGCCTTCTATACGGATATTTTAGACAGTCATACCTAACCTTAGAGATATTTTTACATACCTATACCTTATACTTTTGTTTTCTCGAACGTATGATTAGATTGAGAGATTTTTTATCTGACACTGATCCTCTAACCACTTCATTCGATCAAATTTGAGATAACAAATGACACAACATTTTTTTTTTCTAATTTAACGCTGCACGATTGAGAAATATTTTAGAATGTGAGGAGTATTTACATAGATGTAAGAAAAATATCCGTGAATGTATTTAGAAATGGTGTAGTGAATAGTGATGGGATACTAACCGCATCGTCTATACTCGTGATTCCTTAGATTTTGCCGAATCCCTTGAACATTTTTTACGGTCTGCGCGGGATGACAAACAGCTGGTATATTCTTTGTTTTTCGTTTCCTCTCAAACCAATAGGGAAGTGAAAAAAATAGTAATTTTATAAATTTTCATCATCATCTCAGCCACAAAAAGTCCACTGCTGGACAAAGGCCTCCCCTAAGGATAACCAATACGTCCGGTTGGACGCGGCCTGCATCCAGCGCCTTCCTGCGACCTTTATCAGGTCGTCACCTGGTCGGTGGGTGTCCGACGCTGCGCTTGCCCGTACGTGGTCGCCATTCAAGAACTTTTCTGCCCCATCGGCCATCAGTTCTTCGCGCTATGTTTCCCGCCTACTGTCACTTCAAAGAGCTAATCCGCTGGGCTATGTCGGTGACCTTTGTTCTTCTACGGATCTCCACGTTTCCGATTCGATCTCGCAGAGAAACAATGAGCATAGCCCTCTCCATAGCTCTTTGAGCGTCCTTGAGCTAAATAAATTCAAACTAAATAAATTTTCAACTAACCGGGAAAACATCTTAATTGTTAAAAAGACCGTAACCTGTAAGCTGAAGGACCTGCATAACGCAACACAAAATGCAGTACAAGTCGCAATACTGGGCCAAGAAAATATTTAAATTGGTGAACATCGACACGCTAAGAAAAAGAACATTGAGAAAACAATCATATTAAGTGTAATATGATTTTTTTCTCAATCCGTTTTATTGATCTATATCCGCATTAATACAGTGGAATTAATGCTGATATAGATCTATAAAACGTCTTATTGTCTAACGAAAATAATTAGAACGCAAAATGTGGCAGGAATGCCAATAACTGAATGAATGGTTAGCGGAGCGACAGCTATTATTGCACCTGCCTTGTTTCGGCTTGCGGAATACGGGCTTATTGCAAATATTAAAGATGATGGTAAAACACAATATTAATAAAGTCAGAGGCAGAAAGTACCTCCGTGGCGCAGTAGTTAATACACTAGCCTTCGACATGAGTTCTTTTCAGACTGGGTCTTGGATATTTATCTGGCTTTTATAAAATATAGTATCGTTGAGCTAATACCCTACGGCACTAGTTCACAATTTACTGTTGGGCTAGCTCAATCTGCGTGATTTGTCCCTATATTTCTTCCTACTTTCTACGGCGCTACAACCCTTTATGGTTTTAGGCCTCTTTCACAACTTCCACCATTAATCTACAATTGACTCACGACGCAAATAACGCAAAATTAAAAACTAGGGGTAAGAGGCAAAGGAACGTGACATCCTTTGCCTCTTACCTCTAGTTTTTAATTTGCATAATTGGCGTTGTTAATGAATGCTGTGCCGTGTTTTTCCCGAAAAAATATAGGACCACTCCAAATCTTCCCGTGGATGTAATAGAAGGCAACTTAGCAAACACAAGCTAAACAAAGTTTATAAACATCAAAGAGACTGCTCCAACCCTTCTGGCCAGCCAGGGTAGAGAGTGTAGTCCAAATCCTCTGACTGCTCTGGTTTGTGAGAGTCATGCTCCTGCAGTGGCAATTAAAAAAGACATGATGATAATGAAAGCCTTAAATGAAACCTTGTTTCAAATAAAGAAAACCGCATTAAAATCTATCCACCCATTTTCTCGGACTTTCTTTTCACGATGTCACGGGCCGACACAAAAATAAGTGATTGAAAGTTGGTAAACAATAAATTTCAATGGGAGTGCAGCAAAATTGCACCATAAATATCGATAAGGTGAGAAAAATACGGCGATAGTAATTCGCTATGGCGCTGAAATATGGGGCGGGAGAAAAACTGTTCGTTCAGGGTAATTTATTTCTACTTAGATGGAAAAATATCTTAGGGATTCAATTAGTAGAAAATAATCTTCCTTTTGTAAGTCTCTGTCGCCACGGGGTTTTGGCTTTAAGTAAGAAACGATTCTTCACTTTATTGTTTAAAATTCACGCCTTTAGTTGCAGAAAGTGTGCACAAAAACGAACCTTTTACTTATTTCCGCTGACGTTTCTATGGAGTTACATCCAGCGAGACTGAAGATAGAAGGTTCGAGCTAAGTCCTGTTAATATTAAAAATTATGTGTTGGAAACGCGAAATTTTAAAAAAGAATAACCTATTCCATCTATTATCTTATCACACAGAGTTTGCTTAACAAATCTAAGCAAGTAACGTTCGCCTATTAAGCCTTCGAGTCGATCCTAAAAGATCCCTAAAGAAATAAAGCAACTTTTAGGCGAAAATTATCGGAAAATCTAGAACTTTCTAACCCAATATTCTGTCTGAGTAGTTAGTATGTGTCACAGTCGCCCGCGTCCTCATAAAAATGTCCAACATTCCCGAACTAGACAGACTCACGTGCCGACTTACTTTATTACATAGTTCGAGCTTATAACTGTCAAGAGAATGCTGAATGCCAAGTTCGAGATTTTCATTTTATATGCACAATATTGTAGATTTATTTTTCTTTCTTGTGTATTTTAAGTTAATGATAATATCAGAGTTTTGAAAAAGCCGATACCCTCTGGTTAGGTTATTGCTTGAATCACCTGATTTTCCGGAAAGAAAGATCATTCCGCTCCCCTTCTCGAATTCAAGCTATAGTTAGATCATTCGCCCCAAGTAAAGTGGCATAACAATTACTTTTAAATAATGCCGTTTTAAAAAATGCAGATCTGTGTCAGATTTGTCTAATTTTGCATTAGCAAACTTGTAATGTAGTATAAGACGTTGAATAGGTATATCGTGGATGTATGCTGGGATCCCAATAAACCTAACCTTACCTTATTTGCCTAACACTTACATATAAGTAATTAAAAATCTTGTTCATAATGAAATTAGTTGAGTTTAATCATCATCACCAATTGCATGACATCGAGATCTATCTTCGTCTGCTCGCATCCAGCTCCTGCCAGCCTTCTCGCTCAAATCATCACTCCACCGTTGAGTTGAGTTTAATGATTTAATGAAATTAAGATTGTTAAGAATCGAACCTGGCAACAAAAAAAAAGAACTGTCAGTTGTCAGTCACGTAAAAAATGTGAGGTTATGACCGCGTTACGTGTAGTCGAGTCGGATCGGACAATGTTTTTCGGATTAAATCCTAAAACCCCACAGTAATCTCGGGGCTGTGTGTTTTGTGGTTTTCTGGATATGGCTGCCGTCCGCGGGGACGTAGATTGTATCAGTCAATTGTAGTTGAAATCGTGTAGTTTTGTTGTCGTTTGTATGAGAGTTCGCGATCGACACATGTGCCTTTTGGCCGGCTGAATTCGGTGTGCCGGGTGGACGCGCGTTCACGGAAGAACTCACAACAGGAGGAACCACCCGGATCGGATCTCGCGCGCATCAACCACCGGCACCAGCAAGCGTTTCTACGAAACTTGTAAGTGATCTCAAATTATTATAGTCTAGGTGTAACGGCCTACTTGTTCTGCTGAACCCGACTTCGACATTCCCGTCCGTTCCCTAAATCTGATGTGCCCGTTTAGGCGAGACGTTGCTAGATGGATGTCGAGGAGGGAGAAAGCGAACAAAGATAATTTAAAGGCTGTATTATCAAACACTCATCAATTAATTTCTGGTAAAATATTTTTAATGGAGTCAGACTCAAGGCACAGAAGGCTTTGAAGTAAATTAAGACAGCCTTTGAAAGTAACGAAGAGAATTAAGTTTTATTGGAATAGTTGGAAGTTCATTAAGATTTTGACCTCAAACAATAAAAGACTTACATCAGTCGGTAACTTGATTAAAAACTTTTCGAGATATTAGAGATATTAAGAGCAAATTATTTTTTGTTAGAATATAAGCAATAGTTCTCTCATTTGTATTAAATAGTAGCTGTCAGCTCCGCTCTCGTTAGTTTAAATACCTCGTTAGTTTGTTTTTCTGGAATAAAAGGTAGAAAAACCTACTCCGTCTACCAAAAAACGGTTAATCGGTAACCCCCCTTATTCATAAAAATAAACAATCGCTTATAGTTAAAATATGTTTTGTCTTTATCCCACTCTTCAATGTTTGCTCCAATTTTAGTAATTAAGGTGTGAAAGTATACAAAACAAACAAACCCACTTTCTCATTAGTTATATTAGTAAAATGGAAGAAGGCGTAACTTGTTCTTATGTAAGGCTGTATATTAATCTTTTCTTATTGAAACTTTAAGACTATCTCATAGTGAAATAAGTAATACTGAAGTAGTGGTCATCATCATCATCATCAGATCTTTCTAGTCTCCACTACAGGAGCACGACCCTCTCGGTACTACCAAAGCCATATACTAGCCTGAGTAGTCAGAGGATTTGGGCTACACTCTCCACGCTGGCCAGACGGGTTGGAGAGGTCTCTTTGATGTTAATAAGCTTTGTTTAGCTTGTGTTTCCTTAGTGGCCTTTTACTGGAGTGAATGACTTGGAGTGATCCTATTCTACTCTGCCGGGAACCACACAGCGAGAAGTAGTGGTGTTATTTGTTAAATAGGTACATTAGAGGCAGCTTTAAAAATATGACAGCAAAATCTCAAATAATACCCACCTCTTTCATGCTTAATAAACCGGTTTTAAGTTATGGACAAGTACTTACCATATTTTCTAAATATTCTCTCAATATTTTGAGTAAAACAATTTTTAAGTCTTGCCCGTAAACCAAGTTCTGTACGGCATACCGCGTAAACTTACAAGAAGTTTCTTAGTAGAGCTTTAAAATACTTTACTGACGAAAACTTAGAAGTTTCCTCCATACTAAATATTATCTTTATTATTCTTTAATATCATCATTAAGATAAATTAACTAGGCAATGGTGGTGTATTACTTGAAAAACATGTTCAATTCTGTTAGTTATTTTATCGGGCACGTAACTGAACTTAGGAATATTTGTACAAAAAAAATATCATAAAGAATAAAAAAAAAGACTCATTAACCGTGTGGTTCCCGGCAGAGTAGAATAGGACCCCTCCAAGTCATCTCGTGGATGTTGTATAAGGCGACTAAGGAAACACAACCTAAACAAAGCTTATTAACATCAAAGAGACCTCTCCAACCCGTCTGGCCAGCGTGGAGAGTGTAGGCCAAATCCTCTGACTACTCAGGCTAGTATATGGCTCTGGTAGTACAGAGAGGGTCGTGCTCCTGCAGTGGAGACTAGAAACACCTGATGATGATGATGATGATGATGATGAAGTGGTATACAATATGTTAATTGAACCTTATTCGATCCTGTTCGTAGGATAGGACTATTGCTGGCAATTCTGAATTTTTTTTTGTATGTAGGAAGACAGTATCTTTAATACAGAAATATCGACATCGTGTTATGTACATATTTTTCAATATTTTTGGAAAAAAACTTGGTTACCTTTTTTTTAGGGATTTTGATTCCAACATTAAAATAAATAAATATATACGGACAAATCACACAGATTGAGCTAGCCCCAAAGTAAGTTCTATGAAAGACTTGTGTTATGGGATACTAACTCAACGATACTATATTTTATAACAAATACATATATAGATAAACATCCAAGACCCAGGTCAATCTGAAAAAGATCATTTTCCATCTTGACCTGACCGGGGATCGAACCCGGGACCATCCGTGTCGCAGGCAGGCATGATGACCGCTGCGCCACGGAGCTCGAAATATTGGCAAAGTTTTCAGAATTAGCCTGTAGATCAGCATCTACTTAATTACGGATTTTAGTTAAGGGTCTTTGACACGTAAAGAAGATGAATACCCTACGCTAATGCCTAAGTACCTCCATCTATCAACAAATTCACAACAAGACAAATTCGTACGCGTGTTTCTATTTTATAGCAAACAGTATATTATCTCGACGACCTCCGTGGCGCAGCGGTCAACACGCCTACCTGCGACACGGAGGTGCGATATGTATCTATTATAACATATAGTATCGTTGAGTTAGTATCCCATAACACAAGTCTTAAACTTACTTTGGGGCTAGCTCAATCTGTGTGATTTGTCCGTATTTATTTATTATTTTTTTATTTATCTAGTTATTTAAACTAGTAATTTATCAGTTTACCGAAATATCACCATCGTTTATCATTGCCGCCGTATATCAGAAACTGTTTCCTTGGAAAATTGGATGGAACCTTGAAATGTTTTGAGAATCATGCCAATATCGTGGGTGACATAATGATGGAGATTGAAATAGACTTTAATCAGATTAAAAGAGGCCCGGAGGAAACTGTGTTTTCGTTAAAAAAATCATTCACAATGATTGTATATTTGTAGATTGAAAACTCGTCATCACGCTCTTACTAAACAAGCTTTTTCTAAAATTTTCAATTTAATCTCCTCCGTGCTTTGGAAGGCACGTTAACCAGTTGATCCCAGATGATAAAATTGATGACAATCGTGAAGTCATATCAGATGCTTTTAAGCAGCTTGAAAAATCTGACACCAGTGCTGGCCACTTGTTGTTTGTTTTTCGTATGTGTAAGTGGCCAACACTGGTGTCAGATTTTTCAAGCTGCCTTAAGGCATCTGACATAGCTTTACGACTGCCATCAACGATGACAGCCGGGACCAACGGCTTAACGTGCCTTCCGAAGCACGGAGAAGCTCGAGATATTTTTATGCCACTGGCGGTCACCCATCCAAGTAGGGACTGCACCAGGGGCTGCTTAACATACGTAAGCGCTCACAGAGCTCACACCCACTGGACCATCGGGCTGGCCACTTACACGAAACACAAACAATGGAATTAAAAAAATACTGGAGCTGCCAAAATTATTGCTAGTAGGTAGTCATTATTGTAGTAAATCGAGAAAAAAATTCAGTTAGTAGTAGTAATTATTGTAGTAAAAGGTACTGAGATGCGCAACTTGGTTATTTTACAAGTATTGTTTTTGACGATATTTTGTTCACTGTAGTGAATAAAATGTCTTGTGCTTTTCGTAAACAAACATGTAAAAAAAAAAAGAAAATCGGCGAAGAAGGCCTGCTAAAAATATTGATTGTTCCAGTGAAACATGTTGAAATTTTGATACATCCGCAGGTGAATAGAATAAATACAGCAAGCTTTTAAATAGTTTTAGAGTTAAGTACACGTAAGGACACACGGATAGGAAAGTTTTAACTAGCGGTCCACCTCAGCTTTGCAAGTTCATAGCATACTTGCTTTTGCTTGTGTAGGTTGTGTTTCCACCAGGTTACATCTGAAAAGAGCCCGCTAAACATCCTCGTACGGCTTAGCAAATTACAAGTGGTCCATATACGATATAAGAGGGATAAAAACATACATAAATAAGTCAATATACTGCCATGGTTTTTCAGAGAGACTACAATATGGTTTAAATAAAATTAATTTAATACGGATTTGATCGCGTTTTTTACATTATTTATACATTAGTCATCTATTTAATAAAATCTCAAGCTAAGCAGAAGACTGCAAGACCTTCAGACACCGTGAGCCAATACTATGCGTACATCCGGAACGTTATCAATAAATATTTTAGGCGGTAGATTTTACAGTTCTTATAAAATACTAGACAAATGTCAACTTAGTCTACCAGCGACCACGAACACTGTAAAGTGCTCGAAACGTTAAGTATATAAATAATGTAATTAACGCGATAAAATCCGTATTAAATTCATTTTATTTAAATGTGTAACAATCGCAAAAACATTATAAAACATTACTACAATATGGTGTTCTTGGAAAAGGGATTGCTCGTTATTGCGAAATACTGCAATTTCTCGAATTAGTTCAATTTCCCAAACAAATAATAATAAAGAAAGTAGGACGCGTATGACGCATCTCGTGACGTTTGTTAAGTATTTTATCCTATTTAATTATTTTAAATGACTATAACCTCTCTGAAATATGTGTTGATACTCTTGGACTTGTCTTTTGATGTGCCAAGTTACATCCATTGCCGTATATTTAGCCAATATACCAACAAACGTAATCGAACATGAAGATTTTGTGAAATCGAAAGTGCAATCTATTTTCAATCGACAAATAACACAAATTGAGCTAGCCCTACAGTTAGTTGTGAACTTGTATCTAAAGATACTAACGTAGCTAAATATTTTAATTGAATATTTTATAATTGATACTTCTAGAGATAAACATCCAAAACCCAGGCCAATCTGAAAAAGATCATTTTTAGGGTTCCGTAGTAAACTAGGAACCCTTATAGTTTCGCCATGTCTGTCTGTCTGTCTGTCTGTCTGTCTGTCTGTCTGTCTGTCTGTCCGTCCGCGGTTTTACTCAGAGACCATAAGTACTAGAAAGCTGTCATTTGGTATGAGTATGTATATTAATCATGGCAAAAAAGTCGTAGAAAAAAATCTAGAAAAAAATTTTTTTTTTGGGTAGCTCCCATACTAGTAAAGTGGGGGAGTCATTTTTTTTTCTCTACTTACCCATCTTGTGGGGTATCGTTAAAAAGGTCTTTGAAAAATATTGTGAGGTTGAGAACACCATTTTTCGATTTAGGGATCCGTTTCCGAAATATTTGGTTTTAAAGTGCAAATTTTTGTTAGAGGTACGTGTCCCCCCCCCCCTCTATCTCCTAAACGGTTATATATAGATACGTGAAAAAAAAAACCGGCCAAGTGCGTGTCGGGCCACGCGCAGTGTAGGGTTCCGTAGTAGCGAATGACAACTTTGAGTTCACACTATTCACACTCGCACCTTACAGTTTAACGACCAAAAACATCTAACAATGAAGATTGTATGAAATTTTACAGTTTATAAGTTGGTTGCCTATAACTTTTTAGTTTGTACTTACTACTCAGCTCTGATAGTTTTCCTTTCAACTTCAGTATATATGCTACTGCTGTAATTTTTTTCACGTATCTATATATAACCGTTTAGCAGATAGAGGGGGGGACACTTACCTCTAACAAAAATTCGCACTTTAAAACCAAATATTTCGGAAACGGAGCCCTTAATCAAAAAATGGTGTTCTCAACCTCACAATATTTTTGAAAGACCTATTTAACGATACCCCACACAATAGGTAAATAGAGAAAAAAAAAATACTCCCTCACTTTACTTGTATGGGAGCTACCCTAAAAACAATTTTTTTTCAAGATTTTATTCTACCACTTTTTTGCCATGATTAATATACATACCCATACCAAATTACAGCTTTCTAGTACTTATAGTCTCTGCGTAAAACCGCGGACGGACAGACAGACAGACAGACAGACAGACAGACAGACAGACAGACATGGCGAAACTATAAGGGTTCCTTGTTTACTACGGAACCCTAAAAATTACAGCAGTAGTATATATACTGAAGTTGAAAGGAAAACTATCAGAGCTAAGTACTAAGTACAAACTAAAAAGTTATAGGCAACCAACTTATAAAATGTACTGGAAAATGTAAAATTTCATACAATCTTGTTAGATGTTTTTGGTCGTTAAACTGTGAGGTGCGAGTGTAAACAGTGTGTACTCAAAGTTGTCATTCGCAACTACGGAACCCTATACTGCGCGTGGCCCGACACGCACTTGGCCGGTTTTTTTATCATGCCCTGACCGGGGATCGAACCCGGGTCCCGTTATGTCGCAAGTTAACGCCTAACAATATAAAAACTAAATTGGAGAAATATTTTTTGGACATCTCTCAATATTTATCTGGTTCCTAAAGATTATCTAATGTGCAATGTAAAATGAAAGTACACAGGTCGGTGAGTCGATAGATCTTAATTTCGATGTTTTCATAGTAGATTAACATAGGCACAAACCTACGTGGTTTTTATATATGTTCTCTCTCTCATCTGAGCGTTTTCCCGGTTGCATCCTCAGCTGGAGTGCTTTGGAGCCCGGGGTCCGCTTTCCGGCTTTTTCTTTTCCACTTCGCACGATCTCGGCATCCTTGGCTGTGAGGCCGTTGGCACGCAAATCCTCCCTAACAACATCAAGCCAGCATTTCTTGGGCTTTCCCCTTCTGCCGGGGCCTGATGGAGGCGGCATAACCAGACATTTATTACCAATGTAATTTGCCGGTTTTCGCAAAACGTGGCCGTACCAGCGTAGGCGGCTCTCTTGCAGTTTATCCGCTATGTCTCGGACATGGAGACTGCCATTTCTTACGCGGTCTTGCCTCGAAACTCCACACATCCAGCGCAGCATGTTCATTTCCGTGACATGCAGATCCCTTTTGTGCCGCTCAAGTACTGGCCACGCTTCACTTCCATATAAAAGGACAGGTTTTTATATATGTTATTCTCTAAATATTGTAAAACTTTATTTTATATGGAATATATAAATAAACGAAAAATAAAAACTGCGCAACGGAGTCTGTCAATTTTTTTTTTCTTATTTCTAAATATTATAATCTGTATATTTATTGGATCCATATAAAAAGCTTTCCTGAATGATGAAACTAATATGTTTCCAAAAGATGGAATAGAGCCAGTCATAAATTGTTATGATGTACAAGAGAAGGGATATTCGATATACGTCATTATGGATAGATAATTGTAATCCTCACTCGATACCTCGTTTGTCAATATCGATGTTATCTTCGACACTTGATATTGACTTGATATGACACTGGCCGCTTCTTGTGGCTGACCAGTCCTCTTTGGAACTATATAAAACTAGCAATTTTTGACAAGCTCCGTGGCGCAGTGGTCAACATGCCAGCATGCGACACGGGGGTCTCGAGTTCGATCCCCGGCCAGGTCAAAATGGAAAATGATCTTTTTCAGATTGGCCTGGGTCTTGGTTGTTTATCTATATAAGTATCTATTATAAAATATAGTATCGTTAAGTTAGTGTCCCATAACACAAGTCTCGAACTTAATTTGGGGCTAACTCAATTTGTGTGATTTGTCCTAAAAACAAAACATAAAAAAAAAACATTTTTGTCCGTTAATAAAAAACCTTTATGTAAAAGAAAGAATTTTGAAAATCAGTCTAGAGGTTTCAAAGCCTATCCAATTCAAAGAATCAAATCTTTTCTTTTTATAATATACTAGCTGTTACCCGCGGCTTCGCCCGCGTAATTTATAGCCTATGTCATTCTCGGTACCCTAACCTATGTGTATGCAAAATTTCATGATGATTGGTTTAGTAGATTCAGCGTGAAAGCGTAACAAACAAATAAACTCACTTTCGCATTTATAATATTAGTTGGGATATTTAATATTTAATCTTTTAGTTATATAAGTATAGTTTCGATCAAGAGGTAAACCTAAGACCAGATGGCAGGATGATTTGTTTGGTTTTGATAAAGATTGGAAAGAGATAGCAAAAGACAGGTCAAATTGAAAACAAGAAAGGGGAGGCTTTTGCCCAGCAGTGGGACATAAATGGCAATAAAAAAAAGTATAGTTTAGTATTAAATGTATGAAATTAGTGCGTTATTAATTATTATTCACATGTAGACAATTTCATACAACACTTATAATATAAACTTAGTTTCTTGTAAAGTATTTTTATTTTCTTTTATTTTATTTGTTAAAGGTCAAAATAATATTAAAAATAAGATATTATTAAAACGAGTAAATTATGCTGTAGTTTTACAATTTTTGAACACTTAATAAATGTCTTTTTAGTTTAACTTTTAACGTTTTAACAGTGATTGAGTTTTTAATATACCTACTAATTAGTAATTAGGTGTTTTAAGGTATATGTTGAGATGAACTATGTTTAGTAAACTTCGTTCCATGTTGTGTCTGGAATAAATTATTTGATTGATTCAATTAACGTTTGTACTTACCATGATTTCCAAAAAAATTGCTGGTTTCTTTAAATACATTTTTTCCGACTCGTATTATAAGGTGCATGTTGCTTGGTTTCGCATTATGAGGCAAGCACGGTTCGCACTTGGACGAAAAATACTTTTCAACACACCGTGTTGAAAAGTCCTGAAACACCAATTTTTCACTAACAAACATTCGTATTAACCACAAGTGCTTAAGGCAGTCGTTAAGCTATGTCAGATGCCTTGAGGCAGCTTGAAAATTCTGACACTAGTGTTGGCCACTAACAAACACGAAAAACGAACGACAAGTATTGTATTATGATTTAAGTGAGCTAATTTTATCAAGACAACACGAGGTCACGAGAAATCATACGACGGTGTTTACGTTCCTAGTCTCATAATTCTATGGCAACAGAAAAGAAATAAATATTATGTTCTCCATTGAATAATTGTGTGAGAACGCATGAACTTGACCTAAGCTGCACCGCTGCATGTGACTTGCATCTTTGTACATTTTATACACGTGGCGTGGGGATTTAATTAAAATACGTCAAAACCAGTAAAGTAGTTCATCATCATCATAAGGTCTTTTTTAATCTCCACTGCTGCAGGAGCACGACCCTCTTTGTACTACCAGAGCCATATATTAGCCGGAGTAGTCAGTGGATTTAGCCTACACTCTCCACGCTCGCTGGCCAGACGGGTAGCAGAGATCTCTGAGATGTTATAAACTTTGTTTAGCTTGTGTTTCCTAAGTCGCCTTCTACGGCGTCCACGGAAAGACTTGAAGTTATCCTATTCTGCTCTGCCGGGAACCACACGGCCATTTTAAAGTAATTAATAAGTGTAGTATGAAGGAAAGACAAATTAAAAAACAGATTTTTAATAAAACCTTGATAACCAAACTGACCAATAATATGTTAATATTAAAACCATCTCCGATTCTTAAAGGGGCAACTCAGCCTGTCAATAAGAACAACTGTTCCCATGGAACTATTGCTGGTTTTATAAAATAATTGACATTCGTAAAGGCTGCTATTAACATGTAAGTAGGCGCGAAGTTGGAAAACAGAATCAAGATAGTTATAAGTTGCTAAAGGCATCACCTATTATACGACGTGGAAGGGACATACCCGTAATAAATGTACCAAGGTCTATACTTGGTCATTATAGTATATTGAAATTAAATTAATAGAAAAAAAAAACAAAAAAAAAATCGGCATTTCCTTACAAAAGTGTGCAGCCGCCTGGGCGATTTAAATGGGAACGTCGATTTTTTTTGGTTTTGTTGACTGTTATTTTAATTTCTTTATACTAAAGTGATCTAGTATGTGCCCGTGGTTCGATTTATTACGGGTTTGTCCCTTCCATTTTGTATATGATTCCTTAGATTTTTGCCAATTCCCTCGGCTGGCCTCTGCGGTCTGCGCGGGAAGAGAAGCGGCTAGTGGACCCCACGTGTCGCGGTCTGGCGTATTAACCACTGCGCCACGGAAGTCGTCAAATGAATAGAGAAACAATTATATTGCCATTGTGTTACAATTGTTCTATAATTCCTACGAGAACGCATGAACTTAACCTTAGCTGCACCGCTGGTATATGACTTGCATGTATTAACATAATTACCTACTACTATTTAATACTGTACATAATACGATGAAATTTACTATTCCGTCGACTGCATCATGTGCCGTAAAATGTTAATATACTTCTGTATTAATAAAAAAAATTGTGCCTATGACTAAGAAGTTTTAGGCCGGTTTACCCAATAAGCATAGTATTTCTCGGATGTATGAAAAACATAATGCAGACTTTTGAAATACATTCCTACAGGTATGTAGTTCAAAAGTCAACAGAACGGCACACGAGCAAGCGGGTCACCAAGTGATCACCGCTGCCCATGGACAACTGCAACACGAGGGATGTGACAAGTGAAGAGTGTTGCCAGCCTTTTAAGAAAACATAGACTCGTTTTTTGAAGGTTCCAATGTGGTATAAATTTTTACTTTGAAGAACGCAAGGACGAGTTGTTTGTTTGTTTTGTTTTTCGTATGTGTAAGTGGCCAACACTGGTGTCAGATTTTTCAAGCTGCCTTAAGGCATCTGACATAGCTTAACGACTGCCATCAACGATGACAGCCGGGACCAACGGCTTAACGTGCCTTCCGAAGCACGGAGGAGCTCGAGATATTTTTATGCCACTTGCGGTCACCCATCCAAGTAGGGACTGCACCAGGGGTTGCTTAACATACGTAAGCGCTCACAGAGCTCACACCCACTGGACCATCGGGCTCCTCGACAAGGTAGAGTTGTTGGCAAAGTATCCTTTGCATCAGATAAATCTTTATATGTGTACGGGTTTTTAACCACGTCTTAAACTACCATTGATATTTTCAAACAGGAGTGACTGAACTTATTCAAATTAACAACTTTTCCTATGGGACGAATGTTGGAAACAAAAAAAAAATTACTGCCGGTAGAACACTTTTGTATGGAAATTTAAATTGTTTTTTCGAGTGCCCAATATAGTTCCTTTAAAATAAAATTATCGGGCTGTTTGACGGGTTGAGTCACTTCATAATAAATACTCTGAGTAAATACTGCTCAAATTAGGCTGTCAGAGGGCAAACATAGCCAAAAAAAGATATTTTGTAAGTTGTCTGAGTAATATCTATAGAGATATTGCTTTTTCCTTAACCTTTTCTTCTATTTGGCGATCAAACTTCATTCATAAACTTATAGTAGCCAGTGTCTAGTTAGCCGATGGCGTAATATATTATTATTCGTGTTATTTTTATTTATCAATCAAAAATCTAATCATAATATACATGTCAGATGCCTTTAGGCAACTTGAAAATCTGACAACAGTATTCGCCACTTCCACATACGAAAAATAAACAAACAAACATTAACAAAATGATGGTAAAATTCATTTCGTTGATTCGACAATTCCTCACCGATCCACTGGTTTGATCATAGACGACGCTACAAGGTGATGAATTAATCTCACTACAGCCACACTATGATAATTTATTTTAGTTATTCTACATATTGCTTATTAGCATGGGCATTTATAATATTGAGTTACACCGATTTCATATTATCAAAACCACTAGAATCAATTTTCAAAACAATCCAAAATAAAAATCATGCAGGGGTTTGTGGTGGAAAGTCAAAGGGTGCAGTTGGGGTTTGCTTTAGACAATTTGCAAATTGATTATGTGGATTTTTTTTTATATTATATTGGTGTAGTTTGGTGTTATAAATGCTCGTGCTCATGAACAATTTGTAAAATAGTTAAAGTACTGTTATATGGACTCGTATTGATTTGTCACCAGAAATTCCCACGAGGCATCAAAGAACATACGCCATCTTTGATGCTACTTGTTAAAACTTTACCGTACAACACCGATACTTATTGTCTCAATTTACTGGATATTGGCAGAATCACTGAAATGTCGGTGGAAGCTATATCATAAAACAGCAGAAGAAGAAGAAGAAGAAATCATGTAGTCCGCCGAGAACTCCCGAGATATTCTTAAAATTGTGTCTGTAGATTTTTTACCAAGGTACGATCTTACTGTGAGTGTATCACACGTCATCTGACATCACAATCAGTGAACTAATAAACAAAAATCCGAAAATTGGTGCTCTGCCAAAGTATTTTCATGGCTAATGACCGAGCGCCGAACGGCAACTATTTTGACCTTGCCGACCAATTTCTGTGTCAAAAGTGTCCGCCTCGAATGACATTTAATCTCAGAAGTATACAAAATAAACATAGGAAGTTTATTTTATTTCTTTTTGTCTGTTTTATTTTAAGGTTTTAATTATTTTAAGGTTTTAATTATTTTAAGGTTTTAATTATTTTAAGGTTTTAATTATTTGAAGGTTTTAATTATTTTAAGGTTTTAATTATTTTAAGGTTTTAATTATTTTAAGGTATTAAAGAAATAGGTAATTGGTACGGTTTTTATCGCGTTTATTACATTATTTATACTTACACCTAACGTTTCGAGCACTTTACAGTGTACGTGGTCGCAGGTAGACTAAGTTGACATTTGTCTAGTATTTTATAAGAAATACTAAAAAAATGTCAACTTAGTCTACCTGCGACCACGAACACTGTAAAGTGCTCGAAACGTTAGGTGTATAAATAATGTAATAAACGCGATAAAAACCGTATTAAAATAATTTTATTTAAATGTGTAACAATCGCGAAAACTTAAGAAAACATTAGGTTATTGGTGTTCACTTTGAAACGCATATGTATACTTATATTCTACAGCTGAATAGTTTGTTTATTTAGTTGAACACGCTAATTTCAGGATCTACTGAACTGATTTCAGAATATCTTTCACTGATGATAGGTACGTTATCTTGAGTGACATAGACTATGTCTGTACTACTGGCGAAGCCGTGGCGGACTTCTAGTCTATGACAAAATGAAACGAGGGGGCATTCGACCTAGCTTAACGACTGCCATCAATGATGACAGCCGGGACCAACAGCTTGACTGGCCTTCCAAAGCACGATGAAGCTCGAGATATTTTTAAGCCACTTGCGGTCACCCATCTAAGTGGGGCCTGCACACGGGATTGCTTAACATGCGTACGTTCTAATAATGCTCACGCCCATCGGGCTCCTCGAAAATTTTCCAGTCAACGATTTCATTCACAACAGGAGACATAAATTATGCGTCAAATTATTCTAGAAGGGCAAAAAAAACAACAGATCGTCCACTTTTAGGTCGCGTTGACAACAATGCGTGACGTAACGCATTTACGGATGACACGCTAAATTAATGAATGGACTGTATTTTGTACGCTTTGAACTATGACTTTACGTTCATGATTTGGGTTGAAAGTAATAAGGTATCATGAAGTTTGATAGCATGTTATGTTCACTACGGGACTTACCGCGATTATTTTTGAGTTCTGTCTGACATTTTGACAACATTGCAGCTGCCATTTTCACAGAATGGACACCGTCAGTGTTGTGTGCAAAAACTTGTGTAATAAAAGACGAAGAAAGAGGGTAGACCGATACGGTTTCCCTTGACAGCTCAACATACACCACCGCAGTCTCTTCAGTTAGTCTGTGAAAATGGCAGCTGCAATGTTTTCGAAATATCAGACAGAACTCAAAAATAATCGCGGTAAGTCCCGTAGTGAACATAATAGTGATTGTTTGATAGACTGGGTAGATGACAAGCCAGCCTGTGGCTCAAGGGGCACCGGGTTTGATTCAGTCATTCAACTATCTCTCTTTCAGATTAAATACACGCAGATTACCTTTCTTCATCTTGTCATGAAAACGAGACAAATACGGTTAAAAATTAATTAAATTCTTCTCAACCTAGGGACCCACGAGAATTATGCCCTCTTGGCATACGCATAGGTTATTTTCCAGTCATCAGTTTGAGTCACAACAGGATACATACATTTTATGCGTCAAATTATTCTAGAAGGGCAAAAAAAAACATATCGTCCACATTTAAGTCGCGTTGACAACAATGCGTGACGCAACGCATTTGCGGATGACATGCTAAATTAATGAATGGACTGTGTTCGACCTATGATTTTACGTTCATGATTTGGGTTGATAGTTGGTAGGTGTTTGATTGTAGTAAAATATATATCTTCCAGATTCAAGCAAATTATATTTTTTGATGAACTTGAAAAAGAAAAAAAAAACACATAAAAAATAATATAATTTTTCTCAGCACTGCGACCCCCGAAAACTATGCCTTCTCCATCTCCACGTCCACGTACGCTTAGCCAGTTTTACACTCAACGATTTGAGTACACGACAGGAAACATAAAAATTATGCGGTGAATTATTCTAGAAGTGCTAAAAAAGAACAGCTTGTCCAGTTTTAAGTCGGTGTTAACAACAATGCGTGACCTAACATTTACATTTACAGATGACATGCAAAATTAATGAATGGACTGTATTATGTACGCTTTGAACTATGATTGTATCTTACATGATTTGGGTTAACAATGAGTATTCAAGTTTGACGGCCTCGATGCCGTAGTGGTTAACACGTGCTGCTGCGACACGGGCATCAATCAAGTTTGATTTCCGGCGCGGGTAAATACTTATAATATGGTTCTTTTTCACAGCATTTTGTCCGCAGTTTTGGAACTATTCAAGGAGGGTTGGCGTCAGGTTGGCTTCCAGTTATGAAAAATTCCCGAAATCATATCACAGCATGAATGCTGACGTACTAGCGGATATCTACACAGTATAATTGCCTGAAGATGCATTGTGTTGAGGCGAAATACGTGTCGCAAACACGACAGCCGATGCTGCTGCAGCCTCAACGGATGCATTAACTATTAGTGGCGGGCATGAAGGGAGTAACAGTAATAGGTATAGTATGGCCAGCAATAGTTTGCATGAACTAACTGGGTGACCAAAAGCGCACAAAATAATTTAAGTGCATGTAGCTTTGACTTCCGCAAAGCAACGCTTGAATCGATTCAATACTATAGCGGACTGAGAACGCAACCGGGAAAAACGGTCAGATGTGAAGTGGGTATTTATGAAGATTGTTTGTAGAATAGAAGTAGAAGTTGTTTACATTTATCACGTAACGTATATTATGCAGGATAGGAATTCAGTCTTATGTCTTTTTAGACGCGACGCGAAAACGGCTAATGTGTTTATGTTTATCATTCGCGCGAACTAGACACTTATCAGGTCCCCATTACATCCGACACAAATCCTTAGTCATCAATCAATTCAATACCTATATATATTTAAGTCATTCGTCTATCTGGGGTATGAGTTTTGACATTTCGCCGTTCGCAAACAAGCAGTTTATAAATAAATATAAATATATACGGACAAATCACACAGATTGAGCTAGCCCCAAAGTGAGTTCTTAAGAAAGACTTGTATTATGGGATACTAACTCAACGATACTATATTTTAAACAAATACATATATAGATAAACATCCAAGACCCAGGTCAATCTGAAAAAGACCATTTTCCATCTTGACCTGACTGGGGATCGAACCCGGGACCATCCGTGTCACAGGCCGGCGTGTTGACCGCTGCGCCAAGGCGAAGGCGAGTGTCACACGTTCAAAAATAATACGCCTGTACAGGGTAATCTTGGAAACAATCTAGAGCGATTTTGAAGGGGTTTCATTATCGTGCCAAGCGTAGCGTAAGACACACATCAGATTATGATTTTTTTTCTAAACGGTAGATTTGTCATTGTGTTTGTCAGTATAAAAATTTTCAAAATGGAACTTGCGGCTCCATGTCCTTTAAAATCATTGTGATGAGTCTGGATAGGTCTACAGCTCAAAGAGCCGCAGTAAGCCGAACTTGTATAGTAATGTCATATGACTATCACATCAAGGTCGACGTCCCCAGTACAAATGATCCGGCCTTTCAAGCCAATCATCCGAGTGTCAAAAGTTAACATGCATCTAGTTGTATCGTGCTCGTATTACGATTTTGCGCTCTTTGACTGTTTGCAATGTGTAGTTGGTGGTAATGGGTTGCAATGGGTAATATAATATACATCAGTTATAACTATGTTATTAAATCTAATGTTTTGTTTTGGTTTATATTTTCATGAAAGATTGTATCACGTGATCAGCAAATGGTTTACATCCACAAAAAATGTTATAACTATTTTTGAAAAGAGGAAAGATTAAATATAGGCTTCGAAACGACTAGACTAATTTTCAAAATTCTTTCTTAGTCCAGGTGACATAGGGTATAATTTACGAGGACGAAGTGGTGGTAAAATTGCTAGTATGCTGTTGATATGATGCTATATATGAGAATACAATAGCCAATAACTTTACTAAGTAATAAATAGAAAAAATATACCGCATTTTGTGCAAAAAATGCAAAAAACTATTTAACAAACACTAACTATAGATCTATGGGAGAGGCCTAGGTCCAGCAGTGGACGTCCCTGGCTGATAGATAGATAGATATCTCTTATATGATATAGTCTGGATTGAGTTTCTTTCGGCGTATTCTTCTCACCAGTGGTCATAACGAAACGCTAGTAGTTTTTCGATTTTGCATATTAAAAATAAAAATACCTAATATGAATGAAAAAATGACGTTCAAAAAGAGATACAATTATCCAATTTGGAATAAAAATCTTTGACTTTGATAGTGTGCAAAGAATATTAAAAATAACTTTGGTGCAGCAGGTACGCAATTCGACAATGCAGAAAATGGACCAAGAACTGGAGATAATAAAACTATTCAAGTCTGGAAGCTAAAGGTATAGGTTACATAATGTGCAGCTGTGGCACTCAGATGCATGTTTAGATTTAGGACTTATTTTCAATTTTAGAATGTTTTATTACTTTTATTGATTTTATTATTTTATATTACTGTTTGTATAATTGTTTAATACAAATGTACAGATCAATATTTTATCTAAGTGGCACATACGAGCTCCTTGAATTAATCATCCAAAGAAAGACCCAAGACAGCAAAGCCTGGAAAACGGAGCTTGTTGGTCAAAAACCTACTCCAGTGGTACAACAGGAGTATGCGATCTCTCCTAGCAGTATTTTTTCAGTATGTTTTCCATACAAATGTATTCCTCTAATTTCTCGCGGAAAACTGCTTCTAGAGGCACAGTTCTTCTTTTATGAAATCTAGTACTAAAATAGGTATGGCCCTATTTCTTATATTTTTCTAGAAAAACTACTTTTCTAAAAGAAAAAAAAATAACAGCCTATTTTAGTACTAGATTTTATGAAATAGTAGATTCTTGCACTGAGCAGAAAGTAAGTTATTGCTGCACGAGTGTTTATTTGGAGCCCGAGCGCTAGCAAGGGCTCTAAAAAGCACGAGTGCAATTTAACTTACTTAATGCGAGGTGCATAATCTGCTTTTTTTTTCAACTACTGCAATAAAAGTAGTTGAAAAATAAAACTGAAGACAAATTACAATAGTTAAAAATTTTTTGTTCACATTCCCGCTTTTTTTCTTTATAGCCAGTATTTTTTTTTAGGCAAGGCAATACAAACGTCCCTTTGTTAACTCCATACGGCCGTTAGGTTGGCCAACCTTCTTTATGACAGGTGACAACTATTGTCCACGATTAAAAAAAACTAAACAGTGCAGTAAAGGATTTCCATACATTTTTGCTGCACTAGAGCAGCAAAAATGTATGGAAATCCTTTACTGCACTGTTTAGTTTTTTTTTTACTTCTAGTGCAGCAAAGTTCCGCTTCGTGCTGGATATGTAGTGCAGTTATGATAGAATTGCAGCGTAGTTGGAAGAAAAAATAATTGTGCCGCTAGAAGCTGTTTTCAGCGAGAAAATAGAGAATACATTTGTAAGGAAAACATACTGCTAGCATACGCTCATAACAGCTGTCGCGAAGATAACTACATACATGCATCAATGATTGCCGACCTTCACTGAAGATGGCATTTTACTCTATGCTTTCCGTGTGTGTATGTGGTCTTGTCAGATTTCTCAAGCTGCCTAAAGGCATCTGATATAGTTTAACAACTATAACTTAACGCTAGATGGCACTGAAAGAAGAAGATACCACGGTCAAATTATATCGGTCGGTCGGTATCAACCTCAGTCCGTCAATATGATAAAAAATAAATGGGACTAATGATGGGAACTCAAAGAAAAAAATCGACATTCTCATACAAGAGTGTTCTGGTGGACCGGTAATTTGACAGTAAAAGATGAATTTTAACTTCCAGCATAAGTCTAAGAATTTTTACTGCGTACAAAGTCGCGGATGGTTTAAACGAACCACCTGCGACTTTGTCCGCAATAGCTACGGAAGGTTAGCACGTTGCATAGGCTGATTTATTTCTACAGTATCTATAGAATTAGTATTAATGAAGGTTGTTTGTTTGGACGTTAATCCACAGATAGCATGGATTTGAAATGATATGAAATCTTGATCTATCGTTTATTTTAAGTTTCAAATGAAGAATTCAGTCAATTTCAATTGAATTAAATTTCTATATAGGTAGTTCTCTAAAAATATGCAATTTTTTTTAACTAACTGTATAATGGTAGGAGAGGATCTCAATTCGATTTTTTTATGTAAGTTCCTTACGTCAAAACTCTGTCAGTTATAAATAATGTTTTTTATTTTTATTTCGAAAGGCCTATTTCCCACTTGGTCCCATAAAAACATTATCAATATTGGTTCAGTGGTTTGATATCCAAACACTTCAACCAAACTTTGGTTGAAGACGATTTTTATCTAAAAGATACAAATTAAGGTGGATACACATTGTAATTTCCAACTTTTAAAAATATACTAAAAATATACCAATATACCAAGCTCTACGAACATTATTACCATGCTACGCATTCGTAGTAGAATTTAAAATTTCCAAACATACTATTTATCCATAAAGCACACAACTCTCCTTTTAAATTTTATGGTTGTTTTTGTTGGTATAACAAGATTACAATAGAAAATCAAAATAATATGGCAATCATTTCCTATAATAAATTAGGTTTAATATTTTTTTACTTTAAAAAGACCTCACTCACGAAAAGAAAAAAAAACATCATGCCCCATATTCCACTCCATATAATTGGACTATTAAAATAATAATTACACTAAGTAAACCCACCTTCAATATTTTCGTCGTCAGTTTCAGCCATCGTCATGATTTATTCACAAAATAACACTGAACTCACAACAGAACATACATAAAACTCAAAACAAACATGTCATTTTAACACAACACAGAAATAAATCGAAATGATATCGAAAATAACTTTATGATAATACGCGACACGCGAAGTTTGTGGCGAGCGAGCGAGCGACCGCCCCCTACGACGGTTCCGAGCGTACTAAAGCATTTTCCTTGGATGGAAAATCAACAGCTGTTTCGGGAAAGCGCTTTTACGCTTCGCGTGTAGGAAATGAAGTAATAGACATCGTTTACAGTTTGTTATGATATGAGCTGTCGTTGTTATGAATAAATAATGTGCAATCGATAGGCCTTCATGTATTGCATTATTTTCCCATAAAGTATTACAATCATGTAAGATATACTATATCGGATAATACATAGGTACATTATTTACTACTAAGATGATTTAAAGATGCTTTATCCATAATGTTTATTTCCCTTAATTTCCCTCAGTGTACTTTAGTGTTTATATGAGCTAAGTCAACCTTTTAAAAGAATGTGTGTGAATAACCCAGCCACACTAGCCTGCAGATGCAAGACCATTTCTCATATTTATTTTCAAATACTAATAAAATTACGAAAGATCATCGAACTTTAGTTCACAGACGTGTAGGTGAAGCAAAGCATTATAATATTAAGGACTTTTTGCAAAGCTACCTCGAAAAGGCAAAGGATTTACATACAAACAAAAACTCAGGCAGATAAACACTTTCTATGTATGAAAAGTGTTTCTGTGTGTATTTACTCAGGTCTGAATCAGGGGTAATCTGAAAGGATGAGGCCGGGAATACCTGCTGTAGGGATAAAAGGAAATAAGAAATTTTGTATATTGTCCAGTGTCCAGTAATATTCTATGGAATTGGAGAAAAGAAAAATAAAACTAAAACAAAAAATGTACTTTCCGAGAGGAAGTGTGAAAATTATGTGATTCTAAGTAAGTGGTACATAATCAAACATTCATGATGCTACAATATTTTCCGTACGGCCGTGACCAGATGATGCATTCAAAAGTTCCAAATTAAATTATGTCCATGCTTTTAACCAACATCTTATTTTTAATTTCAGTCTTTTCAAAAAATAAAAAACCTCCACCTTAATTTCAGTGATTCCAGACATATGTACAAACATTAAATATTAAACAAGTTATAGGTACATATTCAAATAAAATCAAATAAATAAATAAATATATACGGACAAATCACACAGATTGAGCCAGCCCCAAAGTAAGTTCTTAAGTAAGACTTGTGTTATGGGATACTACCTCAACGATACTATATTTTATAATAGAAACTTATTATATAGATAAACATCCAAGACCCAGGTCAATCTGAAAAAGATCATTTTCCATCTTGACCTGACCGGGGATCGAACCCGGGACCTCCGTGTCGCAGGCAGGCGTGTTGACCGCTGCGCCACGGAGCTCGACTCTCATTATACTACAATCTTGTCTTGTACAACTACAACCGTACAACTATGATCCGTGGCGACGTACAATAAGTCTTTTAACTGACTCAAAAAAAATGCATTTGTTTTCAATTTCATACTTTTGTTATGTCAATTTACACTCGAAATTCTCTTATAGGGTGACTCAGTCCGTCAATATGAACAATTTTTCCTAACTGTCCAGTGCTGGGAAATCAAAAAATTTTTTAACATATTTAAACAAAAGTAGGTATTCAACTGCGCGGGGAATTTGTATGGGAATGTAGAATTTTTTTTGCATTCCCAGCATTGTCCTATCATTGTTAAAAGTACGCTATATAAAGTATTTTTTTAGAAACTCCCATAATTTCCCAAACATACCAACTACATACATTTGCAATTCTAAATAATACGGGTTCAAATATTCACGATGTTACAATATTCTCCGAAGGTCCATGACCCGAGGATGC